>CM057449.1:1700005000-1701365000 GCA_016271365.2 Neoceratodus forsteri | reverse complement strand
GTAAAATGGTTGCCCTCTTAGGTGGGGAGGAATGTCACAGGGTGCTCCCTGTGACAACACCTTCAGGAGAACTTTAACAAAACATAATATTTAGACACAGTTCAGCTTATATTTCACTTTAGTTCTGTATTTCTGTCTCCATCATTTATTCCTGAGGCCATTTGCATGAAAACGGTATATTTGCTCCTAAAGAGTTAATCTATTCTTCTTTCTTTCTCCTTACTTGAGGTCATAATGTGTTGCTTGTGACATCGCAGTTATTCCCATGGCAACAGATTGTGATGTCACAACAGAGAATTATGACTTGAAGTAGGGAGTCAGCTGCAAAAGCAGATGAACCCTGAGGGATAAAGATAATTTATTCATGCAAATTTTCTCAGTAATAAATACTGGAGTGAAGAAATCTTTAGAACATGTGTGGAAAGCAAGCTGAATTGTACCTAATTATTATGTTTTTCTAGTTTTCTTTAAGGCATCAGCAAATCTTTAAACAGTTATTTCTGCGTTTTTTTTTTCTGGCTTTGTGTTCCTTTTTTCCCTTGTTTTACTCTTGTTTTGATGTTTAAAATGAGTGAGAGAGGGAGAGAGAGTGAGAGAAGGAGAGAGAGAGAGAGAGAGTGGCCAGGAGAAGAGGGGGTACAGGCAGCCAAGGGTAAACATTTGGGGTTCCAGCCGAAAAAGACAGGAGGTATAATGACAGGCCAGCTGATCTCAAAATTGTGGGATCAATGACATATTGGCTTGCTTGGAGACCCCATTCCCACTCACCTGATGCACCGAGGACAGTATGGAACTGGATCCAGCACCAGAGACTTGGAGTGGATGGAGGCAAAATTCAGAGACAAAGATGCTCACCAAACTGGGGGGAGGATATTCAATGTTGAACAGTTATAGAAACAAAGAATAGATATAAGGGGACTGATAAAATGCACAGGTGCATAGTAAATGGATTTGCCTTGAACAATTGTGTTTTAAGGAACATTTGACAATAAATTAATGATAAAAAGTTTTTATAAAAAGGCTAATACATGGATATGAAAATAAGGAAGTTCCTGTCTTGTTTTTAGAGGCATTTGATTAATTAATTTGCCAACAATATTTAAAAAGGATCTACAGTGACTTTCTAAGTATCAGGTATGAAATACTAATATAAGACAGTTTAACACATTTGGAAATGGAATCATGGAATGTCACAAATGAAGGAGTGATATTACTTTATATTTATTATTATGTATATATATTTTCTATGGAGATAATTTAGTGAGTGCTGAGAATCTACTAGGTGAGGATTTTGGATTTATCCAAAATGTATTTTATTTGAGAGTCATATTTAACTTATATTTAAAATTTCTTCCTTTTTGTATTTTCATTTTAGAAAGAGCATCATTGTTATCTCACTGATGAAGGATTTAAGTATCTGAAATGTTTGATGTACTGGCACTGTGCTCTTTGCACATATGTTAAAAATAGAATAAATCACTATGAGGTTTATATATATTTGGTGAGTGGGCTCAGTTTTTACCAGTCTGCTAATTTTATGATTATTGTGCTCTGACTGGTACTAGGCTACTCCCATTGAATGACCTTGTTGTTTTTATCAAGGTTGGCTGGGCTAGACACACTCTATGAGTGTGTTTTGTTCTCCACAGATCATCACTATTCAAATTGTTGTCCATGTTGTCATTCTGACGCTTGGCCCTGGAAGCACACAATGTCAACCAAGGAGCATGAGTAGTATGAGCAGGAGGAAACTGATTTTTGGTTGTCACGTCTACTTCAAATGAAGTGTATACAACAGTTTCTGCTTGATATAGTCAATGCTTCAAAGGATGGGGGATACACATATCTTTATATTTTAGATTCAGTAGTGTTCTATGCCAAATTGCGTACACATTCTAGTGCTTTCAAATCTGTCTGCAATTTGTCTCAGAAACATCCATATCTCTTCCTTAATGGGTATTGTATCCTACTTGTGCTGCTCTTGAGATGACTTGGATTAGCTAGTCATGTCACCACCACCTCCTTCACTACAATCATCACTTGTCATTCTCACCTACACCGTCAGGGCCACCATCTTTGCAACCATCACTGACAGCCTTGCTTTGATAGGTTGCTACAGATGATCTCAAATAATGGCATGTATATTGTTCAAGCAGACTCATCAATGGAAGAACCATGTTAAAGGTTACAGATTCAGCACTAACATATTTACGTGTCTGTTCATATGGGCTCAGAAGTGGATCATGTACATACCATTGTACCTGGACAGATATCCCAAACAGGTCATATTGTTGAATTCCATTGCCCAGAACATAGCTTTCTGTTCCAAAAGTCTCTCCACCACAAAAAAAAAAACTTGAGTTCCTGTATGTCACCACATCATTAATTAAGGGATGCTGAAGAACATTGTGATTCTAGTGGCTCTGGTGGAGAAGTTCAGTGAATTTAGGGGTGAATGATGGGAATATCTAATGATGTCCTATATAGTGTTAAGTATTTCTTTTAGCTGAGCATATTTGTCCAGTACATGACTCAGCACTAGAGTCAGTGTATATGCAAAACAAGGTGCATGACCGAAATCCCCATCATTTATGGCCTTCAGCATGTTATTCACACTGTCCTCCATAACAAATTTCCCACCTTCAGATCATAAGGGCATTCCAAGATGTACAACAGTGACTGGAGGAACAGTGGAATGTTTTCCCTACTGTGCTTTCCCACCTTGTCCAACACATTAAGTAAGGCACTTCCTCCATTATTGTGCCTCTGTGAGGCTGTCTACTTCAGTATAACTCCTGCAAGGGCTGGTGGTGGTGGATGTATGGTTAGAATGGTGGTGGTGCTGCTTGATGAGGACACAACCAAATGTGCGGTGAGACTTAGGAAGCTTTGATTTGCACTACTGCTCCAGATATTACTACTGTTGGATTTGTAATTTATTATACCAGAAATATTTTATAGTTACCAATGAGATTCTTGCAAGAGTATAAATGTAACAAAATCCAATTTTATTGTACAGGATTAAAATAGATAAACATTAATATCAAACATGACATTTTCAGTTTCCCCGAACCGTCACATTAGAAACCATCAAAACACAGAATACTAACTGCATTTCAGATTTGCATTATAAAATATTATGTCACCTTTGGCTAACTGTCACAGAGTATGAATTGTTTATACTTATGACAGGATTATGCAGAGAGAAGCTTGAGACGTCATTGCTTAGGACTGTGTAACAAACAACTGATAAAAAGCTTGACTTTATATACTATTTTCTTGGACTAGGCTGGTTCATAAGTTTCGCTGACTTCACATATTTTACATGTTTTTGCTTGGGTCAAAATGACCTCGTATTAGCCAACGTGGATAGCATTGCTTGCCTCTCTTTGGTATGAATAACAGATCTTTTCCCAAAAAGGCAAGTCACCTGGAATGTTATCTAAACAAGACATTTTTGTCAGTGGAACTTTATGATACTGCCAAAGTAATGGATATAGTGAGATATAAACATATGCATTAGTTCTCATAACAACTTTCCACTAGAGACTTTTCAGGGCCTTTCAATTAGAGGTATTTTCTTTTAATTTCTAACTGTCTGTAGTAACCCTTTTGTGGTGAAAACTAAAATATGCCTGATCTGTCTTCGAAAGTAATATGCATTAACATGCTATGTTGTGTCTAAGGCCTATTGCTATGTAGAGATGTCTACTGTGCAAATAATTATATGCTCATAGAAATGTACTTAGACTAATATGATCATGCTAACAAGCATTTATACATATTTAAAACATATCACAGTATTTATAGAGATACTGTGCTCATAGAATCTAACTAATACTATACACACGATGATATACATTCCAACAACTAATGATATGTATAGAACCCCTCTGCCTCCTAATGAAGTATCACCATCTGCATGCTACTGGCTTGTACCTACTAGGGAGGACATGCTTGGAAAATGTGAGGCATGATGGAGTGCTGTATTTAGGTTTTAGATCATGCAACAGTCTTTAACATATGGTGTCCTCTACAATGGACAATGGCTGAAGATTGTCTCTCCAATCAGTTTTGAGATTTAGAAAGAGATTGAGTGAGCTGGTGGCAGTTTTGTGCAGACATGTAATAACAGAGGCAGTGCACATTTTTTTATTTATTTTTATTTTTATACTTGTAAAACCAGATGAGCAAAACTACCCATTTTCACAGGTGACAAGTCTTGTATAAAATACAATATAAATTATTGACACAATATTTCAGAGCAAACCACCCTATCCACATAAAGTGCAAGTGCTATTCAACACATTAATGTAACAAATACATTCATACTTTGGAAAGAGGACACTGTTTCAAACTTTTTTTAAAACACTGTATAGAATTACTTTCAATAATTTCAGTAGGCATCTTATTGAAAAAGTTGGTGCTCTAAATAATAAAGATCGTTGCCCAAAAGTCTTCTTAAATAAAGGTATTTTAAAATTGAATTTATACTGGGATCTGATAGATAGAGCTTTTAATGCACTAGGAAACATCAAGGAAACAGACAGAGGAAGAAGTCCCAATTTTACTTCATATAAAAAAAATACCCATTTTAAAGAGAACTCAGTCATCAAAAGATAATGAATAAGACTGTTCATACAAATCAGAATGATGAGATCGAAAATGCATATTTAGCCAAAATCTCAAGGCAGAATCATATATTGCATGAAGACAATTTAAAGCATTGCTACAGGAGGAGGTATATATCAAAATATCATAATCTAACACTGAAAACAAGAAACTGTGAACTAAGAGTTTTCTGGATTCAAGGGTCAGAAATGGCTTAATCCGATATAGAATACCCACCTTTCGATGCAGGGTTTTCCTAAGACTTTGAGTGTGAGGTTCAAAAGTAAACTGACTATGTAAGATTATTACTAAATATTTTAAAACTGGGACAAGTTCAATTGCATTACCCCCTCAATCAATGATTGGGGAAAGATTAGGGGTTTCTTTCTTCTTACTAGAAAATACCATTACCTTTGTTTTTTTGGAATTAAGTACTAAACGATTTAATAGTAACCAATCCTGCAAAAGCCCAAAATCAATCTTAAGTCAAGAAAGAGCAGTCTGTGGTCTGGGACTAGAACAAAAAATAACGGCATCATCTGCGTTAAGAGTCATCTCAGTTTGAGTCCAAATACTAGGGGCTGAATTCATAAAAAATGAAAAAAATGAGTGGCCCCAGGATTGAACCCTGGGGGACACCACAAACTAAGGGAAGAATCTGGGATGCAGTAGAACCAATAATTGTTCTATGATATCTATTACATAAGTAGCTTTGGTACCACCTGGCTACCTCTCTAGAAAAATGTAATCCATGAAGATCACCTGGGAGAAGATCAAATTCAACCAGGTCAAAGGCCTTGGTGAGGTCCACAAACAGTGCCACACATGAATGACCTCTATCAAGTGCACTGTGTACACTGCCAGTGAACCATAGCAAGGCCATTTCAGTATTGAAACCTGGCTTAAAACCACGTTGGTTACCTGAAAGAAGTGAATATTTCCCAAGGAAGGCCAGGGTTTGATCCATAACAATTTGTTCAAGAATTTTTGAAATGGGTGACAAAAGGGATATTGGTCAATAGTTTGAAACAATGGGAGAACTTCCAATCTTCAAAATAGGTTTTATAGTTGCTAATTTCCAACTGGAGGGAAAAACATTATAGCACAAGGAAAAATTGAAAATATGAGATAAAGGATATGTAAAACCATTAACACCTAATTTAATAATCCTATAATCCACTCCATCATGACCCTGGAAGGGTTTTGGGTTATTTTCCGAAATATGATTTTTAACAAGAGAAGGAGTGACATGTTTAAAGTAAAACTTTGGACCCAAACATCCTCAGGCTCAATTCCACTATCAAGGACTATGGGGGTTCTATAAGGGCCAAGATTTCCAAAATGTCTATTAAAGACATCAGAAACCAAGGAAGGATCACTAATACTTTGTCCTTCTTGAAGAATGGTAGGGACAAAATCTTTTTTCTGTCTTCCCATCATTTTATTCAAAAGATTCCAAGTTTTTTTAGGGTTACCCATAGAATTCCTTTGCTCATTAAGACACTAGACAACCCTGGCTTTTCTGATTTCAGATTTGCATTTGTTTCTGAGTGTCTTATACTCTTGAAGAAGAGCAGAGTTTTGCGGTACCCTATATTGCTTCCAACACTTATCATGTTTTCTCATTAAATGAATGAGATCCCTCATTACCCATTCATTATTGCTGTTTGTTGGAGTATTACTTTTGAAGTAGCACCACTACTATACTTAGGGATGAATTAATTGGCTGCTGAGGCTGCCATGGTTGCTGTTTTATTTGAGAAAACAAACTCAGAATAATAAGATGGAATAATTTGCATTTATATAGCTCTTTTCAAACACACTGTATCCTAGAACACTTTAGAAGTGTAACACAGGTGTCAAAATGGGTTACTGGGATCCTCATAATAATATCAAGTGTTACATTGGGGCTATGCTATATGGCCTGAAAAAGATACGATGCCTGTGTGGTTAAAGCACTTACTGTAATGGGCTAATTCTAGCCCTAATCTTCCTAGGCTCTGAAATCTTTTGAAATGTTAATGATGTGCATCCTGTTTATTGTAGCATGTTCCTGCTATGTGACTGTATATCTAGGTGCCAGCTGCACCTGTGATTGACAATTGGATGGGGGGTGGGTGGGTCCCAAGCAATGCTTCCTGCCTGCTAAGGGAATATAATTAGGGGTTAAGGCCCACTAAAACTTGTTCTCCCATTCATCCTAGTCTGAGATGCCATTGCACATCATTTCCAGTTTAACACTTCTGGGTGCACTTCTCTGGCTGCAATTGACTGGAGGGAGCCTGTGGGCTTAGGAATGGTGGCAGGGTTCCTGATATTGGGAGCACTGGCTTCCTCTGGAGCAGGTTTCTGGAGGCTGGGGCCCTGACAAAGTCTGAGACTGGGGACAACAGGAACCTATTGGAAGTTTACCTCCAAGGAGGTCTTCCTGATGGCTTCTGCAACATCTGCCTCAGGTATCTTGAAACAGCAGAGAAGTTGCATATGAGAAACTTGAACCAGCAGGGGCTTGTGGCTTAAAGAACCTGTTTTCTGCAGAAAATCAGTGCAGTGGCACTGAAAATCTGAACTCAAAGGGCAAGGGATGGACCTGGTATCTGATTAAGAGTAAGCCGCTGTAGTCTGTGGCTAATTAGGCACTGACTCTGTCCCCCATGGAGACATAAGGCAATGGGAAGGCTGAATGAGGTACAATATACCTACTCTAATTTTGTTTCAACGTGTGTGCTCTGGAAAGGTACACCACTTTATCTGCCCTCCACTACATGTATTCTAATACTCCTTTCTGTGCCATTCAGAATCAGGTACACCCATTATCCTCACCCACCAGCAGCTGCTTGGGACCACAACTGGAAAGGGAATTTCCAGGGTTAATTCACCTAAATAAACTAGGTAATACTGTTACTGATGTGTAACTGAATCTACTGCAAAGGCAGGAGTGTAGCATTGACTGAACTGTAAATATGATGAAAGTAATTAAGCTGCTAATTTCAAACAATTGACTGGCTGGTCTAGGACTTGTACAGAACTGTATTAGATCAAATTATGCTGACTGTAACAACTGATTGGACTGCTGAATTAAACTAGGCCAAAATTAGAGCTGTGGTTGCAGACTTGTCAGTACCTCACATTGTGCATGCAGGTCAAGTACTGTGTCCAATGATTTACTAAACTGGGCACAGTATTTGGGAAAATGCAATTACAATAGCTGATCCTAATCAAATTTTTATGGATTATAGTTTAGATATGTTAAGGCCTACCCCAGGTTGCCATGCTGAGACAGTGATTCTGTACAGTGTAAATGAAATCAAATCTATTTCTTGACTAGCAATGGTGGGTCTGTTTTGCACTAGAGCCAAAATGATGAACAAGATGATGATGAGTGGTGAACACTAAACATACTATAAACATGAAAGGGTACTGGTGAAAGGAAGTGGGGTCCTTTTCAGTACAGTATGTAGGAGAAAAGGTTGGTGTTCTTTCTCAAAGATGCTCAGGTCACTGTGTCTGAGGCAGTTCTTGCAGGGGCACACTGGGACTTTTATAGCAGCACCTCCATGGCCATGCCTTCAGAGGAGTGGTACAAATCCAGACTAGGGAAATGCACAATACATAGAGGGCAGTTCCTGGTGAGACCTTTCTATCTAAAATACCCCTAGATATGGGAGTCACCCTTCTGAGATTATTGCCTACCCCCTCCTCACCAAGGGACAGTGTGGTAGGAAAGTCTGGAGTGGAGGTTGTATCACATGTGGGGTTGCTCTTCTGGAATTTGGCCTCTGATTGACTGCTTGGATTCTGTTACCCTGTGGCCATGTGGACTGTATGTGCTGAAAGTGACAAGATAATAATAATAATAATAATAATAATAATAAATTTATTTATGAAGCTCCTTTTTTTAATCAAGGTGCTGTACAACTTAAAAAAAACAAACAAAATCCAATGAATAAAAAGCATGGAAAATTCAAATACAGCAGGTAATAAATACCAGTCCGAATATAATTTAATAATCATGCTACATTCTGTTCAGCCGGTGACTGCTATGCAAACATTTAGGGACTGTTTGAATACTGCTTTTTGTGTATGACATTACCACCAGACTCTGCTTCTCCACTGAATCCAGTGTGTCAACCAACAGTTTCCACATTTCATCTGGACCCGGTGAGGTCCAGTTAATTTTGCATCCAGGCTTGGTGCTACTATGATGAGACTTACATCTGTCCCATCCTGGCTGGAAGCTGTAGGTGCCAGGGTTGCACCAGACTATTTCTTCAGAATATTTAAGGAAGTCAGTAAGTTTAATATGGACTCTCAAAGCAGGCTTCAACCAGTGGACTTGTCCAGAGCTATGATCACAGTTGTTCCACTTCATCCCTCTTGAACTAAGGACCCTAACTTGCAATTCACTTACTACCAAACAAGTAACTGTTTCTTGTGTGTCTCAGGTGCATTAGACCTGTTATGGGGACAGCTTACAAGGTGTCCCACTGCCCTGGCTGCTCTCAAATGGGGAGGCTGTAAAACCAAGAGAAGCAACAATGCCTCCCCCAAATGATGAAGCAGCAGGGAGGAAGGGTCCAAGGGGAGTAAGCTCCTTGGGCAGCCACATAAGAACACAGGGACATGGAAAAGGCAGGGGATGAGGGGGTGTAAATCAGGAAAACATGAAAAATGGAGTAAAGGAAACAGATAATGGAGAAGGTAACAAGGGAAGAGTGGGGTCAGAAGGAGCTTCAGGGAACAGCACAAGCAGGAGGAGGGAAACAGGGAATCAGACAGAGAGGGAGTAAGGCATGGAGAGCCATGTGCACCAATGCAACAGGTCTGGGAAACACAATTTCTGACATAGAGGTCATGATGGCGGTGGCTAGCCTGAATTTGGTGACCATAACTGAGTTATGGTGCACTAACAGCCATGACTGGGGCATGGCCATACCAGGCTACTCTCCATTGTAGAGAGACAGGGAAGGGAGGAGGAGGGAGGAGGGGTTGTACTACTGTGTATGTGAGGGAGGGAATCAAGGCTATGGATGTACAGGGGTACTCAGAGAAAAAAGAAGGGGGTGGAGATGCCATGGGTCAACCTTGAGAAAGGTACTAGGTATGCTACCCATACAGGGATGGTATACAGACCTCCAGTGCAGGGACAGGAGTTGGATAAAACACTTGGAGAAGCCATTATTGGGATGTGCATAAGGGAGAGGGGCTAATAGTTCAGGACTTTAATCTGCCAGATGTGGACTGGAGCCTTCCAACTGCAACTCTGGCAAGGAGTAGGGCCATCCTTCAGTTCCTACAAGAGGCTTTTTTCAGGCAGCTAGTCAAAGAACCCACTAGGGACAGGTCAGTACTGGACCTTGTGATTACAAACTGGGATGGCACTGCAGATGTCACCATGGACAGCCACTTAGATATCAGTGACCACTGTACAGTGTAGTTTAACATTAAGATGGAAACACAGGCAAACCACTGAGGACAAGGGTCTTAAGCTTTAAGAGGGTTGATTTTAAAGAAATTTGAGGCTGCCTCAGAAACTTCCTCATAAGGGGGAAATTGCCAGGGAAGGGTAGAAGAAAGGTAAGGAAAAATAAGGGAGGGCATAATTAAGGCAACCAACCTCTGCATGAAAGGAGTGAGTAACAGTAGAAGGAAAAAGAGACCACTATTGTTCTCTAGGGAAGTGATAAGGTGGTGAGGGAAAAAAAGGTGGCATTTAGGAGGTATAAGGAAAAGCAGAGGGAGGGAGACAGGGAACTATACCCAGTGAAAGAGAAGGAAGCAGAAAAGACAGTGAGGGGAGCAAAGGCACAGACTGAGTAAAGGATAGCATAAGGAGTAGATACAGAGGATAAGACTTTCTTTAGGTACATAAGTGAGAAGAGGAAAGCAAGGGGAGGGATATTGAGAATAAGCATGATGGCTTGGGGGGACTGAGCAGAAGATGATAAATGAAAAGCAGACATCCTGAACTGGTACTTCTGCTTAGGCTTCACATTGTAGGGAATGGAGGGGGTGAGGATCACCGGGGAACTGCAGAAACAAAAGGGTAGAGGTGGACACAAGTCTATTTTTAGAGGAAAGAGTCCAGAAGCAACTTGTAGCTCAAAAAGTGGACAAGGCTATAGAAATGAATGGTATACATCCAATGGTACAAAAGGAATTCAGAGAGGTGCTAGCTGCCTCAGTGATGGTCTCATTCAACAACTAATTGGAAACAGGATGGTTTAGGAGAACTGGAGGTGAGCAAATATGGTCCCTCTTTATAAGAGCAACAGTAGGGAAGAGGCTAGCAACTACTATAAGCCAGCCAATCTCACATCAATGGTGGGGAAAATTAATGGAAACCTTGTTAAAGAAAAGGTTGGCAGAGTATCAGGAAGCTAATGGGCAACAAGACCAAAGACAGCATGGATTCATAGGGGGAGGTCATGCCAGATGAATCTGCTTGATTTCTTTGACTGAGTGACCAGAGAAATAGATCATGGCAGTGGATTTGGCCTATCTGGACTTTAGCAAGGCCTTTGATACTGTGCTGCATAGGAGCCTGATAAAGAAATTGAACATTCTAGGATGGGACCCAAAGTGGTGAATTTGGTAAGGAACTGGGTAGTGGAAAGGTGACAGAGGGTGGCAAATAATGGCACTCACTCTAACGAGGTTAAAGTGACCAGTGGGGTGCTGCAGGGCTCAGTAATGGGACCTGTCATCTTCAATGTCTTCATAAGTGTCATTGCAGAAGAACTGGAAGAGAAGGATTACTTTTTGTAGATGACACCAACATCTGTAGTAGGATGGACACTCAGTAGGAGATGTAGAGAATGTGTAAGGACTTTAGGAAACTCAAGGAGTGGTCAAGAGCATTGCAGTTGGGCTGTAGTGCCAAGAAGTGCAAAATCATGAACATAAGGCGTAGGAACCCAGAAGCTGAGTATATGATGGGGAGGAGGTACTGACAGTCACTAAGCATGAGAGACCTTGGGTTTATCAAATCTGATGACCTCAAAGTGGCAGGGCAGTGTGCAAAAACAGTGGGTAGGGGCAGAGGGATACTGGGCTGCATAAGGAGAAGTATTTCCAGTAGGAAGAAGGAGGTGGTGTTGCGGTGATGGTGGAGAACACCGGACCACTTACATAACTGTGTTCCAGAATCCCACACCAGTATGCAAATTTACCTTGCCGTAGTTATGCCATGGTAATTGTGAGGAGGTATAATTGAATTGAAGCATGATGCATGCTCTGCCGAGGGAGTGCTTTGTTAGTTATTTAAAATTATTTTTAGTTTATTTGATTTGTGGGCTTCACCTCCCACATCCCTGTGTCTTTTTTAACATGGGGTGTGTAAGTGGCAATTAGAGATGCAGCAAATTTAAAATCCACCGGTGAAGTGGTCACGAAGTGGCCACTTCACATCATCATAACACTATGTGAAGTGAGCATTGCAAAGTACTCACTTCACCTTTCTATTCTGACCTCACATTGTCATTCCACTTTAATGCAAAGCAAGGCAAAGTGACAACAATATAGGCAGCCCCCCCACACATCACATGGCTTACAGCACTGTAAGTCACATGCTTTAGCCAGGCAGGAAGGAAGTGAGTCAGAAAAGCAGGTAGTTTCACTTTCTCCTTTGCAGTGGTAGAAGGAGGAAGCATTTTGGGTGTAGAGAGGAGAGTTTGTTGGTATCTTGTGACTTGACAAAAAAAACAGCTTTTTAAAAAGCTAACTCTTTAGTTTTTTTGTAGTGTGTTTTTTCAGTTCTTTTTTGCTACAGACTTTTTTTTATAAGTTTTATTTTGTGTGTGTGTGTGTGTGAGAGACTGTATGACTGTGTGTGTACATGTGTGTGAGACTGTGAGTGCGTGTGAAGGAGTCTTGTGAGGTGACGGTCACAATCTGAGGGACTTAGACAGCTATGCATGATGGACCTGGGAGGAGAGTCTGTGGCCCATGGGTGTGGGCAGAGGGGAGGAGTGTGCACACGTGGTGGTGGTCAGGTGTCATTTGACCACTCCCAACTGTTTGGTGTTGAGTCTCCCCCTCTGGAAGCAGCAGTAGCACCAGTGCCACCGGCAGTGGCATATCCACCAAGTCCACCACCACCACCAGTAGCAGCTGCAGGGGATCTAGCAGCACCCCCTCCACCACCTCCACAGTCACAGGTTGAGGCCTAGGTGAATGAAGGTGCTGCCAGCAGTACATCTGGTTCCCCCGCAGCTACCCAGTGTGGCAGTTTTTTAACTGTAGGGCGGCAGCACCATTGTGGTTTGCTGTTTGTGTGGTTTGCAGGTGCACCGTGGCCCCCAAGGGACACATTTGGGGACCGGTGGCCAGTGCACATATATGGTAAACCTCCACAGGATGGAGTGGCAGGCTGCCGCAATGAAGAGGCCAGGCCACCTGCTGGCCCTTCAATGGCAGTGGCAAAGGGTGCTGGGGATGTTTTGCTTCACCACTGCAGCAGGAGGAGGGCAACAGCAGCAGCTGCTCCACAACCACCACCATGACCACAGCCACCAGCACCACCCTCACCACCACCACCACTACTTGGCTTTCCTGCTGCAGTGGACCCCACCACAGTGCCTGCAATGCAGGCAGACATTACACTGGTGTGGGCGGCCATTTAGGAAAGCAATGACAGGGTGGGTGCTGTGCTGCTGCAGGTGGAGCAGATCCAGCAACAGAAGCTGCAGATACTGTCAATGCTCCACCTGCTGCTGGAACACCATGGAATCCCCCATTAAGGTATTTTTTTGGGACACCTACCCCCCCACTGCTGTGCTGTAGTGTTTTGTAATTTCTTTTTTGTTTAATAATAGATACTTGCCCTTTTGTTATAATGCAGTTCCTCAGTAATGTTTACTTTCTGTTGTGGAGTGGTTGTGGAAAAGCTGGTGTGACCAATGCAAGCATGATGTGCTAAATTGCATGTGTGCGGTCAGTGTTCTTTCATATGTGTGTGTGTGTGTGTGTGTGTGTGTGTGTGTGTGTGTGTGAGTGTGTGTGTGTGTAAAACATCAGACATTGTGCAGCTTCTTGCAAATATATATTGCTGACTTGTAGTGTTTATGGTATAACGAATAGTGAGCAGAATAACATATATTTTATTTTCACCATCATCATCAGTGCACTAAGTGATACAAAACTTTTTCAGAGGTGTCTGGCCAGAGTGCACCTTAGTCACACACAGCACACATGACTTTTAGGAGAGCATGTGCTTTTTGTGCTATGATCTCCGGTAAGTCCTGTGTGCATTGTGAGTGACTGAGGTGCACCGTGACCCGATACCTGTGAAAAAATATCATATCACTTACTCCGCTGGTGCTGATGGTACAAATAAAATATATGTCATGTATTCTTTGTTATCTTTAATCTTGAGATACTGCAACAAGTCACACCATATATATGTTTACATGAAGCTGGACAATGTATGCACATACAGGAAAGAACACTGACGGCACACATGCAGTTTAGCACAACATACTTGCACTGCTCAGTCGTGCTTTTTTCGAAACACTTCAAGTCATGAGTCCCAACACAAAGTAAACATTACTGAGGCTCCATAAAAATTTCATTTGTAAAATAGACATTAAAGACATTCACCAACTTACAGCATTGCACCTGATATATGGGTGCCTTACTTCAAGGGGAATCTTTCTTGCTCCACATGTCCTTACATAGTGCAATACATTTCTGTCAAAAACGCCCATAATTTCATTAAAGTGTGTCATGGAGGAACTCCTGTTCTGAAAAGCAACCCAAATTCTGCCTCCCACTCTCAGCAATGTTATGACGTGATGCCAGGGAGAGCGCGAGGGCGTGCTCCATTATAATGAATGTCCGGCAGCTTTCTGAATGTTTCTTTATGTTATAATGGTCAGTTTGTGGTGAAACGTGTGGGCACATTTCCAGTAACAAGATCCTTGTTAGTGGAAATATGCTCATGTTTTGTCTTGTAACAGGATGGAGCAGCTTATGTATTTTATTTCAGTAGTTAAAAAAAAATTCTTGGAGAACAGAATTTATGTATATTGTGATTTTCACACCACTTCCCCTAAAGCACATTAGAAGAACTGTGGTGGGGGTGTGGCACATATTGCAGCACGCTGTAGCAGCATGCAGCAGCCTGACATATTTATTGTGGTAGTTGAGAAAAAGTTTGGGAGCACAGATTGTATGTATGTTGTGCATTTCTCACAATTTTTCCTAACGTGTCTTACAAGAACTATAGCAGGTGGACTGACACAGAGATGCACCTTGTAACAGCATGAGCAACCTAACATATTTATTCTTTCCGTTGAGAAGAATATACAGTATGTATGTTGTGTTTTTCTCCCAATTTGCTCTCAAGTGTATTACAAGAACTGTGGCAAGGGACTGCCACAGTGCAGCACCTTACAGCAACATGCAGCAGCCAGATATATTTTTTTTTCTGGTACTTGAGAGAAATTCTGGAAGCACAGAACTGATATATACTGTATATATTCTGCTTGTCACACCATTTCCATTGAAGTCCATTAGAGGAACTGTGGTGGTGGGGCTGACACACAGCCTAGCACCATCTAGTAGTATGCAGCAGCCTAATGTATTTATTCTGGTAGTTGAGAATATTCTTGGAGCACAGAATTTATATATGCTGTGTTTTTCTCACAATTTCCTCTAAAGTGCATTACTAGATATGTAGCAGGTGGGGGACTGACGCATACCACAGCACCTTGTACATGCAGCAAATTGTTGTATTTATTTTGGTAATTGAGAAAAATGCTGGGAGCCCAGAATATATGTATGTTGTGCTTTTCTCACTGTTTCCTCAGAATTAAGTTTCAAGAACTGTGGCAGGAAGACTGACACAGAGTGCAGCATCCTATAACAGTGTATATAGCCTGACATATTTATTCTGGTAGTTGAGAAAAAATCTAGGAGCACAGGATTTATGTATGTATTGCTTTTTGTACAATTTGCACTAAAGTGCATTACAAAACTGTGATGAGTGAATGGCACACACCACAACACTGTGTAGCAGAATGCAGCAGCCTGACATTTATTTTGGTAGTTGAGAAAAATTATGGGAGCACAGAATTTATCTATGTTGTGCTTTTCTCACAGTTTCACCTACATTGCTTGACATCAATTGTGGCATGGGGACTGGCACACAGCATAGCACCTTGTAGCAACATGCAGATTCCTCATATACTTATTCTGGTAGTTAAGAAAAATTATATGAGCACAGAATTCATGTAGGGAGAGGCACTGAAGAGAAGCAGGGAAATCCCAGCCTCCCCACCCCACAAAACAGGGTAGTTAGTGAAGTAGACACAAATGTAGAGACGTCAAAAGGGAGCAGGACAGGAGTAAATCCAGAAAAAGGCAAAGGCAGTAAGGACAGGGATGGGCCTAAAAGGGATAAGGCCATTAAAAAATGGAGGGTGATGACTTATGAGTACCAATGTCCATAGCCTGTGTAACAAGCTCCCTGAACTAGTGGCCTTGATGGAAGAGGGACACCTGGATATCATGGCAGTCACAGAAACATGGACACAGAGAATCATGAATGGGATGTCAACATACCAGGGTACACAATATACAGGAGGGACAGGAAGGGTAAAAGAGGAGTAGGTGGAGCTCTCTACATAAGAGAAGGAATCAAAGCTACAGAACTAAAGGGTAAACAGGGAGGAGAGGAAGCACTGTGGCTCACCCTGGAGACAGGAAATGGCACCACAATCCACACAGGGGTTGTTTACAGACCCTCTCTGAGGGGGCAACAATGGAGAAGGAAATGATAGATGGAATCCTTAGAATGGCAGAAAAAGGAGAGATATTGTTGATGGGAGACTTGACTATGCCAGATGTTAACTGGAGCACCTTTACTGCAACCACATCCAAGAGCAGAGTCATTCTCAATGCCCTAGAGGGGGCATGCCTCAGATAGCTAGTGTTGGAACCCACTCGGGAGGGAGCAATCTTAGACCTGGTACTCTCAAATGGGGATGGAGAGAGCATCTCAGATTTAGAAGTGGGTAGCCATCTGGGAACAAGCGACCACCAAACAGTGTAGTTCACAATAAACACAGCTGTAGAGTCAAGCCATACAAAAGCAAGGGTGTTAGACTTTAGGAGGCATGACTTTGGCAAAATGGAAAAGTGCCTCAGAAAAGCACCAGCAAACAGCCAAGAAGGAGGGGTGGAGAAGGAGGGGTGGAAGAACAATGGGAAAAAATCAAAACCGCAATCACAGAGGCCACAAGCCTTTGTGTAAAGTAAATCAACAAAACAAAACGAAGGAAAAAGCCATTATGGTTCTCAAAAGAGGTGGCAGGGAAGGTTAAGGAGAAAAGGATAGCATTCAGAAAATACAAGGAAACACAAAAGGAGCAGGACAGAGAACTATATCAGTTAAAGCAGAAGGAGGCAGGGAAGGCAGTCAGACTAGCAAAGGCCCAAACTGAGGAAAAGATAGCCAACTCTGTTAAGAAGGGGGATAAAACATTTTATAAGTGCATTAGGGAGTGAAGAAAGGTCAATGAAGGGTTACTGAGGCTTAATAAAAGGGAGGGAATGTGGGCAGTGGGTGACAGTGAAAAAGCAGGGATATTGAATTAATTCTTCTGCTCAATATTCACAAAAGAAGAGGAGGGGGATGGTACCTAAACCAAGTAATAAAAACATTTTGGATAGGTGGGTTGATATCAGTCCATTCACAGAAGAAAGGGTTCTGAAAGAACTCTTACAACTGAAGGTGGACAAAGCAATGGGGCCTGATGGGATTCACCCCAGAATTCTAAAAGAACTAAGGGGAGAACTAGTGACACCACTGACTACCCTCTTTAATAAATCATGGGAGGATGGGGTGGAACCTCAGGACTGGAGGAGGGTGGATGTGATTCCACTTCACAAATCTGGGAGCAAGGCAGACGTAGGAAACTACAGACCTGTTAGTTTGACCTCAGTGGTAGGTAAAATGATGGAATCACTTCTGAAGGAAAGAATTGTTGAGTACCTAAGGCCAGTGGGGCACAGGACCCAAGGCAGCATGGATTCACAGCAGGAAGGTCATGTCAGACGAATCTAATACATTTCTTTGACTGGGTGACCAAAGTAGTATACCAGGAAGGGGCTATAGACATGGCCTACCTAGACTTTAGCAAGGCAATTGACACAGTTCCACACAAAAGATTAATAAACAAGCTAGCCAACCTTGGAGTGGGTTCCAAGGTGGTAGCCTGGGTAAAAACTGGCTGGACAACAGGATGCAGATTGTAATAGTAAATGGAGTCCACTCTGAAGAAAGGGGGGGTTACTAGCAGGGTATCGCAGGGTTCAGTACTTAATGTCTTTATAAGTGACATGGCAGAGGGTCTGGAAGGAAAAGTATGTCTCTTTGCAGACGACACAAAGATCTGCAACAGGGTTGATACACAAGGTGGGGTGGAAAGGATAAGAAGGGACTTGGCAAGGTTGGAGGAATGATCAAATATATGGCAGCTTAGATTCAATGCAAAGAGGTGCAAAATAATGCACCTGGGAAACAAAAACCAAGGGGAAGCGTACACAATGAAGGGTGAGATACTAACAACAACAAAAGTGGAAAGAGACCCGGGGGTAGTCATATCAGACAACTTAAAGGTAGGCAAGGAATGTGAGAAGGCAGTAAGGAGGGCTGTGGGATACTGGGATGCACTGGGAGAGGCATCACCAGTAGAAAACAGGAAGTTGATATTCCTCTGTACAGACGGTGAGATCTCATCTGGAGTACTGCGTGCAGTTTTGGAGACCCCATCTCTACAAGGACATAGAAAGGATGGAGGCTGTCCAGAGGAGGGCAACTAAAATGCTGCAGGGTCTGCACCAGAAGACATATGAAGAGAGACTAAAGGAGCTTAATATGTATACCCTCAAGGAAAGGGGGGACATGATAGAAACTTTCAAGTACCTCAGGGATATCAACAAAGTCCAAGAGGGTAGCATCTTTCAGAAAAAGAGATGTACAAGAACAAGGGAACACAATCTGAAGATAGAGGGGGATGGCTCAGAGGTAATGTGATGAAGTATTTTTTTTCATGGAGAGGGTTGTGGATCAATCAATCAATTTTTTATTTATATAAGGTGCTCTTCCAATGCTCGGGGTGCCTTTGCATTATAACATTAAAAACACACCACATATCATAAAGCACATATAAAAACATATTAAAACACATCCACATAAATTCAGAATTCATTACATTCCTGAGAAGGCCTGGTTAAATATATATGTCTTTAGAAGATTTTTAAAACCTTCAACGGTCTGGCTTTCACGTATCTAGTGAGGTAGAGAATTCCACAGGGTAGGAGCCATATAGGTGAAAGATCTTCCTCCCAATGTTTTAAGGGATACCCTGGGAATCTCTAGCAATCCCTCGCCAGAGGATCGGAGTGAACTTGAGGGACAGTAAGGACACAGGAGCTCTTTCAGGTAGTGGGGACCCTGCTCATGTAGGGCCTTATAGGTCAGCAACGTGACCTTGACGGTAATCCACCACTGTACTGGCAACCAGTGCAGATCATGCAGCACAGGTGTAATATGGCTGGATCTAGAAGCTCCAGTCAACAACCTGGCCATCGAGTTCTGCACTAGTTGCAAGTGGCAGATATCTACCCCTGGCAGCCCTTGGTAGAGGGTATTGCAATAATCAAGTCGACTGGTGACAAAGGCGTGGACCAAGGTCAGAAGATCTTCAGGTGGTACCAGATGCTTCACCCAGGTTATGTTCCTAAGATGGTAATAGGAAGATTTGACTACAGCCAAAACCTGCACCCTCAAGGTCAGGCCTTCATCAAAAACAATGCCCAGGTTTCACACCTGACTAGAGGCAATAAGCGGGATCCCACCAAGATTTAATACTGACGGTCTCCCCACCCATGCCCCTATCATCCTATGGCCAGGGTCCACTGCCAAAACCTCAGTTTTTACGAAGTTCAACTGAAGTCAACAGGCACTCATCCAGTTCTGAATCTCCAGCTGGCAGTTACTAAACACCGTAACAGAATTTAATTCCTGGTCGGGTACAAAGGACATGTACAGTTGAGAATCATCAGCATAACAAAGAAAACTCAAACTGTACCACCTTATAATGTCCCCTAATGGAAGCAAATACACTGTGAATAGCAGGGGGTACAGCACCGAGCCCTGTGGAACCCCGCAAGGCAGTCCATGAGGGGCTGAGGAACAAATTCCCGACACCACTCTCTGAGACCTACCCTCGAGGAAGGACTTAAACCAACTGTGGACCGTCCCCTCAGTCCACAGAAAAACCACAGGCACTCAAGCAGTACCCCATGGTCCACAGTGTCAAATGCTGCTGAGAGATCAAGGAGAACCAACACTGAGTGGGCTCTCCAATCTCTCGCTATCAGAAGGTCATTAAGTACCCTCACCAGGACTGTTTCAGTGCTATGCCTTTTTCTGAAGCCAGATTGGAAAGGGTCATGGATATTGTGGTTAGTCAAATGATCCTCCAGCTGCAGTGTGACCACCTTCTCAATAATCTTCCCAACAAAGGGTAAGTTCAGGATTGGTCTGTAGTTAGCTGGGCAGTTGGGATCAAGGAAGGTTTTTTTAAAAGGGGAGAACTACTTCCTCCTTTAAGGGATATGGAAAGATCCCTCTCTCCAATGAAACTTCCACTATCCCAGTAAGGACTGGGCCACTGACCTCTACACACCCCACTAGTAGGTGTGTAGGGCCCAGGTCCAAACTACATTAGGTTGGCTGCAGAGTCTGGATGATCCTCACCATGTCCACGACTGTTGGTTGGCTAAAGGTGGACCAGATCAGCTGGGCATTAGTACCACCTCGGTGACTAATGCAAGGACCAATGGGAAGGCACTGGTTGATCTCATTTCTGATGGTGGACACCTTATCAGAAAAGAACTGCACAAAGTACTCACACTGTTTTTGTGACAATGCTTGAACAGAGAGAAGACAGGCTGGATTGCACAGCCAGTGCACAGTCTGCAAGAGCTGGGCTGGTCTGTTCTTTGCTGTAGCAATTTCCCTGGACAGGAACTCTGCCTTCTTATGGGAAATGGCTGCTTGATAGACATTATAATGGTTCATTAATCTAAGTCTGTCTACCTCCAGGTGAGTTTTCTGCCAGTGTCTTTCAAACCTTCACCCCCGCCTCTTTAATTCATGGATTTCCCCATTAAACCATGGGGCACCCGGGTGAGAGGTAAGAGGGAAAATACGAGAAGGAGCAATGATATCCAGTGTCTCAGTAACAGCCCTATTATAGGCTGACACAAGAGACCCCGGATCAATGCTATCCCACGAAAATCTCGAGAGGTCCAGCACTGCCATTAGGCCTTCTGAGGTAACTCCTCTTAAAGGGCGGAACTGTACCAACTCCCTTGGGGCAGGCCTATTTCAGGGGGCTGCAAAACTGAATCACAAGAGGTGATGGTCAGACCATCCGACGGGCTCCACCTCCACATCAGAGGTCTCCATCCCCAGGTGAAATACCAAGTCCAATGAATGTCCTTCCTTATGTGTAGCAGTGGTAACAACCTGTGTTAGGCCCAATGATCCATCAATTGGAGGAGGCTCTGTCAAAACAGTGAGGTGCATGCAATGGCCTTCCTGAGGAGGTCGTGGAGTCAAAAACAGTGGAAAATTCAAGTGGGACAGACATAAGGCATTTCTAGTGGGGTTTGGAGGAAGTAGGCTGTTGGTTAACTAGGATCTGCAGCTTATCCATTAGGTAGGGAAATGAGCAGACTAGGTGGGCCAAGCGATCATTATCTGCCATCAGATTCTATGTTTTTGTGTTATGCTATGCCTTTCTTACAGTGACCCCTAAAGTGGGTTTCAAGAATTGTAGTAAGAACTGACACACAGTGCTGCACCTTGTAGCAGCAAGTAGCAGTCTGACACATATTATGGTAGTTGTATGTATGTATGCATGTATCATGCTTATTGATCAGCCATAAGCCTTTACAAGTTTTGTCATGCAAAATAGCAATATTAAATTAGAAAACTGTATTAAACTAAAATAGGATGCAATTGTTTCACATCATAGTTCCTCAAAATATTTAACAATAACATATCATATAGGCATATAAGAGAGATTAAAATGGGAACAAACATGTCCCTGACACAGTATAATTTGGCAATTCGTAAGAAGTGAGAATAAGGTTTCAGAAAACATGCAACCATCTTATATTACAATTTTACAGTTCGCATATAGCCCACAAATCTATCCAAAATAAACTTATCCCTGGTATTATATAATAAGAACATAAGCTGGTCCAGTGGGAGACTGAGTTCTGCAAGTATTGAGCCTAACCAGATATTCATTTTCATAGAATATAAGGGACAGACTAACATAATATGTTTGAGGTCATCCTCCAGATTCATTCCACATTTGCAAAGAGGATTCAATACCCCTGGATGCTTCTGTTTGAAAAATATATTAACATTATATAGTTCCATCCCAAACCTGGTTACCACCCTTATAGCAACCAGATCTGCTAGGATTGTAAAATAGTGCTCAAGAAAATGTTTCTATTTTGGCCAGCATGCCGGCACAGCAGCAAGGTGACCACTTGTAATGCCAACCTCCCAGGTTCAGGAATGGACCTGGGAATTGGAGGGCTGGCTGGGCAGAGAAAGATAGAGCACCCAAGGGGTGGCTCTCCTTCTCCAGGGGGGATGGGGGGTGAGTGTTTGGCCTGTTGGGCAATCTCTGGTGAAGGCGAAGGGAACTGCCAAGAAGACCGTCGTCAGCTTGCATGGGAGATGGGACAGATGCTGGCATCATTGCATGCCGCACTTCCCAGGGGATCACAGTCACAGAAAAACTCCAGTACCCTGGCCGTAACACCCTGCTCTGTAGCCACTCCCGCTGCCACCGATGTCCACTGGGGGGGTTCTGCTCTTATGTCCCCATCCTGGGGGGTAAGCCAGGGCTTGCTTTTATTGATCATTGGGGGGCGCCCACCCGGCGGTCTTGCCCAGGGGGTAAACATGGGCATGGTGGGCCCAATGCTTGGGGCAGGGGCTGAGCTCCACTAGAAGCATTAGGGTGAGCTGGACACAAAAAGCATAATAAATAAAACAAAATGTTTGCTTTTTTAGTTGCTTATACCACCGATAATTCTTAAGTGTGATTATTTGTGATAAATCTTTTTCAATAGCAATATCCCTTATTCAGTTTCTACTTTCTAAACATAGTTTAGAAAAAAGCTTCACCTTCTACTGCAATCCCAACAATGAAGTGGAAATCAAAACTATATCATCTGCATAAACAAGACAAGAAATCTTTCTATTGGCAATTGATGGTGAATGTATTGCTGACTGCTCTATCTGGTCTACTATATTACTGATATACAAATTGAATAAGGCAGGGCCAGGAGACAGCCATGATGGACTACCAGATTAGTTTTTGTGTCCACATAAATTAAAAAAAAGATCCCCTGTAGCCTTGGTGGTGTAGTGGCCCCCCACCCAACAGTGCCAGACCACCCCACTCCCCCCACGACCTATACACAGCCGGCGACTGGCACAGCCCACCTTTCACCACCACAGCCAGCCACCAACTGAGCTCTTCTAAGATCACATACTGTAAATACTACATGCTCAATGAATAACGGGGCTTGGGGGGGTCTGCTAGCCCATAAGGGCTAACTATTACATATATCAGGATCAGGGCAGGGAGGTGCTTATGCCCTTTGCCTAGGTGAAGTGTGGCTTGTGGCAACTTGTTCAGATGTGTCCACCATTTGGTGCATGGCTGGGGTTGCCACAAGTCACTGGGACCCTGCCAGATAGAGAATCAGGCGCAGGGTCGCTGGTGCAATGGCATTTGGCTCAAGTTTATTTATTTTTTTATATATTCATCTTACTTTTTGCCCCTACTCTGCTGTTCATTGTAGCTCTGCCCTGGTCATGGTGCCCCCGAGACTCCACTGCCTTATGAGCCCCTCACTCCCCCGGTCACTCCCGGCTTGCCCCCAGGGAGGCGGGGCACAGCACCACAGTGGGCACCGGTGCTGTGGGTCCATATCTGGTTGGAGGAGCCCTCGGCCAGGTGGCTGATTGAGTCCCGGGGGCAGGGCATCATGAAGACATTCAGCCAAGAGGGATTTTTTTCCCTACAGGATGGGGCGGAGATGTGCAATGACGCCAGCGACTGTCCCACCCCAGTACCCCTTGACTGTGCACCGGTGCCTCAGGTGATGTACCCAGCTGCCACTAGGTGCCACTCTCACACTGACCACAAGAACTCCCCACCCCCCCGGAGAAGGAGAGCAGTCCTTATGACGCTCAATCCTTCTCCTCCCGGCTGGCCCTCTGATGACCTGGGCACATTCCCGAACCCGATTCACCAGCATCACAAGTGGAAATCCAACCGCTGCACCAGTGGGCTGACACTGGCACAAGTTGTTTTTGGCATGACTTGTGCCATCTCTTTGAGAATCCAGTCCCATAGACTTGGGGAACCAAGTCGACAGGGGACTCTTGCTCCTAAGTCTCCCTCTGGGCATCCAGATGCACTGGAGAGGAGCAGGGAAATCCTAGCCCACCCAAAAAAATCAGGGTACTAAGTGAGGTAGACACCAACATAGAGATGTCAATAGGGAGAAGTGCAGGGGTAAATGGAGAAAGTAACAAACACAATAAGGACAGGGATGGGGTAAAAAGGGGTAAGGCCATCTAGAAATGGAGGGTAATGAGTACCAATGCCTGTAGTCTGGGCAACAAGCTCCCTGAACTGGTGGCCTTGATGGAAGAGGGATGCCTGGATATTGTAGCAGTCACAGAAACATGGTACACAGAGAACCATGACTGGGATGTTAACATACCAGGGTACACAACCTACAGGAGAGACAGGGAGGGGAGAAGAGGGGGTGGAGTAGCTCTCTATGTAAGGGAAGGGATAAAAGCAACTGAACAAAAGAGTAAACAGGGAGGAGAGGAGGCACTGTGGGTCACCTTAGAGACTGGAAATGGCACCACAATCTGCACAGGGGTTGTATACAGACCCCCATGTCAGGGGAGGAATGGACAAGGATATGATAGAAGGCATACTTAGGATGGCAGAGAAAGGGGAGATACTGTTGATGGGGGACCTTAACATGCCAGATATCAACTGGAGCACCTTTGCTGCAGCCACATCCAAAAGCAGGGCCATTCTCGATGCCCTTCAGGTGGCATGCCTCAGACAGCTAGTTTTGGTACCTACTCATGAGGGAGCAATCTTAGACCTTGTACTCTCAAATGGGGACAGTGAGAGGATCTCAGATCTAGAAGTGGGTAGCCATTTGGGAACAAGTGACCACCAAACAGTGTGGTTCACGATAAACTCAGCTACAGAGTCAAGCCATACAAAAGTGAAGGTTCTGGACTTCAGGAGGGATGACTTTGTCAAGATGGGAGAGTGCCTTAGAAAAGCACTAGCAAACAGGCTAGAAGGAGGGTGGAGCAACAATGGGGAAATATCAAAACTGCCATCACAGAGGCAACAAGCCTTTGTGTGAAGCAAATAAACAAATCAAAATGAAAGAAAAAGCCACTATGGTTCTCAAAAGAGGTGGCGTGAAGGTTAGGGAGAAAAAAGATAGCATTTAGGAAGTATAAGGAAACACAGAAGGAGCAGGACAGAGAACTGTACCAGTTAAGGCAGAAGGAAGCAGGGAGGGTAGTCAGAATAGCAAAGGCCAAACTGAGGAAAAGATAGCCAACTCAGTTAAGAAGGGGATAAAACCTTTATAGGTACATAGAGGAGAAAGACAAAGGAGGGATGGTGGGGATAGTGACACTGATGAGGAGGTGGCAGATCCCAGTCCTTTCACAGAAGAAAGGGTTCTGAAAGAACTCCTAAAACTGAAGGTGGACAAAGCAATGGGGCCAGATAGAATTCACCCCAGAATTCTAAAAGAATTAAGGAGAGAACTAGTGACACCACTGACTACCCTTTTTAACAAATCATGGGAGGATGGTGTGGTACCTGAGGACTGGAGGAAGGCAGATGTGATTCCCCTTCACAAAAGTGGGACCAAGACAGAGGCAGGAAACTACAGACCTGTCAGTTTGACCTCTGTGGTAGGGAAAGTGATGGAATCACTTCTGAAGGAAAGAATTGTTGAGTACCTAGAGGCCAGTGGGGCACAGGACCCAAGGCAGCATGGGTTCACAGCCGGAAGGTCATGTCAGACGAATCTAATTGATTTCTTTGACTGGGTGACCAAAGTAGTAGACCAGGGAGGGGCTGTGGACATGGCCTACCTAGACTTTAGCAAGGCATTTGACACAGTCCCACACAAAGATTAATAGTCAAATTAACCAGCCTGGGAGTGGGTCCCAGGGTGGCAGCCTAAATAAAACATTGGCTGGACAACAGGACACAGAAGGTAATTGTAAATGGAGTCCACTCTGAAGAAAGAGGGGTTACTAGTGGGGTACCGCAGGGTTCAGTACTGGGTCCAGTCCTTTTTAATGTCTTTATAAGTGACATTGCAGAGGGACTGGAAGGAAAAGTATGCCTCTTTGCAGATGACACAAAGATCTGCAACAGGGTTGATACACAAGGAGGCAGTGGAAAGGATGAGAAGGGACTTGGCAAGGTTGGAGGAATGGTCAGAAGTATGGCAGCTTGGATTCAATGCAAAGAAGTGCAAAGTAATGCACCTGGGAAACAAAAACCCAGGGGAAGATTATACAATGGGGGGGGTAGTAACAACAACAAAAATGGAAAGGGACCTGGGGGTAATCATATCAGATGACCTTAAGGTTGGCAAGCAATGTGAGAAGGCAGTAGGGAGGGCTGGGGGGATACTGGGATGTATAGGGAGAGGCATCACCAGCAGAAAACAGGAAGTTGTTATCCCTCTGTACAGACAGTTGGTGAGACCCCATCTGGAGTACTGCGTCCAGTTCTGGAGACCCCATCTCCGCAAGGACATAGACAGGATGGAGGCAGTTCAGAGGAGGGCAACTTAAAATGGTGCAGGGTCTGCAAGAGAAGCCATACGAGGAGAGACTAAAGGAGCTTAATATGTATACCCTTGAGGAAAGGAGGGAGAGGGGGGACATGATAGAAACATTTAAGTACCTCAGTGGAATCAACAGAGTCCAAGAGGGTAGCATCTTTCAGAAAAAGAGATGTGCAAGAACAAGGGGACACAATTTGAAGATAGAGGGGGGACGGCTCAGGGGCAATGTGAGGAAGTATTTTTTCACAGAGAGGGTGGTGGATGCATGGAACAGCCTTCCTGAGGAGGTTGTGGGGTCTAAAACTGTGAGAGAATTCAAGAATGCATGGGACAGACATAAGCAATTTTTGTGGGGGGTAGGAAGAAATAGGACTGTTGGTTAAATAGGATCTGCAGCTTATCCTCTAGGTAGGAAATGGGCAGACTAGGTGGGCCAAGCAGTCCTTATCTGCCCTGCCAAAGTCTATGTTTCTATGTAATAATACATTTGTCCCTAACTCAAGTGGAACTTGAGAAGCGTTAATATTTTCTATACCAATCAGGACTTCAGTACAGGTCCCTTTGATTTCCTTCTAATCCATTCATTTCATTTTATTTAAGGCACCTGAAGATCTATTCTTAATAATATAAATTTGCCCTCTTGGTTTGTTTCTCCTATCAGATTTCTTTCTTTTAGGTTTGAGATTTCCCTTGTGGTCTGTTCTAAATTGAGTTGCTGTCTCATCCCTTCCTCTTTACTTTCCTTAAGAAATGGTGGGGTAAATTTACCTGGATTGCCCTATTTTCAAGAACCTTAAGGTCTTCATTAGTTGTATTCCTTTTATGTGGATGAATGTGCTCTCTGAGTTGTTTAAGGACTGTCTGATTATAGGAGACATCTGTTCTAAGATTTGCAACTTCCTCTTTCAAAGCCCATAAATTCTCCAAAATTGCCACATTTGCATACTATGGATTCTTAATAATTTCCACTATTTGTTTAGACAGTAAAGAGAAAGACATACAATTTGCCTCATCATTCAAATTTTCTTTACTATAAACTATATATGGAGCAGGAGAGGCACTATTATCCCCAGTGGAGTGGAGGTTGGTGTCAATGAGAGAGAGCGTTCCTTGCCCTTGACTTCAGTATCTCCACCTCTAATTAAACTTAATTAAAGAGACAGTTGTTACTACTTTTTCAGTCCTTCAATAGTATGATTTAAATCACGGATCACAGCAGAAAAGCTATCAGGTTGAGGTATTCATATCACAGGTGCTGACTCTCTCTCTCCACCTCCTGGTTATATAACATTAGGGAAGAGGTCAACCCTGAGGAAATTTCCTGAGGTTAAAATGTAATTAAATCAGAGTTGTTATTTCCAATTTGCCCAGAGGATTCAAAATCCAGTAAATTGCCATCACAGGGTAGCAAAGAAAGGGTTCATGCATGACGGCCAACTAGAATAGAGGAATGAAAATTAACAGATGGTAATCTGAAGGTAGAGGAAGAATCTTGGGGGCCCATAATTGGTGTAGACAAAGCTATCACCACAGGGTTACTACCCCTCCAAAAATCCATTATTTCAAGTAGATTAGGGGCCTCTGTATTAATGGTTTTATCCTCAGGCAGGCATATAGTTTTTTTTTAACTTATTTGTTCCCCTTATTACCATTTTTAACATTATTTTTCAATGGGGGGTGGCGATCATTAAACTATTTTTCCCACTTCTGGTATCAACCATGGTAAATCTCATTAATTTATTCAAGCACTATAAAGGGAAAATAACTATTTCAAAGGTGATTTTCCTTAAAAGATAGAAAGATCTTGTAAGAACAATATACACAAATATAGATCAATAATTAGTATAGAAAGAGTTGGGTGGTGATTTGGGTTCACACCTAAGTTAAGGTTTTGAAACACCGATAGGCGAAATTTCTAAGCTTATCGATATCCAATCCATGGACATGGCACCTACACCAGATATGGAAATTGGTGAAGAAGGACCTCCATATTCAGGGAGCGATGCTAATTTATTGCACTCAATTCAAACCACTCAAATTTGATCTTTCCTTTTATAAATGGAGGGCCCTGGGCGACAACGCTCTTTTCCACTTATCCATCAGGAAGGAAATGAAGACAGCGCCCAACTGAGACAATTTGACTTTTTTCGCTACCTGCAGATGGTCTCCTTTCTTAGAAATGGTTCCCATCTCCAAGAGACACAGCAAGACCCTATCCACTTTTTATGATCATTTTTAAAGCTACTCAAGTTCCATATAAAAGAAATTTATATCCTTACTGACCCAAACATATATTCTAACAAAAACTCCCCCGGTTTTCAACAAGCTTGGGAGAGGGATGCGAGGTTGAATGCTTACACCCCAGGACTGGGAAACAGGTTTGGTACCGTGTATACTACACTCAGCTCCAAATAATTGGAAAGAGATCCATTGGAAACTGGTGAGCCAGTACTTTCTTACCCTACCTGAACAAACATCATTTACCACATCATTCCAACAGATGTTGGTGCAGATGTGTCGGGACAAGCATGCCATATCATATCTTTTGGGACTGCCTGATCATTCATCCATTTTGGACAGAGTTAGGACATACATACAAACAGATGGCTCAGATGTTAGAAGAACCTGATTTTGTACATCTAATTCTAGGCCTTCCTCCTAAAGATAAACAAAGTAACAGCCAAAGATCTGTTTTAGGAATTCTACTAGCAGTAGCTGACAAGGCCATGACAAAGAATGGCTACTTCCTGAACCACTCTCATTAACAGAGTGGCTCAGATTAATTAGGCAAATACTTTGGGTGGAGAAGCTGACAGATGACTTAATATTGCAAACAGATATATTTAAATGGACTTGGCTCCCCTTCATGTCACTCATTGAGGAAATAGAGGGTATTTCCATCCTGACCCAACAGGCACAGGGATATTGAACCCAGAAATCCCCACCCTAGATCTTTAGATATCAATTTATGGTAGGAGAACACCCAGAACCAGATCTAAAACTTTCAAATTTCTTCATATGTACATATGAAAACACCAGCAGAACAGGCCTCACAGTCTATTGAGTCTGCTTGATTGTGCAGCTAGCCCCTCAGTTTGCAGCTGCCCCATCCACCCCATCCCTTCTCATAAATACCCCCCCTTACTCTGTCCCATCCCTTCTTAAAACCGCTCATCCTGTTACAGGCTACCACCTCTTCAGGCAGAGCATTCCACTTATCAACCACCCTCTCCATGTAATAATTCTTCCAGACTTCCCTCATGAATCTTCCCTCTTCCAGTCTCACCTGGTACCCCCTTGTGACCCTCCCCCTTCTGATCTGGAAAATTCCTTCTGTGCTAGTCTTGTTTATCCCCTGTATGTATTTAAAGGTTTCGATTATGTCCCCTCTATCCCTCCCCTCCTCCATGAAATACATTTTCATTTCACCCAGCCTCTCCTCATAGGAGTATCCCTCCAACCCCTGTATCATCCTTGTTGCTCTCTGTTGGACACCCTCCAACAATCTGATGTCCTTCTTCAGGAATGGGTGCCGGTACTGCATGCAGTATTCCAGGTCTGGCCTGACCAGTGACCTGTACAGCGGCAGGATCACCTCCCCAGCTGATAGCTCCTCTCCTGATTATTAGCCCTGAAGTGCAGAACCTTGCACTTTTTGGCATTAAACCCCAACTGCCATGCTTCTGACCACTTCTGTAGCTTGGTCAGGTCCTCCTGCAGCCCCCTCCACCCCTCGATGTCATCAGCCACAGCTCCCATCTTTGTGTCATTCATGAAGAGACTGATCTTACTTCAGACCCCATGGGAGAAATCTGCTATGAATATCCCAAACAAACACCAATCCCAAAACTGATCCCTGCGACACCCCACCCTTCACATCCCTAGGCATTGAGAGCTCCCCCCACCACCATCCTTTGCTGCCTTCCCTTCAGCCAATTGGTGATCCAATTAACCATCTTTGTTCCCACTCCTGTATATTCCAGCTTCCCCCCCAGCCTCCAGTGCAGCACAGAATCAAAGACCTTGCTGAAATCCAAATACAAGACATCCACTGCATGGCCTTTGTCCAGTTACCTTGTTACCCAGTCGTAGTACTTAATCAGGTTTGTCTGACAGGATCTTCTGAGACAATCCCATGCTGCTAAGCAGTCCTGGAGCCTGTTGTTCTCCAAGAAGGTCACCAGCTCTCCCTTTAGGATCGTCTCCATAAGTTTTCCCACAATTGATGTGAGGCTCACTGGCCTGTAGTTTCCTGGTTCATCCTTTGGTCCACTCTTGTAGATGGGAACCACTTGGGCCATCCTCCAATCCTTTGGAACACATCCTGTATGTGTATTAAACAGATCAACCAGAGGTCCTGTCAAGACCTCTATTAGTTCCTTGAGTACTCAAGGGTGAATACCATCTGGTCCCGGTGCCTTATCCCCCCCTCAGAGCCCTTAATCCTTTCAGCACCCTATCCACTGAAATCCCTGTATCAGTCACCACTTCCCCCCACTACCCACTCCCCACTTCCCCTCTCCCAGGTGGTGCCTTTCTCCTTCATGAACACAGAGCAGAAGTAATTATTAAGCACCTCTGCCTGGTCCTCCCCCTTCTCCACCCAGCCCCCGTCCCTCCTAATCCTCACAATCTGATCTTTATTTTTACGTCTTTCTCCAAATGTATCTGAAGAAGTCCTTTTCTCCGGTCTTAATGCCCTGCACCAATCTCAGTTCTCTGGAAGCCTTGGCCACTCTGACCAGCCTGCTTACCTCCCTGGCCTTCTTCAGATACACCTCCTTGTTATCCCCCCTCCTGATTCCCTGAGTCTCTGAAATGCCTTTTTTTTGGCCCTCACCCCCTCCATGACTTCCTTTGTCAGTCAGCTGGGCTTTTTTGCCCTGCCCTTCTTACTCTTTGTTCTTGTACATGTCCCAATAGCCTTCACCAGTCCTTTCCTAATAATACCCCATTTCTGACTGGTGTCCATGTGTGGTTGAATACCCGTCAGATGCCTGGTCAAAATTTCCCCCATCTTTTTAAAGTCTTCCCCCTTAAAGTCTATCACCCTGGTGCCCATACCTCCTGTTTCCCTGCCCATGTTGAGCGTGAACCATACTGTGTGGTGTTCACGCCCCACCAGAGGGGCTTCAACTTCCAGATCCCTTACAGCCTCCCCATTTGATAGAACCAGGCCCAGTGTTCTGCCCAATCTAGTTGGCTCCCTGACCATCTGCCTCAGGAAGCTGTGCTGAAATGCCTCTAATATGACCTGTTCCACTCACAGTGGTTGGGATACTCCACTACACTCCCGGTAGGATGAAGTCCCCCACCACCACAGTGTTCCCCTTCCTACAGACCCTCCTGATTTGCTCAGCTTAACTCTCTATCCAGATCATCCCCTTGGGCTGGTGGCCTGTACACCACACCCATCCTCACTGTCCTACATCTTGAGTCCTGACACAGCATCCATAGGGCCTCTGTTCGGCCTTTCTCCCCCTACTCCCTTATGCACTTTTTCTCTCCCTTACGTATATTTCCAGCTGCCACTTTTCCCTTAGCCCTATCCTTCCTGAATATTCTATACCCAGATATCATCAATTCCCATTCTTGGTACTGGGTGGCCCACATTTCTGTGATTGGCACTATGTCCACCCTCCCTATTGCCAAGAGAGTCTGTAAATCTGCTGATTTGTTACCAAGGCTTCTTGCATTCAGTGAGACCACCCTCCAACCTATCCTTGCCCCCTCCCCTCCCTAAATTACCCCTTCATCCCCCATACCACTGCTCCAGGTTACTCCTTACCAGCCTGGGGGGTATGCATGTTTGCCTCCCTTCTCTGGGATTCCTGCCTACCATCTGACCTCACACCCTCCCACCTAGCTTAAATCCATCTTTGTGGCTATGTACTCCCTACATCTGCTTTAATACCACTTTCCCTCTCCACTCAAATGTAGTCTATCCCTTGGATAAAGTTAATTGTTGTCCCAGGTCCTGTCCCAGCTGCCCACCAACTGTAACCCCTGGATTGACACCAATCCCTCAGCCAGGTGTTTAACTTCCCAGTTCTTGCTTTCCTTACTGTACTAGCGCAGGGTGCTGTGTATATATATATATATATATATATATATTTATATGGTACACCAGTTCCACTTAGTGAATGCTTTTTAATTATTTATATTATTGTTCTTGTTAAACTGTACATAGTTATGAACTTTTTTATTTTAGAATTCTTTGAAAAATTAATTTATCTTTTTTTCACTGGACAGGGATTATCCCTGATTATATTAGAAAGTGCTCATTAGGAGGACATAACTATTAGTTCTTTTGGAGTTAAAATATGGGCTGGAATTCATTTATTAATTTTTCTTCTCCCACTTTGGGACAAAGTCTACTTGTACTCTCAAGCATTTGTAAGTGGCTGTTATGTCCACTTATGCTGGGCAATAAAGAAGTTTTAAAAAGTTTCTTATAGTTGAAAAATATCCAGGACAAATACAAGTTCAGATCCAAAATTTCAACCTGATGAGTTCCACCAGCAAGTCTTTCTTCAGCCTATTTTATTTCAAAATTTCAAGTCAATTCCAGTAGTCTTATATTAATAGTCTTTATTAATATCCCTTATGGGAGCATTATATTTCAGAGTTCTCCTGGCTTTTCTCTTAAAAACTGGAGCCTAATCTTGTAGTCCCTGTGAGTTTTCTATTCACAGGGACAAAGAACAAAATCAGTAGAGAAACCCACAGGTGCAAGCATGCCCAAAGTTTGTCTTTAGCTATTTTAAGCTTTTACTGTAAGTTATCTTCCCCACCTTCTTATAGGAGGCAGGAGTATAAGCTACTGTATCCTGTACAATTAAGTTATTTTCCAATTAAATCTTATCAGTGCATTTTTATAGATTCAAATGGTTTATTTTAATTAATTAGAATACCAGCTATCATATATAAAATCCACAGTTTTAATTTGTATTAATGTGCTTTTGCAAAAAGGTTTTTTAAACAAATAATTCATAAAATATTCACCATCTTTGTCAGTGGTATTTTTTACAAAATTCTAGTTTCATGCGTTGGTAAAAAATCAGCCTAGTTCACACTGAACCTGTCTGCCACACTGAAACTGCCAGTCACATACAACAGCAGCAATTCAGCTGGTTTCTAAAACACTGAACTGCAGCATGAGGTACCTTTATACAATATGTTAAATCCTTGATTTTAACAAAAAAAAAAAGTTCCAGTTGGTAATAGAGGACTATTATCTGATCTTTTCACATACCTGAATGTACTAGATAAAAAAAGGCTTCTCGGTTTGGCCAAAATTTCAATGTTTCACTGAAGTTTTTTAGTGCAGCTGTTCAAGGTGGCTTACAACTGAAACCTGTCAACATGCCCAAAAGGTTTTTAAAATGGCACTGATCTTATAAAATGCCAACATATATATTGCACTTTAATTCTAAAACCAGGTCAAGTGATCAGACCATGGGAGAAAACATATTAAACTAGTGTGGATTTAAATTCAAAACACTATTTCTTAAAGAGACAATTTTCAGGGATATAAATGCAGTTTACTAAAAGCAGATGGTTTTATTTATTGCATCTTATATATTCACCACCATATTTAATTTAATTACTTTTACACTTATTAATATATTTTATTTATTAACTTATGTTCACTTTATTTATTGTGCTGAAACTGAACTCCATTGTGAGCCCTGAACAGATGCTAAGTAAAAGAAATGGTAGAAAACAAATAAAACAAACAAATAAAAAAGTGCCTATATCAAGTAACCCAGAAAGAGATTCCTCTAATGTTTAAAAATAAAAATAGATATTCAGAGGTCCAATTGATAGCCAAACAAAATGAAACCTCATAAGTCAGGATACTGGACACCCTAGTATCTGTGAGGCTCCTGGAGCCCTGCCTTTACCCTCCACAGAGTTTACTGACTAAAGAGCTGGCTGCCCAGCTGTAGCCACCACAGAGTGGGTCCCAGGGTGGTAGCCTGGGTAAAACATTGGCTGGACAACAGGACACAGAAAGTAATTGTAAATGGAGTCCACTCTGAAGAAAGAAGGGTTACTAGTGGGGTACCGCAGGGTTCAGTACCGGGTCCAGTCCTTTTTAATGTCTTTATAAGTGACATTGCAGAGGGACTAGAAGGAAAAGTATGCCTCTTTGCAGATGACACAAAGATCTGCAACAGGCTTGATACACAAGGAGGCATGGAAAAGATCGAAGGACTTGACAAGGTTGGAGGAATGGTCAGAAGTATGGCAGCTTGGATTCAATGCAAAGAAGTGCAAAGTAATGCACCTGGGAAACAAAAACCCAGGGGAAGATTACACAGTGAGGGGGAGGTAGTAACAACAACAGAAATGGAAAGAGACCTGGGGGTAATCATATCAGATGACCTTAAGGTTGGCAAGCAATGTGAGAAGGTGGTAGGGAGGGCTGGGGGGATACTGGGATGTATAGGGAGAAGTATCACCAGCAGAAAACAGGAAGTTGCTATCCCCTACAGACAGCTGGTGACATCCCATCTGGAGTACTGTGTCCAGTTCTGGAGACCCCATCTCCAAAGGACATAGACAGGATGGAGGCAGTTCAGAGAAGGGCAACTAAAATGGTGCAGGGTCTGCAAGAGAAGCCACACAGAGGAGAGACTAAAGGAGCTTAATATGTATACCCTTGAGAAAAGGAGGGAGAGGGGGGACATGATAGAAATGTTTAAGTACCTCAGTGGAATCAACAAAGTCCAAGAGGCTAGCATCACAGGTTGCTAGCCTTGCTTGTAGAGCAGAAAGCAGCTAACTAAAAGAAGCTACATTTTCTTCTTAATTTAAAACTTATATCTCAGTAGGAGTCAGTGTCAGTTAAGATTAAGTAGACAGATAACTTTATTAGAAGTAGAAGGGGTCTTATTTAAGGTTAAAAAAAGTAAGAAAAGAAAAGAAAAGAAAAGAAAAGAAAAGAAAAGAAAAGAAAAGAAAAGAAAAGAAAAGAAAGAAAGGCAGTGTGTGTTCTGTGCAGGGAAAAGGTACTGTATCAGGTGACTTTGCTAAGCCAGTAGGAGGAAAGAGAGCTTACCTGGGGGTGTGGTTTAGACACTAGAAAAGCAGGTGAGTCAAATTACAACTTCCTGTTGCTAGCCTTTTTTCTTACCAATTGCCCTCCATCCCACCCCTCCACCCACCCAAAGCCAGTTCTACTTTTATAGCCACTGGATTTAACTGTCAACAGGAACTTCCTGTTTGGCAGTAGGAAGAAAAAGGATCATAGAGAAACATTGGTTTTGTCAACCCTAAGTAGGAAAAGTAGCTCACTCTCCCAGCTGCTGGTAGTTTGATATTGAGCAAGGAAGAAGGACACTACTGAAGAAGATTGGAAGCTGTCCCAGAACAAGAAGGGGTGAGAGTTGTAAGGAGAGGAGAGAGTAAGCATCCAGAGAAACAGTAGAGGGACACAAAATAAGACATGATAGGAGTGGTGCAGTCCAATGGCTGTGGCGGCAGTGTTCGGGAGACATTCTGGAGGCTGCGTGATGCTGCCCTATTTGCAGGCACCTCCTCTGGTCTGAGAGAGGAGGTTGCCTGCCTCCAGGCTGACCTGGCTAGGATTGCTGAAACCTCCTCCCCACCCAGGGACCACCAGGCCAATGCCACTACCTCAGAGGTTGATAAGAAAGGAGGGTGGCTGGACCAGGGTGGGCTCAAGGAGGAGAGGGTGGTGGAACAGAGTTGCATCCCTCCAGCTGTACCTCTTCACAATTCATTCACTCTTCTGGTGGATAGTGGTTCCTCTAGGGAGGCACCTGCAGTGGAGACCAAGGAGGATGCTGGGAACCTTCACAAAGGAGACCCAAAGGAGGGTGGCATGGGACCCCACAGGGGAGGAAACAACTCCTGGTGGGGACTCAGTCGAAGGGGTAGATTGGGGAGGATGGGGAGAGGAAGTAAGGTGCCTTCCTGGCGCCACGGCTTGAGGGACAGGAAGCGAATCCTCAGGATCGTGGGAGGAGCTGCACGAGGGAGGGAGCTGGATGTCATTGTCCACCTGGGGACAAATGACCTGGCTAGGAATGGGATCAGAGCAGTGCAAGAGGAGTTTGTAGAGTTGGGAGGGCCTTAGACAAGTAGCGCATACTGTAACCTCTTGGAGGTGCTGCCTGTCTATGGCAAGAGACAAGTAGGGCACTTCACCAGGGAATTCAATGAGTGGTTGAAAACTGGTGTGGAGCTCAGGGTTTTGGCTTCATTGGGGACTGGGGAGCCACCTGGAGGAATGCAGACCTATACTGGTGCGATGGTCTGCATCTGTCCAGGGGGGGAACCAGGATCCTAGGTGAGAGGTTTAAATGCTTCATTGGCAAGCATTTAAACTAGCCAAGGGGAGACACTGAAAAGGAGCTGGGAAATCCAAGCCTCCCCACACAAAACATGGTGATTAGTGAGGTAAACACCAAGGTACAGAAGTTATTAGAGAGCAGAACAGATTTAAATGTAAAAAAAGGCAAAGGCAGTAAGGACAGTAGTGGGGCTAAAAGGGGTAAGGCTATCAAAAAGTGGAGGGTGATGAGTACCAATGGCCGTAGTCTGTGTAACAAGCTCCCTGAACTAGTGGTCTTGATGGAAGAGGGTTGCCTGGATATTGTGGCAGTCACAGAAACATGGTACACGGAGAACCATGACTGGGATGTCAACATATCAGGATACACAATCTACAGGAGGGATAGGGAGGGTAAAAGAGGAGGAGGAGTAGCTCTCTATGTAAAGGAAGGGATCAAAGCAACAGAACTAAAGAGTAAACAGGGAGCAGATGAGGCACTTTGGGTCACCCTGGAGACAGGAAATGGCACCACAATCTGCATGGGGGTTGTATACAGACCCCCATCTCAGGGGGAGGGAATGGACAAGGAAATGATAGAAGGCTTTCTTAGAATGGCAGAAAAAGGGGAGATATTGTTGATGGGGGACCTGAATATGCCAGATGTTAACTGAGCACCTTTGCTGCAGGCACATCCAAGAGCAGGGTCATTCTTGATGCCCTACAGGGGCATGTCTCAGACAGCTAGTTTGAACCGACTCGGGAGGAGCAATCTTAGACCTAGTACTTTCAAATGGGGATGGAGAAAGAATCTCAGATTTAGAAGTGGATAGCCATCTGGGAACAAGTGACCACCAAACAGTGTGGTTCATTATAAACACAGCTATACAATCAAGCCATACAAAAGCAAGAGTACTAGACTTTGGGAGGGCTGACTTTGGGAAAATGGAGAGAGTGCCTCAGAAAACACTAGCAAACAGGCAAGAAGGAGGGGTGGAGGAAGAATGGGAGTGATCAAAACAGCCATCACAGAGGCAACAAGCCTCTGCATAAAAAAAATCAATAAAACACAATGAAGGAAAAAAACGCTATGGTTCACAGAAGAGGTGGCAGGGAAGGTTAAGGAGAAAAGGGCAGCATTCAGGAAATATAAGGAAACACAGAAGGAGCAGGACAGAGAACTTTATCAGTTAAAGCAGAAAGAGGCTGGGAAGGTAGTCAGAATAGCAAAGGCCCAAACCAAAGAAAGGATAGCGATTCTGTTAAGAAGGGGGATAAGACCTTTTATAGGTACATTAGGGAGTGAAGAAAGACCAAATGAGGGATACTGAAGCTTAATAAAGGGAAGGGAATCTGGGTAGAGGGTGACAGTGAAAAAGCAGGGTTACTGAATGAATATTTCTGCTCAGTATTCACAAAGGAAGAGGAGGGAGAGTTACCTAAACCAAACAAGAGAAATACTCTGAAGATGGGGGTCAATACCAGTCCATTTACAGAAGAAAGGGTTCTGAAAGAACTAATAAAATTGAAGGTGGACAAAGCAATGGGGCCTGATGGATTCACCAAGAATTTAAAAGAACTAAGGGTAGAACTAGTGACATCGCTGACTACTTCTTTAACAAATCATGGGAGGATGGGTGGTACCCAAGGACTGGAGGAGGGCAGATGTAATTCCTCTTCACAAAGTGGGAGCAGGACAGAGGCAGGAAACTACAGACCAGTTAGTTTGACCTCAGTGGTAGGGAAAATGATGGAATCACTTCTGAAGGAAAGAATTGTTGAGTACCTAGAGGCCATTGGGGCACAGGACCCGAGGCAACATGAATTCAGATGGGAGCAGGTCATGTCAGACTGAATCTAATAGATTTCTTTGACTGGGTGACAAAAGAAGTAGATCAGGGAGGGGCTGTGGACATGGCCTACCTAGATTTTAGCAAGGCATTTGATACAGTCCCACACAAAAGATTAATACACAAGATAGCCAGCCTTGGAATGGGTCCCAAGGTGGTAGCCTGGATAAAAATTGGCTAGACAACAGGACACAAAGGGTAGTAGTAAATGGAGTACACAGTGAAGAAAGGAGGGTTACTAGTGGGTACACAGGGTTCAGTACTGGGACCGGTCCTTTTAATGTCTTTATAAGTGACATTGCAGAAGAACTGGAAGGAGAAGTATGTCTCTTTGCAGATGACACAAAGATCTGCAACAGGGTTGATACACAGGATGGAGTGGAAAGGATGAGAAGGGACTTGGCAAGGTTGGAGGAATGGTCAAATGTATGGCAGCTCAGATTTAATGCAAAGAAGTGCAAGATAATGCACATGGGAAACAAAACCCAGGGAAGCGTATACAATAGGGGTGAGATACTGACAACAGTAAAAATAGAAAGGGACCTGGGGTAATTATATCAGATGACCTAAAGGTGGGCAAGCAATGTGAGAAGGCAGTAAGGAAGGCTGAGGGATACTGGGATGCATAGGAAGAGGCATCAATAGTAGAAAACAGGAAGTTGTTATCCCTCTGTACAGACAGTTGGTGAGACCCCATCTGAGTACTGTGTGCAGTTCTGGAGACCCCATCTCTGCAAAGACATAGACAGAGTGGAGGCTGTCCAGAGGAGGGTAACCAAAATGGTGCAGGGTCTGCACCAGAAGACATATGAAGAAAGACTAAAGGAGCTTAATATGTATACTCTTGAGGAAAGAAGGGAGAGAGGGGACATGATAGAAACTTTCAAGTACCTCAAGGGAATTAACAAAGTCCAAGAGGGTAGCATCTTCCAGAAAAGAGATGTGCAAGAACAAGGGGCACAATTTGAAGATAGAGGGGGATGGCTCAGGGTAATGTGAGGAAGTATTTTTCACTGAGAGGGTTGTGGATGCATGGAACAGCCTCCTGAGGAGGTCGTGGAGTCAAGAACAGTGGGGGACTTCAAGAATGCATGGGACAGGCATAAGGCAGTCCTAGGGGTGGGTAAGAGGAAGTAAGCTGTTGATTAACTAGGATCTGCAGCTTATCTGTTAGGTAGGAAAATGGGCAGACTAGGTGGTCCAAGCGGTCCTTATCTGCAGTCAAATTCTGTGTTTCTATGTTTCATCTTTCAGAAAAAGAGATGTGCAAGAACAAGGGGACACAATTTGAAGATAGAGAGGGGACGACTCATGGGCAATATGAGGAAGTATTTTTTCACAGAGAGGGTGGTGGATGCATGGGACAGCCTTCCTGAGGAGGTTGTGGGGTCTAAAACTGTGACAGAATTCAAGAATGCATGGGACAGACATAAGGCAATTTTTGTGAGGGGTAGGAAGAAATAGGCTGTTGGCTAAATAGGATCTGCAGCTTATCCTCTAGGTAGCAAAATGGGCAGACTAGGTGGGCCAAGCAGTCCTTTCTGCCATCAAAGTCTATGTTTCTATGACTCCTTTGGCTGAGCTGGCTCTAGTTGGAGCAATTGGTCAGGAACCACGCTACTCCAGCAACGCAAATCAGTCCAGTAAGGAGCTGCAAAAGTTTTTCCAGTACCAAAAAAAGAGTAATAAGGTGCCCAGAGTTCAAAATGATGGCACTTAAACCCACTCTTCATTTCTTGTGCAGAAAAGAATGTTAATAGGCAATGAAATTCTTTTTATCTTTTATTTATTGCAGTCCAATACAGCATACACCCAGCTTGGTGGTGACCAGTAACTCATGCCGAGCTGGGTGTATGCTCTGTTGGACTGCAATAAATAAAAGATAAAAAGAATGACATTGCTATTTCCATTTTTTTCTGCACAAGGAAACAGGAGTGGGTTTAGATGCCGTGACTTTGGACTCTGGAGATATTTATTTATGTCACTGGCACCTACATCCTTGAGTGTCTCTTTCTTTGCCTGAAGTAATAAGGTGCACAGGCAATGGTGGCATACCTGTTGAAAAAAAAAAACACCTTAACTGAGTCCTGCTTCCAGCAATTCTCTACAGTAATATAGCATGCAGTTACTTCTCCCAGAATCCTCCCAACCTCAGGACTATTTTGGTAGTTGAAAAAAAATTTGGGAGCACAGAATTGATGTATATTGTGCTTTTCATACAATTTCCCTAAAGTGAACTACAAAAACTGTGGTGGGGGACTGACACACAGCTCAGCACCTTGTAGCAGCATGCAGCAGCCTGATACACTTTTTTTCTGGCAGTTGAGAAAAATGTTGAGAGCTGTGAAAAGTATGTGTGCTTTTCTCAAGTTTGCTCAAAAGTGCATTTCAAGAACTGTGGCAGGGACTGACACATAGCACAGCACCTGGTAGCATCATGGAGTAGCCCAATATACTTTTTCTGGTAGCTGAAAGAAATTGGGGAACAATTAATTTATGTATTTTTGCTTTTCTGATGAAAATAGAACAAATGAAAGTGGAGAATATGAAGAAAATACAAACTACTAAATAAAATGACACAAAATGCTAGCTAAAAGAAGATAAGAAAAAACTGCAAAAGTATTTTTCTTTGTTTTTTAAACACTCTCAAAGCAGCTGATCTGATCTTTCTGCTAACTCACTTAGACTGCAAAATGAAGCTCTGTACATAAAGAAGTAGAACGTGAGCTGCAGGAGCTGTTAACATTTGACCTATGGGTGCTTGTTTACCAGAAGCCTTGATTTGAGCAAACGTCACTGAAATGTACCTCCAAAGGATGAAGTTGCTGGCAAAGTTGCCAGGCAAATTTGCAAAAGGTGAATTCCCTCGTAAATAGCAAACATTTGCAAACTGATCTGCGAAGGCAAAGTTGGTGATTTTGCTAGAAATTCACTGGCGGATTAAAACTTCGCAATGCCTCTAGTCACAGACTAGAATTTCATTTTCAGAAACAGTGTTTCCTTCAAATGATGGAAGATGTTACAGTGTTTACAATTGCCTATAATAATTTCTGATACTACAGATCTGACATGGTCATGAGATTTCCTTGGCATAGGTGAGTGTAACCCAGGTGTCAAAACAGGTGTCTAGGACCATATATTATTGTTGTGTTAAATTGGGGGCAATGTTATATGACCTAAAAATAAGATACATGTGCCCATGTGGTTAATGCACTTAATTGGTTAATCACAGCCCTGACCTTCCTAGGCTTTGAAATCTTCTGAAATGTTAACAATGAACATCCTGTTTATTGCAATGTGTTCCTACTTGGTTATTGTACAGTATGTCTAGGTGTCAGTTGAACCTTCAATTGCAACTTTGTATTGAGAGGGTTCCTGGGCAACATTTCCCACCCACTAGGGGTGTATAAATAGGGGCTCTAGCCTATCCAAAGTATGTCTTCTGTTTATCCTAGTCTTTGAGGCCATTGTGCATTTAGTTCAGGTTTTGCACCCCTGGATATGTTTCTCTGACTGCAACCAACCGGAGGGGTTCTGCAGACCCAGGAATGATGGAAAGTACCTGGATTTGGGTGACTCTGGCTCACTCCAGTGTAGGTCTCCAGATTCTCGGGCCATCAACCTGGGTCCTAGATTAGGGATAGTGGGGGCATAATTGAAGCCTACCTTCAAGCAGGGCCTCTTATTGGCTTCCACATTATCTGTCCTGGTATTTTGAAATGGTGAAGAAGTTGCAGATGAAGAACTTGAACTAGTGGTGGCCTGTGATTTAAAGAGTCTGTGTTCCATGGAAGATGAGGGCAGTGGCACCAAAGATCTGAACTAGGGATGGGTGGGTCGGCTGTGAACCGGTTCTGTTTCTAACCCTGATTTTTTTTTCAGAAGGTTCTAATTTGTTCTGATTTACTTTAATGCATTGCAGACCTATATTAGTCTACTTGAGTATGAGAAATACATCAGTATTAATCTTTTAGATCCCTGTGTTAAAAAAAATGAAATGTAATCTTTTTTCTTTTTTTATTGTGTCTATATTTTCGTGTCATTTTTCAAGGTCAGCAAGCAGCCAAAAGCAATAAAATAAACAGACTGTTGCTCTTACCAATCCTTTGTGTCAGTCACCACATGGTGTTCGTAGGAAACAGTGGGCTGGGTTCACAAAACTCTTGAAAATCCCGCAGTTGCAGAAGACATTCAGTGCAAGTGAGTTGCCACTTGCAGAACCACAGTTTCTACTGCAGAGATGGTATTCTCAAAATGGTTTATGACTAGCACCATGATTTATGGCAACTTGCAGGTGGTGTTGCCATGGAAATCTCCACAACTGAAGAAAAATGTTACAGCTGGTGTGACCCTGTAATATATTCCACAGACGCTGCAGATGTTAATAGCAATCTCCACAGCTGCAAAGATTTCAGTCTGCAACTGGCTTTTGAAGTTTATGGGGCATAATATCTAGTTGGAGAGTATAGCTGGGTAATGGTCCAGCTAAGTTTTACATGTCATACAGTGTGTGCTGATCTTTTTAAGACAGCTTTACTGGTAATTATGTGTCTGTAATACATACATTGATGCTTCCTGTGTCCTAAAACAATCTTATGTCTTTAATCCAGGTGGGGGTTGTTTTTCAGTAATTGATTTCTTGTACACATTATGACACTCATAGTTTGATTTAAGAGCCATCTTCTCAAATAGTTGTTATCTCATGTCAATCTAATTTATATTCAGTAGAGTTCTTTGTATGTGTTTTGCACTAAGCACCTTTGACCCCGAGACTCTCCCACTTTAATGTGACATGGTACTGTTAAGCTTCTCTAACATCATCTTCTGTTTTTTTAATGAGTATTTTTTAAACCAAAAGGGATTTTTCTATTTTTTTTCTGCATGATCTAATTGTTAAAAGTATTGTTTTTCTAAATACCTGTCATTAAGCTTCTGACGAAGGACTAGTTCATCTGAAAGCTAGAGCATTTTGCTCTTGTTGTTGTATCTATGTTGGTCTATTAAAAGGTATCAGATCATTTGCTTCTGAGTCTGCAGCTGAGTTTCAGTGTGGACATAGTCCCAAAATGTTTGTGAATCTAGCCCAGTGTATGCAGGTCATGTGGGCTTTGCAGTGAAAGGTGGCAGGTGTTAAACATTAGAGAGAGAGAGAGAGACCAATGAATCTAACAGCAGAAAGACAACAGCAGAGTGGAGACCTTCACTGAGTCTGGCATTCTTTTCATGGGAGACAGGTAGCATGAACATTACATGTGATGGGGACCCATCATCCCTCCCACTCTTTGACTTGAGATGTTATCTTTTTTATTTGTAGTTATTTTGCTTGCCCTACTTGGTGTTATAGCAAGTATCATAGACCCCAAAGCATCCCACACCTCCTGCCTACTTGGCTAATAATTTTTTTATCACCTGTGTTTTGTAACTTATGTGGTTCACCTTGCCCTCCCTTCCCCATGCGGCATTGTGGTTTTTGATATATCCTACAAGCTTCCACAACTAATAATTGCAGTCGATTTTTTATAGAGCTGTTTGGCTGGGACCACCACCTACTCACCTTGAGGTCCACCTGCCTGATCCCCACACCATTGCCGTTCCACCATCCTCAAGCCAGTGAGAATCCGCTCAGTGCAGGACCCTAGGACTGCAGGGGCTGGCACTCACGATGGCCGCATGCACATAGGCATTTTCCTTTGCATTGGCCCTTGGTCCTGCCTTCTACCCCAAACATTCAGCAATTCACTGTCTGTGCCCTGTGTATTTTAACTTGCTGAATAAACAAGTTACACTCAACTGGGTTCCAAACTGAATGTGAAAAACATACAGCAATACGTATGATGCCATATACACTGTGACCTCACAAGAAGGAATTTTCTTACTTGATTGTTCTGTTATGGATGCTGACCATTGTTCTCTGAATTCAAAGAAATAAATCATCAAATTAAATAATATCATCCACCATCTTCAAACACCACCAATGAAGCACTCTATTAGGAGACACCTACTGCAGTTGTTCATCATCATCATCACTTTTATGTTCTTGCCACTGTTCACTGAAGTGGTAAGTGAATTTGTTGTGACCAACTCTTAGGAAGGTAAAGTACTATACATTTTAGGGGTAAGCCTTGTGCAGCTATCAGAGACAACATTTTCAGCTGTGTGCTAAATATACACTGTATGTAAACACTAGTGGGATGGCAGCTAAGTAGCTTAATAGCAAAAGCAGATAGTGCAAGCCTGATGTTTTTCTTTTCCAGCCAGTACTCAAAAAGGTCATTAGTAATATTAATGAGTGGTTCTCATAAATAGGCATCCACAATATCAGACAAAGACAAGGAAGGAGGCTCCATGACAGACACATCTGAATTATCAGTTTCCATGAGTTTTCAGAATGACATGCCTCTTTCAAGGTAGGTGAAAGAGGACTTTGCACAGGACTACCCAATGTTGATGAAGTAGTACATGGTGGCACTAAGTGGAAATTATTACTGTCACCACCGGCTGATGTTGCTTCATCAGATGCAGCATCCACATCATGTGATTCACTTGTATTGTCAAATACAGTTTCTTCCTTTTCCTATGCAGTTACTGAAATCAGCTTGTTTTTGTGTTCAGGATAAGAGTCACCTAGATCTGAAGGAGATAGCTGTTGCAGCTTACGTCAAGAAGACTGGAAAGAAGAAAATTTGTGAAAAGAAGAACATTTTGTGTGTCATGGTATTATGAAATCTTCTGGAATTTTAGAATTGCTGTATCATGTCAGCCCATAAGCAATACACTAGATTTGTCTCCTTTGTGGTCAAAACCTCTATGTAGCCTCATGAGGTCCTTGTTCAATAAATTTGTAATGGAAATAACCTGGTTTAGAATAGCATTCTCCTTTCTAATCTGTTGAGTTGCTTCCTCAAAGGGACTCATGAGCAGTGTAAGATGCTCCAGGAGGCCCCACTAGAATGAATTCAGCACTACACAATCTGCTATGCTTGCTCAATTGTATATTCATTGACTGCCTTCTTTTGTATGAGTAGCCTCTCACACTGTAAAATGTTGAGTTCCATCTTGTTGAAAGGTCTTGTTTTAGTTGCTGTATTGGCAAGCTGTTTTTTTTCTGATACCACGTGATTTTACAGAGTGACTAAAATGGCCACATATTTTCCTTGCAGCTCTCACTAGTGTTACGATACTGTTGTCACTGTAATAGAAAGCTCATACTAACAGATTTAATGAGTGTGCAAAGCACGTAATGAGAGTACAACCACCACATTTTAATGCACTGACAATATTGGCACCATTGGCTGAAACCACAAATCCAGTAGTGAGTCCCAGGGGCTCTAACCACTCAGAAAGTTTGTCATGCAACTCTTCTAAAATATTGTCAGTGGTGTGATGCTTACCAAACATGCTAATGCAAAGAGCTGCCATTCTTTGTCTTCCTTCCTGTACACTGCTGCTTGTGGTGGTGTTTGGAGATATCGTGACATCCAATGTGCTGTGATGCACATATAATCAGTGGTTTAAGAACTTGTCCACATGTCTATGGTCAGGTTCACAGAACCACATTCATTGTCTTGAAGAGCCATTTTTATTTTACTTTGCATACATTCGTACATCTTGGGAACAGCCACAGTCTCAAAATATTTACGGCTTGGTATATTGTAATGTGGAACAAAATATTTTAAAAGGGCTCTAAAACCATCACCTCCACCACAGAAAAGAGCTGCAGGTCCTTGGCAATAAATTCAGCTATTAACGGATTAATTTTAAATTGACTTGATGTGATCTAATGTAGGCATTTTTTTTTCAAGCATTGCGGTAATGGTCTGCTGTTTAGTTTGTGCAGGGGTGCAAAACCACAGGATTGCTGTGGTGAAGCTGTATCTTGTCCAAATACTTTTGTCAGTGAACATGTTTTTGTCTGCCCTGTCTCTCACTCTCTTCACCCATCACTATTATCTGTAGGATTATTTTCATCACAGATATTTTTCCTTGCACAGGACTCTGCCCAGCAAATGGTTGGATGTGATCTTGCAAATGGCTTTTAGTGATGTTGTCCTGAACTAGCCCTCACTTTCCCCTCCTAACTTCCTGATGACAAAAGGTGAAGACAACAAAACTTTCATTTTGGGGACTTACATGAAAATAGCTCCAAACAACTGAGGTGGAACATTTTGTCATCATGCCAGGAACTGCAACAATTTTGCTGGCAGTTATTTCTGACCCTGATTCATGTACACTGTAGCTGTTCCCAGAAGTGCTACTGTAACCCCCTACAATTGGGGGTTCCTTAAAACCTTCCTTGGGTGTGCCTAAATGCCCTTTGCCAGGCTGGTGTCCTGTGTTTTAGCTGTTTAAAAAGAAATTGCATGACAGTCCTAATCGCCTCTGCCTCTGTCTCTTTAAGAGCTGCCTATTTTGCAGTGTATAATTATTCTGGGTGGTGGCCAAGTATGTCTAGGCTCTAGTCCCGCCTGGGCTCTAGTGCCTTTGCTCCATTCTGCCATCTCTAATTGCACAGAGGGAGCCCTAATGAGAGCTATGACTGTTTGCTGAGTATTTTCTGTAGTAGTGATAATATTGTAGTTTGTTTAAACTGCTTTCCTTTGCAGCATAAGCTTTCTGTATTGCACCACCATTTTGGTTTTGGACTGCTAGTTAGCACAAATTGGTACCTTTGGGGACTCTAAAATGGAGCCTATCCCCAGGAGTCTTGTGGGAGCAAATTTCTGTAGGAATTGTAGTTTTTGCATTTTGGTGCCTGAATGCACCTGGAGGGGGAGCCCTTGCTTTGACAGACAGATGGATCAGCCAACCAAACCTTTTGAATCAGAGGGAAATCCCCAAGCTGTCTGCAGCACAGTGGCAGAAGTGAGTTGGAGCTGGAAGATTGAGCAGCTCCAGCTCGATGAGCTGCTGCCCCTCAGGGTAGCATGGGGGATTTGGCAGGAAAGCTGAGTCTGGCCTGCCTGCCTTCAGCTCTCCCACATGGAGAGATTAGAGAAGCTTTATTTCAGACCACGTCTCAGAGCCATTTTGTTGTGCCCCAATTAATGGGCATGGTGAGCAGAAGAGTCAGTCTGGAGGTAGAATTTGGAGAATGAGTAGCTCAAGTGATTTGAGTAGCTGCTTCTGCGTAGTTCGCATGGGAGATTGGCAGAAAGGCTGAGTATGGCCTGTCTGCTTGCTGTCCCTCAAGAGGGAATCCTTTGAAAGGCTTAGTAATCGGACTGTATCTGAATTGGAGTGTGACAAAGCCACTGAAGAGTGACCAGATTTAAACTTGAAGAAGACTGAAGATTTGCTGTATGCGATCGGCCTGTCAGGACATCCATTCACCATAGAACTCCCGGTTTTGCTCAGACACTGATATTGCCACTAGACTGCTATCCGTTTGGTGGTATGGTGATTGCTTTACTATAAATATGCTGTTTGCTATTAGTGGGTCACGATTTGGTTCCCCACTGTTTAATTGTGCCACGCTTGCTGGAAGCTGCATCCAGCACTACCAGACTCAAATCCGAGCTGTTCTATCTGGCCTGGGCCTTGCCACACTGGCCCAGCCAGCTACTGTACTTTGGGCACAGAAACCATCATCAATGAGAGACTCGCCCAGGGATCAGCCCCCTGCTCAACACCTCAAACAGGAACCACACCTTGGTGATTTGTGTGGGCCCTGCTTCTCCTGGCAGACCAGTCATCAACCTGCAATCTCCATTTCATCCATCCTGTGTCCTGTACTGGGTAGCGTGAGTAAACACCAGGGTAGCTCCCTGCAACAAAAGCTCAGTCAAAGTGTGTCATCTGATTTAATTGTTTTGTCTAATCATCACGAACTGAGCCTCCTGGCTTCAGATTACAAATTGTGTGTGGTTCAGCATGCCTTTTCTTTTCATCACATGGCCCCGACCAGCTGCAACACTGGCCTACCCCGGCAACATTCCAGGCTAGCCCACTTTACTTCCAACTGGGTACCCAGAGAGTGTGACTGTGCAGGGACTAAAAGTGCATGCATAATTGCCTGACTAGATCAGTTTTAGAATCAATCAACCTGATTACGCCCCTCCCTTGTTCAATTCCCCTGAATAAATCAGATCTAACTCTTTTTGCATTTAATCTGACTGTGGTTCCAGTTTGTACTAAAAGCACTGTACTGTTATTATTTGCTGTGCCTAACCTTGTTTTACAGGAGGTCTTCAGGGTTGAGCTGGTGGAACCAGCCCTTGTGGTAACTGCAAACGGTGTGGGGATTTGTATGCTGAATAGGGTCTATTGTGAAAGTGTTTGTTGCATATTATCTAGGCCACTAGAGGGGAACAAGGGGGGTTACAGTGTCCCAGAGGGCTGTACCCAGGTTAGCCTTGCTATTAACAACCCTGTCCTCTGGGTGGAGGCACCCATTTCAGTACCCAGGCCCCTTAACTTGCCAACTAAACAAGCAGGCAGGGATAGTAGCCCTTGGGATAGCGCCACATAGGAGCTACACTACCATGATTATTGATTGTTGTCCCACTACTGACTGTGGCTACTGTTTGTGCTTGCCATGTTTTTCCTTTTGATTGGGGAACCCAGGTGGCAACCTCTACCTCATCCGTATTGCATTCTGATTCATCACCTTTGGAACAGCATAACGGTGCTACCTCATGATCGTGATCTCGTTCTTGTACATTTGCAACCCCTCTTCATCAGAGGCACTGCTTTCTGATGAAGGATCCTGTTATGTATGAGTGGCATATCATGAAGTGCCATTTTTAGTGGTACTAGATAGAGCCTTTTCCTTAATCATTGATTTCTAGGTCTAACTGTTTTGGCTACCTGTTTTTATGTTTTGCTTTTATCTGATTTTTGTGGCAATGCTGACAGTGCTGCACTATTTTGATCAGGGGATTCAGCAACATTATTTTCTCTTTCTGGTTGTGTTGCTTCATCTTATTTTGGTTGTGTTGCTTCATTTTTCATCAAATTGTATTAATTACATCTTCAGCAGTGAATTTCACTTTTTTTTTCTGAATTTGTTTTTGGGAACTATTTTTATTGTGACATGTACCAATTTCAGTCATACTGCTGGTGTTGGTCACATGTTCTATTTCCATAACAGGCTGATTCTGAATCTATTTTTGGGATCCAACTTAATTGCTTACTTAGCAGTTTTAGTTCAGACACAGAGATGGGCAACACAGAATCTGTGCTATGACACCCCCCTCTCAAAATACGCCAGGCACTATATGATCTAGTAGTAGTTCAGTCACAGAGATTGGCAACACAAAGTCTATGCTATGGCAATGTGATTTAGTAATAGTTCATGCACAGATATGGGCAACACAGAGTCTGAGACATGTCCCCCCTTCACACTCTATATGGCACTATGGCCTTGTAGTAATTCAGGCACAGAGATGGGAAACACAGTCTATGGCAGTATGACCTTTCAGGGCAGCACAGAGATGGGCAACACAGAGTCTGATACATGGGTGATACCCCCCACTTCAAAATCTGTATGGCACTATAAGCTCCCCATCAAAATTACTGAAGCACTATGACCTTCAGACAGAGTTCTCCTCTCCTGACTCTGCTCCCCTTAATTTCTTTGTCCTTTTTTATTTTCTGTACTTTGCTATTGTCTGCTGTTGAATTCTTTGGTCTCTCTCTCTTTCTCTCTCTCTCTGACTAATGAAAATGGGTGTTTTTTTTATTTCTATACTGTAAAGTCTGCAACGTCTGCACTCTGCTGTTGTCTGCTCTGCACTCTGTTGTTGAAGTCATTGGTGTCTCTCTCTCTCTCTCTTCTCTCTTCTCTCTCTTTCTAATGAGAAAAAGCATTTTTTTGTTTGTTTTTTTACAAACACTCTGCTGTCTGCTGCAGTGTCTACCCACCGGTGTTGAATTCTTTGGTCTCTCTACTCTTCCTCACTAACAAAATGAAAAACTTTTACACCTTTTTTTTTAATCTCTCTGCATGTACACACACACACACACACACACAGACAACTGTCTCAGTTGAATGCAAAACCCCAAATGTGCTTGTTACACTGTTTCCTAGGGATGTCCTGTGATGGCTGACACAGTGGACTGGTAAGAACATGAGTCAATCACAGAACAGAGACCCTCATTGCTTGGCTCCCTTTATTGCCCTAGGATCTTGATTGCTTTACTTTGTTGGTTATGTGATAGTCCAGGAGCTCAGGTGTATTCATCAGAGATCGGGGGAAAAAAACTTTTAAAAAAAATTTCTGCACCTTTCTGCACCCTGCTGTGCTTTTTCCATGCAATACCAGTGGTGAGAGTGTTATTCTGGACCAGACCGCACTTCTGAACTGTATCAACTCGGGAATTCGGATCAAACCATGAAAGGCTCAGTTTTCCCAGTCAGAGCCAAGTCGGTCTGGGCTAGGATGGTTTGGAACTGTGCCAGAGCCAGTTCACCCATCCCTAATCTGAACCCCAAAGGCTATGGACAGATCCAATATCAATAAAGTGTAAGCTGATGTTGTCTGTGATTGATTTGATGCTGACTGTGACCCCCATGGAGGTACAGGGCAGGGGCAAGGCTGACCAAGGTAGAAATATACCAGCTACCCCTATTTTGTTGTAACGTATGTGTTCTGGAAGGGTACACCCGTTCATTTAACCTCTGCCAGAGGTAATGAATTGTTTCTTTCTGTGCCATTTAGGGCACTTGCTGCCAAAGGGTCCACAATCAGAAAATATGTCCTTCATTTCATCCTCTAGGGTGTGTGCTCCTCAGGTTGTGTGCTCTACCAGGGCACAACTTTGTGACAGGTACAGGAAATGTTCTGAGGGCCTATGATGTGGTAGTACTTGACAAAGATGAGGTACAGTAGAAGACAGCTTAGTGGCTTCGATTCATCCTCCTCAACTTCAGCTTCAATCACATCTAGTTCTTCTGTGACAGCCTGGCTGCTGTCTTTCTTCTCCTCAGGCTTCCAGAGGTCTGATTGACTCACCTCTATATCAATCGCAGGACTGGCCGATGCACCTGTGGGTGAATCCATGAAATTTGGGGCATCATTAGGCCTGGTGTGTGGCTGCACCATTCCACAATGCCAGCGAGATTCAGCTCTAACCATGACCCACACTCACACTGGTGAACTCAACACACTCTGCTTCCAGTGCCGAATCAACCAAAGAGGACACTCCAGACAACCTCAGAACTGCATCTAGTCTCCTGTGAACTGGTCAACTTTCAGCCCCTACATTGCAATGGTTGCCACCATCTCCATGGCTGAATTTTCCAGATGGACACCTCATCCATGGTGCTTATCTTTGGTTAATGCACTTTCAGCTTCCTTTAGACTCTCTGCTAGGGCTTTGGTCTCTAATGCTGTCTGTTCCGTGGCTGTTAAGGTTTGAGTGGCTGTATTACTCTGGTAATGGAGTCTGTTGCCCACAGTCAACACTTTGCTCCAGGAGAATAGGGTGCTCTAGCTACATTTGTCTCCTGGATGGCAGACTCATAGCAGATGTCACACACCTTTACTGTCCATACTTCATATGTGTATGACCAAAGCAGCAATCCAGTACCCTAAGGGCAGTGCATTTCCCAGTGACCCCCAGGGCCTGTGGTATGTTCCACTAGAAAGTGCTTCAGGACTTTCCTCTCCCTTTTCATGTAGAGGGCCCTCATATTCTGGTGATATAACCACTCAGCCATGCAGTTGTGCAGTCCTGATGGTTCCTTGAGTTGTTCCTCACCCTGCTATGCTTTTTTTTTAGTTACACAGTTCAATAAAGTTTTTTATACAGTTGCACCATGAGCATACCAAATGCTGGACACAATTACTTGTAAAATTACTGTTACTGTTTTTTATAATTTGTCCCTTCCCTAGCTCCCTTTAATGGTTTTATTGTAAAGTAATGTAGCTGGGTCAAATCCCTGAAGGACAGATCTGATGCAGGAGTCCTTTGTCGTGGTTGCACTGCAAGGTGGGTGTTTGGCCTCGGGTGAGCTTGCCTCTTTGGTGCAAGTAGTGGTGAGGTTAAGGAGCGATCCAGGTGCCTGACTACTCCTGGGGCACACTTGCTATAGCCACAGCTGATAGTGGATTTTCACTGTCCTCAGAGATGATTCAGAAGGGTATGAGTGTGTACCACTGTTCAGTGGTTCTACTGCTTCATCCTGTTGCTGTCTCTGACCCAGAAGCCTCACTCTCTATTTCACTGACAGAATCATCATGCTGCGTCTCTGATGTGTGAGCTTCTTCTCACACATGCCACCAGCATGCAAGCTCTCTTCTAGCCCTGCTCTTTAGCATAGCAGAGCGGATCATCATAGAAACATAGAAATTGTCAGCCAGTAAGGACTGCTAGGCCCATCCAGTCTGCCCCTAAGCCCTGTACTTGATTATGGCTTCTGACCCTACGTCTGCTTTACCTCTGTGGTTCCCCTATGCCTGTCCCATGTACGTTTAAATCCAACCACAGTGCTTGCTCCTACCACCTCCTGTGGCAGACCATTACATGTGTTCACCACCCTCTCCATGAAGAAAAATGCATTTCCTCTTAACCTGACACCTTCTAATTTCATGTCATATACCCTCATTCTTGTATTCCTCCTATATTATAAGATGTCTTCCCCCTGCACCTTGTTTATGCCCTTGAGGTACTTGAATATTTCTATCATGTTCCCTCTCTCCCTCCTCTCCTCCAGTGAGTACATATTGAGGTCCCTTAACATCTCCTCATAATTTTTTGTTGTGCAGGCCCTGCACCATCTTAGTCACACTTCTCTGGACCACCTCCACCCTGTTAATGTCCTTTCAAAGGTGAGGACTCCAGAACTGCACATAGTACTCCATGAGAAGCCTGACCAGGGTTTATATAACAGCATCATTACTCTCCCACCTTCTGCCATTTGTACCCCTGCCTATGCACCCAGCATGTCACTGATCCTCCCTGCTGCCTTTGTACTCTGCTTTGACATTTTCAGGTCATCTGAAAAAATAAGCCGTAGGTCTCTTTCTTCCTTGGTGACTGCCAGCAACCCACCTCCACATCCTGTAGCTCTCTCCAGGGTTTCTATGCCCCAGGTGCATAATTTTGCACTTCTTTGAATTAAACCTCAGTTACCACTCTTCAGATCATTTCTCAAGCTTCCCCAGGTCCTTTCTCATTGACTCCATCCCTTCTGGAGTATCCACCCTGTTACCGATCTTGCTGTCATCTGTAAACAGGCAGATCCTTCCTTCCAGTCCCTCTGCAATGTCACTAATGAAGACATTGAACAGGACTGGCCCAAGGACTGATCCCTGAGGTACCGCACTGGTCACCCCTCCACAGATTGTACCCCATTTACCACCACCTCTGCCTTCTGTCCTTAGCCAGTTCCTAACCCAGTTTATCACCTTGTCTCCCATGCCCAGACTTCCCATCTTGTTAACCAGTCTCTTATGTGGGATGGCGTCGAAGGCTTTCCTGAAATCAAGGTAGGCAATTTCCACCCCCTGATTCACTTCCTTCATCAACCTATCAAAAAAATCTATCAGATTCATCTGACATGACCTACCCACTGTAAATCCATGCTGCCTAGGGTCCCGGGCACCAATGGCTTCCAGATGTCCCACTATTTTTTCTTTGAGCAGTGCCTCCATGATCTTCCCCTCTACTGAGGTGAGACTGACCAAGCTATAGTTTTCCACCTTCTTCCTACTGCTGGATTTGTGTACAGAGACCACTGGTGCCTCTTCCAATCCTCTGGAACCACTCCTGTGTTGAGTGGCTCGGTGAACATGGCTGCCAGAGGTTCTACTAGCTCTCTTCACAGCTCCCTTAATATTCTTGGGTGTATGCCATCTGGCCCATCACTTTGTCCACCTTCAATTTAGTGAACACCTGCAGGACTCTCTCCCCTGTGGCTGGACTTGAGCACCAATCACTCAACACCATGCAAATGCATTTGCAGGCACCAGCTGTTCTTTTCCTCAGACAGTACATGTGCAGTCAATCAGCTGAGAAAATAAACTGCAAAAATGACTCTTTTTCAAAGGCTGCAAACATTCAAGACTTATAACTTAGCACTGGCAGTTTTCAAACTGATTTGCACCAAATAAACTTTAAAGAGGGCAGGAAATTATTTCTAACTGGCTAGTCTTTATAATGTCCCAGTTTACAGAAATGATATTCATACCTACTAAAGGATCCATATGTAACACTACCTGAATAAACAAGCATTTGTCAATGCCGAATGTTTGCTTACTGGCATTGGCAGTGGTAGTGTAGATGTTACAGAGCTGTGTAAATGGCAGTGAAGTATTGAACTGAAGCCAACCCCACCACCACCCCTGCAGAGAGTGACAGGCATTGGGGTGTGCATTTGGGTCATCAGGCATAACGGCCATGCCATTTCACCACACCCCACTCTGCAGAGACTGACAAGTGTCACGTGTTCCTTGGGGTCTTTGGCTCTTTATGCGCACCCATTTCATTAGGAAATATGGTGATAGCGATATAGGAGAATGGGGTGAAGTTTGGGGACGAAGAGTCCAAGGCATACCTCGATGCCTCTCAGTGACTGCAGGGTGTGGAATGGTATGAGCATCACAGGCAAGAATCCCAAGTCACACCCCTGATTCCTGTCATTCTATATAGGGTTGGGCGATTTAGTTGAAAAGTCTAATACCTCAGGAATTCATTGGTATTTTAACTCCAAATCTTCAACATGTTTGTTTTGTGACCCCACCTCAATAACAGGGGAATATCAGTGTGGTAGCGAAAGCTGCTTATGCACAGTGACTATGGATTTAGCACCACAGATGCAAACATATTCTAACAGGCTGTAAAAATGGCAGCTGTACTCTTTCATGGGAGGTGTAAAATGGCTATGTTGCAAATGTTAGTAAAATATTTAAAAAATGGTGAAGTCGTAAGCGTATATAGAAACTGTGCAACGACACTCGTTATATAAGTAGGTTGGGGATATTTTATAGCAGATTGTCAACACAGGCATTTTGGTGCCTCCGATCATGAACAGTGTCACTGTGATTTTCTTTATTCTTGCCGAACAATGATTTCCCATAACGACCACGCATCTCTGCACTGAAAGTGTGAAAACACACTTTGGCCATGTTGTGACAAATGGCAGCTGTACTGTTCATAAGGAAGTGTTGAAAATGCCACTAGTGAAAATCTGACTGGAAATATTACAAAGTCATGAACTAACGGATGCGTGGAAACTGCACAATGCTCACTGTAACACAGTCATTTTATGGACTTTGTCACCAAATTTTCAACATAGCCATTTTAAGACCTCTCTCATGAACAGTGTAACTGTGATTTTCTTAATCTGTCCTAAACATTGCTTTCCAGACACCAACAGCACCATTGTGCTACATGTGATAACACATTTTGGGTGACATATGAAAATTGCAGCTGTACTGTTCATAAGGAAGTTTAATAAAATGGACATGTTGAAAATCTAAAGTGAAAATATTAAATTTGCAAACTAATGAGCATGCATAGGAACTGTGCAACGACACTGTAAAAGTAATTTTAAGCATTTTTTCACCAAGTTTTCAACATAGCCATTTTAAGACCTCTGCTCATGAACAGTGTCACTGTGGTTTTGTTAATGTGTCCCATACATTGAGGTTGCACACCGACTGCGCCATTGTGCGCTACATGGGCGGAAACACGTTTTGGGCAGGATGTGAAAAATGACAGCTGTACTGCTCATAAGGAGGTGTGGAAAAATGGCAATGTTGAAAATCTGGAGTGGAAATATTGAAAATTCGTAAACCTACGAGCGTGCGTGGGAACTGTGCAACGCACACTCGTAAAACAGTCATTTTTAGGAATTCTGTCACCAAATTTTCAACATTGCCATTTTAAGATCTCTGCTCATGAACAGTGACACTGTTATTTTCTTAATATGTCCCATACACTGAGTTCGCACAACGACTACGCCATTGTGCGCTACATGGGTGGAAACACGTTTTGGGTGAGATGTGAAAAATGACAGCTGTACTACTCATAAGAAGGTGTGGAAAAATGGCAATGTTGAAAATCTGGAGTGGAAATATTGAAAATTCGCAAACCTATGAGCTTGCGTAGGAACTGCGCAACGCACGCTCGTAAAACAGTCATTTTTAGGAATTTTTTCACCAAATTTTCAAAATAGCCATTTCAAGACCTCTGCTCATGAACAGTGTCACTATGATTTTCTTAATTTGTCCCGTACATTGATTTCGCACACCGACTGTGCCATTCTGCGCTACAAGGGTGGAAACACATTTTGGGTGAGGTGAAAAATGACAGCTGTACTACTCATAAGATGGCATGGTGAAATGGCAATGTTGAAAATCTGGAGTGAAAATATTGAAATTTCACGAACTTACGAGCTCATGTAGGAACTGCGCAACGACGTCAAGAATAATATTTTTTGGACTCACACCAAATTTCAACATGGGGTTTTGGGCCCTTCTCATGAATGATGTCACTGTCATGGTGGTATTCAGTCCTGAAGGGTGATTTCACAGTCACTGTGCAGTCACTGCGCAAAATCACCCTTCGAGCCCGAATAACGCCATGACAGTGACATCATTCATGAGAAGGGGTCCCAAAAACACCATGTTGAAAATTTGCTGCAACTAGAGGGATTGCAAGAGATTTTATTTTGCTTCTGAACATAGTTATTCTGAACAGATTTATGTTTTTTATGTTACTGCAACTACAAATAAACAGTTTTATGGAATTTTACAACTGCTCCTGGTTTCCCCTATGCTTCCTGACTCATGCCGTGACTACAGGAAGAAGACAGGGAACTGTATCTGGAAAAGCAGAGCACAGTGGGGAAAGCAGTCGGGAGTGCAAAGGCACAAACAGAAGATAAAATTGCCCAGGCAATAACAAAAGGGGATAATAACTTTTCAGGTACATTAGTGAAAGAAAAAAGACTAAGAGTGGGATTGTGAGACTAAAAAGGGAAGGAGGGAAATGTGCTGAAGAGGTCCAAGAAAAAGCAGAAATCCTGAACAAGTATTTTTCTTCAGTATTCACAGAAGAAGGGGAAGGGGATGTACCAAAGTTAGGTAAAGGAAGTACCACTGGGAGGGAGGTGGATACCAGTCCATTTAAGGAGGAGAGAGTCTTAAAGGAACTTGCTAATCTGAAAGTGGACAAGGCAATGGGGCCAGATGGGATATATCCCAGAGTATTAAGAGAACTCAGGGAGGTGCTGGCAGCACCACTGACAGCCCTGTTCAACAGTTCACTGGAAACAGGTGTGGTGCCAAAGGACTGGAGGAGGGGGAATTTAGTCCCTCTCCACATAAGTGGGAACAGGAAGGAGGTGGGCAATTGCAGACCAATCAGCCTGACCATGGTGGGGGTGAACTAATGGAATCACTACTAAAAGAAAGGTCTGTGATATATCTCAAATCCAATGGAGCACAGGATCTGAGGCAGCATGGATTCACAGTGGGAATATCTTGTCAAACAAATCTGATGGATTTCTTTGACTGGGTGACTAAAGAGGTGGATCAGGGAGAGGTGGTGGATGTGTCCTACCTGGACTTCAGCAAGACATTTGACACCATCCCACATAGGCTAGTAAAGAAGCTGGGGAGCTTGGGAGTGGGTCACAGGGTGGTAAACTGGGTCAGAAATTGGTTTACCAATAGAACACAGAGGGTGGTGGTGAACAGAGTTCAATCCAAAGAGAGGGGGCTGACCAGTGGGGTCCGAAGGGATCAGTGCTTGGACCAGTCCTCTTTGATGTCTTCATAAATGACATTGCAGAGGGGCTGGAAGGGAAGGTGTGTCCGTTTGCAGATGACATGAAGATCTGCAACAGGGTTGACACTCCAGGTGGGGTAGAGAAAATAAGAAGGGACCTAAGCAAGCTCAAGGAGTGGTGAAGGATGTGGCAGCTAAGACTGAATGCAAGGAAGTGTAAGATCATGTACTTGGGGCACAGAAATGCAGGGGAGGAGTACATGATGGGGGGGTACTGACTGCCACTAAATAGGAAAGGAATCTAAGAGTAATCATATCTACTGATCTGATGGTTACCAAACAATATGAGAAGGCTGTGAGGAAAGCCAGTGGAATGCTGGGGTGCATAGGGACAGGTATCTCCAGCAGAAGGAAGGAGGTGGTGATGCCACTGTACAGAACATTGGTGAGACCTCATCTCAAGTACTGTATCTAGTTCTGGAGACTGCATCTCTGGAAGGACACAGACAGAGTAGAAGCGGTTCAGAAAAGGGTGACAAAAATGGTTATGGGCTGCAGCAAAAGTCATATGAGGGAGTCTGGAGGATCTCAATATGTATTCCCTGGAGGAGAGGAGAGAGAGGGGAATATGATAGAGACTTTCAAATGCCTCATGGGTGTAAATAAGGTACAAGAAGGTAGTATCTTGAAAAAAAAGATTTTCAAGAACAAGGGGCCTTGATATGAAAATAGAGGGGGAAGACTTAGGGGTAAGGTGAGAACATATTTTTTCACAGAAAAGGTGGTGGATCCATGGAACAGCCTCTCAGCAGAGGTTGTAAGGACAAAAACGGTAGGGGAATTCAAAAATCCATGGGACATGCATAAAGGAATGCTAGTGATAGGAAAGACAGGGTAAGCTGTAGATCATATAGGATCTGCAGTATATGAAACAGGTAGGGAAAATGGGTAGACTAGCTGGGCCAAGTAGTCCTTATCTGCCGTGAAATTCTATGTTTTTATTTATGCTCAGAGGTGCAACGCTGTTCACCTCCTCTGTAAAGATGGTTTGGAACTTCCCCCTGATACGCCATAGGTTTGCTGCGCTTTGCTAAAATTCTCTGCATTTTCTCCATAATGAGTGGATCACCTTGATTTACTCACCTAGTGATGGTTATTTGATCTCAGCTTTAAAACAGCAGCAAATCTAGACTACTTTTGGGACTCATACAATGCTTTGAAGGCTACCCTATCTGGCTTCCCATTTATGCTATACATCTCACTGAACCTGCTATCTGGACTGTAGCAATAATCTTTAAGAATGAAGGTATTAATGTGAAGGATGTTAAATATTGTTTGTCACAAAGATGCATGATCTTAGGAAACCTGACCCCATCAATTATTTTCAACTGGGAACTGGAAATTTAAAGTAAAACTCTGACACTCCTTGCAGGCTTGCAGCACCTTCTTCGCCATGACAGGGCTCAGAGTTTTTATCCCGGACAGCCTAAGACTTGTTTTAAGTGTGGCTCAGACTCGCATCTCAGTAATGATTGTGACTAGGTTCGATGCTACCCGTGTCTTGATTTCAGCCATGTTGGTTCACAGTACAAGAAAGAATTTCACTGCAACCTCAGTGAGGAGAGTGGACACTCCTATAGGTCTTGTCCTTGGGCTTCTCATAACCAAGGTGATCGACCCTCACTAGATTTACTGCTGGAAAATGCATGCCTAGTTAAGCAACAACTTGGTCATCGGGAGGCAGCAAAACTTATTGTTCACTCTGATGATTCAGCTGGCTCCCTTCCCAAGTTGGTGCACACTCCTTCACCCAATGCAACACTCCCCTTGGGATATCCTGCTCTTTCTCCACCTGCATCTACACCCAGCATGCTGCCTCATTCTTCTTCTTGGGGACAGGAACCCACTGCTTTACAAACACTGGATGCTTCTGAAGTGCGTGTCCCCACTGATGTGGATATGTCTCCTCCCGAGGTGTCTGTGGTTTCTAGGAAGAGGATCATCAGATCTCACAAGAGTGGTCCACTTCCTGTAAAAGCTGCCGCAGTCTTACTTACTAATTGTTTCACTGCCCTAGACCAGGACCATTTAGAATCAGAGAGCAGTATTGGTTCCAAGACTTCTTTTCTTATGCATCTATGATGCAATATGTTTCCTCAGATTCGAACCTGAGACATCTACACCCAAAGCTGCCGAACTGGTGAAGCAAAATTGAAACAAAGAAAAACAAAAATGGTGACAAGAAGTGGTGTGGTTTCCTCCCAGGATGATGCAACCTGACCTGCTTCCCTTCCCAACTTGGTTTCTCATGGATCCCTGCTGTCTCTGGCCACCTTAAATGCTAGCATTAAGTCTTCAGTAAGATGGACTACTTTATTTTCAATGTTACATGACTAAACTTATGATATTTTCTCTTTACAGGGAACTAGAATGAAAACTGCCATAGATGTGTATCAGACTCAATTCAATGGCAAACTTCTTGGCATTCGTAATAGAAATTAAAAAGAAATTATACAGCGCCAAGAAAGTTAGACAGTAAATCTATTCAGTCTAATTGGTATTTCCTTGTTAATGAAATTAATTTTCTTTCTTATAGTTGCTCTGCTGTTGGGAGATATCTATTTGTTTGAAATAATACAGTTCATATATTTATTTATTTATAAGTTGATAACTGGGAAAAGCACCATGAGCAGGGCTTGTTTCAGGTGTGCCAGGGCAAGGAACATGAGGAGAAAGTAAATGCAATAGCAAGTAAAATACCAAGACAAGGAAACAAGCCATGGGCAGGGGTTACAAGGCCCAAAACATTTGTAAGAACAATAAGCAACAACAACAAAAAATGCACAGCAATAGTAAATGGCATGTTACATACAGAATCACATGTGATGAGGAGTTGGGTTTCACAGACCCCTGAAAACATGGGAAATAAGCACTCCATCCAGATGCAGGTGGAGCAGGAGGGAGCATAAAGAATACTAAAGTGGTTTAGGTTAGAGAAAGTGAGGGTATTGCTGATGGGGAATAGGTCTAAGGAGCCTTTTTAGTGAGAAGAGAGAGAAGCATTGGCAGAGGTCAGAGGGGAGTTTGTTCCAGGGAGAAGGGAAACAGAAGGAAAAGGCAGAATGACCACAGGCAGAGTGTGGGAGAGGTAAAGAGAAGGTACAAGAGTCTCTATGGTGAAGGGAGTAATTTTTGATAATAATTTTTTATTGTTTTCAAATAAAACAGAAGATATCATGCCGTATACAGTCACATTTTCTGTACATAGATACACTCGCCACCTTAGATCTTTACATGAGTCCATAGTACTAAACAGTAGATGGGAGGAACGTGTTTCATGGGTAAGCAAGGGAAATGAGAGGTGCATTCGTTTGACAGTTTAGTAATTAAATCCACATTCATAAATTCCTAACATTGTATCCTCTACTCAAGAACGTGGAAAACATTATTCAGACATTTGACTGTAGACATAAAACTTGTAACAATAAGTTCTGTGTGCTCAAAGGATGGTTAACACACCTCTTAGTAAGGAGTTTCCCAGCCATGGATTGACACCCAGAAGCAAATGTTAGATGCAAAGAAAATACTCTACCCAAGCTTACCCCAAGCCTAGTCAGTAACTTATAAGGTTACCCACGGACAAGGTGCCATCACTAAACTTTATCTTACCGGAGATAGGCACCTCAACAAAAATTCTGCATCTCTGAGGCCAAACCCATCTCTTTCCATGACTTCTAAAGTATATTGGATAAGATTATGCATTTGTTCTGTAAGGGCTCAATCTGTCCCTGGAGCACAAACAAAATATATCCCAAGCTTAAATCTGTACTTGGGTGAGTTAACCACTCTCTGTAGCCTCGTATATACGACCATGTGTAACTTATAGGATAAGGCTCATAGCTAGAATCTCCAGACCAGCAGAGAGGTACCATAGGTTCCTCTCATGTTTTATGTCCCTTATAAGCTCTCCTGCAATATTACTTTTTACTACTATAAGGTCATGATGTTAATCAACCTATCCCTGTTGGAGATTGGACCGAATTCAGATATTCAAGATAGGGTTCCCAGCAGGCTTCATAGGTGGAAAGTTTAGTCTTCTGTAGATAAGATATTTTGTCTAGCTTGGCTACTGCAGACAGAGACCCCAAAACTTCTGACATTGTGGGAATTAGAGGGGTTCTCCAATTGCATAGAATAGCTCTTTTTGTTTGTAGAGCCAAAAAAGCCTACCATCTGTACCTCAATGGGGGCAGCTTGGGCATATCAACACAGATCCCCAAAAGAAAAAAGAGAGGGTTAAGGGGGATCAGTTGTTGTAAAACCCTGGACGCAATTTTTTGTATTTCCTGCCAAAGGGGCTGAAGCTTTGGACACGACCACAGGATGTGCACTAGATCACCTACCGGCTCCTGATATCTCCAGCAATTATCCTGTTCCAATACTTTAGCTTTATGAAGGATAAGTGGAGTTCTGTACCAGGAGTGTGCAATTTTATTTTGGATTAGTCTGGACTTGTCATCTTTATACCAGGTATGTGTATCCACCACACTTTATCCCAGGCCTCCGTGGTATATGGGTTTGCAGCATCTTTTCCCATCTCTGTCTTGCTTCATCTGACTGAGATGGAAGAGTATCTCTCAGAGTGGCATATATATGACCTGCAAGTGAAGGGAGTAATTTGAGGTGACAGCTTGATTGAGATGAGAGAAGAGATAGGAGGGGAGGGAGCCAAACCAGAATTTAGCAATGAAAGAAGCACAGTGGACCATTCTCTTGTGAGGCAAGAGAGCCAGTGATTGGGCAGAATGTAGAAGGCAGAAGTGAATGAGAGGTGGGGGAGGCTGTAGCAAACCTGCGGATAGAGTTTAACATGATGTCAAGTCTACCTAGGGAAGTCATACACCACATTGGCATAGTCGAAAGTGGGTAGGATCATTTTGGTGACCAGCTCCTGGCAGGTAGGGAGGGGGAGGCTGGATTTGTGCTGATAGAGGGCACGTAGTTTGGGGTGAAACTTAGCACAGATGGCATCAACATGTATGTCATATGTATAATGTATCATTTATTCATATGATTTTACTTTTTTTAACACCTTGTGCAAAGACATGTAATAATCATGATGTTCACCCATTATGATTGACCAATAAAACTTGAATTGAACTGACTCAGAGACATTGGTACTTGCTCTTTCCTACTGGTCTTTGGTGTTGACGCATGTGAGAGGGTGGGTATTATTTGTGAAGGTAAGTACATTACCACACAATGCTTGGTGGATATTGAACCTAGCAGGGCTATGTTGTTAGATATTACTATACATTCTGCACAATTTAAACTTTTTAATATCTACAGTATGCTCCACAGACAAAGAAGGACAGAATCTCTGTCCTGCAGAAATTTGAGCCAAACCTGTATAAGTACAGACATCTTATTTTCGGAGGTGACTTTAATTATGGCCTCATGACGCTGGATAGGGAGGCACAGACTGCTAAAATATTTTGTAAACTGAGTCTTTCTGGTTTCTTTACTTAAAGAATCATCATTACCAGATGCTTATAGAACTAAGTTCCTGACTAGTGGCTGTACCAGTGTTAGGGGTAGTTTAGTTACAAGAATTGATTTTCTGCTTCACTCATTTAAGCTTGCTACCTGTAGGCATGGGGTCAAAATCCTGTGAACAAAAACAGCGTGGCAAACAATGACGCAAGCAAAATGCTGTGTGCGCAAATCAGGTCGGTAAAAACACCGACTGACACAAAATGCCTGCACAACATAGCACTTAATGGAAAAAAATATGCAGTTTTGTTTTTGCTGGTGAGCACTGCCACCTGCACCCCGTGATGTGTGGAACTTCAGCCACCACACCCCCTAGAATTATTATAATCAACTCCAAGGGGGTGTGGACCTCAGGGATAAGGAGAAACTTGGGAGGGGGGGACTTTGTTTCTGAACTGAAAAAAACAATAACAATATTAGGAGACGAGGAACCAAACCTTGCTCCCCAGGTCTCCACCGCTCCATGTGCTTGTGCCTTAGCCACTCTACCATGGAAGTGGCTTCACAAGGCACAGCACCTGTGGCTTCTTCAGCCCTTCCTCTACTGCATGGACAGTGACAGGTGTAGCGGTAATTCACTACCACTTTTATACCCCTGTCACTCTAAATGGTTTTGTGCTTTACACAGCGTGGCTCTTGCTGTGCTCTTTGTGCAGTGGCAAATTGACCTGGTACCCTACCTGTAATATAGAACTTCTCCCTGTGGAAACTTCAGACCATATATTGTTTGGCATTTCTTTTGCTGACATTGGGGCAATCTCCCTGGGACCAGGCTATTGGGGGATTAATGCCACCTTGTTAGACATTTCACTGCTAGCTGATAAAACCCACACTCTCCTTAAGGACCATTTGACTGTAGCCTGCATTAAGGATGATCTGGAGATGTGGTGTGACAGAACTACTGTAAGGGAGCCTTAAAGAAATTCTTTAGACCCTTCACAATCTGTGTCAATCACAAGGAATACCTTGAATACTTAAACTTAAGAACAAAACTGGTGAACTGGATATGGATCCTTTACCATAACTAGAGATGCAGCAAATTTAAATTCCACTGGTAAAGTGCCTGCAAAGTGGGAACTTCCCGTTGTCACTTTGCTACGCAGACTGACCCATATGAAAGGCTCACTTCACCTTGTGATTATTACTTCACGTTGTCATTCCACCTTAATGTGAAGTAAGGTGAAGTGACAACAATATTGGCAGCCTCCCACACACACAGTCACCAGAATTAATGTGCATTCCCAAAGTGCTACTGTCTTGTGTCCAGAAAACTCCTAGTGCTGATGAAGTGAAATGAGAGCACAAAATGCAAAGTCTCCCAGAATTAATGGCGCACTCAGTCATGCACTCAGTGGTCACACACAGTCACCAGAATTAATGTGCATCCCCAAACTGCTACTATCTTGTGTCCAGAAAATTCCCCAGTGCTGATGAAATGCTACTGTCTTGTGTCCAGAAAATTCCCCAGTGCTGATGAAGTGAAATAAGAGTGTAACAAGAAATGCAAAGTCTCCCAGAATTAATGGCACACTCAGTCATGCAAGCAGTGGTCACACACGGTCACCAGAATTAATGTGCATCTCCAAAATGCTAGTGTCTTGTGTCCAGAAAATTCCCCAGTGCTGAGGAAGTGAAATGAGAGCGTAACAAGAAATTCAAAGTCTCCCAGAATTAACGGCACACTCAGTCATGCATGCAGTGGTCACACGCAGTCACCAGAATTAATGTGCATCCCCAAAATGTTACTGTCTTGTGTCCAGAAAATTCCCCAGTGCTGATGAAGTGAAATGAGAGCATAACAAGAAATGCAAAGTCTCCCAGAATTAATGGCGCACTCAGTCATACGCACAGTGGTTACACACAGTCAGCAGAATTAATGTGCATCCCAAAATGCTACTGTCTTGTGTCCAGAAAATTCACCAGTGCTGATGAAATGCTACTGTCTTGTGTCCAGAATATTCTCCAGTGCTGACGTGAAATGAGAGCATAACAAGAAATGCAAAGTCTCCCATAATTAATGGAGCACTCAGTCAAGCGCACAGTGGTCACATATAGTCACCAGAATTAATGTGCATCCCCAAAATGCTACTGTCTTGTGTCCAGAAAATTCCACAGTGCTGATGAAGTGAAATGAGAGTGTAAGAAGTATTGCATACCAAATTGAAAACCTTTAGTAATATAACCAAATGTTTTAAACAAACAAATTATACACTGCTGCACCACAAAAATCACCAAAAAAATTTCAAGAATTACTGAAAATATTACTGTCTGTACATTAACACAGTTGTACAAGAAAAATGTAACCAAAACAGAAAGACTGCCTTTTTCAGGGGGTTGTATCAGCTTAATTTACTGAGTCAGGAGCAGAGGGTGAATTCAATTGGGGGTGTGACTTAGGAGCTTAGGAGTACAAAAGCAGGTGTCTCCAATTACAGCTTCCTGCTGTTTTTGACAGAGGAGAACTTTGGTTTCAGAGCAAGAAACAGCAGTCTAGAACTACAGATTTTTTTACTAATTGCCCTCCTTCCCACTCCTCCACCCTCCATCCTAAGCCAGTTCTACTTTTATAGCCACTGGATTTGACTGACAACAGGATCTTCCTGTTTGGAAGTAGGAAGGAAGGATCACTGAGACACATTAGTTTACATCAACCTTGAAGGAACCTAAAAATAACTCTTCCCCGACTGCTGAAGGTCTGAATCCAAGACGAAGAAGGAGACTACTGAAGACTATAGGAAGTTCCTGTCCCAGAACAGGAAGGGTGAGAGTTGAAAGGGCACATAGGCAGTAAGAAAGTAAGTGTACAAATACATAGATGGAGGAGACAGTAAGCATACAAAGCAACAGGAGAGGGGACACAAAATAAGTCAAGATTGGAGTAGTGCAGTGCAATGGCTGTGAGGCAGCAGTGTTCCGGGAGACATTCTGGAGGCTGCAATGTTGCCCTATTTTCAGGCACCTTTCTGGTCTGAGGGAGGAGATTGCCCATCTCCAGGCTGAACTGACTAGGATTCATGAAACCTCTTCCCCCACCCAGGGACCACCAGGGCCACCACTGTTACCTCAGAGGTTGCCAAGAAAAAGGAGTGGTTGGACCAAGGTGGGCTTAGGGAGGGAGGGAGAGATTGGTGGAACAGAGGTGCATCCTTGCAGTTGTATCTCTCCATAATTCATATGCTGTTCTGGCAAAGAGTAGTTCCTCTATGGAGGCACCTGCAGTGGAGACAAAGGAAGATGCTGGGAACCTCCACAAAGGAGACCCACAGGAGGGTGGCACAAGACCCCACAGGGGAAGCAAACAACTCCTGGTGGGGGACTCAATCATTAGGGGTTAGGGAGGTCAGGTGCCTGCCTGGCACCACGACTAGGAGGGTCAGGAAGTGAATCCTCAGAATCACGGGAGCAGTTGCATGAGGGAGGGAGCTGGATGTCATTGTCCACCTAGGGACAAATGACTTGGTTGTGAATGGGATCAGAGCAGTGCAAGAGGAGTCTGTTGAGTTGGGGAGGAGCCTTAGTCAAGTAGCATGAATAGTAACCTTCTCAGAGGTACTGCCTGTCTATGGCAAGGATGATGATTGGGTATTCTGCACTATAGGATTCAATGAATGGTTGAAAAACTGGTGTGGAGCTCAGGGTTTTGGCTTCACGGGGGACTGGGGATCCACCTGGAGGGATGTAGTCTTATACTGGCACAATGGTCTGCATCTGTCCAGGGGGGAACCAGAATCCTAGGTGACAGGTTTAAATGCTTCATTGGCAAGCATTTACTCTAGCCAAGGGGGGAGGCACTGAAAAGGAGCAGGGAAATCCCAGCCTCCCCCAACAAAACACATTAGTTAGAGAGGTAAACACCAAGGTAGAGAAGTCAGTAGGGAGCAGGACAGGGGTAAATGCAGAAAAAGGCAATAAGGACAGAGATGGGGCTAAAAGGAGTAAGGCCATAAAAAAGAAATGGAAGGTGATGAGTACCAATGCCCGCAGTCTGTGCAACAAGGTCCCTGAACTAGTGGCTTTGATGGAAGAGGGATGCCTGGATATTGTGGCAGTCACTGAAACATGGTACACAGAGAACCATAAGTGGAATGTCAACATACCAGGATACACAGTCTACAAAAGGGACAGGGTGGGTAAAAGAGGAGGAGGAGTAGCTCTCTATATAAGGGAAGGGATTAAAGCAACAGAACTAAAGAGTAAACAGGAAGTTGATGAGTCACAATGAGTCACCCTGGAGATAAGAAATGGCACCACAATCCGCATGGGGGTTGTGTACAGACCCCATCTCAGGGGGAGGAAATGGACAAGGAAATGATAGAAGGCATCCTTAAAATGGCAGAAAAAGGGGAGATATTTTTGATGGGGGACCTGAATATGCCAGATGGTAACTGGAGTACCTTTGCTGCAGGCACATCCAAGAGCAGGGTCATTCTTGATGCCCTACAGGGGGCATACCTCAGACAGCTAGTGTTGGAACCCACTTGGGAGGGAGCAATCTTAGACCTGGTACTCTCAAATGGGGAAGGAGAAAGGATCTCAGATTTAGAAGTGGGTAGCCATCTGGGAACAATTGACCACCAAACAGTGTGGTTCACAATTAACACAGCCATAGAGTCAAGCACAAAAACAAGAGTATTGGACATTAAGAAGGCTGACTTTGGGAAATGAGAGAGTGCCACAGAAAAGCACTAGCAAACGGGCAAAAAGGAGGGTGGAGGAACAATGGGGAATAATCAAAACAGCCATCGAGAGGCAACAAGCCTTTGTGTGAAGCAAATCAACAAAACAAAATGAAGGAAAAAAACACTATGGTTCTCAAAAGAGGTGGCAGGGATGGTTAAGGAGAAAAGGATAGACATTCAGGAAATATAAGGAAACACAGAAGGAGCAGGACAGAGAACTGTATCAGTTAAAGCAGAAGGAGGCAGGGAAGGCAGTCAGAATAGCAAAGGCACAAACTGAGGAAAAGACAGCCAACTCTGTTAAGAAGGGGGATAAAACCTTTCATAGGTACATTAGGGAGCGAAGAAAGACCAAGGGAGGGATACAGAGACTTGATAAAGGGGAGGGAATGTGGGCAGAGAGTAGCAGTGAAAAAGCAGGGATACTGAATGAATATTTCTGCTCAGTATTCACAACAGAAGAGGATGGGGAGGTACCTAAACCAAACGAGAGGGAAACTCTGAATAGGGAGGTTGATACCAGTCCATTCACAGAATAAAGGGTTTTGAAAGAACTCTTGAAACTGAGGGTGGACAAAGCAATGGGCATGATGGGATTCACCCAAGAATTTAAAAGAACTAAGGGTAGAATTAGTAACACCACTGACTGCTCTCTCTTTAACAAATCATGGGAGGATGAGGTGGTATCTGAGAACTGAGGAGGGCAATGTGATTCCACTTACAAAAGTGGGAGCAGGGCAGAGGCAGGGAACTACAGACCAGTTAGTTTGACTTCAGTTGTAGGGAAAATGATGGAATCAATTTGGAAATAAAGAATTGTTGAGTACCTAGAGGCCAGTGCACAGGACCCAAGGCAGCATGGTTTCACAGCAGGAAGGTCATGTCAGATGATCCTAATAGATTCTTAGACTGGGTGACCAAAGTAGTTGATCAGGGAGGGCTGTAGATATGGTCTACCTAGATTTTAACAAGGCATTTGACACAGTCTCACACAAAAGTTAATATACAAGTTAGCCAGACTTGGAGTGGGTCCCTAGGTGGTAGCCTGGATAAAATACTGGCTGGACAACAGGATGCCAAGAGTAATAGTAAAGGAGTCCACAGTGAAGAAAAGGAGGGTAACTAGCGGGGTACCGCAAGGTTAGGTACTGGGACCAGTCCTTTTAATGTCTTTATAAGTGATATTGAGAGCACCTGAAGGAAAGATGTCTCTTTGCAGATGACACAAAGATCTGCAACAGGGTTGATACACAAGGTGGGGTGGAAAGGATGAAAAGGACTTGGCAAGGTTGGAGGAATTGTGGCAGCTCAGATTCAATGCAAAGAAGAGCAAGGTAATGCATCTCGGAAACAAAAACTCAGGTGAAGAGTAGACAATAGGGGGTGAGTTAATAACAACAAAAAATCGAAAGAGACCTAGGAGTAATTATATCAGATGACCTTAAAGTGGGCAAGCAATGTGAGAAGGCAGTAAGGAGGGCTGGGGGGATACTGGGATGCATAGGGAGAGGCATCAACAGTAGAAAATAGGAAGTTGTTATCCCTCTGTACAGACAGTTAGTGAGACCCCATCTGGAGTACTACATGTAGTTCTGGAGACCCCATTTCTGCAAAGACATAGACAGAGTGGAGGCTGTTCAGAGGAGGGCAATCAAAATGGTGCAGGGTCTGCACCAGAAGACATACGAGGAGAGACTAAAGCAGCTTAACATGTATACCCCTGAGGAAAGGAAGGAGAGGGGACATGATAGAAACGCTCAAGTATCTCAAGGGAATTACAAAGTACAATAGGTAGCATATTGTAAGAAGAGATGTGCAAGAACAAGGGGGCACAATTTGAAGATAGAGGGGGGACAGCTCAGAGGTAATGTTAGAAAGTATTTTTTCACAAAGAGGGTTGTGGATGCATGGAACAGCCTTTCTGAGGAGGTTGTGGAGTCAGGAACAGTGGGAGAATTCAAGAATGCGTGGGACAGGCATAAGGCAATTCTGCTGGGGGGTAGGAGGAAGAAAGCTATTGATTAACTAGAATCTGCAGCTTATCCATCAGGTAGGGAAATGGTCAGACTAGGTGGGCCAAGTGGTCCTTATCTGCCATCAAATTCTATGTTTCTATGTTTCTCCCAGTTAATCTACCTACACCACAAATATGCTCCTCCCCCAAAGCACACTTCACAGTACACAGACTGACTGTTCTAAATTAACATTCAAAATCCATACACAAACAATAAATACTCAATGATATGAGCACAGAAGGGTTTCCTACAATCGATGTACTAAATTTTGAGCAGAACAAAAGACTGAAAAGGGCATTTTTAACAGCTTTTGGAGGTTTTGAATTGCATAGCTCTGAGAGCAAACTGTCTCCAGCTACCACTACATACGCACTACCCAGGCCAGAATTGAGGCTGTGCAGAACAATCTAGAGCCTATGTGACCTTCAATCCCATGAATCATTGCAGAATTTCATTTGGAGCTCAATTACAAGGTAAAGTGAGGTGAAGTACATAGATTTCAATGTACTTCACCTTAAAATTGGTGAAGTGGTTTGGGGTAGGCGGAATAACACTAAGCCATTGGTTTCAATGGACTTTGCATTCCTCATTATGATGCAAAGTACTCCACTTCACATTTCAGAGTACTCCGCGGTTCCACGTTACTCCATGAATCACTTTGCAGAGCGAATTGGGGCCACTTCGGCTACGACTACTATAATTACTGTAACTCACATGCTGTACAGGAAGAAACATGAATACCTATGGCTGTACTTCCTAGATGAGCTGAGCCTGTATCTTAAAACTCCCCAATTTAAAAACTCTTATTAATGAGTACAGTGGTGGTGATTGGGTGAAGCCTGGAGAGATACTACAAAACAGGCTTACAATACATGCAAATAACTAGTAAAAAAATTAATTTTGTGATCCATGACATGATCATGAATAGTGATTTGTGACTGCATTTGTGACCATAATGATGAAGGACGTGATTCAGTGTGCGATAACCAATATGAAACTGTATGGGAACACGAATGCCTACGGCTGTACTTCCCCAATGAGCTGTAGAACAAAACTCCCCAATTTAAAAACTCTTATTAATGAGTACAGTGGTGGTGTGGTGAAGCTTGGAGACATACTACAAAACAGGATTACAATATATCCAAGTAACTAGTGAAAAAATTAATTTTGTGATTTGTGACGTGATCGTGAATCGTGACTGCATTTGTGACCGTGATGATGAAGAATGTGATTTGTATCATGAGTGACTCATGATGATGGCCCTGACTTAAAAACGCATATTAATGAGTACAATATTCATGCAGAGATATGCACCACACCAGTCCAGTACTCTCAAGGAAGCCAAAGAAACAACTGTGACTTAAGTTACAGATGGAGATTGGGCCCTAAGAAGATACAAATGCACAGACAGATTAAGATTGCGCTGTGCGCTGAAGAGATGCAGATGCAGAGGCACAACACCCAACCAGTTCTCACTGTCAGATATTAAAATCTAGAAAAGAATACCTTTGCCGGTTGGGGCGGCTCTGGGGGACAGTGTACTGCAGTAACAGTCACTCTATTACTAGTACCAGTAAAGATACCACAAAGAAGTACAAAAATCACGCAGCTGCAGTGGATAGCAGGTTCACATTGCTGCATTTACAATGTGGCACAATAAAAGGTGTCTGATTTGATGACACACATGACACACACACACACACACTAAGTAATGCATAGCAAATTGAAAACTTCAGTAATATAACCACATATTTTAAATAAACTAAAATTATGCACTGCTGCACCCCAACAATCAGCCAAAAAATGTCAAGAATTATTGAAAATATTACCGTGTGTACATTAACTCATTGCCTCCACAGGCTCACTCTGAGATTACACCACTTGCCTCCTGAATCTCCTGTATACTTTTAACAGTGAATCCTGGGCCTTTCTAAGCAAAAGAAAGCCATAGTCAGTATGTTGCAAACAAATGCTAATAGTTCAATAACTGTACATGCTAGACACAAAGTATGAGTGGCAGAGTTATTCAGCACAAAATTGCCTTTCCAATGGTGGCATGCATGTAATAATAAGTAATTTTGTATTTTTTCTACGCTGGTTGAAAGAGCAAACTAAATATTTTTTTCACTAAAAAAGGGCAACATAAGCCATTTTTTGTTGGAAAATATGTAAAATATCAACACCAAATTAAGCATACAGACATTAGATGGTGTTTTGATATTATGTTTGCTAAAAAAATATATATCTTTTTACTATAAAATGTAATTTTTCCCCATTTTAGTCAGGGTGCTTTGATGAGATTTGAGGGCTAAATCTCAACCACACACACCATATCATAAACAAATGCGTATAACTCCAAAAGTATACATGATACACACAAAGTATCAGCATGAAAGTTGATGAGCACAAAATGCCTTCCAATGGTGCTATGCAACCAGTTGTAATCAATACGGTTTTTATTTTATACCTGCTGAAGTGCCAAAAGTGAATTTTATTCAAGCTGCTTAGGTGAATCTTGATGGAAAACATGTCAGCCATACACACCATACCATAAAAAATGCAAATAACTCCTAAAGTATACATGATATACACAAAATATCAGTGACAAAGTTGTGCAGCATAAAATTATCTTTCCAACGGTGCTATGCAGTCAAATATATATTATATTCTGTTACAATATATATTAAAATATATAAGTGACTTCTCCAGACGTTGCTTGGGCACACTGGGAGTCAGTAGCCGACTTCTGCAGACATCCTCAGGACACACCAGTGTTTTTTTACTGACGACTACAGGCATCTGCTAGGACACAATGAGTTAACACAGTTATACAAGAAAAATATCATCAAAACAGAAAGGTCTTTTTCTCCAAGTTAAACTACCTACACCACAGATACACCCCTCCCCCAAAGCACAATTCCAGTGTCTGTCAGTACACAGACTGAATGTTGTACATTAACAGTCAAAATCCACACACAAACAAAAAACACTTGATGATATGAGCAAAGGAGGGTTTCCTACAATCAATGAACTAAAGTTTGAGCAAAAACAAATTTCTCAAAAAGGCTTTTTTTAACAGCTTTTAGAAGGTTTGAATTGCAGAGAGCTCTCATAGCAGACTGTCTCCTATAGCTTCCTATACACACTACCCTGAACTGAGGCTGTGCAGAACAATCTAGAGCCCATGTGACCTGAAATCCCATGAATCACTGCAAAATTCGCCTTTGGAGCTTAAAACAAGGCAAAGTGAGGTGAAGTACATTGTTTTCAAAGTACTTTGCCTTAAAATTTGTGGAGTAGTGGCTTGGGGAAGGCGGAGTAATGCAAAGTCATTGCTGTCAATGAATCTTTACAAGGTCGCATAATGATCAAGTACACTGCTTTGTATTGTGGAGCACTTCGCAAATTCGCATTGACTCTGCGAATCACTTCGTGGAGCGAATTGAGGCCAGGTCACCCACCACTAACCATAACACAACGGTGAGAATTAGGTGTAACGGGATTCTCTCTGACTTGATTTCTCTTCATCATGGTACAAGACAAGGATGTCCCTTTTCCCCTTTTCTATGCAACATTTTCTTAGAGCCGCTCCTTCAAAAAATTCCTACCATTCTACACATTTGGGGTATCACCATGGGAGGGCCCCGATTTACTTTGTCAGCTTATTCAGATGACCTTCTTTTCCATTTGGAACACCCAGTCTCTTCAATCCTAGTGGTTCTAGAGGATATTTGCCAGTTTTCATTGGTGGCCGAGTATAAGTTAAATACAGATACAGTAAGTATCAGGACCTTCCACTGAATGCCCATATTCCGAAACAGCTGATTTTAGATCTGGGTCTCTGCTGGGAGCCCTCAGAACACACCTATTTGGGTATTTGTCTCTCTCTCATACTCTTTCAGAGTTGGCGGTCTGGAATCTCACCCAATTGTAATTGGCAATTAAGGAGGACTTGTGCAGGTGGTTTGTCCTTCCTCTCTCCCTCTGGGGTAGGGTTCACACTATCAAAATGAATATTTTGCCTAGAATTTTATATCCCCTGGGTATGATCTGCCCTTTTCTTCCTAAGGCCTGCTTCATTCAACTCCAGAGTCTCTTTTCTGAATTTTTGTGGAAAGGTAGAGCTGTACATCGGGCTTATCACAAGTCAATGCTCTCCAAGGAGAGGGGGGGTCTCTGGTTGCTGGATGTTTTCTTATAATACTGTGCTGTTCACAGCTGCAAAATTTTTCAATGGTCTTGCTGCTTGGCCACCCCTCAAACCAGCATCTATGCCCCTCAGTGGCTTTGTTTGGAATCCCAACTTTGTTTACAATCTGGTATACAACTTTCAGGCTTCTTTTGGTCCTCCCTCCTCTGTCCCTACATGTTTGATGCTACCCCACTGGGATGGTCCTTAAAGTTTTAAGGCAGCTGTGCTCCTAACTGAGGATTGACTGGTCTAGGGATCCATCCCAGCTAGTTTTGGGCAACCATAATATTTGTATCGCAGGCTGACCAATCCCGTTAAGTTTTTGTCCCCTTGCTTTGGAATGCCTCGGTGGGATCCTTTTTTCCCCCAATATGCCTGTCCCTGCTCTTGTAATCCAGCAGCATTTTTCTATTCTGGTGCATCACTTGTTTAAGCATCTTCAATTATCCCACACGATTTCAAGTGTTATGGGCCCGCTGAGTACTCACCCACAAGCACACCTGCTTCTTGCAGTCTTTTTATCTTTAGCAGAACAACCACACTCTATTTACAAATGTTACTCTTGCCTTCAGTGTAATGATCCTAACAGCTTACAATGTATTTGCTTTTACTGGCAGCAGTCCCTGGGATTAACTCTTTCCCCCAAGTAATGGCAGAACATTTGGCGACCACTATATAAACTAATCAAACCAGATAAATTTCATCTTACACAATTTTCCATATTGCATAATCTTTATTAAACTCCCCAGAGGCTGTGTGCAATAGGTCGTAGATGTTTGGTGGAGTGCACGCGATGTGATGCTGGGGATGGCTCTCAAACATATTCTCTAGGACTGCTACAAGGCTGCCCCTTTTTGGGCTTCAATACAGAGTTTTCTGGCTCCTTGGTTAGGATTAGATTCCTTTTTCTCTCCACAAATTTGTCTTGCATCTATTTTTCCCCCAACTCTGTTTGGCCCCCGTAAAGCCCATATGGCACTCATTCCGATTACTGTCAAGTTAGTTATTCTTTGCCATTGGCTGGACAGCTCTGTTCCTTCACTCCGGGAATGGCATCAAGCACTAACTCAGGCTTTGGTGGTTGAAAAGCACATTGCCTACAGGTTGAACAAACTAGAGCCATATAGAGACCATTGGTAGTCCCGGATGCTTTGATTTCAGATAGTGTTTGCTATATGTATGTCCCTTTTGGCATTGTTCAGTCTTTGGGTCCACTTTTGGTTATTTGCTGTGCTCCGAGTGGAGGGGAGGGGTTGGGGTGTGGTTTGTTGTTTGGTCTTTACTTCTTAATGTTTTGGATGTTTTGTGCTGTTTGTCTTATTGAAAAAATTTTAATAAAGCATATTATCTTGATAAAAAAGAAAAAAATAACTCAACTGGCGAAGGCATTGACCCTGATGAATACTAGGTGCAGGATTACAGTGCACAAATCTCACATTCAGCAGAGAATGAGAGAGATACAGTATGATGGGGCAGATCCCTGCAGATGGAACATTGCAGTGGAACACAAGGTAAGCGAGAGGCCAGAAACGCCTTTGTGGGTTGTAAAACAGAGTATGTCATAGATACCATAATAGGCTTACTACTGCAAATGGAACTTTGGTCTCTGACAAGCAGGGTATTATGACAGGTGCTCAACCTTACTTTCAGGCACTGTTTGGTGGCCTGGAGTCCTGCCTATCAGCTAAGACCATTTTTGCTCCCTTAAATATCCTGTGCATACCACCTAAGGAGGTCCTTAGCCTCTCCCAGCCTATTACTATAGCTGAGATAGTAACTGCTATTAAACAGTTACAAACTTGCATAGCCCCTGGACCTTATGGTCTCACTGCTGAATTTTAGAAGCACTTCTCCATTATCCTGGCTGACATCTTGCTGATGGTTTTTAACTGGATGTTGGGGGAAGGGAATGTACCACTCACATTTAGTGAGGTGTTTCAGATCCTCATCTTCTAAAAAGGTTATGCTTCTGACTTATGTAACTGGAGACCCTTGTGTATCCTGATTACAGATCTCAAAATTTTGATGAAGGTACTGACTTCTAGACTCACAAATATTGCAAAATATGTCATTTCCGAATGTCAAACATGCTCCATCCCGGCAGAGCAATTAAGGATAATCTCCTTCTCATACATGAATTGATGGAAATGGGGTCAGGGATATTTGTTGTCTCTGACCAAGAGAAAGCTTTCAACAAAGCCTCACATCAATAAATGTTTGAGGTTTTGCATCACTATGGCCTTCCCTGCCCTTATGTTCTTTGCTCAAATGTTTGTATCACTAGCTACTGTTGTGCCCTCAATAAATGGGCATCGTGGTGACTGCATCAAGATACAGTCAGGTGTCAGACAGGGCTGCCCTTGGGCCTGCTTTTGTACACCTTTGCATCAACCCAGTTCTCCAAAAATTGCTACTTATATGTGCATTTATGGCATTCCAACTCCATATGGCACTAGTAGTGTGATAATTGCTGTATGCAGATGATGTCACTTCTTTGGGAGTGCCAATCCAGTCAGCTGGCATTGGACATTTTTCAATCATTTACACTGATAACTGGTGCCACTCTGAACTTAGGGAAATATGTCAGACTTTTTATAGGCCCAGGTCCTGATAGTTTGTCTGAGATTGGTGGAATGGTAATCCACTCTACACCTATAAAACTCCTAGGACTTAATTTAGGTAGCAGTAACATGGCTAGGCTGAATTGGGAGGAAAATTGGATTCTGTACTGAAAATCCAACTGTGGAAACCTTTGGCAACTCACAAAAAAAGGGTGTTGTAATTGCAAATATGTTTCTCCTCCTCTCTCTACTTTTCTTATCATTGTTTTCCCTATACCTAAGAACTAAGAAGCACGTTTGCTCAGTCTGTTCTTTCAGTTGATCTGGGATATCTGTCTAAATCTGATAAAGTGGAACATTCTGCATTTGACTTGTTCCTTTGCGGGTTTGAAGATAATAAATCCCTTGATTTATTACTACAGTATGTTTTTGTCTGGTAATTTTAAGTGTCCCCTGGTTCACTAGCCCGGGAATTGGCACCTTTGGGCTAAAAGCTGGATGGACCCTTTATTTCAGGCTTGGCAAGTTTCTGGTACAGCTCTAAAAAATCTAGAACATCTCCCCAATGTATCCAATCCATTGTTGAAAAGATTCAGACTTAGACAATTTCTTTCATGACTATCTCTTCCTCTTCCCAGATGAGTTTATATACCACTATCATGTTGATAAATATTTCAGAACCCTTCCAGTACCTAGGAATTGCTCCACAGGACCAGTCCAGTGTTCCTCCTTGTTTATGGACAAGAGGACACCCTAGAAGATATCGGATGTGCTATGGCTTAGTTTCTATGGGAAGCTTAGTGTTAAGGTGAACCTCAAACCCAAATGTCTGACAGAACAACATTGCCCTCAGCAAGGGTGTGACATTGATTCTTGAGACCATGAAACATTTCATTTTTCATGGCATGTCCCTACAATAAGTTTGTGGATTCTTTTGGCTGCTAAATGGGGAAATTCTGCTTGGTCTGACCTCTCTTATGACACCATCCTCTTGGGTTGCTTCACTTACCTGTAAGCCTCATGATGCTAATATTCTATGACTTGTTTTCATGACTATAACATTTTACTTATGGCTATCCAGGTGTGCTTTGCTTCTTCAGCAACAGCTACTGCTGCCAAGTACTTTAATTGGTATGATTGTAATTGAATTAGCTACTATTTATTGGAGTGAGGGGAAAAGGTTATCTACACTCAGTTTCCACAATAAATGAAAGTATTTAGAAGATGTGATACACCCCCGATTATTTTCGCTACTTCTCCTACTTGCCAATTGTCAATACTGGACATAATTACAATTCTTTTACTTTGCAACTTGTTATTATGCATTGTGACCTGCAGTTATGGTAGTTTCAGTTTGATCTTTGTTAATTTGTTGTACCAAAATATGATTCTTGTGATTTATTGTATTTTTTTGTTTTACATTTTATGTTTTGCCTTTTTGCTTGATTTAATTTATTTCTGTTTTTTCTTTGTTCCTCTTTGCACTGTCATTTAGTATTTGATGTTCCTATTATTTTTTGGGGTGAGGTCTTCCTTTTGTATTTGTTTTTTTCACAATAAAGCATTCCCTATTCTTGCAAAATGTTTCCTGTTTGGTGGCAGCCCTGACATGGAGTAGAAGGAAGAAAGGGCTGTCTTGAACTGGATGTATAATGGGAGATCTGTACAAGGAAAGTCAAACTATGGAAAACATGAAGATGTTCTGAACACATTTTTTTTATGATAATTCAGCCATTTCTTTTGCCTCAGCTTTTTTATTGAATTATGTCTTTCTCCTCATAGTCAGTTAGAAGCTAAAATATTTAGTGTTTTCTTTCAATTATTATGGGCTAGCTGGCTCAGTCTGATGAGACAGGAGTTAGCCAATTTACCTTGAGTGACAGGAGGTTTGAATATGTTAAATCCAGATTTTATTTCTTTACTTTGTTTTTCTTGCCACAATCAGGTTTTTTTTTGCTTGCTTTGTTTTGCAGATGAACAGCTCCTTGATAGGATTGGTGGTGGGGAAACATGTGCTTACTCTACCTGACCATGGTCTCTAGGATAACCATGGCCATTGTGATATATGGGTATCTTACACTAGCAATCAGGAAAGTTAGAATCAGGGGCCTTACTAAACAGCAACTAGTCTTTTTGAATAGGGTCCAGTTATATCAGCCAATTAAGGTTAGAATGTGCACTCAGGAACCAGAATTTAAGAACTGTCCTCCCACAAGGGGTACACTTGGCAACTGTTCAGTTGCCAGATCATAAAATTCTATGCAAGATGTGTGGTTGTTTGGATGTGAAAGGGAACAATAAGCACAAGAGGGTTCCCCCTCCCCAGGTGCATTATCTTGTGAAGAAGTGCAACATAATGCACCTAGGTAGGGGGAACCCTGGGGAGAGTTACAGGATGGGGGGGTGATGACCATCCTCAAAGAGGAGAGGGACCTAGAGGTTATCATATCTGATGACCTTAACATATCAAAGCGGTGTGCAAAGAATGCAGGGTGGGTCAGTGGCATACTGGGGTGTATAGACAGAGGTATTACTAGTAGGTGGCAGGAAGTGGTGATGTCATTGTATAAAACACTATTAAGGCCTTACCTGGAATACTGTGTGCAGTACTGGAGACCACACATGCATAAGGACATAAACAAGGTGGAGGCTGTCCAGAGAAGGGTGACAAAGATGGTGCATAGTTTGCACCACAAAACATATGAAGAGAGACTAATATGTACTCACTGGAGGAGAGGAGAGGAGAGAAAGGGGCAACATGATAGAAACTTTTAAGTACCTCAAGGGCATAAACAAGGTGCAGGTGGGAGATCTTTTCAAATGTAGAAAAGATACCAGAATGAGGAGCCACAATATGAAATTGGAGGATGGAGATTTTTTTTTTTTATACTTTCTTTTTCTCCCTCCTGGTTTTTCCTGCCCTCTTGGTCCTACTCCTTCGGGCCTCTCAATGCTCCAAGCCATCCCTGGATCTGCCCCTAGAGTTCCTCCTCTCCTTTCCCTGCACAGTGAGGTCTTGTCAGGTGACGGTCTGAGCAGAGAGGCCATCATCCAGGACACCGCTAGGGTGATTTTTCCCCCTTGTTTGTTGGTCCCATCCCCTGGGGACGCCGGCGCTTGGGACTAGGTCCCGAGAGGTAATGTGCTGATGCACGTCTAGCCTCTCATGCACCATGAGACATCCCCCCTCCCCGACCCCTAAGTTGGAGTCACCCTTCCCTTTCAGGAATTGGTGCTTCCACCGAATCCTTTATGGGAATGATGGACGCTTGCTCGTCCTGGGTATCCCACCCCTGAGGGAGGAAAGCATCTGTAGGGATGCTTGATCCTCCCTCCCCCCTGCCAGCCCCCCAGCTCCCCAGGTCCGTTACTGAACCCAGGTCGCCGGCGTAGCGCGAGGTGTGGCATCCAGCGCCTCAACCCTCAGCGCCACCGGGCTGGCTGGAGGATGGAGATTAAGAGGTAATGTGAGGATGTTCTTCTATACAGAGAGGGTGGTGAACACTTGGCATAGTCTGTCACAATATGTGGTAGGGGCAAGCACAGTGGAGGGGATTAAACATGCCTGGGACAAGCACTGGGGCACCTTGGGTGGGAAGGAGTGATGAAAGGCCATTGACCACTTAGGGTGAGTAGATGCATACATGTATAGGGCCTACAGAAAGACTGGATGGGCCTAGCGGTCCTTATCTGCTGACAATTTCTATGTTTGTATGTTAGGGCAGAGGAACATGTGTGCCCACACTTGGACTGTTCATAGCAAGTAGAGACAATGGAACATTTTTTGTTGGAATGTACATATGTAAAATGCTTTTGGACTTTTTTAGCCCAGTGCCAAAAACAGCCATGGTTGGAGTATCTAACCTATGCATATATTATATTGGATGACTTTTCTGTGCAGAGCCGGAGGAAAAATATTAAAACACTGTTGCTTATCTCCATTACCAAGACATGGTGCATGGATAACCGTGATTGGGATATAGCCATACCAGGCTATACTCTGTTCAGAAAGGACAAGATGGAAAAGAAAGAGGGAGGCATGGCTCTTTATTTAAAGGATAGCATAAAAGCAACAGAGATACAGGGAATATAAGGAAGGGTGGTGGTACTGTGGGTTACTCTAGAAATAGGAAATGGAGCTGCAATTCACACTGGTGTGATTCAGAGACCTCCAGCATGGGGAGAGGGGTGGAGTTGGACAAGACTCTGGTGGAAGCCATCCAAAAGATGGCAAATAAGTGGGAGGGCTGCTGGTAGGGGGCTTCAATCTGCCAGATATAGATTGGAACATATTAGCTGCAGCTTCAGCTAGGACCAGGGACATCCTGAACTTCCTGCAATGTGCTTTCCTCTGGCAACTAGTAAAAATATCTGTGAGGGGCAATACTGAACCTTGTACTTACCAACAGCAGGTACAGTGTTGCAGATGACACAGTGAGTGGCCACCTGGGGACCAGTGATCACCATACAGTGTGGTCCAATATAAGCACTGTGGCAGAAGCAAAGGTGAGGGTCCTGGACTTCAGGAGGGCTGATTTTAAAAAGAGAATGCCTTAAGGATGCCCTGACAGGGAGGAGGAATTGGGTGGAGTTGAGGGACAGTTGGTGAAATTAAAAGAGTGGGTAGTGCAGGTAACAAACCTCTGCAACAGGCATGTAAGCAAAAGCAAGAAGAAAAGGAGACTACTGTGGTTCTCAAAAGAGGGGGCAAGGAAAGTAAGGGCAAGAAAGTTAGTATTCAGGAGATGTAAGGAGACAAAGAGGGCGGAGGACAGGGTGGTGTATCAGGAAAACCAGAGGGAGGCAGGGAAAGCAATTAGGAGCACAAAGGCACAAACCAAGGAGAAAATAGCCCAGGCAATAAAGAAAGTGGACAAGACATTCTTCAGGTATGTAAATGGAAGAGAAATTGACCAGGGGAGGGATAGTGAGGCTTAGAAGGGAAGGGGGTGTGCGGAGGGGGACCAGTAAAAAGCAGAAATCCTGAATAAATACTTTTGTTCTGTGTTCACAGAGGAAGGGAAAGTTGAGGGACCATTGCAGGAAAGGAGGTGGACACTAGTCCATTTACAGAGGAGAGAGTCCTGAAGGAACCTGCAAATCTGAAAGTTTAAAAGGCAATGGGGCCAGATGGGGGGCATCCAAGGATATTTAGGAAGCTCAGAGAGGTGCTGGCTGTACCTCTGATAGCCCTGTTTGATCACTCACTGGAGACAGGAGTGGTTCCTGAGGATTGGAGGAGGGCAGATGTAGTCCCACTTTACAAAAGTCATAGCAGGGAGGAGGCTGGCAATTATAGGCCAGTTAGCCTGGCTTCAGTGCTGGGGAAATTAATGGAATCACTACTTAAGGAAAGTATTATGGAGTATCCTGAATCCAGTGGCTTACAAGATCCAAGGCAGAATGGATTCAGTGGGCGGCAGTCATGTCAAACAAATCCAATAGATTTCTTTGACTGGGTGACCAGGGAATTAGATCAGGGTGAAGCGGTGGATGTGGCCTACCTAGATTTCAGTAAGACCTTCAACACCATTCCACATAGGAGACTCATAAACAAGCTGGGCAGCCAGGGTCTGGGTCCAAAGGTGGTAAACTGGGTAAGGAACTGGTTAGGGGGCAGGAGACTGAGGGTGGTGGTAAATGGAGTTCACTCTGAGGAAGGGAGGATGACCAGCAGAGTGCCACAGGGATCAGTACTGGGACAGGTCATTTTAGAAACATTTCAGAGGGGCTAGAAGGGAAGGTATGCCTTTTTGCTGATGACACTAAAGTCTGCAATAGGGTAGACACTCCGGGGAGGCAACAGAAATGATTAGAGATCTAAGAAAACTAGAGGAGTGGTCAAGAGGGTGGCAGCTAAGTTTCAATGTGAAGAAGTGCAAAATCATGCACTTGTGGCACAGAAACCCAGGAATGGAATACAAAATAGGGAGTGTAATATTAATGATCACCAAACAGGAAAGACACTTGGGGGTAGTCATATCTGATGACCTAAAGGTGGCCAGACAGTGTGACAGAGCAGTGAAGAGGACTAGTGGTATGCTAGGGTGCATAGGGAGGAATATCATCAGCAGAAAGAGAGGTGGTGTTACCATTGTATAGCTCACTGATGAGACCACACCTAGAGTACTATGTCCAGTTCTGCAGATCACATCTCCAGAAGGACATAGACAGGGTAGAGGCAGTCCAGGAGGTCAGCTAAAATGGTGCAGGGTCTGCATCAAAACCCTATGAGGAGAGACTAAAGGACCTCAACATGTACGCCCTGGAGGAAACAAGGGAAAGGGGGATATGATAGAGATTTCAAATACCTCATGGGAATAAATAAGGTTCAAGAGGGAAGCATTTTTCAGAAAGAAATATGCTCACTAACAAGGAGACATGCTATAAAGCTGGAGAAGGTGGACTCAGGGAAGATGTGAGGAAGTACTTCTTCACAGAAAGTGTAGTGGTGCCTGGAACAGCCTCCCAGCAAAGGTGGTGGGGCCAAAAACAGTAATTTTAGTCAAGGATGCACGGGATGGCATAAGGGAACCTTAGTGGTAAGAAATGAGGGGCGAAATGCCAGAGATCAAGCAGGGTCTGCGGTGTTAAAGTAGGTAGGAAAAATGGGCAAAAAACATCACAACAAAACAAGAAAGCAAATGCTGGCACCAGCCAAATTGAAGTGCAAAACGGCTTTATTGTAATCCAAATGTCATACAGTTCAGATAGTGTATGGGTAAACTAGTGGGCCAAGTGGTCCTTATCTGCTGTCGAATTCTATGTTTCTATATCTTTCATGCCTAAGTTTTACTTTGTGACTGGCAAGATGACAGTTTAGTTTATTTAAACAAACATTGCAGCCATTAACCACAAGTGGTGGCTGAAGTAGCATACATTATAAACACATAATAAACTGTAATCCATTCTAAAATGGTAAAATAGCAATATTTCTCTAATACAAAATACTGTATAAACTAAAGTACTTTATAAATATTCAGTGCAAAAAACTTTTATTTCTTAAACACTCAAATTCCATATTTATATTATAAATAGTACGAGCTATAGAGCACATTACTCATTCATCTAAAAAGAGCATGAAAACAGATGCTTTGTACTTCATTGTTCTAAAAATGCATTTTCGCCATCTAATCTGTTTTCTTAACCCTGGTGCTAGCAGGTGCAGTCATCATTATTACAGAGAATTACCATCTACTCTTGATACCTTTAAGACTTTATGGGCTGCTGTATCATAAATACCATAATACTGACCTGTAAATTTACTGTAAGAAAAAATGTATGAATGTAGGTAGGTTGTAGAAGTTCTTTGGAATACACAAAGTCTTAGTCAGTTATCGATTTATCCTACACATGTAAATAAGTGGGAGTGGTTTGGATGGGTTATTCCTTTTTAAGTTTTATAATATGGCTCTTTTTGTATTTTTTTTTTTGTTCTGTGTGATGTGGTGCGATATGGTGTAACTTACAATTATGTCATGTCTGTATGATTTTCTTTTCAATAAAATAACCACACTCTTTTGAAAAATGGCTTGAGTTCCTTTACCTACACCTGGACACACACCAGAGAAGGTCAGAAGGAGCCTTGGTTTAATGTCTCATCCAAAGACGCACACTTGACAGTACAGCAACCCTCTCATATTGCACTTGGGTGCCAGCATTTTTATGGTATGAGCCCAGTCCCTGTATGAGACTAGAAACCAGGCCATGACCTTCTGGCCCACAGGTGGATCTGCTACCAACTGAGCCATGCTGACACCTTATCCCACCACCTATGCCTAACTGTCCCTGCTGCTGGTCCATGTAAAATTTGGTGGGGATTGGCGATCAAAGTGACTGTCAGGAAAATATCATGTTCATGCTTTAGATGTTAAGCCAGAAAACTGATCCCAAATGGCAAAGCAGACTGACCCCTCATAGACTGCAACGTGCTATTAGTGGATTTGTGGGGTTACTTGTAAAATACTTCCACACTACTGAAGATTTTTTTTTGCCACATAACTGGACTGCTGAGGATCTTTGGTTGCAGTAGTACAATGACTGAGAGATAATTTTGTTTTTTTTTCTGTGTGTAAAATGACATGGCTGGTTTGAATGCATTGGCAGGGCAGCACTGGCAGAAGCAACACTGGGGTTACAATGAGCTGAACGTCTATGGCCGAGGATGGGCCTGGACTTTAGATTTCCTGCCTGTCTGAATTGTTTTGCTGCTTTTCTCTTTGGATTTAATTTGCCTGGCTCCTTCCAGTGATGACCTCCACTCTTTATATCCTATTCATCATCAGAATCTGCTGGTATAACTAAAGCACATTGTTGACCTCCTTTGCTTCATTTTCCCCTCTCCTGCATGTGCTCCCTTTATCCAAATCCAAGTGTCCTGGATTTCAAACATGAGCCATAACCACTAGACCACAATGGGAGTATAACTTTCTGCATTTCTGTGAACTCCGGTGGCATATTAACACCACACAAGACATGAGAGGGACACAAAGACTATTTCTGAACATCTAGAAGAACAATTTCCTGTGTCAGGTAAAGTGTATAGTATGTTTGATCTACTTACATACCTGTTACAGTGATTCTTTAAAATATAGGCGCTGTATACTTCAAAAGGATTAGGCTTAATAAGAACTAAGCCACATGTGCTCGAAATCTGTCCCTGATTGTCATGTTATGAACTGATTAAACTTCACAAAAAGGCTCAATTTTCAAAGCCCCAGAGTGATGCAAGGAGCTTGTTTCAATCAGAATTGATGAAATTGTCTGCTGCATCACAACTTTCACCTTTCCCAATCCCTCTCTGTCTGTAGCTGTGACCCACCTAGGACCCATTACTCACTAGTGTTCCAGTGCTACCCTTTGCTCCCAACATGGTGGTGCATCTGGTTCCAAGGGGCTTGCACCACGGTTGGGCTGCAACATCCCATTATTTGAAATTTGCAAGCCTTGCCATGGATGCAGCAAGAGACACCACTTACAATAACCAAGAAGCAGTCTACATGGCCTGCACCAGTGGGACAGGGCAGCCAGGGGCATAAGGAGTATGGGAGGAGGAGGCATGGGGGGGTTGGGGGGGGCAGCTGGGAGAGAAAAGAATGTTAGTGAAGTGGCACCTGGTGTGGTGCATTTTACATTTGTATACATATCATACATGCCAGCATGTAATGGTACCAATTACAATGTACAGTAACTAGTAATCATACTGTACATTCAGAATCAGCCGTACACAACCATTGTGAAGGAGGGACAAGTGCTAACTCTGCAGAATGCGGCATCATATTGAACTATAACACAGCAGATCTCACAACTGTACACTGATACAGAAATCACTGTACAGTTGTGAGGTTTGCTTTGCTACAGTTTAATATGATTCTGTATTCTGCAGCATTATCACATGTCCCTCCTTCATTCTGGTTGTGTAGGGCTGGTTCTGAATGTACTGTATGAGTGCTAGTTACTCAGCATTGTAGTCTGGTATGATTACATGCTCTCATGTACAATATTTATACAGATGTAAAAGCGTCCCGCCGGGTGCCACTTCACTAACATTTTGTCCCCCATGCCACCTCCTGCACCCCTTATGTCCCCTGCCCCCTCCTGGCAAGCTGGTTCCCCCCTTACCATCCTGACTCATCTAGTGTTGTACCAGGCTGGGGGGGGCTGGATCCTTGCAGCAGGTCTTGCAAATGCACCAATTTTGCAAGTGCAGCAACTCCTGGGTTTTTGGCACAGCCCTTACAGAAATATGTGTGTGCTGTGTACATGCATGATGCATGCCACATGCTGAATTGTGCAATGTTTGCATGATGGTCACATACACAAAGTGAACCTAGGAGAACCAGGTCTAAAAATCAAATCAAGTTCTCATGTTGCAAGCTTGATGTATGCAGCAGGTAAGCTGGTGTGAACATCTTCTAAAAATGACATCAGGTTCATCTGTTGCATGCTTAACATGAGTGTATCAGTTAAGCTGGTGTGAACATCATTTAAAAATCTCATCAGGATCACATGCTGCATGATTGCCATGTGTGCAGCAGCTTAGCTGGTACAAGTCTTATCTAAAAAACACATTCATTTCTATTTCTTATACTACTGCTAGCAATTAGTAATTAAAATACATTTTTATTTGAATTTCCATAAAAATTAGGTAAACGTATTAATTCTGATCCTTTTGCAAGTTGTTTAATGGCCTTTGATTTTCGTCATTAAATCGCCATTCATTTGTGAAGTATTGTTTGCTTTCTGCATTAAATGCCTAGGATATAGCCAATCAACATCCCCCATTCCAGATGTATGAAGAGGGGCATTGGTAGCCTCTGACAATGGCAATCATGACTGAGCAGTTTGAAAAAGGGTGACTCAATCATGCGCCTGTGCACAGGGTTACCGGCAGGGAGGGTAACCGGATTGGGGGGGGTCCACGAATATAGCGACAGGATGTCACTATATGTACACGCATGCAGGGGGGAGTGAGCATGCCTTGCAATGGGCAGAAGAGGAGGGAGGGTTTGTGGGGTGTAGTGCAGTGGTCAGCTGCTGAGCTGGCTGTGTGGCATGGTGGGTGGGTGTCAGGCTAGGGTTGGGAGGGTGCCAGGTTTGGTCCTAGGCGAGGTCTGTTTTTTTGCACCGTTTGGGATTTTTGTTTTGTTTTGCACCCCCCCGACATGCACCTCCCTGGAGTTGAGAATCCTTAAGTAGGGATGTGGGTGCAAAGCCCCCCACAGGGGTGGGTGCAGGGTGTGCAGCCCCCTGCAAAAATAAAACAGTAAGTCTTCAGCACCCTTTTTCTGTGCGCCAGTAGTGTACATTGTCAAAATAGATTTTTGGTGATATACACTTGCCCCAATGGCAATCGCATTTCTGTAATAGCCATTATGACGTGGAACCTAGGCCTCTGGCTTGTGAAGCCTATCCTATTTGTTTTGGGCCATGCAAATCCCTTATGCATAATTAGTGCTACAAATGTGTTTCTCCGTGACTGTTTTATCTCACTCACTGTCCCTCCATCATTCTGTAGTGAGCATACACACTGTGGCCATGCTCAACACTCTTTGTGCTGAGTAGGGTCCTGGAAGCATGCACCATACCTCACATTTTGTCACTGAAATGAGGGACATGGACACTCAAAATGAGGGACACTAACCCTCATGATGATCAAGACACATCATGAAACATGAAGATACAGTACCTCAGAACACAGTGGAAACCATTGCATTAGCACCTGAGAATGAATTTCTTACATTAAACAGGGATACCATTTAGATAGGGAAGAGGGGGGCAGTTGCCCCCCCTCAATATTTGTCCCTAGGTTATTCTTATGGTGTGGCAATTATGGCTTTAAATTTGATTTAATCTTTTACACAATAAGTGCCCACCTGGCCTGTGTGTGCTCACACTGCAGGTACTCTCCAGACTCAACTATGTCTGTATTGAGTTGTCCACTTTCTCCACCTATTAGTGGTGGCACAATCACATGTGATGTGTATGAGCTCCAGCCAAGGAAGAGCGCATGAGCCTTGCAAGTGTGACACTGTCTTTCCTGACACAGAGTAGACAGACTGCACACTACAGCTTGGAGGAGTCATTGAGCACTGAACTCTCAATAGCAGTGTTGTGGCAGCATAATTTTTGTTGTTCTAGTTTTAGTGAGTCTCCATCTCCCCTGGTGGCTGAAGGGGCAGAGGGTGAGCTAGAAGCTAACTCAAGACTAGGCTACCTACTTACTCTACTAGGCTCACCTTGCAAAAAAAAACCAGCACAGACCCCCATGGCAGCAAGCCTAGCTTAGCAGCAGTGATGACAGTGGTGTGGGTGGCCTTCATACACCTTGATCAGTGCAGTTCAGCAGCAGCCACAGCAGCACCCAAGCAAGAAGCAAGCAACCCAGGTTGGGTGGGTTTGGATGGTGAGGTGAATTGGTCAAGTACCAAGTTGGGGGCATGTGATGGTCATTTCTAGCATCCAGCTTCTGGTGGAAGGAGAGAGGGTGAGTGGACTTAAACTGGGCTGGTGGCACACTATGCTAGGCTGCAGGATCTGGCCATTTGACCAGGTAAGTAAAGTAAATAATTTTTTTTACAGGGGGATTGGGGAAGGAGGAAGGACTGAAATATTGATGTGTTTTTCACATTTCTTCACCTTTGGGCAGCTTCATGACCCATAGGGGATGGGTATTGAGTGGAATGGAGTCAGGGAGTAAAATTGGGACAAAGTTCTTTTCGGGGGGGCAGAACTTCAGCCAGGAAAAAAATTGGTTAGTAACTGGGTGGGTTTAAGCCCAAATCTGATGCATTGCTGTGGGGTATATACAGATGAATCTTATACATTTGAATTTCCAGATCACATTTCAATCAAACCAAATAAGTTGCACCTTTTAGAGATGTTACAGACATTCTAGAGCTGTCCCTTGCATTCACGGGACAGTTAAGCGGTATACACAGACTATTAGAGCCCCACTATAGTCAGGCATATGCCCCCCCCACATGAAGCTGACCTCCACATCCCCACGCTGAGGCACATTATGACAAAGGGCAAAGGAGACTGCAGTGGTGTGAACCATTGAAATGAATGGGGTATTTTTTAATTACTATTTTATACATTATTGATAGAGAGTTGGAGATTAATGAAGGCCACCACTCGACTAACAAGGGCCTTGTTAGTAGAAAAGTGTTCTTCATTATTCTCCAGCTCACCATCATAATGTATAAAATAGTACTAGAAAATAACTCCATTCATTTAAGGGGCACACACCAGCACTCTGACCCATGGACATTATCTCTTAAAGAATCCTGCCTCTGGCTCCCTAGTACTCAAGAGACTTTTTACTTAAATCTATACCTGGTTGGTTGTCTGTAGCAGCATGGCTGTACCCACCACAGTGTGTGTGCATGGGGGCTGGGGAGGGACTGGCTGTGTGTGTGTGTGTGTGTGTGTGTGTGTGTTGAGTTATTGCCACTTCTGTTTTTGCACCTTAAAGTCTATTTCCATGGTAGCTTTCAAAACAATGGAGAGGAAATAGCAGGAGTACAGGCCAGACAGAAGTAATTAAGTGATTTTGTGGGTAAGTTTGTGTACTGGGGGTGGGAAAAACAACATGTGTTTCCATTGGTGTGCTACAGTTCAACTTTGAAAATGAGATGAGGGAGAGAAGAAAAATGAAAAGCATAACAGTGGCTACAAGCATGCTGCTTGCATGCAGATGTATTCAGATACAATATGTATTGAAGTACAAGTGAGCCCTACGTGTGCAGACAGAATGGCTTAGTGGTTAAAGGCACTGAACTGCAAGCCAGGAGACTTGGAGGCATGAAGACCTGGTTTTAATCTCATCAACCTCCACTTGTGTATGGTGTGATCCTGAGCAAGTCACTTAACTTTTACTTGTGCAGTTATCAGTGACCACTTGCTTTCTTGCACGCATGCCACATGCATGCAGTCTTCACCAATTTAACATAAAAATCATGGTTCCCATACTTGCTAGCTGCATGCATGCCATATGCATGCAATTGACTCCAATTAAACATTTAAATCATACTTACAGCATGCATATCACTTGGGTAGTTTTATGTGTGCAGCATGAAAACATTTCATATAATTATTTCTGTAAGGGAGGGACCCCTATTTATATAGAATCAAAAGCAGGGTCCCTGATGCGGTTCACCACAGCCCTAGATTCCTGCAACTTGTGACGATCTACAGGCTTTTTCAAAATCAAGCCCTTTGTCTTAACATTATAAACCTTAGTTGACAACAAACTCTCCTGACTAGATCTGGATATTATAATAAATCGAACTTGAAGCAGCAGATATTTGTATTAAGAGTAACAATTTAAAATGCATCAGTTTTTAGGGATTTCCAATAAAGGGGGTGTTTGAACACCAATTTTAATGCATTCACTTTCTCTCTCTGAAAGCTTAGTAACCTTTTTGACTGTTTGCCTTGGGTTTGATTCCCATACATTAGATCCCAGGCCAGATCAAAAGGCCCATCACAAACCCTACCCCCTCAACTAATCACAACCACCACTAACATCAAGTACACAACCTTAGAATTTTTAAGCTTTCTTAGAGTTCAGCAGTAGGTTACAGGCCTTTCTCCTCTAAGTCACTGCTTGAAATCTGAATCAGGTCAGCAGTGACAAAATCCATTATAACACCCAGTTAGCATGTTTTACCTGTAACTTGAAACAAAATTGTTCTTTCATTTTCATTGACCGGGTAAGTGCACTAGACAAATCCTGCCTATTTTCAGGCATGACCCGGGGAAGGGGGAAACAGATGAATACCAAGTGACCTTGAACCAGATTAAGCTGTTGGTGGTATTTTTAGTGAATGAGGGAAATTTGGCCAGGACACTGGGGAAATTCCCCTACTCTTTTCAATAAGTGCCATGGGATCTTTAACATCCACCTGAACTACCACCAATCCAGGCAGATGGGACCTCAGTTTAATGTCTCATCCGAAAGATGGCACCTCAGAAGTGCAGCACCCCTCTCATGCTGCACTACAGTGTTAGTACTGGGATATTAACCCAAGTGCCAGATGTGGGAACTGAACCCACAGCCCTCTGATCTCCCGGCCTCAGAGGCGAGTGTGCTACCAACTGAGCCACTGACACCGACAAATCTTCTTAATCTTAAAAACAACTTGAAACATTGAGTGTGAGTTCAGCTATGACTGCAGCTGTGCTAATTAGAAATGCACTCTCAGTGCAACTGTATTTTCACTTTAAAAATCACTCACTGACACAGTTATAGTCTACCATAATAAACAATACAACAGCGCATTGATTCCATCTTTAAGAAAACAAAAAAAGGTGCATGCTTAAAAACATGCTAACTTTTGCATTATAACAAATAAGAAAAATGCCACAGTTTGAGAAATTCCCAGGTTCTTGAACATTGTGGGTGCTGTGACATCATTGAGGCACTTGAGGTTTGCTCTGGTACCAAATAATAACACACCACCTACTAAGGGCATGATCCAGCTTGTTCTTCACATTTTGTTGTTAGTTATTCTCTACATTATTTAATGGCTGCTTAGCTGCCTATGTGAAATTCATTCAAAAGGAATTCAACTTGCTTCACAAGACTTGGACTCTATATGAAATTAGCCATATATGGTTACAATTTGTTGCTCTAATGAGCATGTTCAGGACTAAATAAACTTCACAAATATGCATAGTTAAGGCCTTTTCCCATAACAGTTAAAGCTATGTTTACTTTATTAATTCAACATTGTCACTGATTTGTAATACTTATACAATCACAAAACATTATATTGTAGTATTATGTACAATACACATTTATTTGCAAAAGACTGTGTTAATGCAACATTTAGGATTCAGCCTAAAGCAAAAAAGTAGTGTAATTTGGCTTTAGGATTTCCAACTGTAAAACCCCACCCCTCACCTACCTCAAATCAGGCGTGACATGTTCCTTAGGGTTGTCAACCTTAAAGCTCACCCCATTAGGTGCGTATGTTTTGCTGTGTATAGAATGGAGGTGAGCTTTAGGGTTGACAACCCCAAGGAAGACAGCACCTCTGATTTGTTGTAGGTGTGGGGGTGGGAATTAGGGTTAGAAACCCTAAAGCCATATTTCCCTACTTTTTTTTCTTTAGGCTGAACCCTAAATGTTGCAATAATGCAGTTTTTTTTGCATAGAATTTCCATACTTTTTGAGATAGTATAATCATATCCTTATTTGCCTATGGAAGCACAGGGCACTCTGAGCCCTGTGCTCCCATGCATGCATAGTTTTCAGATAGTGTAATTATATCCTTATTTGTGTGATGGAGTGCAGGGTGTTCCCATCCCTCCATAGATGCATATATGTATGTTTATGAGGAAGCGTAGGGCTCTCCATTTGTAGGACAACATCAACCAAATTGTCACCATAGCCTTCTTATTACCCCACCTCAAGAATCCGGTACTAAAAATGATCAAATCCCCACCAAAACATCAATCTGTGCCACCACAGCATCATTCCATGCCACAAGCGCAAAAAGACATTCTGGCCAAGATTTGAAAAATGACAGCTATCACATTCATGAGGTTGTGTAAAGAAATGGCTATGTTGAAAATCTGGGGTGAAAATGTTGAAAATAATGAACGTTATGAGGGAGCATTTGTAAATTTCAACATGTGTGCATAACTTTGCCATTTTTTCATATTTTGACCCAAACTTTTCAACATACTGTACCCTTCTTAAGACACCACCTCATGAACAAGTGTGGTGAGAATTTTCAAATCCTGCTTTAAAGGTGTTTTAATTTAGTTTTATGTTTCTTCAAGAAAAATAGATGACCTCCACATTTCACTTAGAAATAGCATTGTAGACTAGAAAGGATTAGGATCCAGAGGGGGGAAACTCAGTTGATAGTAAATGAGATACCTAGAAAAGTAGATTTGACAGGTATGCCAGAAGTTTTATTAACTGTAGCTGAAACAAATTTTTGGGAAAAATGTTTTTCATTTCATTGTTACTTTAACTCCTTCCTGTTGAAAACTTTTGAAAATATGTGAGAACAATTTAAATCAAGCCATTTTTTTTGGCTAACCAAATGTGTTATATAAAACGAAAGACAGGAAAGTGCTATACACTTGTATTATAATTCCATCTTGTTGGTTAAATGAGCTAACATGCCCACTCAACTTTTGGGCTTGTGGTTTATTAGCTCATTCAAACCACAAGATGGAACTATATGGCTCATGCACAGCTACATCAACTACATTTCTATCATTTATTCAGTTATGAACAATTTTCTAAGTGATGTTAAGCTCCTAGACAAAGTTTGATAGCACCCCACTCATTTTGACTCCAAATTACCCCCTCTCTCCACCAGTCATACCTTCTACTTGTTGGACATCAACTTCAGGATCCCTTGGGTAGTCTTCCTCATTCTTGGCCACACTTAGCTTTTCAACTCAACAGATACCCCAAAAATACCAGGTGGGGAGGCAGTGTGTGCAAGATCTTGTGGAGAAATATGACTTGGTGGATGGGGTGCCAACATGCTAAGGGCCCTGGTGGCATGGGAGGGACTAAAAGGGCCATCACCCAACATACACGATGGACCAATTTGTTTTCCACTTTCTCCACCTTCCTGTTCCCCACTTTCTATACGTACATACCATGGCATTCTGGGTAGATGGTGTGCATGATGCATGGTCACCCAGAGCAAGTGTGCTTCCATAAGCCACTGCTAAGAGGTGCTGTACTAGACCAAGCCTTCCCCTTGGAGGACATTCCCTGGCATACTCTGCTTTGCTTACTTGGCTTGGATGTGAACCTGGGTCACCAGCATGCCAAGAAGATGCATTGCCATTCAGTACATTAAACCATCTGACATTGGGCCTATTTACTAATAGGCCCAGTATGTGCTGGTAGTGGTGCATACCAGGCTGCACAACTGGACCCCGTAAGGTGTGCGGGACCAGTATGCACTTCCTCCTGGGCAAGCCTGGGCAGCCCAAGCAAAGCTGCATAGTTCTGCACTAGGGGTGGGGCCAGCCATCGGGGACAGACATGGGCTGGCTTAGGCGCTTCCAATCAGTAGCTCTGACTGGGCTCCACAGTGGATTCCCAACTCTGCAGGAATAGGACATCATGAGACATGGTTCCCATGTTTGGGCTGCCATGTCCCCAATGGCAAACAATTAATTTTGCTATTTGTGAAGTTGGTGCCTCAAAGCCTACCACCACCACCCCCAGCCTTCTGTGACAGTAAAGGAAGTTGTGGTCCATGACTACTGTGTACTGTTTCACCCTGTGTTGGCCTGCAGTGGGGATGTGCGGCCAATATGGCAACCCTCTGGCTGTTGTAATGGTAAGCCCCCCTGACTCCAGCCCAGTGGATTGCACAATGTATCATGCATGCCAGGCTCTGCAGGCCATCACCAGGTATGCTCACTCTCAATCCCCTGCCTGGACTGGTTGCTTAGTTGAATAGGATCCCCACACTTGATCCCAGGGAGGGGTGTGGAGCAGGTGCATACTGGTAGTGCATCTGTGGGTGTCCATAAAATGTGCATATACCTTTAATGCATATTGTCCTAGTATTTAAGATAGTTAAGAGAAAAACAGTTATTTTTCGAATGGCTACATGAAGTCTCCACACGCACATTCTTCTATGCCAAGTTCAAACTTAAAATGGCATCAAAGGATACACAGCTTGAGGCATCATAATCTTCAACATTGCTAATTAACTTGTAAGTCATGTAACATGTAGAGCCCTCAGTTACACAAGCAAACATCCCCAAACCTTGTTGTTTGATATGGTAATGTATATTGTATGGTTTGTGTAACTATATTGTTTGATATGATAATGTACAGTATGTTGTATGATTTGTGCTTATTGATGTTTGTTCAGCTTCCACATGTAATAGATTAGAAATGTGCATGACACCATTGAGAATGAGACATTGTTCAATGGTCTTCTTCCTGAATAAAAACTTATTTTACTACTACTAAAGTTTTCTGTACCATGCAATCCCTTAAAAAAAATGTTCATGCCATTAAAGTGATGAATGGATACCCAAAACTTCAGTGCCCCTCTTCAAAGTAGAAATTTCTGGTTTTCGGTGGGTCCACCAACACCCACTTTAAATTCATATATTCTCATATTATAGCTTGGTGACCCACTATTCAAAGACTGCTTAGAGGCTCACTGTTGCCTTAATCTGGCCATGTTTCAGATATCATCTTTAATCTTGTACTCCGGGGTCTGGCTAAATATAACGAAATATTGGTACTTGGGTCGCTCGTGAGTCATTTATTTATTGTATGTATTTATTTGTTTTGGGGTGACCAGGTAAGAATGCTAGACAACTGAATGCCTATTTCCAGGTATCATGGGCCTGTTATTCAAGAAATACATTGAACATCCTGTAGTGCAGGCAATGATAGACCTGATACATAATGACTGTCATCACTACTGTTTCCATAGGAGGTCAGGGAAACACAGCAGCTGTTGTTTTCATATAAATTCAAGATAAGGTTATTTCATAACTGTCAGGCATATGGGAACAATGAAAGATGTTATTTGTTTTAGTTTTACCAGGCAAAGCAGCAGTACTATGATTGCAGTTCAAAGCACTGAAAATATCAAATTTGTGAGGCTGAGTTATGAACATAGGAATATTAATTTGCTTTGAATGAAACAGTTTCTTGAGAATGAAACCGTGTGTGTGTGTGTATGTGTGTGTGTGTGTGTTATAGGGATCTCCAGGTTCATAGTTCTATGCATTAGCCATTAAGTTATACTGCCCACATTTCTCTGTGTCCCTTTTCCCTTCACCCCTCAGACACACATTAAGCAAGTGTGTGTGTGTGTGTGTGTGTGGGGGTGTTGTTACACCTGAACTTCCAGGTTTATGGTTCTGAGCCATACCTCTCAAATACCATAAATTATGAATAGCACTTTGTGTTTTGCCTCTAAATATACTACTGATTCTGCAAGTAGTCATCTTTATGCATTGCTGCAGCTGCTAAGACAACAAAGTTAAAATGAACTGGCTATGACTGGTGTTTCATACTCACTGTAGATTTGGTTAATTTTACAAAACAAATTCTCCTTTCATATGATATTTAAGCAATAAGGCATGACAGGGTGTGTGTTATTGTGTAATGACGTCACTCCTGGGTGGGTACTACCCAGGTGCAAGCCAGTGCCCCACCACCCCAGGAGTGATTCTATTACACATAACACACACCCTGGAGTGCCTTATTGCTATTATACAATGGCTCATCCGTAAAAATAAATAAATAAGTAAAAGAAAGAAAAAATGTTTTACAATGCATTTTCAGCTTTTTGCATGTGTTGGTTTACATTTACATAAAAAGTCCCTTATTACTATAGCTAGCCAGTAGATGGCATTATATGTTTTGCAGTTTATGTTTCCTGTCTGTTGTCACTCACTCCCGTCTCTGTCCCTTTCATTTTGTTATCCGTGTCTGATACTTTTTTACATGGCAAAGAAAACAGAAATGCTTTTTAAACATTATAAATACTTTGCTTGTGAATCCTTTTGGTTTTTATGTGTCCCAGAACTGAGTGGCTTCTCTGAAGAGCGTGACCAGCGGTTACGGTCGGCATAATTCTCTGAAACCACTCTGCTCGGGGGAAAAACTGGTATGAGAATCAAGAAAGCAGTTTTCAGTAATGGCTTTTTAAACATTAGAAATACTTTGCTTGTGAATCCTTTTGGTTTTTATGTGTCCTGGAATTGAGTGGCTTTTGTGAAGCGCATGACCAGCAGTTACGGTCGGCACAATTCTCTGAAACCACTTGGCTAGAGGAAAAACCGGTATGACAATTTCCTTTTATTTTTTTGTAGGCTGTAATGTTCTGTTTGATGCCGAGTCCTGTGAACGGTAAAGTGAGGCACGTAACTGCTGTTTGGGGAGAGAGGTAAGCTATAGCAGGTTCAAGACACTGTGCTTATGACGGCTTTTTGGGGAGGAGGGTTTCTGTTGCTGTTCTCGCGGTCACCTGTGTGCCTGGGCTTTTCTCAGTGATGTTGTTGTTCAATAACATCACTGTCCCAGGCACAGAATGACCAATCAGGAAACTAGCAATTCTTCTGCCATTGTATAATGAACAACATCTGTGGTCTGCTACAATCTCATAGTCCAAATATTCCATGTAATATGCATCTTAATGTCAGACATTTAGCAAGGCATTTCACCGAACTAATGATCAAGATAACTAGATACTGTAGATTAGATAGGTAAAATCTTTCTTTTAATACAGAAATAAATTATGTCATTAAGGTTATACAACCTTGTTTTCAAGTCAGTCCTGTCAGTAATTAAATTGCTGTCAATATTGAATAAAACAAAAGAACATTGTACAAACACATTCATACTTATAACATTAGATATACAATAGACCACTAAAAAGACTAACAATGTGCAAAACTACCCACAAGAACACTGAAACTTGTATAGTTTATTTGTCTCCTGGGTAAACATCTCATAAGAAGGTGATATTCAAGCTGTGTAAGGTAAAATATAGCCATACCTCTCAAGTACCATAAGTTATGTCGCATTACCCCTGTGCTGTGCGATCTGCACTGGCTGCCTATTCAGTGGTGGATCACCTTTAAGGTAGGTCTATTGACCTACAAAGCCCTACACAGACAGGGTACTGACTACTTGAAAGAGCTCCTGGTTCCTTACACCCCCCTGCGACAGCTCTGCTAGGCTGACGAGGGTTTGCTGGAGTTTCTGAGGGTAAGTTTAAAGTCATCGGGTGCGCGTGCCTTTGGGTTTTGGGTACCTACCCTCTGGAATTCTCTGCCCCATCAGCTACAGGAGTGCAGAACAGTGGGGTGCTTTAAGCAGGCACTGAAGACCTTTTTGTGGGGGAAAGCATACCTAGAATTCCATTGATTTTCATCTGTATCTGTATTTATTGCTTATTGTTTTAACTGATTGTGCAGCACCATTATGCGTGAAAGGCGTTATATCAAATAAAAGTTATTATTATTATGTTTAAATTCTCCAGACATGCTCGGAATTAATGAGATATGGTTAACACCCATATCCAGGATACTGCAATTCATTTACTTGGATATAAGCTCATTAGAAATGATAGAAACAGAAAAAATGTTGGAGATGTGTTGATTTATTATAATGGTAATCTTAAAATAGGATGCACAAATCAATCAACTGGAGATAATCCTTCATGTGAATGGGTATCACTTGTATTAATGTTGGGGGATGCAAAAGGAAAAAAATACATCTTTGTTGTCTGTATATTCCCTCTCAACATGGTATCACTGGCGAGATTTTAGTAGTATGGTCAAAAATCGTTATCATGCCAAAAATATTGTAAAGGTGACACCAATCTAAACTGATAAGAACATAAGAATTTGCTGGCAGAAGGAGACCATGTGGTCCATCTAGTCTGCAAGGGTTTCTACCCCCACTATCAACTTATCTTGCTAAGGTGACTATACTGTCTATCCCATGCCTGTTTGAATTCACTGACCATCTTGGCTGCCACTATCTCTGGTGGCAAGCTGTTCCAAGGGTCCAACACCTTTTCCATGAAAAAGTAGTTTCTAACATTTGTTTTGAATGTATCTCCCACTGGGTGCATGTTATGTCCTCCAGTATGTGCAGCCCTATTTTCCTGGAAGAGGTTCCTGGTTTGTACTATGTTGATCCCTTTAACAAATTTAAATGTCTCAATCATGTCTACTCTGTTCCTCCTCTGCTCGAGGGAGAATAAATTTAGCTGGCTGAGACTAGCTTCATACTGTATGTTTCATGGTGCAGACCCTGCACCATTTTGATTAACCCCTAAAATCAGTAAACTGGAAACTGTTATTGGTAAGTTACACTTATTGCAGATTATTATAAATCCTACTAAATATTACTTAAAAATTAAAAATCATATTGTGTTAGACTGGTGTCTCACAAATAGGTGTGATCACATTATTGACTTGAGCACTTTGGCAGGTATTATTGTTGATCATTGTTCCATTTGTGCTTTTTGGTGGGCTAAACCTGTTAAGCCAGTTCCTGGAATAGTAACCTTCCAGAACTATGTAAAATTTAATGAAGTATCCTTTCTGTTTGATCTTGCAGAAGTTGCTTGGTCAGAATGTATAGACTGGAATGTGTTGAACATATTTTTGATTATTTTGACTCAAAATTCAGTTCCTTACAAGACAAGAATGTACCCATAGCTAGGTGTAAGAAGAGAGGTAATTGCACAAATTAGTTAGCAGGTAACTTATTAAACCTAATGAAAACTAGGGACAAACTTTGAAATATGTTCAAAGTACCTAATGATATTGCTCTCCTTAACAAGTATCATGAACTTAGGAACATCTGCAAAGAGGGTGTTTGGAAAAATAAGAGTGACTGTTATAAACAGAAATTGGAAACAAACTTAACAGACCCAAACATTTCTGGAGCTCACTGATAAAATATTTTGGTAACTGAGGGGAGGCAAGAGAAAGAGGAGATTTTTAACTGATGGCAAATTGGATTCTGATAAAATAGTTATTGTGTTTAACACAACATTCACAGATTTGTCTTCATATAGGAACTTGTCTCAAAGAGCTGTAAGTGCACCTTCAAACATAGACAGCTTTGATCCAATGCCCTTTTGCAGTGACAAAGCCATATTTTTATTTTCTTGTTTTAATGTTTCTTGGATATTAACACACCTGAAAGGATTCAACCCTTCCAAAATTTGTGTTTTTGAAGCATTTTAGCTTAAACTATTAAAGTTAGCATCTGAATACATCTCAGCTCCTTTTACCTATTTATTGAATAGGTAACTTATGACTAGCATTATAGCTACAAAATGGAAGGTGTGCAAGGGTAGCAACAGTACACAAAAAGATAACACCAATGAGATGGATAACTATTGGCCTATTTCCACCTTGTCTCCATTTGAGAAAATATCAGAAAGGATGGGATGTGAGCATAGTAATGATTATTTTGGGAGTAATGGTTTAGCTTGCTCTGAGCAGCATGGTTTTGAACAGTCCTTGGCACAACAATGGTCAGGTTCATGAATGGTGTGTATGGCTATGAATAATATCACATGGAATCCCTTTCCCTTGAAGTAGAAGGTCAAGAACCAAGTACAAGTTTAAGAAAAGGCTAAAGTAGGTAAATCCTAGACTGCCTGCAGTGGGCATTCCTCAGGCAGCTAGTTAAGGAACCCAATTGTGGGTGTGGGGTACTGGACCTGATACAGTCAGAACAGAGGGCAATGTTGCTTATATCACAGTGGGAAGCCACTTGGGGACTAGTGCTCATTGTAGGTGTGGGTTCAATATACAGACTGGGCCAGAAACAAACCACACTAAAATGAGGGTCCTGAACTTCAGGAGAGCCAATTTCAAGAAAATGGAAGAGTTTATCAGGGAAGTCCTAGAAGGGTTAGGGGAAATGAGTGCGGTAGAGGAATAATGGGCAGGAATAGGAAGGCCATGGACAAGGTAACAAACATCTGCATAGGCACATAAGAAAGAGAAAGAGAAAAACAAAGATTTCTATGGTTCTCCTGGGAAGTAGCAGAGAAGGTAAGGGTGAAGAAGAAAGCATTCAAGAGATAAAAGTCAACTCAGAAGACAAGGATAAGGAGGGTTATCAGGAAAAGCAAATGAGGCAGGAAAGCAATTAGGAAATGCAAAGGCACAAATGGAGGAGAACATTGCCAAGTCAGTAAAAGAGGTATAAAACATTCTTCAGGTACATAGCGAAAAAAAGAACAAGGCAGGGATAGTAAGACTAAAGGGAAGGGGAAGTGTGGAAAACAAGAAGAAGGTAGCCATACTAAATAAGTACTTTTATTCAGTATTCACAAAGAAAGGAGTAGGAGAAGGGTGAAAATAGGGAAAAAGCGCATAAATGGTAGGAGGTGGACACTACCCATTTTATGGAGGAGAGTCCTCATGGAACTAGTGAAACTAAAAGTGGATAAGGCAATTGGGCTGGATGGGGTTCACCTCAGGATACTGAAAGAACTAAAGGAAATGCTGATAATGGCTCTGACGGACCTGTTCAATCTATCTCTGGTTCATGGGAAGTTCTGAGGTATTGGAGGAGGGTGGATGTGGTCCCACCCACAAGAGTGGAAATAAGGAGAAGGCATTAAACTACAGACCTGAAAGCCTGACTTCAGTGGTGGGAAAAGTTATGGAAACACTACTAAAAGGATTGGGAATACCTTATGACCAGTGGATTACAAGATCTGAGGCAGCATGGTTTATAAGGGGAGATTTTGCCAAACAAATCTGACGGGTTCCTCCACCTGACTTACCAGAGAGGTGGCAGAGTGGTGGATAGGCATGCCTGGATTTCAGTAAGGTCTTTGACACAGTTCCACACAGAAGACTGTTAAACAAGTTGGACTGTCTAGGAGTATATTCAAAGGTAATGAAATGGGTACATAGTAAACTGAATAACAGGACTCAGAGGGCAGTGGTAAATGGAGATCACTTGGAAGAAGGTATAGTGACCAGCGGTGTGCCACAGGGGTCAATACTGGGACCTGTCCTCTCAATGTCTTTATTAGAGACATTATGGAGGGCTGGAAGGGAAAGTATGCCTGTTTTCAGATGACATGAAAATCTGCAACAGAGTAGACTCACTGGGGAGGGAAAAATGAGGGAAGATCTGAATAAGCTGGAAGACTGGACAGGGTTTGAGCAACTAGGCTTCAATGCCAAAAGTGCAAAATTATGCACATGTGACAGAGAAAACCAAGAGCAATGTATCATTTGGGGGGTGGTTACAATCACAAAACAGGAAAGGAACTGGGGGGATCATCATATCTGATGACCTGAATGTAGCAAAGCAATGTGATAAGACAATGGGGAAGGCAAGTAGAATGCTGGAGTACATAGGGAGCAGTATCACCAGCAGAAAGAGGGAGGTAATTTTACCCCGGTATAGATAAATGGTGAGGCCTCACTTAGTGTACTGTGTCCAGTACTGGAGGCCCCATCTCAGAAATGACATAGATCGGGTGGAGGTGGTACAGAGAAGGGTTACCAAAATGGTGCATGGCCTGCATTGGAAGCCCTACTAAGATAGATTCAATGAATTCAAAATGTACTCCCTTGAGGAAAGGAGGCAAAGGGGAGACATGATAGAAATGTTCAAATACCTCAAAGGTATTAATAAGGTACAGGAGGGGGCATCTTGCACAAAAATAAATGCTCATGGACAGGAGGCATAATATGAAGCTGGAAGGGAGACTTAGAGGGAATGAGAGGAAATACTTCTTCAAGGAAAGGGTGGTGGATACCTGGAACAGCCTCCCAGCAGAGGTGGTGGGTACAATAATGATAGCAGGATTCAAACATGCATGAGATAGACACAGGAGGATCTTTGTAACAGGGCAGGGGAGGGTAAGGCCAGAAATCGAATAGGGTCTATGGTACCATAGTATATAGGGACTTTAGGGCAGACTAGGTGGACCAAGAGGTCCTTTTCTGCAGACAGCTTCTATGTTTCTCTGTGAATTAACTGGTGCCATCTTTGTGGACCAGACCAAGGCTTTGATTTGTTTGAACATGACCTGTTATCGAAAGACACAACATTTGAGGATTTCCCAGAATGCCGTTCCCCTGGGTGTTCGGTGGTGTACTGCCCCAGAGTGAAACACAGGAGCGGGCAGTGGCCACCTGTTTTATATCAAGCTAACTTCTCTGTGCACCCTGTGGAAAGACTAAGTTCATTTGAATGTGTGGCCATACATGGTGGTTTGGGCACAGGCTGTAGGATTCTTCAGGAGATAACCGACTCCGTCATCGGATAGTGTTGGCATCCCCGATGTTTAGTTTGAAATTTCAGCGTCTGGGCCAATGTCGAGTTGCCGGCTGGGTTCCAGCCTCCCAGATTGTTTCTCTGGGCCTGTTGTGAGAAGTTTCCTCTGTGACACACCAGGGTGGTCACATGTTGGATTTGGTCTTTTCTCTGGGGCTTGAGATCTCTAACCTCAAGACTGATTGGGTCATTGGTCCAATCACTGCACAGTAGAAATTTTGCTCAGGGCTCCCCAAGAACCCTCCCCTGCTGAAATGGTCAGCTATCACCCTTTGAGGGGTTTTGACCCAGGAGGGATTACTGGCGGTGGCTGATCTATCTAGTGGTGGCAGTGCATGAATAGGGGGTTCGGGTGAAGCAGGTGCCACCTATAATAGGGTGCTGACTGCTGTGCCTGAGTCTTGCACCAATCTGTGTATGACCCAAATCTTCTCACTTGTGGTACCCCATGGTTTGATGGGAAGCTCAAGGCAATGAAGATTTTGGGTCGGAGGTTGGAGCGCTGCTGGCAGAGGTCTGGCTTGGAGGTGGATAAACTGGCCCTGTGCACATACTACCATGAGCACCAGGGAGCAATCACCCAGAAGAAGGTAAAGTTCCTGCCAAGGGAGATTGCTGCTGGGAAGAATGACTAACAGTGCTCTTTCAGTCTGTGGACAGGCTTTTAAACACAGCCTGTCTACAGCTGAAACAGACTTTTCTAGCACTTTATGTGAAGAGATTGCTTGATTCTTCTCAAACAGGGTGTCCTCCATCTTGCGGGATATTCCACAAGTGGGCCCTATGGAGCCAACATTGGTCACGGGGTCATCCAGAGAGCACTCTGCCTAGTTGGGAGGAGTTTAAGCCATGGAGGTGTCAGAGGTCATTGAGGTTGCATCCAAGTTGAAATGCATCTGTTGTGAACTGGACCCGGTATCAACATGTTTCTTAATGGAATGTGTGGATACTGTCGGCCCGGTGCTCACCTTGGTTGTCCAGTTTTCTGTATCTGAGGGGATTTTCCCCAATGCCTTGAAGGAGGCATTGGTGCATCCCCTCCTGAAAAACAACATCTTTAGGCCATGACATCAAGGTGAATTACCATCCCATCTCCAATATCCCATTCTTAGGGAAGATTATTGAGAAGGTAGTAGCACTTCAGCTGGAAGAGCACCTCTTGAACTTTGATTTCTATGAGCCCTTCCAGTCTGGTTTTCATGTGAGGCATAGTATGGAAACTGCTCTTGTTAGAGTGGATAATGATCTCCTCAGGGCTAGAGATTGAGGGAGGGACAATTCTCATTCTCTTCGATCTCTCTTCAGCATTTGATATGGTAGTCCATTGTGTATTGCTTGACTGCCTGAGGGAATTTTGTGGGCTTGCCGATATGGTCATCTGCTGGTTTGAGTCCTATCTCATGAACAGGAGGCAATGGGTAGTGATAGGGAATTTCTCCTCCTGCCCTAGTCTCCTGTCCTGTCCTGTGGAATACCTCAGGGTTCGGTTCTGTCCCCATTGCTGTTTGCCATTTACATGCTGCCCTGGGTGAGATCATTAGTAAACACAGTCTGGATTTTCATTGCTATGCTGATGAAACCCAGCTGTAATTTTCCTTTGCACCAGGAACATCTAATGTGGTGGAAGCACTAAACAACTGCCTTGCAGAGATCAATGACTGGATGGCCTCCAGCTGGCTGCAACGGAACCCTGATAAGATGGAGGTACTGGTTTTGGAGTTGAACAGAGGGTGGAATAGGATGGCCTCCATTGAGGAAACAGGCTTGTTTCTGGGATCTGTGCCATTAAAGGCCTCCTCAAGGGATGAAAGGCAGTGTAATCCTTGACAGTAGTCTGACACTTGAAGCTCAAGTGTTGGCCACTGTCCGGACCAGCTTTTTTTTTATTTTGGGCGATGCCTCTGGTCTCTGACCCCAACAACCACTCCCACCATCTCCAGGCCCCCCAGAAGGGGCCACTGGGCAGTGACCCCTCCATGATACACATGGGTCACAAAGTGCCAGCTTGCCCTCCAGGGTGGGGTCATAGGGAGCAGGACCTCCCCTGGTGGACAACGGTCTGGAGGGAGGAGCGGCAGCAGAGTGGGGCCATCATTTACAGTCGAGATTTTTCTGTAGTTTTTCTCCTGGGGACTGGGACGTGCAATGATGCCAGTGTCCACTCCACCCCTTGAAGCATGTGGTGCTGGCCATGTGGAACTCCCAGCCTCTGCCTGGGGTTCTCATTGCACTGGACACTCTCCCTCTTCCCTTGAGAGGGAGAGCAGGCCTCAGGATGCTCAATCCCTCCCGACCAATCTCTGACTCCTGGGTCCTTCCCTGAACCGAGATGTCAGTGCCTGAACAGACACCTTGCCACTGTGCCAGCAGGCCAGATGTTCAGACCAGCTTTTGCCATCTCAGGAATATTGCCAGGGTTAGGCCCGTGTTTCATCCTCAACCTCCCACTTTGGTGCATGCCTTCATATCGACTAGGCTGGACTACTGTAATGGGGTCTGCCTCTGGGTCTTGGGGGGGAATTCCTCTGCCGGCTGCAGCTGGTGGAGAATGCAGCAGCCAGGCTGTTGGTGGGGCAGTCTAAATTCTGCCACATCACCCCGATGCTGTGTGAACTGCACTGGCTACCGGTCAGATGGAAGATCCTCTTTGAGGTGGAGTTACTCACCTTTAAGGCCCTACATGGGTTGGGCTGTTGTTATCTGTCTGACCTCCTGTCACCTGCTGCACTGACCCAGTCCCTCTGATCTTCCTTTGGGGGGCCTCCTAGATATTCCCTGGACAAGGTTGAAAATGGCCGGTGACAGGGCAATTAGTGTTGCTGGCTCCGTCCTGTGGAATTTGCTCCCTCCAGCTATATGAGAGGCCCTTCTGTGTAGGTTTTTAAGATCTTAGAGGCCTCAAGGCTCACCTGTTTTGCCAAGCTTTTCCCGATCTTCCAGACTGAATTGGGCAGGATCCTTCCTTTCCTTCCTTTATCCTTTCTTGGTTCCATGGATTTTAATATAGATGTGATTATTTGTAGATTAGAAATCTTATATTTTGTAATGTTTGATGAATCTGTTGTTGTACTGTGCTCAGATCCTCCGGGATTAGGCACCTGCTAAATAAAATTTGCCTTGCCTTGAGGTGGTTTTAGAACTATTTACAAAATCAAATATAAATGGTAAAATTACACTGCGTAAAATCAGATCTTCTTCATTTACAAACTGTTATAAAAAGGGCTCTATCTAGGGTTCTGTATTGTTTTCTACCTTTGTTAATGCATTACCTACACTAACATTGAAAAGTTAACTTTTACTTTATGTAGATGACATTATTATGCATAACCATTCAAATAATTTTAATTAGTTCCATTTGGATTTACATGCAGATTTTGTTAGCGTTTCTAATCGGATAAATGAAAGCAAACTAATCATGAACACGAAAAAGACAAAAACCATGTTGCTTGGCTCAAAATTAAAACTTGCCAATGCACAGGAAGATCTATGTATTTATAACTTCGACCGTACTGTAATAGAAAATGTATCTACCTTTAAGTACTCTGGAGTTTTGCTAGGCCCCTCTGACATTCATTGCTTAAATTGACAGTGTTTGCCACACAGTAAATTGCATGCTAGGTACTGCTTATATCCCTCCCCATGCATCCCAGCATCCTTGCCCACAGCTCCATTACAATGTGTTGTTGCTTTTAGGCTCTCCAACATTATGATCCCTAGATCTGTTTCCTCCATTGTGCTTTCTGGTGCCACTCTCCCCATTTCATATTGCACTCTTGGATTTCTCTTCCCAGTGTGCATCACTTTATATTTTTCACATTTAATCACAACTGCAAGATCTTTGATCAACTCTCCAACCTGCTCAGGTTCTCCCTGAGTTCCCTTATCCTTTCCTCTGTGTCCACCCTTGCAGAACTTTTGTCATCTGTAAAGAGGCAGCTCTTACTATTGATGCCTTTGCCTGTGTCACAAAATGAAGACACTGAAAGGACCAGTCCAGCACTGACCCCTGTGCTACTCCACTCACAGGTACAGATGTTCCACGTGCTGTTAAAGTAATTTCTGAACAAATTAACCATTACAAATTCAACTGACTTAATGCAAACACTCTTTAGCAATACGCATATGATACCCATTATTTAGAATCTTATTATTCTTTAAACTAAGATATGTGTTATGCATTCTGTCCATTTAATCCATATTTAAAGGTACAGCACTATCCATTTTTCAGGTGACAGGATCTTCTGAGCTATAAGCATGAGATTATACTTACTTCCTTCTACTGTGCTCTGCTTTTGACAACAGTCTTTCATATGCAATCATAGGGTGACACCTGTGAAGGTACGTACATGGCTGGAGAATTTGACTAGGGTTGGGGGGAAGGTGGATGTGGTTATTCACCTAGGAACCAACAGTTTGATACTCTGCAGAGTAGATCAGGTTAAGGAAAGGTTTAGAGAGCTAGGTAGCAGCCTGAGGGAAGTTCCTGATATGGTAGCCTTCTCAAAGCTACAACTGGTGTCACACACATGAAAAAGTAGAAAGGCCTCTGGCAACCATGGGTAAGGTATTACATGGGTAAGGTATTATATGTCACAGAATTCTCACTTTGTCCCTTAAGATGATGGAAAATGAAAGTTAGATAAGACAGAATCTGGACTGATATAGAGGTTCATTCATTTTCGGCTAAATTTTCTTTGGAAGGTATACATAGCAACACCTGAATTATGCATGTTTCCTGTCCTGGAAACATTTTCAGTCTCTGTATTGTAAGAGTTGATGGAAAGATGAATGAATATTATTTTAGAATGGTCCTGACATATACTCCTGTATTGTTAATAAACTTTAAATATGAAAAAGGAAAAAGTAGAAAGGCCAGGACTAAAAGGTTGGTGTGGAGAGGAGGGTTTCTGGTTTGTAGTGGACTGGGGTTCCTTCTGGAATGATAATAGGCTGTTTATGAGTTATAGTAGAAGCTTTAAATTCCTCATTCAAACAGGATGGTGAAGCAATTGGTAGTGCAAGGCACTCTGACCAGTGGTACGGCAGGCAGAGCATGTAGGCCAGAATATTGAAGGGCATTGGCAATTATTAAACAGGTTATTGACTCACTACCACTACTTTGTGGGCCCAAAGCAGGGAAGCACCACAAAATGCCATATTGGATGGCATGGTTAGTGAGTCGCTAACCTGTTTGCGACTGGCCCTAAAATATGCCTGTATGCCTATGCAAAGCAGCTGACAGCACCCTGCATATAGGTGCACTGGTATAGTTGTATGTTTGACAAGGCAGTAAGCATTCCTCAGTGCCACACTAATTACTGCCTTCCCAAAACAGGTCTTATGACCTGCGCCTGCTAACTGTGGCACCAACATCCCCCAAACACCCTTGACTATAACTATAGTAATATCCTTGGTGGCCAGTGGTGTGGGGGAATTTTAACCTGTGGGGAGCAGGTGGGTGGAGGGATTGGAACTTATGGGAGTGGAGGTGCACCACTAGACACTATGTAATGATGGGTTTGTATTGGGGGGGAGTCAAACCCAGGGGGCGGAAGGGACCACTGGATGCCAGGGATACATAGTTACAGGTGGGTATGTTCAAGGGAGTGAGAGGGACCACTGGATGTCAGGGATACATAGTTACAGGTGGGGATGTTCAGGGGGAGGGAAGGATTACTGGATGTCAGGGATATATAGTTACAGTTGGGGATGTTCAGGGAGTGAGAGGGACCACTGGATGTCAGGGATACATAGTTACAGTTGGGGATGTTCAGGGGAGTGAGAGGACCACTGGATGTCAGGGATACATAGTTACAGTTGGGATGTTCAGGGGAGTGAGAGGACCACTGGATGTCAGGGATACATAGTTACAGTTGGGGATGTTCAGGGAGTGAGAGGGACTACTGGATGTCAGGAATATATAGTTACAGTTGGGGATGTTCAGGGGAGTGAGAGGGACCACTGGATGTCAGGGATATATAGTTACAGTTGGGGATGTTCAGGGAGTGAGAGGGACCACTGGATGTCAGGGATATATAGTTACAGTTGGGGATGTTCAGGGGAGTGAGAGGACCACAGGATGTCAGGGATATATAGTTACAGTTGGGGATGTTCAGGGGAGTGAGAGGACCACTGGATGTCAGGGATACATAGTTATCAGTTGGGGATGTTCAGGGGAGTGAGAGGGACCACTGGATGTCAGGGATACATAGTTACAGTTGGGGATGTTCAGGGGAGTGAGAGGGACCACTGGATGTCAGGGATATGTAGTTACAGTTGGGGATGTTCAGGGGAGTGAGAGGACCACTGGATGTCAGGGATATATAGTTACAGTTGGGGATGTTCAGGGAGTGAGAGGGACCACTGGATGTCAGGGATATATAGTTACAGTTGGGGATGTTCAGGGAGTGAGAGGGACCACTGGATGTCAGGGATATATAGTTACAGTTGGGGATGTTCAGGGGAGTAGGAAGGATTACTGGATGTCAGGGATATAAGTACAGTTGGGGATGTTCAGGGAGTGAGAGGGACCACTGGATGTCAGGGATATATAGTTACAGTTGGGGATGTTCAGGGGAGTGAGAGGGACCACTGGATGTCAGGGATATATAGTTACAGTTGGGGATGTTCAGGGAGTGAGAGGACTCACTGGATGTCAGGGATACATAGTTACAGTTGGGGATGTTCAGGGGAGTGAGAGGGACCACTGGATGTCAGGGATACATAGTTACGGTTGGGGATGTTCAGGGGGTGAGAGGGACCACTGGATGTCAGGGATACATAGTTACAGGTGGGGATGTTCAGGGGATTGAGAGGGACCACTGGATGTCAGGGATATATAGTTACAGTTGGGGATGTTCAGGGGAGTGAGAGGGACCACTGGATGTCAGGGATATATAGTTACAGTTGGGGATGTTCAGGGGAGTGAGAGGGACCACTGGATGTCAGGGATACATAGTTACAGTTGGGGATGTTCAGGGGAGTGAGAGGGACCACTGGATGTCAGGGATACATAGTTACAGGTGGGGATGTTCAGGGGAGGGAAGGATTACTGGATGTCAGGGATATATAGTTACAGTTGGGGATGTTCAGGGGAGTGAGAGGGACCACTGGATGTTGGGATATATAGTTACAGTTGGGGATGTTCAGGGGAGTGAGAGGGACCACTGGATGTCAGGGATACATACTTACAGTTGGGGATGTTCAGGGGAGTGAGCGGGACCACTGGATGTCAGGATACATAGTTACAGGTGGGGATGTTCAGGGGATTGAGAGGACCACTGGATGTCAGGGATACATAGTTACAGTTGGGGATGTTCAGGGAGTGAGAGGGACCACTGGATGTCAGGGATACATAGTTACAGTTGGGATGTTCAGGGAGTGAGAGGGACCACTGGATGTCAGGGATACATAGTTACAGTTGGGGATGTTCAGGGGAGTGAGAGGGACCACTGGATGTCAGGGATACATAGTTACAGTTGGGATGTTCAGGGGGTGAGAGGGACCACTGGATGTCAGGGATACATAGTTACAGTTGGGGATGTTCAGGGGAGTGAGAGGACCACTGGATGTCAGGGATACATAGTCTACAGGTGAGGATGTTCAGGGATTGAGAGGACCACTGGATGTCAGGGATACATACTTACAGTTGGGGATGTTCAGGGGAGTGAGAGGACCACTGGATGTCAGGGATACATAGTTACAGGTGGGGATGTTCATGGATTGAGAGTACCACTGGATGTCAGGGATACATAGTTACAGTTGGGGATGTTCAGGGGAGTGAGAGGGACCACTGGATGTCAGGATATATAGTTATGGTTGAGGATGTTCAGGGGGTGAGAGGGACCCTGGATGTCAGGGATATATAGTTACAGTTGGGAATGTTCAGAGGAGTGAGGGACCACTGGATGTCAGGGATACATAGTTACAGTTGGGAATGTTCAGGGAGTGAGAGGGACCACTGGATGTCAGGGATACATAGTTACAGTTGGGGATGTTCAGGGGAGTGAGAGGGACCACTGGATTTCAGGGATATATATATAGTTACAGTTGGGATGTTACAGGGGAGGAGGATTACTGAATGCTAGGATATCACTATAGTTATGGTTGAGGGTGTTCAAGGGCAGGGGGACCACAAGCCACTAGGGAATGAGTTTGGCAGGCAGGAAGCACCAAACCACCAACACAGGCAGTTCTGACAGGTGCTTTGGTCACAAACTCTGTTTGCTCCTGGCCTGTAATGTGGTCATACTGAGATGCAAATGACCTCTACACTTTGCCAGTGCTACGGGGTCATTTGTATGTTAAGGTACCAATATGGCAGATTGCTCTGAAGGACCAGTTGCATTAGTGGGTCCTAACAGCCAGATTATGATCACAATGCCTATAGTACCCTATTGGCCACATACCTGCCATGGCCAATAGAGGGACATGGTTTGTGATCACGTCTGGTTAGTGCCTGGCTGGTATGTTGGCACATGCCTTTAGCTATCACAAAGTGCCCTAGTATGTTCCAATATACCACTGATTTCCTTCAGACACTAATTAGCTCCTAAAGAAAATATTTAGTGTGCCCTAAGCTAGAACTATGAATATCTTGGCCATAGACTCCCAAAAAAGACACTTACAACTGCAGAAGATGTTAGCCTATTTAGAGTAAAAGTATTTGCCAGATACTCTCAGACAGATGGAAAAGTACTGCATATCCCACGAGGCTTGCTATATGGAGGTCATTATGACCAGGGTTGTTATGATGACTAAGCAAAGTGGCGTCCCTAGTAAATAAAGTGATACAGTGGTTAAATGGAAAGGTTTAGGTGGAAGAACTTTCACATCTTGATTTTAGGTTGTGGAACTGTCATTTCTAGGTGGTGGAACTCTCTCTTGTTATTCAATGGAGAAAAATGACAGAGGTGCAGGAACTCTCATACAATTTTGTAAGGGGTGGTGGAACTGAGTTCCTGTAGGCTCCTACTAAATGTAACCCCTGAAGGGGTACCAGTTTGACACATGTGAGTGACATACCTGTTCAACAGAAGGAGGACTCCTGTCAATGGGCCCAGGCTGAACAATTTGGGCTGGCTGAGTTTGAGGGGGTTGGATAGCCTACTAAGTGGGAAACCATTTCAGATGAATTATTAAAAATCACAATAAACTGGAGTATGGAAATAAACTTGTGTGACCAGCCACTGCAGAGCTGGCTCAAGGCAGATTACCAGAGAGCACTTGAACGGTTAAACCAGACACTGACAGCTGTTCTCTGAGTGAAGTTTCTCCAAGACTGGATGACTGGATGTTCTTGCTGTAAGTAGTCTGACTTAGCTAAGAGTGGGAAACTGGAGCATAAATATGCATAGTTCTGCCCTTCCCTTAATACTCTACAAAAGGGGAAGAAACTTCTGCACTGACCTGGACAGTTGGGGATTGGAGCCTAGGAGAGAAGCAGTCCAGCCTCTCTGGCTATGACTGGGTCTTGTGGGCCTGTGGCCCTAGGGATAGTGGAAGGGCTCTGGGAATGGATGGCACTGATCCCCTTGTGCCTGGTCTCCAGAGAAGGAAGCCATCAGAAGCACCTGAAAGGATGGAGGTCCCAGGACTCACTTTGAGATCTGGGAAGAACTGCATCCCCAAAACGGGACTTCAGGGAGAGTGGGCTGTCTCTCATAGGAGTTCACTGGAAGCATTGTGGGTTCACTCCCAGTAGCAGTAGAAACAAAAGTAGAGAGAAATGGACAACCATTGTTTGGAGTACAATATGCATTTACCTTGCTTAAATACAGTTTATGCTATAATGCACTTCAGGGCTTGTGTAGTAGCTGGATTTGCCCACTGCTTGTGTGGTTGAAGTCACTTGGATGTGTCTCATGACACATCACACAAGGCACATGTAAATTCCACAGCAATGCACAACCTGGCATGCATTATTGCTTAAGTATAGATCACTGGTTTTGGTTTGAGTGACCAGCAGGTGGCAAGGTTTTGTAGTACTCTGGCTGGTGGGCTGGATGATGGTGGTGTGAGTCTAATATGATGTGGGTGGTTCCCCAAGCTGAGAAAGTTTCCTCCTGCTGATTTATATCAATAAGAGAGCAGGAGCAGACTCCTGACAGATTGGAGTTGTTTGCTTCTCTGCCAGGCTGGGACTCAAGGAAACACTCTACAGCAGACTAGACCTTCCAAAGTAAAGGTTGTGCGCACTTTGCCTTTCTTTCTCTACCTCTGGACACACTCAATTCCTGACATTTTGGCACTTACCTCTGCCCTCTAGTCCTTACCACCCACAATTCCCTCCACCTCCCTGTCTTGCTCATTGTGTCCATCTAATCAGTGAACTACATTGACCCCATTCATCTGTAATACTGTAATAATATTATTGTCTTTGTTAATTTTTTTTTTTTGCTTCATATGACGTTTACTCTGGATTCTATATTTTGTGTAATTTTTCTCCCTTTGTACTCTGTAACACTGCTTGTTGTCATTGACTGGAAGCTTGTGAAAATGGGCAGTTTGCTCATGCCTTTCAGTATAATAAATAAACTGAACTGAAACTGAAAACAAACTGAAAAGGTCCTCTCCAGCACAGCCTTGGTAAGTGGAGCCAACACCCAGTAGCTAGGCTTCTGGTGGAAGTCCAAAGAAAAACAGCATCTGAAGTAGCTACACATGAATAACTATTTTACATTTTTTTTGTCTGTTCAAGTGTCTAAAGACTGCCACAAATGAAATAAATTGCACCATCCTGCAGGACCTTTGTCAGACTTCTTGCCTGCTGTGTCCTTCATAAACACTCGCTCTTACACATACCCAGTTCACCACTTGAATAATTTCCATCCATGTAACATGACACAGGTTAAGTATTTAATGGAAAGTATGACATGCTGTGCACAGCATACCCGACATTGCAACAAGGCCACTCTTGCCACATCCTGTGTTGTTCTAAAATTCTTTTGAAATTCCTGCCCCAGGATTAAAAATATATGCCCCTTAATCACTTCTCATGCTATGTGGGTAGGCAAATTAAGCAATATTTATGAAACAACCACAGCTCCTTTTACATGAGACCTGAGCTGGGCTCTGAACCCGTGAAAGAAAAACATTACCTTTTAAAACACTTGCGTCTGGTGGTATTTGCTTTCTCACAGCTAGGCTCCGTTTCATTGCCAATATCACTTTAAGAAGCATAACTTATCCATTTTTCATGCTGAGTCATTTAATTAAAGCAGAAGCTGGAAAGAAACATGAAGGCATTCTTTTTAAATGGTTTTGTACTACAGTATTTCTGTCTTCAACTAGATGGTTGAATCATTTGGTGAAGTGTAATAAGTTAAACATCACATATATCTCATAGCAGAAGGAAATTAGCATAGGCAGTGAGCAACAGTATGTGGGTGGTGTGTTAATGTAGTTCACCTCTTCCTCCACCGTCCACACATTTTTGTGTTTTGAGTGTGGAATCTGCCAGTATTGCTTGGTATCCATACACATGCAGATTTTTTTAAATAACAGTAAGTATATTAAAAAGTTTAAGTACTGTTAATTTGTGAAGACAACTTAAAAAAAACACATCAAAAGAGAACACCTATATTTTATGTTTGACAATACTGACTCTGCAGCCTACTTACTTTTACTCTTTCTATATATTGTGCATTTCCTGGGTATATACTGTGCATACCTATATAAGTGTTATGTTTTACTTTAGACTCGACATCTTGGCCTGCCAGTATAGTGTCCGATCATTGCTGTATGTGTATCTGCCATGCATATAAATTGCATATACTGTAGTTGTAGTCTGTCTGGCAGTGTACTTGTATCTGTATCATATACCTGCGATTCTAGGGTACATACTATCACTTTATGTGAAACTGACATGTCATATGAATTGTAAATACTTGTATACTGTCTGCCAATGTAATTGTGACTATATCAAATTGTTGATGTGTATCTCCTCTAGGTCCATCTTGTAAATGAGTTTATGCTCAATGGTGTTCAGCCTGGTAAAATAAAGATTTGGAATGATAGATTGATTGATTTCTGTTTCCTACTTTTGTCGCTTTAGCTTGAACCCTAAATGTTGCATTAATGGAGTTTTTCAAAGAATTTCATACTTTTTTGAGATAGTATAATTGGTATCATTATTTGCTTATGGGAGCACATGTCCTCTGGGCCCTGCGCTCCCATCCATCCTTACTTTTCAGATAGTGTAATCATATCCTTATTTGCCTGTGGAATGCCCTCTGGGCCATGCGTGCCATCCTCCATAACTGCATATACTTATGTTGATGTGGGGCCCTAGCGCTCCATTAGTAAGACAACAGCAACCAAATTGTCAGCATGGCCTTCTTATTACCCCACCTCATGAACCCGGTGATAATAATTGTCAAACCCCCACCAAAACATCATTCCATGCCACCACAACTTCATTCCATGCCAAAGCTGCAAAAAGACATTTTGGTCAAGATTTGAAAAATTACAGCTGTCACATTCATGAGGTGGTATAAAGAAGTGGGTACAGTATATTGAAAATGTGGGGTGAAAATATTAAAAATTATGAAAGTTATGAGGGAGCGTAGCGAGATGTCAATGGATGCACATAACTTTGCCATTTTAACATATTTCAACCCCAAATTTTCAACATAACCTTCGTATGACCCCGCATCATGAACAAAGCTGGTGAAAATGTTCAATTCACGCCTAAAAGGTGATTTTACCAAGCCACAGCAAAATCACCTTTCAGGATGGATTCGCTTAATTCAGTGACATTATTCATGAGGTAGGGTCTCCAAAAGGCATGGTTGAAAATTTGGGGTTAAAATATAAAAAAAAATGGCAAAGTTCTACACCAAAGTTGAAAACCCCATTGAAATACATTGAACCACACTTACCTTATTTTGTTATATAGCAGTCATCGTTCCTGCAGCAAGAGTGTCTTCAATTGGAGAGTGGATCTTCAGTTGGGACATGGTCAGGTGAGTGAAAGTGTATGGGAGGATTGGGGATGTGAGGGTGGGAGATTGGGTGGGGTAGTGCATCAGTGAGGAACTTTGTTTTACAGGTTAATAAAAATACATCAAGAGACCATTTCTTTATGTCAGTACTCCACGAACATCAGTGGGTGGGAGGTTCCACTAGACACTAAGGCCAAATACCAGCATAAAGGGGACAGCAGTGGGGGGTGCCACTAGACACCAGGGAAATACTTATTGGTTAGGGGATATCAAAAAATATATATACCCACATGAAACAGGGTTCAAACTTTTTAAACGGTGTGGACTAAGCAAATGCACCATTAACTGCACATCTAATAATTCAAATTAAATGTAATTTATGGATGGATGGGTACAGTGGGCAAATAGAATGTATCTTTTGGGCAATAGCTTTGAAACATAGCAACATACAATCTGATAGCAGAAAGGACCTCTAAGCCAACCCAGTCTGCCCATTTTTCCTATCTACTGCAAAACCCACAGACTCAACCAGCCTCATGTCATGTCCCTTTGTTCTAGAATATCTCTTTTTCTGAAAGTTGCTACCCTCCTATACCTTATTTATGCCCTTGAGATATTTGAAGATCTCTGTCATATCCCCTTCTTTCGCTCCTCTCCTACAGGGTATACATTTTGAGATCCTTCAGTCTCTCCTCATATGTCTTTTGGTCCAGGCCCTGCACCATTTTTGTTGCCCTTCTCTGAACTACTTGTACCCTGTCTATGTCTTTATGGAGATGTGGCCTTCAGACCTGGATACAGTACTCCAGATGAGGTCTCACCAGTGATTTGTACAGTTGTATCAGTATCCCCATCATGTAACCCTCCTCTGTTCTCCAAATGCATGATTTTGCACTTCTTCACATTGAATCTAACTGCCACAATTCTGACCATTCCTCTGGTTTATCTAGGTCCCTCCACATTTTCCACCCATCCCAGAGTGTCCACCTTGTGTGGATCATAGTGCCATCTGCAAAGAGGCACATCTTCCTTCCTGCCCCTCTGAAATGTCACTTATAAAAACATGAAATAGTACTGGCCCCAGAACTGAACCCTTTGGCACCCCACAGGTCACTCTGCTTTCCTCAGGTTTTTCTCCATTTACCACCACTGTCTTTGTTCTGTCCCTTAACCAATTTCTAACACAGTTTACCACCTTTGGACCCATTCCCAGGTTGCCCAGCTTTTTCACAAGCCTGTTATGTGGAAGAGTGTCGAAGGCCTTGCTAATATGTAGGTAGGCCACATCCACTGCTTCTCACTAATTCACTTCCCTGGTTACCCAGTCTAAGAAATCTATCAGATTTGTTTGCCATGACCTTCCTACTATGAATCCATGCTGCCTCAGATCATGTGCTCTTCTGGATTCAAGATGTCCCACAGTCCTTTCTTTTAGCAGTGATTCCATAATTTTCCCCACCACCGAGGTCAGGCTGACTGGTCTATAGCTTCCAGCCTCCTCCCCGCTTCCACTTTTGTGAAGAGAGACTTATGTCTGCCCTCCTCCAGTCCATTGGAACCACTCCTGCTTCAGTTATTTGTTGAACAGAGCTGTCAGTGGTGCTGCCAGCACCTACATGAGCTCTTTTATATTCTAGGATGTATCCTGTCTGGCTCCATTGCCTTGTTCACTTTTAGTTTTGTGAGTTCCTTTAGGACTCTCTCCTCCATAAATTGACTGGTGCCCAACTCCTCCCATTATTGCTGCTGTTGCTGAATTGTGGTCCCTCACCTTCCTTCTTCTGTGAATACTGAACAAAATATTTGTTCAGGATTGTTGCTTTTCTAGATCCCTTCCGCACACTCCGCTTAGTCCCCCTTAAGCCTTACAATCCCACCCCTGGTCTTTCTCATTTCACTAACATGCCTACAAAAGTCTTGTCCCCTTTCTTTACTGCCTGGGCTATTTGATCCTCCATTTCCACTTTTGCACTCCTGATTGCCTTCCTGCCTCCCTCTGCATATCCAGATACACTACCCTTTCCTCCTCCTTTTGTGTTTCCTTGTACTTGCTGAAAGCCAACGTTTCCTCTTCCCTTCCAAGTCACTTCCTTTGAGAACCATAGTGGTTTACTTTTTCTCTTGTCTTTGTTTATTTTCCTAATGCAATGATTTGTTGTCTCCACTATGGCTGCTTCAACTCCCCCAGTCCTCCAACCTGCTAGGTTTTCCAGAACATACCCCCAACTTTGCAAAGTCTACCCTCCTGAAGTACAGGACCATCGGTTTTGTGTGGCTTGACTCTGGCACTGTACTCATATTGAACCACACTGTGCGATGATCACTGGACTCCAGGTGTCCACCCACCCTAACATCTGCTATCCTGTCCTTGTTGGTGAGTACCAGGCCCCAAATCACCCCCTCTCGGGTGGGCTCTAGCACTAGCTGGTTGAGGCATGCCTCTTGCATGGAGTCCAGGATGTCCCTGCTCCTGGCTGATGCTGCAGCTGGGATGCTCCAATCCACATCCAGCAAACTAAAATCACCTACCAACAGAACTTCCCCTTTAGTTGCCAGCATATGGATGGCTTCCACTAGAACCCTGCCTAACTCCTCCCCTTGTGCTGGGGGTTTGTAGATCATGCCCGTGTGAATAGTTTTGCCATTGCCCATCTCTAGGGTAACCCATAGGGCCACCCCTCACAATCCCTGTACCTCAGTTGCTTTCATTTACCCCCCTCGCAGTGGCATTTCACCATCGAGGTCCCCCAGAGACACAGCACCTAGCTGTGGTGGGAGACCATGTTGGGGTTCTGCATCCCCCATCAGCTCTGACTGGAGTTAGAGTCTTTAATGGGGGTGCAGGGGCACAGCCCCGCATAGATGGGGGTTCAGGTGCAAAGCCCCTGAAGAAAACAAAAAGAAACGATAGTGAACCAGCAGCTGACTGCAGGATGTGGTCGACCTGCCGGTGTCGCTGATAGGGCATTCGATAGAAATACTGTCGGACTCCTGTCGTGGATCCAGTTGCTTCAATATCCTCCCTGTTGTAAAGAGCCACCCCTACTCACTTTTTACCCTCCCTGTCTTTCCTGAATAGAGTATAACCTGGTATAGCTACATCCCAGTCATGTTTCCCATTATACCATGTCTCAGTAACTGCGACAATGTCCAGGTCAGCCTCAGTCACCAAGGCCACCAGGTTTGGGATTTTATTTCCCAGGCTGTGAGCATTCACACAGATGGCCTTCCATATTTTGCTACTACTCCTGTGAATCTTCTAGTGATCCCTGTGTTGATTCCCTGGATGTGGGGAAGTGCTGGCCAAGTTCCTATCTTTAATGTTGGTACTGATAGGTTTCTTGGTCTCAAACTCCCCCTAACCTAGTTTAAACATCCAATAATGACATCAAACTGCTATCTGAGTGCTCTTACCCCTTTTTTGGTAAGGTGTAGTTCATCATATTTAAGAAAAACTCCTCTCCCAGAAGTCACCCCAGGCACCTATGAAGTGATACCATTTTTCAAGTCACCAGCTCTGTAACCACAAGTTAAATTCCTCAGTCTCCCTACTTCTGACCTGGTCAGTACTCCCACCTTTGCTCAACACTTTGAACTTAATGGGAGGTGCCTGCACATGAGCAGCCCCATTAGTTACCTTTAATGGTTTTAATATTTTGCCCAACCATTTTACCATCCACAAATTATGTTTAATTTAAATTAATAGTTGTGCAGTCATTGGTGCATTTGCTTAGTCCGCTCCCTTTAAAAAGTTTTAAACCTGGTTCATGTGGGTATCATGGTTTTTTTTTTATATTTTGCCATAATTGTTAGTTGTACATTAATTATTGCTTTAGAGAACAGTTCAATTTAGAGTTTATTTGTTCGACTTTATTATCTTTCTCCCTTCTGGACAGACTCACACTTTCCATTACACTGTCCTTTGTCTTTTATAGCAGCCCCTTTGCTCTGTAGGGTGACAGAGAAAGAAAAAGTGCTCAAATGAGCGCACTATTTCTTTTCTTAAGAATCAAAATGCAGTAACCCCAACCCTTTGGCACCATTAGCATACCGGTAAATAATAGAAAAGCACCTTGCAGCACTTATAGTGCTACCATATATTCTTCTTGGATCAAAAATGGACCTTTTGATCATCCCGTCCTTGTAGTTCGAGTCTCTCTCCAGCCGAGTCTTCAGAAAAGTTAGGATGCCATCAAACAGAAAGGATCTAGTATACAACTGCCGTCCCATCTCCCTCCTTGACCATCTCTCCAAACCTTTAGAGAAAGTGGTCCACAGGCAAACCACAGAATTCTTATCCAAATACAACCTGCTCACAGAGGTCCAGCATGGGTTCTGTGCTCGACACAATACCAAAACTGCCCTCATCAAGTTCAACCACTCCATAGACAAAGCTAACAATGTAGGCCTCTACACTGGTGCTGAGTTCGTAGACCTCACCAAACCTTTGACCTCGTTGATCCTGAAGTCCTCCTCTGTACCATGGCAGACCTCCACTTCTCACCTGAGGTCTGCCTCTAGTTCAAGGATTACCTAATGGGCAGATCCCATTGCACCATTATTGGCGGTGTCCTCTCTGAATCCTGCCCCATCAAATATGATGTCCCCCAAGGGTTCATCCTGGGCCCCCTTCTTTTCTCTTCTCTGTGGTCGTTAATTCCCTGCCTGACATTTGCACCACCTCCAAACTTATTCTCTATGCTGATGATGTAGCCCTTTCTGTCAGGACAAAAACCCCAATGCTGTCATTAACAAACTCCAATTTGATTTCAGCAGACTTCACACCTGGTTCACATCCAAAGGTTTTGTACTCAACTCCCCAAAAAATAAGTTTATGTTTTTCTCCAGCCCCTGCAAACCTCTTGGCATTGACCTCTCCCTCTATGACAACCTTGGTAACTCCACTGAAAGAGTCAGTGAATTCAAGTACCTTGGCTTACTTCTGGATAGCCACCTCAATTTCAATGCTCACATTAGCCTTCACAATCAAAAAAAGCCCACCAATGTCTTGGTATCCTCCACAGGACCAAGCATTACCTTAACAGGGAATCCAAATCCCTCTTAGTCTCCAGCTTCCTCCTTCCTATTTTCAACTATGGTTCACTTGTCTTCCTCCCCGCCCCTCCTTCAAAAATTTCTCCAGACTTCAAAGCTCCTAACATAAAGTTATATGCTTTGCCTCTGGTCTCCCTAAACTCACACACCACTGTGACCTTTATAAACTCACCAGTCAGCCCTCCCTTGAGGCCGTCCTCAACTGCAAGATGGCCACCTTCTTTTTTTTTATCATATAACTATTTTTTCACCTGCAGCCACTGACCTGCCTCATAGTCCAGCCACCACTTCCACCACCACCACCTACCCCAGAGTTGCACATCCAGCTGGCATATGCAGCTATACCTTTGAGAGGGGCACCCCCGATTGCCTCCGTGCCAGGCAAGGATCCAATACTGTCACGCAACTATCCAGGCATTGTCGGTTGATGGGAGTAGCGACCATCAAGCTGCCGTGGTCTGTGCTGCCATTTTCTGTATTCTTTTTGCCCTGGGAATGCAGCATGCAATTACGTCGGACACATATGTGACTACACCTGCTGCACTCCCTACATGTTGCACCATCTCTAGCAGTGCCCCCGGTTGTCATCAGGGGCTGCTGCAGAGTGGTGGCACCCCTGGATCCCACCCCAGGATAGGAGAGCAGTCCTATGGATGCTCAATTCTATCCCCCTCTGCCAATCCCTGATGCCCTGGGCTCGCGTCCGAACCTGGGTTGCCAGCATGGCTCGAGGTGTGGTGTCCGGCGCCTCAACCCTCTGCGCCACTGGTCTGGCACTGATGGCCACCTTCTTCTTCAAACTCCCCATGGACTGCGCCCTGATTGCCTCACTTCTTTCTTCCAGGCAGCCACCACCGCTAGGCTCACTAGACTGTTCTCAACTCTCTCTTTCACTGTTCCTTTCTGCTGGACCACTCAAGGCCAGAATCCATTCTCTTTTATGGGACCCAAGCGCTTCAACACTCTCTCTCTGGAACTAAAACTCTGTCCCTCCACAAATGCCTTCAAACACAATATTAGGAGACATTTCTCTCCCACCTGCAACTGCTCACAGTCCTAATCTGGCTCCCCTTCTGCACTTTGTTCCCCTCACTCTCTGGTTTTCCACCTCAGGCATGTACCCTCTCTTTCTAGCACTTGTAGTATTGTTAATCCACCTAGGCTAGCTTTTAGATTTCACTTAAATGTGTTGTTTCCCACTGTTATATTATTTATTGTTAAACCCTCACTGAATACTTAATGCCCCCTTGTATGTTAATTCACCAAGGCTAATTCATGGTTTGCCCTTTAGTCTATATTATCCTAATTTTATGTACCATTTTATTAACCCTCTCTGTTAGTTAAATGTTTTAGCCTATGTTATGTCTCATGATTGTTGTATGTAACAGGATGCTTGTGTAAACGGGCAGCAACGCTCACATGCCTTTCCAATATAACCAAAAAAAATGAAATGAAACAGACTCTTGGTCTTCTTGATGAAGAACCAGTAAGTCCCCAAGAAAAAGAAATTGAAAGGTGATCCAGGGAAGCAACATCCTCTGTGCAAGTGCCAACCAGAAGCCAGGGAATTCTGCCAGAGCTAGTACAGGGGATGCCCTTTAGCGAGCATAAATATATACACTGACTTTCCAAAATATTTCACACTATATTGAGCCATTGTGCCTTCTTATAATTTATGCCTTCTTTTGCTAGGTCCCAGTGCCAACAATGCACCACCATAGAGCACTTACAGTAAAATGTGAACTCATGTTGGAACCCTACGTAGATTACTCGTTAAAGGGTTTTTGGTTGGTGCTCCATTATGAATTTGCTCTTGTTTATATTTTACCATTTGGATTTATATATCCTTGGTGTTTTAATATTGTTTTATGCTGCATGCCTCTGGCATCATATTGGGAGGTGGTTTATTAATAGTAGCCCCATTAGTAATTCTCAATGTTTCTACAGTAGCACATTGTCTCACCATTTAGCCATTCATAAATTATGTTTAATGTGAATTTGTAGATGTGCAGCTTTCAACACATTTGCTCATCTGATTTTTGGAAAAACATTAAAGCAATGGTCCATGTGGACAACACACATTTTTTATGATCTGCCCTGGAATTAGTTCACATGAGTATTTATTTGGCCACAGGCTAACCACTTTTTTAGCAGGTGTATATTTTTTTATACCAGTTTTTCTAAATTGTTGCTCTTTTCTGACCACTGTGCTTTGTTAAAAAAAAATACACAGTATGCCTGCATTTGTTAGTTTCTTGTGTTAACAATGAGTCACCATATTCCTTCTTTCTCCGTATCAGGGAATCCTTTTTCATTTGAATAAAAAAGGGCATAAGGCAAAAGCTAAAGTGAATGAAGAAAAAAGGATTTTAAAAGTTGCAAAAACACATTTTGGGGTTAGCTGTGCAACACTTAACTGCAGAATCTACCTAACAGAGTCTCAATGAGCAAGATACATGTTTTGTTCTATCTGCAGGATGTCATTTTTGTGAGCTTTGTAATTTTTTTTTTTAACAAAATGCAAAACAAGATGGCGGGAAACTGAAATGTTCCCCATGAAAAAGGATTGGCCCAAATGAAAATGGTTCCTTTTTCATTCTGACCAAATTCCTTTTTTGTTCCAGACTTCTATTCAAAAGATTGTACTGAGCATGATCAGAACCCAAAATTGTAAAACTGAATACCTTTGAAACAGATTAATATTTTTTTTTTATCAAACCACTGAAATGCACTATTGTGGGCCAGGCACTTTCTACCCTGAAAATTGCAGAACAAAATTTCAAACCTTCTCGATGCAAGGCAATGACAAATAAATAGCAGAAACTGCATTTTTTCACATTTTTTCACTATCCAGATCTCAGATTCCACACATCCAACCAGAACACAACTTGACAGTTCAAGAGATCCACCTCACGAGACCATGCATGCAAACATTCAAAGAAATCTGTTTCAATGGTTGTGAACATATTAAAGTGCAAAATGTGAGGTTTAACATAGAACCCCCTGCTCAACCCTAAATATAGTGGTGCTACTGCACCACAGTAATATAGATAGACAGATAGATAGATAGATAGATAGATAGATAGATAGATAGGTAGGTAGATAGGTAGATAGATAGGTAGATAGATAGATTTTTTGCCTCATTTGTGAAGAGGCCTGTACCCTCATTTGGCCCAACCCACCCCTCAGCCCGATCAGTCAGCTTCCAATGGACATACTGGCTTACTCCACTGTCTGTCCTCATGGCTTACACCTTGTGGTGGTGTGCAGCAGTGCCTCAACTGCCACTGTCCAGGATCCAGTTGGGAGAGGGCTACCATGTCCTTGGTGTACAACCTGCAAGGGGTCAGTTGTGAGCTTACTGTATTTCCTCCATTTTTCTCCTATCCCCTGAGATTCCTGCCTGGGGTGTGATGCATGCATGGTGCACATAATGCACTGGCATCTCTCCACCTGCTAAGACACTCATGATTGTACTGCCATCTATGGTAACCCAGGTGGCAGTCATGCACTGGATCAGACAGTGCAAAAATTATTTGGCAATGGAACGTTCCTGGCCAAACAGCAAGGAAAATGTCTGTACCTCTCATTTCCCATATAGCTATATCCACACACTGTGTGTCTGACATCATTGTTCCCCATTTCACTGACTTAAGTGCTAATGCCTCCATACCAGCACCACTGAAAAAATTCAAAGAAGAAAAATAAAATGCCAAAATAAACAGCATAACTCAAAAACAAAGTTCTCAGATTTACTACAGCCATACAGTACCGCAATGAGAATCCTAAGGCCTCCACAATGCTGCACTGAGCTCAACCACAATGAGAATCCTATGGCCTCCACAATGCTGCACCAAGCTCCACAACAATGAGAATCCTACGGCCTCCACAATGCTGCACAGAGCTCCACCACAATGACAATCCTATGGCCTCCACAATGCTGCATCAAGCTCTGCCACAATGAGAATCCTATGGCCTCCACAGTGCTGCACCGAGTTCCACCACAATGAGAATCCTACGGCCTCCGTGATGCTGCACCGAGCTCCACCACAATGAGAATTCTACGGCTTCCATGATGCTGCTCCAAGCTCCACCACAATGAGAATCCTATGGCCTCCACAATGCTGCACCGAGCACCACCGCAATGAGAATTCTATGGCCTCCACAATGCTGCACCGAGCTCTACCACAATGAGAATCCTACGGCCTCCACAATGCTGCACCGAGCTCCACCACAATGGCTGACATCAAAGAGAGTCTGATAGAGGCCAAACCATTTCTATACAGCAGGGGAGCAAAAGAAATAAGAAACTGAGAATCTTGATGAAAAACAAATTTTGACTGAATCCTTAATCATATTATTGCGATTGATGATGAGGTTTGGGTCAGGAAGCATAAGCAGAACAGGATAACTTGTAAAATCCACAAGTAGTGTTTTATTATTATTACTAACAGAAAATAAAAAACAAAAAAGAATGTACAGACTGGTTTTCAACATAGGCAGTCCAAAAAACAAAGTCCGATTTCTGAGTTCAGAACCGAAGTCTACAACAGACCAGCTCTCTGCTGCATCTGGTCTCCAAGGCCCCCTGAAGACACTTGCTCTCCTCTTTTCACACAAAAATTCAGAACCTTGTCAGCTTCTAGCTTTCACCAGAGCACTGTGATCCAGAACTTTAGAACCTTGTCAGATTGTAGCTTACACCAGAGCACTGTGACCCACCAGCCGGAAGTCAAAAGGTCTTGCTAATAAACTCAGAGCTGTTTCTGTAATCATTTCAACAGTAATAACTACATCTAGTTTAATGTTTTATAACTATATAGAAAGGTAGAGACAGCAAAAAGGGGAAAAGAAAGAACAGCAATTAAAGGCAAGAGTTGACCACACAGTCCAATAGAAAAGGCAGAAAAGACAGAGATAGTAGACAGAATCCTTGTTTCAAACTCTCTCTACACAACACAAATGGGACAGGGCCCAACCAGCCCCATCACAGTATCCATTGCCATATATAGATGAAACGTATGCAACAGGGGTGGCTCACAATACAGGCCAGTGCAAACAGCAACAATGCAAAAGTACTTACAGAAGGAGTCGGCACTCAATAACTTCCCAGAAGGATGCAAAATGATGAAAGGAGACAAACATTGCCAGCAGATGTGAAACAAATAAATCCATTTATTAAATCCAGAAAGACTGATAAAAAGCATACAGGGCACCACCAAAGCGGATGGCTGACCCCTCCCCAGTGGAGTCTCAATCTGAGACTGATAGTCCACAGTCAAACATTTTCATTCTGAAGAGCTTTCTCAAGACTCCATCCACTGTGGTGGCATCCTATATGCTTTTATCGGTCTTTCTGGATTTAATAAATGGATTTATTTGTCTCCTTTCATCATTTTGGATCCTTCTGGGAAGTTACCGAGTACCATTGCCATATATATGATTCTAGGTATAGTAAATTGTGTTTCTTACTGTTTCACAAATGTCTGTGATATTGGTTGGGCAGACAGAATGGCTTAGCTTCCTTCTGGAGGCCTCTTACCAGAACGAGCCACACTTCTGAAACAGTAAGAAACAAACTTTACTATACCCATAATCATATATTAGTAATACAGCTGTTCCAATAGGATGGCAATGTGGCAACATATCTGATGCCTTCCATATTGCATATTAAGATTTGATGACAACACTACCACTTGTTCTCAGACTTAAATATTCCTTGGACTTGACAATATTCCTGCATGCATTACAATGGTGACAGGAAGTACAGCCAATAGGTATGCTTCCCAATGTTGTCTATGAACTACTGGTTCTGCACTGTGGACCAGTCTATCACAGAGACTTGCTCCCCATTGATAAATCATTTTTGGACTTGGTTTTACTACATCAATTATAGGGGGTAAACCTCAAAGATTTCACAATAGTTATGAATTATTTCTTGTATCTGCTGAGAGAATGAGGAATAAGTTGTGACATTTATTTTCATCAACAATGTTATCAATATGATTTTTTCCTTCCAGTAGCCCCTCCTTTTCTGTCTCAGAGGTGTCCATCATTGCCTTGGCAACCACTGTGACACCATATCCTCTTTCTTCTAATCCATTTGTCAGATCATTCCTCATGAAGCTTTTGAATAGAGCAGTTTCTCCTCGCTCGTAGGAACTGCTCCTTGAGAATATTGCTCACTGTGTGCTTGGGGTGACAAACTGAAGCCAACAGTACTTTATCCCAGTTGGTTTGCTTCCTAAACAAATTACTTACAAGTTTAGCCTTGTAACCAACACTGATTCGGAGGTTGAGGAGGTCCATACTTGTCTGGCTTGCTTTACAGGAAAAACAAAAAGGCCTATTGCTCTCATGGAGAAAGTTAACAAAACCATACAATGCATTTTCTTTGCCATGCCACACAATTAAAATGTCAATATAATGACGGTATACCTGAAACTTGGAGGAAAAAGGGTTTGCATCATCACTGAGGACTACACTTCACTCCCACCTGCCTATATAAGAATTAACAAACTTTGGAGTGAAGGTGACCCCCATGGCTACCCTTGTTATCTACAAAACATTTTCAGTTTTAAATTGAAAACAATTACTCTTGAGGACATGTTCTGTTAATGATAGTAGAAATTCAGTAGTGGGATTTGAATCTGTCCCCCTTTGGTTCAAAGAGCATTCAAATAGTAATCTAATGTATTAAGACCATCATGTTGCAATATATTAGAGTGCATCAACATTAATACTTCAACTACCAGGTTACACGTCTTGCTTTTGTAATGTATATTTAACATTTTTTGACCAGCCAGAGGTTCAAAAACTAGAAGATTTTGATTGTTTTGGGAATGCTTTTTGATCCTATTTAAAGCCCAATAATCAAGCTCAAACACAAAAAGGTTACAAAACATAATAGGAATTAGCCTATCTTCCCAGTAAGGCAATTTGCAGAATGTTCAAATACAACTGAAAAGGAAGGGAAGGGATCAAACTTTGGCTCTGTGAAGCTGGCAGCCAAATCCATTCCATATCCTTATTTGGTGTTCTCACATTCAGACATTTACTGGCATCTGAGTTTAAGAAATCATTATGGGCATCACTTTACATAGCTGAGAGATCCACCATGTGACCGAGATGAGTTTTCTTTTCTTCTGGATAATGTTTTATTACCAGAAGACCATTACAAAGTGCTCAAAGTTATAACTAATGAATGCACACAGGTTAGATTAAGACTTACAGTACAGGCATCATGAAGTCCAAAACAGAAACCAAAGCAACAACAACAAAAAAGACATAACACACCTTTACATGAGATAAGAAAAGGAGTGTCAGTGTTATGAGTCATTCAACAATCAAAATTATCAACCATAAACAACAACAAGTTTGTCTTAGGCATTAAGTATATTTTACCAGCACATATCAAATTATGTATATATACTGAGGCGGAAAATTCAAAGGGATTGCGCATGAGGCGGTACAGTGTTGCACCATCATGCTCAACCCACTGATGCAACCTGGAATGATATTCAAAGGGGGGAAAGGCGCAAATCCCGATGCACTGGGACTTACTAGTAATGTATGCGTATTGCAAGTGCAGGGCATGCCCATGCATATGCGGCACATCCCGATATTCAGCCTGGGATGTGCGGCTCATATGCAGGCACACATCTGCCTTGAACCACACATGGGGGGGGCAAAGATCCGCAGTGAAAAAAAGGAGCAAGACCGGGCCACCCACAGGTGAGCCGCTGTATTGCAGGGTGCAACAGGGCAGCCACCAGCTGTGGGTGGCCATCTGACCTCCAGAGCCACGGTCCGGTCATTGTCGCACCCCCACACCAGCTCGCTGGCTTAAATAATAATAAATACACCCTGGTGGTCCAGTGGACCCACTCCCAAGCCCCATCACGGGCTTAAATACAAATAAATACTCCCTGGTGGTCCAGTGGACCTGCTCCCAAGCCCGATTGCGGGCTTAAATAAAATAAATACTCCCTGGTGGTCCAGTGGGCTCGAACCCAAGCTCGACAGGCTTCTGAAAACGCAAATATCTCTGAGGGGTCCAGCGGTACCTTCTTCCTCACCTGCCGCTCAGACCCACCAACTGCCCCCGGTCAGCATCAGGTGACAGCTCCCCACCCACAAGCCATCCGCTCACCTGACTGACAGTGTACAGTATGAGTTGTATGCCCATTGGTCCACTGCATGGGCCAATGGGTGTACAGTCAAGCTTAGCCTACACAGTCCCAAAATGTGACTTCATTCATATTTTGGGATCGTAGTATAGCACAGCTTTATGCCTATTGGCCCACACAGTGGACCAATGGGCGACAGCTGTACTGTATGCTGTCAGTCAGCGGCAGCTGGGCAGCTTGGTGCGGGTTGGGAGCTGCTGCCCGCCGCTGACCGAGGGGGGAACAGGCTGGCGATCTGAGCGGGCAGGTGGGGAGAGGAGCACCGCTGGACCACCTGGGACGTATTGCCTTCAGAAGCCCATGATCAGGCATGGGGAAGGTCCACTGACCACCAGGGAGTATTTAATATTTAAGCCCATGATTGGGCTGGGGAGCAGGTCCACTGGACCACCAGGGATATTCAGATTGTATATATGCCTGAAATTGGGCATTGGGGCACATTGGTCGCCGTGGGGCAGGGGCCGGTCCCCATCAGCTGCAGCCTGGCAGGGTGCCAGGCGCAAGTCACCAGGGAGCGGCGCACCTGCGTGCAAATGGGGCCTTGCATGCATTATGCCCCCATTTGCATACCCAGTGCTGAATGGTGCAGTTCTTGCACCTAGCATACCCACACTTGTGCTGGCGCATCCCCCGCTCCACACTTGCCACTTGCGCTGGTGTAGTGCCACTGCGGTCTGTGCAATGCAGGTGGCCAATGTGCCATATTCAATGGTGCTGAGCCATGGTGGCAGCAGCACTGAATATCACCCAGACCATGCCCTGGTGCATCCCAGTTACGCTGTGCCCAGGCTTGCGCCCCTGCCTGGCTCATTCTGAATATCCCACCCAGGGTATACATGAATCTAATTTAAATACAGTGTCTTTTACTATTATTGCACCACATCAAATCCCTTTTATGGCACCCAATCTTATTTCCTCCTATACACACTGTTGCATGATTACATCAGGTTAAGAATATTGCTTAGTTTAAGTACCAAAGATAGGGGAGAAAGAAAGCCAAGCAGTTAAGTTCTAGGATGTCTTATCTTCCCCTGCAAGACATTTTTAAACTAAATCCAAATGTGTAGAAACACCTCACATTTATCCACATAAAAATAATGTATCCATTGTAATTTGTATAAATCAATCATCAAATGTTCCCATTGTTTAATATCTGTTTTTTGTACTTATCCAGTCTACTAAAAATGCATTTTGTTCTTGTGTTCATTAGGCCCAGTGAAATTAACTTCTTTTGTTACATATTGCAACTAAGCAATAAGGCATGAAAGAGTGTGCATTGTGCTGGGATAAATGGCACAACAGGGTGTGTGTTGTGCTGGGATATCAGCACACCTCCAGTGGGGTGATGCATGGGGCTGAAGGCCCATGCCCTTCAGCACCCACTCAAGAAGCACCATTATCCCAGCAGAACGACACCCAGAAGTGCCTTATTGCAATTATGAAATGGGTCTAATAAAGTATTTGTAGGAGTTTTTTCATTTTTTCTTTTTAATTGATTTTTAAATTTTTTAGCAGTAGGAAAAAATTAAAAAAGAAAAGAATAGTCCTGTTCACTGTCTGTAGTGTATGGTTAGGCCAGCAGGTGGCATCAGTCGTAAAACTATCATTTGTGGGGGGGTGGGGTTCTCTTGGGAAAATTAAGAAGGCAAACCAGAAGTAAACAAATGCAGTGTAGTCTTGAGATAGACACCAATTCTGATAGATTAAACTGCAGAGCTGTATTTTAGTCTGCCCTATCAGACTCCTGCAGATAGAAAAGTCCACATGATCTTTAAAAAAAAATTGTTTTGGTGATTAGAGCAACAGTCACTTGCTGTGGGGCCATGGGAGGGTTTGTACCCATCAACCCTGTTCCTAAAATACATAACTATCAGTTACTTTACCTTTGTACTTGTACTTACCATGAGCACTACTGTGTTAACTGACCAACATTTGCTGCTGAAATCTCACACCACGGGTGGACATTGGCCAATATTTATTCTTTGCTATCAGCACCTTCCAGTCTCTAACCCAGGACTGGATGCTTCTGATTACACATTGATTCAAGAGCAGAAACTTAAAGTACAGTATCATGAGATGTATTTCTTTTTTTTTAATAACTTTTTTACAGCTGCCGCCAGAGGGGACACATACTTTATTACTAGTTCAGGAACACCGTTGAGGTGGAGGGTGATAAGAAGTCACATATTATTTGGGTGCACAAGAGTGGGAAAAGCAGGGATAATTTTATAGAATACTTGTGGAGGTGGGGAGGTGAGATGCCTTGGATGCAGAATCAGAATCCAATTTCAATTCTGCTACTTTTCAATATTAAGAGTTTCAACCAGCAATTCTGAAAATCCTAATACTGTACTGGAAAAATGATAGGAATCTGATCGATCTTATTTCAATATCCCACTTCTGAGCATCCTTAGACCGAAGCATATGTAAGCAATAAGATATGACAAGGTATGCATGGAACAGATTTTGCCACATATGCAGGGGTGTAGACAGGCATGAGTTCACAGGATGAGTGCCTTCAGCCCCTGGACATGTGGTAAAATGTGTTCAATGCACACCCACAGACTGTCTTTTTGTGCTTATAAAATGGATCCTTTTTCTTTTTACATTTTACAGTTTGGAAAAACATGTTTATATGTAGAAACAATAGATTTACCTGTGTGCATTTATGATAAATTAGTCCTTTGCCAACTGCAAATGATGTCATTGATAATGTCATTTTTTACTGCTGGACAAAGTTTGTCCTTTACTGGCATCAAGATTCAAGATATGGAATGTTTACCATGGAATACATGGATTCAATATTCTGTTCAGTTCCACTGGCAGAATGTTCCTCTCCTAACATACTGTACACACACACACACACACACACACACACACACACACACACACACACACAACAAATGCCTCTTCTACAGCCAGAGACCCATTTATCTCCCTGTCAGGGCAAGAAGAAGAAGAGATTTTCCTGATGAGTAGGTAAAGACAGAAGCGGGATTTTTCATTGTCAGCAAAGCAACAGTTGTAATGAAGACTATAAACAATACTGATTGTTTCTAATTTGTTTATGCAGCCCTGGTGCTGGGTATCTGCAGGGCTATACTACCCCTGCCTTGCCTGGCCAGACCAAGGTTGAGGGGCCTGGGTCCTTACATTAACTTTAACTGGTTCTTTCCCAAGATATTACATTTTGATCAGTGCCTCCACCCAGAGTATACTTACGTGGGCTATCTTAAAATTGATGCAACCCTCTGGGATGCCGTACCCACCCACAATACCATAATGCCACTCCAAACATAACCCAATAAACATTTCACCACATGTCAAACACTGGATTAATTAATGACTCTCTACCAATAATATGCTCATGAGGCAGGATTATGCATAAACAGCAACAACAATTTTATTTACATGGGATAGGTTAGGAAGGGTGAATTGGAATAGAGGTCAAGCTATTTACAATATTTATATTTTGATTTGGTAATTGGTTTTAGCTTGGAATAAAATCACATTAATCATTTGCATTTTGCACTTTACCTGTAAGCATCAATCACAGTGGCCACTCACCAACCTCTGAGGTAGTCAGGTCCCTGCCTCTCTATCTGGCTAGCTGCAGTTAGAAAGGTGACACAGTTGTTAGGAACCCACATTGGCACCAGTTCCCAGAACCACATAGAACCCCTCAATTCTTAACCTGGGTACCCAGTACTAAACAGTTGTCATAGATGCAGGCCTGTTGGTGGGTGTGGCTGTCACTGGCCAGCTAGTTGGGGCCCTTAAAAGATGAAACAGATTTAACTTGCATTTTACTTTTAAACCCACACTGACTGTAGTAGGGAAGACTCTGAAACTTGCTTGATTCAAAGACCTTAGAGTAGGATTACTGAACTTGGCAACTTTAACTATTTACAAGTCCCTCTATTACAGGGTTGATCCTGTACTCAGTGTTGGATGTCTTCATCATTAAGACATATTTGAACTGTACAAGGCAGAATGAAGTGCTTTCTGCAGCTGGTCTCTGACTCCGGAGGTTAGGATGCAGAAAAAGCTAACAGCCAGCCCTTATACTGACTGCAAGATCTTACAGCTTTTGAGGTGGAAACTTACACCTATATTTCTGTTGGCAGTGCCCCCTTTCTGGGCTGAAATCACTTACTGGAAAAACTAGACTGTGACTGGGGCCAGCATATTTCAACCGCACATCTGGGCTATATCCTACCCCAGAGAAAACACATATGGCAGTGCCCTAGGTGGCACACTACCAGGCTGTATCCCAAGCCTAATCTGAATTGAATACATTGCATTCTGCACATTTATACTTTCTCTTCACAGTCACTTCATTCATGGGCCAGTGTGGTCACCATGATACCTTTAGCTCTCAAAACAGACTTTCATCAGACTGGGTGCTTTCCTCCCTAAGGCTATGATGACCTGACTGTTTACAGTCTATGCTAGACAAATCTGGATACTTTATCACATTTCAACCAGACGGAGGCTGAGGCAAGGCTCACTACCACTGGAGACAATGATATAGACCAAGGGAGGCCAACTTGTAGCTTGCAAGCCATATGTTGCTCTGGAAGCAGTTTTATGTGGCTTTTGAGAAGTTTGTCAATTATGTGTCATGTACACTTAACAGTCTTTTAAATTTGAGAAAAGTAAAAGTACAGGAGCTGAAAAGTGCCCTGAGTGCTCAAAAAATACTTTTACTAAGCCTGCAAGCAAATCTAACGCTCCAGAGCAGCTCTTAATAATTATTTTAAAATTACAACTGTTTTAGTAAACACTGTAACTTAATAAAATATGATTATTGACTATTTACTATGACTATGTTATTATTTTAATGCCTAAATATGGATAATAGGAATAAATATGGGTATAGTAAGGGCTGCACATTGGGTATGTATAGATGACAAGTTGTTGTGGCTTACATTTACTCAGAAATTTAAATGTGGCTCACAACTCTGAAAAGGTTGGACAATCCTGATCTAGACAGAGCTTGAGGCTTGGCTCTCTACCATTTCACCCACTTGACTTGGTTGCAAAGCTGAAACATAAATCTGTTACACTTGAGACACTTTATTTATTTTATTTATTTTTATTTATTTATTGTATAATTGGATTTACAACCTTTGAGCCAGAGGCTCGTTTGCAAAGGTACCTCATCACAGAGAGGACATACAGAGTCAACATAAATACAGAGTACAATCATACAGAATAACATAGTTTTACATAGTACAGAGTACAATCATACAGAATAACATAGTTTTACATAGTTGCTACAACACAGAGAATACTTAAGCATTTCAAAATTGACAGATATAGTATCAACAGGTACTGGCAGAGGAAAGGGAGGCCATGGGGGAGTGGGTGGGTGGGTGAGGTGGAGTTCAGCCCAGAGGCTATGTCATTAGAGTCTTGAGAGCAGCTAAAGCACCTGTTGAGACAGAGTGCAGCAGTGGGTGTTAAACAGTAGGTTCAGTAGGGCAGTTTTGAAGGGGAAATTTTGAAGGTGTTAGAAATGGATGCAGGGAGTGAGCTGAACCAGGATGAGGCTCTGTAGCTGAATGACCTCTGTGCCTGGGCAGTCCTAGTTCTGGGCACTAATAGGGTGACCTTGTCAGCAGTTCGGGTAGTGACTGTGGAAGGTGTAAGCTGGATGGAGACAGAAACCCCTGGGGAAGAACCTGAGTAGAATCTTCTTAGTTAGTAGGCAAGTTTGGTTGCGGAGGTGTTCATCAAGACTCAGGAGTTTGGCCACGTCATAAAGTTAACAGGTGTGGGTGAGCCTGGGGCATTGGTCACTAGTCTGCAGGCCTTGTTTAGGGTGAGTCAAATCTTGTTGAGGGCTATGGAGTTAGCAGCACCATAGACCGGAAGGCTGTAATCCACAAGGGACATTACTGAGGACGTAATGGCAAGCCTAAGTGCATCAGGTGGGAGGCAGTCCTTGTGATGGTAGAGGATGCCAAGACATGAGTTAGCGGTGGATGTGAGAGATGTAATGTGGGCATGAAAGGTGAGTGCCAAGTCAAAGGTGATCCCAAGGTATTTGTAAGAGTAAACTTCTTCAAGTGGTTGGTGAGTGCTGGGAAGAGATTTGAAGGGGTTGTTGCTAGCTTTGTTCTGGGGTGGGCAAAGAGCATTGCCTTGGTTTTTTTGAGGTTAATGACTAATCTGCTGTCCTCAAACCAGTTCTCTGCATCATTGAAGGAGCATTGGAGGGAGTCTTGGGGGAGGTGGGATTTCTGTGGGTGGCATAAATAACGGCATCATCGGTGTACAGGAGAATATTGCCAGAACAGGCACTGGGCAGGGTGTTTGGTAGAGACTAAATAGTAGTGGGCCCAGGATATAGCCCTGGGAACCCCTGAGTGGATGGGACAGGTTTCAGAGAGTATCCCATTGTTTTTGACACACTGGGAGTGGGCTGATAGGTAACTTGCACACCAGGCAAGGGGCCAGCACAGAAACCTGTATGGTAGAGCATTTAGAAGGAGAGGTGTGAGACAGTGTCAAAGGCCTTGGAGGTCAATGAACACTGCTCCAGCTAGGGAACCAGAGTCCAGGGAGGAGTGCAGGAAGTTGGAGAACTCCATTAATGCTGTGCCTTGTACTGTGACCAGCGCAGAAGCCATGCTGTTCTGGGCATAGAATGTTGTATTTTGCTAGCTATTCAGTGAGTTGAGTGGCCACCACTTTTCTAAAGCTTTGGGGGAGGATGTAGATTGGATGATAGTTGCTGGGGATGGACCTGTCACCTCCTTTGTGAATAGGTGTGACTATAGCTGTTTTCTAGGATGTGAGAATTGCCTAGACAGAGGGACCAGTTTAGTAGGCCAGTGAGTGGGACCAGGACATCATCCAGGACCAGCTGGAGTATTTTTGGATCCAGGGAGTCACTGCTAGGGCTGTTGCTGTTCAGTGCTTTAAGCAGGAGCAGTCTGGCTTCCTGGACTGACACTTTGCATAGGTAGAACCAGGAGCACTGGGGATCAAAGGGCGGTGGGTCGGGGTTGGGTCAAAATGGTTACTGGGGAGGACAGGGCTAAGATCAGTAAAGGAGGAGTTAAGGCAGTTGGCAATGTCAGTAGGGTCAGTAAAGGTGGAGCCATCGACTGTAAGCTGGGCTGGGGGAGTGTGATTCCCATTTATTTCTTTTATATTGTCCCAGAAGTTCCAGGCACATCCCCATGAGGAGTGAGGGTGGCCTGGTAGGGGCTGCCTTGGCTTTTGGATGGCCCACATGCACCTGTTACAGGCTGGTGTTGTATGCCTGTCTGTCAGCTGACCGGCCAGTCTCAGTGGCTAGATGCCAGGGGTTATCCCTATCTCTGAGCATTTGGAGTAGGGCAGAGGTGACCCAAGGTGCACTATGCCTTTTGGAGCGGATCAAGGTGAAGGGTGCAAAAAGATCACAGGCCTTGTTAAACGTTGTGTGAAGAGGTTGAGGGCAGCATCAATGTTGGCTGCATGGTGGATGGGAGATCAATCAATCTGGGAGAGGAACTGTTTGAGTTTTTTCAGTCCGCCTGGGTGGAGACGCCTGCAGCGTGTGGTTTGGGCTACATGTTTGGGGGTGGGGACAGACAAGAGGAATAAGAGAGGGTAGTGGTCGCTTAAAGAGTCTGGGAGGATTTGAATATCCTGAATCTTTTGGGGGTGGTTGGAGACAATGATGTCTTGGAGGGTGCAGATCCCTGTAGTTTTGTTACATCTGGTGGGTTGGGAGATGAGTTGGGTCAGGTCTAATGCAGCGAAGGTGTCTCTTATTGGTGAGGCAACAGGACTGAGCCAGTTCACGTTTAGGTCTCTGACTAGGACTTATTGTGCTTTATGGGGGAGGGAGGAGAGATATTCAGTGAGAGACGATATCGCTGAGGTCTGATTCCATGGGGGTACGTAGGAGACTGTGAGATAGAGTGGGCTCTTGGAGGGGTCTGGGGTAAGTTTGAGGGTAAGGGCCTGGGCACCATTTTCAAGTTTGGGGGCAGGAGAGTGTGGCCTATGATGGTGTCACAAGTGTAGAACGCACAACCACCTCCGCGTTTACCTGCTCGATCCTTGCGATATAGAGTGTAGCCCAGAAGAGAGACAAAGGAGTCCGGGGTGGATTTAGTTAGCCAGGTTTCCACAAGGGCTATGATATCTGGTTGGTGTGGTATGATCAACACTGAATGGCAACAAATTTTTCAGCAGGCTGCATATGTTCATGGAGGCAATGTGAGTCCATTGGACCTAGTTGGTGGACTGGTGAGGCAGGGCCTGGGTTAGGGTGGATATTACCAGAGATGGGTAGTGCATGACCAAAGTTCTAGCCATGGGGTGGCAGTTTGTTAACTTTTGAAGTGCGTTGAGGCGGGTCAGGAAATAAGGAACTAGGAGTGGGCAGGGTTTGGAGGTCTGGAAGACACAAAGGTGGTGGAGCCAAGGGGAGCCAGGGAGGGTGGTGGGGTTTGGGGGCAGCTAGGGGGTGGATGCAGGGGTCCAGGGTGCATAGGCATGGTAGGGGGTGAGCGGGTAACTCTGGGGAGGTATGAGGGTGAAGTTGCCAAAGGGCAGGGGGTAGGGTCTGGCTGATGGGAGGTGAGCCCCAGAATGCTTATGAAGATGAGACACATAAAGTGGAGGTGAGCATTCATGGTGCTTAGTAGTCTTGGAGGCAGAACAAAGTGGTTGGGGGGGAGCCAAAGCTTTAAGATCTTAAAAACCAAGAGAAAAGTATCTTGGCTAGTTGGTCTGCTGGTAGAGCTGCTGACTTCGGTGTCAAGTGTATAGGGTTTGAGACCCATAATGAGACATCAGAAAGTATCATTTGTTGACTATGGAGCCAAAAGCTTTAAGAGCTTTAAAAACCAAGAGAAATTTATCTTGGCTAGTTGGTGTGGTGGTAGAACTGCTGAGTCTGGTGTCAAGTGTACAGGGTTTGAGACCTGCGATGGACCAGCAGAAAAGTATTTTTAGTCACTCAAATTAATTTACGTTCATTACACAGTCCCTTGTGGCATTGCTGGCATTAGCAGCTCCAACTGGACAATTACTGGAACTCACAGGCAGTCAGGAAGATGCTCGCACTCAGGGTACTCCCCTTCCAGTCCTGTAGGCATTCTCACAAAACATTAATACTTTAGTCTGGACTCTTCTCTCATTGCTTAGCAGATGCCCACTCTTTCTGTGCCTTGGTTAGATGCATTGTGCAAACAGACAGTCACTTCCTAACTTGCTGGGCTTCATTGCCCCATAATGACTTCTCAATCTTGCACTTGTAAGTAGAGGTTTACTCCTCAAATTAATTGCAGAATGGCTTTCTTTCTCTGAGCTTTCAGGCTTTTTCAGCACTCTCACTGCTGAGTCAGAACATGCATGCAGCTCTCTCACAGCTGAAGGTTCAGGTTCACCCACATTTTCCCAAAAATGTGGAAAGGCACTTGCAAGCCCTGGAAGACTATTTCTGGCAACCCCAGGCTAGTGACTTCTGTTGCCTGAAGCCACTTGTCTCTCTTGGCAGAAGAAAGCCCACCTCCCTTTGGAGGGGCTTGCACTGGATTGCTAGGCCTATTCTGTTTGCTGGTGCTTGAGCCGCCATCACCATGGGGGGGGGCATGCTGGAACATCATTCAGCCTGGAAAACACTGTCTTTAATAGTTAATCATTTTTATTAAGTTTGAAAAATAACATCAGACATAGCCAGGTACATATATAAGATACAGCATGACATACATGCATACACATTGACTGCAGTATCATTATATAATTGACAAAGTCTAGCCCATAGAAAGGCATATTGCTAAATAATGACACAGTAAAAATTATACAGTAAGTTGTATTGCGGTATTGTGCCCAAGAGGGAAAAAAGTATGAGAGATTGCATGATTACCACCGCATCTAGGTTAGTTAAGGCGTCTAATATGGGTATAACACATAAGTGTCTCCTGATACCTGAATAAACCTGAAAAGCACAAACATAATAACAAAATACTAACAACGTTAAGGTCCAAATCTGAATTCTTATCCTATAAGGAGAAAAGACAGAAGTCCTTGCAGGGAGGGGGAGGATCCTTGAGGTTCCCAACCACTTCCTACTGGTGTATCTACTATGTTGGTCCAGATCGTTCTATAGGGGAAGTCAGTCAATCCCTGCATGTGGAGAGAGATAAGCTATTTAAGGGGCCCAGGTAAGATAATATTGTGAGAGAGTGTTGGTAGCTAAGTGGGACTGATGATCCAGTACTGCTACACTAGATAGGGTGTTATATAATTCAGAGATGGTGGGTACCTCTGTGGTTCTCCACCTACAGAGGATAAGCCTCTTGCTGGAGGCTAAGTGTCAGCCATCTGTGCTGTTGATGAGTGAACGTTCTCAGCACAGGAGGAAGGCCCAGAATCAAAACTAGGGATCTAGAGTCAGAGCAGAGTCTGAGGCCTGTTAAGCCAGACCCCAGACAGCCGTCCAGAATGGAATGAGAAGTGGGCAAAGCCAAAGTATGTGCAAAAGGTCTCCCCCTCCCAAAAGACATCGCCAGCAATGACTGTTGTCCATAAGATGCATTCTGTACAAGACAACAGGAGTGCAATACCAATGCAACAGTATCTTGTTTTGCATAAGTTTACTTCTCATATCCGGATACACAGAATGAGCATATTTCCAGCATAACTTCCATTGGGCATCCGAAATAGATTGTTGAAGAGTTTGCTCCCATTGCCTTTAGCCTGAGCTGATTGTGTAGGGAGATGATTCCTAAGATCAGCATACATAAGACTGACTTTACCCCCCTTAAAGGTTAGTCATTTAGTAAGCAAATGGGACCTTGCTATATCTGTCTTGTGGTGTTGTTTAATATAAGCTAAAACTGAGCTTCTGAGCTGCAAGTACTGCCAAAAGGCCTGCTTACCTAAGTGGAACTCCTGATCCAGTGTTTGAAATGTTTTGATAGTGAGACTGTCATCTACCATCAAGTCCTTTTGTGTAAGAATTCCTTTAATCTGCCATAGAGGCCAGTGCAAAGGTTTGCCATCCACTTTTATGAGCATGTTCCCCCATATAGGGGAGGCCAGAAGGGGGCACAAATCTGCCTCCAATTTCTTTTCCACTAAATGCCATGTCAGTACTGAGCCTGCTATTGTTTGGCAGGAAGACAAATGTTTGGGAAGGGGATTTTAAAGTAAAACTGCTAGGGACTGGGTCTGGGTCATATACCCCTCCATGTGTATCCATTTTGGTCACTCAGATGTCTGTGGGAGGAACCAATTTAGGGACTGGGCTGTAGTGAAGACCCATTTACACCCTTCCAACCAAGGAATGTCCCAGCTTCTCTGTGATCAATGGGATCTAAGTTTATTTCTACTATAACGGGGTATGGTGCCTTCCCAAATAAAATTGGAAAAGGTCTGGTCTATGACTTTAACCCATGAGGCCAGTAGTGTGAGTGGTATATGTGAGATGACATATAAAAGTTTAGGGGCTACCACTACTTTAATCGCAGATATTTTACCTGCTAGTGTAAGTTGAAGACCACGCCAGTGCACAAACTCAGTCTTGATATCTTCAAGAAGGGTTTAAGGTTCAGATCCATATTTTAGTAAAATCTACTGTGAGGAGTATCCAGATACACAGGGAGTGTGGGGCCCAATGAAGTCCGAGATGGGCTACCTGATCTAAAGTGCACAAGCTATTGAGGGGAAGTACTTCTGTTTTAGACCTGTAGATTTTAGGCCAGAGTAGCTTGTAAAACCTGCAAGGAGGAAAGCAGAGCAGGGAGGGAAGTAGTGGCGTCCACTAATGGGACTAACAAATCATCTGCATACATAAATGTGGGAAAAGTGATATTGCCAAAGGAAAACCTGTTATGGCTGAAGAGTGGCGTATGGAAATTGCAAGTGGCTCCACTGCTGTTATGAAAGATAAGGGAGAAAGGAGGCAGCCCTGCCTTGTGCTCCACCCCAGAGGGAAGGGTGCGGACAGAGTAGAGTTGGTGAAGACCTGGGCCAAAGGGTTGTGATACAGACCTGTCACCCAGCTTCTAAAATTGTGACCAAAGCCCATGGCTTCTAGCACCTGTTGAAGGTACTGCCATTCGAGATAATCAAATGCCTTCTCAGAATCTATTGTTACCGCAGCAGCTGGTGCCGGGAAGTTGTTAGCCTGATATATAATATTTATAAGGAACATATATGAAAACATTGTTTTATGGAGTTCTTCTGGGGTTCCCCAATGGCTGAACCCTCTTGCTGCCCCACAGTAATTGGTTGAACCTACTTACCAGTCCAAAATGAATATTCATTAGCCTCACTCAATGCACAATAGGCTAAGTATTTTGGCACCTGAATTAGGTCCCTGTATTTTCCCTCAAATGGAAGGCAATGTCCCTTAAGTCTCTGACACTGTTCCACAAATTCTGGCTTGAAATCCTAGCTCTCTGATTGGCTGTTGCTGCACTAAAATGTCTGCTCAAACACACAGCCCCCTTGCAGATTTAGCACAGCCCCAACTCTTAAGTCCTGGTACAGCCAGAATAATTACTTTATTTGTTTGCTTGCCCCATTGTTCAATAGCCACTAGTGTTTTCTTTTGATGCTGCCCAGTTCAAACATTTTCTTTCAGTCCTTAGCTGGTTGCTGCTGCTGTAATTAGAGCCCCCTTTGCAGCTGACAGGTATTTTATCTGAGTCCCAATGTTCGCATCTGAGCAGAAAGTAAACGTTATTTATTTTCATATGCCCCCATTTGTTTTTTAGCGCATTAGTGTCCCTGTGGCTGCTTCATTCATTTTAAATTTATTTACAATTTTTAAACACTGCAGAGGATGGTGACTCTGTAGCAGCATGTGTTCTAAGCTCCATATTGACCTGAGACAAGCAGCTTCTTTTATTGAGAATGAAATTGCTCAACTACACATCAATACAGCGATATGATGTTGGATAAAAAGAAAAATTCAAGTCTGGTAGTTGAGTTTGTTTCAGTCAGGTCAGTGCCACTGGACCAGTGGATTTGTTCTGGAATGAGCCTGGAAAGTGGAAAGGGGACACAAACCCCAACCACCCTGCAGGCAAAAGCAAATCCCTTACCTGGTAATCAGAACATCCCGGTAACCACAGCTACTTTACAGGATCCACAGGCTTCATTTGCAGATGGTATTAAGCTTGTATACAAATCTCTAATAGATACCAGGCAGTATTCTATAGAGTCACTGGGAAAAGCTTTGGACAAGTTATTAGACTGGACCAAGAAATATGACTGCCAGTTCGAGGCATTGACTAGAAAAAGGACTTTTTGCAAATAGAAGTTAAAAAGTACAGGAGAAATCTGCAGTAACAGAGCAGACCCTCACAAGAACAAGTTGCTAAACTATCACAGCAGGAAACTAATTTGCAACAACCACAGCCACTTTGCAAGGGTAATAAAAAAACTTTAACATTTCTAGAAAATTAGATCAAAATGAAAATCAGATTACTCATAGGAATTTCCATATGGTTGGGATACCTGATGTTATGGACTCTGAATTTGAAAATACTTGTGACCTAGTAAAATATATCCTTATCACTACCTTTGATCTCCTGTTGGATAACCCCCCATTGTTAGTGCAAGCTTTCAGAGTCCCAAAATGGAAAGCTGATTTAAGTTCATCGCAGAAATCTGTCATCCAGGCAACACTTGCTTTTGACTCAAACAGAGACTTTAATTTCAAATTGGCGAGGCTAAGGGACTCTAATATATAAGGGCTGCCATTAGTATATTTTCCCTGATTTTGGTTTTCTGACACAACAATGTCACAGGAAATTTCTTATGTACCGCAAGAAGTGCTTGAACTGGGGCTCAATTCTCCCTCCTTCTGCCAGCAAAAGTAAAGGTCACTAAAGAAAACAAAACACATATTTTGTTTAGATAGATCAGCTAGTTGTGTTCCTGAGATCACAGTATTCTTCTACATCTGAACAAGATCTTTCTAGCTCACCAACTATGTCTGAAAAGATATGATGGCTTCTATGGAAAGATGGACATATAGTATTAATTTAAAGTTTAATTTAAAAGCTTAATTCCTCCAATCTCTGTTTTTAAGATATAATGGGCTTTCTGGTAAACCTGTAGGAGACTAATGGTTGACAAATTGAACTGATATAAGTAAAATTGCAGCAACAGAATTGAAAAGAAATAATATACATTTTAATCTTCCACCTCCCCTCCCTCATTTTCTCTCTGCTATGATCTAGTATTATGCTAAATGTTTATAAAGGAATGACATCCTTTTTGTATTTTTTGTTTATTTCATATATGTAAACATTAATAAAAAACTTAATAAAAAGAAAGTATAAAAAACAAATTTTAAACACTGCAGTAGCCACCAAACTTGCAACTTAAAGCGGAAGATCGTACTCACTCATAAATATTAATATCCCTTTCTTATTAATATTCATGATGCTGGGCCAAGATGTTTAGTGCACACTGTGCTATTTATTTACTTAATTTAGCAGCTCCCTCTGGGCCACTAGTGTCATTAGCCCCCTATACCAGCCTATTCAGGGCCAGGACCTCATGAGAGTCACCTCTTGACCGCAGTTGTGGTCAATTCAAAGCATGTTTCATTGTGCTTGAAATGAGCCTGCTAGCCTGCCAAAACTCTGATGGCTCACAATCCTGCTCCATGAGCCCTGAAAGGGCTAAAATGGCATGGAGGCAACTGGGGCATACTCTGGGACCTGGGCTGTGGTGATGATGATGTGGGACAAGATTTGGGGAACCCTGCAGCCATCACGGGAGGCAGACAGGAGCAAACAGGAGTACGGGCAAAAAGGCAAGCATGCATTGCTTAATATCCATGCCAAGCATATGCCAAGCCTGGCACCCAGTAGTGGCATTTCAGTCATTTTAAAGCATTTAACAAAACATTTAAAAATCTAGCTAGACACATCCCTTCCTAACTAGAATTGGTAACCATACACCCCATTTTAAACAAATACATTCTATCTAAACAGCAATAAACATGTGCCAAAACATTTGTGAGCATTTCATGATGTTACATTTTCTCCGGGGACCCTTCCAATAAAAGATTTTATACCGGAATAATTAATTGGTGCAATTTCACTTTTGGCCACTAGGTGACACATGTTCCTCACTAACATTCACTGACCAGCAGTGAAGAGGCTTGCAACAAGATTTGTCACCAAAAACACTTTCCATTAGTTTCATTGGGCTGCAGCCATTTTAAGGGTTCCGAAGCTAAGAATCTTAGGAGGGTCCATGCTGGGTGTGACATGGCATCGGAGATCCCAGTGGTGCCTCCATCTTGAGCAGCCCTGGTGCCAGGTATCTGAAGGGCTACACTGCCTCTGCCTTGCCTGACCAGACCAAGGTTGAGTGGCCTGGGTCCTTAGGTTAACTTTAACTGGTTCTTTCCCAAGATATATCATTTTGCGCAGTGCCTCTACCCAGAGTATACTTACGTTGGCTAGCTTAAACCTGGTACAACCCTCTGGGATGCCATACTCACCCACAATATCATAATGGCACCCCAAACATGACCCAATAAACATTTCCCCACATTTCAAGGACAGTTCCAGGTTCACAGACTATAGTGTTGCATGTTGGTAGTAATAATATAGGTAGGGACCATGAAAAGGATATTGTTATCAGGTTATTGGATTGTATTGATTTTGTACAGGAGAGGGGACAGACACCCATAATCTCTGGTGTTCTCCTACTGTATGGTTGTGATCCAGAAAAGAATCGCATCATACAGAGGGATAACAGCCGACTAATAAATGGTTGCTGTAAAAAAGGTGTAAAGTTTATCAACCTGTGGGATTCTTTTTTTGAAAATATATTGAAGTATAAAAAGGAAGGACTTCATCTTAGTAGTTTAGGAACTCGTACATTGGCCACTGCAATAAAAGAAACTGTTCAGCAAGCTTTAAACTAGGTACGGGGAGGGGGGGCATACCTAGTAGACAAACCAGTTAAACCTCAACTGAAACATGAACCAAAACCAAGTAATGAGATTCACTGTTTACTGTTAAACACTAGAAGCCTAAATAATAAAATGGATGAATTGCAGGTTGAGCTAAACAGAGGTATACAGATGGCATTTATCATGGAAACCTGGTGGACTGGCAATGATGCCTGGGGATGACATATCCCTGGGTATAACCTCTATCTTCTGGATAGGAGGGCCAGAAAAGGGGGGATAGCTGCATATATATCAAGCACCCTGAATTCAACTAATGTCTCAGAGAAAATAATAAAAAAAAGGGATAGGACCTGAGACCATCTGGATAAGGATAGAAACAGGTAACGATACTCATCTTACTGTAGGGGTATGCTATAGGCCCCCTGCATTGTGTTCTGAAACCTCTCAAGAAATAAATGAAGAGATAAAAATAGCCCGTGAATTTGGGAGGGTGTTGCTAGTTGGAGATCTAAATTATGGGGATATAAACTGGAAGCTCTTGAGCGGTGTCCCTCTAAGTCTAGAATTCCTGGATTTATGTCAAGAAATAGAAATGACCAAGAATGCAGAAACCTTCACATGGGGAAATAATATATTTGACATGGTGTTGTCTACACAAGAACTCAGTATTACATCCTGTTCAACTACTCCCCCCCTTAGGAAATAGTGACCATTGTTGGATAGCGTTTTCACTCACCCAATACATTCCTACACTAGGGAATTTGAGTAGTTTATAAATATGCCCCCGCTGGTATAAATAAAATTAATTTGGAACTTCAACAAATACATTGGTGTAGTATTCTAAAAAATAAGTAGGCTGAGGAAATGTGGGATATACCTAAATATAAACTATTTACTCTATGTGATAAATATTTTAAAAAAATAAAGGTATATAACACTAGGGGAAAAAAAACTAGGTGGTTAAGCAAAGACATACAAAAATTCCTAAAGAAAAGGCAGTATCTGTTTAACTGATATAAAAAGCAATAATAGGGACCCTAATGTATGGAGGAAAAAGGTACAGACTAAGTGTAAGAAACTGATAAGAAAAAGTAAGAAAAAATTGGAAATCAACCTGGCATTGACAGCTATCAAAAATAATATGCAGCAATTCTGTAGTTATGTAAACTCCCTAAGGAAATCAAATCATGATCTATACTCCATTAAAAAGGGAAGTGAGATAGTCACGGACCCTGTTGAAGCTACAAACATATTTAATGGCTATTTTGGTACAGTATTTTCTAGCAAACAGTATAGCATAGTTAATATTAAACCAAATGACGTAAAGCCCATAAACATTACTGCTGATATAATATTAAAGAGGGTCAAGTCACTAAAAAATACAAACTCTGCAGGATTGGATAATATTTCAAATAGAATGCTGAAGCTATTTGCCCTAATATAGTGCTGCCCTGACCATATTGTTTAAGGAATTACTCATAAGTGGAGCTGTGCCTGGTGACTGGCTCAAAGTGAGTGTAGTGCCTATACATAAGAAGGGAGATAGGGCAAACTGCACCAACTATATAGGCCTATTAGTTTGACTTCTGTTCCGGGTAAACTTATGGAATCCATCTTGAAGGATATTATAGATGCACACCTTGTGAAGACTGGGCAAGTGGATGGTGAGCAGCATGGGTTTGTGGGGGGAAGGTCGTGTGTGACAAATATGTTGTGCTTTTACAAAAAGATCTCTGAAGCTTTAGATAATAGGCAGGATGTAGATTGCATATACTTGGACTTGGCAAAGGCCTTTGATAAGGTTTCCCACCACCAGGTTCTCCAATGTCGCACTGATGCAGACATAGACCTCAGAGTGGTGCACTGGATTGATGGCTGGTTGTGTGGAAGAACCCAGAGAGTATGTATAAATGGATATTATTCAGACAGGGTAGATGTCACTAGTTGGGTCCCTCAGGGTCTGTCTGGGCCCTGTGCCTTTCAGGGTCTTTATGTCCTCTATGGGCAGGGATAGCGGTAGTTGGATCAACAAGTATGCTGATGACACCAAGTTAGCTAGAATAGTTACAAACCCGAAAGGGGCCCAGGGCCTTCAGGAGGACTGAGATGCTGTATGGGTCTGGGCAGTAAATAGAGGTATGACGTTTAATGTGGATAAATGCTGTGTAATTCATTTGGGGAATCATAACAGTGGATTTAATTATCATATAAATGGAAAAATGCTGCATAAATCTGTAGAAGAGAGAGACCTGGGAATTATTGTAGACCATAAACTAACATATAGCTCTCATGTTAATAAACAAATCATAAAGGGAAAGCAGGTTATATGAAACATTAAGAGAAACTTTAAGATATGCAGCTAGGAAGTGGTCATGCCCTTGTATAAGGCATATGTTAGGCCTATCTTGGATTATGGGTCCCCTGTGTGGGGTCCCATATCTAAAGGACTTGTGTCAGACATAGAGAGATTTCAAAGACAAGCCACTAAATTGGTGCATAACATCAAAGATATGCCCTATGAAAACATCTAGAACAGTTGAGACTCATGTCCCTGGAAACTAGAAGGGTCGGGGGGATCTACTACTCTGCTACAACATTATGAGAGATGATTATTTATTAAATGAACTAAATCTCCAATTCAAAAATAATAATAAAGGCACTAAGGGCACCCACTACAGCTAAGACACATTAAATATAACACTAATAGAAGAATGGCCTTCTTCACGCAGAGGGTGGTGACCCCGTGGAATGAGATCCCTTTGTTGCTTATCTGTTCTAAAACAAAGCACCAGTTTGAAACCCAGCTTGACAAATATATAATGGAAAGGGGTAAAATTACCTATTAAGGGTAATGGAAGGGAGCAGCTATGGGCCATGCGGCCTTCTTGGCTCCCATATACCTTTGTATGAACCTTTGTATTTCAGACATTGGATTAATTAATGATGCTCTACTAATAATATGCTCACAAAGCAGGATTATGCAAAACCAACAACAACAACAATTTATTTACATGGAGAAGGGATAGGAAGGGTGAATTGGAATAAAGGTCAAACTATTTGCAATATTTATATTTTGATTTGGTAATTGGTTTTAGCTTGGAATAAAATCACATTAATCATTTGCATTTGCACTTTACCTCTAAGCATCAATCACAGTGGCCACCCACCAACCTCTGATGTAGTCAGGTCCTGGCTCTCTATCTGGCTAGCTGCAATTAGAAAGTTGACACAGCTGTTAGGAACCCACACTGGCACCAGTTCCCAGAACCACATAGAATCCCTCAATTCTACTTATTAACCTGGGTACCCAGTACTAAACAGTTGTCAAAGATGCAGGCATGTTGGTGGTGCAGCTGTTGTTGGCTAGTTAGTTGGGGCCCATAAAAGAAGAAATAATTTAACTTGCATTTTACTTTTAAACCCATACTGACTGTACTAGGGAAGATTCTGAATCCTTTGCTTGATTCAAAGACCTTAGACTAGGATTATTGAACTTGGCAATTTAACTATTTACAATTCCCTTTTTACAGGGTTGATCCTGTGTATTCACTGTTAGGTATCGTCATCATTAAGTCATATCTGAACTGTACAAGACAGAATGAGGTGCCTTCAGCAGATGAACTCTGACTCTGGAGGTTAGGATGCAGGAAAAGCTAACAGCCAGCCCCTATACTGACTGCTGGATCTTACAACTTTTGAAGTGGAAACTTACCTTTATGTCTGTTGGCAGTGCCCTTTCTGGGCTGAAATCACAGACTGAAAGCCTAGACTGGGACCATGAAGCATGTTTCATCCCACATCCAGGCTATTCCCTCGGGAAGCGTGTATGGCAGCGCCCTATGTGGCACACTACCAGGCTGTGTCCCCAGCCTGATCTGAGTTGAATACGTTGCATTCTGCACATTTATTAGTAACACATTTATACTTTCTCTTCACAGTCACTTCAGCCATGGGCCAGCATGGCCGCCATGGTCCCATTAGCTCTCAAAACAGACTTTCATCAGACTGGGTGCTTTCCTCCCTAAGGCTTGGGTGACCCGACTGCTTACAGTCCGTGCTAGACAAATCCAGATACTTCATCACCTGTCAACAACATGAAGATTGAGGCAAGGCTCACTACTACTAGAGACAACAATGATCTAGACAGAGCTTGAGGCAGGCTTTCTACCATTCACCCACTTTACTTGGTTGCAAAGCTGAAACTATACATCTGTTACACTTGAGACACTTACGTTTTGATAAAACTGATCTCTGTAGCTCTCTCAGGCTCAATACAATAGTTACACAGTCCCTTGTGGCATTGCTAGTGTTAGCAGCTCCAACTGGACAATTATTGGAACTCATAGACAAAGACAGAATCAGGAAGACCATGCGCTCTGGGTACTCCTTCCAGTCCTGTTGACATTCTCACAATAGTCATATTAATACTTTAATCTGGACCTTTCTCTGGTCACTTAGCAGATGTCCACTCTTTCTGCACCCTTCAATTCAATTCAGATCAATTCAATTTATTTACCAGGTAAGACAACTGAGCCAAGGCCCTTTTTCAGTATTGACCTGGCGCTTCAAACAAAGAAGCAAAACATCAATAATACAAACATATAATACAATACAAGTACAAAAAAAATGTGGACAGTAAACACAATACTAAATACATTTACATGCGGCAAGTGATTGTAAATAACAATACAAAGTTATTTTAAAGTTTCCTACTTAACAACAGTAACACAATTATCAGGAAGGGAATTCCAGAAGGTTGACCACTGAAATGAGAAAGCTCTCTCACCCATACAGGTGTCTATCTTAGGAGTCCACAAACATAGCACTTTAGAAGAGCATAAGAATCTAACATCTTCAAGTTAATCTATAAAAAGGTGATTTACAACCTTGTGAGAAGATAACATTAGTCAAACAGCCAAGCTTATGAAAATGTGCTAATTTTGGAGGAAGCCAATTAAGTTAATTATATAAATCACAATGATGCGTATTATAAGGTTTAGCCAAGACAAATCTACAAACAAAATTAAAACACTTGTTTAACAAATCCAGATCTTTAGAAGCTAATTTAGCAAACAAAAAAGGATTATATTGCAAGGTCATAAATAATACACTTTTTGATATAATTTCTCTTGTTTCTCTAGTTAAACAATCCTTAATATGATATAAAGCACCTATTTTTTGATTTACAGACTTCACTATGTATTTAATAGATAACGAATAGGTTAAACTAGCATCAAGTATTATTCCTAGATACTTTGTCTCAGTTACTTGTCTAATCATGTTACCTGCCAAATCATTTATAACCAACGGTTTAGCATTACGAATCTTTGGTACAGATCCAAATAAAACACATTCAGTCTTTTTAGAATTCAACACTAAACAATGATCCTGCAACCATTTATTCAATAATAAAAAATCATGCTGAAGGGAGATATTAATCTCATTAATTTTAGTAGAGCTGATAAACAATATAATGTCATCAGCATACAACAATAATTTGGAAATGTGGAACCCCAACAATAGGATCAATGAAAACAAGAACAACAGTGGCCCCAAATGGACCCCTGTGGTACCCCATGATGTAACTCACCCTGTGCCGATTCCACACTACCAATCTTCACCCTAACCAGACAAGCAGTTAAATAACTGGAAAACCAGTCACAAGTAGTATCGGAAAGCCCAAGGTTCCCTTGTCTCCAGAGCAGCATGGCGTGATTAACTAAATGGAAGGCTTTTGATAAATCAATAAATAAAGCTCCAGTCAGCTACCCAGCATCCATAGATATTAAAGAATGGTTAGTAAAACAAGCCAGTGCAGAGCCACTGCTATAATGCCTTTAAAAGCCATGCTGTTTCAGAAAGCGAAGACCCCCGGCCTCCAAATAAGCCTCCAGTTGACAACTGACCAATTTTTCTAAAATCTTACTTAATGGAGAAAGAATAGATATGGGCGGATAATTATCAATTTCGTGATGCTGACCTGATTTAAATATAGGTTTAATAATAGTTTGTTTCCAAAATGTGGGAAATACACCAGTGGAGAGAGATAAATTAAAGATGGTCATTAAAGGTTCATATATAAAATTAGAAACAATGTTTAGAAACCGTTGTTCTAGACCATCTGCTCCTGTACTTTTATTAATGGACATTTGTCTTAGCAACTTAAGTACTTCCTAGTGCTGTATCATAATAAGACAATGAGAATTACCGACATAATTACATTTAGGTCCAAAATCATTCAAGAAGAAAAATCAAATCAGTCAAATATTTAGAGCATTATGCAATAAACAGTCACTTCCTAGCTTGCTGGGTTTTACTGCCCCTTAATGATTTCTCAAGCTTACACTTGTAAGTAAAGGTTTACTCACTCAGATTAATTGCAGAATGGCTTTCTTTCTCTGAGCTTTCCAGCTTCTTCAGCACTCTCATTGCTGAGGCAGAACATGCATGCAGCTCTCTCACAGCTGAAGGCACAGGTTCACCCACGTTTTCCCAAAAATGTAGAAAGGCACTTTCAATCCCTGGAAGACAATTTCTGGCAGCCCCCAGGATAGTGACTTCTGTTGCCTGAAGCCTCTTGTCTCTCTGGGTAGAAGAAAGGCCCCTTCCCCTGTGAAGGGACTTGCACTGGATTGCTAGGCCTATTCTATTTGCTGGGGCCTGAGCCTCCACCACCATGGGAACCCCACACCAAAACACTACTTAGCCTGGAAAACACTGTTTGTTATTGAGTCCTTCTGTGGCTTCCCATTGGCTGAACCCACTTGCTGCCCCCACAGTAACTGGCTGAACCTACTTGCCAGTCCACACAATGAATATTCATTAGTCTCACTAGATGCACAATAGGCTCCCTATTTTGGCACCTGAATTAGGTCCCTGTATTTTCCCCATGAGCACAAGGCAATGTCCCATAAGTCTCTGACACTGTCCCACAAATCCTGGCTTGAATTCCTGACTCTCCAATTGGCTGTTGCTGCACTAAAATGGCTGCTCAAACTCACAGCTCCCTTTCAGATTTAACACAGTCTCAACTATACAGTTCTGGTGCAACCAGAATAATTTCTTTATTTGTTTATTTGCCCCACTATTCAATAACCACTAGTGTGCTCTTTTGATTTCTGCCCAGTTCAACATTTTCTTTCAGTCCTTAGCCTGTCGCTGCTGCTGAAATTATTTATTTATTTTTATTTATTTAGTTTTTGTGACTGGGTAAGTGCACTAGAAAAATTCTTGCCTATTTTCAGGCACAGCCTAGGGGAAGAGGGATTCAGATGAATGTCAACTGATCTTGAACCAGATTAAGCTGTTGGTGGTATTTTTAGTGAATGGGGGGGAAATTTGGCTAGGCACTGGGGAAATTCCCCTACTCTTTCTGCAGAGGTGCTGTTGCTCTGCAGGAGGATGGAGGAGCAGTCGAGACCCAAACATGGTAGGAGAAGGAGCTGTGTGGAGCCACAGCCACAGCTACTGAATTCTGTGAGAATGCACAAACAATGTCTATGGATTTATCAATGGAGATAGCAGATCACGGACTTGGAATGGTCACAAATTAAACAGCTGGACTCAGCTGTGCCTGTCTGTACCCTACAATGGGAGGACTTACCTGTGCTAAGCACTCAGAAGTAACCCTGGACTGCACATATGATGTGGAGCTGCATGAGAGGTGCCAGTCTCTACTCTCCCTTACCCTTCTTATCCCGGCAGCCTAGGTCCCTACTCCTTACTACTCCCAACCCCTCTCTTCCCTATTTCTTACTTCACATCCAGTGTATAATATGTGCCTGGCACCTACTTCTTCCTTGTATACTGTTTTGCAACACTTCCTATTGTACACAATGACATGATTAAGTAGATGCCTAAGTTAATGTCCACTGTGCTAATATATTTGTTACTCTATTTGTTCTTGCCAGTGATTTCTGATCTTGTACATACTGTTATTTGATTTGTGCTCATATTATATGTACCAATGATTACCATATTGGTTCATTCTGTTATTTTATTTGTGCTTACACTATTTATCTCTATGCAATTATTTTTTGTATTGTATTGCCCTATTGACCATCCCAGGTCCACCTTGTAAATAAGCTTGTCTCAACAGTGTCTCGCCTGGTAAAATAAAGATGATTGATTGATTGATTGAGTATTTTGCTACAACAATTGCAGGAAGAAGAGAGGAAAGTGGTGATTGTGAAAACTGCTTGTATTACTGGGAAGAACTCTGACAGCAAGGTGGGTGGCTTGGCACTGACTGAGCAGCCAATGCCCTCTTTATGTTGCACCACAAATGCCTTGCGACGGCTAAATATATTTCCTTCTGAAAACCTTGTTAATATAGACTCCACTCCAAAGAAAGGAGTGCCTGTCATGATTATAGAATCTTGGTCCCCAAAAAAAGCATTGCAAAATGCAGGCTGGCTCCACACATCAGTGGGAGGAATGGGTTCCTGATGCTGACAACGAAAATTCAAAGATACAGAGCCTCAAGAGAAGCAGCACCTGTCAAATGAAAAGCAACATGCTCGCACCATAGACTGACAACCATGATACTGCAACTAGAGCATGGAGAAGATACCATGGACTGCCTCCCTGGTAAGACTGAGATATTTATTGACCACACTGAATGTAATGACACTGTGTCTAACAAAAATAAGCCTGCAAACCCATCTGAGGATAAGATCCCTGATACACAAAGGGATAATCCTACACCACTGGGGGTGACATGGGGACTGATTCAAGTGCGCAGGATAAAGGGGAAGAGCCAACACAAAGAGAGGTACTTCTGAGCAACCAACAGCTCCCAAATTCAGGGAGGGAAAGTGCTCCACCTAAACAATTTTTGGACTGTTTTAGGCCTACAGGTGAACCTACATGACAGCACAATGCTGTGTGCATCATTTACAAAGGGGTTCTTGAAAAGTCTCCCAATAGAATATATGTAGCTAGGAAGTTGATTAAGGATTCTCTTAAATTCTATGCTTCTGAAATTTATGCAATGATTCATGTGGGGATTCTAACTGTAATGTTAGCTTCAAGCAGATTCATAACCTAGAACGTTTTTGGAAACGTTCAATAGGTTGAAAGACACACCTTTATGGTTAGCATTTTTAGCCATATCTTTAACTAGGCTAGCATTGGGAACTATTAACATCTTTTTTTTGCACCAAAAGTGTAGATGTTACTGATATCCTATACTGGTTTCATCAGAGATGTGAAGTTCTGGATAAGCCTGAACCTGTCATAGAGTCAGAAAAAATTTGGACCGGGAGATGGAAGGTGAGAGTGAAACTCTTGCAAACAGATTTCGGGAAGGCCCACTTACCAAACAGTTTTGTACTGGGTAGGGACAAAGGCATGCTTTTTTACCCTGGGCAGCCTAAGTCATGTTTCAACTGTGGATCACCATCACATCTGAGCAGTATGTGTGACAGCACTAGATGTGGTCTATGCATGGAGTACGGTCATGTCATTATGAACTGTATAAAAGGCGTTTGAGTGTAACTTATGGGATAAACAAGGTCACGCTTTTGTAAAATGTCCCTGGGCGACTCACAATCGAGGCACCCTAATGTTGCTGGAGGACATGGTTACAAGAGCACAGCAACAGGGGTGTGCCTGGGCATCTGAACAACATATGGCAGACTTCCATAGCCAGGCCCGGGCAAAACACCAGACTCAGGCCCAACATCCAGAGACTAATCCCTCTCAAGCCCAGGATGTGCAAAGAGACATACCTGAACCTACAGTTCCAGACCCATCATAAGAAATTGATTTACCCCCACCCCAGAATCTGATCTGTTTATGGAGGAGGTCAAGCAAGGTCAATCCCCTACATCCTTCACAGAGGTCTGCCCTAAGGGTAGGAAAAGAAGGACTAGAGCAGGTTCCACACCCACCTCCAAAAAAAAAATGGGACTTGTTACTGCAGAATAAATTTAAAGTTTTAAAGAAGAATATGGCTTGGGAGACTTAGAGGAGGATGGAAATGAGATAGAAACCTCCTCTTTGGCCTACTCAGTCCAGAACCCCCATTCGGATCTGGAAGACATGGAGGCTGATAACATGGGAAAAATTACACAAAAAATTATGAAGTCTGGGGCAAAACTGGGGACTTGATGGTCTGAGGACTGTAACAGGGGGTCATACTTTACTATTAATTTATGGGTACTTTGCTGATTCAATGTGAACAGTATTAAAAACTTTACAAAAAGGCAACTGACTTTCACCACCTTGAGAGACAGTAAGGCCGATATCATATTTCTACAGGGCACAAGGCTGAAAACCTCCTTTGAACTTACTCAGGCTAATCAACTCTGGACAAAAGATCCTGCTACATGGTCAGTAGGGACAGATAGGTGCAACCAGGTTGGAATTCTTTTTTCAGATGTAAAGTTCCAGGTTACTAAAGTGGTTGATTTGGTTCCAGAATGGTATTAATTTTAGATATTACTTACCACACAACAAGATTCCGATTGCTTAAAATTTATGCCCCTCAAACCAAGGCAGCAAGGTTAGAACTGTTTTAAGACATACAAACATACTTATTCACTTCTAGGTTGGTAATTTGGGGTGAGGATTTCAACTGTGGTTTGGAGAAACAAGATAGAGGCCTCAGAATGGATAAAATGTTTTGTGACACGAACTGCTTAAGAAAATATTACAACAGTCCTCCCTAAAGACTCCTATCACATGATACATAAGATAGGAGTTTTACCTTTCAAAGGACCCCTTAGAACTAGAATAGACTTTCTTTTTACATCCCTGGATTTAAGTGTCACTCAAGCTACTGTGTTGGCTACAGAACTCTCTGATCATTATAGACTAGAAATTGAAGTAGAATGGGGACAACTCCCCCCACTGGGAAAGGACCATGGTGAATGAACATCCAGGTCCTACAGGACCCAGAATTTATCAGGGAATGGGGGTTATTTTAGCAGGCCAGGGAATCTGTCTCTATGATGACATTATAGTATGGTAGGAAAAGATGAAGGAATTATGATTAGAGATTTACTCAAGCAATTTTTGGGGAACAAAACTACAACTACATATTTAAAATATTTGCAGTTAAGAGTGACACTCCAAACTGCGATCTCACAAGCAGATCAACATGGCCAATGATAATAATACCCTCATTAAAAACCTAATTACTGAAATGAGAAAGTTACAATATGATAGATGGCAGTCACTGGAGCAGGAGATGCAGTTTGGTACTCAGCAGTCCGAACAGACGTTTGACCCTTATCAAGAGTGTAAACATAGGATAGACCATAGAAGAATGGCTGGGTTGCAGACCTCCATGGGTGACATGGCTACCACTAAAGCAGACATATTACATGTGATAAACTCACATGTTAGGTCCACATTTGGCTCTAGTGGGGGACTTGAACTGGATCCCTTGTACTTCCAAAATTTGAACATTCCTACTATTGCCAAATTGGTATTGGATGCTTTGATACAGCCAATATCTATTTAGGAGTTGCTGGATAGCAATGCACAGCAAAATACAGTGTGCAAATGAAGAAACAAGGCAAAAAGAATTTAAATAGCAAACACCAGTGTGTTTTTTTTACTTGATGCCACAGCAAAGCAGTTTCCAGGTAAACCCTAGCTCTTCGACTCCTCAGGAAGTACAAGGGATCCTGTTCAAGTCCCCAACTGGAGCCAAATTCTTTTTGCCTTGTTTCTTTATTTGTGCACCATATTTTGCTGTGGATTGTTTACATATGTGGAGATTAGCCATCTCCAAACGGAGCAGCATCGGCCAAATTTGTAGGTGCGCGGTAATAGTTTTGAATCGGTGCTGGATAGCATCAAGTCTCTCAGCAAGACTACAGCACCTGGCCTAGATGGCATTAGCTCTGAATTCTATCAGGCCTTTGCAGACACTTTGGCCACCCCACTCATGGATGTGTATAATGCTTGCCTGACAGCTGGGCAGTTATCACATACTGTGTCCCAAAACATAATGATATTTACATACAAGACAGGGGACAAGTCCAGGATTCATAACTGGAGATCGCTTAGTCTACTACAGTAAATACTGACTACAAAATTCTAACAAAAATCTTGACAAAACATTTGACTAACATACCAAGCACTTGTATCAGCCCAGAGCAGACTCGTGCTCTTCTGAATAGAAAAATACAAGAGAACCTTCTGACCATTAGGGAGCTGTTTCAAAGAGGGTACAATTGAGAAGTTTCTGGTTTTCTCCTAAGTCTGGATCAGAAAAAGCAATTGACAGGGTGTCCATGCTTACTTATGGGCAACCCTACATGCCTATGGTATCCCAAAATAATTTGTGGATTCGATAGTTACTTTATATAGAACTGCTTATGCGACCCCCTTCTTAATGGCTGGGTTGGTGGAACAGTGTGCTTAAGAGAGGAGTGAGACAGAGATGCCCCATGAGCCCTTTGTTGTATATCTTTGGTATAGACCTCCTCTTAAGGAAAGTCAGTGCAACCTGAGAATCAAAATATCACATTAACACTGAATGCCCCCCCATTAAGGCAATGGTGTATGCTGAATGATACTATTTGTTCTTTCAGATGAGGCTTCAGGAGTAGAACTCAAACATGACCTAGATGAGTTGCTTTATACTCAGCTTCCAGGATTAATTATAATAAAAGAAAGGGACTTCCGATTGGAGATCATAATGCAGCACTACCAAGAGTAATAGCTGTTGTGCCCATAACTACTGCCGAGACTAACATTTTAGAATTAACTTTTGGAACTCCAGATTTGTCTGATACAAATTGGTTGAAATGTGTTGCAGTGGCTGAAAGGAAGGTACAAACCTGGCAGGGTAATAAAATCTCAAAACTAAAGAGGGTGCCACTCATAAAAACCCTGCTTCTCCCTACTTTTTTGCATGTCAGCTATATTTTTCCCCCTCCTAAAGCATTGGAAGAGACACTATTTAGTATTTTTTTCAGTGGCCTGTGGGGCAGCAGGCTAAACACTGTGAAAAGGAATATTGCATATTTAAGGAAAAAATAGGGTGGTCTGGGAATGGTTAACCCCATTGTCTTTTAATATACAGTAGTATTTTTCTGTTTTGAATATTTGCTTTCTATGTAGATCAAAAAATTCATTATGGAGTGGAAACATGCAAGCCTGGTGTGGAACTCTTTGGGTAGAGTGGATAGGGAGCACACTCAGAAAAGTAAAGCAGCATTATTTTCAGCCAGTGTACATAATATGGGCCTTTATGAAACTGAAGCAATGGAATATTACTAATTCCTATTTAATGTCTTGCACGAGGAAGCAGTTATATAGGAAATTATTTTGCATGCCTTCACTGAACCTTTACAATTTCCTGATTGTGCTGTAGTGGACCATAGTTTGGTATTAGGTATTTAAATAATCGGAGAGTTCCACACTATGTTTGGGACAATTGTGGATGACCATATATGGGAGGCTAGGTGTGTGAAATGCACACAAACATAAACAAGTCACAGAGAAGTATTGCCCTCGCCTAGGCTGGTGAGGCAGAATTTGAAACTCAAGAACACTTGTTTCAATAATGTCCATATGTAAAGAACTTTGGAACTGTTTAACTCATTCTTGGAATATCATTGTGTTTTCTAATATTACATACCATAAATTGGTGTTGGGCCGTGGCCGCTACACAGCTCACCGATACATAAAAACACATTGCAGGTTGTTCATATCTTGATTATGTACTATCTTTGGCAATCACAGTGTGCATGGTTGATGAAACAAAAATATGTCTTTCATCAAGAGATTATACAAAATGCTGGGAAGGCACTTCATAAGATTTATACAAAGAGCATGACTTATTAGATGCTAAGAAATTGTCTGTATTATGGAAAAACTGTCAGTATTTTCTAGTACCTTAAATTCACTTTTGGTACACTGCAACTAATCATGTTACAACATTTTTTGTTTGCCCTTCTGTACTATATCTGGACTGAACTTCATATTTACTGATGATATGTGATTTCTTTTATTAACTTGATGTGACTATGATGTACGTATTTCTTTTCCAATAAAAATTCCCCTACACTTTTCGAGATTTGCCATGAGATCTTTAACATCCACCTGAATTACCACCAGAACAGGTAGATGGGACCTCAGTTTAATGTCTTATCTGAAAGACAGCACCAAAGGAGTGCATCACGTGCCCCATGCTGCACTGCAGTGTCAGTACTGGGATATTAAACCAAGTGCCTGGTTGGGGATAGAAGCCGCAGCCTTCTGATCTTCTGGTCTCAGAGGCGAGTGTGCTACCTGCTGAGCCACTGACATTGCCAATTAGAGCTCCCTTTGCAGCAGACAGGCATTTTATCTGAGTCCCAACATTCACATTTCAGCAGCCAGAAAACATTATTTATTTTCATATGCCCCCTTTTGTTTATTAGCACCTTACTGTCCCTGTGGCTGCTGCATTCATTTTATATTTATTTACAATTTTAAAAACTGCAGCAGCCAAACTCACAACTCTGAGTGGAAGATTGGACCCACTTATAAATATTAAAGTCCTTTCTCATTAATATTCATGACACCTGGCCAGGACCTTTAGCGTGCACAACACTATTTATTTACTTAATTTAGCAGCTCCTCTGAGTCACCAGCATCACTGGCCCCTATACCAGCCTATTCAGGGGCCAAGACCACCACAACAGTCACCTGTTGACCACAGTTGGTCAAATTCAAAAGCATGTTTCATTACGCTCGAATGAGCCTGCCAGCTTGCCTTAGCTCTAGTGGCTCACGATACTGCTCCGTGAGCCCTGGAAGGGCTAAAATGGCATGGGGGCAACTGGGGGAATACTCTGGGACATGAGCTGTGGTGATGATTTGGGGACAAGATTTGGGGAACCTTGCAGGCATCACTGGAGTGGCAGACGGGAGTAAATGGGAGAACGGGCAAAAGGGTAAGCCCCCATTGGGAGGGCCTTTACACTCTCCCCTGCCTGCGAAGCTTGGTGTACATGCCAAGCATGTGCCAAACCTTGCACCCAATAGTTGCATCTCAGTCATTTTAAAGCATTTAACAAAACATTTACAAATCTAACTAGACACATGGCTTTCTAGCTAGCATTGGTTACCATATTCCTATTTTAAACAAATGCATTCTATCTAAACAGCAATAAACATGTGACAAACATTTGTGAGCATTTCCTGATTTTACCTTTTCCCAAGGACCCTTACAATAAAAGATTTACAATGGAATAATTATTTGGTGCAGTTCCACTTTGGGCCACTAGGTGGCACATGTTCCCCAACTAACATTCACTGACCAGCAGTGAAGAAGCAAGCTGAATTTGACAACCAAGCACTTTATATAGTTTCTATGGGCTGTAGCCATTGTAAGAGCCCCACAGAAAAGGATCTGGGGAGAGGGAGTCCATGCTGGGTGTGACATGGCATACAGGAGATCCCAGCGATGCCTCCATCTTGAGCAGTCCTGGCACTGGGCATCTAAAGAACTACATTACCCCTACCTTGCCTGGCCAGACCAAGGTTGAGGGGCCTGGATCCTTAGGTTAACTTTAACTGGTTCCTTCTGAAGATATTACATTTTTCGAAGTGCCTCCACCCAGAGTATACTTATGTGGGCTAGCTTAAACCTGGTACAGTCCTCTGGGATACCATACCCACCCACAATACCATAATGGCACTCCAAACATGACCCAATAAACATTTTCCTGCATTTCAGGAATTGGATTAATTGATGACTCTCTACTAATAATATGCTCGCAAGGCAGGATTATGCAACAACAACAATTTATTTACATGGGGAAGGGTTAGGAAGGGTGAGTTGGAATAGAGGTCAAGCTATTTACGATATTTATATTTTGATTTGGTAATTGGTTTTAGCTTGGAATTAAATCACATTAATCATTTGCATTTTGCACTTTACTGCTAAGCATCAATCACAGTGGCCACCCACCAATCTCTGAGGTAATCAGATCCCTGGCTATCTATCTGGCTAGCTCAATTAGAAAGGTGACACAGTTCTTAGGAACCCACACTGCCACCAGTTCCCAGAACTGCACAGAACCCCTCAATTCTACTAATTAACCTGGGTACCCAGTACTAAACAGTTGTCAAAGATGCAGGCCTGTTGGTCAGTGCTAGGGATGGGCGAAAAAAATCTTACGCGGGCAGAATTCCAGTGAAAGTCTGACTTTTGATTCCACAGAAGTTCAGAAATTGATTTCAAACTTCTGCGGAACTCACTACGATCACCACTCTTTTGATTATCAAATTGTCCCCAAAAAGCCCTGGTGGTAAGCTAGTGTAACGTCCTTCCTTACCACCCACATGTAAAAAATTAACCCTGGTGGCTAGTGATCCCTCCCCTTCACCCGGTAACCCTCCTGCCACAAAATGTACAGACCCCACCCCGCATCCCAATGTTCACTGTCCTGTTAAAAAAAAATCTCTGGTGGTCTAGTGTTTTTTTTTTTATTTAAACCCCTCCCCGATCCCAAACCCCAAATCCATTCCATCCCTGGTGATCAGTGCCCCCACCTAGCCTCTCCAGCAGCCAGGTGTCCCATAACCCAACTCCGCGAATGAGCTGTCAATGAATAGGCAATCGCGGTGATGCTCATTTATGACAGCTCAGTTGGCAGGTCAGCTGGAGGAGAGAGATGAGGGCTGTGCCAGTCCACTGCTGCCAGGGTTTGAGATGGGGGTGGGAGCAGGGTTGTGGGACACCTGGCTGCTGGGGAGTCTGGGTGGGTGGCACAAGATCACCGGGATTTGGGACTGGGAATCGGGGAATCGGAAGGGTTTAAATTAAAGAAAACTAGACCACCATAATTTTTTAACAGACAGTGCAGTGGAGATAGGGATTGAGGGGGTACCTGTACATTTCGTATGGTATGTTACCGGTGGAGGGGAGGGACCACTAGCAACCAGGGATAATTTTTTACATGTGGGACAGGTGGGGGGAGGGACCATTAGCCACCAGGGCTATTTTCTTCATTTCAGATGAAATTTAGCCTGGTAACTTTCACGAAGTTTTCTGCTCTGCCACAGATGGAAGTTTGGAAACTTTCACGGAAGTCCCTTGAATTTCTGCGGAAGTTCACGGCGGAGTGAAAGCTTGATTTTGCCCACCCCTAGTCGGTGCAACTTCATTTTGGCAGGCTAGATGGGGCTGTTAAAGAAGAAACCGATTTAACTTGCATTTTACTTTTAAACCTACACAGACTGTAGTAGGAAACACTCTGAAACTTTTGCTTGAGTCAAAGACCTTAGACTAGGATTACTGAACCTGGCAGCTTTAGCTATCTACAAATCCCTCTATTACAGGGTTGATCCTTGTGTACTCACTGTTAGGCATCTTCATCATTAAGTCATATTTGAACTGTACAAGGCAGAATCAAGTGCTTTCTGCAGATGGGCTCTGAATCCAGAGGTTAGGATGCAGGCAAAACTAACAGCCAGCCCCTATACTGACTGCAGGATCTATCAGCTTTTGAGGTGGAAACTTACACCTGTGTTTCTGTTGTCACTGTCCCTTTTCTGGGCTGAAATCACTCACTGGAAAGACCAAACTGGGATGGGGGCCAGCACGTTTTATCCCCACTTCTGGGCTATACCCATCGGGGGAAACGCATATGGCAGTGCCCTAGGTGGTACACTACCAGGATGTGTCCCAAAACTAATCTGAGTTGAATATGTTGCATTCCGCACATTTATTAGTCAGCAGATTTATACTCACTCTTCATGGTCACTTCATTCATGGGCCAGCATGGTTTCCATGGTTCCTTTAGCTCTTAAAACAGACTTTCATCAGACCGGATGCTTTGCTCCCTAAGTCTAGGGTGACCCGACTGCTTGCAGTCCATGCTAGACAAATCCAGATACTTTATCACCTGTCAACCACATGGAGATTGAGGCAAGGCTCACTACCACTGGAGACAATGATGACCTAGGCAGAGCTTGAGGCTTGGCTCTCTACCATTTCACCCACTTTACTTGGTGCAAAGCTGAAACTATAAATGTGTTGCACTTGAGACACTTTACGTTTTGGCAGAACTGATCTCTGTAGCTCTCTCAGGTTCAATATGACAGTTACACAGTCCCTTGTGGCAATGCTGGCATTAGCAGCTCTAACTGGAGAATTACTGGAACTCACAGGCAAAGTCAGGAAGAGCCATGCGCTCTGTGTACTCCCCTTCCAGTCATGCTGGCATTCTCACAATAGTCACATTGATACTTTAATCTGGACCCTTCTCTGGTCACTCAGCAGATGGCCATCCTTTCTGTGCCTTGATTAGATGCAGGGTGCAAATAGACGGTCACTTCTTAACTTGCTGGGGCATCACTGATCCTTAACGACTTATCAAACTTGCACTTGTAAGTAGAGGTTTACTCACTCAGATAAATTTCAGAATGTCTTTCTTTCTCTGAGCTTTCAGGCTTCATCAGCACTGTCACTGCTGAGGCAGAACATGCATGCAGCTGTCTCACAGCTGAAGGTTCAGGTTCACCCATATTTTTCCAAAAATGTGGAAAGGCACTTGCCAGCTCTGGAAGATAATTTCTGGCAACCCCCAGGCTAGCGACTTCTGTTGCCTGCAGCCACTTGTCTCTCTGGGCAGAAGAAAGGCCCCCTCATCTGTGGAGGGGCTTGCACTGGATTGCTAGGCCCATTCTGTTTGCTGGGCTAAAGCCCCCACCACCATGGGGGCCAGAGCTGGAAAAACATTCAGCCTGGAAAACATTGTCTTTTATGGAGTCCGTCTGTTACGGCACTCCAAATTTAATGCTTTTTCCCATAGGATAACATTATGGCGTGCACTGCATTACAGGAATCCTTTGCTGCCCTGCTGCAAAATAACAGTTTGGTCTTTTGGGCTGGAATTTGAAGGGAGGAAAGCCAACATCGCACAGATGTGCCTTTAAGTGGTTTGGTAAAAAATTATTACATGGAGCCAAAGTTATGGCACTCCGAACTTCTCTTTTTTTCCCATAGGATAACATTACACCGTTCACCAGTGCTTTTCAGGGCCGTGTCTCGGAAACGGTACAAGATACGGACTTTTCATTGGAAAAATGCTGCAAAATTTGCCAGGAAAGTCATAAATCATCTGACTTTTCAATTTTTTTTCTACGTCATACGGTTCCTGAGATATAAGCAATTTAGTATTCCAACTCCTCATTTTCTGCTCCAAGACCCATTATTATGCATACATTCTTTGTACTCACTGTCTTTCTCTATGAAGCTTTTGGGGAAAACCAGCCTGTGTGCTTACATTACTGTTACCCTTACCACTTCTGCTTGCAGTTCCGTAACCGTTTCACTTACTGTTCCTGTCTACGGCACCATGTGTGTTACTCTTCGCGTTTTCATTTGCGCTTGCATTTGCGTTATTTTAATCATTTGTTTCTACACTACTGTTTATCTTTCTGTTTCGCTTTGCATCACCATGCGCATTACCATTTGCGTTTGTGGGCACCGTGTTACTATGTGACAAGACATCATGTGGTGGGCGCTCCCCCCACCGCATTACATTCACTATTTCTCATTATCCTTCTCAAAAAGAAGGGAAATTAGAGGCAAAAAACTCAATTTAATGCATTAGTTAAGGTTGTTCAACAGCAACAAAAATAAGGAAATTCGGTGTTAAGGTTGAAAGCCCCCTTAGACCCCGCCCACACCCCAACCGGCATCGTGGTGCACATTTTGGGTTGTCGGTCCTACTCTCATCATTCTCCCCTATACCTCTGCTTCTTCACACATCTGATGGGGTGAGGTTAGAATTGTGTGGCAGTTCCGATGCCAGTTGAGAGAGCATAAGAGTGGGGGAGGGATTCAAGGGGGGCTTTCAACCTAACACTGTTTTTCTCACTTTTGTCGCTGTGGAACAACCCTAACTAATGCATTAAATGGAGTTTTTGTCATATATATATATATATTTGATTGACTAGCATCAGTACACCAGGAACCACTGTACAAACTTTGTTCAAGCTGAGAAAGCCATCTACTACTAACTGAATTGGACTCCTCTTCCAAGTGCTCAACTAAATTTTGGAAAACTATTAAGGATATCGAAGGACACGCATCATCTATCTCCCTCCCTGCCAAAATATCATCTGGTGGCTCCCTTATAACTGATAAATTAATGATACTCAACTTACTGAATAATCATTTTTCGACTGCTGGGCTAGAGTTTGATTCATCTCCAGCTAGTAATCTGAGTACTCAACTGCATATCAATGACACAACTTGTCCAGTCTCTGAACCCCCCCTGCTTAAGTCATTACATTTTCCTTCCAGCCCATATCTTTAAAGGATGTAGAAGAATTATTTCTACAGTTGGATACCAGAAAAGGTGCTGGTATTGATCGTATTGAGGTGTACTTTTTAAAACTTAGTTAACATGTCCTGCCTGTTCCAATTACACATCTGTTCAATCTGTCCCTTTCTTAGGGTGACATTCCACCAATATGGAAAACAGCCCAAGTTATCCCTTTGTTTAAATCTGGAGATCCTAGTAATCTAAATAACTACAGACCAATTTCTTTACTTCCTATTCTCTCTAAACTGTTGGAGAAATTAGTGAACACTCAGATTAGCAACTACTTGGATTCCTCTAACCTACTTAATCTGGAACAATAAAGGTTCAGGTCACATCATAGCATGATGTCTGCCCATAAAAGGTGACTAATAATTGGCAGAGTGCTCTAGATAACAAAATTACATGAATGCTCTTTTCCTCGATTTAAGCAAAGCTTTGACACTGTCTACCATGACCTGCTTCTCGTTACACTCCATAACATTGATCTGGATTCCATCTTTCTGAAATGGTTCTCTAGTTACGAAGGAGAGACTTCAACAGGTTAAAGCAGAGGGCTAGTCACTTACAACTGCTAAGAGGAGGCACCCAGGGTTCCATATTGTGAATCAAACTTTCCTCATTGTATATTAATAGCATCGGCGCTTGGAATCAAAACAGTCAATATTCATCTCTTTGCAGATCACATAGTCCACTACATCACCAGACCAACCCCAGCTTCTGCCTTCATGGACCTTCAACTAGTGTTTAATCATCTGCAATCAAACCTTCTGAGCAAAGATTACTATTGAATGCTAAAAACAAAGCGATGCTTTTCTCACTTTGCATCAATGCAATAAATCCTGCCTCAATAGGAGCAGTGCCTCAAATTACAACTCTTTTAGGTGAATCTGTAGACTTCATAACTAAATTAAAATACCTGGAGTGCGGATTGATTGTAAACTTTCTTTCCTGGATCATATGGAGGGGATGTCCAAAGCTTAAGCAGAGACTTGGACACTTATTCAGGATCAAACACCTCCTTACACAGGATGCTAGAAAAAGGCTGGTCCAAACTACTTTTCTTTCTATCTTGGACTATGCTGATTTCCTCTATGGCCAAGCTCTTAACAGAGTTAACCAAACTTGATACTCTTTACCGGGTTGTATATGCCGGCACGACAAAAATGATTTGACCGGATTACAGCGATGGGCTCCATGGCAACTGCAAGTTGCAGTTGACATGGAACTGCACTGTTCGGGTCTATTTTTTACATTGGGGGGCTTTTCCCCCTGCACCCCCTGAACTAAAGGATTCTAACTATAGATTGGAGTTAATTCGGGGAGAGGGTACAAGTCAGGGGAAGTGGTTTCTACCTTCCAGCGGCACTTCTACTATGGCATGGCACTGTAGTTGATATTGACACATGTCACTGTAGAAATACAGCTGTTAGGGAGGCATGCCCTCTTTACCACAGAGCCCTAAGATACATCTCTGAAGCCCTGTATTCTATACACCATTGCTCCCTGTACTTCTTAGTGGGTTGGTCTTCTCTTAAATTCAGAAGGCAAAGAAATGCTGCCCTCTGGACCTTCTGGGCAAACACTAAGAAGCTCCCAGAGTACATTTCAGATTGTTTACCCTGTTGTACGTTAGGTAGTTATGTTCTGAGAAGTTCAGTCTTACATTTCCTAAATATCCCCAAAGTTAAGTCACGCTTTGGCAGGGCCTCAATAAGTTATGCACTTCCTCAACTCTGGAATAAACTCAAAAAAAAACGAGAATAGCCTGCCATATTAATCTGTCAGCATTCAAATCACTATATGTACATTCCCTTAAGGAGTCCTGCAATTGCTTTCCTTGATTTTTGGCTAAAGCTATACTGACCACAGACATTGTACCCTCTGTCTGACCTCTGCTGACCCCCCAATGTGATTTTTATGCATGCTTTTCCTCCTCCCTCCTTTTCCACCTTAGTTGTTCTATGTAGCCATTGTCCTTCCTATAGTTGCCCACACACTATCGTTATGCTGGTATGTTCAATGCATATATTGCTATGTGTCTGCTATCTATAAGTGTTCTCTTAGTGTACATATTTACAAATGTATAGTATTCTATTGTATGTAATGCCTTTATTTAAATTTTTTAATATTATTCTGTGTTTGATCATGTACCTGTCCAGGTCCATCTTGTAAATGTTTCCTGAAAGGTATTTCACTTGGCAAAATAAATATTCTTGATTAATTGATTTAGTTTTTGTTTACTGGGTAAGTGCACTAGACAGAAACTGCCTATTTTCAAGCACAACCCAGGAGAAATACAACAACATCAGATAACATAGGACAGTGCAGTACAATAGGACAGTAGAACACAACATAACTTCAAAAGAAGATACAACAGCATCAGGTTACATGGAATAGTGCAGTGTATACAGTCAGTAGGACAGTACATAATTACCATAGGACATTTTAGGGTTAAGCAGTATTGGAGTAGGAAGCGGTTGATTAGGCAACCGTATAGGCTAAAACAAGTGACTAGGTGCTAAGGTTTAAGTGGTTAAGTTGACTAAAAGTGTAAGGGAGACTCAGGGCACAGCACAGGAGCATTTATATATATATATATATATATATATTATCTTACAAAGACATTTAATAACAAAACAACAGTGTTTTACACATCTAAGACTAAAGTAATGGTATTTGACAGGAGACGCTGAATGTGAAGAATAAATGCCACTCAAATATATCACAGTAGATAACAAGAAACAAGAACTTGTATATCATTACATGTTCCCTGGTTAAAGGCTCAAGTCACCTTTAAGCAATGAAATGTATGTTGAAAACTAGACAAACTAAAAATTCAGTTGCGGCTCTGGTACCAACATAGATATGGTTTTAATCTCAAGAGCAGATTCCACTTGGAAACATCCACTTTGCTTCTCTTAACTGATGTTGCTGTAATGGTTTACTGAAACATTTCACAGCTTCAGTTGAATAAAATAAGGTAGTATTCTGAACACAAATCACCAGCTCCATTTTACATTGTTATTATTGTGGGCACCAGTACAACGTGTTCCAATCCTGAGTCTGACTGACATGCAGTGAAAAAAAAAGAGAATCCCTTTTATGTTTTGTCCTGTGGAGTACACTTAAGCATGGGGTTTTTGCTTTTAACTGCTGCCCCTTTAAACACTTAAAACACTGATGTAACAAGTTTTCCCTGCTTGACAGTGCCTTTTATGTTCTAGGAGCAAAGGGGAAACTCAAGTCTGAAGCAATACCACAGGGTGTGCTGCAGCTCTCTATAACCAAATAAAGAAGGCTTCTGTCTCTACTAGCCTTGCTTCTGCCTTATTTATTCCTTAATGGACCCAGCAAGTGAAAGTTAATGGGTGCAGCACTGGTGGCATTAGGACCAGTGAGCAAATGGCATGGCAGGCCCAAAGAGAATGTAAAGATCCCTGTGACAGACTAGCAAAAGACACACATGGTAGAGAATGTGGCACTTTGTCTTAGCTCTATCCTGACTGCTACTGTGGATCCTCTGTGACTCTGTACACTGTGGGTGTTTCAAGGTTCACCCAAATTGGTGTGACAGTCATTTTGTCAACACCTACATGGGCGCAAGCAATATGCCTCACTGCATGTCTATGCCAGACATTGTGGCTCCTGGGAAGGAGAGCGCCAAAGCCCAGTCCCAGGAAATAGTCATGTTTTGCTGGTGGTCTCACCCCCTCCTGCACCCCCACAAACTAAATATTACCTCCTCCAGGGCAGGCATGCCCCAGAGAGGGCAGAAATTGTGTGGGTGCAAAAGGCAGCATGATCAAGGGGTGATCTAAAATCAAGAGCGCCCTTGTCTTTATCACCCTTATTGTGGCGCCCTAATTGTGCTACAAAATTCAGTCACCGTTCTAATGGTATATCATTTTGTACACACCACTACCTGCACCTCTCTAGTACAGCCACTTTAAAGTCTGGACCCTCTAACTCAGTCCTGTCTGAGGAGAAAGAATATTCTTCCCTCACTGACAAAGAATTTGACTTTCAACAGAAAAAACACCATTAGTTTCCTCAGCCTTTCATTTTTTAATATTGGAAACTGGTCCACAGAGGGAAGATGTTTCTTTGTCCTGGCACTACTAGATGTCTGAGCAAATACCTTCCTCTCTCCTCTAGTGCAGAACTCACTTCCTGGCAGCATCTGCTGCAGGTCATGCCTCAAGTAATAAGAGGGCAAGCAGGTCTGCATCCAGGAAACAGCTGATAGGCTTGCACATAAAGACAAGCAACACAAAATAATAAAAGTGCTACAGTGCTGAATTTATGTATATCTATGTATTTATTTAAAATAGATAACCAAGAGGCACACTGAGCCAAGGCTCATTTTCAGGTGAGACCCTGAGAAGGAAAACATAGTAAGGAAAAGCAGCACAATGCATATAAGCAAAACATTTGAACGGCACAGTGCAAATTTGTATCAAGACAGACTACATATTAAACAGTAATATGTGCAAACAGAAGAGGTGTGGAGAAGCACAGTAAGAAGCATCTAGCAAGTGTCCATTCAGAAGTGGCAGCAATACTTGGTGAAAGAACAATACACTGTAGAACATCCAAACGATTGACCTGAGGACAAAATGATTGCCCATCCTCATGATGGAGGTAAAGAACTGTAGTGGTGTTGAGGTTTAATCGAGACATGAGTGGTGTAAAATGCAAACTCCATGCAAAGTTTAAAAACAAGATTATGACACAGGTTCTCAGAAAAGAAATCCCGATACATTTCCTAACTCACTGTTTACTTCTCTAAAGGTGGTCAGCCCTGTTACCACAATGCCTTTATATCTCTCTTTTTCCTACCTCTTCTGTACACCATTCTTGATGTGTCCTGGGTGAACGTTTCAAGGCAGGGGTCTGGTTGTACTACATGTCAAGGATTATTGACTATTGTCTGAATTTTACTGACCTGGGGGAAATAAGTGCTAATAACATTAACTTGATTATTCTCCTGTGTTTTATGGACATTATATTGTAATAGGCTATCCTATCGTCCACTTTTTATTTATTTTTATTTATTTCATTTTTGTTGACTGGGTAAGTGCACTAGACAAATTCTTGCCTTTCAGGCATGACCCAGGGGTAGGGGGATACAGATAAATGCCAAGTGACCTAGAACCAGATTATCCTGTTGGTGGTATTTTTAGTGAATGGGGAAATTTGTCCAGGGCACTGGAGAAATTCCCCTACCCTTTTCGAGAAGTGCCATGGGATATTTAGCATTCACCTGAATTATCACCAGAGCAGGCAGATGGGACCTTGGTTTTAATGTTTCATCTGAAAGACAGCACCTCATGAGTGCAGCACCCCCATGCTGTACTACAGTGTCAGTATAGGGATATTAACCCAAGTGCCTGGTGTGGGATAGAAATCCACAGCCACTCTGATCTCCCAGCCTCAGAGGTGAGTGTGCTACCTGCTGAGCCACTGACACTGTGACTCTAGATACCATTATGACCATATCTGTACACCGCTTCTGTGTCAAATGACTCCCCCATCCTTCTGCTTTCCTCTTGTAGGTTTCAGACTTGCTACAGTTCTGCTTAACATGGATAAACTGTACCATTGGGATGCCTCTGGTGGTGTGACTGGGGTGGCAACTTGTGCATATGATATTGCCATGAGCAACCTGTGGCCATTCACTCCACTATTTTCTACTCCTGCACTCTGTGTTTCATATGAATGATTTTACTTAACCCCAAAACATGGCTTCAGCAGTGCAGGTTTATCCCTTACAACCCTCCTCTACCTGCACACTTGCTCTCCAACTTCTACCCTGTCTGCCATCTTGACTGTTACCATGTCAACAGGTTCATCCTACACACCCAGTCAAGTAAATCACTACAGCAGGGTTCATTTAAAGGGGCTTGAATATTTTGAGTCTACAAAGGGCTTTGTGCAGGAAACAGTAGGTTTTTTGACAGAAGCACTGGGTTCTAGCAGTCTTGCAGGATAGTGAACAAGTGGTCATGTGACCCACTTTCACTTCCTGGTTGCAGGATATAAAAGAACTCACCCACAGTGAGCAGGGTGAGCTTGGCAGGGTGAGCGCACAGAGACACACTCTGAGTCAAGCTCATCTGTGTGTGTCAGGCATGTCCGGTGAGTCAGAAGAGGAAGGAAGGAAGCAAGATATTTTAAGTAAAGCCTTTGGATATTTAATTTGTAATAATGGGGAGTGCAGAGGATATTATCAATTTATTGCTCACAATGTGCTCTGAAGGGAACTTGGCAGGTGTAGTAAGCGTTCTATGCTTTATGTCTCCAACACAGTTACCATGTTAAGGAAGACTGTGACAAGTGTGTTCAACATGAAATAATGGTTTATAAACTAAAACAATACCATTACAGAATTGGCAAATCTGAAGGATATATTAAGGCTAGAACAGGATTGTGGAATCCTTGGCCATGACACTGTCTCAAATACTCTACCAACATTAATCCCCAATGTAACAAAACAAAACACTATCAGGTATAGTGAAGAATCTGGTCAATTCATTCATACTTCTCACAACTCACAAAACACCTCTCAAAAACATAATAGGGAGGATATACAAACTGAATGGTGTTTAATCCAAAAATGAAATGGAACTAAAGAAGGACATAGGGCTATTACATTCCATGATAGTCACCTACAAAATAGATTTGAAGGCTTGGCTAACAAGCCATCAGAACAGATATATGATGAACACAGTTCCACTGAAATGATAGTTATGGGAGATTCGATAATAAGAAGATGTGATAGCACAATTTGCCAGGACAACAAGGAGAACAGGATGGTATTATGTTATCCAGGGGTGAGAATAAAACACATTAAATGAGAAATACCAAAGTGTATTTAACAATCTGACATGAAGATTATTACTATCCATGCGGGTATCAATGATGTAGGTCTAAACCATGAAAAAGACATCTGTACAGACGTTCTACAAATAGCAAAGGATGTACAACTAGGGGCTGAATTAATTATATCTGGACTCTTACCCATCCCTAGGGCTGTAAATGAAAATAATAAAACAATCTCCAGAATTAACAAATGCTTAGAAAACTGGTGCAGAAGTGAGGCATTGGTTTTCTAAATTCATGGGATAAATTTCACAGAAATAGAAAACCTTATTGAACTGATGGCTGCATGTAAATAAACAGGGGGCAAATGTTCTGGGTACATTAATTAGATTAAAATGGAATCAATTGATTTAAACAAACCACATGGGGAGGCTGTCCAAAACAATTAAATGGTAAAATTACAGTGAAGGATATGTTAAGTAATAAAGATAAGACACTAAAATGGCTTCTCAGTAATGTATGAAGTCTTAAAAATAAATTTCAAGAATTTCAGGCACTGCTTTTTTCAGAGAAAATCAATATAGCACTAATTACGGAAACATGGTTTGATAACAATGAAAATGGGAGAAATCAAATTGAAGGATATAACACCATTAGGAAGGATAGAGAAAATAAAAAAGGAGGTGATATAGTTATTTCTCTAACTTGTGAGTTAAAATACATAGACTTCACTGACAAAATAAAAGGATCAAACAAGGACACATAAATAGTATGGATTCAAATTATAAATAAAGGGCAAACAAATTATTTCCTTGGACTGTGTTACAGACCACCTAACACCAATGAAGCAACTAGCAACCTTATTATGGAGGAAATTGTAAAAACTTTACATATGGGAACAGTTGTATTAGTAGGAGACTTTAGCTATCCTGATAGTGATTGGGTAAAGAAAACAGCTATTAGAGGACAAGAAAAACTTTTTTTGAATTTGTACTGAAAATGTCCTAATGGAAAATATAATAGACCCTACAAGACTAAATAATATTTTAGATCTGGTTATTACATCACACAATGTTACTATAAATAAATGTATCACTAAGGCTCCTATTGGAAATAGCAACCATCTATCAATGTATTTTACTCTTGAAAATAAAATACTTACCATAAAAGACTGCACAGAATTTTTCTATATAGTACTGCAAATAAGGAAGGTACTGATAATGACCTACGTTCTATCAACTGGAATAAAGCAGTATGGAAGCACATGTAAAACATGTAAAGAAACATAGCAACAAAGGTCGCAGACCAAAATGGTTAAATGAGGGCATTCTACAACTTATAAAAAATAAAAATAAATCATACAGTATATATAGCAAAAACAAGTCTGAGGCAAACTGGTCCATGTTCAAAAATATACAGCGCAAGTGCAAAAATAAAATTAGTAAAGCATAAAAAAAATCTGAGCAGAATTTAGCAAAAGACACATCTAAATCGAACAGCAAACAATTCTATAGTTATATAAATTCCTTAAGAAAGGGAAATGAGGAATTAAGCTCAATCATAAAAGGTGAGAAATGTAACTGATCCATCTAGCATTTTAAATATAGTTAATGAATATTTTTTTCCATTTATTCTGAACAAAAATGGATAGTATAAAGCTAACTTCTGATAGTATAGGGACACATATCATTACAAAAGGACATTGAAATATAAATTAATAATTTAAGAGATCATAGTGCATTGGGTCCAGATAACATAACTCCATCTATGCTCAAATTAATGAAACTTCATATTTTGCTGCCATTTAAGATTTTGTATGAGAAATCAATAAATATAGGCTTATTACCAACAGAATGGAAAAAGTCAAGAGTAACACCAATTTTCAAGAGCAGAAGTAGGGCTAATGTTTCCAACTATAGACCAATTAGTTTAACGTCAATCTCATGTAAAATTCTGGAGAAATTACTCAAAAATAGAATTGTAGAACAACTTAAAAATAATCCTTTGTTTGATAATAAGCAATATGACTTTAGGAAGGGATGCTTGTGCAACACTAACTTAATAAGCTTCTATAACAGAGTAAGTAAGATGTTGGACATGGTATCCCAGTGGACATTCTGTTGTTTGATTTTAGCAAGGCATTTGACAGAGTCCTACATTGGACTATACAAAAGAAACTAGATAATTACAACATAGATAGATATTTTGTTAGGTGGACAGAAAAGTGGCTGATGGCTAGGTCTCAGTCAGTTTCAATCCGAGGTCATCTCTCTAGTGAAGGTTGGGTCACTAGTGGTGTTCCACAAGGTTCTGTAATGGGGACATTGATTTTTCAAATACTTATTGCAGACCTTGATGAACATATAACAAATCCTGTAGCAAAATATGCTGATGGCACCAAAGTAAGTGGTCTTAGTCGCTCAATAGAACATATAGCTGCTTTACAAAAAGACATCAATACTACAGTTAATTGGACAAAGAAATGGGATATGAAATTGAATAGTGAGAAATGCTGTGTCATACATATGGGCAAGAAAAATCTTAAACATCAATATTGTATAGATGATTACTGCTTTCCCAAAAACTTTGTGAAAAGGACTTAGGGATTAAAAATGGACAATCATCTACTTTTTAAAGAACAGTGTAGTGCCGCCATCACAAAGGCTAACAGGACCATTGTTGCAATAAAAATAAATATTAAAAGCAGACAAGCGGAAGTGTTATTGCCATTGTATGTTACTTATGTTAGACCAATTTTGGACTATGGTAGTCAATTATGGAACCCATATTTGAAAACTATCATCAACAAATTAGAAAGATTCCAAAAGAAATATACTTAGTCCATCAACCAACTAAAGAATCTAACATATTGTGACAGACTAAATAAGGTAGGACTACGTAGCTTGGAAACTAGAAGGCATAGGGGAGATATGCTGCTCTACTTTGATATTTTAAATGATCTAAATAATATGATGGTAGAGTTAAATACAGAATACAAAAATGACCTGTTTAACACTAGAGGTTACCCAATACAAAAGAGATAAATTCAATACACAAAATAGAACATATTTTTATAATATAAGAGAAGCAAATCTCTGGAACAAGCTGCTTTTTTCGATAATATCCAGTATCTGTAAAGACAATTTAAAAAGAAATCTGAACAACTACATAGCCACAAATGGGAACATGGAGTTTTACGTCTTGTCCTAACAGGAGCGAAGCATGACCATCTGTCTTTTTCTGCTCCTTAAAACCTAGTGAAAAAATCTAGTGAAACAAGAGTTCCTAGTCCAAACTGACTGCCTGCCTTCCCCCACCAATACTGCTTTCCCAAATCCCCTCTGTTCTTATCTTCCCTTATTTTCTGTAATCTGTTGTTTTTCATATTCTAGCCAGTCTCCCAGAGCAACCTTAGCAACAATGCCCACATGCATGGCATACTCTCCAAGCCCTGGCTGCCATGGGAACCATCCCCATGACAATGGGTTTGTCCTGCCACAGGTACCCTCTCCCCCTATGCACAGCTCTCCCAACCCAGGTTTATAATCTTGCAATCAGGGGTATGCACCATGGCCTCAATGTATAGCCCCTGGAGCCTGTCTCTGCTTCTTGGAGCTCCAAGTCATGTGTGGCCTAGGCCTAGTAACCTCAGTCCAGGAGCTGAACCACTTTGTGTAAGTTCTTTTTCTTTTCTGTTTTATTTACTATGCTTTTTGGGTGCTCCGGACTGTCATGTCATCCTCCCTGCTCATGGCGCCCTTTCACACTTCCACCTTCTAGATTGCCAGAGCTCTCCCAGTCACCCTGGCTTGCCCCCAGAGGGTGGGGTCACAGCACCATCGGGCTTACCAGTGCCACAAAACTGTGACTGGTTGGGAGAGCCCGGCTAGGAGGCTAATTGAAGCCCCAGGGCAGGGCTTCAAGGAAATGGTCAGAGCAAGTTTTCTCAAGCTGAGGTACAGACAGCCTGCAATGGCCAGTGTCACCCTGCCCCAAAGAGAAACTGGTGTCAATGCAATGTGATGAACCCAGCCTCCACCAGGTGTCACTTCTGCACCAAATGCACACCACCCTCCCCCCTGGAGAAGGAGAGCAGTCTAGAGGATGCTCAATCCTTCTCCCCACGGCAAGCCCTCTGATGGCCTGGATCCATTCCCGAACCCAGGTCACTGGTGTCCCAAGTGGAAATCCAACCACTGCTCCGCCGGGCTGGCACTTAACTTCTTTTTCTATCACTTTCCAATGATCTCACCCAGTGTTGCCTCTCCATTCTGTTGGGTAGATGGCTTAACTGCAGCAGTCTGTGGGGCCACCAGTCCCATTCTCTATAGCACCAGTGGGCCTCTACATGGCACCAGCAGATATCTCCCCTCATACTCCCAATTGTTACTTTTAACATGCGGCTGCAGCCAAGTCCAGCCCAGCTCCTCATTTTGACTAGGACCCTTCTGGTCAAGTGGTTATTGGGAGTGAGGGGGATGTCCATTCAGTTTGTCTCCCTTACATTCTTACTTGATGGCTGGCTGGAGTGGAGCAGTCATGGGCAGTAGTGACCACCACCACACACACACACACACACACACACACACACTTTGCTGTCAACTTGCATCTTTTCTTTTTCCATTTTCTTGAAAAGAAAAACAGAGACTTCCACACCTGCATTAATTGCCATCCCACCCACAAACAGAAGTGCACCAGGGTCCCTCACTACTGAATTGCAGCTCATGCATTCCTGTTTAGCTCCTGCTTGCATCCTATTAAAAGCATCTAACCTCTAAGCTCATTGCATTTTTTTAAAAACACCACTCTTAAAACAACTGTACCCATTCTAGCTTTCTCTCTTTGTTCAGCTGGCTGAACCTACCATGCTGACCAGCCTAAGGAGCAAGGAACACACAATAGTCGCACTCTGGAGAGAACAAAGAAAACAGTCAGCCAAAAAATAAACTGCAATCATTTATTGCATGCCACAGCAATTCAGGAGTAGCTGCATGAAACCACAGCATTTTGACTCTGGAGAAGTGTTCATTAATATATTATGTATCGTGTATCAAGGTAACAGAAACATTTTGTTCCCCAGGTCACCACTGAAAAAGGGACTTGGTTATCTCAGTTGGCCAACCCAGTCATTTAAAGTCAAATAAATAAATTAAGGGTTGGGGCAAAAGTCATAGCTATCAAGTTTTGTAAAATTGTAATTAATTGAATGCTGCTGTTTGTATTTGAATGCCTAGTGCCGGTCTGCAATTACATATAAATTGTGAATAGGTGGACAACACACAAGTGATATTATAATATAAAAAAGTGAATAAAGTGCAAAATAGGACTATGAGTGTGCTGAAAACAAAGATACAGTTGTCAAAATACTAAGTAGCATAATTGCAGGGACTATATTGGGCAGAACTCACAGGAACTCAGTTCCACTTCCTTTGACTTCTTTCTCCATTGAATACCAGTGTGGAGTTCCACATCCTAGGCACTACAGTTCCACAACCTATAAATGTAGAGATGCGAGTTCCACATCCCAAACATTTCCAATTTAACCACTGCATAACTGTAAAAGGTGTGCTCAAAGAATATCCGAGCACAACCAAAATAACAGTAAAACAAACAGTCCAGTAAATACATGGTGAATCACCAGAATAAAGGAAGAGTTAGTATAAAGTAAGATGCAAACATAATGTGCCAGTGGCATAGATTAAAAGAAAAAGACAGAAAGAAATGGTGGACAGTAAAAACAGATGATAGATGATTGAAAATGCATAATAAAACTAAGATGGGAACAGCCAAAATAGAAATAAACAGTAAGGATGGGAAAGAGCTAACTGGGGAAGAAAGGAGAGATGGCAGGTAAGGTTGGAATGTATGGGAAGAAGAAAAACAGGTGTGGCTGAATAAGGAAATGAAGTGTATGGAAAAGGGAAATAGGAAGATAGAAGAATAAGGCAACAACAAGGTGGGAGGGTGTAAGCAGAAAAGCAAAAAAAAACTCAAGGCATAAGAAATCAGAAATAAAAGAACAGGTATGTAAAAAGTAAAACCTATTCTGGCTGTGGATAGCAAATACACCAAAGATAGCCAGCACTAGGTATGACAAAGAATATTTTACAATGAGGTAACAAATTCATGAAGTTATGATACAGAATATAATGTATGGGCAACTATACACAACAAGACTGCGTTTTCATTGAGAAGTTGAGATGACAGCATATGAAACTCGAGAGCGAAGCGTGAGAGGTCCATGCTGTCATCTCAACCCCGAGATGGAAACATGTGCTGAGTTGTGTGTGGGTACTCATATTTTATTTTACATAGTATATGGTTTTTTACACCAGAGTGAGACCTCCACTGAAGTGAAACTTTTTTGCCATTTCTGCTGTTTCATGATCAAAATAAAATTGACAGACTTTTGAAAGTTAAAAGGTACAACTTTAGGCACTGGGTGGTTAGTATGTAATTAGGTGTGGAATAAATGAGAAATTTGAAAATTGTATTACCTATGAATTGTGCAGAACAACCATTGAATCGCACAACAGTTCAGAATGTGCACAATAGGGTTTTGAGCAGGCTGATTTTTACGCAGAACAAAGGCTAACCATATACTACAGATACAGTATATATATATATATATATATATATATATGTGTGTGTGTATATATATATATATATATATATATATATGTGTGGGTGTGTGTGTGTATATGCATATATATGCCATTAACAAAGAATCCATCCATTCTAAGGACAAGTAAAATACTCACCCAGGCACACACAGCAATACAATGTATTTCATTCTGGCTTCTGATATTAAAAGCAGAATTGCCAGCACTGTCCATAACAGAATATATTGTATTTTAAGGTATTATAGCAGGGTTCACAATTTGGAAAGGATTTATATAATTTGTGGAAACAAATGAAAGACCACAGTATAAAAGGATATATTTCATTTGTGTCCTGCCCTCTGGGAAATGCTGATCACATTCAGTTGCTGTTCTGGCAGGGGCTCTATTTGCCCTGCCCTTGACTCTTCAATTCCTTTTGTTTTCTTTGGTGACAGCATTTGCTCCCTCCTTGTTGACTGTGGGTATTGCAATGTATGAGTTGATCTCTCCATCTTATCTTCCTCTAAATTAACTGCTACCAGAACCTGAAAGTCTCTTCCCCTCATTCTCACTGGTGTCAGACTCAATGACACAGGGCCTTTTAGAATTGGTTTAACCTGTTCCCCTTATTTGTTTGGTCTTTCTGCTTTTATTCAACTCAGGATATTACCCTTTTAATGATTGTTAGTATCCTGTCAAATTCGATCCTTCTCATGGTACTGATTTGTTTGTTGTATTGGAATAAGAATTTCTTAATGTTTTCACTCAACTGGTTTCGGTCCATTGCTAACTCCAAACCCTTTAATGCTTCCTCATTTTTCTTTGGTTCCTCTGTGGTCCTTGTTTCATTCTCAGCTGCCTTATCTAAGTTCGATTAGCTGCTTAGAAGAACCAAGGAGGATGTTTTGCCAGTGTTCTTTGAACTGGTGTCTTTTTGTTTGTTTTTTGCAGCTGGATTTTTCATTAATCAGAACCCTCAATGGATCCTGTCCACTGTCAAGTAAGCCTGCTTCTTTTTTAATTAAATATTATTTATTGAAGAATACAATATAGAACAAAAAACCACAAACTATAACAGATCTGCAACCACCAAATAATACAATAAGAATATATTTTTAACATCATTCAACCCCCCCACTCCCTTCATCCAACCAAACCCCCTCCTTCCTCCCTCCCTGGGGCACACCTAACTCCCTATTAGGAGATAATAATTGAAAACTAATAAAAACATAGACTTTGATGGCAGATAAGGACCACTTGGCTCACCTAGTCTGCCCAGTTCCTTACCTATTGGATAAGCTGCTAATTCTAGTTAACCAAACAGCCTACTTCCTCCTACCCCCCACTTTAATTGCCATAGGTCTGTCCCATGCATTATTGAATTCCCCCACTGTTTTTGACTCCATGACCTCCTCAGGAAGGCAGTTTCATGTGTCCACCACCCTCTCCATGAAAAAATACTTCCTCACCTTGCCTCTGAGCCATACCCCCTCTAACTTCAAAGAGTGCCCTCTAGTTCTTGCACATCTCTTTTTCTGAAAGATGCTCCCCTCTTGGACTTTGTTGATTTCCTTGAGGCACTTGAAAGTTTCTATCATTCTCCTCAAGGGTATACATATTAAGCTCTTTTAGTCTCTCTTTGGATGGCTTCTGTTGCAGACACTGCACCATTTTAGTTGCCCTCCTCTGGACTGCCTCTATCCTGTCTACGTCCTTGTGGAGATGGGGTATCCAGAACTGCATGCAGTACTCTAGATGGGGTCTTATCAACTTTCTGTACAGAGGGATAGCAACTTCCTGCTTTCTACTGGTGATGCCTCTACCTATGCACCCCAGTATTCCCTAGCCATCCTTACTGTTTTCTCACATTGGTTGCCTACCTTAAGGACATCTGGTATGACTACCCCCAAGTCCCTTTCCATTTTTGTTGTTGTTGGTACTACCCCACCCCATTGTGTACTCTTTCCCCTGAGTATTTGTTTCCCAAGTGCATTACTTTGCAGTTCTTTGCATTGACTCTATGCTGCCATACTTTTGACCATTGCTCTAACCTTGCAAAGTCCCTTCTCATCATTTCCACCCCCTTGTGTATCAACCCTGTTGCAGATCATTGTGTCGTCTGCAAAGAGGCATACTTTTCCTTCCAGCCCCTCTGCAATGTCTCCTAAAAAGACATTAACGAGGACTGTTCCCAGTACTGAACCCTGTGGTACCCCACTAGTAACCACCCTTTCTTCATAGTGTACTCCATTTACTATTACCCTCTGAGTCCTGTTGTCTGGACATTTTTTTACCCAGGCTACCACCCTGGGACCCACTGCCAGGCTTGCTAACTTGTTTATTAATCTTTTGCGTGGGACTGTGTCAAATGCCTTGCTAAAGTCTAGGTAGGCCATAGCCACATCCACTCCCTGGTCTACTACTTTTCTTCACCCAGTCAAAGAAATCTATTAAATTCATCTGACATGACCTTCCCACTGTGAATCTATGACGCCTTTGGTCCTGTGCCCCGCTGGCCTCTAGGTACTCAACAATTCTTTCTTTCAGAAGTGATTCCATCATTTTCCCTACCACCGAGATCAAACTAATAGGTCTGTAGTTTCCTGCCTCTGCCTTACTCCCACTTGTGTGAAGGGGAATCACATCCATCCACCCTCCTCCAATCTTCAGAAACCACACCATCCTCCCATTATTTGTTAAAAAGGGAAGTCAGTGGTGTCACTAGGTCTCCCCTTAGTTCTTTTAGAATTCTGGGGTGAATCCCATCAGGCCCCACTGCTTTGTCCACCTTGAGTTTTAGGAGTTCATTCAGGATTCTTTCATCTGTGAATGGACTGGTATCAACCCCCCATCCAGAGTGCTTCTATCGTTTGGTTTAGGTGCCTCCCCGTTCTACTTTTGTGAATACTGTGCAAAAGTATTCATTTAGTATCTCTGCCTTTTCACTCTCACCCACTGCCCACCTCCCCTCCCTTTATTAAGCCTCACTATCCCTACATTGGTCTTATTCACTCCCTGATGTACCTATAAAAGATTTTATCCACCTTCTAAACTGAGTTGACTATCTTTTCCTTGGTTTGGGCCTTCGCTATTCCGTCTTTCTTCCCCGCTTCAATCTGCTTTAACTGATTCAGTTCTCTGTCCTGCTCCTTCTGTGAGTCCTTACACTTCCTCAATGCTGTCTTTTTGTCCCTAACCTTCCCCGCCAGCTCTTTCAAGAATCATAGTGGTTTTTCACTTTGTTTTGTTTTGTTTATTTGCTTCACACAAAGGCTTATTGCCTCTGTGATGGCAGTTCTGATTTTCCCAATTGTTCTTCCACCCCTCCTTTCTACCCATTTGCTAGTGCATTCATTAGGCACTCACCCATTTTGCCAACGTCAGCCTTCCTAAAGTCCAGTACCTTCACTTTTGTATGGCTTGACTCCAAGGTTGTGTTTATCATGAACCACACTGTTTGGGGGTCACTTGTTCCCAGCTGGCTACTCACTCCTAAATCTGTGATCCTCTCTCTATCAACATTTGGGAGTACCTAGTCCAAGCTTGCTGCCTCCTGAGTGGGTTCCAACACTAGCTGTCTGAGGCATGCCGCCTGCTGCAGATTCTAGTTAACCAACAGACTACTGTACTTCCTCCTACCCCCCACTGTAATTGCCTTATGTCTGTCTCATGCTTTCTTGAATTCCCCCACTGTTTTCAATCCCACAACCTCCTCAGGAAGGCCATTCCATGCATCCACCACCCTTTCTGTGAGAAAATACTCTCACTTGTATCGCCCTCATGACAATAACCTATTATTGGATTGCAAAAGAACAAAAGAAAATAACGCCTCAGGAACCATACAGAAGCTAGGTAAGATTTGTCCCTTGTGACTACTGGAGATGGGTCAATAAGGTGTATAATGTCTCCAATGTGCCTTGAAACCTCTCCAGTTGGTGATGGATGGAGGCAATTGCTTTTCTATCATTAAAGGCCTGAAGGATTTCTTGGTGCCACTCATGGTATGAAGGTGTAACATCATCAAGCCAATGACAGGCAATAATTAACTTTGCAGTTATAGAGATCATAGCCATGTGGGCTTTCTGTGGCCCAAAAGATCGAAAGGAAAAGAGACCACCAGGCAAACATCTAGTGTAAAATAAGCCTCCAGGTGCAAGAAGGGATCCTATGACATTCTTATAGCCTCCCAAAATGGAGAGATTTTGTCACAATCCCATAAAACATGCTTGAGATGACCATCAGCCTTCCCATATCTAGTACCTAGAGGAGAAGTGGGCCTACCCATCTGGTATAGTCACGCGTGTGTATAATACAAATTATGCAGTACTTTAAATTGGAGGCAGCGATAATGGTCTTGTTTAATATATTTGTATAAGAAATGTTAAATAAGCCTCCAAGCCCTTGGATCATCAGATATAGATAAAGCTTGTCTCAAATAATAACATATTCCTGAGAGGCACATTGGGACAATCTCCTGAAAAAATTTATAAAATTTGGATGTCAAGTGAGGTTGTATTCCAGTAGACAAACATGCCTGAAATTTGGAATTCTGGTGGTCCAATAAAGGACATTTATCCAGGTGAGTCGTATTGGCCTGCTTCATCTAGAGGCATTTAAACTCAAAAGAAGAAGGAAGCAAAAAACTATCTTTAACGACAGTGAAAGGAAGAAATTTACCATTTGGTAACAAAGAATCACAGGTGGCATCTCTGATTTGTGGGCAAAAATGAAAAGGTATGGGGCCATGACCTATCCTGAAATTAGGTTAGCTAATACTGTTGACTAGTTGATTTTGACCAATTCTGGCCCCAATGACTATGCAACTGCCTCAGAGCCTTTAGGGACCATGTTTGAGGTGTGGAGTTTAGGGCAGTAGGTAGGTGGGATATGTTTACATAAAGCAGACTACTTAATCATATTCAACTTTCTGACATATCTCCTTCTTGATAGTCAACCACAAGGGATACTGTATATCTATTTTCCTCTCTAAAATGGTCCGGATGACCCCAAAGGAAAAATTTGCTGGCATGTAGGGCACAATAATATAGAAAGAGATTAGGAAGACATAGGCCCCCTTGATCCCTCGAGAGCATATGTTTGAAGTATGCCCTTTGAACAGCTCCCCCTTCCACAGGAAAGTATTACAAATTTCTTACAACTGTGTAAACCAGGATTTAGGGATATGTAGACAAAGCATGCCTAGTGGGTATAGCAAGTGGAGCAAGATATTCTTGTTAATCATCTTAATTCTACCCCAAAGGGAAAGAGGCAGGGCTGCCTATCACTGTACATCAGATTTACTGTCTTGTAAAAGGGGAAGGTTTTCCTTAAATAAAGAGGAAGGACTGTGAGTGAGACAGATACCTAGATATAGCAAAGTTTTGGGCTCCCACATTAATCCCAGATCCATGACCTCCTGCTTATTAACATAATTATTGAGGGGGAGAACTTTGTTGCTTTTTACATTTAATTTATAACCCAAAAGGAAGGCTAAACCCTTTATTGCATCTAAAGCCACAGGGATTGAAATAGAAGAGTCATCAACATGCAGAATCAAATTGGAGTAGGCTGATAATTTTTAGCGACCCCTTCCTGTAAAGATCCCACATACTTGTTGATATAATAGGAAGCACTGGATGAAGGGTTCCAAATATAAATTGATCAAAAAGGAGAGAGTGGGCAGCCCTGCCTAGTTCCCCATTGTAAGCACAGTGGAGAGGACAGCACTCCATTGCACCTGATTCAGGCAGATTGTGACCCACTGTACAATATATTGATCCACTTTTGATACTCTTGGGGAAACCAAACTTCTCTAAGACTTTAAAGAGGAATGACCAAAATCTTGGTCAGAGGCTTTTTCCAAATCCAGGGAGACCAAGATGGAAGGAATCTTGCTCTCCCTGGATGTGGACATCAAACAGTGGAGCTTGCACAGATGATCACTGGATAAATGTCCCACCACAAACCCCACCTGAGCTGGACTAATAACTATCCCATATGAGTCAAAGTCTATTAGATAAAATTATGGCTAACATTTTAAAGTCAGAATTAAGAAGGTGAGATGGGGCGGTAACTACTCACAGATTGCTCATCTTTACCTGGTTTCCTTATCAGTGTGATACATGCTTGTGTCAAGGTAGAGTCTGTGAAACTGGAGGAGAACAAGTAATTAAATAAACTAAAAAGTTAGCAAGGTCAGTGGAGCCGGCATTATAGAAATTATTCATAAAGCTATCTGGCATGGTGTCTAGTTGAGAGGAAGTTGTTGCATCACACGGGTTTACTCAGACAACACAATAGAACCTTTCAGGGTTTCCAGCTGTTGTGGAGACAGTTGGGGGATGGGAAGGTCATCCATATATTCATACATTAATCAATCAAAATCATCTGGGGGAAGGTCTGCTTTATATAGAGAACTATAAAACTGATGGAAAACGGCAATTTCACAGGGGTGAGTGAACAGTGTGTCACCCACTCCAGTATGAATGTTAGGTATGGATTGCCCTGATTCTAACTGTTGCAATCAGAGAGCAAGTAGTGTAACAACCCACTCCCCACTTTCTAGATATCACACTTTGGTGCAGAAATAATGATGATTCTGCCTTTTCTGCCAACAGACTAGTGTAATCTGCCCTAAGATTGTATAGACATGAGTCTGAATCAGGCATGGAAAGGCATAGGTAAACTCTAGCTCCTAATTGCTGAAGCAGCTGTGCTAGTTGCGCAGTATGGGCTTTATGGGGTTTGGATGCTAAGTGAATGCGTTCCCCTGTAAATGTGAATTTAACTGCACACCAGAGAACATCTAAATGTGAGACTGAGTAAGCATTGGTACTAAAAAAGGATTGAATATATTTTTTTAAAACAGAATTTGTTAAGTGGTCTTTTAGCAGTTGTGAATTAAGGCACCAGACTGTGCCTCAGTCCTCCAGGGTAGCACGTAATAAAGGCTTCTCAATAACAGCTAAGTCAGAAAGGTGATTAAATAATGGCGAAAACAAGAACAACGGCAGTGAAATAAAGGTGACCATGCAATTATGGCTACCTCACTCTAATAGCAATAGTAAGTATCGATGAGCACCTCGGAGTATGTTATTTATAAATAGGGGAGATTTTGGGGCACAGCCCCCCATTGAAATAGGTGAACTGTGTGCTGGAGTGGTGCAGTGATAATGACTCAGAAATTCACCCTTATCTACGGTTGCCGTTATTTACTGTCACCATTATTGCAGTCGCCATTATGGAGTCACTGTATTGACAGTCGCTGTTATTGATTAGCCCTTATGACATGGAACTGTCCTCCAGTCCACAGAGTGAGTGGATCATTGTAACTAGGTTATGATCAGAAATGACCATTGACTGAATTTCACAGTGAGAAAGATCTGAGAGTGTTTCATTACTTATTAAAAGTAATACAATCTGGAGAAAGACTTACATGGTGATGAATAGAAAGTATATTGATGGTCTGTGGGATGGAGGACATGTCACGAGTCAACCAACCCTATTGAATCTATTAAGCCTCTTAGACCCCGCTGCCCTGTAGATAACCCTTTCTGAGCACTACCATATCGATCTAAGTCTGACTGATACACCAAGTTCCAGTTCCTACCCAGAAAGATTGGTAGATGGGAGAAAGGGGCTAGAATGGCCAACAGTTCCGCAAAGAAGGAGGGAGATTCCACATAAGGCCCATAAATTGACCCCAACACTACTTCAGTTAGACCCAACCTTCCATGTGGAATAATGTATCTGCCCTCAGGGTCCCATACCTCCTGGTGCAACTTGAAAAAAGCCTCTGCAGGAGATCAAGATAGCCACTCCTCCTCTTTTGGTTCTGCTACCAGCACCATAAGCTTGAACCATGCATGCTCTCCTAAAACCAAGAACACCCTCCATTTGTAGGTGTATTTCTTGCAAAAAAAAGCAATGCCAACTCAAAGCTTCTTAAGGTGTCGAAGCACCATATAATGCTTCCAGCTATCCTGATCACCTTTAATGTTCCAAGTTGCAAAGGTATACAAGCTACCCATTACTACCACTATTCAAAAATACCAGTAAAAATTAACAAGGATGGTGTGCCCCAGGCCCTCCCAAATAATATAAAATTAAGCAACCCAACAAGATCCTGATACACCCATATTAAGTCATAATAAAAATATTGACCCAGTTTTAAGGAATTGCTTACTTGTGAATGCCAGGATCCTAAATAACAAGTTGGGATAACTACTATTAACTATGAACAATTTAGATATCTGTGTTTGTGCCATAACTGAGACCTGGTGGAGCCCTGGTGATTCCTGGGACAAACATATTTCTGGTTACATCTTATTTAATAAAGATAGGCAATCAAAAAAGGGTGGGGTGTAACCTTATACTGTATATCTCTAATAGTATAACTTCTGAAAGGGTAGATACCAAAAATGGGAAAAGCTGAGATCCTATGGGTAAAAATATCCCCCACATACAGAAGCTATTAACATAGGTTTGGTATACAGATCTCCCACAGTACCCTTAGATGAAGAAGCACAATTGTTAGATTTTATTAATACAATTGGTAACACTAAAAACAATGTTGTCCTTGGAGACTTTAATCTCCCTGGTAGTAATTAGGATACACTCCAGACTAATACTAAAACTGAGTCATGTTATTTGGAAACATTTTTTGTTAGCTGGAATGAACCAGTTGGTTACATCTAATACTAGAGATAATCATATCCTAGACTTGGTTCTAAGTAACCTATCCGAAAACATAAATGACTGCAAGGTCCTCCCCCCTCTTGGGTCTAGTGACCATTCCATAGTAAAATTTTCATTTGGAATTAGGTTGGGCAATATAAAAGGCAAGACAATTAAATATAATTACAATAAAGTAGATTGTGTTAGTATGAAATATTGTCTAAATGCATGGAAGTAGGAAGATAAATTTCTAGATAAACCGCTACATCTCATGTTGAACCACCTTGTGGATAAGGTGTCTTTCTTAACAAAAACTTTCACCCCGTTAGTTAAGAGCCAGGCAGGTATAAACAACATCTTGCCCGAATGGATGACCCCATTAGTGTGAGATTGATTTAAAAGTAAAACAAAGCATATAAAAGGGCAAATAAATCTGGCAGTAGTATATGTTGGGATTCATATAAAATGCTTCTTAAACAATCAAAAGGTGTATTTTTAATGCAAAACAATCATAAGAATTGAGTCTTGTAAAGAAGGTCCAGGACAATTACAAATCCTTTATGCTTACATCAATAACAAGAGGGGCAAGTTCATCTATCAGACTCCTTACATGGAACTGATGGCAGTACAGTTACTGATCAGCTCCATTTAGCTCAACATTATAATAGCTTTACATCCTTATTTAATAACAAAACTTACCCTAAGTTAGCTCACCTGGATTCAGCACAAGATATTGGCATACAGATCACAAGGGAAGAGGTTCTAAATAGGCTTCAGAAAATAAATCCAAGCAAACTCAGGGCTGGATGGGCTGCACCCAAGAATACTTCAGGAGATGGCAGAAATTCTGGCTGATCCAGTCATGGCTATTTACCAAAGATCACTGGATGAGGGTCTAGTCCTGGGTGCATGGAAACAAGCACTGGTGGTACCTATTCACAAAAAAGGGAGTAGGCATAAGGTGTCAAACTATATGCCTATTAGTCTGACATCAGTTTTGGGTAAAATCCTAGAAGGCATTATTAAAGATCATATTAATCTGTACCTCAATGTAACAGAACTGACCCGGTGCAGCATGACTTTACAAGGGGAAGATCATGCCAGACAAACCTCCTTGAGTTTTACAGTAAGGTTAGTAAAGCATTACATCAAAAGCACTCAGTGGATGTAATATACCTGGATTTTTCTAAAGCTTTTGATAAGGTACCACATGGAGAACTTATTGATGCTTTAATTGAACATGGAATAGGGGGTAAAGTAACTAGATGGATAGAAGCATGGCTTGACACATGGATACAATCAGTTAGTGTAAGTGGTACGTGTTCCACTTGGGCAGAGGTGACTAGCAGGGTGCCAAAGGGCTCCGTGTTGGGACCCTGTTTGTTTAATATGTACATTGCCTCAATGAAAACGGAGACTGAAGCATGGGTATCCAAATTTGCAGATGATACCAGAGTGGGTAGTATAGTTGATAGTCTGGAAGATGTATCAAATCTTCAGAGAGCTTTGGGAGATCTGGAAAAGTGGGTCTTAGATAAAAAACTGACTTTTAATAAAGACAAATGTTGCGTTATGCATTTTGGGAGAGCAAATGGTAATATGACATATTCACTTAGAGGACAGACATTAAATACAGTGGAGCAACAAAGCGATCTGGGTATTATGATAACAAAAGACTTATCCTTTAAGACACACTGTAACCGAGTCATTAAGAAATCCAGTAGTATCCGACACTGTATTACTAAACATATAAAGTGTAGAAACAGGGAGTGTTGTTGCCCCTGTATACCTCCTTGGTGAGACCACATTTGGACTACTGTGCCCAGTTTTGGTCTCCTGGAGAGAAAACTGAAATTGATGCACTTGAGAAAGTACAGCATAGGGCTACTCATAATATAGTGGAGGCAAAAGGACAGGACTACAAAACTAGGCTAAACACTTTGGGGCTCTATTCATTGGACTATAGATGGCTAAGCATGATATGTGTTTAATTTTTAAATCCCTTACAGACTGGTTTATGGGAACTCCTGGGACTGAACTTTAGGAAATTATCATATAGTACATGGGCCCATCCCCTCCAATTAGAAGTGGAATGTCCAAGATTAAAAAAGAGGAAATCCTTGTTAACATTGAGAATAACAAATATTTGGAATGCGCTCCCAGTGGAGGTAGTGGCTAGTGATAGCATAAATATATTTAAGAGTAGATTAGACAACTATCTCACTGAGCATAATATAGCGGGATACCTTTGATATGGCGAGCAAAAGGACTTTTGTTTATTATAGCTCTGTTTTTACCTATGAGACCTATGAGAAGATCGATAGAATGCACCAAAATGCAATGATTCAAAGCACAAGTACCCTCCAAACCCCCGCTCCCAAACTTTCAGTATACTGTAAAACAACCCCAAAATTAACATGACCCCAAGAAAACATTATTGCCGCCAGTCCAACTGACCAACCTATTAAAAGATCCTGGTCCACGATGTTAACCATTTTCTACCCAAGAATGACTACCCCCCATAAAGATACCTATTTGCATTACCCAAATTAATACTATTAAACAACAACTATTTTATATTTATTAAGTCCTTGGCTTTTGTGATAAAAATCCCTGAGAACTATAACCATAAACCTAACATCTGCCCTACAACTAAACAAGGACTGGTACAAAATTAGTACATCATAAACATGCCTATTCCTTGTACAACATGTTGGCTTTAACCTAAGAAATACTATAATAAGTCATTGAAACAAGCCAGGTGGTATTAATCAGCTTTGGTCATCTGTCTGCAGAGCTAGGTATAATGACTAAAAATGCTCCTTCAGTCCTGTGAAACCAAAATGTTGGTGCAGGTTTTGAAGTGAAGTAATAAAGTCTTATAGGAAGTACATTCCAGGATCCATAAAGCAGCAAACATTATCAGTTTGTAAAACTAAAAAAAATTATCAGCTGCAAAGACATAAAGAAGAAAAGAAAAGAAATTAGTATTTTAATGGGGTCGGGAGAGAGTAAGAAAGGTGTCTTCTCAGGTAGACCATTATGTGACCTCCCTAGGTGCTTGCTTCAAACATTATTGATGCATGTGGCATCTTTCATCAAAAGATGCAGCAATCCTGATCTAGTCCCAGTCTGCAATGAAAAGAGAGCCATTGAACCGAACTGGCACCTAACCAGCCTTGCAACCAAAATCAGGGTTTGCCAGGTCACAAGGGGGCTTGGGCCATGGTGGGGCTGCACCATCACTTTTCTGGAGTTTTGTAAACCTCACCATAGATGCAACAGGAGGCTCTGCTTAGACCAGCCAGGAGGTGGTCTAAGGGCACTGCACCACTGTGTGACAATGTGGCAAGTAGGGGGGAACCTACCAGGAGGGGGCAAAGGCAAGAAGGAGTGGGAGGGTGCCATAGGGAGCATGGGGGACACTGTTGAGGATGAGTGTGGTGATCTGGTACCCAGCAAACGTGTATATTGCAATGACTGGCAGTCAATCAGCTAGCGGTCTGAGGAGGGTTGACAGGGAGGAAATCTGTCCTGGTACCCTGCCAGGGTGCATGTTGCAATGACTGGAAGTCAATTGATAAGTAGTCCAGAGAGGGTTGGCAGGGAGGGAAACTAAACTTGCCCCAGGTGGTCACAGCCATGACCTAGAGCTACCACTAAACACAAGCCTGTACATGGGATGCATTGGCTGCAGGGTTTGAGCTGCCAGTGGTAGAGGGAAACCTTCTCTGGGCACCACAGCAGTACCATGGCACCCCCCTGCATTGTGAAATGTTGCCTCCCACTTACAGGCTTCTAGCTAGTAGCACCTGTGGGGCAGGTGACAGGCTGTGCCCACCTGCCAATTGACTGCCAGTCATTGCAATATGCACCTGGCCAGGTGCCACATCACCTGGCCATAAAACTAAAAGTCCTAGCAGAAGGTTGTTCCAATGTCAGGGCATTGTATAGGAGCATATAAAATGAACCACAATTTTATTTGTGTTTTGTTTTAAATATACCGGTGTTTGTGGGAGCCCTGGTTACTATGTGGTAACCAGGAAGAGAGACTGTAAACAAGTCTACCTGAATATACCTTGTTATCTAACAACTGTGTTTGTGATAGATCGGGGACAGTGTTTTAACTTTGATTGGCTCCAATATAAGCTACTGATATGCTAAGAATCAACTTTGCACCGCCAAGCAATACTCGCATTTCCACGCCTATTTCTGGGGTAATCTCACTATATTAGCGAGCCCCGCTGCAAGCACTCACGTGTAAAACTAAAAGTCCTAGCAGAAGGTTGTTCCAATGTGAGGGGCACTGTATATGAGCATGTAAAATGAGCCACAATTTTATTTGTGTTTTTGTTTTAAATACACCGGTGTTTGTGTGGGAGCCCTGGTACTATGTGGTAACCAGGTAAAGAGACTGTAAACAAGTCTACCTGAATATACCTTGTTATCTAACAACTGTGTTTGTGCTAGATTGGGGACACTGTTTTAACATTGATTGGCTCCAATATAAGCGACTGATTTGCTAAGAATCAACTTTGCACCGCCGAGCAATACTGACATTTCCACACCTATTTCTGGGGTAATCTCGCTATATTAGTGAGCCCCGCTGCGAGCGCTCGAGTATTAAACTAAAAGTCCTAGCAGAAGGTTGTTCCAATGTGAGGAGCACCGTATAGGAGCATATAAAATGAGCCACAATTTTATTTATGTTTTTGTTTTAACTATACCAGTGTTTGTGTGGAAGCCCTGGTTTCTATGTGGTAACCAGGAAGAGAGACTGTAAACAAGTCTACCTGAATATACCTTGTTCTCTAACAGCTGTGTTTGTGATAGATTGGGGACACTGTTTTAACTTTGATTGGCTCCAATATAAGCTACTGATTTGCTAAGAATCAACTTTGCACTGCCGAGCAATACTCGATTTCCACACCTATTTCTGGGGTAATCTCACTATATTAAACCCCGCTGTAGATGAGGTGAGCAGGAAGCTGAAGCAGCAACCTCGTGCAGAGGCGTACTGAGACTACTGTAAATCTGCCATGTCTGCAGTGAACAAAAGGGATCAAAAGGATTTAGAAGTGTTGCTCAACTGGTAGGATATACATATTTGAAATATACTTGTGTTCCTAGTTGTTAGGCTAAAATGGCCCAGTCTAAGGTGAAAAAGGCGAAGAGCACTAAAACAAATGTGCACCCAGTGCAATATGTACCTGGAAACATTACAGGACCAGGAGTTTGTGTGTGAGAAATGTAACCAAAATACTGCCCTTTTAAAGGAAATAGATCAGCTACGTAGGAGACTAGATACCTACAAAGAAATTACTTTATTAGAGAGTTTTATTGATAAGACAGCAAAAGAAACAAGCTCAAATCACCTACAACAGAAAAAGTGTGATGTACATGAAATATTTGACTCTCCCTCCAGTAGAATACTGTAAGTAATTCCACCATAGTTCCCCCATGCCCCTTTCCTAGATATGAGCCCCAGCACACTAGTTTACATAATAGATATGCAAGTCTTTTAGTAGAACCTGAGTTAACAGAGGAAAAGTCTACACCAGTAACTACATGTCCCAGAAATCTACAACCAGCAGATACAAAACTACAACAAGCCAGAGATATTGTAGTCATTGGAGATTCTTTAATAAGGGGGGGTTGACACAATGATTTGTGAGGGAATGGAAAGAATCTACCACAGTCAGTATGCTCCCCAGGGTTAAGATACAGAATATTAGCAATTTATTAGATGGATTATTAGAAAACACCACTAAGCCCCTAGTTATTCTACATGTTGGAATAAATGACTTACCTACTTATGATCTATCTGATATACAGTCAAATTATATAAATCTATTTGACCAGATTACAAGCGGGAGGGGGGATAATTATGTCAGGGTTATTGCCTACTATTGGGAAAAATGCATATAAAAATTTCATGATTCATAAAATAAATATTTGGTTGAGGCAATATCGTTTGTTAAAAAATATTGGCTTCATGGACAATTTCACTTCTTTTAATAACCCAGCTTGTTATAAGGGGGACGGACTGCATCTTATTCACTTTGGGACTAGGATTTTGGGGAATAAAATAAATAGAGTCATCAAATTCCATTTAAACTGGGTTATGGGGAGAGGGCCTCTAGTGACCATATGAACCTATGCCAAACAGAAAATTCCTTAAATTGTAACCATTTGGGATGGAACGGTGTATTGATTAATGCTAGAAGCCTGGCTAATAAATTTGAAACATTTAAACATCTCTTGGAATTGAATAATATTCAAATTGCATTGGTTACTGAGACATGGTGGGAAGCGAATGACTGTTTGGATAAAGACATTTTGGGTTACAATTTATACTCTAAAAGTAGGGTCTACAGGAAAGGCGGAGGTGTGGCTATCTACATACAAAATAACATATTGAGTGAAGAAATCCCAGTAGATATTCCTAACTTAGAATCACTATGGATTAAACTCTTTCCCCAAACTGGTCCCCCTTACATTTTAAGATAGGTATACAGACCTCCCTCCATAACATACAAGGATGATGGGGCACTTTTAAACTACTTAGAAAATTTGGATCCAGCCAGTAATCTAATGATTTTTGGGGATTTCAATCTACCAAACGTAGACTGGCAAACAGCTTCTACAGTTAGTAAAACTGAAGGTTGATATATGGATATGTTCCAGGAATTGGAGTTAGAAAAAAAGTACAATACCCTACAAGAAATGGAAAAATATTGGACATTATTCTAACTAATACAGAAAATTGTATTTCCAATATTAATATAGGGGCTCCCCTGAGTAATAGTGACCGTAATATGTTTGTTTTTTTTCAAATCATTGGGAAGCTAAAACAAATAGCCATTGGATCAACTCAAATTTTAAATTTTCACAAAGCAGACTTTGAGGGCATAAAAACTATGCTCAAACACTGGGACTGGCCCAAAGAATTTAGTACACTGACAGTTGAGGGTAAATGGAGGTTATTGATTCAAAAACTTAAAAACCTTATTAAAACGTATTTACCTAAAACAAATAAATATAATAGTAAACATATAATTACCCCATGGTTTAATTCATCAATTGAACATGCAATAAATACAAAAAATGGCTCTTTAGAAAGATAGGGAAAGGACATTCTCACCTTGTTTTCAAGTATAGGCTACTAGTAAAAAATATCAAGAGTATGATAAGGATTGCAAAATCTAAATATGAATTGAATTTGGCACATAAAGTAAAAGATAATAAGAAAGCCTGTTTTGCCCATATTAATAGAACAAAGGGGAAGATAAATTCTATAGGACCCTTTACAACTAAAGATGGGAAACAGGCTTCCAACTTAGAAGCTGCTAATATTCATAATCACTACTTTTGCACTGTATTTAATACACGAGATGATAGGATAGAAAATACTGTGGATCTATCTCTTAGCGATGAACCTATTATCTTACCTAAAGTAGTTCTTGATAAGTTAAGAAAATTGGATGTTAATAAATCACCAGGCCCAGATCAAATCCACCCTAGGTGTTAAAAGAATTGGCTGATGATATATACCTCCTCTTACCATAGCACATTGCAACATTCACTTAAAATCAGAGAAGTTCCTCAAGATTGGAGGATTGCTTAAGTGGTGCCCATCTATAAAAAAGGATTGAAAACAAACCCTGAGAATTATAGGCCTATCAGCATAACTTCCCTAATGGGTAAAATACTCTAAAGTATTATTAAAGATTTCATACAGGAGTACCTTGATAAAGTCGGGCTAATTGACCCAGTACAGCTTGGGTTTACCAAGACTAGGCCCTGCCAAACTAACTTATTGGTATTGTATGAGCTAGTGACCAAAGAGGTTGACTTGGGTAAATCTGTTGACCTACTTTTTTTAGATTTTGACAAGGTGTTTGACAAACTGCCACACTCTGAGCTTATTAATACTTTGAGAAAATATAATTTAAACACCCATATAATAAATTGGGTGAAAAACTGGCTAACAGGACTGGAAGCAGATAGTTACCATAAATGGAGAGTATTCAAATTGAGCTTCTGTCACCAGTGGAGTACCCCAGGGGTCAGTGTTGGGGCCATGCCTTTTTAATATCTATGTTTCTACTTTATCTATTAGTGATCCCAATATATGGATGCTTAAATTCACTGATGATTGTCGAGTAGGGGCAGTTTTAAATAACCCAGACAGTAGTGTAGCACTTCAGCTAGCTCTGGATAATATACTAACTTGGGCAACTACCAACAAACTAATGTTGAATCATAATAAGTGCAAAGTCATGCACCTAGGTATGCACAATAAACATCACAAATACAAATCAGCAAACATAGTTTTATTGGAAACAGTACAGGAAAGAGATCTGGGGATAATTGTAAACCCCGACTTAAAATTTAGAACTCACTGTAAGTCCCAAATAAACAGAGCAAATCAAGTCCTTAATTGTATACTTAGGCATATGTCCAGTAGAATGATTGAGGTACTACTCCCCTTGTATATAGCTTTGGTGAGGCCCTATCTGGAGTACTGTGCGCAGGTCTGGTCCCTTACCACAAGGAAGATATACTAAAGATTGAGAGAGTACAATGGAGGTTCACTAAAGTCCTTGTGGGTATGTCAAATATCACTTATGAGAACCGACTGAGGGTACTTAATCTGTATACATTACAGTACAAAAGATTAAGGGGAGATATGTGCTTATTATTTAGAGCAATAAATGATACTATCTTCATTAATAAGCTGGGAATTGTCCAAATTGATAAAAAGTTTAACACTAGAGGGCATGCTAAACAATTATTTTTACCTAAATGGAAATCTTTACTCAGGAAGCACTGGTTTAGTCACCGGATCCCTGAAGCAATTTCTGCAGGTGGGCCAGATGCTTGTTCCTAGGCTGTTGCTGTGGTGACTTCTGTGTTTTTGCAGGGACCTCCTTTATAAAATTTGGTGTATGGTCCTTGACACACCCAGAGTTCACCGCAACCCTAGAGTGACCTAACTTGTATTGCTTTAAGGGCTCTTTGAAAATCAAGCCCCATGTGTTCGAGCTGAAAAAAGACATTTCTGATATTGATCAGACCCTCAGTTATTTCCAGGTTTGCAGTAGCATCTGTTGGGGGTATGAAAAAAGTATCAGAATTTGAAATAGGGTGCAAAACAAAGTCACTAAGCTTCTGTAAGGCTTGGCGTACATTACAGCCACCTTGGCTCCAGCAAACTTGGTAGATAAGTGTGAGTTACAGAACATGCTCATAAAAATGATTTAAGAATATACAAAACACTAAAGAACCCTACTGTGGCACCCAGGACGACTGGTGCAAGACTGAAACAGGCAGACAAGGAGGGTAAGCAGGTCTGCACACAGTAAACAGCTGCTAAATTGAGACTACAAACTATATCCCTTACCGAAATAATTATATGAAATGTTTTCATGCTGCACACATAAAACTACTCAAGTGATATGCATGCTGCAAGAATGATTTAAATGTTAAATTGGAACTGATTGCTGCATATGGCATGCGTGCAGCAAGTGAGTGTGGAAACCATGATTTTTATGTTAAATTGGGAAAGACTGCATGCATGTGGCATGTGTGCAAAAAGCAAGTGGTCACTGATAACTGCACACATAAAAGTTAAGTGACTGGCTCAGGATCACAACATACACAAGTGGGGCTAATGAGATTCAAACCCAGGTCTTCATGCCTCCAAGTCTCCTGGTTTGCAGTTCAGTGTCTTTAACACTAAGCCAAACTGTCTGCACACATATAGGCTCACTTGTACTTCAATACATACTATATCTGAATACATCTGCATGCATTTGGCATGCTTGTAGCCACTGTTATGCTTTTCAGTTTTCTTCTCTTCCTCATCTCAGTTTCACAGTTGAACTGTAGCACACATACCAATGGAAACACATGTGTTTTTTCCCACCCACAATACACAAACTTACCCACAAAACCACTTAATTACTTCTGTCTGGCCTATACTCCTACTATTTTCTCTCCATAGTTTTGAATGCTTCCACACAAACAGACTTTAAGGCACAAACACAAAAGTAGCAATAACTCAGCACACTCACCCACATGGCCAGCCCCCCCCCCATGCACACACTGTAGTGGGTATGGCCATGCTGTGACAGACAACCCACCAAGTATAGATAAAAGTAAAAAGTCTCTAACTTGAATACCAGGGAGTCAGAGGCAGGAGTCTTTATGATGTCAATGAGTCAGAATGCTGGGTCGTACCCCCTTGAAATGAATGGAATTATTTTTTATTGCTATTTTATGCATTATGATGGTGAGTTGGAGAACAATGAAGGCCATTATTCTACTAACAAGACCCTTGTTAGTCAAGCGGTGGCCTTCATTAATCTCCAACTGTCCATTAATAATGTATAAAATAGTAATAAAAAATATCCCCATATGTTTCAATTGTGCACACCCCTGCAGTTTCCTTTGCCCTTTGTCATAATGTGCCTTAGCATGGGGATATGGAGGTCAGCTTCACTGGGGGGTGGCATAAGCTTGACTATAGTGGGACTCCAATAGTCTGTGCGTACCATATTGCTTAACTGTCCATGAGTGCAAGGGACAGCTCTAGAATGTCTGTACATCTCTAAAAGTTTCAACTTATTTGGTTTCACCAAAAAGTGATATGCAATTCAGGAAAAATTCAAATGTGTAAGATTCATCTGTATATACCCCAGAGCAGTGCATCAGATTTGGGCTTAAACACACCCAGTTACTAACCAATTTTTTACCTGGCTGAAGCCCCCAAAAAAAATACTGTCACAATTTTTCTCCCTGACTCCATTCCATTCAATACCCATCCCCTATGGGTCATGAAGCCACCCAAAGGTGAAGGAACATGAAAAACACATCAATATTTCAGTCTTTCATCCTTCCTCAATCCCCCTGTAAAAAAAATATTTACTTTTACTAACCCAGCCATATGGCCAGAACCTACAGCCTGGCATAGTGTGCCACCAGCATAGTTTTCAGTCCACTCTGCCTCTGCCCTTCCACCAGATGCTGGATGCTAAAACTGACCATCACAGGTCCCCAGCATAGTCCGCATCAAGTCACCTCACCAACCGAACCCACCCATCCTGGGTTGCTTGCTTCTTGCTTGGTTGCTGCCGTGGCTGCTGCCATACTGCATTGATCAAGGCCTATGAAGGTCACCCACACTGCTGTCACCACTTCTGCTAAGACTAGCCTGCTGCCATGGGGGTCTGTGATTCTTTTTTGCAAGGCAAGCCTAGTAGAATAAGTAGGTAGCCTAGTCTTGAGTTAGCTTCTATCTCACCCTCTGCCCCTTCAGCTACCAGGGAAGATGAAGGCTCATTAAGAGTAGACCAACAAAAATATGCTGCCACAACACTGCTATTGAGAGTTCAGTGTTCACTGACACCTCCAAGCTGTAGTGTGCAGTCTGTCTACTCTGGTGGGAAAGACAGTGTCGCACTTGTAAGACTCATGCGCTCTTTCTTGGCTGGAGCTCATCCATATCACATGTGACTGTGTTGCTGTTAATAGGTGGAGAGAGTGGACAACACAATACCAGATGCAGTTGAGTCTGGAGAGTACCTGCAGCATGAGCACACACAGGCCAGGTGGGCACTTATTGTGCAAAAGATTAAATCCAAATTTAAAGCCATTATTGCCACACCATAAGAACAACCTAGGCACAAATGGGGGGCAACTGTCCCCCTCTGCCCTACCTAAATGGCACCCTTTAATTAATGGTAGAAATTCATTCTTATGTGCTAATGTAATGGTATCTACTGTGTTCTGAGGTACTGTATCTCCATGTTTCATGATGTGTCCTGATCATCACATGAGTTAGTGTCCTTCATTTTGACAGCCCATGTCCCTCATTTCAGTGACAAAATGTGAGGTATGGTGCATGCTTCCAAGACTCATAGCGTATATGCTCAATACAGAATGACAAAGGGAAAGTAAGTGAGATGAAACAGTCATGGAGAAACAAATTTGTAGCACTAAATATGCATAAGAGATTTGCATGGTCCAAAACACAAAGGGTAGGCTTCACAACACAGAGGCCCCTCTTCATACATCTGGAATGGAGGATGTTGACTGGCTATATCTTAGGCATTTAATGCAGTAAGCAAATACTACTTTAAAAATTATTGGTGATTTAATGACAGAAATCAAAAGCCATTAAACAACTTGCAAAAGGACTAGAATTAATGAGTTTACCTAATTTTTGTAGAAATTCAAATAATTTATTTTAATGACTCTAATTGATTGCAGTGGTATAAGAAATCGAAACTGATGTGTTTTTAGATGTGATTTGTAACCACTTAGCTGCTGCAACATGGCAAGTGTGCAGCATGTGAACCTGATGTGATGTTTAAATGATGTTCACACCAGCTTAACTGCTGCACTCATGTCAAGTGTGCAACACACAAACATAATGTAATTTTTAGAAGATGTTCACACCAGCTTACCTGCTGCACACATGTCAAGCTTGCAGCATGTGAGCCTGATTTGTTTTTTAGACCTGGTTCACTTAGGATCACTTTGTGTATGTGAACTGCATGCAAACATTGCACAATTAAGCATGTGGCATGCATTCTGCATGTACACAGCACACCTATATTTCTGTAAGGGATAGACTTATCTCCATCCATTGATATCATCCCAGAACTCCACAGACATCAATTTTGCAGTGTTAGCGGTTACAATGTCACCATTGTCATACATCTTTCCTATGCAGGAACAGCTTAAACCTACCAGATACTGTATGTTGCAATGACCACATTGGAAGAGACAGAAATCTGCTATGCAGAAAATGTCAGCAGACATGCCATGAGACCTAACTCTCTGTGTAAAACACAACATAATTATATTCAACTGTCTTGGTTCCAAGAGCAACTAGGAAAATTCTACACCTTCACACTGGTCATTTCTATATTTATTGGGAATATATAATTTGTTGCAGTGGAATAGCACATTTATACCCACTAGTATCTAATAAAGTCTATACCATACAAGTGGCAATGCCACATGTCAGTTGCAAAGGTCTTATCACTCATGTGTAGATACGCTTGTTATTCCATTGCAATCCCTTATGCATTTAATATATACCACACTATTGTTAACATTTTATTATTACTGATGTATCTTATTTTAGCTTAAAACTGCCTCTTTTTCCATTATACACTTTTATCTGATTTGTTGATTTCTGTATTCTATTTTTAGACTCTATAGAAGGTGGAAAAGTGTAGTTTTATTTAGTTTGTGTTAATCAGGGAAGTACACTAGGCAAACAATGCCTATTTTCAGGTATGACCCAGGAGATTACACCTAAGCAATAATACCTGACAGTATGGGTGGTATTTATCTATAGCGGACCACTCAGGGGTGTAATAAGGCCAGATGCCACAGGTGGAGAGTCTTATAGCACCTGGAAGTTCCAGTACCCTGGAGGGTACTACTGTGCTTAGATAATTAGTATATGTAGAGTTTTATTTTTAAGAAATGTAAACAAAATGTTATGGTGGCCCACTCGAGAGTGACACCATGACAGTGGAACCTGAAAACAGACCATTACAGCAACAGTCACTGTAATGGTCTGTTTTCACCAATGTGGCTTCTCCTGGTGTTCTGTTCCTCCCTGAACAACTCAGATCTGGAGTTGTTTATATTGAAATGCAGGGGTGCGCAAAGCACTTCTTTTCGTGGTGACACAAATGCGTCGTATATTGTGCCATCACTGTGCGGAGGTCAATAAAATTCCTGTTGACCACAAGTGGTGCATCCAAATGTTAAAAGTTAAAAAAGGTAAAAATTATTGAAACACAGTTTACTTAAAGTAGTCCCTCTACCGGTAGGATTGCCAGTACAGGGCATTGATGTTTACGAGAGCCAATGACAGCCTATTTGTTTTCTGCTTGCTTTCTGCTTTCTTGACCTCTGCCCTCCCAGCAGTACAATATGGCAGAGATCACTGTATATAATCCAAAAGGGCAAATGTCCCAAAGTAATGGGTTTTTTATTATTACTATTATTGGTGGCTGTTGCTTAGTACAAACCATTTTCCTAGCTATCTTGGACTATGCAGACTTCCTGTATGACCATGTTCCAAAAATTGCCCTACCTAAGCTTGACACCCTTTATCATACTGTAGGGCCTTCCGTTTCATCTCAGGTGCGGCATATAATACCCATCACTGTGTACTCTAATCCACAGTAGGATGGACCTCACTTACATTTAGGAGGCAAAGGAATACTATACTATGGACCTATAGATCTATATCCAAGATGCTACCCTCTACATTTCTGACTGTCTGCCCTCCTGCACCTTACAACACTATGCCTTGAGAAGCCATTCGTACATCTCACTAGCTGTGCCTAAAGTCTTTTCCTGTTTTGGCAGAGCCTCCTTCAGCTATGTGCTGCCCCAGCTGTGGAACAACATCCAGAAATCCATTAAATTGGTGCATCCTATTAGTTTTGTGGAATTCAAGTCACTCTATTCGAGATACTTCTCAGAGCCTTGTCAATGCCCTCCCTGTCACTAAACTGTAGCCATACATTGCTATTCTTACAGTCAACCCTCTACTCTTTCTGTCCTCTCATTAGAATTACCTAAGCCATGTTCCTGGGTCATCCTTGCTTTCTACTTGCTGCTGACCCCAGCTTGCACTGTCACTAGCATCAACTCTGCTCTCTAGAGCTATCAGTGTCTAAAAGCACTGGTTCGGCACATTAGTGCTGACTTGCTTCTACCCGCTACTGTACTGTTTACTAGGATGAGTCTTCACCTTATGATCGGACGTCATTGATTACCCTTGTACCTTGTTTTATTGCTATGTATGGTATTACTATGCCCATTTGTGCTGTATGTTCTGTTGTGCTACTGTATTATTTATTCTGTACCTACCAGGCCCTCCTTGAAAATGAGCTTGCTCAATGGAGTTTCACCTGGCTAAATAAAGACTGATTGGCTGATTGATTGATTGATTGATTGTTGCAGTCTGAGCACCATGGGGACAAACTGCTGAGTCAGCATGATCAGGACAACAACTACTGAGTGACTGAGAATTGAGCTGCCACCATGTAAGGCCTGTAATGATTTTGTTAAATTTTTTTCTCTGTTTTGCTTCCCCTGTGCTACAGTTACCATGCTAGCTGCATCAGTTTACAATGTGGATGCTACTGGTAACTTGGGAAGTCTCTTCACTGTCTGAGAGTTAGGATTATACTGAACTGGTGATCCTGTACTAAGCATGTGTGGCTGGACAGTGCATGGATTAGAAACAGGAAAACCAGCAGTAAAATGAGAAGAAGAACAATTTCTAAATTATAGCTACTGTGTCTGTGTGAGCAGTAAGTTTAACTGTTTAATTTCTTGGTGGGCAAGAGGCACAGCTGAGTGGGGCTGGCAGGTTGCTTAAAATGTATCATGCACTGCCTGTAGTGCTCATCTTCAAGAAAAAAGTGTGACTTTCTAAACCTGCCTATAAAATAACTCGAAGTATTTTGTTGATGTTTTACTCAGATTTAAAGTTTTATGAACCAAACCTGTCAAAAGCGGGAGGGGGGAGACCATCTGACAGTAAGGGGGGGGTGGCTCAGTTGCTCACTAAGTAGTGAGAAAACAAACATGGCAGCCATGACCATTTTTAAAATTCAATGGGGCAAAGTGATCCTGTAAAAAGGCAGACAGGACTGGTAATTATTATTTCCTGGTCTCTGTTGCCTGATACCAGATGGTGTGGATGGTGACATTAGCCAATCAGGCTTCTAGATTTTCCTGACCCACTTTCTAAATAAAATTACATACAAGGTGATACATACAGTTGATTTAATGCAAAACAATGAACAACGAAGGGAGGAAACATGACAAAACCATAGCTATACCACATACCACACCACTTAGTGGCAGACAGTCTCCCCCTCTCCCACTGCCGACAGTTTTGATTCATAAAACTTAAAATCTGAGTAATCATTGCAGGGGAAGTTTAGGAACAATATCAGGAAGTTACAATACGCTTGTCAATGTAAGGCTATGCAGAGGATGTATGAGAACCACTGTATTAGGTCAGCATCGAATATGTAATGTGTTGTCTACAGAGGTTGTTCATAACATTTCCAAGTGAAATAACATGTGCTGTAAGCAAAAATAAATATTTATTCCCCAAAGAATGATTTATGTCTTTCTTTCTTTCTTTCTTTCTTTCTTTCTTTCTTTCTTTCTTTCTTTCTTTCTTTCTTTCTTTTTTCCTTTCTTTCTTTCTTTCTTTCTTTCTTTCTTTCTTTCTTTCTTTCTTTCTTTTCATTGGAAGTGGTAGACTGGAACATGCATCCTATTTCCAGCCATGTTCCAGGGCAAAAATAAATGCAGCAATATTACAAAAACATGATCAAAGAAAGAGATGTATGATAAATACAGAATATGCATATATGAAAAGCATCACCCAAATATTTAGAGCAGCTAAAGTAATACAAATTAAACAGACTGTGTAATGAGTGCTAATTAATTATCATATAGTACAGCATGCTAAACTATGAGTCATGATTGCTCATGTAGCTCAAGAATAACATAACTCAGAGGTGAAGAGAGTATGAAGGTATATGGCAGTATAGTTCAATGTATAAGCAGTATGGTGGTATTTATATGTATCAAGCAGTTCTCTCCTCTGGATATTTTTTTTCAATTCATGGACCCTAACCAAGGGTCTAGCTTGTGATGAATGTTATCAGCTCAGTGCGCTTTTCCTAGTAAAACGTTTGAAATTAATAAAATAAATAACTGCCTGAATGAAAAGTTCTTTCATAATGATAAGGCTGAACACATAAAACATATTTGCCAGTAGTTTTCATAGCTTTAGGAAGAGAATACAGTGATCAGTGAGGGACTGAGGAGAGAAGTGGCCATTTCAGTGAGGTACAGTAGTTGACTATATGGGACAGGAGAATCTTATAATAAAAAAAAGTTTAAATATCAGAATTTCCAATTGTAAACCTTCCTATAATATGGGTAAGTAATCTCCATTAACAAGTAAGGCTGGCAATGGTGTGTGGGTCTTGGTAATGACAATACAAATCTACATAAAACATTAAATTGTGGAAAAGCTTTCTCCTGTTAATGTTTGTGTAACCTCAGGTGGTAAGCAGTTTGTATCTGACAGCAATACCAGGTGGGCTGGGTTCGGGGAGGAATAGGTCACTCGGCACAAAGGCTAGGTTTGGCTACTCTGCACAGGGGCATCCAAGTAATTCGAACACAGGAATCAATAACTGTAATGTCCAATACCAGAAGTGGGATTCTAAAGTGTGGCTTTTTATTCACATCCAAACAGAATAAACAAAGCATAGATGGACCCCCATGGGGCTACACTCCGGGTAATGCAGATTAAAAGAAACAAGAACACTTCCTCAACACTTTAGCCCTCAGGCTCTGAACCCACCGGGCACACAGCCCAGACATGTACGCTGCTTTGGGATACACGGCCCGAACTTCTACACTCTTCTGGGTTTTCCCTGGCTCAGCTCCCTTGCCGTCCACTCGGACACCTTCCATATTTCATGGAAACATTTTCTGGTGGCTCCCTAAACCACCTAAAAGCACCTTGGCTCCATCAGGGAATTCTTCCTCTTAATCCCATGTCTGGGTACTTTCTCAGGCACTGGCCAAGTACCTGAGAGAGAAAGTAGAGTGCCTCAGAGCAATCCGTGAGAGGTGAATTTGGTTACTACTGATGGGGGTCTCCCACCTCTCGCCTCCCACAATTCATACCCCATTTCTCTGGACAGTAAACACCTCATCCTGTAAAGCTTTACAATGTAGATTCTTGCTAAATGTATATCACATTCCATCTACTTGTCTTGCTTCCCATTTGTGCTGGACTTGAACATACTTTTAAGTGGCATTGACCATTTCTCAAGACCCTCCACTGAGTTAAGCAGTCCAATCTCCACTTTCCTTCACTCTTTGTGCTGGAATTGAACATACTTGAATTAAGTGGCAATGTCCATTACTCTAGACCTCCCACAGATTAAGCAGTCCAATCCCCACTTTCCAACTGTTCAGGTGAAAAACACTTGGCCCTCTTCTCTTTCAGAGCGAACTCACCCTTTGGTTGCAGGTGCCCCACAGGCGATTCCTCCACAAGGAATTTCTCTCTCTCAGAGCTTCTGGTGCCTCAGCACAACTTGAATAGGCAGCTTCTTTCCCTTAGCTGGACCCAGAAGGGTTGCCCCTGAAAAACAGGCAAAATCCTTCCCCCATCCCCTCAGAGATGGGGCTCTTGAACCATTGAAAGTGGTCTCCACCACTTCAATTACCAGTTCCTGTGTTCCTGTCATGGTAGAAATACACACCTTCCAAAAGTAGCTCTAAAACAGAGCTTAAAGCTCTGAGAGCCTGCACGCACTCAGCTGTACTATGTCTCTCACTCAGACTGCACACAGACTGAATTCAAAATCCCCAACATTCTACACTAACCTCCAACTGCAATATTCCAGTGTGGCTTATGCAGCTGCAAAAGTTCTATGGTGATGTCATCCCTCAGTCTCAGTTGAGACTGAGAACAGAGTGAGACAGTGTGAAATCCATTTAACTGGAGTTTCACAAGCTGCCTTCCCTGCCTACCACTAGGTCTTACTGGGATTCTAGTAACCCCGGGTAACAGGGGGGTTACACTCCTTCTGGGCTAGGAAAATGACTGTCCGCAGTCATTAGTTACCTGACTTAGGCCATCCTACCCTATGTGTTACCTATGGAGAGAGGTGATCAGGTCCCCTCCTACCATGTGCTAGGCAGAGGCAGGCAACACTAAGGGCCCAGAGGCCATCAGCTGATGCATCAGCCTCTATTCTACCCGCTGACTGTGGGTACCCAGTGGCTCTGGAAGAACTGTCCAGAGCATAGCCCTAACAGATCAGCACTGCAGTCCCTATGGCCATTCAGGACCACAGCCTGTCTATCCCCCATAGCCCTCTAGGGAAAACCTGACTGCCTCTAACTCAAATCCCAAAACAAAACAAACAGGAGACCTCCCCAACCCTGGATACCATGCAGCCACACACCAGGAGCTAATACCATACCATATGCATTACTTCCACATTTCCCCACTACCATACCTGTGGAAGAAAAAGGTTACTCACAGTAACAACAACACCAGTGCTTCAAACACTACACACTAAAGTACTAGTGAGGAACTCCGATGAGTCCCTCCTCCTCTTCTTGTCTTCTCTTCTATCTTCTTCAGGAATGCCTGCAAGAAAAAAGAAAGACAACACACACTCCTAATCTGCATACATAGTCTATCTAAACCATTACCATCAAAACACTAGAGAATCCCAAAAAGATTTTTTTAGAAAAGGTAGAAAAACAGTATAAACATTAGAAAACAGTAAAAAACAATTACATTATTTATAATACACCTTTTGGGGGATGGAGTGCCCTAAAAGTCCCATCTAGCGACCACAGTGCCCGAAGGCTAGTCCATTAAAGATTAACTCCTGAGCCGGATCCCGGTGAAGCACAGTTCTAGCAGGCCAAAGTCCCGAAGGGAAGAGTCTTTGAGGACAGTTCAAACATCTGGAGTCTGCTAGTGTAGGGTGTGTACTGCAATGTCATAAGACTAGAAAAGTCTGGACTTACCAGTCCCTTGTAGAACGAAAACAGCACCGACCTGGTCCTCAGCCGAAGACTCTCTCTAGCAGCATTCTTCCGATACAGCTGGGCCAACATCTTCCGGGAACGACAGGAGGGCACATCTGGAAACTGCTGGGTTGATGTCATCTCTGGAGATGGAACCTTGGAACAGGAACAAAAAGGAAAACAGCTGGTCTGATGTCATCCGGTTACCAGGTGATGAATCAGGTGGGCTGGTGTCCTCTCTGGATCTGAAGTCATCTGGTAGGCCAGTCGATGGATTCTGGAAAGTCAGTACAATTTAGAACTGATGAATGTGGGGCACCTGAGTCCTGGAAACCCATACTGGCAGAACGACAAAGGCACTGCAATGGCTGGAGTGGCACTGACTACCATTGCTCTGCTTTCCATTTGGTCAGGCATGGGCACTATTTTCAGGAGGTCTTTTGCATTGTGGCCAATAGCACAACAGGTCAGGCGCTTGAATTATTACCCTGTCTGGTGCACATAATTCACACTGTGAAAGGTTTCACATCCCTCTCCATCCACTATTCGAACAGTGTCCATTAACGGTGTCCTGCCTCTTTTCCACTGACTGTATTTGTCGTGAAACATTCTGTTCTAGACATGCTTCTTTGCACCAGGATGCACACATTTTATTGCTTCTGCCCAAATCCAGGACTTCCTGTTTTGTTCAATCTCCTCCCAGACTCTCCTAGGAAAGGTAGGAAAGGACATCCCATAGATTTAATTTGCCTTCCTACGAACCAGTCTCTCCTCTTTACTAGCTTTGGTCAACCTGAGATCTCTGGCCTGGCTTGGGGGCAGCCAGTCCTGGTTCTGCCAGCTACGCTCTCTCAAAGACACAAAAAATGGATCCCTGACTTCTTCTTGCACAGCCAGGGCAGTGGACTCACCACTCTGTTTCATGCATTCCTCTCAGGCAAAAGCTTGAGGCTGTGTACCAGTTCCTTTTTCACAAGGCCACATAGGTTCCCCTCTTCTTCTTCCTCACTGAGAATCTGTTCCCAGGAGTGAGCAGTTGTCCTCACTCCTGAGACTATCCACTCTTCGCTGGGAGCAGAGGTCAAAACCTCCCATTCAAAGGCCTCCCTCATCTCGTCTTCTCCTATGAGACTTGGGCTAGGCCCCCTCCAAGGGTCTACTGATGCTTCCTGAATTATCTCTCTGCGATCCAGAATCCAAACATCAGCACATTGTTCTGTCTGTAAATCTGCACCCTCTAGCTTTGTTCCACACTTCGAGGGCCTTCTCCAACAGGCTCCACCTGGTGCTGTGTCCTGCCAACTGCAGATTCTTGAACTTTTGTCCATGTGGGAGCCAAATGAATCTTGGGCACTTTAAATAAACCGTATTTCTCTAGGCACCTAGAATAGTGAGGTACCATGAAGATGTCCCTTCCAGCATTTAAGCACATTAAACATACTTGCACTGGATAGCCAGGAATCAGCACATGAAGAGGCAGTCATCCTCCATAGGAACATCTCTCAATGTCCCTTATCTTGTTTACTTCTACTGCTACCACAGCCTGGGCATGATCCGGGTAGCGGGCTGGTCCTGAGGTCATGACTGCAGAGAAAAACAAACAAACGCTCACTGTTATTGAAAAGTCCCACATCACTGAACACTTTCTTTCACTTTCAAAATGGCTCCTCTGCTGCTGTGTTTACATTACTACCCCACCCTGTAATGGCAGCAGCAGCACGCTTATGCATCAACATTCTGTAATTGGGTCAAGCCACTGCGCATCCGATTTACACACCCTAGTGATAACTTTGCTCAAACTGCACAAACTTGCACTGTTCTTTTTTCTAGCACATTTATATGATATTCCACAGACTTTTTCACTTGCTGAAGACATTGTTCTAGCTCACAGTCCCTTAAAGCCTCAGTATTTCAAGCACAGGATTGTCTGTAACTCTTGCTGCATATCGTGATACAACTCACAGTCTCTCTCATGGCTTTGAAACTTACACTGACGCTGAACCCATAACTATGCTCACAGTCGACGGCTTAAAAGGCTTGCTTTTGCTGGTAAACTTAACACAGTCTTTGATTGCAAAGTGATTACACTGCTGCACACAGATTCAGCTGGCTTTTGGCAAAATCACTTGTCTGAGCAATTATTTCTGTTGGTACTCACTGTTATCAGTAGCTGTTTGCTGTGATGGAAAATGGCCTGCAGCCAGTCTTGGAGGCCTCTGAACAGAAGCGGGTTGGCAGTCCTGCTGATCGTCCCTCTGAACACCACACTCACAGTCCAGTCGATTGAGATGCAGGTTGCGCTCGAATTTAAACAGAACAGACAGTTTTTTGCACTTTTACAGCGCTTTCAGTCACCGCAATCCTCCTCTTGTAAGGCAGTATGCACACTCCACTCACACTCCCTCTCATATGCTGGGCAGTCACTGTGGAACTGTCTTGGGGGTGGGACTGATTGCAGTCTCACCAATCACATGACACCATGCAAATGAGCCTCTTTCCTCTCAAGTCGCTCTTCTCCCTCACGGCATCATCGAGCAGGCAAATTTAAACTGCAAAACCACACTTTTTTTCTCGACTGACTCCACGGCGGGAGCCCATTTCAACCATTTTTCATGGCCATTAACACAACAAGTCTCTCAATTCACTCAGAAAGCATTTCCAACGTCCAGGGCACAATTTTCCTTTTGCTCCCAGTTTTTAAAAGTTGGCAAACCGCTGTAATTTTTGATGCAGGACAAGGGCATACTCTCTCAGGCTTTACTGCTCCTTGGTAAACAGTTGGCATTTTAACAGAAGCACATGGACAACAGCACACAGCAGCACATTAGTTAACCTTGCTTCAGATTTTTGGGCTACCCACTGCCAGATAACCAAAACACTAGCCCATTGCCCAAGCACCTTTCTTGCATTCCTCCCTAACTTACAAACCCAAATCCTCAGTAGTGCCTCCATTTTGTAACCCTAGGTGGTATGCCATTTGTATCTGACAGCAATACCAGGTGGGCTGGGTTCAGGGAAGAATAGATCACTCAGCACAAAGGCTAGGTTTGGTTACTCTGCAAAGGAGCACCCAAGTAATTCCAAACACAGGAATCAATAACAGTAATGTCCAATACCAGAAGTGTGATTCTAAAGTGTGGCTTTTTATTCACATCCAAACAGAATAAACAAAGCATAGATGGACCCCCATGGGCTACACTCTGGTAATGCAGATTAAAAGAAACAAGAACACTTCCTCAACACTTTAGCCCTCAGGTTTCGAACCCACCGGCACACAGCCCAGACATGCACGCTGCTTTGGGATACACGGCCTGAACTTGTACACTCTTCTGAGTTTTCCTGGCTCAGCTCCCTTACCGGCCACTCGGACACCTTCCATATTTCATGGAAACATTTTCTGGTGGCTCCCTAAACCACCTAAAAACGCCTCGGCTCCATCAGGGAATTCTTCCTCTTAATCCCTCATCTGGGTACTTTCCTCAGGCACTGGCCAAGTACCTGAGAGAAAGTAAAAGGTGTCTCAGAGCAAATCCATAGAGGGGAATGTGGTTACTACTGATGGGGGGTTTCCCACCTCTCGCTCCCACAATTCATACCCGGCCATTTCTATGGACAGTAAACACCTCATCATGTAAAGCTTTGCAATGTAGATTCTTGCTAAATGTATATCACATTCCATCTACTTGTCTTGCTTCCCATTTGTGCTGGACTTGAACATACTTTTAAGTGGCATTGACCATTTCTCAAGACCCTCCACTGAGTTAAGCAGTCCAATCCCCACTTTCCTTCACTCTTTGTGCTGGAATTGAACATACTTGAATTAAGTGGCAATGTCCATTACTCTAGACCTCCCACAGATTAAGCAGTCCAATCCCCACTTTCCAACTGTTCAGGTAAAAAACACTTGGCCCTCTTTCAGAGCGAACTCACCCTTTGGCTGCAGGTGCCCCACAGGCGATTCCTCCACAAGGAATTTCTCTCTCTCAGAGCTTCTGGTGCCTCAGCGCAACTTGAATAGGCAGCTTCTTTCCCTTAGCCAGACCCAGGAGGGTTGCCCCTAGAAAACAGGCAAAATCCTTCCCTCCATCCCCTCAGAGATGGGGCTCTTGAACCACTGAAAGCGATCTCCACCACTTCAATCATCAGTTCCTGTGTTCCTCTTATGGTGGAAACACACACCTTCCAAAAGTAGCTCTAAAACAGAGCTTAAACCTCTGACAGCCTGCACACTCAGCTGTAATACTCTCTCATTCAGACTGCACACAGACTGAATTCAAAATCCCCAGTGTTCTACACTAACCTCCAACTGCAACATTCCAGTGTAGTTGTGCAGCAGCAAAAGTTCTATGGTGATGTCATCCCTCAGTCTCAGCTGAGACTGAGAACAGAGTGAGACAGTGTGAAATCCATTTAACTGGAGTTTCACAAGCTGCCTTCCTGCCTACCACTAGGTATTATTGGGATTCTAGTAACCCTGGGGAACGGGGGGGGGGGGTTACATTTGTCTACAATGCAAATCAGATGGGAAGCTTGTACTCACAGGGCAGGATTCACAGATGCCCAGAAATACCTGCAGCTGTGGGTAAAACACAGCGCAAGTCAGTGGCGACTTGCAGATCTGCAGGTTACCCGCAGCTGTGGGTATTCACAAAGGTGGAGCCAGATTACGACCGGCTCCACGATCTATGGCTGCCTGTGGGTGGGGTCGTCAGGGTGACAGCCACAGCTGCGGGAATGGGTTACAGCTGCTGGAAGCAGACGTAACTCCCTCCGCAACTGCTGCGGCTGTGAATCGGAACTGCCGCAACTGTGGGCGATTCCGGTCCGCAGCAGCAGTTGCGGAGGACAACTTTGTAAAATGGGCTTTGTGAATCCAGCCTACAGTCCACATTAATTACCTTCAGCATGGAAATCTGGGCAGTGCCCTCGCAGGTGATCCCAGTCTTTCCTGTAATGAAGCTAAATTTAAACCAGCCATTTAGTGCCATTGAACTCCAGTAATGTCTGAATCCAGCTCTGAAACATTTTCCAGTGCAAGGAAGCTTTTCTGGGTGAGTTTGAGAGTACCCTTTTTACAAGTCAGTGGTGCTAGCAGGGTCACCAGATTCTTGCTGGTGATTAATACAACTCAGGAACCAGGTGGATTATTTATTATATTACGTCATGTAAATTACTGCATAGATTCTGTATTCAATTATGTGGTCAGATATTATTTTAGTTCCTGGCAACACTAACAGGGTTGTTCAGGTAGCTAATAATCTCTATAGCTTCACAATGCGATAATGTTCATAATTTGAATACTGTGCTGGCAATTTCTCAGCTAACATTTTCCTAGACAACCGACGCTAGTAGAAGCCGCAGTGCTAACATTTCTAAGACTGCCAGTTTTGCAATTTTAAACAGTTGCATATCTGCAGAAACATACTCTTGTGGTCTTGTTTGATCTCAAAATGACATGTTCTCCAGACCTTTTTTATGACACATTATGTATTTTAAACTCACCACCTTCTTCTATCAAAAGATAGAGGAAACTCCTCTATCATCTACCTGACCAAAACACCATACACAAGTAGGTCTCATCCTGCTTTGATGGAGTGGTTTAGCTTGTTCACATTTTGGCCAAAGTTTGATAACTAAGAGCCCCTATTTGGGACATAAGAGATTTAAAAATCCTCCATTACAGGCCTGTTTGGACAGATGGGGGCACAATGGACTTTATTTATTTGTTGATATTGGTCACAACCAGGAGCCCCTCTAAAAACAATTAAATAAATTTATAAAGCCAGGGTTGAGCAGATCACACATTGAATTGGTATGGACAAAACCCAGATCACCAGACCAGGACCAGTTCTGTAAAATCTGCACTGGGCACAGCTTGTGCGAATATTGCTGATCCAGTGGATCAAATAAATACATGCAAATAGATAAATACTCAGCTTCACCTTGTGCTTCAACCCACCCCAGGAGTGACATTATTACATGATAACACACACCCTGTCATGCCTTATTGCTTAAATATGCCCTTTTTCACTGTGCTATACTTTGATTCAGTTAGTATATGCAACAGCCTTCATGTGAACACTCTGGGTTTCTCTTTGACTCCTGATGCCTATTTACTTTTCTATTGTATATTGTTTGAACTGCTTTGGTCTTCTTGATGTGGTGCCTGTGTGCCTAAACTATGTAATCTGTTTATCTCCTGCTACCCATGTATCTCCAGTGAATGATTGTTATAACTGTCTGCTCTCCGAGCCATTGTTTTTGGAATTGTTAACTGTGCTGTCTTTGTATTAGTTTCGATGAGGTGCCTTTGTAAATGAATCTTTGACTCAAAAGTTTGTAAATCTGATATTTTTTAAATAAATAAATAAATGTTTATGTTTAAGCCCATGAAATGCCCTTATCTAGTTAATGCATTCACAGTCATAGTGGCTCTGCCAGAGCTTGTTCTATTTACACTACCCATTCATTTTTCTTCTGTAATTTCATGCATTCTAGTCAGTGCTCCTACCTGTTTAGTGCTGTTCAGGACTGGTGTTCAGAGGATTTATGGAGGCAGAAAGAAAAGTAGCCCCACTGCATCACACACCTCCAGCGACTCCTGAGTGAGAAAAGGGGCTGAAACACATTAAAGCATAGGCCATAGTCTTCCTTCTGGAGACACATATGTACAGGGAGGATATCTTATATTTTCATAGGGAGTGGGTAAGACAAGCCTTTGGAGCAAGTAGCAGTAAAAAAAAAAGGGAGGAATAGCTATTTTGATTAAAAGGTGGACACCTTTCAGCATGATCTAGGAGTGTTAGATCTAGATGGCTGCTTTCTGCTGTTGCATTGGTACCTTGGCCTAACAGAGATATTATTGGGCACTACATACGGTCCCATTTCTGATTCTCCCAATTTTTTCTGTGATATACTGACCCGCCTAGAGCCCTACATGTGCCTGCCTATCTTTCTGGGGAGTGACTGGAATTTGGTCCTTCAACCAGATTTGGACTGGTTAGGCTTCTGTAGGAAAGGCCTGTCCCCAGGACAATGGGAACTGAGAGAACTAATTGACACCCTAGGTTTGGTAGACCCCTGGCACCTTTTACACCCAACCACCTACCAGTATACTTTTTCTTCTATCCTTAATTTTACTCATTCCCTTACTGACTTTTTTTGGTCAGTAAAGAGAATTTGACTGGACTCTTGGCCTTCTCTATCCAGTCCATGGTTATTTGAGACCACACACCTGTAATGATGGATCATACCATCCGGTGACTGGAAGATCATTACAATATCAGGTGCCTCAACCCTCATCTTCTCAAGATCACTGACTCTCAGGTGGCTATCCAAACTTACCAGATCAATTTTCTGCAAGACAACAATTGGTCAGTATTGGACCTAGATATGTTATGGGCCACAGCCAAGTGTGCAGTGAGAGGTGAGTGTATTAAATTAGCCACTATGGCCAAAAAATGCTGAACCCAGAAACTAGATGAGCTCCTATTGCAGATTTGCAAGCTTGAACACTCTCTCACCTCCAAAACTGAGCCAGCCTCCTTGTCTTGCTTGAACAACATCAGAGCACAGTACTATGGGATGTTGGCAGAAAGGGCAGATTTTGCCTTACAGTGCATGAAGATGTGCTACCTGGAATCTGGAGAAAGAGCCAGAAAGCTTTTAGCTCTTTGATTAAAGCAAATGGACTCCTTTAAAGCAATACCTAGTCTTTAGCCCTCACTTGAGGATGCAGTTCTTACTCATCCATGAGACATTGCAGAAGCTTTTTGACTTTATTCTAGCTCCCTATATAGTCAGGAACCCATCTCTACGGCTCTCATGGAGAGGATTGAGGCTTACTTGGACCCATTTCCCCTCCGTATCCTATCGAGTCAACAACAGGATCTCTTAAAGGCCCCCATAACCTCACTAGAGCTCCATCAGATTATTAAGCATCTTCTGAAGGATAAAGCCCCTAGGTCGGATAGTTTCCTTAATTTTTTTTTACGCTGCCTATATAAACATTTTAGTTCCCTTCCTAGCCCATCTCTTTAATTATTTACTCTCTTCTGGCCTTACTGAGCCTTCCCTCACTAAAGCCTGGATTTCCTTCTACTCAAGCCATGGAAGAACAAACTGCTCACAGGCAGCTACTGCCCTATATCCCTTCTAAACTCTGACCTTAAAATATTATCCAAGATACTAGTTAATCACTTGCTCCAAATCTGGGATGGACTAATTTCCCTAGAGCAGATCAGTTTTATGGTGGGTCAATACTCCAGTGATCATGTGTGCAAGTTGCTATATCTTATTTCTGTGTCTGGGGAGAACAGTACACCAGCAGTTATGGTCTCCCTAGATGCAGAAAAAGCATTCAACATGGTCTCCTGGCCCTTTCTCTTTGCCACCCTACAGAATTTCAGATTCCACACTGCCTTCTGTGATTGGATAAAGATTTTGTATTGCACCCCAACTGCAAGATAATGGAGTTACATCTGCCCCTATGGTATTTCAATGCGATACAAGACAGGGGTGTCCACTCTCCTTTTCTTGTTCAATTTGTACCTGGAACCTCCTCCAAAGGATCAAACAAAACCCAGATATTTGAGGGATATTGGTGGGAGAGTCCAGAAACAAATTGTCTGCTTACATGGATGACCTCCTCCTTCATGTTGAAGCCCTCTAATTTTGATTCCCACAGCTTTAGAGGAAGTTCAAAATGTTCCATAGTGGCAAGGTATAAGCTCAGTCTGGAAAAAATGCAGCTGCTGCCCCTAAACGCTCATGTCCCCAGTCAACAGATGTTGGATATGGGTCTCTGTTGAGAACCCATGACTTTTACGTACCTGGGGATCCGTATCACTCATTCTGTCTCCGAGATCTTGAGGAAGAATGTTTTGCCCCTACTCCAGATGATTAAAGATGACCTAAGGAGATGGACTGCCCTTCTTATCTCACTTTGGGGAAGAGTTAATATCATTAAAATGAATATTCTATCCTGCATCTTATATCCTCGGTATGTTGGGCCTGTTTCTCCCTGAGGTTTGGTTTACCCAGCTCCAGAGTCTTATTTCAGACTTTCTGAGAAAGTAGGGGGCTGTCTGAAGAGCATATTTTACATTGACACTTACCAAGGAGAGAGGTGGCTTACAATTGCCTAACTTTTTCTTATATTATTGCACCCTGCATAGCAGCAAGCTTTTCTGATGGGGCCGTTTTCTTGTAGCCCCCTCGGATTCAGCTTATTGTCCTCTCTGGGTTTCTCTAGAGACTCAAGTATGTAAAAAACACAGTCTGCAGCTTGGTAGTGTGTTGTATCTTAAACCCTCTTCCCTTTCCACTCAGTTATATAAAACCCTTCTGATGTGGTCACTTAAAGCACTTAAGCAACATCGTATGTATTTAAGGATTGACTGGAGTAGGGACCTGTCACAACCCATACTGGGGAATCCCAATATTAGAATAGCTAATCATCCCATCCCACTCAGCCTCTATCCACAATACCAGCATGCCTCTCTAGAAGTGCTTTTAGTGGATGGTAAGATGTGTTCAGCTGATATGATACATCCACACTTCTCCATTCCTGTGTACCACCCCTTTAAACATCTTCAATTTTCAAGAGCACGCATCAGCTTCTTGGGCCCGAGTGCTTGGACTACCCAACCCTGTTCTACTCTTTCCAGTCTTGCAATGATTGTGGAACAGCCCCATCCCATTTCCAAGTTCTATGCTCACTTTCAGACAAAAGACTCCGGAGGTTTAACAGGGATATGCTTCTATTGGCAACAGTCATTGGGCTTACACTTAGATCCCAAAGGATGGCAAACACTCTGGAAGAGGCTCTACAAATATATTAAGCAAGACAGATATAATTTTACCCAATTTCACATTTTACACAATGGTCCAGATATTCAAAGGAGATGTGCCCAGTGCAACTGAGTTGTGCTGGCGCATCCCCAGGAATGCCCCTTGGGCCATATTCAAAAGGACAGGATGCACCGCGACAACCCAGATGGATGCAGCACAAAGATAATGTATGTGGTGCACCCAGAGGGGCGTTCCAATGCATATGCAGCACATCAAGATATTCAACAGAAATGTGTAGGTAGCTGCCAGCACATCTCAGAGATGTGCAAGATAAATATAGGCATGGAAGAACCATGCCTAACTGGTAGACATCCACAGGTGGGCTGCTGGCTGCACAGCTCAACACAGCAGCCACCAGCCTCTGGGTGGCTAGCCCCCATCCCGATCTTACAATAAAGTATCCAAACCCCATCTCCCTGGTAGTCCAGTGCCCTCTCCCATCCCTGATCGTATATGACACAGATCCAAACCCTGATATTCCCTAGTAGTCTAGTGACTCTCCTTCTGTACCCAACCCTGAAGTAATGAAATATAAATATCCCCAATATTCCTACCCCAAACCCAACCTGGTAATCTAATGGACCCCCACCCACTGAGGGACCTCAATCTCACCCACTCTCCTGTCCCAGCATGGCCATCAAGCCAGCAGGCAGCACACCACCCATACACCACCATGGTGGGGTTCCTTCAGTGGTGGGGTCCACTAGACTACTGGGGTGGGTTTGGGGTTTATTTTTCAACTATGGTTGGGGTTTGGGGATAGGAGTGGGGTACCACTGGACTACCAGGGAAGGGGTATGCTCATATTTCTATTATGAATGGGTCTTGGGGTTGGGGGTGCACTGGACTACCAAGGAATATTGGGTATATTTATTTTTCATTACTTTGGGGTCAAGTACTGGAGGGGAGCCACTAGACTACCCGGGCATATTGATAATATTTATAGTTCATTACTTGGGTCAGGTACAGGAGGAGGGCCAGAAGACTACCAGGAATATGGGGATAATCATGTTTTATTACTTAGGGGTTGGGTATGGGAGGGGGGCCACTGGACTACCAGGGAGATGTGGAGTGTTTGTTTTTTTACACAGCATTTGCAGGGTGCCCGGCACATTCTGCTGGGTTCGTCCCTTCCCCAAACATGCAAATGGGGCCATAATGACATGCAAATGGCCCCATTTTCACCTCACATGCATAATGGCTCATTTGCATATGTCAATCTGAATATCTGGAATTTGAGCCTGGCGCATGCCACAGATGCACCACACATCCCCATTCCAGGTATTCAGGCCAACAAGGAGGAAGCACTGGTGCATCATCGGCAGCCCCCATTTGCACAGCACACATTTATTGACATATTCAGATGGGATGTGTCATTGCTCATCTTGTTTGAATATATAAATTTTGTGCTCGGCGCATCTCAGTTGCATGGACAACCACTTGCACCCTTTCTGGGTAGTACTGGGTCAATATGTTGTATGCTAATAGTGTAGCGGCATTTCCCCAAAACTGCAACAGCACAGTGTAATAAGTGAGAGGTGCAATACTGTGAATGTATCTGTGCATGGTATTGCACCCTCTTACTGTCCCAGGCAGATGATAAGACTTCTGCTGTGACAGGGTTCTGCTGAGCAGCTGCTCTAGCTCAATGGACTGAGCTACTGGCAACAAGGAACCAGGAAATGTGTTTGGGACCAGTTTCGATTCCTGGTCCCACACATAGTGATTAAATTTTTGGTGGCACTTTGTGTGATGTACTTGTCTACCCTCCCGGGTTAGTAATCTTAGCTGGCAGGATTCAGTGGGCAGCCCCATAATGGTGTGTGTGGGCAGAGCCCCCCAAAAAAGACTTATGCTCCATGCAAGAAATCACGCTATCTTGGCATCACGCTATATGTATGCGGCATAATGTCTTCCCACATTATGACCCCTGCAGTCTGAATATCTGAGCCAATATGTATTATACACCACAAAGATTGCACAGGATGGTTTGGAGTGCCTCAGCAGATTGTTCCCATGGTGTATCAGGCATAGGCTGTCTTAAGCACATCCTCTGGGAATGCTCAAAAGTGTCCCCTTTCTGGACTACTGTTCGTACTTCCCTTAATCCCTTTTAAGGGTTAGACCCTTACTTCACTCCACAGATCTGTCTTGTCAGGTACTAACCTGAGGAGCTTTATGGTCCCCACAAGGCCTATATAGCCATGATTTTAGTTTCCACTAAGATAGTTATCCTCCGCCACTGGATGGATGACACTGTACCCTCATACAGGAATGGCATCAAGAAATCTTACAAGCTCTGGCTACAGAAAAGCATATTGCTTCCTGTCAAGACAGATATGAGGAGTATTAGGAATGCTGGGAACCCCTAGAAGCTCTTTTAGTTTCTTAGATGCATTTTGTGATTGGGCCCACTTAGATGGATACTCTGCATTTTTGTTGAATATACTGACACTCGCCTCTTCCACACTCTATGGGAACAGTCAGCTGTGCTCCAGGGAGGAGAAGGATGGGGGAGGGGGAAAGGGGGCTTCAGGAGTTTTGAGAGATGCTTGTTGGTATGGTAAAACGTTTTTATACAGGAAGGAATATGCCAGTTTGAGTTTGTGAGAGCTAAGTGTTTTTTTTATTCTTTTTTTATTTATTTTTTTTGTGTGTGGTTATGTTCTTTTGTAATTTTGTTATTTTGAAAACTTTAAAGAATACCTAAACCATCTATTTTACACTTTTTGTTTCTTTTAAAAATGACTCCATAGTCTTGTAAAGGAGATTCATAAGTTGAGTGCGAGACAACAGCTTTCACCAAGAAGTCTTGTTATGTACTGTACTATATCTCTTTATCCTTATATAATTCCTCTAATTTATTCCTGAAAGAGATTATCATTTTACTGTTTACAATTTCTGATGGGAATTTGTTCCACGGGGACACAACTCTTTGATTAATCCAATGCCCTGTTTTGTTGGATTTATATAGTAGGCCCTTCAGTTGGTATTCATATGCTGTAGTAGTTTTAGTTGTAGTTTCCAATTCTTTTCCCACACATTCCCACAAGTCTTTATTTCAAAAGGCAGAGCAGACCAGACACAGGTCTCTCCTAATTCACTGGTACTGTAGCAAGTATAAATCCAGTTCACTTGATCTCTCATCAGAGGGGAGGGCTTGTAGACCAGAAATTCCCTTAGTTACTCTCCTCTGCACTCTCTCGATGTTCCACAATTATTTTATTTTATTTTTTATTTCAGTCTTTGGTAACTGGGTAAGGCCCACTAGGCACAAGTGCCTGTTTTCATGGGTGACCTGGGAGCACTGAGTGGTTAAGTGAGTTGCTCAGAGTCATGCAGTATGCAAGTGGAGGTTGTGAGAATCAAACCAAGGTCTAGTCTGCTGGATGTACCAAGCTCGTTATTCTTGTCTAACCTCTAGGCTATAATGCCATCCAATATATACACTCTATGGTACGGGTTCCAAAACTGCACCCCATACTCCACAAGCAGCCTCACCGGTGTGCCATACAAAGGCAGTAACACTGTTCTGTCCCTAATTCTAATGTTGTGCAATATACAATGCAACATCCTGTTGGCTTTATTTGCTACCTTAGTGGTTTGCTGTCTAAAGGTAAGATCCTTTGAGACCCATATGCCCAAATCCTTTTCATAGTCTACTTATTTTAGTCCTTGTCCAGACAGACTGTAGCTTGACTGAATATTATTGTGGCCAAAGTGTATTACACTGCACTTTATATTAAATTTCATCGTGTGAGTAGTTGCCCAAGAGCTTACTTTTCATCAGTTCTACTTGTAAGTTTTTTGCATAAGCATCTGTTCTTACTATAGCCCCTATTTTGCTGTCGTCCGTGAACCTGGACATCCATACTCCATTTGACATCTGGAGAGATGACACAAAGATATTAAATAGCACAGGGCCCAGCACCAAGCCCTAAGGGTCACCTCACCCTAGTCAGAGTGATACCCCCGACACTCACTCTCTGTTTCCTGTTTCCAAGCCATGCATCTACCCACTGAATAATTTGGGATTCAACATGTAAACCCTGCAGACTACTAATAAGACCATCATGTGGCACCAAGTCAAAAGCCTTAGAGAAGTCAAGATAGACTACATCTACCGATAGGGCGTCATCAAGAGCTTTACTCACTGTTTCAAAGAAACTCATTAGATTAGTCTGGCAAGACCTCCCCAATGTAAATCCATGCTGAGTGACATTAGAGTAACCCTTTGCTTTTATATGGTTTTCCAAATGTTCTTTGATGTAATCCTCCATTACTTTACATAGAACGCAAGTCAGTCTGATAGGCCTATAATTGCCAACATCTGATTTAATGCCACACTTAAAGATTGGTGTAACAGTTGCCCACCTCCATTCCTCTGGTACCACTCCATCCCTCAAGGACCTATCAAACAATAACCTAACTGGGCTACTCAATTTGTTTGCCAGCTCTTTAATTAGGTATGGATGGAGGACATCAGGCCCCAGGAATTTTTTTTCTTTAATGTTGTTCTGTTTTTCAAATAGTGCCACATTGTTAAAGTCCATAGTATTGTTAGTGCCACTATGCTTAACTATTAAACTTGTCTGACAACTTTGGTCTGGAAAACACTTAGGAAATATTCATTAAATGTAACTGCCATATATCTTTCACTTGTAATTATTTCCCCTCCTCTTTGAATTGGCCCCACCTTGGCATTTCCATTCCTTTGATTGTTTATATAATTAAAGAAGGATTTTTTGTTGTCTTTAGTTAAATCAGCTACTCTTTTCTCCTCATTTGCTGTGGCATGTTTTATAGCCATTTTACATTTTTGGGCCATGATTTTAAATTTCTGCCATTTTCCAGTTGATGGATTCTGTTTATATCTAGAGAAAGCCCTATTCTTTTTTTTGATGGTCCTTTTTAGTGCTGGAGTTAGCCAAGTGGGGACTTTCCCGTGGGTATTATATTTAATTTTTTCCAGGACATGATGTGGTACACAATATTCCAGTTGTTTTTTTACGTTATCCCAGATCTGCTGTACATTGTGCTCTTCAAGTTCCTCTATCCAGTTCCATGCTGTCATCTGTTTCCTCATTGCTTTGTAGTTAGCCTTGGTCCAATGCCTAATTTTTGTTTGTCCTTTACTAATGAGAATAAATCCTGAAATTATAAATTTAACCATACTGTGGTCACTCTGGCCTAGTGGTTCTCTGACTACACAGTTCTTTATATCATCCCCAAATTACTCAGAACAAGATGATGAATATGATGGGCTCTTGTACTTTGGTTAACATATTGTTTCATTTCATTAATAGCTAGTACAGTCAGGAAGTCTCTTTCTAATTTATTATTCCCTGTACATGTAACCCAGTTGATACTGGTAAATTAAAATCTCAGAACTCTTAAACAAGCTGTCCTTCCAGCTGCATGTGCGTATAGAAATGAAACTTAGAACAAATCACAATCCCAGCACCACCACCACAAAGGCAGACCACAAAGCTCATCAAATGCAAGCAATTTATTAAGACTTCCTGAGGAAGCCTTAGCAAAACTGGTCAAAGTCAGTGGGCCTTGCCTGTTGTTCCTGGGTCTGTGCATTTGCACTATATGAGGTTTGCACTTTATTACACCTCTATCTATATTTTGCCTTAGTAAATTGCTTGCATTTGATGAGCTTGTGGTCTGCCTTTGTGGTGGGTGGTGATGGAACTGTGAGTTGTTGTAAGTTAAAAATCTTCCATTATTAGTGCACTGCCACTTAAATCCATATTCCTGATATTATCCAGAAACTCGGCATTGTTCTCAGCATCTAAACCTGGTACTCTGTACCACACACCAACTGTGATTTTTGTTTCACTCTGTCTAATAATATTAACCCACAGTTGCTTAACTTCTTTATAGTTATCTGGTGTTGACTTGATTTCATATGCCTCATACATGTCCCTTACGTACAGAGCCACACCTCCCCCACTTTTCATCATTCTATCAGTGCTAAATGGTTTATATCCTGGGATTGACTTCCCCCAGTGGTCATCTTGCCACCAAGTTTGAGTAATAGCACAGAGGTGAATATCCTCCTCATGTAACAGGAGACTCAAATTGACAGTTTTGTTCCTCATGCTCCTTGCATTGAGTAGCAATGCCTTAATATCCTTTGGTTTATTTTTATTTTGTATATGTGTTATACATCCATGTACCTGAGAGACATTAGATGTGTTGCTTATGTCTAGAGCTACACTAAGTGGTTGCGCTTCTCTACATTTTGTAGTTACTAACTCCCTTCTCACTGATCTATTATGAGAAGGGTTACACTTAAGAGACAAGGGTACTCCCTTCCCCTCCCCCTGGAGGCCTAGTTTAAAAAAGAGATGCTGTTGTTTACATTTATACTGAAACTGCATTTATTAAAGCAGGATAAATGCAGTTTCATGGCATTTGAAAATTGTAAACATAGCCTTTCATGATTCAAAAATCCTGCTCTAAGAATCCTAAAATGGCTGCCTTGATGATATAATTGAAGAGAGAGATGCCCAGCTGTGCAGATGTATTCTAGCTGTGCTAACTGTATTCAAATGTGAATAACTATAAAATGAAAAATGATGGGGGAGCTGTGGAGCACACCTGCCAACAAGATGAGAGAGCTCTGCATAATAGACACATTTATAGCAGAAAAACAAATTTAAAATAATTTTAATTAAAATTCTGAGGACAGCTTTGAAATCTCCTCATTGAGCTGCATCTGTTCATATCCTTTTTCACCATGGTCCATTCTAATAAAGACACTGGAAATAGCTCTAAAGCTCCAATGCCAGCAGACCCACAACATGCAGCTGAAGTGCAACCATCACAGGGGCTGGAGCCACCATGGAAGGCCCTCCAACTATCCATGCAAGCAATTGACCAGAAAGTCAAATCCATCCTGGATATGAATGACAGAACAGGAGGTCAAAATAGAAACAGCATCTGAAATAGCTACATAGGCGGAGTCAACAGTGACGAAGGCACTTTCAGCCACAAACAAAATGGCCCAAGAAAATTTGCAGCTGAGATATCGCCTGCAGGCCCTGGACAATGCACAACAGGCCTCCAATGTAAGATTGGTGCACTTTCCAGAGAACTGTGAGGGGAATAATCTGTTAGCCTTCCTACAAGATTGGCTCCCAGGAGCTTTGAAGTTGGAACCCAAAGACCTGCTGTGCAGCTTTGTCAGGGCCTACTGCATCTCCCTGAGGGCTTCTGGAAGCAACGACAATTGCCTCGTACTGTTCTCCTGGTGACTGTGAGTGCCATGATCCATGACCAGATTCTATAAGCAGCAAGGGAGTCAGAAACTTTAAACTTCCAAGGCACTACTATCCATATCTTCCCAGATATATCATACACTACACGAGTGAGGAGAAAAAGGTTTGACACAGTTTGAACAAAGTTAAGAAGTCTGGGGTGGCCTCCTTGCTTATGCCTGCCCATTTGCAGATTCATTATGGGGGCATACTTTCCAATACACCGATCCAGAGGAAGTGGGGGGGAAAGCAGAGGCCATAGCCAGAGAGTATGCATCGGCTTGAGTCCTGAATTCTTCAGAAAAGGAGAAAACCTGAAGGGAAAAAGTAGTTGGCAAGTACTTTTAAATTCTGGAGGGGTTCATTGTGGATTATAAAACATAAACCCATCTAACTGCTGAAAGGAACAGGTCACTCATTGGGAACATTCTTTACATTGTTGGTACCATGTTGGACTTTGAAGTTTATTTCATTTTATAAAAGATAGGTAAAAATGTTTCCCTACTGCATGGGGCCATGTGGCATCATGCCCTATTAGATACATAATAAGGAGGAGTTACAGGTTAATTTTATTCCAGAATTGCTGTCTGATGTTTTCTTGAAATGTCTGTGCCAGATCTTAAATTGTGCTGGTTAAACTGGATCTGTTGTTACCTGCTTGTTTTTAAGGCAGAGCTTCTCTTAGTAATGCTACAAATGTAATGGTTTCTATGAAGGATGGGGGTCATATTAACATGAATGTTGAGTCTGCCATGTCTGGATTGCCTTTTTTCTTTATCTAGGTGACCACCCAATGTCCTGTGGGGTGCAGCTATCTTTGGATTATTATTTATGAAATTTAACATATTGTTTGAATACCCCATTATCCATGAAACAGATAATTAAGACTAAAACAATACTGATACATTGAATGCTTCCTTTTGTAATGTGATCCCTTGCATGAGAATACTTTATGAAGTTGTTTTTTAACTAAAACAATAAAATATAAGTACAAAAAAAAGGAAAAATTATAGCATGGTACTTTGAGCACAAAAGTTGTTCAGCACAAAAATATCTACAAAATAATTGGTGTTTCATTTATAGATACCGTTTAGTTTTCTAAACATTAGTAAAAAAAGGCAGCAGAAAGTTTAATTATTTTTCACTTTTTTAACAAACAGTTGCAAATAATATTAAAACAAAACTGATAGCATGGTACTGTGAGCATGACATTTGTTCAGCACAAAAATATCTACAACATGAGTAGTGTTTCATTTATATGTGCCTTTTAGTTTTTTTTAATAATTGGCAAAAAACAGCAGAAAGTTCAATTGTTTTTCACTTTTTGCAACAAACAAATGCAAATAGCTTTAGACTGAATAAATGATAGCATGGCACTTTGAGCACAAAAGTTGTTTAGCACAAAAATGTTTACAAAATGAGTGCTGTTTTATTAATAGATACTGTTCAGATTTTTTATAATCAGCAAAATATGGCTGGAAATTCAGTTTTCTTTTCATTTTTTTGGAGTTACAGCATGTAAGTAATAACACATGGCAGAGTGTGCAACAGTGCTAAATTATTGCACCTCCAAAGTGGGTTGTGAAGCATGAGGATCCATATGTCTTCGACCACCTTGGAAGTGTGGTACATGATTCCTCTAAGATCACATTGAAAATTGTAAGTAAGCAATAACACTCAGCAGAGTGTGTTACAATGCTAAATTGCTATATGGCCTAGGTGGGTTGTGAGACATGAGGTGCAGTTGAGTGCCTTAAACTTCTTGAGAAGTGTGGTGTATGATTCCCATAGGATCACATTGTATATTGTAAGTAAATAATAACACATGGTAGGGTGTGTGGCAGGCCTAAATTGCTGCATGCCCCAGGTAGATTATAAAGCATGAGTCACAGCTGGGCACCTTCAACCACCTGGGAAGTGAGGTATATAATTTGAATAAGATTACATTATACATTTTAAGAGATCAGTACCACACATCAGGGTGTGCAGAAAGACTAAATTGCTGCATGCCCCAGGTGGGCTGTGAGGCACAAGACACAGCTGAGTGTCTTCAATCACCTGGGAAGGTCAATATAAAATACCCATAGGATCACATTATAAATTGAAATAAGCAATAACAAACAACAGGGTGTGTGATAATTAAGCAATAATGCCCGACAGGGTGTGTGTCGTGCTGGGATAACGTGGTTGGGCATGAGGCCGCAGGCCGACCGCGACCAACAACTGAGGTTGACGTTATCCCAATGACACACACCCTGGAGGGCATTATTGCTGTTATACAATGGCTCATTGTTATATATAAAATAAAAAAATAGTTTTAAAGAATGTTTTTATTAGTGTGGAAAAATATTTTTGTTTCTTAAGAGGAGATGCAAAAAAGGGATCATTGGGATCATCCATATTTGTTCATAGTGCTGAGACTAGACCCGTGATGTTGTGCTGGGATAACATCACAGGTCCAGTCACAGACTGACCAATCAAAGACCAGGATTCTTTCTTGCCATTGTATAATGCTAAATTATCACAAGCCCCAGGGGGTTTGTGAGGTGGGTTCTGAGGCACATGGTGCAGCTAAGTGCCATCAACCACCTGCGAAATGTGGATGTCTTCACTCAGGTACCAAAGGCACCTATGCTGCCATTGAAGTGCATGACAAGGATGTGGGAGAGTAAGCAGGTGGCTGCTCTGAGGAGGACCAGAAACACAGAAATATAGAAACATAGACTTTGACAGCAGATAAGGACTGCTTGACCCACCTAGTCTGCCCATTTCCATACCTATTGGATAAGCTGTAGATCCTAGTTAATCAAAAGCCTACTTCCTCCTACCCCCCACTATAATTACCTTATGTCTATCCCATGTATTCTTGAATTACATCACTGTTTTTGACCCCACAACCTCCTCAGGAAGGCCGTTCCATGTGACCACAGCCCTCTCTGTGAAAAAATACTTCCTCATGTTGCCCTTGAGCTGTCCCCACTCTATCTTCAAACTGTGCCCCCTTGTTCTTGCACATCTCTTTTTCTGAAAGATGCTACCCTCTTGAACTTTGTTAATTCCCTTGAGGTACTTGAAAGTTTCTATGATGCCTCCCCCCCTTTCCTTGAGGGTATACATGTTAAGCTTCTTTAGTCTCTTTTCATATGGTTCCTGGTGCAGACTCTGCACCATTTTAGTTGCCCTCCTCTGGACTGCCGCCATCCTATCTATGTCCCTGTGGAGATGGGATCTCCAGAACTGCATGCAGTACTCCAGATGGAGTCTCACCAACTGTCTGTATAGAGGGATGACAACTTCGTGTTTTCTACAGGTGATGCCTCTCCCTATGCATCCTAGTATCCCCCAGCCCTCCTTTCTGCCTTCTCACATTGCCTGCCTGCCTTTAGGTTGTCTGATTTGACTACTCCCAGATCCCTTTCCATTTTTGTTGTTGCTAGTACCTCCCCCTCCCCATTGTGTACTCTTTCCCCTGGGTTTTTGTTTCCCAGGTGCATTACTTTGCACTTCTTTGCACTGAATCTGAGTCCATGGCTTCTTTGACTAGAAAAAAGAGTAACATTCAAACAAATTGCACACAGATGAATTACACAAAAGGAAACCAAAAATGGGAAATGGCATCAGAGCGAGATGTGGCAGTTTTCATGTGTACTGGCAAATGCAAGGAAGTCTAGGAAGTGCTGATGAGTGCTGCATGAGAAATGCAGTGTGCACTAGATCACTTTGCCTGATAATGTAAAGTGGAAAAATGAGAATCAGTGGCTCAACCTATCACAGTGAGGCTGACAGAGGAGAGGAAACTAGAAATGGAAACATTAAGCATACAACAGTTTTGCACCACCTCCTGCTATTTGGAAGGCAGGAAGTGTGAGCTATTTGAAAAGCAAATTGCAGTTTGGTTAATTGGAGGAGGTCATGAGAATAAAAATGGTAACAATATTTGTAATAGGGAAATAGCTGATTCCATTTATGCCATACCTTCAACAAAAGTGAAAGAAAAATTTAATTTCCTGCCATTTGTTTTGCTGCTTATAAAAAATCTAAAATGTATCTATAAATGAAACACCACTCATTTGATATATATGTTTGTGCTGAACAACTTTTGTGCTCAAACTACCATGGTATAATTTTTCAGTTTAAAGCTATTTGCATTTGTTTGTTGCAAAAAGTGAAAAATAATTGAACTTTCTGTTGTTTTTTGCTAATTATAAAAAAATAAAAGGCACATATAAACGCAAAACTACTCATTTTGTAGATATTTTTGTGCTGAACAACTATTGTGCTCAAAGTACCATGTAATCATTTTTTCAGTTTAAAGCTGTTTGCATTTGTTTGTTGAAAAACGTGAAAAATAATTGAACTTTCTGCTGTTTTTTGTTAATTAAAAAACCTAATAGGTACATATAAATTAAACACTACTCATTTTGTAGATAGTTTTGTGCTGAACAAATGTTGTGCTCACAAGTACTATGCTATCATTTTTGTTTTAATATTATTTGCATTTGTTTGTTGAAAAAGAGAAAAATATTTGAATTTTCTGCTGCTTTTTTTACTATTTTTAAAAAAAACTAAACAGTATCTATAAATGAAACACCAGTCATTTTGTAGATATTTCTGTGCTGAATGTTTGTGCTCACAGTACCATGCTTTCATTTTTCATTTTAAAGTTATTTGCTTTTAAATATGGTTAGCACAGCTTGAATACATCTGTACAACTGGACATCTCTCTCTTCAATGACTTCATGAAGGCAGCCATTTTAGGATTCTTAGAGCAGGATTTTTGAATCAGGAGAGGCTATGTTTACAATTTCAAATGTCATGAAACTGCATTTATCTTGCTTTAATAAATGCAGTTTCAGTATAAATGCAAACAACAGCCTCTCCTTTACAAGCCTATGGAATATTTTTTTTTTAAAAAAAATGTGTAAAAAAGATGGTTTAGGTATCCTAAAGTATGTTAAATTGAAAAAAAACCTAAATAATTCATTTTCTGTTTTGCATAGTTTATTTAAAAGTTTGAGTGGTACTGCCCTTACCTGCTCTGGGGCTGATGTGAGTACATTAAGTCTGGAGCTGCCCATAAACTACCACCTAGCTGTGCGCAACAATTGTAAGAGCCTGCAAAATATTTTGTGAGGCCCTACCTCCCACCAAAAGTGTGGAAATAGCCATTTGGGCATGTAAAATATTTATAGTGTAGATTCTTTTGTATTAGTCCTACTGAGCATCTTATTTTGTCCATGTTGCTCACCCCCCCAACAGACACCATGATTAAGGAACCAAACAATATAATTTGTCCCTGCTCCTCCTAATGACACCGACATCAAGATCACATGTTTTGAACCCCTTGAAACTTGAGTTGGAATTTGTACCACAATACCCAGTGCTGACAGCTGGAATTTCAAATTGTTAAGCAACATACTTAATGCTGACTTCTGAGATAGAGGGCCCATTGACAGTGTAGGCCATACTGCAACCACATCTCCTTCCCTCCCCTTGTCACAGCCCTGACTGCCACCACTTTAATCACTTAGAACTCTGCACTAACATTTGTTCCCTGTTTGAAACTGTCAGTTATGTCCTAGTGGCACTAAGGAAACCACAGTCTAAGGCAATGCCTCATGGTGTGCTGCCCCTATAGTTGAATAAAGAAGGCTTCTGCTACTATTAGCCTTGTATAAAAGCTGGTCTGGTCTGCATAGCAGACCAGTTGCTACTGCAATCAAAGGCAGGAAGTATTTTGCAGCTGTCCCATTGAAATCCATTGGGATATACCTTTCTATGGCTGTCAGTGAGTGAGTGAGTGTGTGCCTTGCCATATTGCTTCTTGCAGCTGCCTGTAACCAGTGCTAACCTTGTATAAGTCAGAGTATGAGACCTGCAAAAAAAGCCAGTGGTGTCTGTCTCGGGAACATACAGTTTACTCTACTGTCAAATCACTGTTGTATCACCACCTCCAAACAGGATGTGACACCATGGTGCCCATCCCCCTTGCTGCCAAACAACAGCATATCCCTTCCACCCAATCCACAAATTACTGGCACTACCCCCTTCCAAACATGATGAGACACTGGGTCACTCACCCCCATGTGCCATCAAACAAGCCAGCACTGGGGTACCCAATCCCCTGTGTCAGTACCTGAATAAAGAAAACCATCCCTTGTAGTCTTTTTTTAAAACCTGCAAAACAAAAGTTCCTTCTGCCATTTCTGTACCCCCCACCTTCCTGTTCCCCCACCCATAACCTGACTATCTTCTCAATACCCCCACTCCTCATTTATCTATCCAGTGGGTCCAGCACTGCCCCTCCAAGGTCCTGCTGCTTCCAACAATGAACCATGAATTGACCGAATACAAGGCACATTCTGTTAATAGCTTTTCAGTGGGTTTTAAACTTTTGTGCATAACTTTATTTTTTAATATCTTTTCCCCACATTTTCAACATGTCCTCTCTTTAAATCACCTCATGAACCAGGTTGCTGAAATTTCTGAAATCCCACCAAAACATGATTTTGCAGTCGCTCTGCAAAATCACATTTTGGACAGGATTTAAACATTTCCACCTCTCTTGATCATAAGGTGAGATCATGAAAAGGATACGTTAAGAATCTAGGCCAGGATTCACAAAAAAATGCAAAGTGCCACACAAAAGTTTGTGCTTCACCCCTGGGGTTGTGTTGGTAAGCAATCAGGCTATTCACAGTTGGATAGTGCTGTGCACTATCCAACTGTGAATTGGGGCATCCGGGCAGCACTAACCCAGGCAAAGCAGCAGGACCCCCAGTAGTGCTGCCCCCAAAGACAGCTAGGAGAATGGACTGGCAACAATAGTGCACATGCGCTAAGCCCCTATTCACTAAGAGAGCCATGCAAATGAGCCCATTGGGCTTGCAAGGCACCATTGGCCATTAGCATGCCCATTATGGGCACAATTGCATGGCCCATGGATGACTTAGTGAGGCCCCCCACCAGCCCATGCCCCACACAGGAATATTCCATGGTGGTCTAGTGCCCCCCCAGTCCACCGATCACTGTACCCCAAAAAACAATGTTATTCCCTGGTAGTATAGTGGTGCCCTCCCTGATTGCAGAATCATATACATATTTAATGTCTCCATAGTGTAGTGGTCCCTCCCCAGTCCCCAGTAGCCCAATGGATATGTTAAAAGTAGTTTCTATAGTGTACTTGTCCCTCCCCGTCCCAGATCACCCACCCTGTATGTGAAATAACATTTTCCATTGAGCAGCAATCCTCCCTCCCCAGTCTCTCACCCCATATGTGAAATGACATTTTCCATAATGTAGCAGTACCTCCTCCCACTCTGGTTACCGATCGCTGTCCCCAAATTCAGAAAACCCATTCCTTGGTAGTCTAGGGTCCTTTCCACATCCCACCCCATCCAGTGTGACCTACCACCCCACTCCTGCCAACCCAATGGTTGATTGGTGATGAGCACAGCCTTCCTCACACCACCGTGGCCGTCCACTGACTGAGCCCTTCTGGAGTGCATACTGAATGCAGTATGGCTCATTGGAAATGGGGTTTTCCAGATATGGGGATGGTGATCGGGGATATATATATATATATATTGCAAAAAACATCATTAATGCACCATTAGGGTTGAAGCATAAAAAGTAGAGAACTGGGATCTTAGGGTTCCCAAGCATAAGACCCTACCCCCACCCCTGTCTTCCAGCCTGAAAACCCCACCCTCACCCTCAGCTTCTAACCCTATGGCCCACCTCCACCCTGCATGCAGGAACAGGTGTGAGGGGTGTGCGTTGGGGTTGAGAACAAAGTTGTGAATGAAAGCTTACAGTACACACTGCAAGCCCATTGGTTGACAGTGTCTACCAATGGGCTTCTACTGTGTACAGTAAGCTGTCATTCACTAACAGCTGAGTCAGTGGGCAGCCGTAGGGGTGTGCAGTGGTATGTGCTGCCCTCCAGCTCTGTGGCTGACTGGTCATGCTGGTATGGGGGAGCGGTGTGTGGAGTGGGTACCTCAGTGGGTGGGGAGTCCACTGGACCACCAGACATACTGGGTTACTTCCTATACACCTATGATCAGGTTCAGGGATGGAACGTGGGTTCCACTGGACCACCAGGGATACCAGGTTCCTTCCTATACACCTACGATTGGGTTTAGGGATGGAAGGGGGACCACTAGACTACCAGGGAAAAAGGATTGTAATATTTTATTTTACACTTGGGAATGGGGGGGCACTAGACTACCAGGGACTATAGACTGCTATGTACTTGCAGGGTGCCCGGCGCATCCTGCTGGAAGCATTCCTGCACAGAACATGCAAATGGCCCCATTTTCACCTTGTATGCCTAATGGACCCATTTGCATGTTGCGGTCTGAGTATTTAAGTATAAAAGTGCATAGCTGAGAAGCCCAAACATATCTCGTAAATCTGGAAGTGAAAGTCTTCCATTCCTTCCTTTCTATTGCAGCAGAATGCTGTTTTACTTGTACCCCTCACACACTGCCATGTGCCACTAAGTCTTATAAACTCCTCAGTGGACCCCAGTAGAATGTAAATATTCAGTGCAGTTTATGTAAATTCTCTAAGCTGCCCCTTCAATGCCATATATATCCTGTCTTCTTCACCTAAGTGTTTTCCTCCAGGTCAAACTGGAGATACAGATCATGATTCATAGGATGTCCTTCTCTCCAATCCAATAAATACTAAACCTGTCTATGTATCTTTCCAGTTACCTAATGTAATAGATGAGACTTCAGAAGAAAAATGTTATCTTTTTTATATTAATAATGACATGCATAATCTTTACACTGGGTTATGCAAGCCATGGATATTCCATTAGAGCAATTTAAAATCTCAGACTGTATTTTGTCAGTTTATGGAATCAACCATTAACAAGCATTTGTCAATGCTGAATGCTGGCTTGCTGACATTGGCATTAGTAGTGCAGGAGTTAGAGAGATGAATAATAGGAATGGCAGTGAAGTACTGAACTAACATCAACCCCAACCCCCCCTGCAGAGACTGAAAGGTGTTGGGGGTGTGTCTTTGGGTCATCGACCATAACGCTTATACCATTCCACCCCACCCTGCACACAGCAACAGGTGTCACAGTGTGTTTTGGTGTCTTTGGCCTTTAGGCTCACCCCATTCCATAAGGAAATAAGCTGAGATGGGTGCAGTCTTGGAGGATGGGGTGAATGTTAGGGCCAAAGACCCCAAGGCACACCTCGATGCCTGTCAATGGATGCAGGGTAGGGGTGGAATGCCATGAGCATTACAGGCAATGAACCCAAGTCACACCCCTGACAACTGTCAGGGTCTACAGGGTGGGGCGTTATGGTTGGAAACCCTAATGCCCCAGGTGTTTGTTGGTATTTTTACTCTAAATTTTCAACATGGGCTTTTTGGGACCCCACCTCATGAACAGTGTCACTATCATTTCATTACTCAATCTTGAAAGGTGATCTCACACTGCGACTGTGCCATTCAGTGCTACAGGTGCGAAAACACATTTTGGGCAGGATGTGAAAAATTATAGCAGCACAATTCATGAGGAGGTGTTAAAAAATGGCAGTGTAGAAAATCTGGAGTGAAAATATGAAACATTTGTGAAGTTAAGAGCATGCATAGAAACGCAGTAATGCTCACCCGTAATGCAATCGTTTTTTGGAATTGTTCCACCAAATTTTCAACATGGGCATTTTGGGACCTCCCCTCATGAACAGTGACACTGTGATTGTGTTAATCTGTCCCAAAAGTTGATTTTCCCACAGTAATCACCCCATTCTGCACCACAGGTGCCAAAACACATTTTGGGAAGGATGTGAAATATGAAAGCTGTACTATTCATAAGGAGGTGTGAAAAAATGGCAATGTTGAAAATCTGGAGTGAAAATATTAAAAACTGGTGAAGTTATGAACATGCATAGAAACTGTGCAACACACGCTGTAACACAGTCATTGTTTGGAATTATTTCACCAAATTTGCAACATGGACTTTGGGATCTCCCTCCATGAACAGTGGCACTGTCATTTTGTTAATCAGTTCCAAAAAGTGATTCTGCACAGCGACTGCAAAATCACCTTTTGTGACTGAGAAACAAAATGACAGTGCCAGTGTTCATGAGGTGGGGTCCCAAGAACCACATGTTGAGAATTTGGGGTCAAAATTCCAAAACATGGCTGCAATATCAACCTAAGTTGACCCCCCCATTGAGTGTCATTATACTACTTACCTTCGAGTCTTCATTTTATGGTTTGGCTTTGCAGAGTGCAGATGTGTCCCAGTCCACAGAAAATGACAGTGCCCGACTTCCAGGGTGCGGGGAGGTAAGTGCACAAAGGGAGGGTTGGGATGGGGGAGGGGGATGGTGACACAATGATGAACCATGTCCTTTTTGCCTTGACTTTTTGGTGGAAGAGGCTGGAAGACTTTGCTATACTGCAGAGAACACAATCATACTAATTTTTATGTTGGCTCACGCATGCGCAGCCAACATATTGCGGTAGCAGCAGATTTGGAGGCACGGTCACTGTTGGGCAAATGCAGGGCACGTATCAGTAGGTGCGTCCATCATTCCCCAATCAGGCAGCATGCAGGTGCCACATCAGCAATTTGGAATGTGACCAACAGATCTAACAAAAGGTCCACTGCAATGAGAGTGGAGCTGTCATGCAGTGTGACCACAACATGCTTCCTGACATGCATGCAACACTGCCGCCACCTCCTGTCAGAATGCTGATGGGGGAACCCTCTCCCCATTGGCATAATAACCCCCACCCATTTACAATGTATGCTGAGGGGGTGCCCAATCCACCTTGGCATCATGTGCACCCCCCAACAGTTTTTCTTTGCCGACAGGGGCCCCAATCCCCATTGGCTTTAATGCCCAAGTGATGTTGCCGACGGGGGAGCCCACTCCCCATTGGCATTATGCAACCCCCACTTTTGTTGTGTGACAACAGGGTGCCCAATCCCTATCAGCATAATTTCACCCCCGCTTTTGTTGTGTGTGACGAGTGCCCAATCCTCGCGGCACAATGTAACTCCCTTGTTGTGTGCCTATGGAGTGCCTCAATCCCCATCAGCCACAGCTGCCCCCAAAAAGAGTCTGTTGGCATGCTGGGAGCCCACCCCAGCATTCCACATACCCCTGTTAAAAAAAAAGCTCCCGCCCGCACCCACTGCGCACCCTGCCTCCCCACACCCCCTCTCACCCCATACTTACCTCTGGAATCTGGCACGATGATCTTCGGTGGACCGGGAACACATCTGCACTCTTCAAAGCTGACTGTGAACTGAGGAAATGCCGGTAAGCTATATAATGGAATAAATAGGGTTTTTTCAACTTTAATGCATATCTCAGGCATTTTTTGGAATTTTGGCACCAAATTTTCAACATGATGTTTTTGGAACCCCTCCTCATGAATTCTGGCACTGTCATGGTGTTAATCAGCCCAAAAGGTGATTTCACAGTCACTGCATGGAATCGCCTTTCGGGACTGATTAACGAAACGACAGTGCCAGTGTTCATGAGGTGGGCTCTCAAAAAGCCTATGTTGAAAATTTGGTTTTACGAGCATGCATTATGCAGTTTCCACACATGCATGTAACTTTGTGAATTTGTAATATTTTCACTCCAGATTTTCAAAATTGGCATTTTTCCATACCTCCTTATGAACAGTACAGCTGTCATTTTACATGTTCTGGCCAAAATGTGTTTTCGCATGTCCGGTGCAGAATAGCACGGTCGCTGCGTGAAATCAGTTTTCAGGACAGTTTCAGGAAATGATGATGACACTGTTCATGAGCAGAAGTCCTAAAATGCCTATGTTGAAAATTTGGTGACAAAATTCCATAAAATGACAGTGTTACAAGCAGGCGTTGCGCAGTTTCCATGCACCCTTGTAACTTCGCAAATTTGCACTATTTTCATGCCAGATTTTCAACACTGACATTTCTTTACACCTCCTTATGAACAGTACAGCTGTCATTTTTTACATTCTGCCCTAAATGTATTTTCACGCCTGTGTCGAACAATGGCGTGGTCACTGTGCAAAATCAATGTTTCGGACACATTAACAGAATCACACTGCCACTGTTCATGAGGGGAGGTCCCAAAATGCCTATGTTAAAGATGTGGTTAAAAAAATCCCAAAAATAATTGGGTTACTGACATGTGTTGCATAGTTTCTATGCATGCTCATACCTTCACCGATTTTTCATATTTTCACTCCAGATTTTCAATGTTGTCATTTTTTTACATCTCCTCATGAACAACACAGTTGTCATTTTCCACATCCTGCCCAAAATGTGTTTTTGGCCCTGTGTCGCCAAATGGCATAGCCACTGTGCAAAACCACCTTTCAGCTAACAAACTGATAGTGCCGCTTTTCCATGAGGTGGGCTCACAAAAAGCCCATGTTGAAAATTTGGAGTGAAAATACATAACACATGCTCACGGTGTTAGGGGTTTCCAACTGTAGCACCCCACCCCTGTAGAGACTGACAGGCATCAGGGGTGTGACTTAGAATCATCGGGCTGTAATGCTCACTATTCCACCCTCACCCTGCAGCCAGTGACAGGCATCATGGTGTGCTTTGCACTGTTCGCCACAAAGTTCACCTCATTCTCCTATATTGTACCCACCTCAGCATATTTCCTTATGGAATGGGGTAAGTATAATTCCAAAGACCCCAAAGAACACCATGACACTTGTCAGTGTCTACATGGTAGGGTGAGGTGAAATGGCATGAGCGTTATAGCTGATGACCCAAAGTCACGCCCCAATGCCTGTAAGTCTCTACAGGGTGGGGGTGGGGTTGATGCCATTTTAATACTTCACTGCCATTCCTATTATGCTTCTCTAACTCCAGCACTACCAATGTCAATGCCAGCGTAGACAACATTCAGCATTGACAAATGCTTGTTCAGAACTGGGAGCCTTGACAAGCATAATATTGATTGGGACCTCTGAGGAAGGTTTGGAATATAGTTTCACTGATACTTTCATTTTGCTTATTTAAATTAAGAAGAGGCTTGCAGGATTCAATTTCAGGAGTGTTAATTTTATAAGCAGACGGAGTAAACTGCTACTGAATTTGCTTTTCACTGTGATAGATCACTGGAGTAGAGACCTAGTATTTGTAAGGATATTTTTGCACCTTTTAGAATTGTACTTGGCTACGGTTTGATTTAATTATTATTCCTGGGTTCAGTGGAGGGACTGTGTATTCAACCCAGACAGAGCAGACTATCTTCACAAAAAGGCCTGCTTACATCACAGGTGTGACACTAGTCAGTCAAGGGTTTCTGGGTGGAGTTTTCCAGTACTGCTTTGGAGATTTGGGAGTTTAAACCCAGAGGGATTGAAATAACTGTTTACTGTTTCCTTCCTGGTGCACAGCTGACTTGTTTAGGGGTTGATTGCTTACAGAGCACACATCTCCAGGCTGTATTGAGGTTGGGAGGTTTACCTGTGTTTGACTCAGCTGTTTGATTTTTTTCTCTGTTTGTTTAGCAGGGTAATTTCTCTGTTAAATTGTTGTGTAGGTTGTCTTGCTGACAGGTAGGTCAACACTCATCGTAGTGGTGGGTCAGAGCTTTCAGATGATTTTTTCAAAAGGGCACAGTTTGGGCCAAACTCCTCCCCATTACCATTTCCTTTATACCATCATTTCCTCAAAAGGGCAAGGTGCATACCACTGTCATATCCCTTCTTGCACACTGCACTGACAATATAAATGTACACATAATATACGAATATATATATATATAAAACAAAACAATAACTGGAAGGAGAGAGAGAGAAAAGAAAAAAACTTGCACAGGATAAACAGGAAGATAGACTTGTGGGGAGTACTGCAATGTACTGGCTATGGGGCAGAAGTCTTCTGGAGGCTCAGATGCTACCCTATTTGCAGGCAACTCTCTGCCCTGAGGGAGGAGATTGCTCATCTTCAGGCCACACTGGACAGTAGTAAGGGAACCTCTCCTACCCAGGGAGGACTAGGGCCACCACCACTGCCTCAGAGAGTGCCAAGAAAGTGCAGCAGTTGGACCACAGTGGGCTCAGGGAGGGAGAGGGTGGTGGAACAGAGGCACACCCGGTCAGTTGTACCACTCTACAGTTCATACACCATTCTGGGGGAGCATAGTTCCCCTATGGATGCACCCACAGAGGAGACTAAGGAGGTTGTGGACAACTGTCACAATGGAGGCCCACAGGAAGGAGGCAGAGGACACCACAGGGAAAGGAAGCAGCTCCTGTGAGGGACTCAATATTAGGGGGATAGAACTGGGGGAGCAGGGAAAACTGAAGTAAGGTGCCTGCCTGGCACCATGGCTTGAGGGACAGGAAACGATCCTCAGGATCACGAGAACAGCTGCACGGGAGACTGAGTTGATATCATTGTCCTCCTAGGGATGAAATGACTTGGCTCAACATGAGATTAGAGCAGTGCAGGAGGACTTTGTGGAGTTGGGGAGGGGCTTAAGACAAGTAGCACACACACAGTATTCTTCTCAGAGGTGCAGCCTGTCTATGGCATGGGTGAGGTGAAGGTACTTAGCACCATGTGATTCAATGAATGGTTGAAAAAATGGTGTGGAGTACAGGGGTTTGTCTTCATTGGGGGCTGGGGTTCCACCTATACTGGCAGGATGGTCTACATCTGTCCAGGAAGGGAACAAGTCTTCTAGGCAATCGGTTTGAATGCTTCATTGGCAAGCTTTTAAACTAGTCAAGGGGGAGACACTAATAAGCAGCAGGGAATTCCCAGCCTCCCACTACAAAACAGGGTACTAAATGAGGAAAAGACCAGGATAGAAAGGTCAGTGGGGAATGTTGCTACAAGAGGTAAAGCCATCAAAAAATGGAGAGCAATGAGTACCAATGCCCATAGTCTGGGTAACAAGCTTCCTGAATTAGTGGCCTTCATGGAGGAGGAACATTTGGATATTGTGGCAGTCACAGAAACATGGTACACACAGAACCATGACTGGGACATAAACATTCCAGGATACGCTATCTACAGGAGGTACAGGGAGGGTAAAAGAGGAGGAGGAGTAGCTCTCTACATAAGGTAAGAAATCAAAGCAACAGAACAAAAAGGTAAATAGGGAGGAGAGGAAGCACTGTGGGTCAATTTGGAGACAGGCAATGGCACCACAATCTGCACAGGGGTTGTGTACAGACCCCATCTCAGGGGGAGGAAATGGACAAGGAAATGATAGAAAGTATCCTTAGAATGGCAGAAAAACGGGAGATATTGCTGATGGGGGATCTGAATATGCCAGATGTTAACTGGAGTGCAGTTGCAGCAGTCACTTCTAAGAGTGGGGTCATTCTAGATGCCCTACAGGGGGCATGCCTAGGACAACTAGTATTGAAACCCACTTGAGATGGAGCAATCTTAGACCTGGTACTCTCAAATGGGGATGGGGAGAGGATCACAGATTTAGAAGTGGGTAGCCATCTGGTAACTAGTGACCATCGAACAGTATGGTTCACGATAAACACAGCAGTAGAGTCAAGCCATGTAAAGGCAGAAGTACTGGACTTTAGGAGGGCTGACTTTGCTAAAATGGGTGAGTGCCTAAGGAATGCACTAGGAAATGGGCAGGAAGAAGAGGTGGAAGAACAATGGGGAATAATCAAAACTGCCATCACAGAGGCAACAAGCCTTTGTGTGAAGCAAATAAACAAAACAAAATGATGTAAGAAACCACTATGGTTCTCTAAGGAGGTGGCAAGGAAGGTTTGAGAGAAAAAGAAAGCATTTAGAAGTACAAGGAATCACAGAAGGAGCAGGACAGAGAATTGTTTCAGTTAAAGCAAAAGGAAGCTGGGAAGGCAGTCATAACAGCAAAGGCCCAAACCGAGGAAGAGATAGCCAACTCAGTTAAGAAGGAGGATAAAACCTTTTATAGGTACATCAGGGAGTGAAGGAAGACCAAGGGAGGGATAGTGAAGCTTAATAAAGGGAAGGGGGTGGGCAGAGGGTGACTGTGATAAGGGCAGAGGTACTAAACCAAACAATAGAAACACTCTGGATACAGGAGTTGATACCAGTCCAGTCACAGAAGAAAGGGTTCTGAAAGAACTCTTAAAACTGAAGGTAGACAAAGCAATGGGGCCTCATGGGATTCATTCCAGAATTTTAAAACAACTAAGGGTAGAACTAGTGACATCACTGACTACCCTCTTTAACAAATCATGGGAGGATGGGGTGGTACCTGAGGATTGGAGGAGGGCAGATGTGATTCCACTTCACAAAAGTGGGAGCAGGGCAGAATCAGGAAACTACAGACCTGTTAGTTTAACCTCAGTGATAGGGAAAATGATGGAATCACTTCTGAAGGAAAGAATTGTTGAGTACCTAGAGGCCAGAGGGGCACAGGACCCAAGACAGCATGGATTCACAGCAGGAAGATCATGTCAGATGAATCTAATAGATTTATTTGACTAGGTGACCAAAGTAATAGATCAGAGAGGGGCTGTGGACATTGCCTACCTAGACTTTAGCAAGGCATTTGACACAGTCCCACACAAAAGATTAATATACAAGTTAGCCAGCCTGGGAGTGGGTCCCAAGATGGTAGCCTGGGTAAAGAATTGGCTGGAGAACAAGTCACAGAGGGTAATAGTAAACGAAGTCAACTCTGAAGAAAAGGTGGTTACTAGTGGGGTACCGCAGGGTTCAGTATTAGGACTGGTCTTCTTCAATGTCTTTATAAGTGACATTGCAGAGGGACTGGAAGGAAAAGTATGTCTCTTTGCAGATGACACAAAGATCTGCAACAGAATTGATACACAAGGTGGGGTGGAAAGGATGAGAAGGACTTGGCAAGGTTGGAGGGATGGTCAAATGTATGGCAGCTTAGATTCAATGCTAAGAAGTGCAAGGTAGTGCACATCGAGAAACAAAACCAGGGAAGAGTACACAATGGGGGTGAGATATTAACAACAACAAAATGGAAAGGGACCTGGGGGTAGTCATATCATATGACCTAAAGGTGGGCAAGCAATGTGAGAGGGCAGTAAGGAGGGCTGGGGATAATGGGATGCATAGGAGAGGCATCACCAGCAGAAAATAGGAAGTTGTTATCCCTCTGTACAGACAGCTGGTGAGACCTCATCTGGAGTACTGTGTGCAGTTCTGGAGACCCAATCTCCTAAAGACATAAACAGGATGGAGGCAGTCCAGAGGAGGGCAACTAAAATGGTGCAGGGTCTGCTCCAGAAGACATATGAAGAGAGAGACTTAAGGAGCTTAATATGTATAGCCTCGAGGAAAGAAGGGAGAAGGGGGACATGATAGAAACATTCAAGTACCTCAAGGGAATCAACAAAGTCCAAGAGGGTAGCATCTTTCAGAAAAAGAGGTGTGCAAGAACAAGGGGGCACAATTTGAAGATAGAGTGGGGTGGCTCAGAGTAATGTAAGGAAGTATTTTTTCACAGAGAGGGTTTTGGATGCATGAAACGACCTTCGGGAGGAGGTTGTAGAGTCAAAAACAATGGTGGAATTCAAAAATGTATGGGACAGTCATAAGGCAATTCTAGGGGGTGGCTGCAGGAAGAAGTAGGCTGTTGGTTAACTAGGATCTGCAGCTTACCCATTAAGTAGGGAAATGGGCAGACTGGGTGGACCAAGCAGTCCTTATCTGCCGTCAAATTCTATGTTTCTATGTGTTTTACAGGTTGAAAAAAAAATGGCTAAGGACGGTTTTCTTTTTTCACAGATAAATTTTTTTTTATTAATGTAGGCACACTAGGGTGGGCTCCCAGTGTGCCACAACAGTGTGGGGGGATGCCAAAATGGGAATTAGGCACCTGATGTTGGCAAATCATATAGAGGGGTTTGGGGGGTAGGGGTCCCTTCCAACACTGGGAGTGGACATCCCGGTGTCGGAAGAAAGTAAAAAATTTTGGCACACTGGGGTGGGCACCCAGTGTGCTACATTAAAGGAGGGGGGGAGGAGGATACATGCCAACATGGGGATTGGGGACCCCGATGTCAGGTTTTGGGAGTGTTTGACAGGTGGCATGAGCTGCCATGTTTCAGCACACTGGGTGGGCTCCCAGTGTGCCACATTTAATTGAGGGAATACATGCAGACCGCGAGGACTGGAGGCACCCCCATTGTGAGCTTAACGGGACTGTGTGGTGGGGAATGGGAGCTGCCATTGGTGGAAAGCAGCTCTGTGGCAATATTGTTTATAGGAGAGTTGTCTTCAGTTCTGACCTCCCCAACAAGGTTTACCCTCAGGGATGTCGGACCGCACCTTTACAGTAAATGGAAACCCCACCCTGCATCTGCCATACTTCTGGGTAGCCGACTTTTCCTTTTTAAAATAAAGTATTTTGTGGCACAAGAAAAATGCTGCTTTTTGTGTAAAAAGCAAAACTTGGAGGGGGGTGGTAAGCCTTGCAGGGGCAGGAGCCAGAATTGAAGACAGCTTTCCTCTGAAATGTTTCACCAGGAAAGACACACTGAGCAAACATGTTGCTCGTAACTCCAGCCATGCACATTACTGTGCACTGTAATGCACGTGGCCGGAGTCTTGTCATCTGCCGCTGCAGTGATGAAACTGCACCTGATTACAGTGGCAGATTTCGTTCAACTTTTTGGCTCTCTTGGAAGTTTTCTGTCATCGCCAACATGCTCACTAATTGGTGGCTGAGGGATGCACCCATTAAAGCATCCCCTGTATTGGCCACAACACTGACACACCTCTGAAATGTGCTACTACCACAAGATGTTGCTTGCGGGTGCGTGCAAGCCAACATAAAAATCATAAGTTATCACCACTAAACTCACTTGTTTTTAATGATTATGCATCATCTGTCCTGGACAAGGGAAGAACCAAATAAAAATGAAAAACAGTGTTTGACTGGTGCTAGCAATGCTGGTCTTTTTTGTTTTGTATTGTTATATTTGTTAATTATTGTGGCTTTCTTTGTTATTTCTTTTAGCATTGTGCAGAACACACCTATCACACTATTGTCTTTTTTATGTCACTTTTACTATTTAAAAACCACATCCATCCTCACCTTTACAGTTTTACTTCATGTGGTAATGTACTGAGGTCCCACTTGTATATATTGTTTGCTATACATTTACACATGATAGACCAGATGACCAGCAATATCTCATTTTCAGTGGGGTCCGGCTTTGACACATTTTTACACAGTATTTACCCAGCATAGCATAGCTCAGATCTGATATCCTGTTTTCAGTGGAGTCCTGCTTTTACCCATTTTTACACTGCATTTACCCAGGATAGTACTGCAGAGATACAATATCATATTTTCAAAGGAGACATTGTTTTACCCATTTTTATAATGTACCTATCCAGGATTGGCCAGCTGAGAGGCACTTTCTCATTTTCAGTGGGGTCCAGTATTTTTTTATCCAGATAAAGCAGCATAGATGCACATTTCAATGGAGTTGTTCTGTACTGGGTACTGCTTTTATATATTTTATTAAATATTTACCCAAGATGGACCAGGTGAGATGCAATCTCATATTTAATGGGGTCCTGCTTTTACACATTTTTGCAATATATTTATCTAGGATAGCCAAGCGCAGATGCAATATGTCATTGTCAATAGTGTCCTGCTTTTACACATATTTAGACTGTATGTACCCAGGATGGCCCAGCAGAGATGCATTATCTCATTGTCAATGGTGTTCTGCTTAATAATTTTACAATGTATGTACTAAGGATAGCACAGAGAAGATACAATATCTAATTTTCAGTGAGTCCTGTTATTACACATTTTCCAATGTATGTACCCAGGATAGCAGATGACAGGAAATATGTCATTTTAATAGGCTTCAACATTTTGATGCCACATTTCCAACATAGTCTTTTTATGACCTCCATTATGATCAAAACAGGAGAATGTTTTTAAATATTGTCCAAAAGGTAATTTTGTGGTGCATCTCATGAAACATGTTTTGATGGGGTTGAAAATGATATTTGTATATTAATGAGGTGGGGTAATTCAAGAGCTATGCTGATTATATGTGGTTATGCATGGACACTGGAAAAATGTAACATGTGTTCATATAACTTAGTTGTTTTTCTTCACATTTTGAAACCAAATACTCAACATAGTATTTTTTTATTATCTCACCTTATGATCAAGGTTGGTATATTTTAAATTCCATTTGAAAGATGATTCCACAAAGTGACTACAAAAACGTGTTTCAGAGAGGGTTTGAAAATTACAGGTTTCATGTTCATCAGGTGGAGCAACAACAGGCCTATGTTGAATATTTTGATCAAAATCTGCAAAATCACAAAGTGATTTTATGAGTAAAATCCTAAAAAATTAAATGTTCCTTCATAGCATTGTTGTTTTTAGACATTTTTGACCCAAAATTTTCAATAAAGACTTTTTATGACACCACCTTATGACCAAGACAGGTGTGATTTTTTAAATCTCTTCCAAAAATGGATTTTGCGGTGTGACTGTAAAAAATTGTTTTGAAGGGAATCTTTTCATGAGGTAGGATGACAAAAGGGCTAGGCTTGAAAATATGTGGTCAAAAACAGAACAATCACAATTTCTGAGTAAACTTTGAAAGAAATTCAGTGTTTCTTCAAATCTTTGCTGTTTTCTGACTCTAGATTTTCTTTTTTTTTATTTCTTTTTATTGGTTGTAGGTGACATAAATCCATACATTTGCATACATGCAATTAACAATGATCTTATTCAAAAAATGCAATTGTTTTACCAATAAGCTTTTTAGAACAAGATAGCTCATTTGATAGTTGTTTATGTTAAAATTAAAAACTGCCTAGGCAAAGAGCATCCCACCTTATAAATCCGGTATCCTTCCCAGGACATAAATCTATTATATAGGTTCTGACCGCATTCCTCCAGAAATCCAGTTAAGAGGCTAACCTCCTCCCCCCATCAAGTCTCATGAATGAGAGTGTAGGGAGAGTCAAGGGACAAAATCAGGTTCACAGCTTGAATAAAAATAACCCATGGTCTCCACAGAAGCTCAAACAAGGATTGTTTATTATGGACTCTAGCCGTTAGGGACTCCATGTGGTAAATATCTGCTACCAGCCTTCTCCAGTCATGGACCATTGGAATAATTAAAGACCGCCATCTCTTAGTTATAGACTTTTTGGCTGCTAGAATAAATATAGCTAATAGGGCCACAGAGGGTTATGGTGGGGAAAAATAGAGAGCAACACCAACTCAACGGTGAATTCCACCGATTCCCCTATACATTCCGATATGTCTTGTTGTAGAGAATACCAAAATGACATCAACAAAGGACAAGACCAAAAAATATGGCCATGATCTGCTAATTTACAAGAGCATCATCTCCAGCATATCCCAAATGATTGTGGAAGGTATTTAACTAACATACTAACATACTATTTGCCAGCAGATTAGGCCTTATGGTCTATCGAGTCTGCTTGAACCTAGATCCTTAGTTGGGTGCCGAGACCCTCCCATCCCTTGTGCTCCAGAAACCCCTATCATCCATCCCCACCCCCCCCCGGGACAGGCCATCATCTGATACATCCACTTTCTGTGTCTGTCCCACCCTCTTATTAAAGCCCTCCACTGTGGATCTCTGAACCAGGTCACCAGGCAGAGCATTCCAAGGGTCCACCACCCTCTCAGTGAAAAACCTCCTCCTCTTTTCCACCCTCACCCTTCCACCTTCCAACTTCAAACCATGCCCTCTGGTGATGCCTCCCTGCTTTAGTCTAAAGATCCCCTCCATGTTTACCCTATTTATTCCCTTGAGGTACTTGAAGACCTCAATCATGTCCCCCCTGTCTCTCCTCTCCTCCAATGAAAACAGGCAGAGCTCCTCAAGTCTGTCCTCGTAAGTCAAATCCCCTAGCCCTCGTGTCATCTTTGTTGCCCTCCTCTGTACCCTCTCCAGGACTGTATGTCCCTCTTCAAGTGTGGTCTCCAGTACTGTACACAGTACTCAAGGTGTGGTCTAACCAGTCCATTGTACAGCGGCAGAATCACTTCCTTGCTCCTAGAGGTGATCCCCTTCACGATGCATCCCAACATCCTGTTTGCCTTGCTAGCTGCTCTCCTGCACTGCTCAGAGTTATTCATACATGTATCCACCATGACCCCTAGGTCTTTTCCCTGTTGAGGCTTCCAGCACCTCCCTCCAGGGTGTACCTGTGTTTAGGAGTTTCCTACCAAGATGCAACACCTTGCACTTGGTGATATTGAAATTTAATTTCCATGTGTGAGCCTAGCTTTCCAGGGTGTCCAGGTCCCTTGCAGAGCCAACCTCCCTCTTCTCCTCAACTACTGCTCCCATCTTGGAGTCATCCGTGAAGAGACTCATTTCACACCCTATACCATCCCTGATGTCTGATATGTATGCATTAAACAGGATTGGACCCAGGACTGAGCCCTGTGGTACCTTCACTACCAACCTCTGTAGGGTTCAAGAGCTCCCCACAGACCACTACTCTCTGAGTGCATCCAGCTATCCAGTTTTCAATCCATTTGACCATCAAAGGGCCTACTCCTAACCCCATCAGTTTCTCCACCAGACCATTGTGGGGGACAGAGTCAAACGCCTTGCTGAAGTCCAAGAATAATACATCCACAGGCTTACCCCTGTCCAGTTCTTTATGTTACCCATTCATAGAACTCCACAAGGTTGGTTTGACATGATCTACCTGGCACAAACCCATGCTGCCAACTATCCAGACCTCCCACCTCCTCCAAGTAAACCCCCAATCGTTCCTTTAGTATACTCTCCATTAATTTTCCACCACCGAGGTTAAACTGATGGGTCTATAGTTACCTGGTACTCCTCGACCCCTTTTATGGATTGGTACCACATGTGCCTTCTGCCAATCCCTAGGTACCATCCCTGTCTCAAGTGACCTGCTGAAAAGCTCCACCAGGGGTGCAGCCAGTATGTCCGCCAATTCCCATAGCACTTCGGATGAATGCCATCCGCCCAGGAGATTTGTCTTTCTTTAGGGCCTTGAGGGCAAACCACACCTTTGGCGGGATGGCATCATCCGTCCCTCCACCTTACTGGTCTTTTATCCTTATTCAGATGTGACACCCTAGGGTACCTTTCCCTCCCTTTTGCTCCATTTCTGTTGCTCCCTGATCCCACTCCCTGCCGCTTCTATCCCCTTTGTGCCTTGCTTTGTAGATATCCCATCCCCCTCCCTAGTGAACACAGAGGCAAAGTACCCGTTAAATACCTCTGCCTGGTCCCTCGCCTATTCCACCCACCCTCCTTCTGATCTCAATCTGCTGAGATGGCCCTTAGTTTTTCTCCACTCCCCAATGTACCGGAAGAACCCCTTTTCCCCTCCATGTATCCCCTGTGCCAGCCGTTGCTCTTACTGGACTTTTCTCCCTCACCATACGGGTGACTTTTCTAGATGCAAGCTGGTACATTTCCTTATCCCTATCCCTCTTGTTGTTTTATATTTTTGTAAGCCGCCTTCTTTCTCTGACTGCTACCTGGACCTCACTGGACCACCAGCATGGTTTATGTGACCTTGCTCCCTTTATGTTTCAACTTAGCGCAGATCCTGACTGCCTCATGAAGTCCTCGCTTTTATGACCTCCATCTCCTTTCCACACTTGTCGTTGAGGTAATCCCTCTAAGTGATCCTTGAGAATATTTCCCATGCCCATAAAGTCTGCCCCCTGAAGTCCACTGCCAGTGTCCTAGATCTCACCCCACCCCCAATGCTTATTTGAAACCAGACAGTATTGTGGTCACTCCCAGTCAGGGGTCCTGTACAACCATGTCCCTTACCAGATCCCCATCTGCCAGAACCACATCCAGGACATGCCTCTCCCTTGTGGGCTCCATCACATGCTGTGTTAAGAACACATCCTGGAAGCCATCCAGCAGCCTCTGCTCCTTGGCCACCTTAGATGACATGGTTCCCCAGTTTGTACCTGGCATATTAAGGTCCCCAATCAACACCACTCCTTCCCTTTTGGACCACACTGGGCAATGATGTTGTCCAGCAAACCATCCTCTAGAACATCACTCATCCTGGGGACCTATATGCTACTCCCAGCTTGACCTTATCTCCTGCTGGGGAACGTGAGGTGACCCATAAGGCCTCCACGTTTCCTCTTCCTCTTCTACCATAGCAATTTCTATGTCATCTCTAATGAACATAGCCACTCACCCCTCTGCCCTCCTTTCTATCCTTCCTAAGCATAGTGTACTCCCTCACATTGACCCAGTCATGGTTTTTGTTGGCCCACGCTTTCCGTGATCACCGCCACATCCACCCCCTCGAACAGCATGGCCTGAACTCTGGCAACTTGTTTCCAAGCTCCTGGCATTTACTAACACTCAACCCCACCCCTTATCCCTGATCCTCCTTGTCGAACCCCACCCAGATTCCTTATGCTTCCATCCTCCCCTGAAACCTCCACCTCCAGTCTGTTTCTCCTCCCCTTGGGCTTGAAGGCTACTCCCTCATCTGGAGGGAGGCTCTGTCAGCCCTCCCTATCCCTTCCCCTACAAGTTTAAACCCCACCTTCTTGTATGTAGTCAGCCATCCCCTGTTTAAGGACTTCTCTTCCCTAATGGGCAAGAGTGAAACCTGTCCTTGGCATATAGTCCCCTATCCTCCCAAACTCCATTCCAGTTCCCTAACACCCCCAACCCATTCTCTTCACCCCACTTCCTGAGCCAGTCATTAACCTCTGTGAGCTTCATTTTTTTCTCCACTGAGGCCTTTGGTACTGGCAATATCTCCGAAAAGGAAATGTTGCAGCCATTATCCCGACAGACTCTGGCAAGTTCTTGGAACCTTGCTTGGATTTCCAAAATGCTATTTCCCTCTAGATCATTAGTTCCCAAATGCACCAGGAAATCCGTTTCCCTCCACAATCCCTAACCATTTCATACACCATGAACTTTGCTCTGTGCACTGTCAGCCCAGAGATACTCACTACCTTCACCTGGCTATGGCATCCACCCCCTGTCCCTTCCAATGGATACCCTAATCATCGAGTCTCCCAGTAACAGAACCTAACACCGCCATCATCCTTATGGTTACCTCCACTATGCCCTCTCAGCCCCCTCCCCACTTTATTCATGATCGCACTTCATGGAAGTCTTCCTGCCTTATTTGAGACCCCTTGTCACCCTCCCCTTTCTGCCTCCTTGCTATTTGCCCACTTAACTCAAACCCCTCTGAATAGGTGTCCTTAACCCTCTCTTATCTGAACCATTTAGCCTGGCCCTGATGGTTTCCCCTCCCCACACCACCATCCCCCTTATAATAGTACCCTGTCTCCAGAGGCTCTCTGTGGGTCCCCTTAGCTAGGGCCCCATCCTTGGTACTGACCTCCCTGCTGAAGGGGGCTCCTTCCCACCTCCTTGTCTCCCAGTTTCTCTCAATCGTGCTCTCCTCCCTCATGTCTGGAATATGTTGCATCTCCCCATTTGCTTAACATATATGTTTTGCCTTCCCTCTGGGACTATGTCTATCCTTTCCATAGCTGGTCTGTGATGCCCTATGGGTATCTGACTCCCCCCGCCTCTGTATAAGTTTCCTCATTTCACCAACCCTTCCTCCCCTCTAGGATGCTTAGTATCTCAAATTTATTGTGACACTCTATGTCAGCCTCCATCAAGTAACCCGAGTTTCCCTGACTGCATCTCTAAACTGACCTCTTCTTCCTCTTTGCACTGTTCACCTTAGGTTCTTCCCACAGTCTGCTGTTTTAGGCTTCGCACAACAGCCCTCCTCCTGACTCTTCCGCCTCCAGTCTCTTTGAATTTAGAATGTTCACCCTGTATGCTTTCCCCTTAGCATCAACTCCCTATCTAAGGGCCCTCTGTCCCTAATATCCCCCTTCTGCTTGCTGTAGCATAATGTCCTGTAATTTCAGACGTTCCCAGCATCCCTCACCCCCACCCTTCTGCTGCCCATATCCACACCCCTTATCCTTGGACACCCCCAGCTCCCACAGCTTACTTCCCAACCAATATACCTCACTCCTGATACAAGATAGCTGTCTACAGAGTGGGCGGCCTCCCTCTCAGGCCCAATTTAGAATTATTGCCATCCCACAGCCTGTGCAGCCTACAACCCTTCGAAGATGCCTGCCATGGTGGAATATGACCACCCTGATTATCCTCCTCTGTTTATAATAGCACACCCTTTTCTCAGTCCCTTTCCCTGGAGTACAGTTTCTCTCTATACTGACTGTAGTTATTTACAAACCCAATTTCAACCCCACCAACAAAGTTCCCAGTCTCACAAACACATACAGTCCAGTATGTGTTTGGTCCCACTACAGTGTGTGTAAGCAGACACCAGGAACTAGTATAGCAGGAGTGCGAAGAAACAGCATCTGCATTTTCAAGCAAATTCATGCCATCTAGTGGCTTGAGAAACTTTATATGCTTGTGTAGATGCTCAAAGCCATTCCTGTTCTTGTATGTCAAGTTCAAGGTCCCTATTCCAACTATTTAAGATAGAGATTGAAGATACTCCCATTCCTTCCCTCAAATGTTATACAGAAAACCCACCTGGTGTGGCCACATGTGGCCATTAATAATGTCGTCCAAGTATTTCCAGGCCAATGGTAATGGGTCTCGCAGCTTGCACCATATCTCTTTGACATAATAGGTAGTTCTTCACCTTATTGTATCGAAAAGATCATTATCTGATAAACTGAATTTGTTTTGAAGGTGTTTTGAAAGAAGTTATCCCAGAGGAGAGAAACATTGTTTGAAGAAGTGAAGCCCTAAGTGTCTCCATCTGGAGAGATATGATCTAGGGTTGCTGGAAGAAATTGGTCATCTTCTGAAATTAAGGTATGGAAAAAAGAGTTCCTAAAGGCCTTATGTTGTTTCAATCTGTGCCATATTTTTAATCTTTGGGCTGTAAATACAGTAAAATTACGGAAGAGAGGTGGCTTAGTAACTGAGCACAATGTTAGCTTGGTAATGTCATAGAAATTATTTATGGTGAACTCCAGATCTTTCAGGGAGAGCTATAGGTTGGTGAGAGCCATAAGGACATAATTCTCAAAAGATGCTATTAAGTAAAGTTTTAGGTTTGGAAGATTAGCTCCTCCTCCTAGAGAAAGCGGGAGTTGAAGGAGAGACATTCTAAGCCTTGGTTTCTGTCTGTTCCAAATAAAGTTGGATATAAGTTTATCCCATGATTTAAAATAAAAGCCAGATGGGGAGGTGGGAATGTTCTGAAACAAATATAACAATTTAGGGAGAACTATCATCCAGGTAGTCTCAATTCTCTGAAAAAAGGTTAAAGGTAGTTGGGACCAAGAGGACAAATCTTTTGAATCTGAATGGATAAAAGTTCATAATTTAATAATTCCAGTAAATTTAAGTTTTGAAATTATAATACCCAGGTACTGGAATTTAGTTTTATGTCATTTGATCAAGTATTTGTTTTTAAATCTTGTGGGGGGTAAAGAATAGGAGACACAGGTCTGTTTTGGCTATGTTTAATTGGAAAGTCGAGATTTTTTTAAAGTCTTCTAATAATTGCCATATGGCTGGGAAGAATCTATCAGGGGAGAGAGCAGTTACCAGACTATCATCAGTCAATAATGCTATTTTGTCTTCTTTTTGTCCTACCGAGACCCCCTCTATATCTATATTTTTTCTAATAATTTCTGCCAACAGCTCAACGTACAAAGCAAACAATAGTGGGGATAAAGGACATCCCATCTCGTGCATCTTTGTATTTGAATTGGTTGGGATAATGAGCCGTTAACCCAAATGTATGCTTTCGATTGCTCATATAAATTTTTTATACAGGTAATGAAAGAATCGGGAAAGAGAAATTTGACAAGGTAGTCCATAGATATTCCCAACTCAACCTGTCAAATGCTTTATCAGTGGTTAAACTGATAATTGTAGATGGGATCTTTCTGGAATGGATGAATTCAAGGAGAAGCATAAGTCGACACAAATTATCAAAAGTGTTTCTTTGTTTTATAAAACCTTATTGATCTTGATGTATTAGGGTGTAAGAATAGGTTCTAATCTTTTGACCCACATGGCTATAAATATTTTATAGTCCACATTTAGTATTGAAATTGTACGATATGATAGTGGAAGGAGGTATCCTTATCTGGCTTGAGCAAGGGGATAAAACTGCATAATTCCAGGAAGGGTGGGTTCTCCCATCTCTTACCTCTTGACAGGTAAATAGTAAGCTAGGAAGGAGTTGAGGATAAATGTCTTGTACCATTCCAGGCCAAAACCATCTGGGCCTGGGCATTTTAAGGGCTTTAATTGTTTAACTTGGGAGAGAACTTCTTCCGCCCTAATAGGTCATTCTAGAAGTCTTTTCCGGGACTCAGTTAATGTAGGTAACTGAAGTTTTTAAAAGAGGCTGCTATAAGTTCTTTCTGATTTTTGATTTGGGGGCAGTATATAAAACTTCATAGAACTGCTTAAATGCCTGTTTTATATGTTCTTCTTTATATGAGAGGGAATCTGATGTAAAAGATTTTATTTTTAGGATAGTAGAGGTCCTCTTCCTTGCTCTCAACTTCCTCACCAGTGCTCTAGCTTCTCTGGGGCCCCCTTCATAGGTGTATTGGTGAAGATAATTTAAGCTCTGGAGAGTCTTGTAATCCATTATTTTTTGAATATCTTGCTTTACGGCCCTTATCTGAGACATTAATACCTTGTCCCCCTCTCTGTATAGCAACTGATCAGATGCTAAAAGATCTGTCAAAAAGTTTAATCTAGCTTGTGTCTTTTTTGCTTATAGGATTAGGACATCACCTCACCTCAGATCACCACCTTCAACGTATCCCATTGTATAGCATGGGAGACCTAAGAGGACAAGTTGTCCTGTATTATTTATTTATTTATTGAAATTGTTTCACCAGGAAAAGCACACTGAGCAAGAACTGCTCATCTCCCAGTGTGACCTGGGGGGAGGGGTACAGTGGGGGAAGAGGACAAGGGTAGTCCAGGTCCTGACATATATACATACAGTTACAATACATTTGAAAACATTTGACAGAAATAGTTGGGCGTAGATGACAATCTACCCTTACTTATAGTATAGTAGCAATTACATGGGGAAATCATGCTTTATACCTTGAAAACATATATTTAGATAATACAGCTGCATATGTTTGACAGGAATAGGTGAGTGTTGATTAATACATATACCCTAATAGTCGAGCGTAACAGTTACAATGAGGAAATCCTGCTAAGGTATTGGGTTGTGGTATATAATGAGATGGGATAACTGCAAACTAGCTAGCTCAAAAGTTGGGTTCAAGTGCATTAGTTGGGTGTGGTTAGTAGAGTAGCACCATTGGGCCTACTGGGAGAAAAAATATAGGAGTGTCTGAGGTAGCATAGATTGGAGAGTTAGCTGCAGGAGCAGTATACTGAGCAGTGGTTGGCAAAGGCATAGGATAGTGAGTGGATAGAGGAAGAGTGGTGAATTTCAGAGGGGAAAGAGTTCCAGAGTTGAGGGATGTGGTGAGAGGAGGTTGCCTGGACAGTTTGGGTCCGACGTCTGGGGACTAACAGGAGCTGGGAGTCAGGAACCTCAGAGCATAGGTGGGTGCCAGAGGGGCAATAGTACAGAGGTCAGATACACTGGGAGGGTACCAAACCAGTTCTTCGAGATAAACTTGGCACAGTGTATTAGGCAGTGGTTCTCAAGGGAGGGAGAGCAAGGAGCGGTATAGCTCATAGCGGTGGGTGCGAGGAGGAGCGTCAAGAGCGAACCAGCAGAAAGCATTAAAAAGGGTATCCAGTTTGGATAAAACTGACTTGTGAGAGGCACTGTAAACAATATCACAATAATTGAAGGAGGGAAGTATCATCTTCTGGATAAGCTCACGACAGACCAGACTGGGGAGGCTAGAATGGTTCCGATATAAAGCTCCAAGCTTGGGGTGGAGTTTTGTTAGTATAGAGTCAGCATAGACTGCGAAGGTGAGGAATAAACCTGGAATAAACAGAAAGGGGGCCTTAAAGTACATTTTGCTTAAGAAAGGACATAGAGCAGGTATCCTTTCCCTTTTCCCCCAACTACAAACCAGATCATAAACACACTTCCATGTTGGAGCTGGGGAAAATTTTACCCCTTTTATTACTATGGTGGTGCATTTGTGGAATGCATTCTCTGAAATGTTCCAAAAATGTCTGATCTTGTAATAAAGAATTATTAAATCTCCAGAGTTTGAGTTTCTTTTGTTTACCTCAATTCATTTTAAGGATTAAAGGGTTATGATCCGACAAGATTCTAGGTTCTATTAAAATATCTTGTATCAAGGTAAGGTATTCTCCTGTTACAAAAAAATAGTCTAAATGAGAATAGGTATTATGTCTCCCTGAAAAAAAGGTATAACCTGGATTGGATAGAAAAATTCTTCTCCATACATCCTCAACCCCCAGAAAAGATAGGTTCTCTTTTAAGTATTTGTCTGCCTTGGCTAGCCTCTGTGGTTTAGGGTTCGAGGAATCAAGATGAGGATGAAAGGGATGTTGAAATCTCCTCCCATTATTAGGATACCTCTGAGTTTCTCTATAACCCTTTGCAAAAGGTCTTAATGATGGGGAGTGGAGTCTATGGGGAAGATATGTATTCACCAGGGTCACCGTCTGGAATAAAGTATACCTGAAGTAATCACTTATCAACCCTGGGGATCTAAGAAGGTGTCCTGAATTTCCAGCGGTGTTGAGGAAGGAATAAGAATTGCTGTTCCTCTTATGGCCACTTGAATTAGAAGAGGCAAAAACCTGGTAACGTCCACCCCAATGACGTTTTGAATGCTCTAGTGTGGAGAGATGGGTTCCTGGAGGAAATATAGGTCAGACTCCTGCTTGCCCAGATGTTGCATAATTTTATATCATTTAATAGGAGAATGCAGGCAGTTCACATTCTGTGAAAAAACTTTTACCAGTATATTAGCCATAGTCCCAAGGAAAAGACAGCCAATTCACAATTTTGGCAAAGCATCTGGGATCCCAGGGGTGGGTGAAATAAGATTCATAGGGAAAACTTCCCCTTTCTCATCCAGAGGTCCTGTGGGACCCAATCCAGTGTGACTGGATGCGGTATTATGCCTATATCCTCCATTTCCCCAGATCCCGACACTCGTTGCCAAAAGAGGGTGCCCATGTCTATTTTTACTTGGTTTGTCAGCAACCTTTTTTATAGTTGAAAAAAACAACAAAAAAAATAACAAAAATAACTTGTTTATATCTAACTCAAAACATTTAACCTCTAATCTCCCACAGGAGAAAACTATGTACAAGTAGTCTTCCACTAAAGGGGAGATTCATCCATCTCTACCCAGATCACGGGGAAAGAAATTCATTTCACCTAGGGAAGTGGGGAATAATCCATGGAATGTGGATTTGGGCCACCTTGAGAGGGAACTCCCTCTCTAAGAACTAGCTCTTATTCAAGCCTCGTCTTGTCATGGTGAGACATTAAGTAAAAACAAAATCAAACCATAACTATCTCTTATGGTCAAAGGAGGGGCTCCTCACACCACCATAGTAATACAATTTCCCTGGCTCCAACATGGAAGTGTGTTTATGATCCAGTTTGTAGTGGGGAAAAAGGGAAAGGATACCTACCCTATTTTCTTTCTTAAGCAAAATGTACTTTAAGGCTCCCTTTCTGTTTATTCCAGGCCTATTTAGTCCACTGGTGCTGGGGACTTGTTTGTACTGCCCTCTAGTGTCCTATAATTTGTATTGATTACCTAGACTGCAGCCTCCCTGCTCAGCAATTGAATTCCCATAGAATCATCTCTACTACTCTCCCAGAAAACAAAAAAATCAAATATAGATGAGTTAGCCCAATTAGCCCCCATTCAACAGCAAATGAGGACAACTCCCCAGACACCGCTCCTCAGTTCAGCCCAGTTAATGTTCCAAAAGTAGGTCGATACTGCCTTATTGAACACCCCAAAGTTCGTGCAGTTTCCTCCTTTCTTGTCTCTTTCATCCAGTCCCTATCCTGGACAAAGCTTCAACAATTCAAGCTTTGAGTCACCTTTTCCCCATAAATGTAACTCTGAAAGTCCCCTCATCTTGAAGGGCAATAGCAAATGCTTTATTTGTATTCCAAGGTCAACGCAGAATGTCATAGGCCCTCGGCACAACCCAACTGCAAACTGATTCAATCCTGTTGCCCAGGGACCGTGTTTAACAAAACAGGTACACAGGACGGGGTTCACCCTTGTGGGAAGGTAGATCCAGGGAGGAGAGGAGAGAAAAACCAAAACGCCACCCCACAGCAGAGGGAGGGAAAGATGAGGGCTCCCTTGTGCACAATATGAAGCCTTCTATTTCTTATAAGGCCTTTAATGTTTGTACTAAATGTGCCTTCAGAGAGCAATAGCTCACTCTCAACCCTCACCCGCATGTCCATGGCTGGTCACCTCCACCCTCCCTCAGTCAACCACATCCCTCAAAAATAAAGTTGTACCTCTCTTTGGTTTTTAGACATCTTAGACTGGTTGTAGAGTTGGATTTCTAAAAGATCTAATTTTGTCCAACAAGTCCTGTAACTTCTGGTCACTGGTTTCCAGATGTTCAGCATTCTGGGAAGTGGGCCCCGAGGGCAGCTGCCAGTTCTTTGATTGCAACTTGGGGTCAGTTTTCGATATTATGCCTCATTGAATTAGGTCAGATTTGGCCTCTGATGCTGTATTGTAAGTGATCGGACCATTGGGGAGATGGATTAACAGTTTCGCCGGATAGGGGGTCTGGAATTTTATATTTTGGGCTCTCAAGAAGGGGAATAGAGGAGAGTACTCCCTTCTTGAACGCTGAGTTGCTGGTGCATAATCATTGTCAAAAATGATGCAGTGATTTCCTAGCACTACCTTCTGTTTATGCCAAGCTCTGGAGAGTATTTGGTCTTTCTGGTGAAAGTTGTTAAATCTAATTACAAAAGATGTGGGTCTGGCATCTGATTTTGATGGGTGAAGCCCAAGTGTGCACAGCGCCCTCTCGATATCAATTTGGAATTCTGGGCCTAGATCCAGGGCCAGGCATAGAAAATAGTCTGTGAAGGCAATTGAATCATTTCCCTCCCCCCCTCTGGAATCCCATATAACCGTAAGTTTTTTCTTCTTCCCCATTCACTATGTCTTCTTGTTGCATGGAAAGAAATAACTATTCCTCGGCCCTTAAATGAACTGCTTTTTCTAAAATTTCTATTTTGCTGGCATTTTCGGAAATCTGGTTATCCGCCTCAGTTACCCGTGCCTATAAGTCTCCCAAGTCTGTGAGTATGTCCTTCAAAACGTCATGCATTTCAGATCAAAATTCAGAAATGGCTAATAGAATTACCTCTGCTGATGAGTTTTCTTGCATTGGCTTTTTCATTTTGCCCTTGCCCTCGTTTGGATTCTGGTTGGGAGGTAGTGAGAAAGGTTAATCGGAATCTACTAGGTCACTATCACATTGGCTTCTGGTAGGTCATGCAGGGCTGGTACTGATTCTTGTCCTGGTGTGACATATCCCCAATGGGATAAAATTGTTGACTCAAAGGTCTCTCCTTGTGCGTTGTAGCTAGTGTCAGCTGATCAAAATATTTTTCTTGAAGTTTTATCAGGAGGGAGATGCTGTTTAATGTAGAGCAGTGGAGGAGCCCAATTCCTGAGTGTTTACGCTTACCATGTCTCAACTGGAAGTCCCTGACTCTAGATTTTCAGTGTAGTCTTTAGTGGCCCTACCTTATGATCAAGACAGGTTACATTTTTAATCTCTTCCAAAAGATAACTTTGTGGTGTGACTGTGAAAAGAAGTTTCAGAGGGATTTTAAAATAACAGCTATTGTGCTCAAAGATAGGGTAACAAAAGGGCTATGTTGAAAATTATTGTTTTGTTTATTTAAAATCTGGTAAGTCCATGGGCCAAAGGTCCATTTTCAAGGTTGACCAGAGTTACATTCATACATAGATAAGTAGTGTATATAATAGCATACATAAAAGTATTACAATCAGTACACTAGTTAGAACATGTACATTGCATCCTAGAAGCAAAATACTTTTTCAAAGTATTACTAAATTGATGGATGGATACATTAATACAATGAAGAACTTTTGACAGGGAGTTAATTAAAAAATTAGGGGCCCAAATCTGCAAAATCACAAAGTTATGAGCAAACTTTGAAAAATTTCAGCGTTTCTTCATAACTTTGTTGTTGTTTTTTTACATTTTGACCCCAAATGTCCAACATATTGTACTCTTTTTATGACCCCACCTTATGATCAAGATAGGTTAATTTTTTTTATCCCATCTTGAAATGTGATCCACAGAGTGACTGAAAAAACAAATTTTGGAGGCATTTTAAAAATGTCAACTACATGGTTCATTGGATGGGGCAAAAAAAAAGAACGTTGAAAATGTGGAGCAGAAATATTTTAAAAATGACACAATTAGGAGTACAATTTGAAAATGCACTGAAAATCCATTAAGCAAGCAAACCTTGTTTTCAGCTAGTCACACTTCGGTGTTGGAAGCAGGAGAGCATTTGATAGGCAGCACTGGACCTACCAAATAGGTGAGTGAAGGGTTGGGTGTGGGTGCTGAAAGGGGGGTCGGAGCAGAGGGTGGGAGGTACAGAAATCATTGAGGGAGAGATTTTTTCTTATAGGTTTTAAAAAAAAAAAAACTACAAAGAAAAGTGTCCTTTATTTTAGGTACCCGGCACTGAGGACTGGCACCTCAATGCTGGTTTGTTGTTTGGCGGCAACAAGTGTGTGCACCCCAGTGTCACATCCTGTTTTGGGAGCAGTGCAATAGATAGCTGGCAGGAGGAAAGATAGGAAAAGGATGTTGTTGTTTAGTCACACCAGGGGTGGGCACTCTGGTGTTACATCTTGAGATGGGATGAGGATGCTGTTGTTTGGCAGCACTGGGGATCAGAACTCCAGTGCTGCATCTTGTGTTTGGTGGGACCATACAACTTGGATCGCCAGCCCCAACGGCGTGTTCCCGATGTAGATACCATTTGCTTTTTTCTGGCTTTCATGCACTGTTCTCTAGCTCTAATGCACTTGTAACCAATAAGAAGCTGCCATTTGTTACAGACAGCTGCAAAGACCAATAGCAAGAAATGCACTCACTCATTGACAGCTATAAAAAGGTGTATCCAAGTTACTGAATGCGTTTCAATGGGACAGCTACAAAACACATCCTGGCTTTGATTACGATAGTAACTGGTCTGCCATGCAGACCAACCCTAATAAATAAAATCAACAGTTTATAATTGAAATGTTTCCTGTGGTTTGATGGGTCAACTGATAACTAACTCCTAACTCCCTTTTCAAAGCTCAGTTCACTCTTCCTGTCCTAGTAGCTTCACTTTAGTTCCATATATGCTTGCTGTCAGCTACCTTGCTTCCTTTTAGTCTTTACACTTTCTGTTTGTTTTTCTTCTTATCCTTCTCCCCCTGTTTCCATCCTATCCTTATTCATTTTAATTTTTAACTCTCCCCTAGTGTCTCATTTATCACTTATTTTTTCTCCATCTTTTTTCATCTTTTATCTTCCAGTTCCTGCCTGTTTCTCATTTTAATAAGTGCTTGTTATCCTTTGCATTCATCCCTCCCTCTGTTTGTAGCATCCCTGCCCATTTTATGACTTTTTAGTGATTGTTTTTCATTGTACATGCCTACCTTTCTGTTTCTGCATCTCCACTACTTGTTTGTTTGTGGTGCCCAAGCCACTGCTCAGTCTGAGCATTCTCCTTTTTGTGATAAAAAAGATGTCGGGGGGTAGAGGGTCAAAAGTGACTGGCTAGGAAAAGATGTGGCTTGCAGAACTGGTCCCAGCCACATGGGAAGGGCTATACTGATTTTTTAACTGTTTGACTAAAGGTCTGAGTGAGCCAAAGTGGCACCAAAGTTTGATTGGGCACAGTCTATGGTACTGAAAAGTGCCAAATTTCAGCACATTCAATGAGTACAAATTCTGCATCGGCTCATCCTTTAACAACAGCTCCTCTGTTCCTGTCTCTAAAACTTAGTTCTCATTTTCCATTCTCTTCTTAGCCACTAAACAATTCTCTTCATCTCTCCTTCTGCTTATTCATGCTCTGCACCACCTTTTTCTCAGCCAGGCCATTTGTATCCTATGTGTACCTGTAGCTTAGCTGCCATCCCTTAGCATTGCATCCCTTATTCAATCCTATCATCTGGCTGCATCAGGATATAAACATCTTTTTCTGCCAAGACAACTCCTTTCCCAGCACTTAAAAGCCCTATTCAACAGCATATGCTTTGAATTCGAAACAAGGGGGAGGAGGAGTGATTATCAGTGGATCTGCTTCTTACCATCACCTTAATTTCAGAATCATCTACAACATTGTCAGTGTAGCTCTTCCATCTATAGGTGCTGTTCCTTGTTGAGTAGTGCTACAGCTCTCAGAACAGTCTAGGTGTTGCAGTGTGTGACAGGTTTCCTACTGCTTGGAATCAGCTCATATCCCTGGACCATGCTCACCATGCTCAACATATTAAGGGTCATCCACCCCCAGTAATTACCCTCAATTGGCTAAGTTCCTGAGCTCCTTCTGTGTTATTTAACCAATCTCCTATATAAGCTCCTTCTGCTTTATTCAACCAATCTCCAATATAAACTCCTTCTGCATTATTCAACCAATCTCCTATTCCCTGCTGACCCTTTTCCATATTCACTGCAGTACTCTTATCATATCCATCCCTCTTTTAACAACTTAATCCAAAATCCTCACACCATGACAACATATAATCTGTCCATTTAAATTTATCCCATCTACATCCTAGGAAATCCAGTCAAAACTTTGCTACTATATTAAAAATTGTATGGCAAATAAATGCAGATTGAGGTTTCACAAGTCATGGGGAACTGGTGCACTCACCAGGAGGGACAAAATCCAAGACAGCTGTGATGCAAATGCAAGTGTGGGTGCACTTACTTAGAATTAGACTTAGAACAATAATACAACAGGAGGCATAAGCCCATAACAGTTGTCTCCACTACTTAGTGGAGGCAACCAAAGTTCCAACTGAAAAATAATGATCTAACTTAGCCATAAAAGTATCAAAACAGGGTGCCACAACTATTTCCTCTGACAACCTAGTCCACATTCTTATAACTCTGTGCTTAAAATTATGTCTCCATATGTCGGTTCTACACTGTACTTCAACTAGTTGCCGAGTATTTCCTCTTAAATTGTAGTTTGATTCCCTATAGTTAAGGTCCAGCTCATTTCCTAATGCTTCCTGCTTAAGAATCTTATATAGCAATAACAAATCTCCTCTTGCCAGATGCACTTCTAATGGCCATAAGCCCAGTTTATTTAACCTAACTTCATAAGATACATCTTGGAGTCCTGCTATTAATTCAGTAAATGACCTCTGTGGTTTTTCAACTGCCTAAATATCTTTTTTCAAGAAAGTACTCCAACCAGGTGAACAGTAATCCAGACATGGCCATATGTAAGTCTTAAATACAGGTAATAGAATACACTCATTTTGAGAGAAAAAAGTTCTACAGATACAGTTTGTAAGATGCATTGCCTTGTTCGACACATACCTACTGTGTACCCCGCTTCTCAGATCACTCCCAACGAACACTTCCAGATCCTTATCACAGCCTGAATCCCTTAATCTTATCCCCTGTATTTAATAATCCTGATGAATGTTATTACTCCCCATATGCATCACTGTACATTTTTGTAGATTAAAATTAATTTTATTATTTACTGCCCACTCGTTGATGGTTATTATGTCTTGTCCTAAGATTAATCTGTCCTCACTCCCCCAAGTTTTATATCATCAGCAAAGTTGACCAACTTGTTCCTGCTGTTAATACTCAAATCGCTGATGAAATCATTTAACAGGGGTCCCAACACAGACCCCTGCGGCACACCACTCGTCACCTTCACTTCCCCAGATTCATGACCATGCACCCTCACTGACTGCATCCTTTGCACCAGTCATTGCTTAATCCATGCAATTATGAGACTATCAATACCCAGTCTCACTAGATTAGTAATCAAAATTCCATGGGACACAGTATCGAAGGCTCAACTGAAGTCCAACATTACTACATCCAGTGCTACCCCTGGTCCATATGGCTACCTACATAGCTGTAAAGCTAGTTATATTAGTGTCACATGATCTTGGTGTAAAAGGAGAAAGCATTGGTACAAAAGAATTTACTTTACATTTTATTCCATGTGTGCAAATACAAATGATGAGAGAAAGCAGTCTGACCTACTGTTGTTAGTAGTTCACTCTAACTGAGCTCAAATGCCATGGCAATTCATTCATCAAGTGCTTCCTCAGAGGTGGGGTTTGGGTAGAATGTCTCCTCTTAATGTAACTCTCTTATGCTGTGACATTACAGACGTTCCTTCAGAATAGAGTGTAGCAAGGAGAAACTCACCAAAGATCTGGATCAGAGCCAGAAAACCTTAGATCTTGGGCTGAAAGAATTCCAAAAAAGGTATGTCATGTTAGTGCATAAGTCAAAGTGCAGTAAATTTAAAAAGATCATCAGAACAGTTTGTTTTTTAAATAAACAAATTGCAAAGCAGAACAAATCCTATTGCAAATACATAATGGTAATTGCAAGAATGACTCATGAAAAAATATCTTTAAATATCTCACAGATGCTTAACAATCTTGTCAGGTTACACTTAACTGGAAATATTAAATTTATAATCACAGGCTGACATTTAAAACTAGAAATAAGTCCTCAAGGCATAAGCCCATTACAAGGCTGCATACAAATATGTGAACTAATTTACTGTTAGTAGAGCTGATTAAAACAAACCAGATAGAAATCCCAGACTGTGGCAATGTAAATGTGATCACCCTCACACACGAGAGACAGTTGTGCACCATTACCCATAAAAAAGATCCACACTGTACACCAGAAACTATCATATCCAGAAAAGACAGCAATGGAAAGCTACATATAGAAAGACCAGATCCTAAGGAAGGAGACGAAAAGCATGCTAGTTAATGTTCACAAAATGGTTTGAATCCAACTCATCATCAAGACCTCATAGACTTTAGACTCAAAGGAACACTGAGGCCTCACAGTTTCTTTAGTTTAAAAAACACAACTTATGATCAGTCACATTCTGTAGATATGTCTGATGTAGCTGGCAGTTTAATTCTGATATCTTTTTTCCTTTAAAAATGTAAACAATGACCTACTTCTGGTGGTGTCATAGCTGACAGCAGTCTAGCTCTGCAGCTCCGATAGGCAAACGTTTATCTGAAGACATCCCTCCATTAGATCTGGTCATCCTGTCAGCCAAATGAAAATTAGAACTGTTCAGTATGTCTACTAGGCATAAACTGAAAGATGTCATGGGTGGTGCAAATCCTAAGTTAACAGAACTGACATCGGAAGTACAAGGACACGGCCATTTCTTCTTGTGGGCCTCAACTATCTCCCCAGTTGAAAGCAAAATAGAGGAGGAGGAGACATATACTATCACTTCTAAAAAGCTCATTTTACAGGTTAGAAGCAACACAAACACTTTTATTGGCTCAAAACTAAAGCCATTAATGATCACAAAGACGTCTGCACCTCGGAGAAACAGACAGCAGTGTTGGAGTTGGCCGTGACCAAAAATACCGAGTTATCTGACACACATACAGAGGCACTACTCCATCTGCACCAAGGGGGACTGGACTTAGCCCAAAAAGTAAAGACTTAGAACACTGGCATAACTAGAGTGATGTGTGCATGCATGGGCAGCCAGAGAAGGCTGAGAGTGGAGACACAATTGTGTTCATTGAGGGGCTATTAAAAGAACTCTTGGGCCTGGATAAAGATATGGGGCAGGATTCACAAAGAAAGCAGAAATTCCCACAGCTACGGGAAAAAGGCTTGCTGAAGTGCGGAAATGCAGCTGTGCTGTATTCTCAAAAAAACCAGCACAGCTGTAGATTTCTGTAAAACGTGCTGCAGGTGCGGCAATGTAACTGCCAAAGAACTTGTGCAAGTGCTGCGAATCCGCAGCTGTGGAGGCTGTGAAGGCACAGCAATAGGGAACCACAGTAGGTGAAGCAGCAGACTATAACAGTGCTGCGATAATATGCAGCTGACAGCACACACAGAGACCAGCACCCAGTCCCCAACTGGGACCACAGCAGCAGCACCACAGGTACCTGTGATACCTTGGCACCACAGTGGCTGACTGTCTGCTGGTTGTCCCTCTCTGGGGTGTTTCCGTAGCCTGCGGGGAGGTGTAGCACTCACAGCTGGCTGGTCAGGCTCTACTGCTTGTGGGGCTCTGTCATGGGCTGCACTGGGTCTAGTGGTTGATTCCTGTTGCCATAGCATGGCAATGTGTGCTTTCAGTGCTGTAACATCAGCCACTGCTATACTGTCTGAGATGCTATTACCTGTGGTACACCTTCACCTTAATTGATTCCAATTGCTGGGGCACTACTGCAGTGTGCTGAGGAGAGTTACCTCATTCCACTGTGTGTAACATTCTTTTCTCAGCTGCAGGAAAAACCTGCTGTGAATAGCCTTTCAGGGCTGTGCCTTACTTTTCTCATACCTTTTGTCCTGAGGAACTTCCAGGCTGCACTTTTCCACAGTCCATAGTGTTTTTTCCCGCAGCTGCAGAGGGTTTTGTGAATAGCACTTGGAGCAAACTCCCTTTTTCCATAGCTGGGAAGTTTGGGGACTTATGGAAGGTTTGCACCTTCTGAAAACTTTGAGAATCCTGGCCGCCATGTTCGTCATCATCCAGAGCACCTGAGCAATCCCCCAAAAAGACAATAAAGCCAGACCACGTTCCATTGTCCTAGCCTTCCATAATTACTGCACCAAATCTAATATTTTAAAAAGGGCTCGGAACAAAAGGCTATTTTGGGGTAATGCCAGACTGTACTTTGAGCACAGTTTTGCACCCATCACCCTTCAAAGACATACAAAAGTGCTCTTTGTGGTGAAAGAGATCTAAAACTATGGGCAGAGAGCCTGATTAGAATTTCAGCCCATCTGAGGGTTTTCACAGACTTGGGGACCCAAACTATATGAAACCCTTGCAGATACATAGGACTTTCTACACAAAGAGGCATTAAAACTGAATCTTAAGATCATGGATGGGCAGCCCAGAACATAGAAAGGGAAAGTTGCCAGCCTGCTGGTGCAGTAGCAAGGTGCTCACTTGTGGTATCGATATCCCAGGTTCAGTGACGGACTGGGAGTCAGACAGCAGGCTGGGTGAAGAAAGATCGAGCATCCTGAGGACTGCTCTCCTTCTCCAGCAGGGAGGGGGAAGAGTGCCCAGCACTTTACAAACCCCTTATGACACTGGGGGTACCACTGTGGCTGGCACCATTACCTAGGAGGGGCAGGGCAGACACTGGATGTCATTGCAGATCCCAGCCCCAGGGATCCAGCATTCATGAAAAAAGCCAGCCCTTGGGCATGACACCCTGCTCTGTTGCTGTCTCCACTGCCACCAATGTCCTCCGGGTGGGTTCTGCTCCCATGGCCCCAACCCGGGGGGAGTAAGCAGCATTTGCCAACAATGTCTATTGGAAGTCTGCCTGGCATCCCTGCCCAGGGAGGCAAGCCTGGGCATGGGGGACAATGAGGAGGGCAGGGCTGACCTCAGAATGGAGGATTGGGGCAGACCCCCCAAAAAAAGAAAGGAAAGTTATCAGCAACAGTGACCATGACGTCATGGAGATGAAATTCTTCTCAGGCATTTGCAATGTGATCTAGGCTAGAAAAAGAAAGGCAGAGGCCTGAGAGATTCAGCAGACAGGGACAGAGGTCCTGCCATGTCAGCGGCTTCAAAAGAGTGCACTCTACTCCACTGATTCTGCCTTATTTACCACCAGAATTCTTTAACTGCCTAGAGTGGTTTCATATGAATGACTTTGGACTAGATAACTTGTAAAATTTAGAATTTTTTTATTATATCACTGATGTTAATAGGGATGTCTTAACTGAGGGTTCCACAGCCCACACACAGTAAATAATATAAGAGCAGATAAAATATTCTGAATTCAGGTAGCAGCTCTCCAGTCCTCTTTCTTTACCTTCGGCAGGTCTCCCTATCTCATTACCCCATATCCATCTATTTAAGATTTTCCATGGTCTCTTACATTTCCTGTCCCAGCCTCGAGGTATATATTCTAAAGGGGAACACAAACCTGAAACTAATACCTTCCATAGCAGCCTGATGGTATGCTTTTTTTTTCAGAAAGGGTGAGCTTTTATTTTGTATATTCATTTATAAACTCATAGCAGTCTGCCTAGCCCAGTTTCATGGTTTTCAGAAATGGAGATGGGGATGGGAGTGGGGGCTCCCAGCCATCCCTTAATACCACTCATGTTTCCATGCAGCTTCAGTTTATGTGGGTGGATAATGATGGCCACATAGGCAACAAGTAAATGGCAAAAATTGGGGCGCACCTAGGAGCTGGTAGGGAAGGGGTTCCAGTCATTCTCTTCACCTCAGGAAGGGCAACCCAGTGTAGTATAGGAGTTGTTTTAGCTGTCCCTGGGTGGAGGATGCTACTGGAAGGGAAAGTGCACCCTTTCCTTTTGGTTGACTAGCATGGAGGCTGTAGTGACTCAGATGGCTGGGGAAGCAGGACAGGGAACTCCTCTCTTATGCCTCCTTGCTATAGAAAAGGAGGGGTTCTTTTATAACAATTTTCTCTTTCCAATTTTTTCAATTATATTATATCTCTTATCCCTCATGACACTTTCTTTTTTTGTTTTATTATTATCTGTTACACAGTTATGGGGGAGCTGCTCCTGGGAAGCAAGGGTGTTGGAACCAAAATTCGGGGGGTGGGGGCTAATGGGGGCCATGTATTACACTACCCATATACAACCCAGCATACTCCTAAATGCTGTGATATTTATGCATTTTGTGCAGAGCACATTTTCACGAGTCAAGAGAGTAACCTTTTCTTTCCTCTTAGAGCTAGTGAGAGAGTGGTTTTCAACAGGGACTATTCACCTGCTCATATGGTAAAACCAGGACAAGAGTGGGTCCTTGATATTCCTTAAAGTCACTTCCTGACAGACATAATTTGGTACAAATGTTGTATTGTGCTCATGTGAGTTCCAGTTCAGGCTACCTGTTGCAACAGATCACTTCAGTTTTGGTGAAGTTTATGCTGAAGTCTTTCTTATTTTTTTTATTTTTTCTATGGAGACAGAGATGACCAGAATGTGGGGGTGGCTGTTGGATGGTGATATTTATTTATTTAATTTCTGTTGACTGGGAAGAAGAGCTAAGCAATTTTATTTTCAGCCTTGGTCCTGGAGGGAGAAACAGATGGAAACTAAATGAAATTGAGCCAGATTAAGCAGTTGATGGCATTTTTTAGTGAATGGGGGAAATTTGGCCATGACACCCGTGAAGTTCCCCTACTCATTTCACCACAGGATCTTAAATGTCCACCTGAACAACCATGAGAACAGGCAGATGGAACCTCAGTTTAATGTCTCATCCAAAAGACAGCACCTCAGGAGTATAGCATCCCATCATGCTGAAAAAGAGTGTCAATATTGGGTTTTACCCTTTCCTGGTGTGGGGCTAGGATTCACAACCTTCTGATCTTCCAGACTTAGAGGTGAGTATGCAACCTGCTGAGTCACTGACACTGCTAACACGGGATCTTGCAATTTGCTCCCTACTAATACCGTGGCTGACTTAAAATTGGTGTCCTATAACATCAAAGTTCTATTCAGTAAAGTTTATTGATTGACTCATTATAAATCCTTTCAAAGAAAAATAATAAAAATAGAAAAAACACATCACATACAAAACAGTTTTACAGTTTTATAAATAAACATAGTTGGAACATTTCCTGTGAATAGCATCTCAGTCATATACCAGAGTAGAGTTATTATAAAACATCAGTGCATACTAGTTTTCTTTAAGTCATCATTAAAATTAATAATACACAAAAGCAGTGCCCTCTTAATAGTTCATTATGATTCAGTCCATCCAGTTATCTGTCATTTAAGTGAAGTTGCTTTAGAAAAATCTAATATCAACCACCTGCTGCTAAGTATAAACAAGACGTGCCAGATTTGGGATATTTGGTATCATGATACACTTGTAGACACACATTTCCTAAAATGGAATAAGGCATCCAAAGATGCCAAATAGACAAGTTGCTTATAGGACAGGGATTTTATGAAATATTGCAGCATTTTGTGTTGTACAGATACATACTGTACTGAAGAGTCTATATTAAATATTCTTGGTTTTGTATGTCTTAGATAAATTTGAATATCATTATTGAAGATATGTTCTGACATCCATTACAACTATTTATGAACATGGATTCATTAGAAGTCTAAGCATAAGTTCATCCACTAGCATGTTATGATTCAGATATGGGGAGAGGCATTCACATCTAGTATTACTGAATTTCTTACAGCACAGAAAAATACGATAAAATGTATCATAATCTCTGAGTCCACAGACACACCATAGGTCTGACCAAGAAGAATGCATTTATCTACTCCTGTACCTATAATTCATCAGCTTAAAGGGGAATACTTCAAGTCTGAAATGTAAGGATATTCTTCTATCTGTTGGTTCAGTTAAGAAAATAAGATTTGTTTTGTGGTTATGCATAAGCTTGGTAACTTTTTAGATTGTTTATTCTTTCTAAATGTTCTGTCTGTGATGAATTATACATTCTTAGTTTAATTTCTGTCATACAAGAGGGAGAAATGTGAATGGCTTTCAGTCACTCTAACCATAAATCATTCAGTTGAAATTTTGAAAGTACAGTATTACTTTTATTTCATTAAGCCAGGAGAGTGATGAATCCAGGGATAGCCATAACTATTTATCTATTAAACATATTTTGACTAATTTCTGATCTTCCATTTCATTCACATTATCTAGTATGCAAATTTCCAAGTCTTTTTAAAGCTTCAATTTTCCATTTCTCCATCTCGGACCCTAACATTTTGACTGGTGTAATTTTCAAAATTTACAGTATTGATCTATATATATATATATATATATATATATATATATATATATATTGATTAAAAATGTAATATTTGCATAATTAATGGTTGACCACATTTCTGCCTTATATAGAACAATGCTATTCATTTTCATTTCTGTAGCTCTTAAAACAAGTAATAAAGTTGATCTTCAATATTTTGAATTAAACCACAGTATAGCAGCCTTAGATTGCATTAGCTTACTTCTGATGTATTGTATGTTTACTCCATGAATTGTTGGATGAGAAGAATAAGCCAAGATAAACAATATCTAATATAATGTTGTTTATTTTCCATTTTATATTTGATTTTGTCTTTCCATAAAGTATTATCTTACTTTCAAGACAATAACTGTAAGCTTGTTTTCTCTACAATAGAATTCCAGAACCTTTAGTTTGTGGTTCAGCCCAGTAGGGGAGATAGAAAGAAGAATGTGGTCATCCACATACATTAGTTCTGGTGCTGCTATCCCTTTAACAGATACAGAATGCCTTTGTTTCCTGCCAGAAATAGTGGCAGATCATTTATAAAGAGAGATTGAACAAAGGATGCCAGTTAAAATTGCTGTTTCTGTTTGATCCTTCTTTGAGGGAAAGCTTTTCAAAAGGTTACTATAACTATCATATCTGACTTTTGTCCAGTTATTTGAACATAAGTTTATAATTATCTGAAGGCTATTTTTATCTATAGACATTTGTGATAGTCTAGTCCACAGTAAAGGCCTAGATATAGCATCAACAGCATATTTAAAATCATTGAAAGCCATATAAACAAGAAAACGCTGCCTAACATATTTTTTAATTTTATGATGTAAAATGAAATATTGATCAGTAGTTGAATATGCTTTATGGAAACGTGTTTAGAACATACTTATTATGTTATCTGTTTATATTCATGAATTCAATCTATTAAGAATTATTTATGAGAAAAATTTCCAAGACAATCAATTAAACTTATTGGTCTATAGTTCTCCATATAATTACAACTCCCTTTTTTTAATAAATAGGAATCATTATTTTTCCTTTCCATTCTGGAGGTAATAGAACATCTACTAGTTGTTGAATATTGTTGCTAATGAATGACTCCACCAATCCATTCCTACTTTGTACAAATACAGTGGGATTTTTGTCCAGATCAGGGGCTTTATTTCCATTTATCAAGTGTATAGCTTACATTATTTCAACTGGAGTAATATCTCAAGAATTGGTGGAAAACTGTTACATAGATATTATTGAGTCATAATCATATGCATCAGAACTATTATAAAACATATTTCCATAATAATTTATACATGTTAATGGCTCAATATGAGGAGATATGTTGTCAACATAATTACCTGTTCCCTTGCTACCAAGAGCCAAAATTGTTTGTTATCATGTCTGTGATCACTTGACACATTTCCTTCCATCATTCTTTTCTACAAAATGTTCTTTGGTCTTCCAAGAAAATGTTATATTGTTTCCTAAATGTATTTAGTTGTGAATAGTTTTCACAAGATTTTTTTCACAAAGCAAATATATTTAAAGAGGCACCTCCATTTTGTATTGCTTACAATCATCATTACACCACATTATGTTTTAAAATGATTTTTGGACTTGTATAGCAGTAGCAAAATAATTTTAAAACTTCCCTTCATTTCATCATACATTACTTTACTCATATTAACTGGTGCAAATACTTCTATGAGAGTCTTCACATCTCCTGTTTTAAATATATCAGATAATGGAGGAGGTGGGAGGTCTGGATAGTCGGCAACATGGGTTTGTGCCAGGTAGATCATGTCAAACCAACCTTGTGGAGTTCTATGAATGGGTAACATCAGAACTGGACAGGGGTAAGCCTGTGGATGTATTATTCTTGGACTTCAGCAAGGTGTTTGACTCTGTCCCCCACAATGGTCTGGTGGAGAAACTGATGGGGTTAGGAGTAGGCTCATTGATGGTCAGATGGATTGAAAACCGGCTAGCTGGACGCACTCAGAGAGTAGTGGTCTGTGGGGAGCTCTCAAACCCTAGAGAGGTTGGTAGTGGGGTACCGCAGGGCTCGGTCCTGGGTCCGATCCTGTTTAATGCATACATATCGGACATCAGGGAGGGTATCGGGTGTAAAATGAGTCTCTTCATGGATGACTCCAAGATGGGAGCAGTAGTTGAGGGAGAAGAGGGGAGGTTGGCCCTGCAGGGACCTGGACACCCTGGAAAGCTGGGCTCACACATGGAAATTAAGTTCAATATCACCAAGTGCAGGTGTTGCATCTTGGTCGAGAAACCCTAAACACAGGTACACCCTGGGAGGGGAGGCGCTGGAGGCCTCAATAGGGGAAAAAGACCTAGGGGTCATGGTGGATGCATGTATGAATAACTCTGAGCAATGCAGGAGAGTGGCTAGCAAGGCAAACAGGATGTTGGGATGCATCGAAAGGGGATCACCTCTAGGAGCAAGGAAGTGATTCTGCCGCTGTACAATGGACTGGTTAGACCACACCTTGAGTACTGTGTACAGTACTGGAGACCACACTTAAAGAGGGACATACAGCTCCTAAAGAGGGTACAGAGGAGGGCAACAAAGATGATACGAGGGCTAGGGGATTTGACGTATGAGGACAGACTTAAGGAGCTCTGCCTGTTTTCACTGGAGGAGAGGAGAGACAGGGGGGACATGATTGAGGTCTTCAAGTACCTCAAGGGAATACATAGGGTAAACATGGAGGGGATCTTTAGACTAAAGCAGGGAGGCATCACCAGAGGGCATGGTTTGAAGTTGGAAGGTGGAAGAGTAAGGGGGGAAAAGAGGAGGAGGTTTTTCACTGAGCGGGTGGTGGACCCTTGGAATGCACAGCCTGGTGAGCTAGTTCAGAGATCCACAGTGGAGGGCTTCAAGAGAGGATGGGACAGACACAGAAAGTGGATGTATCAGATGATGTCCTGTCCCAGGGGGTGGGGATGGATGATACGGGTTTCTGGAGCACAAGGGATGGGAGGGTCTCGGCACCCAACTAAGGATCTAAAGTTCGAGCAGACTCGATAGACCGTAAGGCCTAATCTGCTGGCAAATAGTATGTTAGTATGTTAGTATGTTAACGTATGTGCAAGCTCTTCTGAGAACATAATGCTCCTCAGGAGATGATAAGATGTGATTTTGCTCTGAGGAAATTAAATCTGGCTGGGGTGATTTAATTATTAATTGTAATGGAACATGATCACTCTTTAATCTCTCTATTACTGTATATGTTTCAAAGTCAAAAAATTGCAAACAGAATGTTATAAAGTAATCTGTTATACTAGCTCGACATGGTGAAAAATATGTATAGTTTGCTGGACAATCACTTTCTAACACCCCATTTAATACACTCAGACCAGTATTTTCTCGGAATGAAAAACATTTTCTGCCTTATCTGTTTACATTAGTATCCTTTGAATCTCTTTTTTGAATGGTGTTATCCCATGGATCAGAATAAATGGCCAAGTTACCAATTCAAGAGTTAAAATCTCCCATAACTACAAGGCCTGCTTCCGGATACTTAGTGATATCATTTGTTATTTGAAATTCCATCAGATCTCAAACATCTTTCCCATAATATTCAGAATTTGTTAGTGGTACATATGAATTGCAGAACAAATTCTCTCACCATACCATAAAACTAAGGTTATGATAATATTTGCATGAATTGTCAGTTTCACTTCCATGACTATGTGTTTATTTATTAAACATGCAAGTCCTTGATGAAATGCAATTAAAGCCCCTCTACCTGTATTACATCTTTTGACCATGTTTCTCCCAGGGCTATCACCTGGTACTGTTTCAAGAATGTTTTAAGCTGTATATATGCTAAATGCCTCTGAATTCCTGCAATATTCCAAGATAATATACATTTTTTCATTTGCTGTACCTCTGCTAATCCTTGTTCCCTTTTGCTGTCTATACTGGTATCTGTGTCCAATTTGTCAGTCATATTTTAAGACTTTCTGTGGTTCAGACATGTTTGATAGTGGTACTTGGCCTCCCTCTCAATTACAAGCTTCTTTAGCAACTTAATTCATCTCATGGATTGTAACAACAGATGCCCGAGAGGGAGGAATTTGTGATATACTGTTAAGAAAAGTTGCAGTATCATAAATCAGTTTTTCAAGAGTACCTAGTTTATCAACTTCTGCTAGAATTTGATATAAATAACATTGTCTCTTATACCAACCATAATCTGGCCTCAGTTTTTGACACCATGATCCCTTGATACCCACTTCACTCCTTAATAGTTAAGTTTAATACTCACTATTTTCCTAATTAGGTAGCATATGATTTGCATTAATGTTGTTTGGTTTTCCTGGTAAGTCTCTTCCAGCCCATTTGTGGTTATGATGATCTGTGATTAATTTTTGATCATGCTGCATATTTCAAGTTTTATTTAGAATAACAGCTTCTAAGTCCCTTATATGTATTTCCTGGCCATCATCAATGTTTTCTTTCCATTCAGTGAGATACACCAGTATAGTGAAGGTGATTTAACTTTGACTCCCAAATGGCTGATCTTAAATACTTGTCACAATAACCATTTAGTTATACAAGGTGTGCTTAGTATTACTGTGCAGAGATTTCATCATCTTGTCCATTTCTGAAAGATAGAATAATAGAATTTCTCCCATTTGGGATCCCTAATTCTCTTTCCAGTAAATTATAAACTACTGTAGCTCCATGAGACTTTCCTGCATCTCATTCTTGTTTTTATGAATACAATTGGTATTAAATAACTGCCTCATTCCCAGTTAGCCAAATATGTGCATTAGAATTTCCTGCACTTAATTCTCTTATTTTTGAGGTTTTGTCAGGAAAGTAATTCAAACTTTTTCCTACCTTCATAGCTGCTTTCACTAGATCTACATTGTGATCTCCTGTTCTTGTTTCCTTTTGCTAGTATTTGGTTTTGTAAGAACAGAAGTAGTAGTCTGTGAACAGTGGAGGTGGAGGAAAAATACTAGACAAGTTAAGACCCCAAAATCACATGACACTGATGACCATCTGTCTGAATGGTACAAAAAATGGTAGGGTACTCATTCCACTTTTGGCATCCATTTTTAATGAGATAATGGAGGGGAGCAGATCCCACCTTCATGGCAGCAGTCAAAGACCACAATTTTACCGAAGACAGGAAAGGATCCAACTGAGTGTAAGTCTTACAGACCAGTTGCATTGATATTAACATTTTCAGAAGTATTATGGCAGATCACATTTAAACCCACATAAACACCATCATACATCCTGATCAAGCAGAATTTAAGAAAAGTTTCTTGCTGACAATATATGATGGGTGCAGAACATTATCTCAGTCCAGATTAGCACAGTAACACAATTAGCCATCTCAATGATGCAAACAAAGCATTTGATAGGGTAAATTGGCCTTTTTTAGTTACCAAAAAGAACCTTGATCCAGCTCAGCCAACTTTGGAAAAAATAATAGTATTTATTCAGGGAGGAGCCTGGACCAATTCATTACTAACAAACTCCTATCACAAAAATTGGTCAACAAAAGGCCCACTCACCAATATGTCTCAAACAAATATTATTTGACACTAGTATATCCAGATACAGTTCATATAACACAAACGTTTCAGAAAAATCCTTCTTCAGTGTGAAACTGCATCTAACAAGAACAATAATAGTATAACCACTTAAAATTAAAATAAAAATATGAAAATCTTTAAGCCCCTTTATTCATTCTCATTCTTTCTATCTCTGCTCACCTATATATCAAAGACCATATATCCGCACTCTGATATCCACATATATTCTTGGATACTGTCTGTAAAATCAAAATGTACCAAAATCATTTGTCTATAGAGTAACTAAATATTTCTTTATTAAAACACTTTTTCTAATAAATCATAATGCAGTATTACCTGCCTGTAATTCTGGATTCTATAGCTCTAATGTTTGTTTGTTCTGATTCTGCATAGGACAGCTGAAAAATGTTTAAAATTAAAAAAAAAATACTCCAGTGGACATCTCTATATAACTATTGTCACTTTCAAATTGATATTTCTAACCACAAATGACTAATAGATTCATTACCTCTCTTAACACAAATTTCCTTCTACTGATATTCAATGAATAGCTCTTCTCTGGTAAACATGTATATACTGTCAACACAAAACATTATATAAATTCCACATAAGTTCTCTATATCAGTCCATTTATATCAATTCCATAAAAGTTATCCATGTGCATAGAGAATGTATTATGTTGTTTAAAACAATTTTTTTTCCATTTTACCCTCATAGAGATTTTTACCTTTATAGGGATTTGGCTTCGTTTTAAGTTATACTTGTATTTTGCTGTCTTCATATGACCTTTCTGTAAACAAAAACAGTTTCTCAACGCAGCGTGTGTATCATTTCTTTCATCTAAATACTGTGCCTTAAAATTAAAGAAACATTCATAAATTAAAGTCTCCAGTTGTACTCACTTTATATGTGCTGCAGAGCGTGACTCGGCCTCCTGCTCTCTCTCTCTCTATGTGGAAGTGCCAAGCCCGTTCTGCTCACTCTTTAAATACCATACAGGTTAGGAATTGGGTGTGGTGCAAAATGCATCACAACGAGACCAAAGAATAGTCACCAGGTGTTTGCGATTGCTCCTGCACCTGACCTGTCAAGACAAAAAGAGATTTCTTTCTATCTGAGCAGCACCTAGTAAAATCACTAGGTGTCCTACCTGAAACATGTACTTCTATTGTTTATTGTGCTGTTATGTTTATAAATGTAACTCTAAATCATTCTATACATACTCAAAAGGGTAAGGGTCTAGACATGCAAAAGTATCTAAATATCCACATACTGTATATATATTTCCAGCAATACTATATTAATGGGGGGAACAGACAACTTAGAGGATAACATGTAAATGTGTGGGGGGGGGTTGAGAATGGAAAAGGGGAGGGTATAAGAAAAAACAATTATTTCACTCTCTCATAGATCTAGCTGTTTTAAAGTAAATATTTTATCCCTTCATACTATAAATAAGCTTGGTGGGAGGTCAAAAGGTCATAAGTTTAACACAAAGGATGTTTTATGATTAGTCTTGATACTCTCTTTCCCTCAAATCTATATTTTATACTATAATACCTAGTTATTGAAAGTGACCCACTAGGAGGTCAGGAGGTCAACCTATATGCTCATTATATTGGTTCCCAATTTTTTTTTCACTTTCTTTTGCCTTTTTGGTCTTTATTACTCCCTATCCTGTGCTAAATTCAGTTCTTTATCCAAATGTGCATTTTTTTGAAAACTTTTTTTAAAGTATATATTCTATACCTTTGTATTATAAATAAGCTTGATGGGAGGTCAAGCGGTCATAAGTTTAACACAAAAGGATTGTTTATGATAATTCTTAATACACTCTATTTCACAAATCTGCATTTTATACTAAGTGTGGGGGTTGGGGTTTGGAGAATGGAAAAGGGAAGTTATAAGAAAAAATATTATTTCACTCTCTCATAGATCTACCCATTTTAAAGTATATATTTTATCCCTTCATACTATAAATCTTGGTGGGAGGTGAAAGGGTCATAAGTTTAACACAAAGTTTTTTATGATTATTCTTGATACTCTCTTTCCTGCAAATCTATATTTTAAACTATAATACCTAGTTATTGAAAGTGAGCCACTGGGAGGTCAGTAGGTCAACCTATATGCTTATTATATTGTTCCTAATTTGTTTTACTTTCTTTTACCTTTCTGATCTTTATTACTCTCTATCCTATGCTAAATTCAGTTCTTTAGCCAAATGTGCATTTTTGTTAAAAAAAAAATTAAGTATATATTCTATCCCTTTGTATTATAAATAAGCTTGGTGGGAGGTCAAAGATCATAAGTTTAACACAAAGGATTTTTTATGATTATTCTTAATACACTCAATCCCCCAAATCTGTATGTTATACTAATACCCAGTTATTAAAAGTGACCCACTGAGAGGTCAGGAGGTCAACCTATATGCTTATTATATTGTTGCAAAATGTTATTTGCTTTCTTCTGCCTTTCTGATCTTTATCCCTCACAGTTCTATGCTAAATTCAGTTCTTTAGCCAAATGTATATTTTTTATTAAGTTTTCTTCATGTTTAACCCCTACAAAATCGGCTGCCAATCTATGCCAGCATTCAACCCAAATCTAGGATTTGTGGCAAAATGCTCTGCAGTTCTTTAAATTCTACCCATAATTTTTACATGCAGTTCAGGCCCTGTTTATCTCCCCTAAGCCACAGTCAAAGTGAACAGCATGCTCATGGAGAGACTTCTTCTAATGAGGGACAATCAGCACAGCTGTCCTCTCTCACCACTTCTCTTTGCAGTCAGCCTTTGGTGGTGTTGGTTCAACAGCATCCAGATATACAAGGTGAAGTGCTGGAGACATAGGAAAAAAAGCATCCTTTTACACAGATGACTCAAGGGGCTGAATTTTCAAAACCTAGTCACAAGCTGCAACAATGGCAGCTTGTGCCGAGTGTCGGTATGTCTGGGACCCTGCACCCTGTTTTCTAATTGATATGGTTCTGGCATCTAACTCCTGCAGCATACGGCAACAGTGGCAATGTACCAAACAGATGGTGCACCCATGAGTTGTGCTGCAACAGCTGCGGGATGATGGGGTGACAGCTGTGCCCATGGACAGGGGCACAGTACTGGCTAGCACCCCCACCACCACCATTGAGCTGCCAGTACACATAATCCTTACCACCCATTACCCTGGTGATCCAGTACCCCATATGCCATGCTGTACATACCTATATATTATGCAGTCCCTGTTGCATTATTGCACCCCCAAACCCTGGTATGTCCCTGCTGTACACATATAATGCCCCAATGGTTGTAACAATAATCCCCTGGTGTCCCCTTCATATGCCCATAATAGCACACCACACCCCATTCCAGGTTCCTGCCCCCAGCCCGATATGCCCGCATAACAGATACCATCATTACTTGGTGGTCTAGTGGCCCCCCACCCAGAAGAATATCCACCACCCTGCTCCCTCCTTCATCCCATACCCTGATCCAGTGGCTGGCATGGCCCTCCTCGCACCACCGTAACTGGCCACCAAATGAATTGGCTGAGCATGTACTGTATACAGTGCATGCTCTGACAGTCCATTCAGTGGCCGGCTGTGGTGATGTGCAAAGGGCTGTGCTGGTCACTGAATCTGGGGTGCAGATAGGGGGGAGCAGGGTGGTGGGTACTACTCAAGGAGGGGCCACTAGATCACCAGGGAGTATTGTCTCCTCACATGTCAGTGCAGGGGTAGATCAGGGCAGGTTGTGGAGCACTAGATCACCAGGGGGTATATTCAATATTCAGTGATGGAGTAAATTGGGGAAGGGATGGGGGCACTATATCACCAGGGATAGCATCAATACAATGATATTGTGCAATGCACTGTGTAGGGGCAGGTTGGGGTGGGCTGGCACACATTGGACATCTCTCCAAAGGGATGTCTAAGTACCATTAAGCCCTCAGCTGGTCTAACAGTACTTAACACTTTGTCCCTGGGGAGAACTTTGAAAATTGTGAATTTGGGGTAGTGGTGGCCAGGGACTGCTGCAAGACCCCTAGCGCCATGCCACAGCCACTTTTATGGTGCAAGGCTTGCACTGGCACACTTGGTGTAAGCAGCCTGCTGATTGACACAGGCTGCTTTGTAAAATAGCTTGGGGCCTTACACTTGTTGCAAGGTGCTTGTTGCACCCAACATGCTAGACACAAGCACCTTGTGCCAGTCTAAGGGCTTTGAAAATCCATATCTTTTATCTCCAGTCTGAAAACCTTAGTCCCATCTCTGGTCTCTCTCAACCCTTAATGGATATGGAGCCTTATCAGGCTATTAAATCAAATATTTTAAATCAAAGAGTGTGGATTAGTGGTACACTGGTACATGTACACAGGCTCTCTTGGAGTCCTTCCCATTTACATGGGCAAAAATAATCAGATTAAATATTTTAGGGTCAAGGTCATTCCCACAATATTGAAGATTTTTCCTCTACATTATGAGATGCTATATAACAACATACAGTCAGATCTTGTACAGTGGTCGCTCTTGCCCTCATCACTTTTTACCAGAAGAAACTCTATAAAAATGAATGTACTCCCTTGATGGCTCTTCTTGTTCCAGACCCACCCAATAAGCTTCTGAAGATGTACTGGACCAACTTACTGAAAGAGATCCAAACATTTATCAAGGGAGGATAAGAAAACTACAATTGAAAGGGAGATACTAGGGCTGTAGAGGGAGTCGATACATGAGGCCCCTGCACCCTTATTGTTACCCCCAGAGGTACACCATAGACAGCTAGTGCTTAGGCATATGTTATACTAACATATAGCTAAGGGCATCTACTGTATAAGAGTAGATGTCAGGATATGTATGCATATTATTGTAATACACTTTGCTTTCTAATACATATATATTTTCTATGTATTTCTGTGTATTTCTTACTCACAAGATGTGAGAGCATCTGTGACCTTGTAATGATTATGATATATAAGTCAGCATCGCCACCTTTAGGTGATTTGTACTACTACACTAATGTGTGTAAGACTCTGTACACTGTACTCTTGTTTTACAAACTGATGACTACTATAAAATTGTATAATGTTATCTTGGACCATGGAGCCACCTCTAATTTAGCCAATAGGGCTCATCTCTGTAACTAGAAATTTTTCTATCTTACAGTAACCATGGTAATTATCATAGGTATGTAATGTGAGACACTGAGTCTTATACTTTGGAGACCCCAAGAGACATGGAGAAACCTCGAGGTATAGAGAGATAGCTTAGCATTGGCTCCCAGTTCATATTGGTAAGAACTGCTTAGGACAACTGTGATTTATCCTTTTGGTAGTAATAAAAGTTTATTACTCTAATGCAAAGGCCGACAACCTGCAGCTCCCGACCACATGTGCTCTCCATGCCCTAACCTGCAGCTCTCATTGCTCCCATTCCACCCATCTACCCACCATTGCATAGTGAAAGACATACTGCTCTATGTTGCCAACAAAACGAAAAGGAACTCCATGGGCAGCAGCTTTCTTCCTTGCACTAGCTAAGTACCTGAGATTGTGTTCTGTATCCTCGCCCCCCCCAATGCAGTCAGGTCATTCACTCTGCCCCGCCTCCAGCTTGCCCAACCCCAAACAGCATGATCGTTAATCTTCGCTCCCCCTTAGGTCTGCATCAACTCTATAAAGTAGGCAGGAGAAGTGGAGGGAGAACCATAGTGTCGGTCTGCTTTTTCAAGCCTATCTGCAAAAGAGGTCGGATATCCGGGAGGAAGCATTTTTGAAGAGGACTTTGTGGCCAATGGAGGTGCTTCTGAACACCATGCCACCATTCATTCAGGTCTATGTTTTGGGGGCTTTCTCGTTGGTTAGAGCCGGGGTCAAAAGCCACACTATTTGACAGGAACAGTGATTAGCACACAGCAGTACTGTGATTTGTTTGTACTGTGTGCTGTTGTGCTTTTGGAGGAGGATCATGGCTAACCACACCAGAGAAGTGTCTGTGAATGCCACCTCTGCCTGTTCTGGGGTGTGTGAGTACAGTCCGGGAGTTAGCACAGTTGGGGGGCACAGCACTAGTGAGGAGAAACACCAGCAACAAGACAAACTAGCAGCACTCGGCACGCAGCCAGACCAACTATATTAGCTGATGCTGTAATTTATTGTGGCTGTGTGATGTTGTGTTACACGGGGTCCACTGTCCGCCAAGTGAACTTCCTGAAGAAAAAGCTGTGGCACCAGGTGCTTGCTCAGATTGCAAGCAAACAAAGCCACAGCAGCAGTCTCAGCTTAACTCTGAGATTTGCAGGAGAGCAAGGCACCACTACAAAAAGGGCACCTCGGCACCCCACTGTTGCCTGCTTCAGTACCATACCTGGCCCCTGGCCAGTACTGTAGCTGTATGTGCTACCTATACCTGCCTGCCTTACACTTCCAGAGACATCAAGTTGTTTTGCAGTTACCAACAGCCAGTACATTTACTGCCTGCCTACCCTGGCGGAAATCCAAGTGTGACCTGCAGTTTTGAGGCATCCAGCATCGAGGAGCAAGTGACTTGCTGTTGCGAGAGGGAGTCTGACCAGCAACCCCAAGAACCAGGAGGAGGAGTAACAGAGGAACATTACCACAGGTAGGTGCCTGAAATACATTTTACTTGTTCCTATGTCGCTACATCTGTCTTCAGATGCTCGCTTTGTTATTTCTGTGTGTGCATTTTATCTGGGGTGCATGTGGGGGGGGTTGCTGCATCTGATATGTTCGGGTGCCCACTTAGTTATTTTGCAGTGTGTATTTTATCAGGGGTGCATGGGGGGGTCAAGATTACCATCTGTGTTCAGATGCCCACTTGATTATTTTGCTGTGTGTTTTTATCTGGGGGTCAGGGTCACTGCATCTCATGTATTTGGATGCCTGCTTGGTTATTTTGCTTTGTGTATTTTATCAGGGCAGTTAAATTAATTAATTGAACAGCACTGCCTGTATTTTGGGGAGTTTTGTTAGTTTTTTTTTTTACAGCCTGCATTTTAGGAGTTGGCACAGAAAAGTGGTGACTGAACAGTACAGCTCTGTCTTTTTTTTGGGAAGAGGGGATTTTTTTTGCAGCCAGGAGTGTATGCATTGGCACAGAAAAGTGGTACCTGGTTATCCAAAATACCTCTTCCCAAAATACAGCCAGTACTGTTCAGCAGTTCATGCATTGGCACAGAAAAGCGGTACATGAACAGTGCTGGTACCTGAACAGTACTAGTTGTATCTTGGGAAGAGGGATTTTGAATAACCAGCAGTTTATGCTTTGGCACAGAAAAGTGGTACCTGGTTATTGAAAATCCCTATTTCCAAAATGCAGCCAGAACTGTTCAGCAGTTCATGAATTGGCACAGAAAAGTAGTACCTGAACAGTACTGGTACCTGAACAGTACTAGTTGTACCTTGGGAAGAGGGATTTTGAATAACCAGCAGTTCATGCTTTGGCATAGAAAAATTGTGACTGAGCAGTACTGGCTGTATTTTGGGAAGATAGATTTTGAATACCCAGGTACCACTTTTCTTTGCCAGTGCACAAACTGCTTACTATTTCAAATCCCTCTTCCCCAGATACAACCAGTACTGTTCAGGTACCTGTACCACTTTTCTGTGATAATGCATAAAGTACTGAACAGTACTGTGTATTTTGGAAAGAGGGATGTTTCATAGCCTGCAGTGGGTATGCATCTGCATAGAAAGTGGTGACTGAGCAGTACTGGTTGTATTTTGGGAAGAGAGATTGTTAACCAACAGTTTATGCATTTGCACAGACAGTGGTGACACAACGTTATTGGCTATATTTTGGTAATTGTGAATTTTAATAACAAGCAGTTGATAACATTTGCACAGAAAATATTTAGTGTTCAATAAAAGCAGTTGATACAATTGCACAAAATGTGTTGTTCAATAAAACAGTGAATTCATTTGCCCAGAAAGTTTATTAAAACAGTTGATAACATTTGCACAGAAAATATTTGTCTTTCAATAAAAGCAGTTGATACAATTGACGACATTTATTGAATAAAACAGTAAATTAATTTGCACAAAGTTTATTTATTCAAGAAAAACAGTAAATTCATTTGCACAGAACATTTATTCAATAAAAACAGTGAATTAATCTTAATATAGTAATCTGTGTTGTTGTTTCAACAATGTAACATACATTTCTTAATAAAATGCCATGTTTGGAGAACATCTGTCATATTCATGTGCATCATGGTCACAAACACAAGTACAAACATTTTGTGTGGCTCTTTTGTGGTTGGACATTTTGTGGCTATGGGGCATGCGGCTCCCAGACCTGAAAAGGTTGCAGACCCCTGCTCTAATGCAACTTGTCTGTGATTCCTTGCATTCCCAATATTGCCAAGAACCTGAGAGTGAGGTTTAGACCTCCTGACAATTGGCAACCCCATGCAGGCAATATTTGGTGTTTGTAAGCTTTCACTTGTTGCTTAAAACTTTTCCCAACCCAACGGGGACAGTAGGTGTGCATTTTCACATCACCTCTCCCGTTTTCAGACCACTTTGTAGTCACTTGCAAAGTCTGGCTGCTTTTCTTGGGTGTGGTCAATGCCAACTCGACCCACTCCACAGCAGCTTTGAATTGCAAGCCTACGAAGTATACAGTAGCCCGACTGTGTGTAAAGTGTTCCTGCAGTGGATCGATGCATGGCACGGCGCCTTTTTCACAGTTTTGATTTTTTGTTCCTCCCCACAATGGCCACCGACAAATATCTGGCGCAGAACTGAGACTCGATGTCTCAAACTTCCTTACCTCCCATGGAGGCTGGACTGACTTCATGTGGGACAACAGTCACTCTGAAAACCCTATACTGGGATTTCAACCCAGTATTGTGAGTGAGACAAACAGCTAACAAGCGTAATGCTAAAGGGCTGTTGGTGCGTCTCTCTATGCTGCTCTGAAGTGTCCGAAGCGAGGTTTTGAACCCTCGACCTGCAGATCTTGTCTCTTAAGCAAGAGATGGGCATGCAGGAAACTGAATGTATTAGACTGCAGCAGAATTTTGAGTCTGAACTTCAAACACTGCAGAATGAAAAGGATTCGATTTTGCATCATTCAGCACAGTGAAAGTTTGAGACAGGATAAGGGGCAGGCTTTGAATATGAATATGAATGACTTGTTACATAGAGCGAATGAACAGTTGAGTGAGGATATGGGAGCAACAGGACGAGATAAACCAGGTACGTAATAACTTAGAAGTGGCTACTAGGGACAATTGTGAATTCAGCGCCGCGTATAGAGTGTTGCAGAAACAAATGCAGGATGAGGTTGATATGGATGTTGCAAGTGTGAGTCATGCAGAATGTGTAGCCAAGATGGCAAAACTGCACCATCAGCAAGAGGTTCTGGCTGGACTTGTTAAGGCGATGGGAGGCGTGGCCCCCGCCTTACATACATCATCTGAAGGGAGGTATCAGATGATGCCATTTCTCAGTACAATGCCCAGTCACACCCCTACTATGGCCCAGATACCCCACCCAGCCATCCACAACATGGCGGGTCACCACTCCGCCCACACCATGTCATACATCGTCAATGTCGTGACGCACATCATGGGAGATGCCAACATGGCGGCCCCCATGATGGGGGGGAGCAGGCCCAGGCCTGGTCCCGACAGCACCACCGGTGGCTGTAATTAATGTGGAAGACAGGCAGGAGATAGAAATGATGATTAAAAATGCAATAGGTAATGTACCTATTATTGAGAGAAGTAAACGGGCCATTAAAACCCAAATTAGGCAGCTTCTACATGAGGTTGGCACTCAGGAAGGCATCGTTCATACTGCAGCAGAAGCCGCAGCCCGGGCTGCCCTGAACGGTGCCTGAGGCAACCTACCTCTGCCTGATTGACCCAATAATCCCCTACAAATGGCGAACTCCGTTTAGCAAATAGCTGACAATATCGGTCGGATGAGCCCGTCTGACAACCTCAGCTGCCACTTAGAAAAGGTGCATGCCAAATGTGAGATGCTTAGCCTCGCTGCAGAATATCAGGTCCAAATACTATGCCAAACTACTGAGCCTGGCTTGTGGGCCAAACTCCCCAATGCCATCCGCCAGGATGGTAACGCCACCTTTGATGAGGTCACAGTTGAACTCATTTCTGCACACAGCCCAGGTGTAGTAGGAGTGATGCTTGCATACCCTGTAAAACAGAACACAAAGGAAAGTCCAGTGACTTACCATCAGAGGCTCTGGATGGCCTACCAAGTAAGAAAACACCTTGCCCAAGAAGCTGCAGATGTGGACCTTATCGAGTATAAGACACGGTTCCTTAGGAACATGATTCCTGCAGTGAGAGAAAAAGTAGAGCCAACCACTTATCCCTCCATGGAATAGTTTGCCGACATTCTTCAGAAAACCGAGAGAGTTTACCAACTCTATATCCATGATCTGGGCTTCGGTTCCAAGAAAGTAGCCACCGTGGAGCCTACAACAGAGGCCATGATGCACTACATGGTGGAAGGGCAGGCCCAAAACAAACAGCCCCTCCCCACAGACAACCAATACCCCCAGCAGGACCAACAACAACAGCAACAACCACAACAGCAACAGCAACAATGGGGTGGGAACCGGAATTATCATAAGAAGAAGAAGCACCACAAAAATAAGGGTAAACAACAACAAAGACCAGGCCCTTTATATAAGGAAATAGCTGAGGAAAATCGGAAGTTTAGAGAACTCCTAGGGCAAGTGCGCTCTGTATGGATTCTGTTCCTGCTCAGTCCCTTGCAGTCATACAACCAGGAACCCAGGCTCAAATGGGCCATGGTGATACTGGAAGTACAGGTCCTCAGGCCCAGACAGGCCTGAACCGAGAAGCACCTCCTTATATAGCATCAGCGCAGCATGGACAAGTGGTTCAAAGGAGCCAGGCCCAACCCCTCCATGCTTCCTCTAGTACAGATTGACAATTACAGGCCCTAGTCTGGATTGTAAACAAGCTGGTCTTGGATACAAACAGAAGGCCCTGCACTGAGCCCGAGGTCAGGGGCCGCCTACTTACAGTGTTATTGGATACAGACATGGCAGTGTCTGTATTACATGATGACCACCCGGACACGTCTCCTTGGTTCTCCAGACGGAGGACCAACATGTCAGGAGTAGACTGTACTAGGTTACCTGCTTACCGCTCTCTACCTCTACAGGTAGAGTTAGTCCATTTAAAGGCCTCACACACCTTCCAACTGATGGTATTGCATGATCATCCTAGTATCATTGGAACTGACTTCCTTGCACCACACGGCTGTGTGGTGGACCTAGCCAATATGCTACTGATACAGATTCAGGGCCAATATAATACCATCTTGATCCCTGACTCACACGGTGTGGCAACAATATCTGCCAACAACGAGGAGTATGACGTCATAGATTTGTTCAAGAACCATGAGCTTTTTCCAAAGCTCCTTCCTATTTTGCAAGGGCAACTGGAAGCATTTGCTATCAACAAGCATGACTGTGGCAGAATGCACACTGTCATTGAAGTGCCAGGCCCAGCCCATGAGAGGCAAAGGCAATACCCTTTTCCATCTGAGGCCTTGCCTTCTCTTAGGGAAACAATAAAATCACTCCTCAACCAAGGGGTAATCAGAACATGTGTTTCTACTGCCAACTTTCCAGTGTGGCCTGTGAAGAAACCCACAGGCACCTGGAGACTTACTATTGACTGCAGGAAATTGAACCAGGTCACCCTCAGTTGCACTCCAACTGTAGCCTCTGCACCTGATGTGCTATTACATTTGACATCTGACCTAAAATGGTTTAATGCCCTGGATATTTCTAGTGGTTTCTGGTCACTGCCATTGGCTCCCAAGAGTCAGTATAAGTTCGCCTTCACCTTTGAAGGTAGACAGTACACATGGACCTGCTTACCACAGGGATTCCATAACAGTCCGTCCCTGTTCCATCTACACATGATGGATGCCCTTGAGGGTTTCTCTAGTCCCCAGTGTCTCTTGCAGTATGTAGATGACCTGCTGTTGGTAACTGCCATGCAGGAACAACACTTGGATCTCTTGGATGAACTACTGACTCTCATCCAGAGAGCAGGCCTCAAATGTAACCCAGCAAAACCACAACTATGTCAGAAAGAAGTACCCTTTCTGGGCTTAAAAATAACTGACCAAGGCCGTAGCCCTACCTGGAAAAAGATACAAGGATTTCAAGACTTGCCATTGCCCACCAGCGTGGCAACTCTTAGAAGGTTTCTAGGTATGGTGAACTATTCTAGAGATTTTATTTGTGATTTTGCTCCAAAGGCTGCTCCTCTGTATGAGTTACTGAAAAAGGACATTCCTTAGACTTGGAGCCCTCTACATACCCAGGCTGTGACATCACTGAAGCAGGCCTTGACCTTGGCATCTGGAATGTGCCATCTCTGAAATTGCCATGTTGGCAGTGTTGGCCCAGAAGGTTCATGGTACTCTGAGACCCATTGCTTATGCATCACAGCTCTTGACCCCGGTAGAACAAAAGTACAGCCTTTGTGAAAGGAACCTTCTGGCCACCTACTGGGCTGTCAAGCACTTTCTGTATATCATTGGGTACTCTCCACTGATTATCAATACCAACCATACCCCAACTACCTTTCTGCTATCAGACAGAGTGAAGGATGGTTCAGTCTCTAACACCAGACTGACACACTGGTCATTTCTTCTCCAGGATAGAGACATATAGGTACACCCAACCAAGATTCCATCTATGCTGGCTCATGGTCTCCTCTTTAAGGGGGCCCATGACTGTACACTGCAGTCACCCGATCTTCCCGATCCAGGTCCTTTCCTCCCTGCCATGTCACAAATATTTGAGAGTACCTCTTTGTGTTGTGTATTTATGGATGGTTCAGCTTCCTATTATCAGGGAGAACAAATTGCAGGGATGGATATCTTAGTGATTTACCCCTATGGTAACACTGTTAAAATTTCCAAGCGTTGCAGTGTAGCATCATCACAGTATGCAAAGATGGCAGCGGTGACCTGTGCTCTCGAGTTCATCCAATATGGGAATGAGGATACCATCATTTTTACAGACCCTAACTGGGTTTGTTGTTCTCTTACAGAATTCCTTCCTTTCTGGCAGAAGAACTCCTTTCTCTCTTCTGATGGCACACCAGTGAAGTACAAAGAACTGGTAATATACATACATTCACTGGCGCAAAGGTTTGCACACAAACTCTATGTACATAAAGTCCAGACTCATTCCCTACATGACCCCTACCATGCCTTCAATGACACAGCAGACACCCTTGCCAAGGAAGGGGCCCAAGGGGGGGACACCTGGATGATGAATCACCCAGAGGCCAATGCAGCTGTACATATTGCAGCAGTCAGGAAAAAAACTGAACCTTTTTCCCTCTTGGACCTTTCAGCAGCTCAGCATGTTGACACTGAACTCAAAGAAGTGTTCAGATTCCTTGACAAAGGTACCGAAGAAAAACTTCTGACACACACAACCCCTACCAGAGGCATGAAGGTAAGTTACACTTGTCACTAGATGACAAGCTCATTTTGTATCAACCAGATGATTCCACCACCAAGTTGTGGGTGGTCCCCAGACACCTTAGGTCTGAATTCTTGCACCAAGTGCTCAATACACCCACTGGTGGACACCAGGGAGTGGAAAATACCCTCCAGAAGCTTAAGACCACTGCCTGGTGGCCTGGTGTCACCAAAGATGTTAAACAGTACATAGATAACTGCCTTGTTTGTGCACAAAACAATCCCATTCCCACCAAATGAAATGCAAAACTTCTACCACAATGACACTCTGGCCCCTGGCCTGCCATACAGATTGATTTTATTGGTCCTCTGACCAATACCAGCAGAAACAACAAGTAGGCTCTTGTGGTAACCAATCTCTTTTCTAAGTGGGTTGAAGCTTTCCCCACTAAGACATGCACTGCTAAAACCACTGCCAAAATCCTGGTAGAGCAAATTTTCTCCAGGTGGGGCCTACCTCTTAAGGTGGACTCCGACAAAGGAACCAGTTTTACAGGTGAGTTGATGAAAGAATCCCTTGAACTCCTTGGAGTTCAACAAAAGTTCCACATACCTCACCACCCTCAATCTTCAGGTCAAGTAGAAAGAGCCAACAGATGGATTAAGCAAATGCTTTCCAAATTCATTGAGGACAATCCCAAGACCTGGGATTCCCTATTGCCATTACTCCTTATGGCAATTAGGGGTACCCTCTGCCACCACCCAGTTGACACCCTTTGAGGTGATGACTGGCAGACAGATGAGATTACCTGAACATCTATTGTTTGACCTGCATACCCCCACTGCAGACCGTGTGTCTGTAGACCAATATGTGGAAAAACTCAGAAAGACCTCATACACACACACACACACTTGTATGCTGCAAATTGCATGGGCAAAGCCCAACAACAGTCCAAAATACAGTTTGACAAGCATGCACAAGAAGTGGATTGGCAGGTTGGAGATCAGGTAATAGTCCTCTGATTTGCACATCCCATACACTCCTTCTCCAACAAATGGGAAGGGCCCTACCCCATTGTCAACAAGCTCAGTCTGGCAGTCTATCAACTTAGACTCCTGCAAAACAATAAACTGACTGACAAATGGTTACATGCAAACCAACTGAAACTGTATAAAGGAGCATAACTACTTTTCCTCACCCCATTGGGTGGAATAGTACTAACCTACTAATGTTTGATTTTCCTTTTCAGATATACTGACAAGATGGCTATCTTGTTCCATTTTCTCCTCATATCAGGAGTTATTCCCTGCATCCAAGGCACAGTACCGAACCTCCTACCTCACTTGATCCTCCAGCATCTCCTCTGGAGGGAGTATCCATCTAAATACCCGATAGTTTGATTACTGTCCAGGAAAGTTATGACGCTTACCTCACTACCTCGGTTGTTGCTCCTGATAAATCTACCCTTCAAATTGAGTGGCAAACCATATCGCAAGGACAAATTCTCCCTGTGGCCAAACTCTCCAAGGGAACATTCCAGGGTTGGCCCAATGCTAAATTATCCCCAAATGGTTCTCTGTCCTTGCTACAGACTGCTCTTAGACATTCTGGTTTATACAATATCACTGCGTTAATTGATCCCTCATATTGTAATTCTTTGTCTAAGGATTTTGCGGGAAAATTTTGTGCTATACATAACATGGCCTCTGCTGCCATGTTTCTTACTGTGTTACCACCCACTGATAAACAGCTTTTGGAATGTCCAAAGCATACTCCTGGTCCCCAAAGTGGCCTAACAGCTACTGCCTTACCTGGTACACTAATTAACAACTTGCAATTTATGCATATACCTGTTTTGTTTAACTTGACTTACTGGAATATGAAAGAATTTGGTATGTGTCACAATACTAATACTTCAGCATTTTATAGTACATTATTGCTTGATAGTTTAACAGCATTTCAGATTCGTACTCAAGACCCTATTGCCGGGGTACACACCACTGAGCATAGAGGCAACTTCAGGAAAAGACCAAATCCTGATGATCAAAGTCATAAACGTAATATACGTGAAGTCGACAGTTCTGATGTCACTGGTGCAACAGGTACTGTCACAGATCTCTTTGGTACAGCTATGTCTATCTGGAATAAAGCAGACATTGCTGCTATCAAATCTCATTCAGCCAAATTTCAGACTGGTTTGGTGAATAATATACTACCACCATTATTGCATGGTGTGGATGGCCTTAGTCAGGATGAAAGATGCACTGTTTACAATATGCATGACATTGCTACGGCATTTACAGACTCTAAAGAGAAGATTAATGCACTCATACAACAAAATAACAAGGAAGCAGATAAACAATACATTGCTACAGAAATTCTATGCTCAGCCTATGGCTCATACATTATTATTACCATCAACAACCTCTTCCGTGATCTAGAATCTGGAAGAATCCCTGACATCATACATGACAGAAGCATTTCCAAGTGGTATTGTCCACGATGTAAAACCCCTGGCTGTATTGCTATGTGTACTCAACAATCCCTTACTATACCTCTTTCTACAGCTAGAAATTTGGGTTTCGTGACCAAACACCCTAATACTGGTCCCTGTTTTACTTCCAAGAAATGTTCTATTAGAGATATGATGTTTGTCTCTTTTACTATCTCTTTACCACGTTTTGATCCCACTACAGCTTTGTTCAACAAGCTCTCCACTGTACATTCCATCGGGCACCTTGATGATGACATCTACAGAGAACACCTGGACATACCTCCTCTGCTGGTCTTCCATCCTTTCCTGGATGCTTGGGTTGCTCCGCACACAGACTGCTGTGCGAATAAACAATATATATACTTGTGTTGATGTGATGTATTTGATGGTTTTAAACCTGTATGTGGTTATTCTCCAGATAGCATTGACTGGTCTTTTTCCATGGATGATGACATCAGCACTATTGGCACAGAATTTTTGGACTCAACATTGGCTCCAGATAAACTTTATCAATATTATCGAGAGGAGGTTCATTGCCTGTCAACACGGACTTCCAAAACGGCCTACACCTGCCCAGTACAGCTATAAAAGTGGAGACTTCCTTCTGTTAAAATGCAGTACAATTCTGATGGTGAGTATTGCGTAGTAACTAATTACAAATCCTACACCTATGGAAGTGTAACATGTGTTATTGATTTCCACAATTTCTGTTTCATCCCTCACCAGAAAGCTGTCATTGGACATATTGTTATTGCCCCCATCCCCCTTATGGATGCAGACATCACTGATGGTGACACCAATTATCTGATCACCCTTTCAAAACATTTACCTTATTTTAATGTACACATAGATCCACTGTCACTTACATTAAAATCACTTTTAGAGAGAAAAGACACCCACCTCATCCACATCAACAATAATATAACCAAAGCTATCCTTTCATTGATTAATGATGGTGATATGAATAATGCATTGACTAACACTTGGTTAGAGATTACTTTTAAAGGTTTTGTTATTATCCAAGCATTTCTGATATTTTTCATGGTTATTATGCTATGTTGCCTATGACACACACTGCGCCAACACCGTGAGCAGCTGGAGTTCCTTTACAAAGCTTGTGCACCAGGTTTGTAAACGGCTCCTGCTCCCTGACCTTTCCCTGGATTTGCCTGTGTTGCCCTTGGAGGCAACAAGGGGGGAATGTTACACGAGGTCCCTGCACCCTTATTGGTACCCCCAGAGGTACACCATAGACAGCTAGTGCTTAGGCATATGTTATACTAACATATAGGGCTAAGGGCATCTACCGTATAAGAGTAGATGTCAGGATATGTATGCATATTATTGTAATACACTTTGCTTTCTAATACATATATATTTTCTATGTATTTCTTACTCACAAGATGTGAGAGCATCTGTGACCTTGTAATGATTATGATATATAAGTCGGCATTTCCACTTTTAGGTGATTTGTACTACTACACTAATGTATATAAGACTCTGTACACTGTACTCTTTTGTTTTACAAACTGATGACTACTACAAAATTGTATAATGTTGTCTTGGACCATGGAGCCTCCTCTAATTTAGCCAATAGAGCTCATCACTGTAACTAGAAATGTTTTATATCTTACAGTAATCATGGTAATTATCATAGGTATATAATGTGAGACGACTGAGTCTTATAACTCAGAGATCCCAAGAGACATGGAGAAACCTTGAGATATAGGGAATGCTTAGCATTGGCTCCCAGTTCATAATGGTAAGAACTGCTTAGGGCAACTGTGATTTATCAGTTTGGTAGTAATAAACAAGTTTATTACTCTAATGCAATGTGTCTGTGATTCCTTGCATTCCCAATATTGCCAAGAACCTGAGATTGAGGTTTAGACCTCCTGACAGAGTGTAAGGGGGTTAACACTCCCATATCTCTTCAGATACTATCTTGCAGTGCAGGTAGCCAAGGTAGCCACATGGCTGAAGTAGAGGGAAGTGTGCCATTGTTACAATATGGAAAAAAAAAACAGCTCCCCAAGTACACCACAGTTTGCACTACCTACTATAACACTACATTGGGAAATCTGGAACTCAGTCCCTAGTCCATATCTGGTGCACACCTTGCATGTTATACATGTGGTAAGCAAGAAAACATATATTCCTAGTACTCCAGGTCCACTTACACTCCTTACATACAGTGACACTTTGCACCCTTCAGCCAAGACATGGGTTATGCCTTGTGGGAGAGAAGGAGGCTGAGAGCGTTTGAACAATGCCTAGAGAATGAGCATATGGTGAGTTTCACATTCTTGCAATATAAATTCAACCACCCATCAAGAGAATTTGTCATATATTTAAATAGGCATCATTTTCTGTCTGCATACAATAACTTGCAACAGGTGAAATGGCCATGCATAAAACTAGAAGACATGTTTTATTGGATAGTAGCTCTCAGACTCAAATTCAGATCCATTTATGTGATGTACTATACATTAGAAAGTACTTAGATATCGTACATAAACCTTTTTTGGGGGAAGTGTAAGCAGGAGGTAGGGGAACAACTTCTCAAAAATGTATGGGAAAGAAGAGTCAGCAGAGGTTGGAAGGTAACAGAACCCATATGGCATTAATTCTGGTAGAAGATTTTTAGCAGGTACTTCTGTATGTTTTACATAACACAGCACTGTGGGTCAACTCCCACAAGTGAATTTTGACATCTTTGTGAGGGGTGGGTACACATATACATATTTGCTGGGCATGTCCCTGACTACAAACATTTTGGGTGGAGGTACATGAAAGAATAGTACAAATTTTAGGCAAAACCAACCTATTAGTCGTAGGGGCACATACACCTCTGGAAGTACCAGAACAGCTTGATAATTTGTTATTTATACTCATGTCTCCAGCTAACAAATGTATAACCAGGCACCGACTCTCTGACGTGGCCCCCAGTAGTAGTATATGGCAGCAAACAGTAAACAAAATTCAATCTCTGGAATCCATAACTGCAGACCTTAACCTTAGGTCTAACCAATGTTTGTCTTAGTGGCAGGCCTGGGATTCTTACCCATTCCAGCTGGAGGTATTTACTTTAAAGCTCAAAAATTTGCTAAAGAGAAAGTACAGTGATCCCTCACTATAACGAACCACGTTATAGCGAATGCACGGTTATAGTGAATGGTTAGTTTGGCTCCCTGACACAGAATGTGGATTCAGCTGGCCACTAAGTACATGCTGAATTATAACATGGCAAATTAGTGAAGATGGCCTTGAAGTCTATCAAGTCTGCCCGATGAGGAGGTTTATTTTCCTTATAGGTTTACATTACTCCACCCCCTCTCTTCAGTGGCAGTATACAGTATAGTGAGAATGGAAGTGAAGAAGAAGGTGAGGAGGAGGCTGAAGAAGAAACCCCAAGTGCAATCGAAGCAATCAATGGACTACAAACATGTTTATCCTGAAAAAAGCATCAGGAGGAGGAGGAGGAGGAGGCAGATTCCTTGAAATTACTGCAACTATGCCAGTTGCTCTCCTATACCAGCAATCTCAGTTGGAGGGCAATTGTTCAGACAAAAATTACTAACCTTTGGAAATGAAACTATTGGGTCCATAGTACATTTAATTTTTTTCTTTAATAAAATGTATTAATTGTTTGCTGTGTTGCTAAATGTATGAAATAAAGTTTGCCTGAAGCATATTTGATAGTGCTCGGCTGTATTTATTAAGTGCTTGTAAGTTTCAGTGGCAAAAGTAGTGCTCCTCACTGCAACAAATGGCAGGATATAGCAAACATCACTACAGCTCTAACTTCATTCTTTATAGCAAGGGAGCACTGTAGTTCCTGGGTAAGACAAAACACATACATGAGTGTATAAAACTATCTAAGATGGTGGTTTGTATGTCCTTCGCTCTTGTTCTGCCATAGGTGTCTCTCCCGAGACTTTGCAGGATTAGTGCCTCATCAAGCTGATAGTTATATCCACCCATCTAAATGGAAAGTGATATGAACATTTAAATGGACTGAGGTACAGTATTCTTTTTCTGACTCCTGTTTTCATTTGTTTTTTATAGGCATAAATGTTTAAGGGCTCTGTTGGCCCTACTGTTACTGATGTTATCATTGTTCATGAAATGACACAACATTGCTGAAGGAATGCTGATATAAATACTTGAAGTGTAGTTTGTAATACCTCTGCTTTTCTTGAATAAAATGTTGAGTGAAAAAGTGAAAAACTGAAACACTGACTGTCCACTATACTGGTGTTACCACACAGAAATGTGTTTATTTACAATCTGTAATCAACTCCCATTGTATCTTTCCTGGTCTAGAAAACACCCCCAACACAGTCTCAACACTTGTGATAAAGTGAGAGGAGAGGAGATGCATTGTGAGTGGCTGCACAGTTCGAGATTTTCCTAATGTTCATGAAGTATGTAATAAGAGTAGATCAAGAATCTGAAACAAACCAAGGTTGGGTACAATTACACTGTTAGCATGCATGTCAGTTCTAGAAAGAAAGGAAGCAGATAAAACAACCAGCAAGATCAATGAATTTTGGAGAAGGTAAGCAACTGTAAAATGTGGGTTTTCAACTAGAAATAATATGATGAAAAAAGTTGATAGTGTCCCTTTAATGTAAAGATGAATTGATTCTTTTTTTTTGGAGTAGGAGTCTGAGGCTTGCTTCTCTAAGGTTGATGGAGGGCTTTCACAAGCCCCGAGTCAAACCCTGCACTGCCCTGAACACAGTGCAGCACTGTGTGCCCAAGTCACAAAGATTGCATGCATTTGTGACACTTCACCCTCTTTATGGCAGCTTGCGTCACATATTTGGTGCAAACCCGATAAAAGCTGGTCTAACTCGCAGCATGTGGTGTACAGGATCAAGAATCCCAATTGCAAACCAGGGAATGCCACAAGCTCCATATGCCATTTGTTCAGTGCACCCTGGGCTTGCAGCATTCTAACTTTTTTGAGAATGAAGCCCTTCTATCTCCTCCTCGCTTTAGTGGAACAACAAACTCAAGTCCAAGAAACTTAATGCATGTGAAATTAGAATCATGTTGCTCCCAAGTGTATGCATGCAGAACAGTATCTAGTTTAATGTTAATGACCAAATATACACCTTAACTTGTCTCATTATTCTGCCCATATAGTGTTTTTGACAAGGGCAGAACAATACATTAACGGTATGCTGATTGAACAGCGACATTTTTATACTGAATGACATTACAGAGGCAATACAATGTTGCCACTGTGATGTACTTGTGGGACCCCGGCACTACTCTCTCAGGGTCTTGCATCCATCCCTGAATCAACTCGGAGTCAGAGTTGATCATCTTTAATTATTGGGGGCAGAGCCCTCCACATGGTGGGTTTGGGGTTTAAAGTCCCCTGAAGAAAAACAAACTTGCACTGGACTGCATTATGCCAACCGCAATTGTGGTCGACAAAAAGCCTTGGCTGTAATGTCAGTTGACAAAATATTTGTCCAACTGGTGTCGTAGACCCATACATGAACTACAAATGTAGTCAATAATGGACTCTAAGATCTCAGTAGTGGGTATGATGATTAAATATTTTACATGGGTTAATTTACCTACACATGCTACAATTACCACACTAAAAGAAAAGGTTTATACCATGTGGGAAGACAGTGGCAGGGCTCCAGTCATTTTTCCAAACTGGTTATATACTAACCTATCTTGAAAGTTCATGTCCCTGCTAAAGGTGATCCTTGTGCATCACTACTAAAGGAACCAGGGTCTTGTCACTATGTGCTACTAACCAGTGTTTTCTGACTACATTGCTCATTTGCCCTGAGATGTTATGTTTAGAAATGAATGTGATTAGGCCAATGTTGTTTTCTTTCTGTGAAGGTATCATTATGAGGGTCAATCAAAATATTTGCGGCCTGATACAGAAAGAAACTCACTATGAAAATAGTATGATTTTATTTTTCAGCACAGCCTCCTTTCAGTTCAATACATGTAGTCCAGTGTTGTTCTAGCAGTGTTATCTCCTCATGGTAGAATTCTGTGTCTTGGCCTCACAGAAATCCCTCCACAGCAGCTATCACCTCTTTGCCATCAGCAAATCTCTTTCCTTGGAGTTCAGCCTTCAGTTTTGGGAACATGTAGCAGTTTGAAGGAGCAACATCTGGTGGGTATGGTGGGTGAGGAAGCAGTTCATACCCTCATTCTGTTGCAACAGCCACTGTAGCCTGTGCTCTGTGGGGTGAAGATTGTCTTGCAGGAGAAAAACACCTTGCCTCAATTTTCCATGGTGTTTGGCTTTGATGGCTTCTCTCAGCTTGTGCAGTTGTTCAGCATAGTACTCACCAGTTACTGTCTTTCCTTTTTCAAGATAATCAATCTTGATCACACCTTCAAAGTCCCAGAAGACCGAGGCTATGATTTTGTCACTTGAGGCAGCCTGTTTGAACTTCTTTGGCATTGGAGATGCATGATGCTTCTATTGTTTGCTTTGCCATTTAGACTCCGGGTCAAAATGGTGAACCCAGGTTTCATCCATTGCTACAAAATACAACTGATAAAGTTTGCTGGATCCATCTTGTATTGGCAAGAAGTTGGCTTGAAATGTTCCTTCTGGCTCATTTCTGATCGGGTGTCAACATTCTTGTTACCCATCTAGCTGACACTTTGCTCATGCCCAGGTTTTCAGTCAAGATTGATTGTACTGCCTAAAACTGTCACCCAAGGTGCTGGCTACATGCTGTATAATTACTTGTCGTCTTTCATCACCATTTGATGGACTGTGTTAATGTTCTCCTCTGTGGTCACCTCCTGTGTACACTCTGACCTGGGATTATCTTCAACATTTCTTCTGCCATGCTTAAATTCAGCAGCCCATTTCTTGACAGTTGAAAATGAAGGAGCTTCTGTCCCAAGTGTGTTGACCATATCCTCATGGAGTTTCATTGGAGTCATTCCTTTGATATGGAGGTAAGTAAGTAAGTAAAGTAAAAAGTGAGTAAAATGTATTTCTTTAGTGCCCCATCCCAGAGGCTCTGGGTGATGTACAGGTAGGCAAGAATTAAAACTACATACATCAACACAAAAACATGAGACATAGCAATAATAATAAAAAAATGAAAAACAATTAAACTTAAATATATCCTAAATTAAAATAAAACAATGTAACAGTTTACTCATTTTAAACCACCAACAGTCTACAAATGCTTCTTTAAAAAGATGCTCCTTCAGTGCCCCCTTTAAAAACCTCACCAAAGGGACCTCCCTCACAGATCTTGGAAGCAAGTTCCACAATACCAGGCCCGCAACCTCAAACAAATGATCAGCAGAGGATTTCAGGTGGGCACTGGGAACTATTAGAAGGCCCTCCGTAGAGTAGTGGAGTGAGTAAATGGGACAGGCAGGAGTCAGGAGGTCACTCAGGTAACCAGGGCCCAATCCATATAGGGCCTTGTAGGTGAGCAAACCCACGTTTAAGATGATTCTCCACCCAACCGGCAGCCAATGCAGTTCACGCAGAACTGGGGCTACATGACAGGACTTTGTAAGGCCCATCAGCATCCTGGCCACTGCATTCTGCACCAGCTTCAAGTGCCGGAGAACCCGTCTATTGACCCAGAGATACAGAGCATTGCAGTAGTTGAGTCACAATGTCACAAATGAGTTGAGTATTACAACTGGGTGATGAGGGAACTGGATAAGGGCCATGCGGTGGATGTCCTGTATTTGGACTTCAGCAAGGCCTTTGATTCTGTGCCTCATGGGTGGTTGGGGGGAAGTTGGATTATATGGGGGTAGGGACAAAGATGGTAAACTGGATCATGAACTGGCTGAAGGGGAGGTAGCAACGGGTGGTGGTTGTGGGAATTCTCATCCCCAAGGGCTGTGACGAGTGGGTTTCACAGGGCTCGAGACTGGGCCTGGTGCTCTTTAGGATAATTATAACAAATATCTCACATAGCATCAGGAGTAAGATCAGTCTGTTTGCTGATGATACCAAGATGGGGCAGTGATGGATGACATAGATGGGTGGCAGTGGGTACAGGGCGACCTGACTAAACTGGAGGAGTCATCAGAAATGTGGCAGTTGGGTTTCAATGTGAAGAAGTGAAGGTTCTGTACTTCGAATCAAGGAACCCAGGGAGGAGCTTCCAGTTGGGAGGGATTCAGTTAGGTACCACTGAGGAGGAAAAAGATCTAGGGGTGGTTATAACGGGGAGTTTAAACAACTCGGCTCAGTGCAGAAAGGCAGCAGCTAAAGCCAACAAGATGCTGGGCTGTACTGCAAGATGAATCTCATCCAGAAGAAGGGAGGTGATCCTGTCTCTGTACAGGTCACTATTCAGGCCACACTTGGAGTACTGCGTGCAGTACTGGCATCTGTTCCTGAAGAGGGATATCAGATTAATGGAGGGAGTACAGCACACAGCAACTAGAATGATACAGCGATTGGAGGATTAATCCTACTAGGACAGGCTGAGTGAGTTAAATATGTACACCCTGGAGGGGAGGAGGGATCGGGGGGATATGATTGAGACCTTTGAATACTTAAAGGGGATAAACAAGACAAGTACAGAAGGGGTCTTTAAGTTGAGGAGGGGGAGAGACATAAGAGGTCATGGTCTCAGATTGGAGGGGGGTAAGATTTAGAAGAAAACTGAGGAGACATTTTTTCACAGAAAGGGTTGTGGCTAAATGGAACACTCTGCCAGAGGAGGTGGTATCCTGTAAGAGGGTGGGCAGTTTTAAAAGGGGATGAGACAAAGTGAGGGGGTAACAGTGAGGGGGGAGGAGAGGTTGGGGCAGCTGCAATGTAAGGGTGTTAGCTGCACATTTGAGCAGACTTGATAGACCATGAGGCCTGTTTCTGCTGGCAGAGTCAAATGTTTGTATGTTCGTATGTAAATGCATGTACCAGTGAGAGCAGGTTATCGGGCAGAATCAAGGCTTTGATCCAGGCAACATTCCTCAGGTGGTAAAAAAACACTTCTGATGACAAACGACACCTGAGCCTCAAGTGTCAGTCATTCATCAAGGATGATCCACAGACTTTTCACCTTGATAGATGCCATCAAGGGATTAAGGCCAAGGAATAACCCTGTTCCCATTCAAGCTGAACCCACATCCCACCGATGACCAGGCTCAACCACTAGCACCTCCATCTTGTTATGACTGAGTCTCAGTCAGCTAGAGGACATCCAGTCCTGAATCTTAGTCAGACATTTATTTAGCACTTCCTCAGTGTCACCCATCCTGGGTGCAAATGACATGTACAGCTGGTTGTCATCTGCATAACAGTGAAAAACCAAACTGCACCATCTAATGTTCTCGCCCAGTGGAAGTATGTAAACCATGAACAATGCAGGTGACAGGATAGAGCCCTGGGGTACTCCACACAGCAGGAGCTTTGGGCAGGATGAGAAATTCTCCATCACTACTCTCTGCATCCTGCCTTTGAGAAAGAACCCAAACCAGCTGATGATGGTATTGGTGAGTCCACAGGGCTCTCGTAGGAGATCCAGCAGCACTACATGGCCCACAGTGTCAAATGCTGAGCAGAAATTGATGAGAACAAGCATTGACCACTCCCCTCTATCTCTCACCCTGAGGAGATCATTCTGCACTCTGACTAATGTCATTTTGGTGCTGTGCCTTGACCTAAACCCTGACCTACTGGAAGGGCTCAGATGTCATGGGCCACGAGATGTGCCACGAGCTGCAGAGCCACCAATTTCTCAATGACCTTATCCAGAAATGGGAGATTAGAAATTGGTCTATAATTCGCCAAGATGTCAGGGTTAAGAGATGGTTTCTTTAGGAGGCGTCTCACCAGCTCCTCTTTCAGGTCACCTAGAAAACATCCCTCTGAAAGCAAATACAGGACAACCTCATGAACACTGGACCAATGGACTCAACACATTCCATTAAGAGATGAGTTGAGCCTGGGTCAATTTCACAGTATGTGGGCTGCAGCTTTAAAATCAACTCACAAACCTCTGCCACCCCAACCAGTCTGAACTCACTCCAGACAAAAGGAGTGCCTCTGGACACACATAACTCGCCACCACAGGGCTACAGTTGCCCCACTGGGGAGATCCCAGCCCTAATGGAGCACACCCTGTCAGAGAAGAATAGAGCAAACTCCTCGCACTGAGCAACTAAAGATGCTTTATTGGATGCAGATAGACATGGTGGAGAAGCCTATCTACAGAGTGAAAAAGCAGAGCTGGTCTGTTCTTCCCTGCAGCAATCTCCCTGGACAGGAACACTGCCTTCTTATGGTTGACTGCCCTTTGATATTCACCATAGTGAATTCTCAAAGCCAGAGTCAAGCACTTTGGAAACAGCCCCATGAGAGGCTGCAACCACCTCATCTGTACCTGCCGCACATGCAACACTCACACCAGATAGATCCAGTACCGCCATCAGCCCCTCTGGAGAAAACCCCTTCAAAGGGCTATAGTGGACCATCTTCACAGGGGAAGGACTAGCAGGGGGGACCCAAACAAAAACATCATCCTGCAGTGATCCAACCAAATGACTAGATCAATCCAGAGGTCAAAGACCTTGAACCCCAGTAAGAACATTAAGTCCAATGTGCGACCATGGCTGTGAGTCACAGAAGCAAAAGGTACTTGACAATTGCTTTGATCTCAGTTTTTTCCATTTTCAAATGATCATCACCTATCAAATTTTGTCTGGCAAGTTCATACGAAAGAAAACATTTGATCATTATACCAGTAGGTCATATTCTATTCATATTAGTGTAACTGTACATTGAAAATAATACTAGGTTCACACTGCATTTCTTTTTGTGTCAGGCTGTGCATGTTTTGATCAACCCTCATAGACTCTTCCTGTTACTGTATGTCTCCTGGCTTTATTTCTTGTCTCATCAACAATGACCTATGAGAGGTAGCCATGTTACAGAAATCTATTTCAGAGTTTTGATGCCTTGTTGCCAAAACCCTGGTATCTCCACAGTTATGTTGGATCCTTATAAACTGACAATAATGGATAGAATTTATGAGGACCCTGGGATGTGTACTTGGGTCTTGCAATGAGGTATTAGCTGCCATACTTTTTCTGTAGCTTACTGTAGCCCTTACAGTTATTCTGAGTGAGTGATATCCCAAAAAATCAATTTCGCTTGGCCAACCACATAGTTACGTTGTATTATTAAATTGTTCTGATTAAGCCACTCCATGAACAAGGTAGTCTTACCCAATATTTTTGGATTTTCAGCAGGATATTGAGGGTCAGAATTCTGGGGTGCTCTGTCCACATATATTTAAATTCCCCATTTCATATGGATCTGTTAGAGCAAGCCTCCTCCAACACGAGGATGAGTTTCCCCTTGGACAAAGTTACAGAACTGCCCTGTAGATATTTGTGGTTTTGATCACGTTAAGCAATTCTCAGACAAAGTCTATATAAGGATACAGTGTATTAGTATCAGGCATTTTAACAACAAAGTGGAAGAACACAGAAACAGATTTCTATGACATGGATACTTCTCAAATATTGCTGATGATGCTTTAAAGAGGGGAGACTTAATAGGGCTAGTCTTATGATACCTTTAAAGAAAGCCAACAACATTGCCCAAGTCACATTTGTTACAGAATACAACAACTCGGGGCAAAGTGGCAATGTTGGCAGGAAAATACTGGCCAGTAATACATAGGGACAGAACCTTGATGCCTTCAAGCTTCTGAAGACAATACCTCCTAAATAAAACATACATAGAAACATAGACTTTGATGGCAGACAAGGACCGCTTGGCCCACCTAGTCTGCCTATTTCCCTACCTACTGGATAGCTGCAGATCCTAGCTAACCAACAGCCTATTTCTTCCTACCCCCCACAAGAATTGCCTTATGTCTGTCCCATGCATTCTTGAATTCCCCCACTATTTTTGACCCCACAACCTCCTCAGGAAGGCCGTTTCATGTGCCCACCACCCTGTCAGTGAAACAATGCTTCCTCACATTACCCCTGATCCATCCCCCCTCTATCTTCACATTGTGCTTACTTGTTCTTGTGCATCTCTTTTTTCTGAAAGATGCTACCCTCTTGGACTTTGTTGATTCCCTTGAGGTACTTGAAAGTTTCTATCATGTCCCCCCCCTTTCCTCAAGGGTATACATATTAAGCTCCTTTAGTCTGTCCTCATATGGCTTCTGCTGCAGACTGCACCATTTTAGTTGCCCTCCTCTGGACTGTCTCCATTCTGTCTATGTCCTTGTAGAGATGGGGTCTCCAGAACTGGATGCAGCACTCCAGATGGGGTCTCACCAACTGTCTGTACAGCAGGATAACAACTTCCTGTTTTCTACTTGTGCTGCCTCTCCCTATACATCCCAGTATCCTTCCAGCCATTCCTACTGCCTTCTCACATTGCTTGATAACCTTTAGGTCATCTGATATGATTACCCCCAGGTCCCTTTCCATTTTTGTTGTTAATAGCTCCTCCACCATTGTGTACTCTTCCCCTGGGTTTTAATTTCCCAGGTGCATTACTTTGCACTTCTTTGCATTGAATCCAGGCTGACATACTTCTGACCATTCCACCAACCTTGCCAAGTCCCTTCTCATCCCTTCCACCCCTCCTTGTGCATCAACCCTGTTGCAGATCGTTGTGTTATCTGAAAGATGCATATTTTTCCTTCCACTCCCTCTGCAATGTCACCTATAAAGACATTAAAAAGGACCGGACCCAGTACTGAACCCTGCAGTACCCCACTAGTAACCCCCTCCCTTTCTTCAGAGTGGAGTCCGTTTACTATTACCTTCTGTGTCCTGCCGTCCAGCCAATGTTTTACCCAGGCTACCACCATGGGACCCACTCCCAGGCTGGCTAATTTGTTTATGTGTGGGACTGTGTCAAATGCCTTGCTAAAGTCTAGGTAGACCATGTCCACAGCCCCTCCCGGGTCTACTACTTTGGTCACCCAGTCAAAGGAATTGATTAGATTTGTCTGCCATGACCTTCCCGCTTTGAATCCATGCTGTCTTGGGTCCTGTGCCCCACTGGCCTCTAGGTACTCAACAGTTCTTTCCTTCTGAAGTGATTTCATCATTTTCCCTGCCACTGAGGTCAGTCAGGTCTGCAGTTTCCTGCCTGTCTTGCTCTCTCTTTTGTGAAGGGGAATCAAATCTGCCATCCTCCAGTCCTCAGGTACCACACCATCCTCCCATGATTTGTTAAAAAGGCTAGTCAGTGGTGTCATTAGTTCTCCCCTTAATTCTTTTAGAATTCTGGGGTGAATCCCTTCAGGCCCCACTGCTTTGTTCACCTTCAGTTTTAGGAGTTCTTTCAGAACCCTTTCTTCTGTGAAAGGACTTGGATCGACCCCCCCTATTCAGAGTGCTTTTATTGATTGGATTAGGTACCTCCTCCTCTTCTTTTGTGAGTACTGAACAAAAGTATTTGTTCAGTATCCCTGCTTTTTCACTGTCCCTCTCTGCCCACCCATCGTCCCCTTTATTCAGCCTCACTATCCCTCCCTTGGTTTTTCTACGCTCCTTACTATACCTATAAAAGGTTTTAACCCCCTACTTAACTGAGTTGGCTATCTTTTCCTCAGTATCTATTATATGAGTGAGTCATATCTCCAGTTTCTACCTTGTGAAATCTAAACTTTTCCATGTGCATCATCCAGCAACGGAAAGCCTTCACATCTTATCTGCTTCTATATCAGTATTAGATTATCACATCACCATAACAGCTGCAATCGGAGCTGACTTCTGTATGTGGTCCCATTTCTTATCTGCTTGAAATGGGATACTCACGTTCTATCAAAATTCTTCATGTGAATTATTGTATTCATAGAAACATAGAAACATAGAATGTCAGGAGAAAAAAGGACTGCTTGGCCTACCCAGTCTGTCCATATGGTTCCTGCCTAGTCTATCTCCATGGAGTATAACTGCCCTCAGACAACTCTCCCTACTCCCTGCCTATTTACTAATATGTCCCTATGTCTATCCCATGCATGCTTGAGGCCCCTTACTGTTTCCACCTCCCCCACTTCTGCTGGCATCCTGTTCCAGGAGTCCGCCACTCTTTCAGTGAAATAATACTTCCTCACATCCATCTTAAGCTCCCTTCCCCAAGCTACATCGCATACCCTCTGATCCTGGTGCTGTTTCTCATTTGAAAGAGGCTTCCCTCCTGTACCTTGTTCACTCTGTGAGATACTAGTAAGTCTCTATCATTTCCCCTCACTCTCCTCTCTTCCTGGGTGTACATGTAGAGATCCCTTAGGTTCTCCTTGCAAGGCTTTTGATGCAAACTCTACACCATTTTAGCTTCCCTTCTCTGAATTGCCTCCACCCTGCTTATGTCCTTTCTGAGGTGCTGCCTTCAGAACTAGACATGATACTCCAGGTGAGGTCTCACAAGTGAGTGATAAAGTGTCCACACCATCTCCCTCCTCTTGCTGGAACTACCTCTCCATATGCATCTCAGCATCACACTAGTGCTACCTTCTGCTTTGTCACACTGTCCTGCCACTTTGAGGTAATCAGATATGATAAGCTTAAAGGATCTTTCCTGCTTAGAGACTGTCGGTGTCTTCCCCATCCTACACTCAGCTCCTGGGTTCCTATGCTCTAGAAGCATGTTTTTACACTTCCAGTACTGAAGCCTGTGGCACCTCGCTGGTCACTCTTCGCTCATTAGAGTGAGTGCTGTTAACCACACTCTTCGTGCCTATCTATTAACCAATTCCTTACCCATTTCACCACTTTCAGTCCCATCCTAAGGCTCCTCAATTTTTTTATCAGTCTCCTATGTGGAACAGTGTCAAAGGCCTTGCTAAAGTCCTGATAGGCTATGTTCACTGCCTTCCCCTGATCTATTATACCGGGTCCCCAGTCAAAGAATTCAGACAGACTTGTCTGGCATGACTCTCCCCGAATGAATCTGTTGCCTTTGGTCTTGTAGCCAATTGGATTCAAGATACTCTACTTACCTTTCCTTTAACATAGTTTACATTCATTTTCCCACCACTGATGGGAGACTGACCAGCCTATAGTTGCTTGACTCCTCCCTGCTGCTGCTCTTAGGGAGAAGGACCACATCTGCTCTCTTCCAGCTCTCCAAAACCCTGCCTGTCTCTACTGAGCTATTGATAAAGGCCACCAGTGGGGCAACAAGCACCTCCCTCAATTCCTTTAGTACCCGTGGCTTTATCTTGTCCTGTCCCACAGTTTTGTTGACTTTTGGACCTGCAAGTCCTTTCAGGACTGTTTCCTCTGAAAATGGACTTATGTTCACCCCCACTTTGTTCCTGCTGCTCCCTGGTGGTCTGTCCCCACTCTCTCCACTGTGAAGACTGAGCAGAAGGACTTACTCGGGATGTCTGATTTTCCTTGGTGATCTTCTGTGCAGTCTCCTTCAGCCACCCTCCCTATTCTCACTATCTCTCCCCTTGATTTCCTCTTCTCACCTATGTATGTGAAGAAAGTCTTATCCCCTTTAACTACTCCTTTGTCTATCCCTTCCTCTGTCTGTGCCTTTACTTCACTCACTTCCTTTCCTTCTTCATTCAGTTTTTACTTGGTATGCCTCCCTGTTTTGCTCCTTCTGCATTTCCATGTACCTTCCAAATGCCACCTTTTTTCCCTCTCCACCTTGACCACTTGTTTAGATAACCATAAGGGTACTTTTCACCTCCTACTTTTACATACTTCCTTCATGCAGAGGTTGGTTACCTTACATATGTCCTCCCTTATTACTCCCTTATTTTTCCCCACTATACCTCTACCCCTCCCTGGCAATCTGCCCATATGAGGCAGTTTCTTCTTCGCAGTCTCCCATTTCTTTAAAATCTGCCCTCCTAAAGTCCAGGATCCTTATCCTTGTGTGGTTTGTCTCTGTAATGCCTAAATGTTAAACCATACTGTATGGTGATCACGGATTCCTGCAGGACTGCCCACTGTGATGTCTGCAATGCCATCCCTGTTTGTAAGCACCAGGTCCAGAACTGCCTTGAACCTAGTATGTTCCTTAACTAGCTTCCTGAGAAAAGCCCCTTCTAGGAAGTCAAGAATGGCACTACTCCTTGCCAAAGCTCCAGCTAGAGGGCACCAAGCCATATCTGGCAGATTGAAATTTCTAACTAGTAACACCTCCACCTTACTTGCCATCCTAATGGTGACTTCCCCAAGTGTCTCATCCAACTCCTGTCCCTGTGCTGGAGGTCAGTATACCACCTTGTACAGATAACAGACCCATTATCTTCATCTGTGATGACCCACAGCAGCTCCAGCCCTTCTTTGTTGTCTGGGCACCCCTGTACTTCCATAGCTTTTTTCCCTTCCTCACATAAAGTACAACCCCCCTTCCCTTCCCTGTCTCACTTCAACAGAGAGTAGCCTGGTATGGCCACATCCTAGTAGTGGCTGTCAGTGCACCATGACTCCATTATTTATTTTATTTAAAGTTGTTGACAAGAAGAGGTACGCTGAGTTGAAGCTTTTTTCTAGGTGTGACCTGGGGGAAAGGGGGTAGGGAAGTTTACAATACATAAATAGGATCTAGTATACAGGACTAACCCTGAGTAAAAGCAAATATGAGTAGCTTATACAGGGTAATCAATGATACAGGAAGCAAAATGCGTAATGCGGAGGTACAAATTGCGAAAACTAGACTAGGAGTAAATATCAGCATTACAAAACATTTCTGGGGAGGGAGGAAAGGTAGAGGGAAGAAAGTAAGTGCTAATAAGGACTAATATAGAGAGAGACAAGACTGAGACAGATAGTGAAGAGGAAACTGCCTGTTTTGTTGAGCATGAGTAGGGATGTAAGTTTGTCATGACAGTCATACACGTCATTGATTCCATGACGTTTGATCTTTATTCAGGACTTCCATGACTTTCACTAGTGTCATCAGAATGCAGCAACGATGACAGTGCCACAACATTTACTACTGTTTACTAATGATTTCATGAACAAACAATGGTCATTAAAACCTTATCCATGACAAACTTACATCCCTAAGCATGAGGTGAGCGTTCTGGGAGGAGAAAAGGTGAACAAGTTAGACTTGGCAAGAGCAAGAGTCAGGGAACACAGTTAAGTGGAATAAAGCACATTTTAAGAGAGAGAGAAAGAGAGAGACAGAAGGGGAGTGTCTGATATGGAGGGGGAGGAAGTACCAGAGAAAGGGTAATCTGTAAGAGAATGCCACTGAGCCAGAATAGGAGGAAGGCCATGGGAGGGAGAAGATGCGGATGTACCTAGACCAAAGAGACCAGAGTAGAGGGAGAAAAAAGTGAGGAAAGGTATGAGGGTAGGGACCCAAACCAGTATTTCGAGATGAAAAGAGAAGAGTGAAGTTGTCATCAGTGGTGTAGACAGGTAAGAGAAAGGGATGAGTAGAGGGTGCAGTGATGTGCATGAGGGGGCATTTAGAGCAAAGTGGCAAAAAGCATTGTAGAGGAAGTCCAGCCTGACTAAGGGGGAGGCAGACGCGGCATAGTCAGAGGAGCGGATAATCATCTTGCTAAGGAGCTGACAGTAAGTATTTAGGGAGAGAGTGTCCTTATTTCTATATAAGGTGCCCAGTTTGGGGTGACGTTTTGTATGGAAATGCTCAATAGGGCATATTCACGAAGGCAGGTGGGGGTATGCATGAAAGGCATGTAACCCACCCGGAAAGCTCCGCACCTTTGGGAGACCCATGTGCCAGCTGTATTCCCATACACTGGCCAACACACATCTCCTGTATGTGGCCCCACCCCCCCAGCATACAGGTTCATGGGGGGGTGGTGAGTGCAGAGTGGCGGACCAGGGCAGGCAGCCAATCAGCTACCCGACCTGGGTCCCACAGCAAATTACATGCACCCATGGGGCTCCATGTTGGCAGCTGGCATGCAGTGCACAGACAGCAAAGGGGGGTTAGCCCAGTAGTCCATCCCCAGCCCTCCCAGAGTGCCCAGATGGCTAGGGCAGCCATATTGGGGGTCCGATGGCCCCTGCCAGCCCCGTTGCAGCATGTGGGTGGATGCATAATGGTTACAGCTGCCTTCAGATGGCATAGCCATTGCCCCCTCCTGTGGACCGCATTCTGCACCTTTGTGAATGGGGCAGAGTGTGGCATGCCCACCGCACCCGTCCCCGGCCCACCCCCGCATGGAGCTGCGCATTTGGCCAAGGTTCGGGTGCATAGGGGGACATATGTTCTCTGTGCATGCCACACAGGGGGGCCCAGTGGGCATGGGCAGGTGTGAGGTGGGCTACGTGCCTGAGGTATGCAGCGTGTACCCACTCCGTACCTTAGTGAATAGGCCCCAATGTGTTTAGAGTAGTCAAGCCAAGAATTGAGATGGACGCCCAAATATTTGCAGTGGAGGACTATGTTGTGTAGGGAAATATCTAGGATGGTAAATGTGAGAGGGAAGGGGAGTGTGGCAAGCTTTTGAGACATTCCAGATGTCATTGACACCATTTTTTGACATTCACTCTGAGGAGGCTTTTATGGAACCAATGAAAGACCGAGTGGAAGTCAACTTGGAGCTGTGATTGGACAGCTGAGGAGGAGGGGCCTGAGGTGAAAAGAACAGTGTCATCTGTGTGCTTTTTTATGTTGGCCACAGAACAAACAAACAAGAGATCATTTAAGAAAAACAGGGAATAGTATAGGGCTCAAAATGGAGCCTTGGGGAACTCCAGCATGTATCAAAAGGGGAGGAGAGCAGGCTCTGCCAGCCTGAACCTGATGGGTTCAGCCAGAGAGATAGGAGTTAAACCACTTTACAGATGCAGGAGAGAGGCCAGCAGAGGAGAGCTAGTTTAGTAGGAGGGTATAAGACACAGAATTGAAAGCCTTAGCAAGGTCAATGGAAATAGCAGTGGTTAACTGGCCTTTATCCATGCCAAACAGGATGATGTTAGTGACAAAAAAGCGAGAGGTAGTTGTAGAGTGATTTGCCCTAAATTCTGACTGAAAGGTGGAGAGGAAATCCAAGGAATTTAGGAACTCAGTGAGGCTAGAGAGGACCAGGGATTCTTGAAATTTGGCCTGAGTAGGTGGCAAAGATATGGCAATAATTTTCCGGCATGAGGGTGCCACTGCCTTTGTGCAGGGGTGAGACTTGAATGACCTTCCAGGCCTGTGGGATGGAATAGTGGGAGAATGAGTGATTCAAGATGTGGGTGAGAGGGTAGGATATTTCTGGGGTGGAAATACGTAAGAGGCAGGGGTCAAGACAGTCAGGGCTAGACTTATTGGAGCTTAAGGAGGCAAGGGCTTGTAGGACTTCTTGGACAGTGACAGGAGGGAAGGAGTAGCCATGGGGGGAATAGGGAGGGAGAGGGGAGGAGGGGGTGGATGAGGGTAGAGCACAGGTAGTAAATTAGGAGTTTAGAGCAGATGTGACTGAGGCTGGGTCAGAAATAGGAGAGCCATTAATGGATAAAGTGGGTGTGGTAGATTGGGCAGTGGGGTCAAGTAGAGAGTGGACCAGAAATCGATGGGGAAGAATTGACTAGGCTGTAGAAGAGTACAGAAGTAGGTGGCCTTGGCAGACCTGATAGCCTTTGTGCATGTGTTTCTTAAGACCCTATAGTTTCATAGATCAGGAAGGGCCTGGGTAGCTTCATGGTGAGCCCAGGCTTGGTTGTGGGATTTATGCAGATGGATGATATCTACAGAGACCCAGGGTAAGTGATGCTGCTTTACAAAGTGCCGTCTGAGTGGGGCATGGTGATTCCAGACTTTGTGGAGTAGGTGTGTAAAAAGGGAGAGGGCTGAGTCCACATCAGAGGCCAAGTACACTGCAGACCAGTCTGTGAAATGAAAGTCATGAAGCAACATGTTAATGTCGAGTGATCTGTAGAACTGATCCAGTGGTATGCGGGCAAACAGTGGGGAGTGTGGACTTTGCAAACACAGAAAGTAATGAGGTGATCACTAAAAACATCTGGAAAGGTACCTGCAGTGAGAATTCAGTGAGGGTTGGTGGAGAACACCCAGTCAAGGAGTGAGTGGTTTTGAGAGTAGGGGTTTGGGCATGTGGGTTTTTTGATTACCTGTGTCAGGTTGAGAGATTCAATATGATCAGTGTAGGATTTTGTGAAGGGAAGGCCCAGCTAAGGTTAAAATCCTTAGTATAATTTGTTCATTAGAAGATGCCTGAGAGACTAGGGAGGAGATAATGTCGATGAGGGAGGGAGGAGATATTTTGAGAGAGGCATACAATACAGTGACCAAAACTGGAAGGGAGGATGGTAAACTTGAGGAGACTGAGAGTTGCTCATGGGAAGAGGGTCAGGACTGTGAGGAAGTGAGGATGAGATGCTGTGCGGGAGGTTGAGGCGGACATAGCTGGCTATGCCGCCATTATGTCAACCAAATCCAGGCTAGCTACCACCATGGTGGGCTTCCAGTTCTGGAACTTTATTTCCCGGACTCCTTGCATTGGTGCACATCTCTCCATACCTTACTCCCTCCCTGTCAGCTTCCCTGCTTCCCCTTCTTGCTTGTGCTGTTCCCTAAAGCTGCTCCTGACCCATCTCTTCTCTTGTTATCTTCTCCATTACCTGTTTCCTTTACTCCTTTCTTCTTACTTTCCTGATTTATACCCCCTTGTCCTCCGCCTTGTCCACATATCTGTTAACTTGTTCCCCTACCTTGGGGACTTTACTCCTTTTGTGCTTTCCCACCCTGCTGCTTGTCATCTTGTGGGGGGGGGGCAGTTGATGCCTCCATTGATTTAACAGCCTCACCCCATGGCTAGTTTAAATGCTCATCCAAGCAGCATTTAAGCCTCCCACTAACTAAGGACTGTGGTCCCCCTGCTGGAAAGATGCAGACCATTTCTCCCATAGAGGCCCATACTGTATCCTCCCAGGTTGGCCCTCAGTCCCTAATGTAGCTAAAACATTACTCCATGCACCATGCCTTTAACCAATTGTTAAAAGCCTTGGTGCAGTGTCCTATCCTCTTTCCAGCTGTATACATGTAAACCTTCTGCAAAAGCCACTGTGCATGCCGCCTGCTTGAGGCCTGTCCCCAGCTCCCTGAAATTTCCCTGCAGAATCTGTATCCTGTCTCTTGCCAGGACTTTTGTCCCAGGTGGACAATGACATCCAGCTCCCTCCCAACTCCTGCTGTACTGTCAAGCCTCTTGATCTGCTCTCGATCCTTCCAGGCCAAAGCATTAGGAAGGCACATCACCTCCTCTCCTTTTCTTCCCAGCTCCCAAGTCTATCTCACTAACAACAGAGTGCCCCACCAGCAGGTCCTGCCTCCACAGCCAGGGCCTCATCCTTGGAGCCTCCTCTTCTGAGGACCCCAACTTCCTCCCTTCTATCTGCTATGGGTGCACCCTTCCAGCTGCCCCATACTGCCAGTATGGCAAAGGAACTGTGCAGTGGTACAGGGAAAGGAATGTCTACCCTTCCCTCTCCCCCACCCCTGAGTCCACCAAAGTCCAGCTGCTCTGCTTTTGCCTAGGCATCTTCTGAAGCAGAGGCGGCAGACTTGGTAGATTCTGAGTGGGGCAGAAGAGTCTCTGCAACCTTGTAAGTTTGGTCCAGAGTCCAGAAACCTCTGTTCTCAAGCCAAAGGGGTGAGCAAAAATGGGGCAGCACCTCAGTCTCTAGAAGGTGTCCTAAAAGACCGCAGATCCACACATTTTGCACTGTACCACTCCCATGCTCTTTCCTGCCTTTATCTTAGTATGTGTTGAAAATTCCCTGTAGCTTACTGCCTTTTTCCTATGCCTCTTGAATTTCTACCTCTCCCTTTGCTTGTCTGAAATACATTTGGTACCCTACGCTTCTTGTTTTCCCTTTTTAAACCTACCTACCTGTGTCTAAGGCCCCACTTCTTCCCCACTGCCCTCCCCACCCTCCCACCCCCCACCACATGCTTTTCCCCTCCCTCCATTCTCTCCCCAGCCGGTCTCCCCAAACCCTCTGTCTGCCCCATTTCAAATCTCATTTTACCTCTTTCTTGTAGACTATGAAATGAGTACATGGACTTGGTGTGCATTGTGCCATGTCTGGCCCTTGTGGGGTTTGCACCCCAGAGGGATGAAGGTCTTCCTCTTCCTCCATAGCCTAACTTTTCTCTTTGCAGTCCAGGAATACTAGATGTGGACTGGATGTGCATCAGGCTATGTCTGGCCCTTGTTGGGTGTGCATCCAAGAGGGAAGAAAGGTCTGCATCACTCTCTTGACCTACCCCACACTCCCTATTCCCCCCTCCCTTCACTCTCTCCTCAGCCCTCCCCTAACTATTTCTTATCTTTAAACCTCTCTCCCCACCTATACATTCACTCCTTTCTTCTTGCACACTCTCTCTACTATATCTCTAGGTTCCACTCTGCACCTCTCACAGCTCCATAATTCCTATGGCTCACAAATGCTCCTTTGTGCATTTTGTATTACCTGGTTGAAGTAACTAGTGTATACAAGTAGTGAATGTATGTATATTAGTTTGAATCCTTAGTTGTGAAAAATAAACTGTATTGCCTTACTCTATTCCCCCAGGATGCATCTGGAAACAAGCCATTTCAGGATGCCTTTCCTGGTGAACCTTTGCAAATAAATAGTAAATAAACTTGCTCTGGGTGTCTACAGCTCTTTACCCATCTGCCCAAACTTATTTATTATCCTATCATAGACAAAGTGTCTCCTACATTCCCTTTTCAACTCCATTACTTGTACCTACCTTACCCTGGTTCCTACTACTGCTTACTGACTACAGGATTACCTACCACTTGTAGCTAACTGACCTGAAGTTCACTGCTTTGGTATACCAGAACACAGCAGTGTGTGATATCACCTACCTTGGCCTGTTGTTCATCCTCAGAGTCTCCTGTGGACTCTGGACTATCTGCAGACACCTTAAGATATATGTTCCACTCCTGTGCCATCCCACTCATGTGCTGGGACACAAGCATGATGGTATATGCTTTGTAGGTGAATCTTTTATAGTACTCATTAGTAGTCATTAAGCTGCTGGCAGCCCCACCTCCCAATGACACACCTGATTCACAGGGCTTTCTTAATCTACTCACTCCCAAGACTAATTTCCTGATCTAGGTTCCCTGTACTACCTGTTGCAAAGTTAAAGACAAGTTTCACAGTGCCCCAGACATAGAATAAAAATTTCTTCCATTATATGTGATGCTTTATGTTTGATGCTTGTTATATTTTCCCTGTACTTGTACTCATTGAACCTTATATGTGATGCTTTATGTTAGATGCTTGCAACATTTTCCCATATTTGTAACTGTGTTGCTGTTGTGATGTAATATTAACTGACCTACCCAGGGCCTCCATCGAAATGCACTTGCTCAACTGAGCCTTTTCCTGGTAAAATAAATACATTGAATTGAATTGAATTCCTACCCACTTATACTGCTACTTGACTTTGCAAAAACCTTTGTTAATGCACCAGTTAGTGCAACTTAATGCCACAAAAGTAGGGAAATGTGACATTAGGGCTTCCAACCTTGACTCTCCCTTCCCACCCGAATCAGCAAAAGGAAAAAAAAAATTAGGGTTTTAGGTCTCTGGAGTCTTGGTGAAACTGGAGTGGGGTCTTCCTTGCAGTTGTCAACCGTAATACTCACCCCACCCCAGCCCATCACCTCCAGTCTGAAACACAAGGCACAACTCCAAAGCCAGTGCCTCACAGTAATAGTCTTCGAAGGTGGCGAAGTATGTCTCACCACATGTTGCCAACACAGTATGTTGTAGCTAAGAAAGGAGATCACGTGTGGTGTTGTATGGTCAGGGAACTGTGTCTGTATTATAGTTGACACCCCCAAGAAAGACACCACCACTGATTCGCCAAGACTTCAGAGACACAAAACCCTAATAGTTTTTCCTTTTGCTGCTTGGGGGGTAGATGGTAGTTAGGGCTAGGAACCCTAATGCCACATTTCCCTACTTTTGTGGTGTTAAACTACTACCTTGCGGTCCTTATCTGCCGTCAACTTCTATGTTTCTATGTTTCTATTAAATGGCACATTGACAATGTTTTGTTTCTTTACAAAGAATTCTTGTTATTTTTGAGATACTGGTAGTGGACTTGTCTTCTCATTCATGCAGGTCCATTTAAGACCTGTGTGAACAAGTGCAGATGTGCAGAACCTTTAGGGGCATCTGCAATGGGAAGTCTCCATCCACCTACAGAAGGGCAGAGCCTGGCACATTCACTGCTTACACAGTCACTTTTCACAAATTCACTCTTTTTTTTTTTTACTTTTGACCCCAAATGTTTAAGATAGTCATTTTATGACTGCTGTTTTAAATATGACATGTAACCTTTATAGTATATTAGCGAAAATGTCATTTTACAGCAGAAGTGCAAAAAGACAGCTTTTCCAGTATTTACAAAAAAATGATATCTGACATGCTAATGAGGTGGTGTAGGCAAATGCCCATGTCGAAAGGCTAGACTCAAACTATTGAAAATTAGAGAAGATATGAATGAATGTTGAGATATTGCAATGTTCAGTCATAACCTGGGCATTTTACCATATTTGTACACCAAAATATCAGCATAGCCTTCTTTTTGTTTTCCAATTAATATTTTTTATTACAATTTTTCCAATATATAACAGACACAACAATAACGAACAAACATATGAGGCAAGCTGGATATATAGCCATCCATGTCATACAAAAAGGAAACTTAATAGTACATAACATAACTACAATATACCCCAAAAGCCCACCCCCACCCCCTTCCCAACTCCTACCCACCCCTCCCTAAGCACTGCTAGTCTCAGAGGGGGGTTGAACCCTAAAAAGTTCAAGAACAATTAAACCAAAAACAGGGCCCACACCCAGCCCCCTCAAAACAGTCCTGGACCAGTATCCCATACACATTAGAGAAGGGCTTAAAGGGTCCCCAGAAATCCAAATACTTATCCAACTTCGTACACCACATGGCAATATGTTTCTCCAGTGTCAAGGCCAAGAGGATTTCCTGCTGCCACTTGGACAATGATGGTACACTGTCATCCTTTCAGTGGCAGAGGATAATCATCTTAGCCCTTATGGTGATCAAAGAAAGATAGGCCTTACGGGGGTCCACCAGGTCCTCCATGAAATGGCTCACCAGACAGGACTCCAGGGTAAAAAGGGAATCCAGGGATAGCAAAGGGTTGAGGGAACTATGGATATTATCTCAAAGAAGGGCTGCCTTAGGGCAATCCCATAACATATGAAGAAGGGACTCAACCCCAGTTCCACAATGAGCACAAACTGAGGATGGAAGACATCCCATGTGGAATAACCTAAGGGGAGGGTGAAATACATATTGTGGCAAATCTGGAATTGAGTAAAACAATATCGATCCTATTTGAAAAAATGATATAGTCTTTTCCAAACTAACTGCCAGTCCCAGGGTTCAAGCAGAAGATGATGGCCATTCTGCCATTAAAAATTTGTGTCTTACAGTCCCTGCAGATCATTGGATCAAAAAAAGACATAGAACATGGTGACTGAATGCGAATTACGAACAATAAACAAAAGTTCCAGAAGAGGGGAGACCAAGGCAAGGGACATTGGCAGCAGACCTAAAAATGCAGTCACTGCTAAGATCAGCTGCAAATGTTTAAAGGGGTGATAAACCGATAAGACAAGGTGATGCTGGATCACCACCAGTGATGCCAGTCTCCCATTGGCAAGGAGAACCTCAAGGGAAGAATTCCACATTAAGGGATAAAAGTTGCGAAGGATAGGGTGGCTAGCAGTCTTGATGTTTGGATTCCCCAGGATGGGCTGGGAAAGATCCCGGGTCCAGTCCTTCCAGAAGTATGATCACAATTGCACTAGGGCCTGCAGGGACCGCTTTAAAGGAGAGTTGCCCAACGGTGAAGGAAGAGCGGAGGGCTCAGAGAATAAGAGACTAGGAAGCTGAATCCCCTGCTGAGATAACAATTGGGATTCAAGCTGAAGCCATAGAGGGATAGAGACCCTGACTTCCAACCCATAGAAACAAACATAGAATTTGATGGCAGATAAAGACCGCTTGGCCCACCTCATCTGCCCATTTCACTACCTAATGGATAAGCTGCAGATCCTAGTTAACCAACAGCCTACTTCCTCCTACCCCCCCACTAGAATTGCTTTATGTCTGTGCCATGCATTCTTGAATTCCCCCACTGTTTTTGACTCCACAGCTTCCTCAGGAAGGCTGTTCCATGCATCCACAACCCTCTCCATGAAAAAATACTTCCTCACATTACCTCTGAGCCATCTCCCCTCTATCTTCAAATTGTGCCCCCTTGTTCCTGCACATCTCTTTTTCTGAAAGATGCTACCCTGGACTTTGTTGATTCCCTTGAGGTACTTGAATGTTTCTATCATGTCCCCCCTCTCCCTCCTTTCCTAGAGGGTATACATATTAAGCTCCTTTAGTCTCTCTTTGTATGTCTTCTGGTGCCGACCCTGCATCATTTTGGTTGCCCTCCTCTGGACAGCCTCCACCCTGTCTATGTCTTTGAGGAAATGTGGTCTCCAGAACTGCATGCAGTACTCCAGATGGGGTGTCACCAACTGTCTGTAAAGAGGGATAACAACTTCCTGTTTTCTACTGGTGATGCCTCTCCTTATGCATCCCAGTATCCCCCAGCCCTTCTTACTGCCTTCTCACATTGCTTGCCCAACTTTAGGTCATCTGATATAACTACCGCCAGGTCCCTTTCCATTTTTGTTGTTGTCAGTATCTCAGCACTTCTTTGCATTGAATCTAAGCTGCCATACATTCGACCATTCCTCCAACCTTGCCAAGTCCCATCTCATCCTTTCCAGTCCACCTTGTGTATCAAATCTGTTGCAGATCTTAGTGTCATCTGCAAAGAGACATACTTTTCCTTCCAGTCCCTCTGCAATGTCACTTATAAAGACATTAAAAAGGACCGGATCCAGTACTGAACCCTGTGGTACCCCATTAGTAACCCCCTTTCTACTGTGGACTCCTTTACTATTACCCTCTGCATCCTGTTGTTCAGCCAATTTTTACCCAGGCTACCACCCTGGGACCCACACACCAAGGCTGGCTAATTTGTTTTATTAATTCAGTGGGACTGTGTCAAATGCCTTGCTAAAGTCTAGGTAGGCCATGTCCACAGCCCCTCCTGGTCTACTACTTTGACTACCCAGTCAAAAAATCAATTAGATACGTCTGACATGACCTTCCGCTGTGAATCCATGCCACCTTGGGTCCTTTGCCCCACTGGCCTCTAGGTACTCAACAATTCTTTCCTTCAGAAGTGATTTCATCATTTTCCCTACCACTGAGGTCAAACTGACAGGTCTATAGTTTCCTGTCTCTGTCTTGCTCCCACTTTTGTGAAGGGGAATCACATCCACCCTCCTCCAGTCCTCAGGTACCACACCATCCTCCCATGATTTGTTAAAAAGGGTAGTCAATGGTGTTACTAGTTCTGCCCTTAGTTCTTTTAGAATTCTGGGGTGAATCCCATCAGGCCCTATTGCTTTGTCCATCTTTTTTTTTATTTTATTTAGTTTTTGTTGGCCGGGTAAGTGCACTAGACAAATCCTGCCTATTTTCAGGCACAACCCAGGGGAGGGGGATACAGAAGAATGCCAACTGACTTTGAACCAGATTAAGCTGTTGTCTTGTAATCTTCAGTTTTAGGAGTTCTTTCAGAACCCTTTCTTCTGTGAAAGGACTGATATTGACCCTCTATCCAGAGGGCTTCTATTGACTAGATTGGGTACCTCACCCTTCTCTTCCTTTGTCAATACTGAGCAGAAGTATTTGTTCAGAAACCCTGCTTTTTCACTGTCCCTCTCTGTCCACCCACCCTCCTCTTTATTCAGACTCAGTATCCCTTCCTTTGTCTTTTTTTGCTCCTTAATGTACCTATAAAAGGTTTTATCCCCCCTTCTGAACCAAGTTGGATATCTTTTCCTTGATTTGGGCCTTTGCTAATCAGACTGCCTTCCCTGCTTCCTTCTGCTTTAACTGGTACAGTTCTCTGTCCTGCTCCTTTGTGTTTCCTTATACTTTCTGAATGTTGTCTTTTTCTCCCTAACCTTCCCCACCACCTCTTTTGAGAACTACAGTGTTTTTTTCTTTCATTTTGATTTGTTTATTTGCATCACACAATGGCTTGTTGCCTCTGTGATGGCAGTTTTGATATTTCTCCATTGTTGCTTCACCCTTCCTTCTTGCCCTCCTGAAGTCCAGTTCCTTCACTTTTGTATAGCTTGACTCTACCATTGAGTTTATCGTGATCCACACTGTTTGGTGGTCTCTTGCTCCCAGATGGCTACCCACTTCTCCACCCCCATTTGAGAGTACCAGGTCTAAGATTGGGCCCACCTGAGTGGGTTCCATAACTAGCTGTCTGAGGCATGCCCCCTGTAGAGCATTGAGAATGGCCCTGCTCTTGGATGTGACTGCAGCAAAGGTGCTCCAGTTAACATCTGGCATATTCAGGTCCCTCATCAGCAATATCTCTGCTTTCTCTGCCATCCTAGGGATGCCTTCTATCATTTTCTTGACCATTTTCTCCCCCTGAGATGGGGGTCTGTATATAACCCCTGTGTGGAATGTGGTGCCATTTCCAGTCTCCATGGTGACCCACAGTGCCTCCTCTCCTCCCTGTTTACCCTTTAATTTCATTGCTTTGATCCCTTCCCTTACATAGAGAGCTACTCCTCCTCCTCTTCTTCTGCTTTCCCTGACCCTCTTATAGATTGTGTACCCTGGTATGTTGGCATCCCAGTCATGGTTCTCTCTGTACCATGTTTCTGTGACTGCCACAATATCAAGGCATCCCTCTTCCATCAAGACCACCAGTTCAGAGAGCTTATTACCTAGACTATGGGCATTGGTACTCATAACCCTCCATTTTTTGATGGCCTTATCCCTTTTTACCCCATCCCTGTCCTTACTGCCTTTGTCTTTTTCTCCATTTACTGCTGCCCTTCTCCCTATCGACTTCTCTATCTTGGTGTTTTTTTGGGGGGGCTAGGATTTCCCTTCTCCTTTTCAGTGCCTCCCCTTTGGCTAGTTTAAATGCTTGCCAATGAAGCATTTAAACCTATCACCTAGGATCCTGATTCCCCTCCTGGACAGATGCAGACCATCACGACAGTATAGGCCTGTATCCCTCCAGGTAGACCCCCAGTCCCCAGTGAAGCCAAAACCCTAAACTTTGCACCAGTTTTTCAACCACTGATTGAATTCCATGGTGTAGAGCACCCTAGTCTCACCCATACCATAGACAGGCAGCACTTCCGAGAATGGTACCTTGTGTGCTACTTGTCTAAGGCCCCTCCCCAACTCCACAAACTCTTCGGCACTACTCTGATCCCTTTCCTAGCAACGTCATTTGTCCCTAAGTGGACAATGACATCCAGCTCCCTCCCCTGTGCAACTGCTCCTGCAATCCTGAGGATTTTCTCTCTGGCCCTCCAAGCCATGGCACCATGCAGGTACCTTACCTCCCTCTCCCCTCCTTCCCCCAGATCTACCCTTCTAACAATGGAGTCCCCCACCAGGAGTTGTTTCCTTTCCCTGTGGGGTCCCATGCCACCCTCCTGTGGGTCTTCTTTGTGGAGTTTCCCAGCATTCTCCTTGGTCTCCACTGTGGGTGCCTTCATAGAGGAACCACAATCTGCCAGAATGGCATATGAATTGTGGAGAGGTACAGCTGGAGGGATGCACCTCTGTTCCACCACCCTCAGCCTCCCTGAGCCCACTGTGGTCCAACTGCTCCTGTTTCTTGGCAAACTCTGAGCCAGGCTTGGTTCCATCAAAAGATCTTGCTACTGTGGAGAGCAGAATAATAGAGGAAAAAATTAGGTAACTGCAGTCCTCCCCTGTCTTTCGGTAGTGTCAATTTGAAATAGGCATGGCAGGCCACCCCCTGGTGCCATAAAATATTGGAGAGCAAGCTCTGAAGTCAGTGGAACCAGGCTTTAGGTAAGTAGAGGTCCAACAAGCCCAAAGGATAAAGAACCCTGTGCTTAAAATTAAGATGGTGGCCACTCTGAGACAACCATCATTTTAAGTCAGCAACTACCATTTTATTTTATTTTAACTTGCTGTTTTGTGTTTTTTTTTTTTGAGGGGGGTTCATATTTATTTGTCTCTGTGAGTCTCTATTGAGTTCTGAGTCAGGGTGGGAAGTACCGTATGACAGCAGTGAAACTATTGATTGTGGTCAGTGTATTTTAACCCTACCATCAGTTGGTAACCTTTTTGCCCAATAATTCAATCGATTGGGCTTATCTGCACCAGTAGTTGTAAGTGGTGCGGCTATGTTGGAGAACTGTGGTGATTGTTTATAGTACCAAAAACATTTTTCAACTGCTTGATGTTAGGGAGCTAGCAGTGACAGCAGACTACAGCTTAGGCTAACTTCAGGAGTGACCACTGAGTTCACGTCTGGGAGAGAGATGGTTGTGGTTCAGCTGGGAAAAGAATGCTCTACCAGGTGCCCTAGCCTGGATTACTGGCTTGGCGTGGTGGGAGGTAGCCATATGAGTCTTCTGGATGCCTTCCTGATGTGAGCTGTGCCGGTTTGTGGAACAGTGCTGAGAGAGGTTACTATTCTGAGCTCAGAGAATGTGCCTAGCCAGAAGGACCTGCCCTGAAGTAGGAGTGGAGTGTGGCTGTTTTTTTCCCCTGGGGGGTTAGAGGTGCCTGCTGAAGGGTGAGCATTAGCCTGAGCTCCTGGAGCTATAGGGGTCAGCCTGACATTGTCAGGTTTTTCCTGTGGCCAAGGAGGGGGGAATTGTTTGTGCTTTGCTGCCTGCCTGGGGACTGGGCCTGGGGCCCTGCATTTGGACCATCGTGGAGCTGGAAAGAGGAATCCATTTTCTCAGGACTGGCTCTGTGGAACTTCTTTTTTGGCGTAGAAACTGACTGAGACTGCTCTGGAAAAAGTGGTCTGATGCTTATATATTTATTCTTTCTTCTGGAGGCAGTAAGAGAGCCTCTTCTTTTTCATGGTCATAACGCTTTATGAAAGTACATTGATGTGACAGTGAGAGGGCTACATCTATTGGACATATTTCTTTATGGACAGGAGGTGATGAGAACCCCCCTTTCCAGTTTCAAAGTTCTTTCAAGCTATAGCGTGGCTTTGTGGACATTGTTAAAAAATTTTCATTAGTTATAATCCGGACTGTATATTACCAGACAAGAATCTCTGAATAAAAGTTAGTGCACTGTTGCTGTTTTTGACTGCTGTCTCTTCTTTTGTTTAATTTTTATTCTGTGCTGTTTTTATTTTTTGTTTTTTAGGTTGCAGGTTTTGGTATCCAGTGATAATAGTGATTGTATATGGGTGTTCATCAAAACGGTGACCCCAATTATGGTGCTATCATCATGGGCAATCTGCCAGGGTAGTGAGGACTGCAACTACAAGGAGAAGGAAGGGTGAACAGAAAAGGAAAATAGCGAGGGGAAGGAGAGGGATAGAGAGGAGGGTTATTATGCTCTAGTGTGTCTTTTCTGCCGAGTCAACCTTGTGGTGTGGTGTGGAGGATAGGGACGATGGCTCTGATGGAGCAGGTCCTGGGTTTGGGGGTGAGGGCTGGGAAGAGTTTTTTTGTTCCCGCAGCTGCGGGGACTTACATTTTTTTTTAAACCTGGCTGTGCCCCTTCGATATGCACCCCTGGAGTTGGAAATCCATAATCAGGAGGGAAAGGGAAAAAGCCCTCTGTGATGGGGGTGAAGGGTAGCCCCCTTGAAACACACTTAATCTATTGTGTGTTTCGGTCACCTGAAGTGTATATCGCCAAACTGCTTTTCAGTGATATACACTTGCCATAATAGCAATTGCCGTAATGTGTTCACTATTATCACATTAAACAGTATGTTTTTAGGTATATGTTTTAAAGTAGTAATTAGGCTAGTTTCTTTGTTTGGTAGTTTGATTGTTAGGAGGTATTCAGGGGTATTTTAAGGGTTGAGTATGAGAGTGATTGTATGGTTGTCTGAGTGAGTCGGTGATCGGTATCTTAATCGGTAGTTGCTGAGTGGGAGTATGGCAGAATGTGTTGGCAGATGGCTTCAAAGGGGGATACTATGCTCCTGCTGAGCTTTGGGCTGTCCACCCCTTCAATTCCCACCCACTACTGGTTGAGGTTTATAGGCGCTTTCATGCCTTCGGAATAGCAAGGGGGCATCGGAGGGGTGGGGGCGTGGGCTTGGCAGGGGAGTGGAGCGGAGCAGACAAATTGAGGTCATGAGGCCAAGGAGATGCCCTGGGGAAAATGGGTCCAGGAAAGGGGGCCACTCTGCCCAGTGCCCATACCCAAGGGCTCCACTTTTTGTGGGCAGATAGCACAGTCAACCTCGACTGATAGCCCAACCTGGGTGGTGTTATGCAATGCCAGGTCAATTAGAAATAAGACAGCATTAGTTGCTGATCTTGTTGGGTCATCTGACCTGGCTTGCATCACCAAAACCTGGATGGATGAGAATGCTGGTCCAATTTTGGAGTCAGCACTTCCAGCCAGGTATTCGATAATACACTGCCTGAGGTTGAATAGTAGGGGTGGGGGGTAGCCATCTGTTTCAAGACAGAAATTAGCCTTATGAATGTGCCAGTTGGGATCACTAGATCCTTCAAATGTATTGTGGGTGCAGGTGTGGGTTGTAGGATACTTCTTGTCTACCGTTCACCCAGGTACTGCCCTTTGTGGGTTTTTACCCATGATGGTCTCATGGTGGTAATTGATCTATCGGGGAGTTTGAGTGTTAGCATGGGTCTAGAGGATTTTTTGCTTGCCTATAATAAGGAGGTGGGGGCTGCTCTGGATTCCATTGCTTCTGTCCGGGCTCACCCCCTCACCCTTCGCCCTTGGTCCTCTTGGATTGATGAGTCCCTGAGGGAGTTGAGGAGAGTGGGGAGAAGGTGAGAGTGATGCTGGTGAAAATTGGGCCTGAATGATGTCAAACTTAGATCGATGTCCCATTATAGGGATTAACAATCTGAAGTCTTCTGTAAGAAGGCAGAGTTCCTATGCAGGGAACTTGCAGCTGTGAGAAATCAACCAGCTCAGCTCTTCTGTACTGTGGACAGGTTGTGCAGTCCAACCTAGCTCCAGAACCTGGGAGTTTTTTCACAGAAAAAGTGTGATGAGTTCACTCGATTCTTCACAGATAAGGTTGGCACCATCAGGTCTGAGATCCGCACAGTGTGCTCAAATGGGCAGAGCAGAGATTGGTGTGAGGCTGCAAGCACCCAGTTTGTCTGATCAGATTTTAGCCAGTTGGTGATTGAGGATGTCATGAAGATGATCCGGGGTTTGCAACCAACTTACTGTAGTTTGGACCCTGGTCCAACACGCTTCCTGATGGGGTGCATGGAGGTAATCGGACTGGTCCTTGCTGAGATAGTTAGGTGTTTGCTAGAGACCGGGGTGTTTCCAGACACCCTGAGGGAGGCAGTGGTTCACCCCTTCCTGAAAAAACCTTCTCTTGACCCTGACTGTCTCGCAAATTACAGGCCTGTCTCTAACCTACCTTTTGTGTGTAAGGTTATTTAGAAGGCAGTCATGTTGCAGCTAGAGGAGCATCTGACAACCCATGATATCTATGATCCTCTCCAGTCTGGTTTCAGGAAAAGGCATAGTACTGAGACCACATTAGTTTGGGTACTTAATGATCTCCTGACAGTGCAAGATCAGAAGAGTTGTTCCATCTTGGTCCTCCTTGACCTCTCTGCAGCGTTTGACAGTGTGGACCATGGGGTGTTGCTAGAGCATCTGCGGATACTCTTTGAACTATGTGGTACAGTCCTCAGATGGTTTCACTCCTTCCTCACTGTCCAGATGCAGAGAACAGAGTTGGGAGTTTTCTCCTCAGCACCCCTCTCCCTGCCATTTTGGGTACTGCAGGGTTCTGTGCTTCCCCCATGTTGTTTGCAGAGTACATGCTGACATTGAGGGACATTATTAGGTGGTACGGGTTGAGTTTTCACTGTTATGCAGATGATATTCAACTGTACATGTCCTTTGTGCCTAAACAAAACAATGCTGTTTTGGTTTTTAACAACTGCCTCTCTGAGATTCAGGATGGAATGAGTGCCATTTGGCTGAGATTGAATCCAGATAAGACTGAGGTGTTGGCTGTGGACCCAGGTCATCAGATAGAGAGGTTGCCAGGTGGGCAACCATCTAGATATTGGCTGGGTGGCAACCAGCTGATAACTTCTGACCTGGTGCGGATTCTGGGTGTTATTCTTGATAGTGAGCTGATGCTTAAGTCTCAGGTGTCGGCTATTGTCAAGACCTCATTTTACCATCTGAAGAATATTGCCCAGATAAAGCATCTGGTCCCACCTGATGACCATCTGACATTGGTCTATGCCTTTGTGAACACTCGCCTTGATTACTGCAATGCCATATACCTAGGGATAATGGAGTGGATCTTCGCCACCTGCAGCTGGTGCAGAATGCGGATGCCAGGTTATTGATTGGCTTATCAAGATCTTGCCATGTCACACCTGTGCTCCATGAACTGCACTGACTGCTGGTGTGGTGGAGGATCACCTTCAAGGTCAGACTACTGAGCTATAAGGCCCTACATGGACTGGGACTGCAGTATCTGCAAGATCTCCTTTGTCTTTACAGCCCCTTAGTCCTCTCTGCTCCACCAATGAGAGATTACTAGAGATTCCAAGGGTTTGTTTGACAACTTCAGGTGCTAGATCATTTGCTTTTGCAGCTCAGACCCTGTGGAATTCTTTACCTCTCTGGATTAGGGAGTGCCCATCCATTGAGGCCTTTAAATCTGCCATGAAAACCTATTTATTTGAACTGACATTTTCTGATATTTAATCCTGCTGTTTTATATATGTTTTTTTAAATGTTTTTATTCTGCTAATGGATGTTTTATGAGTTTTATGATTTTTCTTTTTGTGAAATGCTATGATCCTGTTGGAATAGTGTTCCATAAATAAATTTTGCTTGCTAAAATGTTCATTTTGTCAATACTGGCTATTCACCACAATGAAATAGGTAATGAGATCCATCTCCCAAGGACCTCTTTTATCCAAGAGACAAAGGGGTAATTTTCAGTTTAACTAACTCCAAAAGGGCAGGGAAAATATGAATCCCAAGGTATGTGACAGCCTGAGGTGCCCAACCCAAACCCCAAATGAGGATCTGTGATATGGGAACCAAGGCATTCAGTGGCATCACCTGGGACTTATCGTGATTAAGCCAATACCCCGAGACAACAGAGAACTCCTAGATTTCCTGCAATAATGCAGGAAGGAAAGAAGTGGGAGCCTCAAGATGGAGGAGAACATCATCAGCATAGGCTGATAACTTGTATCTGGACCCACCCTCCTTAATGCCCAAAACTTCCGGGTTCAACTGAATCTTCCAGAGAAAGTGGTGCAGATACAAGTTAAAAATGAATGAAGAAAGAGGGAAGCCCTGCCTAGTCCTTTGCTGAAGCCTAAAGGGCTCAGACAGGACACTGCTACAATGGATCCTAGCTGTAGGGTTACTATATAGTATCATAACTCAGGAGAAAATGTTGTCCGGGAAACCAAACCATTTCAACACTGGAAAGAGAAAAGGCCAGGAGGCCCTATCGAAGGCCTTTTCTGCATTCAGGGAGACCAAGACCACAGGGACCCAGCTCAACCCAGATGCAGAAATCAGGTGCAAAAGTTTATGGACATGGTCACCAGAGAGTCACCCAGACATAAATCCTACCTGTTCTGCCAAAATCAACCCTGTCCAGACTTGTAACAGCCAATTCATCAACAGCATGGCAAAAAGTTTCAATTTCATATTGAGGAGGGAGATCGGGCAGTAACTGCCCAGAGAAAAGGGTCTTTACCTGGCTTCAAGATCAATGAGATCCAGGCCTGCATGAGTGAGGTGTCAGAAAGTACAGAGGAAATAAAAGAGTTGAAAGGAGACATGAAAAATGGGGCCAAGACATCAATATAGGTGGAATAGAAGACATTGAGAAGACCATTGGGGCCAGGTGCTTTCTCTTTCAGAAGGTATCCAATAACCCATCGAACCTGCTCCTCAATAATTGGGGCTTATAGCAGATTTTGCTGAGATGAGGAAAGGGTAGGTAGAGGTATAAAACTTAAGTAGACATCCATGGAATGTGTAGAGTCCAGAGGATCAGCCTCTGGGGTATAGAGAGAGCTATAATATTGATAGAAAATATGTGTGATGTCCCAAGGCTGAGTATGAATGGGATCCTGAGGGGTGGACCAAAGATCAAGGATAGCTTGCCCGGAATCAACCTGTTTGAGGCGAAGGGCCAGGAGCCATCCAGCCCTCTCCCCTGCTTCAAGGTAGCCCATCCAGGTCCATTGCAAGGCATATTCAGCTTTCCCTGTCATGAATTCATAGAATTCTTTATGTAGATCATGTAGTCTGGTCCACAAGGTGGCATCAGAACTAGGGGATAGAGAATGTTCCAAAACCTGGATCTGAGAAAGATGTTCTTCTGACACTTTAGTGCATTGCTTTTTAGCTACGTTTGCCAGTCTAATCGTTCACCATGGACTGAACACTAAAGAGTCACCCAAATAACATCCAAAGCATCCACCATACCTTCATTATTCTAAAGAAAATCCTCTAAATACTGCTGAATGACTTGTTTAGAAACAGGATCAGTAAGCAGGGAAGGATGCAGGCACCAGACCCGATCTTGCTCTCCACAACCCAACAAGGAAAGATCCAAGAGAACAGGGGTATGATGGGAGATGATCATAGGTAAGACAGTGGCATCTGCTAGGCCAGGGAGAATGGAGTTACTTAATAAGAAATAGTCTATACAGGACTGAGAAAGATGGGAAGGGGGATAAAAAGTGAACTGTTGGGACGAGGGGTTAAGGACCCTCCAGGGGTCCATTAACTCCAAGATGTCCATGATTCTCTCAAGCCCCTTTGGCACAGAATCAGACCCTTTCTCACCTCACCTGATCTATTCAGATCAGAATGCTGTACGTTCTAATCACCCCCCCAACAAATAGGTAGATGGGTAAAAGAGCTCAGATGTGCAACTAAACTAGTGAAAAAGTGGGGTGAGTACTAATTAGGTCCATAAACTGTTCCAGTCACCATCTCTGTACCACCTAAATGACCATGCAAGAAAAGAAAATGATTGTCTGGATCCCTAACTTTGGTAAGTAAGGAGAAAGAGAGAGAGTTACTGATTAATATAGCAATATCTCTTCTGCTCTTACTGTCTCCGGAGCCAAAAGGTTGATCAACCCAGCCTCATCAAAAAAAGGAAACATCCTCATGAGGAAGGTGGGTCTCTTGAAGAAACACCACCCAAGGTTGTAGTTTATGGAGATGCTTTAAAACCATGACACGTTTACATTTATTTTGGCCCCCTTCAACGTTCCACGAAATAAACTTGATGGAGGACCCCATCTAAGTCTCAGGTAAAGAGAGAAAGATGGTAGTGTCAGAAAAAAGGGACATGGCCTCATCTAATCCACCATCCTAGAGTCAGCAGTGCCAAAACCCTCCCCAACCCTATCCAGGAAAGAAACTTATCAGAAGACCCCAACCCCAACAAAACAAAAAGAGCCCCAGCAGAAAACTAAGAACTACCCCCGGTCCAAGAGACTGACCCTCCAAAAGTACCCAGTCTGCAAAGAGTAAAATCATCTGCATTGAGCCCCCCCACCATCCACCCCCAAGCCCCGACATATCATAGCCACATTGCCCCAGAAAGAATACAGCAGAATCAAAACCCACCATCCCATAGAAACCACAACACCAGTAAAGAAACACCTGGTGGGTTCAACACTAAACAGAGCCCTAAGCTGGGCATCACCCAGTAACATGATATCAGATGGAAAAACGCCTCCCCCATCAAAAAGGGAGCAAAACCCAGTAGCAATAAACCTCCTAGCCCTCCCAGTACCCATCCCAGCTGGTTCAGGGACCACAAACTATATGGCTGTATCCTACCCACCTCCTGGTGATCAGTCACATGGCTCTCCAGGACTGAAACCAGTTAACAAAGATAGGCACCCCATCCAACCAATTGGGGGGAGGAGGGATCCAGCAGACCCCCCCAGGACTACCCCACCACCATCAGTCAGGCCACCCAGACCTCATAGAGACCGAGCCCCAGTGTGAGCTAAACCCAAGGGACAGCATGTAAGGGAACTGGTGGTCAGGCAGCAAAAACTGCCCCCCAGGACTTCCTCAGCTGGGTGAATCTCTCCGTGGTACTCCTAAGAAAGATGGAGGGGGTTACCCACAATGTAAGGCTCAGTTTCAGATCACTGCAAATGCTACCACAGGAAGGGAGAACCAGGAGAGGGACACAGAGCCCCAGATGTGGAGAGAAGAGCCCCAAGGACACTTTAAAGCATGTACAGGTATACTTTCTCATCGGGAGAGAACAAAGCACCAAACTCCCTCTATGACCCTAAGCCCAAGCCATCACAGAAATTATCATGAGCCTGCACCATGTCATAGACAAGGCACTCCTGCTATTAAAAAGGCAAAAAACAATTAGGGATCATGGGGTTAGGCTAAGGACAACTCACCCCATCCCGAGCATACACAGACCAAAGAGGGAGATATCGCTCAACAGAACCCATAGGGAAAACACAGGGACACCATGCAAAGAAAACCACACCAGTCCTTATTGACCTCAAAACCACCAGACCCCAGTAAAAGGGGAAAAACTGCATGCAGGCAGAAAAGCCCCTGAGAAACCCAACACCCAGCTGCAGAGGTGATGGCTTCTGGGGAGAGCCACTAGCACCAACCCCCACACATCCCCAAGCCAGACAGGCATCTACCTGTGCACAAGAAAATGAGGATCTCATGGTCACAGTGGTGGATTGCCATGAGCCCCTAGTAAGTGTGGGCCTGAACAAGGCCACTCAGTAACAGAAACAGAAAGTCCAACCGGGTAAATAAGTCTGACAATGAAGCAAGGGCAGGATCAGTGGAGGGAAGCCAGTAAAAAATGAGAGTCTAGTAGGGCTAGCAGTGCAGGGTCCAATATCACAGTCTCTATCCACATTCAAAGGGGACAGCTAGTAGAGGGAGAAACCCAAAAGGAGAAACAACAACTCTTCACAGAAGCATACACAGCTCTCTTGATGTTGCAAAATAAGTGAGTTAAATTCTACATAATATCTATTATTCCCCACAGAAACTTGCCAGATTGGGTCTTTTGTCCTTTCCGCTCTGTACAAACTGCAGGTCACAGACTGGTGACCTTCTTCACATTTTCTGGAAATGTCCTAGAGTGGTATCACTTTGGACCACAATTAGGCAAAGAACAGATCCGCTACTAGGGATTTCTGACTTGTTTACTCCTGAAATATGTGTATTGGGGGATCTTTCACCCATTACTGTGGCATGTAGAAAGTATTACATGGCGTTGATCTCCTTGTCTGTTGAGAAAATAGTCCTTAGGCACTGGAAAGATTCTGAGAACCTAAATTATGTGGAATGGCTGCAGGAACTTCTGGCCAACCTCAGAATGGAGAGGACTATTGCAAGTCTTGCAAACAAAATGGATAAATTCAATAAGATTTGGGGTCCCTTCCAAACGTTATATGCATTGCAGAGCTGAAGACCACACCTTTTGATAGGTTACTTCGCACCCTTGTTGGTATATTGCTGTGCTGGGTTTGTTGGGGTGGGTGAGGTGGGGGAAAGAAGGAAGGGGGGCATGGGAGAGAATGAGCCATTGTAAACTCTGTCTAATGGTTGTGTTTAATTGGTACTGCTTCTTGTGGTTCATTCTCTGTAATGTAAACTTCAATAAAAGTTGAATGGAAAACAAATAAGTGAGTTAATAAGGCAAAGCCACACATGTGAAGACCCACCAGAACGGGAGGGGAGAAGCACTACAACCACTTTCTGAGGCCATCCATCCAGATGGATTACCAGACCATCCCATAGAAATCCTTAACCCATATGAGGGAAACAAAATCCAACACAAAAATGAATACAGTCAACCCCCCATACTAGAGAGCAAACTAGTCACTCAGATAGATGATTTAAACAGATCAGGGAATAACGCCGGCAGCTCCCACTTGGCTTGGGCTCAAGAGTCAAAAGACTTAAGGGAGCCATTATGAGCAACCTGGAGCTTTGCTGGGTAGATCATATGGAAGTGAATGTGTGCTGCCACTAATTTAGAAACAAGGGGACCATATTCGACTCTCTAGGTGTACAGATTGAGGGAGATCCTGGATGACCTGTAGCTTGTGGACCTCCCACAAAAGCTCCTTCAAATCCCTGATTTTCACCAAAATATTGACCTTATCCAGGAAATTAATAAATTTAAAAATTAGAGGATGAGGCAGGAATCCCAGAGGAGGAGTAGGACGCAGGGTCCTGTGTGTTCTTTCCACCATGTATACAGGGCCATTCAGAGAGAGCCCTACAATTTTGCCACAGAATTTCAGGATAAACAGGATTGCATTGTGGCCCTCCGACCCTTTGGACAAGCTGATAATCTCCAAGTTGTTATGGCAACTGCATCCCTCCAGGTCTTCAAGTTTGTCTTTGAGCTGGGCCAGTTTCTGTTGGAGGAAATTTGTAGAGGGGAAAAAGGAAAAGGGAGGAGAAAGGAAAAAAGTCCATAGGCAATGAACAGTTCTTATAAAGAATTTTTTGTTCTTTTTCCAAGCAGACTATACCGATGTATCAGTGAATAAGGATGGTTTCTCTGTCTCAGAGCAAGAAAGTGGTAAGGCGCTGAAGAAATATGAATGCAGACAAAATTGTTCCATTTCAGTAACTTCTCTCCTATTGTATAAAAATGGCAGTGAACTCAACGTTTCACCTACTACAGAGGCTTTCTCAAGAGTTGCCTTTCTAGAAAATAAATAAAATAAAAAGTTATTTAAAAATACTGTCCGCATCCAGTTTCATAAATAAGTCAACAATAATCACAGACAGATTAAATATCATGGCTCCCAATGGTGCTACTCACAAAGAATGATTCGAATAATATCTTTCATCAGTGACAGAGTCATCTAGGATGAAATTTTTCAAAATATCCTAAAAATGTCCTAAAAATCTTATACATTTTTAGGATATTTTGAAAAATTTCATTCTAGAGGACTCTGTCACTGATGAAATATATTATTTGAAATGGAACAATTTTGTCTGCATTCATATCTCTTCAGCGCCTTACCACTTTCTTGCTCTGTTGGAGGAACACAGTCCGGGGTCCTGATGGGCTTACCAGTCCTCAAGCAAGCTAATACGGACCTCAGCATCACTCACTCATTGAGTTAAGTGCTCTGTAGTAAATCTTAGGTTTTTAAGCTCTTCAGAGATGGTCAAGAGTGCCTCCTTCAATGATGGGATCTTCTCAAGGAACAGATCCTCTGACTGGGGCTGTAATCAAGATGGTGACTTAGTGACAGCTGCAGCCTGTAATTTTTCTTTTCTTACACAGCATGGGTTGCTTCATTTCTGAGTCCATGGTGAGAGGCAAATATAAGTACCAGCAAATCTAGGAGAGCTAAAAGCCAGTAGATAAAGGCATGTGCAGCAGTAGGTAAGAAAAACATTGATTTTGATCAAAAATAGTCAAGATCAGGAGCAGAGCAAAGGGCTGCAGTAGCCTACCTGAGCAAATGCATCACGTGACTGTCATCAGCATTTATTTATTTTGTTTTTGTTTACCAGGTAGGTACACTAGACAAGAGTATTGCCTGTATTCAGGCATGACCCGGGAGAGTACAATCAGGAGAGAGCAAAGCACAAACAAAGTATAAACATCAGTGACAATATTTCATGGCACAGCATGAAGTGAGAACAAAACAATTGCACAGTTTACTGACAAGAGCAAGCCATTTCTGTGAAACTGAGAGAAAACAAATAACCTTACATTAACTACTTGCACTAGATGATACAACAATATTAATCAAGGCCCTACTACAACAGCTATGAAATAAATAACAGTTATAACTAATGAATGTGTGATGGAAGTAGGAACATGCAGATTTCAGAAAGTGGAGGGAAACAGTAAGTGCCATGTAGGTAAGGAAAGCTACTAGGAGTCAGTCTCAAATTACAGCACAAGAACAGCCATCAGAGTCAGTTAGGTGGGCATGGGGACCCAGTTTAAAGGCTAAGTGGGATTTAGAGAGTTTAATGTGAGGGGGGAAGGAGTTCCAGATGCTGGGGACAGATATAGCGAAGGATAGTTCCCCTTTTTATGTGAGATATCTGGGAATTTCAAGTTGGGTTTATATGGATGACCTAAGGAGATGTGCTTGGGAGGGATGAGACAGCAGCCTTGAGAGGTACTCAGGGGTCCCCATTCTGATAATATTATCAATCAAGCAGCCAGCAGAATAGAGTCTATGCAAAGTCGGGGAGAGCCAATTCAGTTTGGAGTAGAGTTGACAACAATGAGTAAGCCTATGTGCAGAAAGGGCAAATTGGCATATGCTGTTATAACAGGTGCTCCATTTTTGGAGGGCTCCTTTGCTAGCATTAAGGTATACCTGTGAGCAATATGTGAGAGAGGGAAGGAGGAATCCTTGTGCAATAGCAAGCTGGGCAGCATAATTCAGGTAGGACCTAATTCTATGGCAATACCCAGTTTGGAGTTAACCACCTTGTAGGTAGCCACAAGGTGGAGGTTAAAATCCAGAGATGGGTCAAGTGTGACTCCTAGGTACCTTAAGGAGTTAACAGATTCCAACAGGGAGCCATCAAGACATAGTACTGAAAAATCCAGAGCACAGGATTTGATTCTAGAGGGGGAGCCAAAAAGCATAGCCACAGTTTTCTTAGCATTAAGTATGAGTTTGTTTTGTAGAAGCCAAACTTGTAAGCAGTCAAAGTCAGCTTGAAGATTTGCCTTTACTGATGCAGGGTCTTTAGCACTAGCGAGAAGTACCATGTCATCGGCATAAAGGATCAATGAGGAGAAACAGCAAAGTGAGGGCAGGTTGTTACTAAAAAGAGAGAAAAGTAGAGGGCCAAGTATAGATCCCTGGGGTACTCCAACAGAGGTTGGGGAAGGGTCAGAGACAGCAGTTGCAATTTCTGCAAATTGCATCCTCCCAGTGAGGTAGCTATCAAACCAAGAGATGGCAGACTGGGAAAAACCAAGAACGGACAGTTTGGAGGGTAGTAGGGGATGATTCACAAGATCAAAGGCCATAGTGAGGTCAATAAATATGGCCCCCATGAGCAGGCCTTTATCCATCACTGTTGGAACTTCATCAGATTCCTGAAGTAGTGCATTTGCGGTGCTGTGCCCTGTTTGGAATCAATGTTGAGCAGGAGATAGAAGGTTGCAAACGTGCAGATATTTTGAGACCTGGGTGGCAACAGCCTTCTCAAGTAGTTTATTTAAGGTAGAGAGAATGGCAATTGGTCTGTAGTCTTCCATGTTTTTGGTATCCCCTTATTTTGTGTACAGGGACAACTCAAGCAGTTTTCCATAGTGTAGGCACTGTCTGGGTTAGTATAGATAGGTTGAGCATAGCCTTCTTATTATCCCACCTCATAAACAGGTAGGTGAACATTTTCAAATCCCTGCCAAAACATTGTTACACACCACCAACACGTCATTCTGTGCCACAGGTGTGATAAAACATTTTAGCTAGGATTGCAAAAATGACAGCTATCACGTTCATGAGGTGGTGTGAAAAAATGACTATTTTGAAAATTTGGGGTCAAAATATTTTAAATACCAAAAGTATGAGCAAGCATAGAAAAATTTCAACATACGCTCGTAATTTTGTCAATTTTACATATTTTGACCCCAAATTTTCAACATGGCCTTCTTATGATCCCACCTCAAGAACAATGGTGGTGAAAATTTTTGAATCCTACTCAAAAGGTGATTTAACCAAGCAACCACAAAATTGCCATTTGGGTCTGATTTGCATAATTCCATCACCATTGTTCATGAACTGGGGTCCCAAAAAGACTATGTTGAAAATTTGGGGTGAACATAGGCAAAAATGAAATAGTTGTGCATCAAAGTTCAAAACCCTGTTGAAATACATTGAACTGCTCTTACCTTAGTTTCTCTTATTACAGTTGCTGGTTCCAGCAGCAAGACATTCTTCAAATGGAGTTTTATTCCAAATGTTGTAGCCCCCTTTTTATGTTGGAACACTTGCACAGCCCACATCTTGGGACAGTGCAGCTTTGGAGGCACGGTCGCTGTTGGGCGAATGCAGGGCACGCACCAGTAGGTGTGTCCCTCATTACCCAATCAGCCTGCTTGCCGGCGCCACACCATGCATACATAATGTGGCGAGTACATCTAAGAAAAGGTCCACTGCAATCTGAGCAAAGCTCGTCAGACACAGCAGACCCTTCCTATGTGCTTGCCGACATTATCAGCATGGCGGGTGGGCGGGCGGCCGCCCAACTGCCGACCTCGGGGTGCCCAATCCACCTGTCGGTTTAACCCCCCCACTTTCTTTGTGTGCTGACAGGGAAGCCCAATCCCCATCGGCATAAGCACCCTATTGTTAAATGCCGAGGTGCCCAATCCCTCAGCTCACCCCCCCCACTTTCTTTGTGTACTAACAGGGGTGCCCAATCCCCATCGGCAAACTTCCTCCACCCCCCTGTGTTGTGTGCCAATGGGGGTGCCCAATCCCCCATCAGCTAAAGACCCCCCAAACATTTAGGTGGCATGCTGGGAGCCCACTCCAGTGTGCCAAATCCCCTGAAATACAAAAACTGTCCCATGATGGGGTATTTTTTCCACTTCTAAAACGAAAACTGTCCCTCATAGTCTCCTTGGCCCCCACCTGCACCCACCCTCTGCGCACCCTGCCTCCCCACACCCCCCTCACCTGATACTTACCTCCGGAGTCCAGCGCGATGATCATTGGTGGACCAGGAAAACGTCTGCACTCTTCAAAACCGACCCCGAACTGAGGAAATGCCAGTAAGCTGTATAATGGAATAAATAGGGCTTTTTAAACTTTGCTGCATATCTCAGGCATTTTTGGGAATTATGGCCCCAAATTTTCAACATGGAGTTTATGGGACCCCTCCTCATGAATTATTGCACTGTCATGGCATTATTCGTCCCAAAAGGTGATTTTGCAGTCACTGCATGGAATCACCTTTCAGGGCCAAGTAATGAAATGATGGTGCACTGTTCATGAGGGGGACTCTCAAAAAGCCTGTGTTGCAAATTTGTTGGGAAAAATCCAAAAAATGACTGTTTTACAAGCGTGCGTTGCACAGTTGCTATGTACGCTGGTAAGCTAGTGAATTCACAATATTTCCATGCCAGATTCTCAACATTGGCATTTTACCATACCTTCTTGTGAACTGTTCAGCTGTCATTTTTCACATCCTGGCTGAAATGTGTTTTCGCACTTCTGGCGCAGAATAGCGCAGTCGCTGTGCAAAATCACTGTTTGGGACACATTACAAAAATGACAGTGACACTGTTCATGAGCAGAGGTTCTAAAATGCTTGTGTTGAAAATTTGGTGACAATACTTCGTAAAATGACTGTGTTACGAGCGTGCGTTGCGCAGTTTGCACGCACGATCGTAAGTTCACAAACTTATATTTTCACTCCAGATTTTCAACAGTGCCTTTGTTCTACACCTCCTAATCAGCAGTACAGCTGTCATTTTTCACATCCTGACCAAAATCTGTTTTCACAGTTCCGGCACACAACAGCACGGTCGCTGTAGAAAGCCCGTGTTAGAGACACATTATGAAAATGGCAGTGATACTGTTCATTAGCAGATGTCCTAAAATGCCTATGTTGAAAATTTGTGGACCTAAAGTCAATAAAATTAGTGTTTTACGAGCGCATATTGCGCAGTTTGCACGCACGCTTGTGACTTTGTGAATTTCTAATACTTTCACTCCAGCTGTTCATCATTGGCATTTTTCCATACCTCCTTATGAACAGTACAGCTGGCTGAGATGTGTTTTCACACGTCCAGTGCAGAATTGCACTGTCACTGTGCAAAATCACTTTCTGGGACAGTTTGAGGAAATGACGGTGACACTATTCATCAGCAGAGGTCCTAAAATGCCCATGTTGAAAACTTTGTGCCGAAAGGCCATACAGTGACTGTGTTGCAAGCGTGCATTGCGCAGTTTCCATGCACCCTTGTAACTTCGTCAATCTGCAATATTTTCATGCCACATTTTCACCACTGGCATTTGTGCACACTTCATTATCAACAGTCCAGCTGCCATTTTCCACAGCCTGCCCAAAACGCGTTTCTGCAGCTCTGCTGCACAATGGCATGCTTGCTGTGCAAAATCACCTTTTGGGACACATTAACAAAATCACAGTGCTATGCATCTCCACCTCTGCCACTGCCAAAGCCAGCGTGAAAACATTCAGCATTGACAAATGCTTGTCTCATATTGGCATTCTTATTACTTAATTAGTTGTTATCTGCTTATATTACTGCTGCGGGGATGTAGACTCAGTAGCAGATATTTTGTTTCTTTGTCACTTCCCCTCATGCACTTAAGGACCGGGCTGTATAATGTATCCCCTTATCTTGTTGTGAGATCTCGATGGTTAAGATTATACCTGTTAACTGGGTTCAATTAACCTTTTTCCCCTTTATCCTGGTGCACAGAGCAGGAAGGAGTTGTTGGTATCCCAAGTTGAATACACTTTATTTTCTTGGAGGAGGACTTTTTTTTTAATTCTAACATTCAATGGGCACTCTCACAATTCACTCCTTTTTATATAGTTTATATGATGATGGGGTTTAGATTCAATTTTATGGTTGTTGGTTCATATGGTTGTGGTTTTGTGCAAGTGTGGGATGTGTGGTGAATAGGTTTTACTGGGGTTGTTGGGGAAATAATTGTGTTTTGGGGTTTTGGGGTGGTGGAATTAACTTCCTATGTTTAGCTTCATCTATTGCCATGATGAGAAGTATTTTCTGTTATAGTGGTTGGAATTTGGAATATGGCTAAGGTTGTTAAATTTGTTTGGTGGAATGTAAGTGAGGCCCACTCTAAAACAAAGCACTATCAAATTATTAAGCATCTGACACACTTGGGATGCCAGGGATGCCAGGCGGCCCTTTTACAGGAAACCCATTTACTTACTTCTGAAGGCCTCCTTCTCAGGTGCCACTGGGTATCTCAGGTTTTGCCATGGGTGTGAATACTAACACAGGAGGTGTGGTGGCTGTGATCTTTAGAGGTACAAATTTTCAGTTAATACAATCTGTGGAGTACCCTCAGGGGAGATATCTTCTAGTTTGGGGGTGGTTAGACCACACTGAAATTCTCTTACAGAGTGTTTATGGCCCCAATAAAGATGGCTTTGCCTTCTTTATGGAACTATTGTTGGCCCTAGCCCCTTTTATGTGAGTGCCTTTAATGCTGGGTTGTGACTGGAACCTACCCTTTATCCAGGACCTCGATATATCACACAGGACAACTGCAGGTCTCTCCCCTGCTCAGTGCTCCCTTCGAGATTTGGTCAATTCAGCTGGATTATGTGATCCCTGGCACATTCTACACCCTGACAAAAGGGATTTTGCTTTCTTTTCAGCTGTGCATGGGACCCAATCTAGAATTGATTATTTTTTGATTGATCAAAGTCTCTTGAGGAGAGTGCTGGATACTGGGATAAATTCATGAGTTCTATTTGATCACTCACCAGTTTGGCTCCAACTCATACCAGAAGAAAGATGCCATTTGGTAGCTGAATAATCAGCCTCTCGAAGATCACAAAATGATCAACAGAATTAAAGGAACAAATTGGTATCTTTATCACTAACAATGCGGGCACAGTAAGGCAGGTAGATGTAGAATGGTGCTCTTTGAAATGCTTTATTCATGGTGAATTTATAAGGCTGGCTGCTACTCACAAGAGGGTTCAGGAAAGGAAGGCATCCACTCTTCTGCATCATATTAGGGAGCTAGAACATATCTTAAACACCAATACCTCTGATCCTATAAGGAAGGAGTTAGTAGTGCTTAGAGACAAGTACGAGGAATTGTTGCATGAAAAAGCAGAATATGCTGTATATTAAACTCTATTTATATAGATCAAGGTGAGAAAGCAGGGTGGCTAATGGCACTGTGACTTCAGAAACTAGAGGCATCTTGTCTTATTTATTGCATCAAATCTGTGCGAGATAACACAGTCAAAGTGCTTCCAAGGGATATTGCCAAAGAATTTGAGTTTTATTACACTTACTTATATGGTCCTATGGTCAATCCTCCCTCTAAAGATGAAGTACGCCATTATCTGGCTGAGATTCCACTTCCCACCCTGAATGCCGATCAACAGGCCTTCCTATCGGCCCATGTTTCTGAACAGGAAATCCTAATGGCTATTAATTCTCTAACAATTGATAAAGCCCCTGGACCTGATGGCATCACTTCCAATTTTTATGAAATATTTGCTAAAGAGCTTACCCTCTTTTTGCATCATTTCAATATTTTTATTTATGATTCCGGTATTTCTGACTGCACCCTCTTAGAGGCCGTAATTGTTTTGCTTTTAAAATCAGGAAATCTCCTAATGCTATTTCTAGCTATCATCTGACATCATTATTAAATTATGACATTAAAATATTGTCCAAAATCTTGGCCTTGAGATTTGGTGTTGTTTGGGAAGGACTTTTAACCCCTGAACAAGTAGGATTTGTGAAATATCACTCTTCTGTTGATCACATTCATAATTTATCCCATATTTTCTCCACCTCCAGAGATTCAGTTGTTCCTGCAGCCTTAGTTTCCATGGATGCATAGAAAGTATTCAATAGAGTCCACTGGTCCTTTGTGATAGCTACCTTAGAAGCATTAGGGTTCCCCTCTCCTTTTTTACTGTACATAGGATTAACGTTATGTATTCCTTCCCTAGGGTCAGAGTTTATTGGAAAGGAGTATTTCCTTCTTCCTTTGTATTACACTCTGGTACTAGACAGGGCTGCCCTCTCTCCCTCTAGTATGCAGTTTATTTCTTGAGCCTTTCCTTTGGAACCATACACTGAATCAAGCTGTGTGTAGAATTCAGGTGGAGTCTAGGCATCTTAAATTATTTGCATACACAGACGACATCTTGCTGCAGGTGACAAATCCTGTGAAATCCATCCAAGTTGCATTACTCACCATTGTGGAATTTAGTAAGCATAGAGCAGCTCTGCCTGCGCTATTGGAGACCAAGGTTCTAATCCTGGTCTCCATTCATTTTACTCACATTGGGACTTTTCTTTTTTCAAGGGGCCATGGAAACAGTATTCCACAGCCCCAGAAATTTAACTTACCTCATGATCTGCTCCCCACAGAGTAAGAATATTTAAGTCCAGGGGGTGTGGGTGGCAAAGCCTCTGCAAAAAAAAGTGCCATTTTGACTAGGCGCATCATGCTGATGCTATTGTTTTCATCACTCTTTGGACCCAGTGCCATCAAAGACACTGTTATTGGTCCCTCTGTCCGGGTGCACTTGCAGATCTGTTCTGTGATGCGATATAAGCCCTCCCAAGATGTTGCACAGCCTATCTTAAGAAATCCTAACTTATAAATTGGTGGACAGATGCTTGATGAGACATGGATGCCTGCCTTGGCTAGGTTAAGGGTTAGCAGCTTGCTTCAAGTTTGGTCTTTGTGAACTTGCCAATCCATTATTGCTCTGTTACATACAGTATACATATGAGGATGATATTTAAAGTGTACCAACTTTGCCACTGTCTACTGTATCATTTTGGTTTGGTTATTGGTGAGGTTAACTATTGAAATTCCTGCAAACTGGGCAAACAATGGCATTGCAACCCCATGTGGTCTCTAAATGATATTTCCTTTTGTTCCCCAAGGTACACTCTGATCTTTCTGGTGAGTGCACTTATTGGGCTACCGTTTGGCTACCTTTGACTTTTAACTGGTCTAAAATTTGGTCTGTCCTCTATACTTATCTTGCACAAGACCAACTGCTCCTCACCCAATTTTATATTTTAAATAATCTTTATTTCATGCCAATTAAACTTTATTGAATGGGTCGGGTGCAATCACCAAGTTGTATGAGGTGTGGACTGGCTGATGGAACTTTGTATCACACCTTATGGGAATGTGTTAAGATAGCTCCCTTGTGGGAATTAATTAAAACTAGAGCTGACCCCTTACTGGGGCTTGATACATATTAAATCCCAGAGATTTGTCTGATTGGGAACTTTAGCCAAATTGAGGTTAAAGAACAGAGATTTATGATGGCTATGATTTCAATGTCGGTTAAAAGACTGGTGCTTCATCACTGGTTAGACCAATCCTCACTCTCATATTTAGAATGGTTGAGGAACTCATTGATAATCTTCATATAGAAAATGATAGCTAGTGTTAATAATAGATTATCTAGCTACAATAAGAAATGGAGCAAGCTGCACACCCTATATATGGCCTAAGTACCTTTGAGTGGGCTCCCCCTCCGCCCTCTTAAACTTGTTTTTTTATATTTAATCTTTGCCTAATTAACATTTTGGCACATGATCCTTTCATATTTAATGGATTTTATTCTCCTTTAGACTTATCCGTCACAAGATGGGAAGGGTTAGGATGGGCTGGGACAGGATGGGGTGTGTAGTGGGGTGCCTTTTTGTTAGGATTATGTATGTTTTCTTTTTGGGGGGTTTATTGTTGTCTGTTGTGGTTCTTCTTTTGTGTATAACCCATTGTATGTGTTATTCTCAATAAAGTCTATCTAGTTTCAAACATTAGAACAATTGCAATATTTACACATTTTGAGGTGAGACAAACTTATCTACATAAATGTTAATGCAGACACATGTTATGCCATTTTAAAGTCTCAAGGTCTTCATTAAAAGTCCCAAATTGCAGTTCTTGTCCACCCCATCTCTGAAATGCTCTTTTGACAAGCATATTGAAACAGTTACTGATTATCACCAGAACCATACAATGACGTTTCAATCTATAGGCTTACTGATTGTTTTGACAGAGTGAGCCTGGGAGTCATAATAATAGTCATTGATGGAGTGAAGGTTGGAGTCGTAATAACAATCAAGCCTGGGAGTTTCAAACCTCTTGTGCATCCTCTTCTGAGCAATCCTAAATGTCCTTCTCTGCTTGTCTTTAGGATCCCCTGGAGAGGAGGGGGGTAGAAAGAAGCAGTACCGGGGGTGGGAGTCCCAGTCTGTTAGATAGATAGACAGACAGACAGATGGAATGGATAGATAGATAGATAGATAGATAGATAGATAGATAGATAGATAGACAGATGGAATGGATAGATGGATAGAAAGACAGACAGAGACACAGACAGAGACTGAGACTGAGACCGAGGCAAACAGAACAGGCGATCTGCGGCTCATTGCTCTTACAGCCACCCACAGCACAACTTTCAGCTTCGGCTGCAGAACTCAAGAAAGTACCACTGTTCTCATACATTGAACATGAGTGAATGGCTCCTCTTACTAAGGTGGGCTCCCTGGATTTTAGAGTATCCAGAAAAGATATTTCTGGCAAGTTTAAAAAAAAACAAACTACAGAATATAACTAAATGGATTCCATGTAGCCAGGTTCAGGTGTTTGTTTCTTTAAAAAAGAGATAATTTTAATGCATTTTTAGGGGAAAGATTTTTTTTCAGCTTTTTTGTCATCACCTACAGCCCAAACAGTTTGGAATTATGGTCTGAACTTTTCAGCATATAAATGACTTTCCCCAGAATGATGTCTTTCATTAGCTTGGTGAAAAAAATCTTAATCTTTTCCCAAGTTATAAGGATTTGAAATTTTGATTCTGAGCATGCTCAGTAGAATATCAAACATTTTTCCAAAAGACCCTACAGAGCATGCTCAGAACTGAAATTTCAAATCCTTATAACATGGGAATGGATTAATATTTTTTTTTTTACCAAACTAAAGAAAGGCATCATTATGGAGCAAGTCTTTTCTACCCTGAACATTTTAAACCAAAATTCCAAACTGGGCTGTAGGCGATGTCCAAAAAACAGCAGCCTTCCCCCCCCCCCCCATTTTTCCTGAAAGAGCACTTTCTGGAGTTCAGCATCTGTTCACTTTAATGGACCAAAACTTGACAAATCAAGAGACCTTGCCCCCAGTTATAGTGCAATTCTGTTGAAAGAGGGATGAATCTATTATTGTGCAAAGTTAGAGGTTTAACAGAAAAGAGCCTACTCAACTCTAATTATAGTGGCACTACTGTGCCATTAATGCACCACTATAATTATAGTAGCATGGTAGTACCAGTATAGTTAGGACTGCCTAACAGGTTTTATGTTAAACTCCTAACTTTGCACTTTAAAACCTTTGGTGTTGTTTAATGAAATTGCATGGAATTTGGCATGCATTGTCTAGTAGGCAAGGTCTAAATATGTGAAAAGCTTCATTACAGCAGCATGTGTGTTTCTGAGATCTGCATATGTCCTTTTCCTGTAGAATTTTATTTTATTTTTCTATATCCAACATGGGTTTTTGGATGTGCTGTCATTTACAGCCTAGATGGTATGGGATTTTTTTCCTGAATCTTTTCAGGGTAGAAGTTGGCTTGGCCAAAACAGTGCTTTTCAAGGTTTCATGAAAAAATATTAAATGGTTCCAGAGCTCAAAGGAATTAAAGTTTTTTTTCAGCTGTTCTGAGCATGCTCGGTAGTTTTTTTTTAATACCTTCTGATAAGGACATGAAATGATTATGTTGATAGACCATTTTGGTTTCTCACCACTTGCTTTTCACAACATAAAACAAAATGTGTTGTGACAGTCATCATCTGTGTTTTTTCCCTGAATTAAAAAGCATGGAAAATACATACAAATGGTATATTTCTTTTACAGACACCTGACCCTAGCTAAACGTGATCTGTTTAGCTAGATTCTGGTGTTTGCAGAAATGCCTTTTCTGGGCACCCCAGAATCCAGGAAGCCTAGCTTAGTGAGAGAAGCCATTCACCCATGTTCTCTGTATAAGAGCTGTGAGACTTTCTTGACATCTGTAGCTGCAGATGGAGATGTACATCTGTGGCAGCAGTGCCGCCACTCATATCTTCCACATGGAGTTTACGAGCAGGAACATGGATATTAGCATTACTGTGGGAAGTACTGGCTATCTGAGTGACACTCACATAATAATACTCCCGGTATAGTATTGCCCTCTTTGGCTCTTTTTGAACCAATGATATCCATTACCATTTAAAGAAGCCTGGACATTTACTTTTTGGTGTGTAGTTGGCCTTCCTTTTATCAAGTCTGAGCTGAGAGTGTAGATTTCTGCAGCCACTACACACAAGCTTTGTGCAAGCCATTGCCACAGCAAATGCAACATATTCTGTTTTTTCACACAAAACTGTTATTGCTCCTGAGACACTGTTTACATTTTCCTGCATTACTTCAACTATTAATTGCATAGTCGCTTACTAGTTACTGTCTTTCCCAGTGCGGTATACAGTATCCCAATGTTGGGAGTTATGTTCCCTTGTTTTAAATCTGTGCACAGCCGACACCGGGCTTTTGTCTGCATATTTATTCATTTATTTAAAATTTGGTGACCGGGAAAAACAAACTGAGCAGAAGCTCAATTACAGGTGCATATAACATTCTGTAGTTGATTTTTCAGCCTTTGTTTATTCTTGCAAGAATTCTATTCAACAGGAGCATAGTGTGTATTCTCTCATTAGTTCTCTGTTTAAATTTTACTATGTCTGAGTCAACTTGTAACTTTTTGATTTTGACCTTTGACCCTGCTTTCTGCCTCAGCACTTACAAAGCGATAATTTAATCATTTTCTTTCACATACTCACAATCCCTGCCTTTTGACTCTAGCTATATGAAGTATTTACTACATTGGGACTGCATATAAGTTAGATGTTTTATATTTAAAGTGCCTACTGCCATGGATCAGCTGTTTCTATCCAGTGCAACTCTTTCACTTCTAGATTACCCATTGGTACTGCACCCTATCATATTTTCTTCTGTGCTTGCAAGACAACTGTGTTAGCTGATACAAATGTAGCTATTTCTCCTGATTACAAATGTCACACTTTAAGTGTCAGTTCAATGCAACTGCAGGGTAGGTAATCATTAGCCACATGCAAAACAGGTAATTACACTGTAGTTACATGTTTTTTGCATGTAACTAAATTGTAACTGCAGTATAGTTAAGGAAACAAAGTGTTACCATTACAAAAACTTGGCTTATCAACAGTCTATTGAATTGATTTATTCCATGTGTCAGTCTTATGTACTGTACAATGATTTGTTTAGTGCTGTGTATTAGCGTCTCTTCTGCCAAGCTGCAACCAAAAAGAGAGAGAGAGAGAAAGAAAAATGATTTTTCTTATTTTACAACATTAAGTGATATTTACAGTGGGCAATTCATGAACACATTTTGACTAGCCTTATAACTATCTGAGTGGCCATTATTCTTTGCTGCCCTATTTCTGAAAAAAATACACAGTTTTATCATAAAAATAAAGGGACAGGTTCTCAAAGCCTGTGAAAATCCTGCAGCTGTGGGAAAAACTCAGCACAAGTGGGTTGCCACTAGTGGAACCACAGTTTTCCTGCAGCTGCAGCATTCTCAAAAGTGGAGCTGCTTTATGACCAGCTCCATGATTTACAGCAGCTTGCGGCTGTGGTGTATCCGCAGCTGTGGACAAATGTTGCAGCCATGGGGTCCAGGCATAACATCTCCCACAGCTGAGGCAGACTGAGTGTACAAATCTCTGCAGCTGTAGAGATTTTGGTCAATGACTGGAGTTGTGGAGTGTGACTTAGTCTCATAATATTTTGAGAATCTGGCCTAACATCTCCCTAGGGTTTACAACAGCTGATTAAAAATGAACTTGTTTTTGTTGGGACATCTGTATGCCTTCCATATAAATTTGCAGAAGCTAGTTATTTGGAACTCTTAGATAAGTTCATTCAAGGAGTGGATCTGCCACAGTTATCAGACTCTCAGCAATAGGCTTTGAAAGGCCAGATATCAAAACAAGAGGTTATAGAGGCTATCGACCATCTCCCTACTGACAAAGCTCCTGTCCCAGATGGCTTTCCCCTTTCCTTCCACAAATCCTTTAAGTTGGAGTTAGCCCCCTTTTTGAGTGATCTTTTCAATTACCTGTTTCACCACAATATTCAAGAAACTGCTCTTTTTTGAAGCTTGTATAGCGGTATTACCAAAATCAGTGAGGGATCTTACCCTCCCTGATAATTACAGACCCATCTCCCTTTTAAATGTTGATATTAAACTCTTAGCAAGTATTCTGGCATTTAGACTTAAACAGGTGTGGGTGGATTTATTAGGTCCCGATCAAGTGGGCTTCATGGCAGGGAGACACTCCACCAACCATTTTTGCAAGATATTCACCTTCTCTCCGCAGCTGGGGAGGGGAGCACTAATGGGGTGCTCATCTCCCTAGATGTGGAGAAGGCTTTTGACAGTGTCACAGGGAACTTCTTGTTTGCTATATTGCCCTGCTATGGCACACCTTCAAAATTTATCCAGTGGATTAAAATATTCTATTTCTGTCCATCAGCAAAAATTACTAGTAATGGGATGTTAGCCCCACTCTTTTCCTTGACTCAGGGGACACACCAAGGGTGCTCCCTTTCACCTATGCTCCTTAGTTTATATATAGAGCCTCTAGCCAGGAAGATCAGTAGTTCTTCTGGGGTAAGAGGTATTAAACTGGGACCTTATGAATGTAAATTATCCATGTTTGCAGATGATGTGTTACTACATCTTTCAAACTGGGGCACATCTCTTCCTAATGTATTGGATATAATAGTGGACTACGGTGAGCTGGCTGGATGCAAATTGAATCATCATAAGACTACAGTTTTAGCACTGCCGCGCTCTTGTTTGAGGGTGGCTATTGAGGAGCTGGTTCTTAAATGGGCTTCCCATTCTATCTCAATCAATCAATCAATCACATTTTTATTTAATTAGGCATCCATCATTGAGCAGAAGCTCGTTTGCAAGATGGACCTGGGTTGAGCATGAACAATTGTATATACAGGTCAACAGAGGTATTTACAAGGCAATACAGATAATACTATTTACAGAGAGGAAGAAAAAGAAGTTCATATGTACATAGAATTATACAGATATTGTACAGGTTACAGGGTGTACATACATAGAAGTGTCTATAGGAAGATAAAGCAGGTTATCTAAGGTTACAGGTGGAAGTAATGGAAGAAAAAAATATATACACCAGGTAGAGGCAAAGGTAGGAGGAAGGGAGGGAGGGAGGGAGGGAGGAGGTAGGGAGAAAGGCTAGGCAGGCATGGTGCACAGAGAGGAGTTGGTAAAACGGGATGTAGAGAAGGTGGATGGAGGAAAGGAGTATGTGTGAGCCCTGGGGTTGAATGCTATAAAGTACGGGGCATGGTAGGATATCACAACCCAGGGGTAGTGAGTTCCTATCTGAGGTTGGGAATGGAAGGATAAGGGGATGGATGGGCCTAGTGTTGATAAGACAGGGGGATAAGAGAGAGAACAATTAGGCTTGTGAGGAGCAAGCTGGGGGGTCAGTACTTAAAATTGGGTCTATGTACCAGTGCAGACACCGGTACTGGGTCTGAGTGGGTGAAGCAGTTACATACTTCTCTGATTGTACAGAAATAAAGCATCTTGAAGGCATTTATACTGATTAGAGTGCTTAATTTGAGGGTTTTTTGTAGATCATTCCATAAGGTAGGTAGCACGAAGCTTATGGCTGCCCTGCTGAAGTGGGATTTTGCTGAATAAATTCTTAGCGCGTATTTCTCAATTATACTCAGGGGAAGACAGCAGGAGATATAGTAAGGTAGCTTATTAGAGATGGCTCTATAGGTCCAGAGAGAGGCATTTCTGTGGCACCTGAACTTTAGTGATGTCCACCCCACTGCCGCATATAGGGTGCAGTGATGCATGTCGAAGGGAAGTCCCATTATAAACCTCAGTGCTCAATGGTAGAGTGTGTCCAGTTTAGCCATGTAAGAGTTGGGGCATTGGCTATAGAGGAAATCAGCATAATAAACCAATGATAGGAAAATGGATTCGACCAGTTGTTTCTTGGCATCTCTGGTGAGAAATTGACTGATTCTAAAAAAACAGGCCAAGCCTTTGCCGAAGTCGTTTTAGCAAGTCCTCGATATGTTCAATGAAGGAGAGTCTCTGGTCTATCCAAACTCCCAGATACTTGAATTTTGTAACAAATTCTAGTTTTTCACCTAGAACTGTGGTAATTTGGGGAACTGTCCCACTAGACACAGGGTTAGTTGTATGGATGAAAGGGGAGAGGACCATCACTTTCATTTTTTTGGCGTTAAGGAGTAGCCTTTTTGGAGGAGTTGGCTTTGCAAAAGGTTGAATTCTGACTGTAGGTCATTGCAGGCAGCTTCAGGTGTTGGGTGACTCACATAGAGAACTGTATCATCTGCAGACAGATGGATGTTGGCTTCTTTTATACAGTAGTCAATGTTATTAATGTAGATTTCAAAAAGTAAGGGCTCTAATATAGAACCTTGAGGTACCCCTCTTTGCAGAGTTTTTAAGGGGGACAGGCCTCCTTCGGCTTTAACTTGTTGAAGGCGCCCTGTAAGATAGTCAGTAAACCAGTGCAGAGAGGAGGGGTCCACACCTATGGTTTGAAGGGAGGAGAGCAGCAGACTATGGTCGACGGTGTCAAAAGCCTTGCTTAGATCAAGGAAAACAGAACAAATAAAGTTTTTTGCTCTCAAGATTATGCTGCCAGTCATTAGTAACTTTGGCAAGGGCTGAGATAGTGCTATGTTTAGCTCTGAATCCAGATTGCATAGGGTTTAGCAGTTCCCTAGACTCAAGGTGAGTCCTCAACTGTGCATTTACAGTTTTCTCTAGGACCTTGGACAGTACCAGAAGGAGATAAATTGTCCTGTAGTTATTGAGATCGCCGGGGTCACCTGATTTGAACAGTGGTATGACATGTGCTGCCTTCCATATACTGTAGGTGGTAAGGTGCCCAGAGACAGGGATAAGTTAAAAAGGTGGGTGATGGGTATTGCTAGTATGTGGTAGGCAATTTATAGGAAGTAAGGGTCAAAGGTGTCAGCCCCAGCACTTTTTCTAGTATCCAACTGAAGCAAGAGGTCCTCTACCTCTTTCAGTGAGGCAGGTTGAAGTGAAAAAGGCAGCAAAGCTATCGGAGTTTCAGGCAGTTGGCTGGCAGTCTGGGAGCGAAGTATGTTTGCAGGGGAGTTAAATGCCATGCCTGCAGTAGCAAAGTGGTTATTGAATGCGTCAAGTATATCCATCTTTTCGGTTATTGTCGGGAGTGAATTTCTGGGGAGTGGCCTAGCAGATCATTGATTGTGTTCCAGAGCTTAACTGGGCTCTTTGAGGCAGAGTCAAGTTCGGATTTGAAGAAGGTGGCCTTTGATTCTCTGATTGTTTTGGTACATAAATTTCATAGTCTCCTGAACTGGTTCCAGTCCTTTGCAGTGTTCAGTCTGTGTGCTTTTTTCCAGAGCTTATCTCTTTCTAGAAGCAAGGACTTGATCTGAGGGGTGAACCATTTACAGGTTTTGGTCCTAGTTCAAACTTTAATCAGGGGAGCATACTTATTAAGGGCCCTCGATAGAATGTCATGGAAGATATTGTAAGCTGATGTAATCATTTTGGCCAGGTAGAAATCTTGCCACTGAGGGGAGTAGTTAAGCTCGTTTAGGTAGGCATATTCATTGAAGTTGTGCCTGGATCTCTTCATAGAGAACTTGCTGATGGGTGCTGGGTTGTTGGTGGATCTTACTCCCGCAATAAAACAATGGTCGCTGGCATCTGAGAAAAAGACATCAGCGTGGGGATGGAAATTACCCCACACCTACAATCCCTAAAAGTTTTAAATCTGTATCCCATAGTGAAGCAGGTAGAACAAGACCTTTCCTGATGGCAACATTTACCTCTTACCATCTGGAGAAGAGTCAACCTTCTGAAAATGGCTATATTCCCATGCTTCAGGTATCCACCATCAATGTTAAATCTTCCTCTCCCAAGGAAATGGTTTCTGAGAATTAACACAATGTGGTTGACTTTATTGTGGCTAGGGAAACATCCTAGGAAAGCACTGGAAAAACTATGCAGACTTAGAGAGATCTGGGGTCTACAGGTGCTGCAGCTACTCCTATACTACTTTGCCTTTCATGGAAGTAAAAAAAACCTTTCACTGGTTGGGAAACCCTGGTGGGGGGGTCCTCATCCCAGGCGTGGTGGAATATTGAGCATTTTAGAGTTAAATCCTGTCATATTGCTCTACCCTCACTCTTCTACATTCCTTATAGTAAACTCCCTGCCCAGCTTAAACAGTCACTGATTGGTTGGTCTATAAGAGCACATCAGCAATTGTGTCACTTCTTCAAACTAAATAGTCAGAAAGACTCCAGACAGTCATGCTTCAATAACTCAACTGTTATGATTGGTAATAAAGTTGTTCAACCGGCTACTTGAAGGGGTTTAAAAGTGTTGTCTCTGACGGCTTTCATCAGAGGCAGCAGATTCTTAATTTTATTAGAGTTCGGAGACATTTTTCACCTGCCTGCTTTTCCGGGTTTTGGTTATGCATGGATTAAACATTGTCTTTATTCTGTTTTGGGGACACCCCATGGACTGTTGGGGCATCCTCACTGGCTTCTTTAGTATTTCAGAATAGGCCAATATCCAAATTATGTAAGGAGTTGGGAACCTGGGTCTGGATTTCTTGTTCACCTATTGCCTATTATTGGCAGATGGTTGCCAGTCTGTCCTTCAACACTGCTAAATGGAAGTCGATATGGTCAGACTTATATTAAACAAGAAAGATTACATCTTATACAGTTTAATGTACTTCATAATTTGTACTACGCACCACTTAGATTGAACCATATGGGCAGACAGGCTGGTGCTACGTGTCATAAATGTCTTAAAGAGGAGGGTTCCATGTTCCATATGGTATCGGTTTGTCCAGGTGTGACCTCTTTTTGGCAAACTATTAAACAAACCTTTTTCCCCCTTTTTGGTCACACTAATTATTTTTCATTAGAAATGTGCATCATAGGTAACTATTAATCTATTGGATCATTGCAGCATAGAGCCTATATGGCTCTTATATCAGCTGTGGCCAAACTTATTTCATTAAGACAATGGACTAGTGCTTCCTTCCCAACAAGATGGGGATGAAGTCAAGATATGTTTTTGGAAAGGCCGGCCTGCCGGCACAGTGGAAGGGCTACTGCTCATGGTGCCAGTGACCCGGGTTCGGGAACAGACTCGGGTGGCTGGAGGGTCGACTGGGGGGGGAGGAGGACTGAGTGCCCAGAGGCTGCTCTCCTCCTCAAGGGTGGGTGGGTTGCTTGTTCCACCACTCTACCGCCACCTGGGTGACCACAGGTGTAGGTGCAGTGGGACAGTAAGTAGAAGGGAGGGGGGACTTCCGTCAGGAGCCGGAGCATTCACACTTCCTGACATGCATTGCCCCATGGCTTCCCAAGTGTGCCGACATCCTGTGGGAGTACCAGAAAGCAGGAAAAAATCCACAGTCCTCTGTGTAGATGGAGCTTCAGGCCCCAATCCCAAAGCCCCAGCTGGCGTCAGTAACAGCATCCCTGATGATATACAGACATGTCGGGGCAGAGGAAGGGGGCTCTGTCCCATACCCACCTGGGGGGTATAACCAAGGGTCTGTGGGGGGGATGGACTACACCAGGCAACTGGACAGATGAACAGGGATGCACAAGGACATGGGAGTCTCTAGAAAGGGAAGAAAGCACTGCGGAGAGCAGGGGGCATAAAGAGAAAATTAAAAATTAAAAAAAAGATATGTTTTCAGCACTGCATGCTGAAAGGGCCATTGCAGTGCAAAATCAAAGCTTATCAAAGTTTCGTACTCTGTGAGAGCCCCTTATGCAATTTCTTGCAGGGAGGTGAAGTGTTGTGGCTGGACTACCAATCATTCTCACTCCCTTTCAAGATTGTAGAAACTACCTGGATTTTGGATTATAGGTTTTTCAATAAGTGGCCATTTATTCTCCACCTTTCCAGCATATATTCAGAAAATTGTTTAAGTTTGGTTGAAGGGGGATATAGGCAAATTTGGGGGTGGGTGGGAGGTGTTAGACTGGAGGGATTATTCCTGTATGTGGTTCATACTCAGCCTGTAGCAGTGCACTATATCTCGTTTTTAGGGTGGGGGGATGGACTGAGGTGTTTTGCATTTCTTATGGACTTTACATTGTGTGACTGTTGGATTTTCTATTTTTCTGTATATACTTAATACATTTTATTAAATTGCAAAAAAAAATTGCAGATGCTTTTTGTTTAGTATAAGTGCAACCTTCTCAAGTTGCCACATATCCTGGAATTTTCAAGTTTATGACACAGTGAATTTTTGCCATAAGAACTCCAACGCTGATATACAAACAGGTATGAAGTTCAGTTTCTCATATCTCAGTGTGACAAGGACATTAACATGACATGATTAGTGGATGTTCTAAATGAATCTCTAATGAAGATTGATAGTCACTGTTAAGCTGAAAAGATTTGCTCAACTGGTCTTTTGTACCTTAGAGGTTTCATAAAATAATCCAAATACCTGGGGATACAGTGTTGCACTTAATACTTTATGAACTATCGTGCCTTTATTTTGCACAACACCTTTTCACTTTACAGATTTCCAGTCATTTTTATCTGTTCATCATTTTCAATGTATCATTACTACTGTATAGATCATGCTGGATTTCATATAAAGAAGGAACAATTCAAGCTATTCGCTGTGCCTGTCTGTTTATCTTTATTCTCATATTTACTAGATGATGAATAAAACATTTTGACTGTGAGATATGAGACATTTTGTGACCATCTTGTTGCTAGCTCCACTTGTAGGTTAGAGGAGGTAATGTGCCTACTTTACTTTTGATTCAGAGTTATGTCAAACATAGAACAGCTTTATGTAGTAAAGCTACCTAGGTTGCCCTAGGCGCACATTTCCACATACCAGATTAAATGGATGTAGATTTATTTAATCATTCAGCTTTCTTATCATTATAGACTGTCAAAATATGTATACTGGCAAGTAAATCCATTTCTTTCTTTTTTTTAATTAGAAATGGGCTCCAATGTGAGATAAAACTGAGCTTCACTAAATACAGCAGCATACAAGTTCTCTACTATGGCAAAACATTGTGTTTTCCCTGATTCAGACAAAGGATCATTGTCGGCTCTGGCGCCAATATAATAGTAATATTAATTGTCTGATTTAGTGTATTTCTATGCTTCTAATACATATTTTTATGTTTGGTTTTGCATTTTGTGCAAAGCCAAACATATTGTTATGACAGTGGATTTTGAGAGGTGTCACTGTCAATCCATTTCAGGGCAGTCTGCAATGGGCTTTACAGTGTTAGACCAATTATCAGCAAGACTGATCATGACACCCTTCTTGTCTTGCTCTGCAGAAACTCTTTGTAGTTCAAAGAACCCTAGTTCTTTAGGTAGGTTCTGCTGTTGGATGGAAGTGGAGAATGTCCTGCCATTCCCTCTCTCTCCTTAGAGAATTTCCTAATTCTCAATACAAACCATTAGTATCATGCTATGCAAACCTGGGCATTTTATTACATTACCAAACTGAGCATCTCATTACATTATCAAACTGTCTATGCTTTAGTACTATGTCACAGTTACTGCTACTACCTAAGTTATAGGGTGGATCTCTCTTTTGATCAGTATAACACCTCCCAGCAACCAGAGTTGATAAGTGTCATGATCAGCCTGCACAATCCTCCCACCAAATCTAAAAAACATCCCTCCCACCACTTCCTTCCTAATTTTCTGACATGTGGTTGCTAACTCCCCAGTGCTGGCTAGTACCCCCCCCACCTCACCTGTTTTCACTGTGTGATACTGGGGAGCCCACTCCTGGTGCTGCCAAATATTACACCAATGTAGGAGTGTCAAATCCCAACCCGAAACAAAGAAAATCACTCCTTGTAGTCTTTTATTTCTATGCACCCCCCAAAAAAGAAAACCTTCCATTGATGTCTGTTGCCACTGCCAGCCCACTGCCACTGTTATCCTCCCCATACCTGATACTCCTACTCAGCGCCCACCCCCCCTACACCCTTATTTACCTCCTGGGAGTATAATGCTGTAATCCTCTCTGGACTGACAATGTGTCTTCATTCTTCAACAGTGGACCAGGAAGTGAGGAAATCAAGTGTTTAGTATTTTAATGGATTTTGAACTTGTCCTCATACATTGGTCATCTTTTAATATTTTTACCCCAGATTTTCAACATGGCCTTTTTGGGATGCCACCTCATGAACAAGGACACTGAAATTATGTAGCTCTGTCCTGCATGAAGATTTTGCAGTTGCTGCATGAAATCACTTTTTGGGCAAGATTTAAACATTTCTTTTTGCATTAGTTCATGAGTTGGGGGTCATAAGAAGGCTATGTAGAACATTTGGGTACAAATATTATAAAAGAACAATGTTATGAGAGTACATTGAAACATTTTGATGCAAACGCATAACCTGGGTAATTTTCAGTATTGTGGCCCCAAATTTTCAACACAGCCATTTTTTTTGCACCACCGCATGAATGTGACAACTGTCATTTTGCAAATCCTGGCCAAAATGTGTTTTCACACTTGTGGTGTCAAATCAACTTTTGGGCAGGATTTGGAGATTTCATTCACCCTTGTTCATGAGGTAGGGTCATAACAAGACTATACTGAACATTTATTGTAAAACAAAGTTATGGCCATAAATTTAATTTTTCTATGCATGCTTGTAACATTATTTATTTTCTATTTTTTACCCCAAATTTTTAAGATAGCTATTTTTTTCACACCATCTCATGAATGTGACAATTGTCATTTTTCAAATCCTGGCCAAAATGTGTTTTCACATTTTTGGTGTGCAATGATGTTTCAGGTGCTATTTTATAATTGATACCTGTCAAGTTCAAAAGGAGTGGTCATAAAAGACTATGTTGAAAATTTGGGATTAAAATGTAAAAGAACACCTAAGTTATGAAGAAACATTGAACTGTTTCAGCATTTACTTGTAGCTTTGTTGTTGCAGACTTTGGTTCCTAAAAATGTTCAACACATCCCTTGTGTTATCCCACCTCCAGAACATGGCCAATGCTATTTTTTTAAAACCCCTCCAAAACATGGTTTCACAGTTGTACTGCAAAGGGATTTAAAAAAATTCATCTGATCATAATGTCAGGTCATAAAAAGATGGTGAGAAATTTGGGATTTAAATGTGGGAGGACCAATGAAAATTAGATGTTGCCTCTCAGACAGCCTATACTGGGTAAATACAATCCAAAAATATGTAAAAGCATGATGGCCTTGAAAATGAGATATTGCATCTCTTCTGGTCTATCCTGGGTATATTTATAGTAAAAATGTTTACAGGCAAGACATGGTACAACAGCAATGCAAGTGGCGAACATTTGGCATTGATAAATGCTTGTTTTAAAACTAGTGGAACACAATATATTTCCTGACTCCTGAGTTTCAGTGATATATGTCACATTCTAGAGATGGCAATATATGAGCTGTCATTTTGCAACTCAAAGCCTTATTAACATTCACTGTGCTAAGAGACAGACTTTATTTTTTAGTGTACAGTATATGTATTTTTATGTAAACTACACCTGAATGCAAACTAAGAAATGGATATATAGAACACGCATGTATGTCACACTGTACATGTGACTAATTTTGCACAATGTGCAAGTACTGCAAGTAACCTGATATTCCTATTACAGGTACACTGTTGCGAAATTGACTGCCCAGAATGAGCATAGTGGTGTATTTCCTAGAGTATACAGTTATTGTAACAGAAATAATTCAGATATGTATTCTATTATTTTCAAGATCTGTGCATTTAATACATTTTTTACTCTGTCATTCTGCATTTGAGGTTGCTAACATTGTATGATTTCCTGTTGGTGAACATGCAATAAAATCACCGTTATATATTGTCAGCTTCAATGTGTTTCCTTGGCGTGCTACATGATCAGTTACGTGAGGCACTGATACTCTATTTTTCATATTATTTGCACTTCCTACATTTTGAATAAACTGGATCACTGTGTATAAGATGGCAAGCATCATAGCCTCCATTTTGAAGGTTGTGCCATGATCAGTCTCAGATGGTTGTGAGGGAATGAAGCAAGTTATTTTGTTTTAATTGATGCATTGTTTGAAGTCAGGGTTAAAAATGCTAGTGTTTTAGACAATTTGAAATAATGCGAAATACCCTCATACTTCATCAAATTCAGTTAACGTTTCATTTATGATATGCAAAAAATTGTACTATAAATGTTAAAAACTCACAAACTGAGGATACCAAATTGTTTGTCATATAACAAATATTTAAAAATACTCAGACAAAAACAACACTTGTTCTGTACTACACACTGTTACAAATATAGAACAATCTATGATAGTGCAAAAAGCAGGATTTACTACAAATCTTTGACAACATACAAGATTAACACATACAAGAAAGACCAATTAACTGCTACCCTGTATGTCAGATAAAAAATACCTAATACAAATGCAATCAGAAATAAATCAGGATGAACATTTATAAAATCAGAAACCAAGGTTTCTATAATGTGAATGACTGCAAATGCAGAAGAAATCATTGAGAGATCAGTTGTTCTTATTTGGCAGTCAGAATTTTTATTTTACAGCATATCACAATGGGAGAAGTCTGTTTTGTGTTATATCACAAAACAAAAAAAAAATGAAAATGGACCATCAACAGTTCCTGTGCCAAAGAAATTATAAGCAGACAGCAAGCAGATCAAATAAAATCAGTTCCAGTGTTACCAACACAAAGGACCTGTCAAACTTCATGCTGCCAATCTAAATGAGACGATCTTCCTGTCAGAGTTGTAATCAACATAATACGTCTGTTGATATAAGTTTTGTTGTTTGATCTCTCATAGAAAAAATCCCAAAACCAGATAATCAACAGCCCTAGAATAGAACAACGTAGATATTAACTGGCAACAAGCAAAACAGGGTGCATCAGTTTCAGTATAAGTGCAGTATATGAGCTGTCAATTTTCATGCTATAATACACAGTGAGATACATTGTGCTGCAGGGGTAGTGACATGTACAATCAGGTGATTATCTCTCAGACTGTGGATCTGCCCACATGAACATACTGACTTCAGCTGGTGAAAAACAAAATGTTAAACAGGTACACTTACAATATCTTTGAAAAACGTTCCCATAAGACATCAAAACAGGGATCAATTAACCAGCATTGAGCACACTTAAGGGAGAGAATCACTGAAAATGGTTAACATGTCACCTACACTGTCAACCAACTTGAATAATGCATTTTTCATTTGCTATGTCAGAGCCTGCCTGAATAAAATGGTGTTTTAAAAATGGCTACCAAGACAGATTGGAATGACAGGTCCACATACCCAAAAACATTTTATTGTTACAGCTTTTTATCTTGAAACTTTCAAACTGTAACATCCAGACATGGACTTAGTATCCTATATTTCTAGGTAATCCCCATTTATCAGGGACTCTGGTTTTAACTTTATAAATAAACAATTTTTAATTTAGTCCTTCATTATATTTCTCTCTATATACATAAATGTCAGAAATTTCTACATGTTTTTTATCTGAAAAATGGAGGAAATAAGCTGCACTCATATAAAACAGTTTCACTGTACTCACTTTTCTAAATTTCTGTAAGTCACCAAGAGCACTTGGGAAAACAGGAAATTGGGCCTGTTACTCCAGTCTGTCTTAGTAGTCTAATCTGCCAGGATTGGTTTTGGGCCTCTCTCTCTCTCACACATATGTTCTTTATTTTTTACTGAGGTTGCCTGAGCTGGGGTATAGTGTTCTGTTTTAAAAATGGACCATGAACAAACCATCTGCAAAAAGAACTGAAACATAACATAATCCTATTATCCCACTGGGTGAGCTCTGTGTTGCAAACTACAGTAAGACAGGCAGCATGTAGGCAATGTTAAGATGAGATGCCAGACCCTGGTATCAAGCCATGCAAAAGATAAACATTGATGAATGGTTAAAAGATTCAATTTTAAAGATTCCTGCTCTAGACGCTGTCCTCCTATCCTGCTGGGTGAGTTGCTATCCTGTCCAGTGAGCTACTATCCTGCTGAGTGAGCTGCAGGCAGTGGACTACATTTGGGCAGGCAATATGCAGGCAATGTTAAACCAGGCTGCTGAAGGAGACAGGTGGGTGGGTGAGTGGGTGATGGTAAACTGGGAGTGCAGTATTCATACCATATTTTTCATTTTGTATCTGGGTGAAGTCCTTTGACAGTTGGATGTTTGACGTTGATGTGTTGGGAGCTTTGGGCACTGTAATATAGGGCGAAATCATCGGCATACATTATTACTGTGCAGGAGCTGGAGATGGATGGGAGGTTTTAATGAAGATTGAGAAGAGGATTGACCCCTGAAGGATGCCTCAGATGACAGTCGGCTGGTGTGAAGAGGTGCCACCAAGCTCTACGAATTGTCACAGGTCAGTCAAGTAGCTGGAGAACCAAGTACTGGTATAAGGGGAGACTCTGAGGGCTGTTAATTTTATTGTTAGGAATGAGTGGTCAACAAGGTCAAAAGCCTTGGAGAGGTCAATGAAAATGGCATCAGTGAGAGAACCCTTAACCACTGCAGATTTAATGTCATCAATAAACTTAGTGCGGGTGGTTGTGGTGCTATGATTCTTATGGAAACAATGCTGGCAAGGGGCGAGGAGGTCGTATGTTGCATAATAGTGCTTACAGAATAAGAAAAGGGACTTAAAATCACAGCTCTACTGCTGTAAAACTAACTCTAGACCAGTACTTGCTGAATCTGTGGTCCTGGTTGCATCACTGTCATATGGAATGGCAGGCACTGTGGGAAGAAGAGAAGCAATGTAAAATGTGGATGCAGAGATCTCCAGGGGGCTATAGAACTAGCTGATCAATTCAGGGAAGCTCCTAGTGGCAGGCAGGGGGAGGGACACACTGGGAATTCACACACAGTTCAAGGCACTGCACAACATATGTTTTTGTAATTCTGACTGTAGTACTCCTTTAAAAGAGAAGGTGGATTTTGACTGTTATAAGTTCAACTGTGTTACTGTTGAAATGCTGTTTTTGGGGTGTGGGGTTATGGATTCCGGTAGATACTAAGACGGGTTTATAAATGGCCATTATTAATGCTTATGACAAAGGCACATATGAATTAGCATTATTACTATTATTATTATTACTGAAGGGTATTCTGATGCAAATGACAGGTAGTGCTGGTAATAAGTATGTTTCAGGGAATGTAAAGGTAGCCAGTACTAATGTTAAGTGATATAAGATTTTAAACCATTCAGACTACGAACTAATATGGTGTTTTACAGGGAGCACATCTATGTACTGCCCATATTATCTACTACCACAGAGAATGTAGGAATGTACCCCTGGAGGTCAGGAGGGAGGGGAGGACATGATTGAGACCTTCAAGTACTTAAAAGTGATAAATAAGGTGGATAAGGAGGGTCTCTTTAAACTAAGTGGAAACCATAGCATGAGGGTGCACAGTCTTAGGCTGGAGGTTTAGGAGGGAGGTTAGGAAGCAATTATTGATGGAGAGGGTGGTGGACATTTAGAATGTGCTGCCAGATTAGGTAGTCTTGTTGAAGACAGTGGGCAACTTCAATAGAGGCTGGGACAGGCATGGGGGAAGGAAGGGATCATGATTAGGGAGGGTGAAAAGGATAGGAGGAGTGGGAAAGGGGGCAAGGTCAGTAGCTCAAACTCTGAACCTTGCAATATGAGCAGACTAGATAGACCAAATGGCCTTCTACTGCTGGCCTCTTTGTATGTTCAGTATGTTCATACTGATACTACTGATGGCTATGCAGGTGATGTTAACCCTTTGGAGTCTAACAATGGATAAATCTATTGTTTTTCCTAGTACAGAGATACCTGTCTGAGTTCCAAAGGGTTAAATGGAGATGCAGGTTGAAGAATATGGGGCAGTTGGCGATGTTAGTCTTGAATAAAGGGCCATTTTTTACCTTGTATCTGGTGTTACTGTCTGTAACTGAGTGCAGTTTGCATTACACACACACACACACACACACACACACACACACACACACACACACACATCACTGGGCGCAGAACAGTTATGGAAGGTGAGCTCAGTACAGTATGGACATTGTTGTGAATATGGGGGCTGAGGGCTGCCAAAGTGTTCTAAGCCCAGAAGGGGCTTCACATAATTTCAAGAGCCCACAGTAAGTGAATTCCAGCCCAGGAGGGGCTCTTACTTAAACATATATCCCAACTTGGAGTGGGTCTCAACCCTATAAGGAATACAGATTTTAAAATCCCTGCCCCAAATGGGGCACAGCCAAGAAGGAGCTTTACTGAAATTAATAGTCCCACTGGTGGCATGTCTAACCCAGGAGTTGCATTTTGTTCCTGTTTGGAGAGCATTTCAACCCTCAGGGCTTTCTTTACCTTAAATTCCCTGCTTTGAGCATTGGCATAGCTCAAGAGGGTTTTATTATTTATAAGGGGAAGTCATAAAAAGACTATCTTGAAAATTTGGGGTCAAAACTAAAAAAAAATTAGAAACATGTGTAGTGCTAGCTTTTACCCCAGTTTGTAATGCTTTGTGGTCCTGTGCAAGTGAGCAGAGTTTGTGGCTTAGCTCAGTGATCCAGCTAGATAGGGCAAGGGTGGCAGTATAGTGCTGTTATGCGACATCACCACCCATCCATGGAAGAAAAGGTGCAGGGTTGCCCACCTGGTCCTAGTTACTATACTGTGAAAAATCTGGCATAGGGCCCTACACCTCTCCACCCATGGGTGGCAGAGGGCCCTGTGCAGTGGCTGAGAGATTGACCCTTTGCCCTGTGAATCTGTATCTGTATCCATATAGAAGCGCAGGACCCAGAAGACCCTGCATTTCTGTAGCCCACCAGACAGCATCATGAATTCTTGACATCCATCACTGCACTTCCATAGGTAGATGGAATCTTCCTTTGGTGCAGTGTGTCTGCATCTGTTCAAACAGTTCCCAAAGAGGAAATGACTTCACTATCTCAAAATTACTGAAAATTCTTTGAAAAAAAATGCATTAATGCACTAATTAGGGTTCAACTTAACACCACAAAAGTAGGACAATGTGGTGTTTGGGTTTCCAACCCTAACTCCCCACTCCCCCAAACAGCAAAAGGACAAGACCACACCAGCAACCACAGACAGTCATCTTCAGGTAAGACAAACAACATACATCTGTTTCCATATGATGCAAATGCAGTAGCACTGATGTGCTACCTTTGTGGATTTGTATCTGCAACTACATAACCATAGACCCATAGGGGCCTGTACTTATGCAACCACTTGTGTGTGTATGCATATCATATTGAGTGCATGAATATTAGTGGCTGAGGCCTGTGCTGATGCAGACAGAAGGCCTCATGGGGCCTGTGCCTGTGCAGCCATAGGTACTCATGCACACTGTAAGAGGTACCTCACTAAATAGCATGATCTGACAGTGTATGGTTTTCTATATGCAGCTGCATGACTGAAAAATTGCTACCCCCTTGAACAACTTTACCCACATGCAAAAGTGCTTCCATCTGTGTAATGGCAGGCCCCACAAGGGCAAGAAGTTGGCTATTTACAGTGTATCATACACCTGTGGCTAAAGAGGCACAGGCCCCTTACTGTTGTAATTTTGGTATCATGGATTTTGTGGCACCCACACTTCTGCAGCCAGAGGTTGCTGTATATGTCTTACACCTATGGCTGCAGAAGTGCAGGCCCATCAAGTGTTTATATGTCTGCAGTATGCATAAGTATCTGAGGCTACCAAAACACTGACATCCTTCGGGCCTGATGTTCTGCAGGCAAAAGTGCTCTTGTAATTTGGGTATCATGGATTTGTATCTGTTGCTGCAGGGGCATATGCTTCTGCACACAGAAGCAGTGTTGTGATTGAGTATTGTGGATTTCTATCTGCAGCCACAAGTGAATGTGTATGTCTTGTGGTATGCATACTTCAGATACAAATCCATGAAGGTAGCACATCAGTGCTGCTGCACTTATGTCATCTGGAAACAGTTGTCTAAGTTTAACTTACCTGATAATGGCTGTCAGTGGTTGCTTGTGTGGCCTTGTCCTTTTGCTGCTTGGGGGGGGGTTAGGGTTGTAAACCTTGACACCACATTTCCCTACTTTTGTAGCATTAAGCCGAACACTAACTGGTGAATTACAACAGTTTTTTGTAAAAAAAATACTTATATATAGATATTCTTTGCAAAATAACTTTGTTAATGCACCAGTTATGGTAACTTAATGCCACTAAAGTAGGGAAATATAGTGGTAGGGTTTCCAACCCTAATTCCCCAGCTGTACCCCCAAGCAGCAGAAGGAAAAAAACATTAGTGTTTTGAGTCTCTGGAATCTTGGTGAATCAGTGGTGGGGTCTGCATTGAGGTTGTCAGTTCTAACACCCACTCTGTTCCCTCGGCAAACAATGTCACATTTGATCTCCTTTGATCTTGCAGGGCCCTGTAAAAGAAAGCTTCAACAAACTTGTGTTGGCAGTATGTGGTGAGACACACTTCTCTACCTTTGAAGAGTGTATCACTATGAGGCAGTGATTTGGAGCTGTACATTGTGCTTTGCACTGGAGGCTGCAGGCTGAGGGAAGGGGTAAGCATTAGGGTTGATAACGCCAAGGAAGACCACACTGCTGATTTGCCTAGACTCCAAAGACCAAAAACCCTAATGAGTTTTCCTTTTGCTGCTTCAGGTGTTGGGGTGGGGAGTTAGAGTTGAAAACTCTTACATCACATTTCCCTACTTTTGTGCAGATAAGTTAATCTAACTGGTGGATTAACAATGTTTTTTGCAAAGAATTTCCTTTCCTTTTGAGATAGTGGAATCATTTTCTCATTCACACAGGGATCTGCATGAACAGATACAGATGCCCTGTGCCAAGCAAGATACGATTCACCAACAGGAGTGCAGAGCTCTGTTGTCCCTGCACTTCCATGTGGCCACAGATACAAATGCACAGGCAAAGAGTGCCTCTGTCAGCTAATGCACAGGCCATTTTGCCACCCACAAGTGGAAAGGTGGAGGGCCCTATGCCAAGAAGACAGTTGTCTTCAGTATATGGTACCTGGACCCATGTGGACAACTCTGCACCTTTCATTCTTTGGTTGGGGGAGTTGCATAACAGTGCAATCCCCCCACCCTCACCTCCAAACTCAACTCAGCAGCACAGGATCGCAAAGCATACCTGCTGGGGTCAAGACTGCCACTGCACACAAAGTTTGTTAACAATTATAATTTTTTAGTTTTGACCCCAAATTATCAATATATTTGTTTTATGATTCACTTTATCAACATGACATGCACTATTTATAGTATATTGGGCTAAATTTAATTTTGCACCAGAACTGTGAAAACATGTTTTGTCCAGGATTTAAAGAAATGGCATGTGTCATGTTTACAGGGTGGTGTGGAAAATGGCGATATTGAAATTTTAGATTCAAAATATTGAAAATTAGTGAAGTTATGAGTGAACATTGAACTATGGCAATATTCTGTAATAACCTGGACATTTTACCGTATTTGTACCTAGCCTTCTTATGACCCTACCTCATGAACAAGGGCAGTGAAAATTTTCAAATCCCATCCAAAAGGTGATTTTGCCAAAAACCACCCAAAAATAACCTTTCGAGCCTGATTTGCGTAATTCAACAGCCTTTGATGGTGTTGGGGTCTCAGAAAGACCATCTTGAAAATTTGGGGTCAAAATATGCAAAAAATAACAAAGTTATGCATCAGAGTTCAAAACCCCATTAAAATATATTGAACCGTGCTTACCTTAGTTTCCCATATAGTAGTCACAGGTTCCAACAGCAAGACATGGCTTTGATCAAAGTGTGGTGGGGGTGTGGGAGGTGGGTGATGAGTTAGAGGTTGGAGTGGTGGGGTCATATCAGAGAGGGATGATTTTCTTTTTTGCAGGGAAGGAAAAAAACACAAGGGATTTTGTTCTTAACAGGGGAGTTGGACATGACATGAATATTCTGACACTGGGGATTGGACACCCAAGTGTCGGGATACTGTTCAGCAGCACAGGGAGTGGGTACCCCAGTGCCACTATCTACAATATGGGAATGGGGAGGGTGACTGGGAGGGGAGTAGTGGATAAGACATTGGTACTGGGGGATGGGCACCCCAGTCTGCCTAGAATATAATTTTATTATACATTGGAAAGGGGGTGGTCAGGCAACCTGTAGGGGAGGCGAGGGGGAGAAAGAAGCAGTACTGGGCTGGGCACCCTGGTCTGCTTAATAAACATTATAAGTAGCTAGATTAGATAGTCAGACAGACAGACTTACAAAAAGACAGACAAAGAAACAGACAGAGACAGACAACGAGAACAGAGAATTTGTGGCTCTGTGCTTTGACTGCTGCTCGATACATGACTTCCAGTTTCATCTGCAGAGCTCAGGAATGCCCCACTGTTCTCATACAGAGAACACAGGTGGACAGCTCCTCTCACTAAGCTGGGCAACCTGGATGACATGATCAGTGTTTTTTCAGCATGACAGGTGATTCATGAAAATAAGCATTTGCAATAGCGTGTGTTTTTTTATCAGTTGAACTTGAATGTTAATTCAAAAATCATTTTGACTCTAAAACAGTATAATATTTTTTCACCAAACCTTCAAAAAGCACAACCTTGGTACATGTTAATTCAAACCTGAAAATTTCATGAAAAAATGTCACTCTGTCTAGGCTGTAGGCGAGAGCAAAAAATACACACTGTTACATATAGGCTTTTTTTTGGCACTTTGTACCACGAAAACTGTATAAGATGTCATCATAAAACTTTTCACATTTTGAGACTCTGATAGTGTGACCATGCAAGCCAAATTTTATGCTATTTTGTCTAATGACACCAAAGCTTTAACGTGAGAAATTTGGGGTTGAGCATTGAACAGCCTACTCAATCTTAATTATTTGGGCACTACCATACCCTTATGATATACTGTATACCTCTAGGTTTAAGCTGGATGCCTACTGTCCTCTTTGTCAGCAATTCCAGCACTTTTGGCACTCTCCTCTTCATTGTTCATGCTACTCTTGGCTCTCCTCTCACCTATGCCTAATCATCTTATGGATATGCTGCTGTTTATGGCAGTGTGGGATTTGCAGCACCTGGACCTCGTGAGATGCTACTTATCCCTAATACTGTTTACACATAACTTTTCTTTGAAATATACCCTATAGTAGTCACTGTACTAACCTGAGGTCATCTCTTGTCTGACCAATCAGTAATGTTCTACTTAGACACTCAGACAACCATGCATATTATAGTGGCCTGGTAACACCATCATAGGGTTGCGTATGCTTGGTGTTAAACTCATAACTTTGCACTTTAATAGTTTCCCCACCGTTCAATGAATTCACATTAAATTGTGCATGTGCAGTCTCAGAACCAAGGTCTCTTGACTTGCCAAGTTTTGTTCCAGTCTGGTGTGCAGATTCTGAGATCCAGTTAGCAAAAAAGGTGAAAAAAATCAAGATTTATTTGCCTTTGTTGACATCATCTAGCACCCAAACAGTTTAGAATTTTGCTCTGAAATTTTCAGGATAAAAAGGGTTTTGGGCACAGTGGTGCCTTTCACTGGTTTGGTTAGAAAATATCAATCCATTCTAGAGTTATAAGAATTTGAAATGTCAGTACTGAGCATGCTCAGTACAATCTTTTTGATAGCTGTTTCATATGAAAAAATAATTTGGCCCATACAAAAAAGATTCTCTTTCATATTGGGGGGTGGGGGGGGAGAGGATAACCTTTTTGTGAAAAAATAAATGTTTTTTCACATGGTCACCATCTTGTTTCTGCTCTTTTCAAAAACGTTTTTCTGAAAAGCTTTTCAGAGCTATTTCAAAAAAATTGCCACATTATATTACCAACTGTCTTCCTCTAAGTGCAATAGGTGACTATGCTCTACCAAGTTTCTCATATACTGTATATCGGTCAAGGTACCTATGGCTAAATCTCGCTTTGGCAGAGCAGCCATAAACTTCGTGCTGCCCTCATTATAGAACAAAATTCAAAAACACTTTTAAATTGCATATACCTTTCTGCCGCTCTGCCTTCAAGTCTCTATATTCCCATTCTTTCAAAGAAGTATGCAATTGCTTCTCCCTCCCTAGATCTATATCAGTGTCCCCATAGTACCTTATCCCATCCTGCACAGTACTCAAATTCTTAAGACACCTTAGTTCTGTCCCCACCTTCCTTAGCCCTAGACACTCCATTATCTTCCTCCCCACCCCCATGACCTGCTTCCTCACCTCATCCCCTGTCTAAATCTCCCATCTTTAGGGTAGGAATCACTCATACCCTCTGGTTGAGACTATCTCTGTGCACTCTCCCTTGCCACTCACTCTCCTCCCTAATGGTCCCCTCCACTACCCCTTGCCTATACTCTTCTCCTATCCTACCTGTTCCCTCCACCTGTATCCCTAATTATCTTATCCTCCCCCCACTCCCCCTCCACTTCTACTTCCTGCTGCCCTCCTTATTTCTCACTCATCTTCCCTCTCTTCCTCTCCTTCTCTTTCCCCCTCCACCTCACTGTTCTCAGGTCGAATGTATGTACCTGCTCCTTTATTGCACTTCAGAAATAAATTACCACAAGCCTGCTTGTCCCATTACTTCCTGTTGACCAGTCATCAACATATACATGTACTTAATTGCACTACCTTGTACTGCTATGTAATCTAAGTTGTACCCAGGTCCATCTTGCAAATGAGCATTGCTCAACGATGTCCACCTGGTTAAATAAAGATTTTGATTGATTGATAGATTGATTGATTGATTGATTGAAAAGCCATAAAAATGATATCCAGCAGCAACACATGTATCTTGCTAATCAGGTCCCCCTTAGGTGGATTCTGCAGTTAGTTTTTGGAAATACACCCAGAAATGTGTTTTTAACACATTTTAAAATCTTTTTTTTTGTGCTCCAAATTTATTTTTTCATAAGGCCACATGGAAAAAGAATAGGGCTATACAAAAAAAAAAAAAGATTCCCTTCATATAAAAAAGAATTTGATTTTTGTATTTTTCACATTCCTTTTTTGTGTGAAGAAATCTTTTTTCATATGAAGGACACAGCCTCATGAAAAAAAGATTACTTCATATGAAAAGAGAATTTGGACTTAGTTTTTTCCACATTCTTTTTTTGTACAAAGCAATCTTTTTTCATATGAACAACACAACCTCACCAAAAAGTTCCTTTCATACAAAAAAAGTATTTGGACTTAGTTGGTTTTTACATTCTTTTTTCGTATGAAGCAATCTTTTTTCATATGAATGACACAACCTCACGAAAAAAGATCCCTTCATTTGAAAAAAGAATTTATACTTAGTTTTTTTCCACATTCAAATTTAAAAAGAAACAACTGATTCCACATGTTAAAATAAAGGTCCTAATGAATACTATAACACTAACACATAACCCTCCCCCCCAAAAAAAGAGGGGCCATATGAAAAACCATAATAATTTAAATATTACAATTCCCATAGGATAACATTGCAGCTTTAACAAACTATAACTCTGTCAGTCTTTGGAGTTAGTGGATAATGAATATATCAATGGAAAGATCTTAATGGCTAGTACAACACTAAGCACCTAAGAAATGAAAACTGAAAATGGCCCATTCCTACAAAAAGAAATTACAAGGAAACACATACATTGATTTCTGTAGGAATGTGGGCCCTGTGCTTCCACACCCATATACACATGTGGACAAATGGAGGCACAGATGCTCTGGACCCAGAGGGCCCTGTGCTTCCATAATCACATTCATGTGTTCAGACAGGTCCCGTAGGGCTTTGCATGCATAATGATATGATTCTACTAGCTGAAAAAGTAAGGAAATTCATTGCAAAATACTGTACTTTGTTAATGCAACAGTTAGGGTAAACTGGGGGCATGGCCTGACTGAGGAGAGAGATGGCTGTGTTGTTCAGCGGCTCCAGGACCATCCAGCTAACATCATGGAAATTAGAGACTCATATTCCATTGCTAGTCTAAAAATCAGTATACTCCCTCTTAGCCATATGGTATCTTCAAAAAAATCGGCCGGAAAACAAGCTCCTCTACATTTTTTGATGGTAAAACTGCCACAGTCTGCAAGCCTGAAACAGAGTCTCAACTCAAATATGATGACTACCTCAAATGTCGGCCATTCCACTCAGAGTTCTGACACAGCTGAGACAACTGATCAGTGGCCGCCCAGATCTATGGAAGCTCTTTTAAATAATCTAAAGTTTGACCTTACAAGCCAGATGTGAGCAGGTTTTGAAAACATAGGCTCCCAGTTAATGCATCTACAGCAAACTGTAAATGGCTTGAGTGACACAGTAGAATCACACACAACCCATTTGGATGATCTAGAGCAAAGGGTGAGCGATCAGGAAGATGCCCAGCAATGAATGGAACTCAGCCTTCAGCAAGCACTACGGGAGATAGAAACCTTAAAATCTACCCTGGATGACCATGAGAATAGGGAAAGGCACTGCAACATTCATATTGTGGGGATGCCGGAGGGATACAAGGGGAAGGACTGTGTGTCTTTTATCCAAGCTTGGCTTAAAAATAAACTGAGCTTATCGGATGACCCTGTGCTTGAGATTCAGCGTGCTCATAGATCCCCGGGTCATAGACCAGGCTCAAATGAATGCCCTCGGCACGTTATTGTAAAATTCCTTAGATTCCCAGATAGGCAGCGTGTGTTGGAGATGGCCAGAGAAGCGTGCTGACTGCAAGAGCAGGACCAGGTGGTAAGCATATTCCTGGATTTCTCCAGGTGGCTACAAGGGGAACGACAGGCCTTTACACTGATTAGATGTAAACTCCATGAGATTAATTGCCAGTTCTCACTTCTCTATCCTGCACGTATGGCGATTCATCCATGGAACAAGGAGAGCAGAACCTTTACAGACCCTGAAGCAGCCCTGCGTTTTATGGAGCAAGAGCTGATGCCTCAGCAAGAAGAAGCTGTGGGGGCTCGAGGAGCAGAGAGATGAAGATTAATTCAACATAGCTGGCCACATCGGTGCAGCGGTTGGATTTCTGCTTGCGATGCCGGTGACCCAGATTCAGGAACGGACTCAGATCACTGGAGGGCTGGCTGGGGTAGAAAGATAAAGCATCCTACGGACTGATCTCCTTCTCCCGGGGGAGGCAGGGGTAGTGCCTGATGCAAGAAGGACCCCTGGTGCAGGCCGGGAGTCATGCAGCTGCCTGCGCTCGTAAAAGTAATGGAGCCGGGGTGGACGCTGGATGTCATTGCACGTCCCCACCTCCCAGGAGGAAAACAAAGAAAATAGAGGGGAGAGCCTCCTTCTCTATGAATCCCTCCCCGGGCTTCAATTTGCCACTGCTGCTGCACTCCCAACCAGACATAAGCTCACAGCCCAGAATTGGGAGAACCAGAGTCGCAGCAATGCCCTCAAGGGGGTATGCTGGGGGTAACCAGAAGATTGCGGCATAGGCAGTTGGTAGAAGCTCTTGGGGCTGTGACCATGGCAGAAACATGACTGAAGGGCCTCCCGAATAAAGACGAAAATAAAAAAAATAAAAAAAGATTAATCCAATGTACACAGAATTGCACAGAGACTTGAGTATTTTAAATATATTACCGCTGTATTTCTTTGCTTTAGACTTGGGAGCATAAATATGTACTATGACTAAACAGTCCTTAGGGGTCACAAGAGGGTGGAATGTACTTCATCTTTTGTTTTTTGGTATTTCCCCCAAATATCTTAAGAGTTCATTCTCCATGGGCTCACTATGTTATCCTATTTATGGTCTATGATGATTTGCAGCTATATCAGGGATCTGAGGTGCTTTAATTAGAAGGGTGAGTCTTGGCCTCCATCGGGATGAGAGATATGTATGCGGGGTCCATAATGGAGCTATCTCCAGCCTATAAGGGCTGGGACCCCAAGTCCTCAGTCCTGATTGTTTGAGGGGATTTCTGACTGCCCTTTGAAGACCTCACCCAGACAATTATTTCTTTAATCTCACGACTGTGAGAGAATTGATCAGAAAATGGCGGCACCTGGGGGCGTGCATTGTTACGCCTGCTTTCTTTCACACAAAGCCATGTTTTCCCCACAAGATCAGAACTGGGGTGCAAGGTTAAAAATTTGAAGTGCTGTTTATAATGTTATCAGTGGCAGCTTAGGCTGACACTGCAGTATCTAGAAGGGTACAGAATCATTTTGTTGTGCCAAGATTATTTGTTAGTTGTTCCTACGTAGGCTGAGTGGTAGTGGTACAGGGTAAAACTCCCTGAATCAGAAAAAATGAGAGTTATCCAAGTCCACTTTGAAATTCTCAGGAGACTACCTAAGGTTTAAAAGATTATTTTGCAAAAATATTAGCAATGGACATTTGAATTGTCTGGGGGTGGGGGGATGGGGAACTAAACAGCTCCTGTTTCTTTTCTTTTGTTTACTGTAGTCTTAGTTGAAATTTATTTATTTATTTATTTACGAGATTTACCAGGAAGGCATACTGAGCAACCGACCCTTGAATTTATAAGGAAGGTAGAGCAATTTTGTTTAATCTGTACTAGCATATGTGGGGAGTTGAGAGATAGCTGGGCCCCCAATCTGGGGGGGTGCACCTCTTGTTCCCTCCTCCAGGGGTCTTTTAACTTTACTCTTTCTCTGTTCTTCCTATGCTTGGAACACAACTAAGCTGGGTGCAATACCCCGCCTCTGAGGAGGAAGAGTCTCCTCCAGCCTTCTGCCCATGACATAGTAATCAGTGTCTTATCTTTTATCAATTATATATTGTACAGTTTGGCTGGATGACCTTACCCAGGTACATCCACGAACAGTAGCGGGATTTAGTGTTTGGTGGGTGTAAGTTGTTGGTTACACTGGAAGGGGGTTCCATCATTTGGGGGAGAGGGTTGTTAGGTGGGTTTGGTTTATTTGTTAAAATGTTGGGGTTGTTGGGAGTAGGGAGGGGGTCTTGTGGGAGTTATTGCTTTCAAGCAAAAGGAAACAAAATGATTGGCAGACGGGCTCGTGAGAGTGGGGTTTCTTATAATTGCATTATATTTAACAGCTTGGCAAAATGTCTACTTTAAAATGTATGTCTAGGAATGTGCGTGGAGTCAAGACGGTGGTTAAAAGGATGAAAATGTGGGCCTATTTTAAAAAGAAAAAGGGTGATATCTTGTTTTTACAAGAAATGCATTTCAACAAAGAAGTCCAGAAATTGGAAAGGGCATGGGGGGATTACTGTTGACTGCACTCTTTACCTCTAAGACCCGGGGGGGGGCAATGTGGTTTCATCCACATCTAAGGTGAAGTTACATGATGTGAAATCAGACCCCCAGGGACACTATGTGCTGACAGATGTAAATGTAGAAGGTTCAAGATTCACCATGGTGTTAATTTAAGGGCCCAACATAGATGATTCAGGCTTTTTTAATCATTTAGTGATAACTTTGGCACCCTTACCCACACAATTTAATTATAGGGATTGATTTCAATACATACTGGGATCATTCCCTAGACACTTCACATACTAGAAATAAACATTTGCCTAAAAGTTATTTAGCCTTGAGAGATTTGACGAGGGATAGGGCCTTAACAGAGATTTGGAGACACTTCAACCCAGTCAAAAGGAAATAGTCATAAAATTTTTACATGACTAGATTATTTTTTAGTTTCACCAAACATTTTGAGAGGGTCACAGTCTCCACACTATAGTCCAATTTGTGTGTCTGATCACGCACCTTTATACTTTGACTTGCTGGTGGCGGAAGACCTCCTATGACTAGACAATGGAGATTGGACCACACATTACTAAACTCAGCACCATATGAGGCCTATATTCATTGGGTGATAGCAGATGTCTTGGTCCACAACAAGATAATTGACACCTCAGCTGCAACAACTTGGGAAGCCCTCAAGGCAGTGGTTAGGGGGGAAACAATGTAATTTGAGGTGAAACTCAGTAAAGAGGCTCCTGGCCAGGAGCCAGGAGTTAGAGGAACGTATTCTGGAGTTAGAGTGTGAAATAATGCAGCTAATGCCTTAAGTACAGTGAGAGACTTTAATAGCCTCAAGGGACAACTGGCCCAAATAGCTAATAAAAGGATTGAGAGGGACATTTTGAAGGCAGAGGCCAGATCCTATTTTAAGGGGGACACAGCGGGGAAGTGGCTGGCTTGGAGGGTTCATTCTAAGCAGGCAGACAGAGCAGTCTTGGCATTGGAGTCCAAGGATGGTGCACTCACCTCTGACCCATATCAGATCAATGAGGAATTTAGGTCCTTTTATCAGTCCTTGTATACGTCTGAAGCCCCAGGGAATGCAGATCCTACCTCATTTATAAATAGAATCCAATCACCTTTGTTTACTGATGATGAGTGGGACCATATTAATCAGCCACTTTCTACCAGTGAAATAAAGGAAGCCATTTGGGACTCGAAGCTAGGAAAGGCACCTGGGCCCGATGGAATTCCTATGGAATTTTATAAATTATTCTGGGACAACCTTAGCTTTCTGTTTACTGAGATGGTTCAAGAAGCTTTGATTTCTGGTGTATTGCCTCCCTCCCTCCAATTGGCCACTACCATTGTACTCCCAAAACCTGGTAAAGACCCTACAAAATGTGGGTCTTGTAGACCCATTTCCTTATTAAACACAGATTATAAAATCGTAGCAAAAATTTTTATTAAATGAATGGAGGGGATCTTGCCCTCCCTGATTCATCAGTATCAATGTGGGTTTATAAGAGGGAGACAGGCAAAGCACAACTTATGGTGAACTATTAACATAACCTATAGGTGGTCTGGCAAAGGGAAGAGATACACATAGGGGCCTTCTGGTACTAGATACCAAGAAGGACTTTGACAGAGTGGAGTGGAACTTTATCTTTGCTACTTTGAACAAATTTTGATTTGGCTCACTTGTCACAAAATGGATTAACTTGCTCTGCTGCTTCCCTAGAGCTCAGATTTATACCAATGACACCATGTCCCCACCTTTCCTCCTCACCAGAGACACTAGACAGGGCTGCCCCCATCCCCTCTACTCTATGTTTTAACTATGGAGGTTCTGACATCTGCCATCAGGCAGCATCCTAATATCCAGGGGTGTGAGATTGGAGGCAGAGACCAAAAAAATTCTCTTTTTGCAGATGATGTCCTGTTATTTATTAGGGACCCAGAGGTATCTATTCCGGCATTGACCAATTTGTTTGTAGAATATGGCCCTATGTCAGGCCATAAAATAAATTGGTCTAAATGTGAGTGGCTTCCATTAGGAGAAACAGAAACTAGTTACAAGACTAATCCAGCACCCTCTATAAAATATCTTGATGTAGCTATCCCCAGTAAACTAACTTCTCTTTTTCATCTGAACTATATATCTTTACTGAAAAGGGTTAAGGACCAGTGTGACAGATGGAAAGGCTTTCCTTTAACTCTCATAGGTAATGTCAATCTTGCTAAAATGTTTATCCTACCCCAAAGCCCTTACCTTTTCCAGTCCCTTCCAGTATGGATTCCCAAATCTTATTTTAAATCCTTGAAGGGAGCAATTGGTTCTCTCCTTTGGGGTGCTAAAAGACCCTGAATCTGGCAGGAGTTCCCGTGGAAGTCTGTGCTGGAGGGGGATTGGGTCTCCAAAATTTGACTCTTTACTACATAGCTGCCCAAATCTCTGTCCTACAAGATACTTATGAGAACAAGGTTGAGGTGAAAACCTGGGTGACGGTGGAAAATGAACATAATCCTCAAAAATTGATTCCCTCCAGTTTGGCATCTTTGCTAAGTGGTATTTCTGGGCAAAAAAGTAAGAACCCTTTTACCAGAACCTCAATCAGGTCCTGACTTAGGGCCCACGAGATCCTGAGTTACCCCCCTACTCTCTCCCTGGACTCCTCTATTAGGGGATGTGTGTGGGAAGAAGAGAGGACTCCTGCCCCGGTGAGACGGGTTTTTGAAAGTTGGGTGGGGAAAGGAGTTACGTGCCTGGCACAACTATATGAAGGAGGCTTCATACTTTCTTATCAAGAACTGGTGAGGAGATATAATTTGCCTCCTCCTAGTTTTTCACATTCCTTCAGATTCACTCCTGACTACAGAGATGGGACCCAGGTAGAATCCTATGTCGATCGCCCCTCAAGGAACTCCTGAGGCAGGCAAAATCCTCTAACAAGTTGTGAATAATGACAGCGTGTTATAAAGTCCTCCTAAATGCTCTCCTTGACTTGGGTTTGAGATTGAAACAAAGATGGGACAGAGACCTGGGGGAAGAGACCTTCTAACTGGGTGACTGGCAGGTGGTACTGAAGAGGGGCATGCATTGCTCTGTTAATAACAAAATCAGGGCTATCCATTATAATATACTACATAGGGTGTACTTCACCCCAGTATTAGCTCACAAAATTGACCCCGATCGCTCAGACAGATGCCCAAAATGTCAGGTAGAAAAGGGAAGTTTCATTCATTTGTTATGGAGTGCCCTACCATACAGGTTACTGGGAGGGAATCACCTCCATTATGCAAAATATTTTACAAGATCCACAGCACCTAGGTATTTGTGAGGCTATTCTAGGACTCCCAGGGGGCAGGGGTCTTGACCACCCATTATGGGCCCTCAGCATGGCGATAGGAAAGCAGATGCTTGCCACTGGGGTCAGGATTTAGCTCTGACAGTGACAGAGTGGGCACAAAGGCTCTTACAGTGTATGAAAATTGAGCACAACCAGTTCAGGGCACTAGACAGGGAGGAAAAATTCACTAAGATTTGGGAGCCCATTGAGAATGCAATCTCCCGGGGTTGATTTTCTACACTATGAGGCTTCTTGATTGTAGATTCCCATGTCTTTCTTTTCCCTTTCCTTTTGCCTTGGATTTTGACATAGGTTCTCCAGACTTCACGCACATATTCCATGCATAGTCTTGCCTATTTTGCATAACGAGTGTTCTACCTGAGAGGGTGAATTAAAAGCTTGTATAGGTTTCTTTTTCATTCCTCAGTCGACCAACCCTCAGAGACATTCCAGGATAATTGAACAAGCTAAGAATCGGTGTGTCCTGCAAAGAAACTGACAACCACAATGGACTTTACACTTTTCTAACTATTCCCAGCAATTATTAAAGTACACATGTTTCCAGATTAGAAGTATTGTTAGGGGGAAGTCTGGTTGTTGTAACTGTATAAATCTATACAAGTCTGTTGATTTCAAATATGAATCTGTTACACTGTTTACCTACCTCTCAGGGGTAGCTAAGTGTGCTGATCTACAATAAATAAAGTTTGAAAAAAACATTTAGGGTAAACTGACACAAGCAGGGAAATGTGGTGGTAAGGTTTCCAACCCTAAAACCACGCTCCCACCCTGCAAGCAGCAAAAAGAAAAAACTTTATGGTTTTGGCTGTCCTGAGTCTTGGCAAATCAGGCCAGGGGTCTTCCTTGGGTTATCAATAGGGCTGTGCAGAATGTGAAATTCTGCCATCAGAATTCCTGCTTAATGGAAATTCTGCCTCTGAAATGCTTTGCAGACTTTCTTTTTAAATTCTGCGGAATTTCAAGAAGCATTTCTATACAAATTGTGGAATAATTTTCCATAGATCATGTAAATTTGTGGATCGCTGAAAAAAGAATCTGCAGTTTATGTGAACTTCAGATTGTTATTCCACAAAACACATTTCACATTTGGAATGTCAAAATTCTGCAAATGATGTCCACAGAATTCCATTCCATCAAAAATTCAACATTCCACGTAGCGGAAGTTAACAACCCTAATGCTCACCCCATTCTCATATAGTCTACAAATCTGAGCTTATTTGCTCATGGAATGGGGATAGCATTAGGGATGAAAACCCCAAGGAAGACCCCAGGCCTGATTTGTCAAGACTCAGGACAGAAAAAATTTAAAGATTTTTTTTCTGCTTGCAAACCCTAGCACCACATTTCCCTACGTTTGTTGGTTTAACACTAACTGGTGCATTAACAATGTTTTTTGCAATGAATTGTAAATAAAGGTAGTTCTTCATCCCATACTGTCATGAATCCCAACTGAATACTATCTGGCAAGCTGTAGCACCCAATACCACAGCAAACTGTCATATAGCATGAAGTAGTAATACTATTTTTATGTCCTTCAATCTTTGAATCTGCATGAACCTGATAGTACACGGCTTGATGATCCCCAGGATACCACACACCCGCAGCCTCTTCTGCTGCTCAGTCTCTTTGGTCTTCAGGTCTTCCACCAGTCTGTCCTCTACAATTGAGGCACCATGGTTAAAGAAGCCCTCCTCCATGCTGAATTAGCTTGGGTCATCCTCTTTGTCAATGGCCTCACTGTAGTGGCACACCCGGAGCAGGGAAGCTGTAGCAGGGAGGCCAGAGTCAGTGGCTGTCAAGGCTAGAATGGCACCACTGCAGGACAGCAGCAACTCACCAAGATACCATGATAGATATCTGGCTGAGAGTGCAGGATCTGCTTGCTATCTTGCAGCATCCCAGAGTTCCTTACTCCCCCCTCCAGCAAGATCACCTGTCTACCTATACACTAACTGAGAAGGTCTCCAGACTCATCTAACTCATGACCTAAAAATACCACTGAGCTGTTTTCCAACTCATCCAGGTCTGCACCTCTTAACCATACCTGCCTGCTAACTCTGCTGCTGATTGAGTGTCCTTCAGCTTCGGAGAAGGTTTCCTGATCTTAGACTTGAAAGAACTACCATATTGTTTTCCATCTTGGCCAGGTCTGCACCTTTTAACTACATTTGCTGCTGCTGCTGTCATTTAATTGACTGTTCCTGTATGTCAGTGGGACAATTTGCCTAAAGAACTGGGTGTGTGCCTGGGGTATCCTACTTGAGATAGGGGGCTCTGTGGTGAGCCAATAGATGTGCGGTATTACTCCAGTGGGAGGAGCTGTGCACTTTAAATCTGTGTGCTCACTACACAGCATGAGTGCTGAGCACAAACGTGAGTGGCCGTGCCACTCAGTAAAAATAAATTTAGTATAATGGCTTCTTGACTTGGTTTTTTAAATCTCAATCTGTTGACTGGGATCACTATAAATTAACATTAGGTTAACTTTTATTAAGAATTACTTTTAATTTTGATGTTATAAGATTTGGGATAGTAAAATTATTTGGTATTAGCCACTAGTGGGATAAACCTTCAGACACAGATAAGTTTTATATCTTTAATTTTTTTAAAACTTTTTTTTGTTTTTAAGTTTTAAAACATGTTGCTCTATGTTTTACTCTTGTGCTGCTTTACCTATGATATGTACACAGAATCATTTGCCCAAAAATATAAGTCAGAATCCCCTGTTGGGTATGAACTTGGTCAGGAGTTTTGGGGTGCCTACCTTGTGTTAATTAATGAATGGAGCAGATCCAGTGTTCTACAGTTCAATGCACAATTTAGGGTCTCTTGTTTCTTTCATTTTTAGTCTCTCAGTCTTTACCCAGGAAACCTATTTTTTTCTAAAACTGTCATTATTGGTAAACATAAAATCAGGTTTTATCATAAACTTTTTTACCAGGAGACTTATAGCTTTGCTGTTGCTGCTTTCAAAATCAGTCCATCCTCATCCTGGCCCTGTTAACTTTCCTAATTGTATTTCTGAGGCTTCTATTCAACAAAATGTAGGACACAAGCAAGTTAATTTTACTCTCAACATTGTTCACTTAAACATTCAAAGTTTACATGCCAAATGGTCCTCATTTGAGGCAAGGATTGTTCAACATGACTTTGATATAATTACCTTAAAACTTGGTTAACGAGTACAATTGATGATGATAAAGTACACTTGCATGGATATAATGGGCAGGATTCATGAAGTGGTGAATCTCTAAGTCCCACTCTGCAACTGCTGATGTGGACTGTAAATGCCCACAGCTGCAGCAGTTGCAATTCATAGCTACTTCCACCAGCCGTAGCCCATTCCCGGGGCTGCGGCTATCACCCTGGTGACAACACCAGCAAGCAGCCATAACCCATGGAGCTGGTCATAATCCGGCTCCACCTTTATGAATACCTGCACCTGTGGGTAACCTGCAGCTAGGCAAGTGGCTACCCACTTGCGCAGCAGTTTACCTGCAGCTGCAGGTCTTTCAAAAGCTTCGTGAATCCTGCCCAATGTTTTTAGGAAAGACAGAAGAGCTAAAAGGGGAGGGGGGACATTAATCTAAACAAGATCTAAATTTAAATGTACCACAATAGATTTATTTTCAGACAATTCTAAGTGTGATCTGGTTTCTCTTGCTCAGACTTTTGGACAGGACAAACATCTTGAGGTTAGTTCTATCTATATTCCACCAGGACACATTAAAGAGGGAATTGATAGTTTATCTATATTTAAAAACTCTTGCATTGTTAATAAAGTAAGGATGTTACTGGGTGACTTTAACTGCAACTGGGAATCAAAAATTACTCCTGTGATTGAGGAGACATTGTTAGAGATGGTGGTCCACCAGATTATTAATGAAACAAGATATAACCATAAAACAGGGTTTGGGTCAGTCTTAGACTGGATTGTGGTTTCACATCCTGACAATGTCACCTCATTACAGGTTTTATCAGATGCTATTAGTGACCATTGCCCAGTGCAATGTAATTGGTCAACCAAGGCACCCCCCCCAGTCTTTATTGAGATCAGAAACCTTAAAAAATTTACATCTGCCTTGGTCATTGTTGAATGCAGCAAAATTGATTGGTCAGTTCTCAAAACCATCAAAAATATAGATGAATATATTCATTTATTTTCTCAATTATTTAACACCATAATGGATAGGATTGCACCAAAAAATGTATGCACACAAGGGCTAATAAGAACAAGTGGGTTAATGAGCAGATTATAAAATTAATGAGACTCCAGGATATGCCTGGAAAGAACACAAAAAAAGTTTGGATCATTCTGATTTAAGAACATATAAACAATTAAGGAACCAATGTAAAACAGGGGTTCATAAATCTAAAAGAACTTATTTTCTTTCTGAACAGGTTAGACACTCTTATAACCCCAAAAGACCTGGCAACTGTTGAATGACTTAATAGGAAAGGGACACAAAGAAATTGAGTTTGCTATCAAAGATGCAGATAATTTAATAAGGGAACTTTACACCTGGCAGAATTATTCAATAATTTTTTGGGTGACTTAGATAAATACTTGGATAAAGGCAGTCTAACAATGTCCCCTATCAACACTTTGGTATCCAGTCCTGACCCAAAATTTTATTTTAAAGCATTAACTTCTGCTATTGTCAGGGATTATGTTCTTAAGAATGATTCCAAGCCAAACATTGGCTATGATAATATTGATTTTATGTTTCTCAAACTGGGCATTGATGTTTTGTCATCTCCTATATCGGACTTATTTAATCTCTCATTATGTTCAAGTAATTTTACCAAGGTGTGGAAAATGGCCATTATAAAACCTTTCCTTAAGTGTGGTGGGTGGGATAGCTTGTCAAACTTTAGGCCAATCTCCCTTTTACCGCCACTATCAAAGATACTTGAGAGAACAGTTCTCGATCAAACCATGGAATATTTGGCCAAATATGACCTACTTTCTAAATTCCAGCATGGGTTTAAGCCCAAATATGGTACCAAAACAGCCTTGGTGGGGTTCACTACTGCATACAGGGTTCTCTTGACAAAGGGGACTCTGTTGCAGCTGTCTTTGTGGACCTCACCAGGCCTTCATCTGGTTAGTCATAATTTGGTTCATTCAATACTCTCCGAGGTCAATTTTCCACTGAGGTTTCTGATTGGTTTGTTAATTATCTCACTAATAGGGCCCATAAAACTATTATTAATGGAACATTTTCACAATCTGGAGAAACCAAGTGTGGAGTCCCACAGGGCTCCATATTAGGTCCCCTAATCTTTTCACTTTACATGAATTCTGCCCCACAAACTTGCAAAAAGTCTCAAATGATTTTATTTGCCAATGATGCTGTCATCTATTACTCTAATAGTGATCTAGTTGTTGCAGCTGATGTTGTTCAAAATGATTTTTTGTTATTTCATAGTTGGTTAGTTTCCAAACAAATGATATTGAATGTTAAAAAAAAGAACAAGTATATGGTGTTTTCTGGTTCTAAAAAAACAGGTCAGTATCTTCCCCCTTATGTTAAATCTACATGGGGACACAGTAGAAAAAGTCAATCATTTTAAATATCTTGGGGATTAACATTTGAAACTCATATTTCTACAACTTTAAAAAACCATCCATTGGAGACTAGGAGGTTTATATAGAATTAAAAGGTTTTTGACCCCTTTATCAAGGGTACAACTTACACATGTTTTTTTTTTTTTACTAGGTGTATTGGATTATGGCATATGTATATATTCATCTACTAGTGAAAAATTTCTCTCAAAACTCAAAGTTACATTTAATAGTATATTGAGATTTGTGACTGGACTTCCCTACAAAACCCATTGATGTGACCTTTTAAGAATGGTTAATTTCCCTTCTATGGAAAATAGAATAAAGATAAAACTAGGCACCTAGCGATTTAACGTTTCTAGGGGCCATCTCCCTATTACTTTATGTTTGTGGTGAGCACCTTGGACAGTGATCTGGGGAGCACTTACTGAAAGTACTGTAGATCCCCTCTCACTGCCCATGCTAGCGCTACACAAACTATCACTCTGTAGACTGGTGCTATTCATGTAGCGCTATTCTAACTGGGTACCTTTGTGAGTTGCCCCTGAGGCCTGCACCCTGTTATTTATTACTGTGACAATGTCAGTTACACTATCTGTTGAACAGTTAGTGAAACAATATCCTTGATTCCTTTTATAGCTATGTTTACTATGTCTCATACTTCCCAGTCTAAGTCTACTAAAAGAAATCACAGTGCTGCTGCACATTCAACTGTTATTGATATGGACAATATGATTCATGCCACTAATAAACAACATAGCGACAATAATAATAACATCACCAGGACTGGTACTAAATGTCCTGAACCAAAAATGTAAGTTAGCAATGAAATAATACTAGAATTTCAGAAAGAACTGACTGCAATTACTTGAAGAGGTACTGAACATTTTGCCACATGTGCAAGCAAGGATACTTCCAGCTGCTGAAGCAGCATATAAGATGGCACCCTCCTCAAATATAAGCTCAGATGCTGAGGCAGTGAATGCTGATAGAGATGGTGGTAATAGTGGGGACTGGGAATGAGATATCCCAGGCTATGTCCCACATAATGATGATGGAACAACCAGTCCTTCTTAATCTTGTGGAACTGAAGTCGATAGTTTCAATGAGGGGGTAGGAGGTGATGCCACTGTAAAGCATGAGATGCAAGTATAGAAAAAAAATAATATGCTAAACATAAGAATAAGATGAGTATTACTGAGCACAATTCATCTTAACAGGGAAATAGCAGTGTAGGGTTTCCTCCAAGCCCCTTAACTGTACAAGGCATAGTGACAATCACCATGGCACAATGCATAAAAGGTAAATCTTTACAGTAGAATTTATTTTTATATTGACCCTGTAGACCAATCTTGACCTGTATGCAGTCTGAGCAAAAAGAGTATGAGTCATGGTGGCAAACTGGAAAATTTTGGAACCTCAGTAATGATGTGAAATGCAAAGGCAAAATACCCAACTGAGTGTGGCAGCACAAGGGGCAGTGTGGTTGGCATAGGTGGTAGTGGATGTGGTGATGGCAATAACCATAGTGACAATGAACTGGAAGCAGTAACTGACACTGAATCACTTTATGTGTCCTAGCAGTCTTCTCAGACAAACATAGATTGTTTTCTGACACCGTCAAGTACTGGAAAATCCCAAAGTAGTATTCCACTTCAAAAAGGTGTGAAAACTACATTACCCTAAAAATTAGAAAGATCTCAGCAACTAACATTTAAACAATCTGTTGTAAGTAGATAACAATTTACCCACCAGCATCCAACTTGCCAGTTGTTAAACAGAGCTATTTCAGAGCTGTTGGCTGATTGTCAACTTGGCTTTTTGCTTTGGTTGCCCAAAAGGTTTCCTCAAGTTCATGAAATGGATTGAACCATGGTACACCATTCTCTGTCAAACATATCTAATGAAAAATGCTGTTCCATAGTGGTATGACTAAGTGTGTACTGAAGTCTTTAAGCAGTTGAAACTCTCTGAGGTGAAGCAGGTTCACATAACTGCAGATACAGTATATGAACCAGCAACCAAACAATTGACTACATGACTGTTACAGCTCATTGTGCATATTTTCAGTCAGAAAGTAATAACCCCCATTCCACCACAAGCAGTAGGAAGCAGGCTGTATTATGTGTAGTCACTTCTGAGGAAAACCATACTGCTGTGAATATTTTTTCCAGGAGCTGGAATGACAATTCCAGAAATGACTTGCTCTGTATTCCTCATCTCCAGGGTTTATAGTGTTAGATGATGGTTCCAACATAGTCAAAGCTGCTAGAGATGGCAACTACCAACACATACCTTATTTTGCACATTGTTTAAATCTTCTCATTCATATTTTCTTAAATGGAAACAGAAATTTTGAAAACCTGTTAGGTGTTGCTAGGAAAATATGTGGGCATTTCAGCCACTCTTTGAAAGCACAAAAGAATCTTGAAGTGGCTGTAGAGGTCAAACAACTTACCACTGCATACATTAAAGCAGGAAGCACCAACCTGATGTAATTCAACATTTTACATGCTGGAAAGGCATAGTGAACCAAAAAAGCTGTACCTGTCTACACTATGCAGCATCAAATAGGTAAAGCAGACATCATGCTCAGTTCCAGCAGTTGGAGTCTACTTGAATCTTTGGTTACTTTATTGAGGCTGCTACAGATGATGTCAGTGTGGACAGTACAACTCTAAGTCAAATTCTTCCACAAATAAGATTGCTTGCCATTTTCCTTGATGACATAAAGAAAGACTTTCAGTCAAAAGAAGACACCAAAGCTGTTTTGCTGGCAGATGACCTGATTCTCAGACTGTGGACTGATCAGAGAATAAATGCCATGTTTAAGAATGACACCTATGTGTTAGCTACATTGCTAGAGCCCCACTTTAAGGGGAACACTGAAGCCATCCTTCCTGCAGGTGGCAGATATTGAGCATTGTAGAGATCTGCTAACCAAATGTGACATTGCCCCCCCCAACAGCATTAACTGATGTACAGCAGTCAAACTCTGCCGAACCATCAGAGTGTGCCTCTGACGCAGACAATAGGACATCTCTAAATTCTTCACAATTACCAGTGTCATCGGGAGGGAAAGAACATCTTCAGCTACTTCTCAGGCACCTTACGTTCAGGGTCAGAAAGGTACATCAATTCTGAGTTACCTGCAACAACATAGCTTAGTATCCTGTAAAGAACATGCAGCTGGTTCATCTGCCAGACTGGCAACTGTCTTTCACAGCACAATGATCCAGAAGTATTTCTTTGCAGACCAAACTGTGATTGTTCTCCAGGAAGATCCATTACTCTACTGGAAATGAAAGAAAACAATATGGCCAGATCTAGCAGATCCTTGCAATAATGTACCTCAGCTGTCCACCTTCAAGTGTATATTCAGAATGCTTATTTAGTGCAGCTGGAGGAACAGTCACTGATGATAGAACACTGCTAAGTCTGGTAAATGTGGAACAACTTACATTTCTCAAAATCAATGCTGACAATTTCCCAATTGTCCAAACCACTGAATTATGTAATTCTGACCCTAAACATGAGCAACAGCCTGCAAACAGTGATACTGAATATGATGACTAGGTTGTGTATGAAACGAGTAGAAAATCCTGTGTGGAGTGGTGTACTACCAAATCTGGTAACTTAACATTTGCTAACACATCTCTGTCTCAGCAGTTGCAACTGTCCCTCTGACATAAATCCTGCCATGGTCACAGACAGTTCATCGACAAACAGGCATGTTAGTAATTTTTCTTACAATGTGGCCACAATTATTTAAATTTGAATTAGCTCCATATGAGCACTACAGAAATTCTGGAAGGACCATTGCTAATAACTTACCGGCCTTATATCATAGTTGTTATGGCAGATTCTTCCACTGACATCACTTTCCCTCAGTTTTACTGCCATTCTCCTTAGACACATACTAATGATAAAATATGCCATCACCATTGCCAGCATGCCAGTCACATGTGCCACACTACTCTTAGTTTTGTCAGTCATCAGTTTATTATGTTTGATCTCCGCCATGGGTATAATTTTTGGAAACAGCAGCAGGCTCACTCAGAGTAGCTGCACCTCTCATACTGACTTCAACAATGCCCTCCATGGGTATCATTTTTTGAAACAGCAGCAGGATCACTCACAGCAGCTGCACCTCTCATACCTGCCTCAGCAATGCCTGCCATGGGTATAATTTTTGAAACAGCAGGAGGCTCACTAAGAGCAGTTGAGCCTCTCGTACCTGACTCAGCAATTCCCGCTGTGGGTATATCTTTTTGGAAACAGCAGCAGGCTCACTCAGAGCACCTGCACCTCTTGTACCTGCCTCAGCAATGCCCACCATGGGTGTAAGTTTTGGAAACAGCAGCAGGCTCAATCAGAGCAGCTGCACCTCTCATACCTGCCTGACTAATGCCCACCATGGTGGGCAGGGTAGGGTAATAGGATAGTAAAATCAGGTAGTAACAATCCAATCAGAGCCAACTATCCATTTTTCATCAGGGTATTTTTAGGGTCATTTTGTGTAGTTTAGAGGTACCTGTGGGTGGCATTTCAGGTTGGTCATTTCACTACCCACCCATCCCTGCTGCTTGACTGGTAACATGTACCACAAGTTACCAATCAAGCAGCAGTAGACTGACTCACCTTGGTTACTAGTGATGTCACAGTCAGTGAGTTCATAATGCAGATGATGTCTAGGGAGGTGTACAACTAATTATTTCTGCCCCCAGGTAGACTGCTGTTTCACACATCACACCTAGTAGTGTCAGGTAAAATATTTTTTAATTAGCAAAACAGAAAAGAAAGAATGCTTCAGACACTGTACAATATGTGACAACTGACTACGTCTGGAGGTTATTAATCCCAGGCCGTACACTAGCTCTTCAAAGAACATGCACCTCGCCACTAACTTTAATTGCAGAATTTAAGTTGCTCAACCCAACTCATGTGCAGCATTGCTAATATGACCACATTGGTTGGGGAGAGTAACTGGTAAACGTCTTCTGATAATGTTTTTGAGAAAGTATCTAAGGACATATCCTAGAAAGTGGTAGTGTATACTGCTATTTATTTACCCAGTTTGTTTAGCACTGGTCTGGTATACTGTATGTTTGTTTGTTTTTTTGTGGCTGACGTACAGTATCCATGATCAAGATAAAAAAAAAAAAAACTGTCCTCATAGTGAATCTGCACAAACAAGATAAAATAGATTGAATAGCATTGGGAGACCAGCTGAACCAATGCTTGATGACATCACAGCACAGCTATGCAACATTCCAACCAGATCAGTGAAGTTCAAATAAACAGTTAAGAACTGCAAACAAGATCTAATTTGATAGGTTTACTTTTGAAAATGTGTTGTACAAACCAGATATGCTTAGACCTAACCCAAAATATGGCATTTATCTTTAGTTGTGAGGGGACCTTTACAACTAACTCATGGCTTTTGATCCTGCCCCCTCACAGATGCATTAACATCGCATATTCTGAGTTAGGCCATTGCATATATTATACACAGTATATTTGCTAACAGACAGCTATGGGACACTTGTGCTTTTTGTTTCACAAATTGTTCATGGCAAAACCTAAATATTTTATTCTTTACCTCTTTTGTGAGAAGGGGGTTTGCAAAAGCAAATATTAATTAAAAAATGCCAAAATTTACAAATATTCACAAAAAAGGGATTTTCCCATTGGACTTAAGGATGTAAGAAGGAGAAAAAAACATCAAAACCTCATCACTGCACCAAAACCTATGAATGGCTATTGCAGCTAAGCAGCTACCATAGAGACAACATTCTGAAGATTAAAACAGCTGATACCAGACTTTAAGAAAATGATTAACATGAGCTGGGTATTCCTTTGGGCCAATAGAAGTCTGTAAACTCAGGTTTCCCTAGAAACTGACCCTAATTGGCATTCTTCATCAAAGGTAGCTAGTGAAAGAGGAAATCATTTCATATGTCTCCCTGTGCTTCTATGACTTCATTAATCCCTTGAACCTCACACCAAACCATGCTATGCATAAATTTGCCATGCCATACATCCCTGCTGCAATATAACTTATATGCTATGTTTTTTATGCCTATTCTATGTATGTGTTGCTTTTTATTCCTAGTATGCATTTTGATTCTTTTGCATACATTTATCACTTGTATTGTGATTCTATTGCCCTTTGTATCATAATACTGTCTATTATATATTCTATATATGCTTCATTGTGGATATGTTGAACTTTCTGGCTGTCCTAACCAGGACCTCTTTGTAAATGAGCATTGCTCAGTGGAGGATTATCCTTGTACAACAAATACAATTGAACTGAATTGAAAACTGAACAATGTACATGGTGCATAGCCTATGGAAGCGGGATCAGATTATTATTTGGTTGGTGACAATGTAAAGTTGTACCTATAGGTGCCTATGGATATCCCCACATTTCTTTGTTACCTAGCTGGTAACCAGTTTGTGCAAATGAAGTATACTGCAGCTCAGCATGTTTCTTGTCTGCCAAATACAAGGTAGGGAGAGAACAATCCAAACAACCCCTCCTCCAGTTACTATATATGAGCATTTATTTATTCCTAGAAGACAGAGGTTTTGAAATATGAGCAGCTATCACTAGTGGCAAACAGCATGTTTCTCTCTGGCACTGAAGTTTTATTAAGTGCTAGTTCATCCCCCATGCCCCCCCCATGTACTTAGGAAATAATATTCTTATTTACTGTGTTGCAAATCCTGGAGGCCAGCAATCGGAAAGAGGGAGTAAGCTATGCTTCCCTGTCAGTTTGATTTTTATTCAAACTCTGCTCCAGGAAATGCTTCTGCTCTGATTGTGTCCTGCGGCTTGCCTCATTCATAGAGTGTGAAGCATAGAAATGAAAAACGCTTTAACATTGTTTTGAACATGATGAAGCATAGAAATGAAAAATGACTTTGTAATTATATTTTAAAAATAATAAAATGTATACACTGCTACAATTTGTTATAATTAAGAGGGTACACAGGTACGTTGTTCCTTCACTATTTCCTGTCATATTTAGTAGTTTACCCATGAAACTATCTCCTAGAGGCTAATCCTCCATGTTAAACTCCCTGGTTCAAACAGAGTGACTCATCACAAGACGGTAAGTGCACTTCAAAAGATTTTATTGTAGGTGCACTGCATTTGCATAATTAAACAGTTGAGCAAATACAGAAATAGTTGTGACTATGATAAAATGTAGAATGAGACAGAAAATATTTCATTTAGAATGAAGAAGTAATATCCCTTTGTAGGCAAAATACATCTTTTTAGCCAGGGAACCCTATTGTGTTTGAATCACAAAGATCACTCTGTGAAAAATTAAATCTCATATTGAAAGACTGTGTCATCTTTTATGATGGATTAAAAGTTTACAATTTATTCCCCTGCTAGAGTTTCTGTGGATAAGGTACTCCTGGGTAGCAATATCAGAGCTTCATTAAAATGCAAACTAGAGCACCTTGCCAAAAAGTTTCACCCTGGGAAGCAGTAAGAAAAAAAGTTGTGGCACCAAATTAAAAGCAATAGTTTTGCTACTAAGCTGGCACTTACTCAGCAGGATCCCAGCAGGTATTATTTTATCTGCAGCTTGGTGGAATCCTGTGGACTCCCCACTGTCACCCGTCGTATCACTGTGCATGGATGACTGGGAACAGTATATAAGGAATGGATGGTGATAAATAAAAAACAGAAATTCAAAGGCAGAAGGGAATGAAATATTACAGTTTGATATTTATGGAAATTAACTTGAGTCTAGCTGTCAGTGTTTCTCTAACTATCTTCATACTCCCCTGGCAACTGCAATGATTACCCAATACTCTGTTGCCTTAGCTGCCTCTCAGTACCCTGAAATCTGCCTCTGATTTTAATACTCTGTACCTAATGTTGCCAAGGTCCATTATTTTGTACACACTTGCTTTGCTCTGGCTCCATTATGTTTGACTTGTCATCTATACTTTTTGTACTTTGAATTTCTGTATTTTGTGTTTTATCTAATGTTTGCCTCCTGTGCCATTGTCATGGCCTGGGTCATGCTGGAAAATGGTCCCTGGGATCAATGTACTTACCCAGTTATCAAAGTCATAAATAAATAAATACAACTTTGTGTGAGCTCATATCTCAACCATATACAGTGAGACTTGCCTGTTAGTACACAGCATAGTAAGGACATCACAATATGAAAATCATTTCTTGCAGTCCCTTTGGTCCCCAAGGCATCCTTAGCAGACATGTTCTACTATAATATATAGGATAAAGTATGGGGTGCAGTGTGTTATGAGAATTTAAAACACACCTGAGTTGTTGGATGGCACATAAACCCTGAGGGTGAAGTCCGAGGGGTTTATGATAGCCATCCAACAATGAGGGTGTGTGTTAAATTTGAGTGAAACACACTGCACCCCATATTTTCTTTTATATAATTGAAGGGCTCCATTTTTTTCTGTTGAGTTTTGGCTTTCAAAAAATAACTGGAATCTTACCTTGGAGATGAACGCTTTTATTTGTCTGAGAAAAAGAGAACGGTGCTTGAATATTAACATTTAATTATTTAACTGGTAATCAGAATGAACAGAATAAACACTTAAAGAGTCTATAACTGTGCAGATGCTTCCAGTAGAGTTTCATGTTGCAACGTCTGTTTTGCAGTGATGTCATCATTTGACCTGCAGAGGAAAGGTTAGGGTTTAAAGGGAGAGCAGTTAGGGATCGTGGCAAAGTGTGAACTGTAGAAGTTAGGTTTGACAGAGTAAAACATTATATGTGTTACTTTTTTTCGGTTTAGGTGATGTGAGGCTGGTGGAGAATATATCAGATGGAGATAACACCACTAAGTAAGTGAGTTTTTCTAGTCTGTGGTGTATGAATTGAAATGGACAGTTGAAAGCTTGCACTGTGTTTCTTTGGTTTTTGTCTGAAGCGCTTTGCTAGGGGAAGGGAGCGCGTGAATGCCGTAACACCTACTCAGGTGTTACGGTATTTAATACGCGTTTTTTTCTATGTAAAAAAAATGGAGCCCATTAATTATATATTGGATAATGCTGTATCTCTCTCTCTCTCTCTCTCTCCTTTTTTCAGCTTTGGCAAACCGTTCTTGCCCAGACTCAGCCTATCAGTGTTACAAGCTTTTTCAAACACTTCAAATACCTGCCATGGTACCCAGTAGCTGCCACCACTCAGCATAGATATTGTTTCAAGGTATCTACTGTAGGTCTGAATTCCTCCATGGCCACTGTTCACACAGTGCTCGAAAGCAACTGTCCCACCCCTCTCCGTTACAACTCAGAACCCTTTATTTTTGAAATTGATTACAGTAATGGTAGCCTTCTCTTCAGAGACAGAAACACAATTTGTCAAGTATAAATCAATTAGTTATACCTCAAAAGATTCAGTCACAGAAGCATGAAGTATATAAAATATTTTTAATACTTCAGGATAGTTATACAAATGATACATGATACTACACTAAGCCTATGGGGAACAGTAATTCTAAAGAAATGGAAAATAATATGGTTTGAACAGTAGGTTACGCACATAAAAAAACTCTCTTTCGCTCTCTCTCTAGAGATAGATAGATAGATAGATAGATAGATAGATAGATAGATAGATAGATAGATAGAGATAGACAGTAGATATCCAGCAAGATAGAATGGCTTACCATAAAAGGAACTTTGGTGAATCAGGGCAGATTCAAGCCCTTAGATGGTAGTTTGTTTGTAGTCCCAAACCTGACTGCATATTTCAGGCTCCACCAGACCTTAAAACTCTCCAGCTGCCCCTCCCCCATGACACATCATCTAGCATGTCACTGTGACATCATAGTTTCAACATTCTATGTGTCTCGAGACCTTGATTGGAAAACTAGTCTGATCTAGACTTTAGACCAAAAAGATAATTTTTTTTTTTTCAAGACCAGACCCAACAGGAATGTTTGGTTTAGCAAGCAGCTTCCTCAGATGAAATTGACACTTTCTAAGCTGCCCCATAAGATGTCCAGGGGTCCTGCCAAAATAATGGAGAACACAGATAGTAAATTGCCACTGAGCAAGTAGGTCTGTCTCTGATAAGAATCTTGACTTTTTCCCAGGAATGTCTCAGTATCTGTTACATTCCAACTGATACCCATGCAGAAAGAACCGAATACAAATAATAACAAAATACAGTGACAGGTATACTTAAATTGTTACAGCAGCCCATATTATAATTTATTAATCCAATATAGTCCAGTTGAAAATAAATCATCTCAATTTTCTTTTCAGGTCCCATTACTACTTAATTAAAGCTGAGTATATTGACACGGAGGGAGGAAAAGTGACGTGCTGAAAATCAAATAGTGAGCAGTAATTCTGGTTGGATTTGAAACCAGATCTCTTGCTGCACAGGTCTGTGTGTTCTAAACAGTATGCTGTACTGACATTTATGAGTACTACCTATGTGATGATTAGTGAGGTACTGTACCTGCCAAGCTGTTCTATCATATGACTATTTAGTCAATCTAGTTTCACCCAGCCTGACTGTTACCATATTTGCACAATCTTATTTTACTTTTTTTTTTACGTATTTAAATCTTGGATTAATAATACCTTAGCGCTATGAGCTCATTTGCAAAGCTTCCATGTCAGAATAAAATAACATACATTAACAGACAATAAAATACAATAAGAAATCAGGGTACATTGTGTTACAAAAAGGCATAATCATAGTGCTAAGAATGGTACAACCAAGGAATAAGACAAAAATGTTTCAAGGTAGGTACAATAATAAGTAACTAAGTGATTCAGAAGGACAGAAATTATTAAAATGGACTAGGCATAAGTGCAGCTGATGCCTTGGTATAAGCTTAGAACTATAAAAGGTATATGCCAGGTTGAGACAGATGCTTCAGGTAGGTTAAAGATTCTAAGTAACAAAAAATTGAGAAGGTTAGCTAAATGATCAGGGCATAATGCAGCCAGAGGCATTGTCAGTGAGTGGGAAAGGTGGGAGGTACAGGTAAGGAGGAGTGAAGGGGGACAGGTAGAGGGTACAGGTGAGGAAGGGTGTGGGTAGGGGGCAGGAAGGTGTAGGGAGAGGTGGGGTGGGGAAGGACAGATAGTGCTAGTGGTGCTAGAACTAGTTTACAAGGGGGCAGGGCTATAGGTTGCAGCCACAGCTACTAGTGGTTGTGATGTGTGCCCAAAGTTTATTTTTAAAAAGCCCAATCTTAGGGTCAGCAGTGATATCACCAGGTAGGCCAGTAAACCAGTAGGGGGTACAGTAATCAAAGGTCCTCTGTCACTTGGTTGTGTGGTGGAAAGGGACTTGGTAAGAATGACTGGTCATGTCCCTAGTCCTTTGGAGGTTTGATGCTGGATTGAGTGTTTTCAGGAGGGCTGGTGGGTTAGTCCAAGAACAATTTTCTTGGCCAACAGGCAGGACTGGTATTTTATCCTTCCACTGAGCTGAAGCCAGTTTGACTGGGCATACAGCTCACAGATGTGCGTGAGTCAATGAGCACTTGTAACAAATCTGCAGGCTTTGTTTAGAGCAGTTTTAACCCTGTTAAGTGTAGTGTCCGAGGCAGCACTGTAGACAACTGGACCATAATCTATGATAGGGATAATGCTACTGCAGACCACTGCACAGAGTGCCTCAGGGGTCAGGCAGTGCTTGTGGTGGTGTAGTAGGCCTAATCTGGTATGGACTGCCTTTGTAACATGGTCAATGTGGTGGACGAAAGAGAGGGAGCAGTCGAGAGTGAGCCCAAGATATTTGAATGTTTGGACTAATTCCAATGTGGTGCCTATATTATTTTGGATGGTGAGGTGATAGGATTTGAGTTTATTAGTGGGATCTACGGACAACATGATCTTAGTTTTTTTTATAGTTCATCAGGAGTTTATGCTCTATGAACCAAGATTCCACCACAGAGAAAGCTGTCTGTAGTTTTGTCTCTAGGGTGATTGGGTCAGGACTACTGGTAAAGTGGACTGTGTCATCCGCATATAGTAGAATGTTGTATGTGCAGGCCTGGGGGAGGTGATTTAGGAAAATGCTAAAGGGCAACAGGCTCAAGACAGATCCTTGCAGATCCCTGAGTGGACCACACTACTATCAGATAGGGCTTCATTTATTTTAACCTGTTGGGTCCTGTCTTTGAGATAACTAGCAAATCACACCACAGGCTCATCTCAGAATCCAGTAGCAGCTAGTTGGTCTAGAAGTAATGAGTGGTTGACAGTTTTGAATGCCTTGATGAGGTCAATGTAGGCTGCACCCAGTAACTCACAATGGCCGAGCACACAGTGGCTAAAACCAGTGTATTCCAGGAGGGCCATGGTGGTGCTGTGGGACTTTCTGAACCAATGTTGCTCTGGGAATTGGATTTTATATTTGTCCAGGTAGTTAATTAACTGGTCTGCTACTATGTGTTCCAGTGCTTTGGAGAGTGGAGATAGTATGGATATGGGACGATAATTACTGTGTAGGGCTTTATCTCCACTCTTGTGGATGGGTGTAACCACTGCGGCCTTCCATCTCTGCAGGAATTGGGAGAGTCTTAGTGACAGGTTGAACATTTTAGTGAGTGGGATAAGCACTTCATCCAGAGTGAGTTTAATTAGTTGAGGCTCGGTTTACGTAGCACTCACAGGAGGTAACATCTGACTTCCACCTTGGTGATGGCTTTGAAATGGAAAAGGGGTCGGTTAGTTGGTGCAGCAGTTTTTTGGGTTCATGGGCATTGGAGTGTTCAAAACAATTAGGGAGCACACTGCTGAGGTCAGTAAAAGCATTATTAAAGATGTTTGCCATTTCTTTGGGTTCCAGGTGACTACCCCACTGACCTCTAGCAATGCTGGTGGGCTTTTGTTGGGCTTTCTTGTTAGCTTTCTCATGTTGCCCCAGAAATTTCTACTGTTATCCCAGGACTTGGTGAGTTTGTCTTTGAAGTGTCTGCTTTTAGCCATGCATATAGCATGGGTGCAGTCATTTCTGGCTGTTTTGTATCTCTGAATATCAGCTTGTTTACCAGAAGCATGTACCAGAGCCATAGGTTATTCCTTGTGGCCATAAGGTTGAGAAGGGCCGGGTTGATTCAGGAGTTGCTGATGCCTTTTTGTCTGCACTTTCTCGTGGGTGCATGGATGTCACAGGCATCACTGAAGGTACTGATGATGTACTCAAGTGCACTATCCACATCATTTAGTGTGTCAAGCTGTGACCAGTCTTGTCGACTGAGCCAGGATTTAAGTTGTTCCTGTTCCCCCTGTTTTAGTACTCAGTTGGAAATGGTTCTGGCTGGGGGCTTGGTTGCTTTGTTGGACCAGGTTAGCAACACTAGGCAGTGGTCACTTATTGAGCCTGGGAAGATGGAGAGGATGACAAGTCTCTCAGGGTGGTTTGTAAGCACCCAGTTAATCAGAGTACTTGTGCCAGTGTGGTAGTTGTGCCTGGTGAGGGCGTCTATAATTTACATAGAAACACAGAAGTAGATGGCAGATAAGGACCATGAGGTCTATCCAGTCTCTGCCCATTTTTTCTACCTTATGCATGTGCCATAGGTCTTTACTCTGTCAATGGCCTATTTATTCATACTCATCTGTATTGCTCCCTTATGCCTATCCCATGCCTGTTTGAAGTCCTGCACTGTATTCATATCCACCACTTTCTGAGGTAGGCCATTCCATGCATCCACCACCCTTTCTGTGAAAAATAGCTTCCTCACATTAATCCTTAATTGGAATCCTTCTAATCTCATTTGAGTTATGTTGATGGATGAGAGGGCATCTTTGTAGCTGGTGGCTTTGGGGGATTGCCAATTGGCATTAAAGTCTCCAAGTACAATTATCTTGGTGTTATTCTGGTGGCTGCTTAGAAAGTTGAGGACCTTGTTGAGCCCATTAGATTGTTCTCTAGGGGTGATATAGATAGAGATGATGGTAATTGTTGTGTTCTGGGCTCCCAGTATTACTTTTACAGCAAGAGCCTGGGCATGATTTGCTGTATTCACTTTGGGGAGAACATAGCTATAGTGAGTATCTCCAAGGTTGACTGCACAACCACCACCCTTTTTTTGAGCCTATCTCTCCTGAACAGGGTATAGCCTTGGAGAGATACTGCTGATTCGGGGACCTTTAGTGTAAACAATGTCTGCATAACAGATATCACATCCGGTCTGTGCTGCATGACCCAGACCTGGAGAGCATCAAATTTTCCCTGCAGACTGCAGATATTGAGTGATGCCAGGGTGAGGGGGCAGTTTGCAGCATTGTTGACCTTTGGTGGGTGCTGTGGGCCTGGGTTAGGGTGGACGTTACTTGACGTTAGCAGAAGTAGAAGGGTTATTCATAGAGCCTGCAATTTTATTTGTTTGAGGCTTGGCTGACACCTTCTTCTGCTCAACAACCCCACACAGACTATGCGTAGCATAGCAGGTGATTTAGGAGGGAGGAGTGGGGAGGACATTGTGACCTTTGTGTGCTAACAACAAATCTAGTGGGCCGTTTGGGGGGGGGTTGATGTTTCACAATCAGTTCCCTGTGTAGGGAGGGAGTATCTGACTAGGGTTGATTGGCTGTTTTTGCTTGCGTTCTCAGGGTGGGCAGTTGGTGGTGATAGCAGGAGAGCAAGCAGGACTAGTGAAATAAAAGTGATCTTCATTGTAAAAGGAGTAAAGGATGAACAGCTAATTAACATAGATAAAGGTGGTGTCATTGCAGGTGTGGTAATAGTGGGGTTAGGTGAGAAATGTTGAGGTTCAGGTGAAGTGTTTGGTTCAAGTTGGAGCGCAGGCACTGGGGAAGTTCTGCAGGGACTGGTGGAGCAGGAATGTTGAGTTCGGTGGTGTCCCTCTAGTTGTCGAAAATTATAGCAAGCAGATGAGAAAGTAGAAATGTAGAATTTGATAGTACAGGAATTAGGTATGACCAATGAGTTATAAATTACAGTGCCCAGATAGGGTAGGTGGGTGGGGAGCTGGCCCATAGCGCCCGGGGGGGGGACTCCCATACCTTGAATGCAGTCCTCAGAACTGGGCAGGCAGGCACTGAAAGAATTCCCTGAGCTGCTGAAGCAGATCTAAGAGAAGTGGTGGTTGGGAGCCTGGTCAGGGCTTCTCTGTTCTGCCTGGGGAGAGAAGGAATCGATTAGTATTTAATCCCAGGCAAAGGGAAATCAAAAACACAAAAGGGTAGAAAATAAAAGAGCGATTACAAAAGTGACAGGTGGGGGCAGGCCAAGACAGAGGCTCAGAAGAGGGGAGGTGGGCTGGAGAAGAAGAGATTAGCAGAGAGACAGTTAGCTACACTTTAGTAATAAATTAAACAGCACAAGCAATTAAAATTAATTTCTGAGCAAAATACATTAGTTCAGGCTGGCACAGTATTTTAAAAAAATACTCAGATAGTTAGTGCAGTGCAGGTATAGGCAGAAAGATAAAGGGGATAGACAAATGGAGCAAATCAGGGCACTGAAAGGAAATCAGGCACCAGGTTCAAATTCCTGAGGCTGTGTAGCTGGGCACTTATTCCTGTACCTAGAATGCAGTCCTCAGAATCGGGCAGGCAGGTGCTGAAAGAATTCCCCAAGCCACCGGAGTGGATCTAGGAGAGGTGGTGGCGGGGAGCCAGGTCAGAACTTCTCCATTCTTCCTGGGGAGAGACAGAATCGATTAGTATTTAAGCCCAGGCAGAGGGAGATTAAAATCACAAAAGGGTAAAAAAAATAAAAGAGCAATTACAAAAGTGATGGGTGGGAGCAGGCTGAGACTGGGGCTCAGCAGGGGTGAGGTGGGCTAGAGAAGAAGAGATTAGCAGAGAGACAGCTACACTTTAGTAAGAAATTAAACAGAATAAAATTAAAATACATTTCTAAGAAAAATACATTGGTTCAGGCTGGCATAGTATTTAAAAAAACTCAGCTAGCTACACAGTGCAGGGTAGGTAGAAAGGTAAAGGGGATAGACAAATGGAGCCAATCAGGGTGTAGGAAGGAAATCAGGTGCCAGATTCGAATTCCTGAGGCTGTGCAGTTGGGTGCTTGTCCCCGTGCCTTGAATGTGGTCCTCAGAATCGGGCAGGCAGGGTAGAAAGAATTCCCTGAGCCATCGGAGTGGATCTACTGTAGGAGAGGTAGGGGGTGGGGAGCCTGGTCAGGGCTTCTCCATTCTGCCTTGAATGCTGTCCTCAGAATCACTTTAGCCAGTGAGCCTGTAGCTTAATGGTTTGAGTACTGGAATGGCATACCAGAGATCTGTGGTTTGATTCTCAGTGGGCCACACTTTTCCTTTCTCATTTCCATCCTTGATTTAAAAATATACCTTGCAGGGTTTAAACTGCACTGAGAGAAGTGGTATTTCTAACTTGTTTCCTAGTTGCAGGATAAAGCAACACTAGAGAAAGGAATGTATGGTTGTAAAAAAGAAAACTCCTCAGACACTTTAGTTAGTGAGCCTGTAGCTGAATGGTTAGAGTTCTGGAACGGCCTACTGAAGAGCTGAGGTTCGATTCCCAGTGGGCCACACTTTTCCTTTCTCATTTCCATCTTTGATTTAAAAATATACCTTGCAAGGGTTAAACTGCACTGAGAGAAGTGATATTTCTGACCTCAGAATCAGGCAAGTGGGTGCTTAAAAAATTCCCTGAGCCTCCGGAGTGGATTACTTAGCTTCACTATTGTATGCCTGTATGCCTTTGCATAGTGCTAATGTTCAGGCACCCTACTTATATTCCATCTGGGTATAGTCTAAATTCTAATCACCCTACACAATTTTAGCATTGTATTGTTTTCTTTTACTTTCTCCAGTCTACGTTGATTGCCTTGCTAGATGGAAATATTTAGGGGTGACCTGGTAATGCCTATTTTGGTTAAGCCTTATTCCTATATTCCTTGCATATTTAATTAGTCTACTTCAGTTTTTAATCTGCACTCAACAATTATGCTACTTGCATCCTCTGCCTTCTCCTCCTTCTCCTTGTCCTACCCCATCTTCACTGTCTCCTACCCATACCCTCCTCCCTAATCTCCTCCTCCCCTTCCAACTTCCTGTCCCCATCCCTCCCATTCTCCCCTTCCCTCCCTCATTCACCCTGGTATCCTTCCTTCCCTCCCCCTCCCTGAACCTGAAGATTCTTTACTGTTCCATCCTATATCTTTCCCATCCCTCCCCCTTCCCTGATGGAGAGAACATGAGTATCACTCCATCCTCCTTCTCCTTATCCTGCTTCTCCTCCATTCCGGTGATGTGAAAACTAATCTTGTTTCCTCATACCTTGTATCTGACCAGCTGAGCAAATCTAGATAGGTGCAGGTAGCTTATTAATAAATACTTGTAAAGTTCATAACTTTATGCACGGTATGCAGAAAATTTATTTCAGTGTTTCTGTATACAATGCAATGTATATAATGCAAATAAAGTGCAAATAAAATACATCTGAGTATTTTATTTGCACTTGATTGTATACAGAAATGCTAAAATAAATATTCTGCATACTATGCATAAAGTTATGACCATTACAAGTATTTATTAATAAACTACCTTCACCTACTTAGATTTGCTCACCTGGTCAGATACAAGGTACGATAGTATAGTGAGTGGTTTTAACTGAGACCCTCACAGGTAAAGCACCCTGTATTTATACTGAGTGCAGGTTTCCCTTTCTTGGTTGTAATCTTATTTCCTTACCTTCTCACCCCTCCTCCTCCTCTACTCTTAGAGGCCGTATCATTTTTCACCTCAGTGCTAGGAACCTCCTTCCCAAGTTGGATCGACATAATATTTGGGTTTCTCAACACTTTCCTGACCACCTCTGTATCTCCAAATTCCACATCTCCTCCAGAATTCATGATTCTAGCCAGACCCTTTGTCACTACCACCTTTTCCAGCAGGACTGTAGCAAATGTGGTGGTGGTGTTGCCCTCTGTATCTGTCAAAGCTTCTCCTGTACAGTCACTCTCAGGGAGGCTGTACCCTCCTCTCGTGAGTTTCTCCTTGCTCATCTTTGTTTTCCCTCCACTCTACTCATCTTCATTAAAATCTTCCCTTTTTTACCGGTGATTCACTATCTGCCATTACTTCACAATCCTCCTCTAGCGAACTCATCCTCCTAGGAGATTTCAACTTAGCTTCCTCCTATTTCAGGCCTACCTCTTTCAGGATTGAGTCTGTAAACATCTCCCAACTCAATAAGGAACCCATGTGGCTCATTCCACACTCCTCTAACCACACTATCCTGGACTGGGTTCTTTTCTCTCACCCCCACCACATCATTGCAGTGGGTGTTGTGCCAGATACCTTTAGTGACCCCTGCATTACATTGTGTGTCAGGAAAGTCCAGCACCGTCCCTCCTTCTCCAAGTAAATCTGATCCAAGTTCTTCCAGTTGCTAAACAAAAAAGCTCTATTGAGTGACCTTGCAGCAACTGACTGGTCCCCCATCTTTTCCACCCTGGACATTGATGTGACCATATCACTTTTCCACTCAAAATTTACTTCCATCTGGAATAAGTACACCTCCATGCGAAGTCCAGGGTTAAGTCTTTCTACCACCCCGATCACCTATGTCTTCATTGATACTGTATGTGCAAGTTCCACGATCAAGCCTGGGCCAGTAGAAATCATCTCATTCCCTGTCTGACCTCCTCTCTTACAGGGTACCTAGAAATTCTTGCAAAAAGGCAATCCACACCACCAAATCCCTCTTTTTTTTTGTAAGGCCGATATCCAGAACAAACTTAACTTACCAACCAAAATCTGGAAGGTGATTCACTCTGTTTTTGACCACCCAGCCCAGTCTACTCCACTGGTCCTTATGGTTAATGACTCACCTGTCTCTGACCCTCCCTCTATTGCTGCTCACTTCAATAAGTTTTTCACTACTTGTGTTTTTACCATATTCACCCCACCTGGCTCCACTCCTCTCCTCTCCCCTCGTCTACTCCCTCCTCTTCATCCCACCTCCCAGGGTTTCATTTCTCCATGTTACTACCCAGGAAATGCTGCTTCCCCTTTCCTCACTCAACCTGTCAAAATCTAGCCCAGAAGGCCTGAATCCTGTACTTCTCTATCCTTTGGCTCCTGCCATTGCTTTCCTCTTTACTCACCTCCTCAATCTCTCTTTCTGCCTCTGTCTGTCTTTAAGTTTTGGAAGATTACCAGAGTTCTCCACCTGCACAAAAGAGGTGATCTCTCCACTCCTGGCAACATTTGACCTATCTCTATCCTCCCCTCTCTTGCAAAGCTGCAAGACAAACCTGTGTAATCCAGGCTTGCTGACTTCCTCTTTTCTTTGATCTTCCTCTCCCCCTTCCAGTGTAGTATTTTGGAATCACCATTCTACTGTCTCCTCCCTACTATGGGCCACTGGCTCCACCTTCAATGGGATGAATCGGGGCACATAACTACAGCCATTTTCATTAATCTGGCCAAAGTCTTTGACTTGATGGCCCATCCTCTCCTCCTGGACAAGCTGACCTCTGCCATCCTCTCAACTCCACTGTTGACTGGTTCCAATCCTACCTCTTGGATCATCAGCAGTCAGAGTCAGTACAGGTAGGAGCAGGGCCCCGATTTTTCTGCGGCACATCGGAGCAAAGTTCTGTGACAGGGTTCTCATTTGTTGCAGAACTTCTGTGGCACTTAACACCAATTTCTGCGGCAATTCTGCGGCACATTTTTACCATAAATTTTTTTCCTTTTTTGGTTTTTTTTGCCATATCTGACACAATGCACGCTCATAACACAGTCATTTTATGGGCGTTTGTCACCAAATTTTCAACATAGCCAGTTTAAGACCTCTGCTCATGAACAGTATCACTGTGATTTTCTTAATCTGTTCTAACATTGATTTCCACACCAACCGTGCTATTATGCGCTACAGTACGAAAACACATTTTGGGTGAGATGTGAAAAATGACAGTTGTACTGTTCATAAGGAGGTGTGGTAAAATGGCAATACTGAAAATCTGGAGTGAAAATATTAAAAATGCTCAAAGTTACGAGTGTGCTTAGGAACTGCGCAATGCACACTCGTAAAACAGTCATTTTGGGGAATATTTTCACCAAATTTTCAACATAGGGTTTTTGGGAGCCTACCTCATGAACTGTGACACTGTCATTTCATTAATCATTCCTGAAAGGTGGTTCCACGCAGTGACTGCAGAACCACCTTTTGGGACTGATTAACAAAATAACAGTGTCACAGTTCATGGAGGTGGGGCCCCAAAACCCCCATGTTGAAAATTTGGTGATAAAATTCCCAGAAATGGCTGAGATATGCACTAAAGTTGAAATAAATCCATTTATGCCATTATACAGCTTACCGGCATTTCTTCAGTTCGCGGTCAGCTTTGAAGAGTGCAGACATGTTCCCTGTCTACTGAAGATCGTCGCGCTGGGCTCCGGAGGTAAGTATGGGTTGAGGAGGGGGTGAGGTGGGGCTGTGGGGAGGTGGATACGCAGAGGGTGGGTGTGGGTTGGGGAGGGGCAAAGAATCAATGAGGAAGTTTTTTGTTTCAGGTTTTTTAGACTCCGAGGGACTTTTTGCCACACTGGGGTGGGCTCCCAGCATGGCACCCACCAGGCAGCAGGGAAACATGAAGCCGACAGAGTTGGGCACCCCGTTGGCAGCAGAGCTTTTCCATGCTGGGGTGGGCTCCCAGCATAGCATCAGGCAGCAGGGAGGACAGTGAGGCAACAGAGAATGGGCATCCCTGTCAGCAAGGACTTTTGCCACACTGGGGTGGGCTCAAGCATGGCACCAGGCAGCAGGGGGAATGTGAAGCCGACGGGGGACTGGGCACTCCTGTCGGTGATGGAAGCTTTTGCCACACTGGGGTGGGCTCCAAGCATGGCACCAGGCAGCTTGGTGAGAACGTGAAGCCGACTGGGGATTGGGCACCCCCGTCAGCAATGGAAGCTTTTGCCACACTGGGATGGGCTCCCAGTGTGACATACAGACATTTGGGGGGCAGTGAAGCAGACAGGGGATTGGGCACCCCCATCAGCAAAGGATGTTGTTCCACAGGCGGCCGTGAATTCCACGGGTGATGGCAAATTCCATGGATTTTTCTACTGTTTGCCACACCCGCGGAATCACAGAAAACTAGGGGCCCTTGGTAGGAGGCATATTGTCCACTCACCTGCCAATCCAGATTGGGATTCCACAGGACTCCATCTTGGAAGCAGGCCTCATCTCCATTTTCTTCAATGACCTCCCTTTCACCTGTGCATATGTACATATTCACATGTATGCAGATAACACAGTTCTCTACACTTCAGCCACTTGACCATGGCAGTGGAAGGCCCACACCAGCAAGATTTCCATAATGTCCTACATTGGTTCCAGTCAAACCAAATCTGGGTCAACACTCAATAAACCATGTTCACAACCTTTTGCACCAGCCAGAAACAGGCTTCCAAGCAGTCTCCACCATGGATGGCACTTCTCTTGAAGTGGTTTCCTCCATCAAGTATCTCAGTGTGTAGTTTGAAGGTAGTCTTGACTTCTCTGCCCACATTGATGCCATACACTCCAAGCTCCAGTCCAAGATTGTAGCCTTGTACCATACCTAAGATTGCCTGTCCATGCAGGTTCACCTAGGGTTCATACTACTAAGGTTCATACTGCTAAGGTATTATGAGCATAAGGAGCTGTTTGCCTATGTGCACTCCTGCCAAATTACCCATAATAGGTAAGTGCATTCCCTTCCATGCTGTAAGTATCCTACCAATGCTTGAATTGCCTCTTGTCTTTGCTGATGATACCTTGTAATGGTAACTGGTTCCATTGGGTTGGTTACAAAAATGGTGCTCCCAGTCTATGGCTATGCAGATGTTGTATACAATACCACCCCACCTCTTGTCTTGCCAGACTGGATATCTTCTGTAATGACTCCTGTTGTTTTGCTACTAGCTCCCTCCAAACTCACCAGTATTCCTTCTACTACTCCCTATCCATCATCCCCCTACTCTCATGTCACCAGTCCCATTGTGCTTCCTTGATCTCCAAGTACTGGTTTGGGTCCCTACCATCTTACTTAGCTCCACTCCTTTCACCCGTCCCCTCTGTTTCATACTCCCTCCATTCCAGGGATCCTCACATCTTCACCCCTCCCACCACCCTAACTCCTCTGCTAGGCAGTGCATCTTCTCTTATTGCCTTCTTTGCCTCTAGCACCTGTTCCCTCCTCTCCATTTCTCACCCTCCCCCTATTTCCTTTAGACACCAGCTAAAGCTCCTCCCCACTCCTCCTGCTCCAGTCAACTCCCTTCCTGACCAACCCTTGGTCCCTTTCCACCCCTGCAAAGTCCCACTTGGGTCAACTTATTTCTCTATGATTGGTGTACTGAATTGTTTTAACCTGCTTTCATTTATTTAGTTGGGCACTGGTGCTGCTTATAGAACCAACTTCTGTTCACCGTTCATTATTTGCACTGTACCATGCCAAATTGATTACAGTTTGCACTTTATTGTTGGAAAGCCTTTTTACTGTGGTATGTTATTCATTGCATTCCCTTTCCCTTTTCCTAAGATCACACCAGAAAATGAGCCTCGGCTCAGTGTGCCCAGTTGCCAGTTTTCTAATCAACCAATCAATAAATCAATAAATGCTGTATGGCAGCCTGTGTGCAACTGCATTATCTACAGTACGTTGTGTAGAAAAACAGAAGCAGTTTCAGAATGCATCAAAAAGAGTGAATCACTAATTATGTTTACAAAAATATGACCAACAGGTTTTTATTCGGACAACACATATTGATGGGATTATTTATTTCATTAGTATTTCCTCAGTGTGCTGGTATCCCTTGACTCTCTGCACATTTTCTGACTTTAAATGAGTATCACAGTCAAAATTTGCAAAGACATACTGTATGTCATGATGATTGTTTTGATTTGTGTGTTTAGTCCTGTTGTGTCCTTCCCTTTGTTTGCTATTATGATTTTTTTTCAATTTGCCTACTAGTTTTATGACCTCTCTAACTAGTTTTATGGCCCCTGGGGAGATGCATATTACCATAGTTTATTGCTTTTCTTTCTCCTACAATGCCTCTTGTCCCATGTGACAGTGATGCATCTGGGACAATAGATTCAGCAGGTACTTGTTTACAGTCAATTTTAAAGGAGTACAGCTGTGATTTTAAGTCACTTTCCTTATCCAGTGTGCACTAAAGGCTACATTTACAGTATGGTAATCACTTGAGGTCTAATTGAGTGGGAAATCTGTAAGAAATGAGCTAAAGTCTTTATTAATTATAGCATTGATGATATAGGATGATTTGTGCCCTTTTTATGGCTGGGTGTAGTTTGATGAAATTAAAAGATTTGGAAGCAAAACATTTACTCCTGCTGTCTAGACCTAGACAAAGATATGCAAAACAAAAATATTGAACCAGAGTTATTTAGCTAAGGCCAGATCATCCCATCTTCAGATTACTGCTGCAGTACTGTTCCTCACTGAATCAGTAGTTCCCAGATGCAACACTGTCACATGAGACAAGAGGCATTGTAGGACAAAGAAGAGCAATAAACCATGTTAACATGGAAATCCTCAGAGGCCATAAAACTAGTAGGCAAATTTAGGGGGGGCAAATACTAATAGCAAACAAAGGAAAGAATGCACACAGATTAAACACACAGATCAAAACACTTTGCACAACATATGTTTTTGCAAATATTGAGTGTAGTACTTCTTTAAATAGAAAATATTCACAGAAAAAGACCATGATCCCATCTGGTCTGCTTTGTTTTACTCTAACACTTTACAAAGAAAGCTTCACTGCAGCAGCAAAGAATGTTAAGCAGGTCCCTGCTTTACTAGATGAAATAATCAGCTTAAGGTTCATAAGGACAGAGAGTTGGTGGATGTGGGGGTGGGGACTGTACTATTTCAGACAGAACAGTTTGTGAATCACTGTGGTGAATCAGGAAGGAAAAGAAGGAGGGTTTGAATAATATCCATTACAGGCAGATTGTATTATTTGGGCATATCCCATTTGATTATTTCAAAGTGGAAGGGCATTGGGATGCTGGGAAGCATAGGGAGAGGTATCTCAAGCAGGGGGAGGGAGGTGGTGTTGCCACTGTATCACTCACTTATGAGCTCCCACCTGGACTATTGAGCCAGTTCTGGAGACCACACCTCAGAAAGGACATAGAGTGGAGGCAGACCAGAGGAGAGCAACTAAGATGGTGCTGGGGCTGTATTAAATGCCCTATAAAGAGAGAATGTGGGATCTCAGCAAGTACATCCTGGAAGAGAGGACAGCAAGAAGAGACATGATAGAGACCTACAAGTACCTCAAGGGGGTGGAACACGGTGCAGAAAGAGAGTTTCTTTCAAATGAGAGACAGCACCAGAAGTAGAGGGTATGAGATGAATCCAAAAGGGGGAGAAGAGTTTAAGATGGATGTGAGGAAGTACTACTTCCCTGAAAGAGTGTTGAACACCTGGAACAGACTGCCATCAGAAGTGGTGGAGGCAAAAACAGTAAGGGGCTTCAAGCCTGCATAGGATATGCAAAGGAGAAATTAGTAAATAGGGATGAAGGAAGGAGGATCTGCGAAGACAGACTAGGCAGGGACCATCTGGACAGATTGGGTGGGCCAAGTGCTCCATTTCTGCAAACAAATTCTATGTTTCTTTGCTAGGAGTCATCATAGGGCACATACAGTATGTCCTTGTGACTTAAGAAAGAAATCACCAAAGTTTAACATTAAATTCAGTATTAAAGCAGCCATTCATTTGCCTTTCAGGAATAATTTTAGTCATTTTAATCATCATTAATTATCATCAAAAGAATACAACTTCTAAAAATACTAAATTCTAAGAAGTACTGTAGTCAAAAGACTACTTGTTTAAGAGTAAATTATTACTAAATGAAGATTAGAAATAGATCTGCAATGCTCATCAAAGTACATTTTTTTAATACTTACTGAATCATAAATGAAGACTGCATTCAGATGCCTTGCACAGTTCCCCTATGAGAAAATGAAACAAACATGTAATCAGAATTGTGTAGAAACATTTTTATTAGTGGTTCAGTGTGCAGTACAATATTTCCATTGCTTTCCAACAGAAAATATATTTACAGAAAATCAAAATAGGACGTTATTCCTTCTCAAGTCCCATTTTGCCATACACAATTGAAATCTAGAAAATTATTTTATGTACAATCCAAATACCATTAATTTCCCATTAAAACTAGCCTAACCCATTCATTTTCACCATTAAACTTGTTGCAAATTTTAAAATGGAAGTTGTTTTTTTGTCATGAAATTGTCATCAGTTTCGAAAGTATTGTTTGCTTACATCATTAAATGCTGAAGATATACCATTAATGAACCTGAATATACCTGAGTTAATTTTAATGATTTTTATTTCTGTTAAATCCCATCATTGTCCACCTGGGAACTAATGACCTGGCTAGGGATGGGGCTGGGATAGTGTGGGGGAGTTTGGGAGCTGGAAAGGGGTCCTAGAGTGGTAGTTCATTCAGTGGCTTTCACTAAGGTGCTGCCTGTCTATGACAGGGGACAGGAGGGGGATCTCTGCACCAGGAGCTTCAACTCATGGCTGAAGGAATAATGCAGACAGGAAGGGTTTAGCTACATTGGGGCTGGGGACCCACCTGAGAGGATAAGGGCCTATATAGTGGTGATGGCCTGATCCATCTGGGAGGGGAACCACAGTCTTCAGTTGGTGCTTGAAAGTTACTTCTGTGAACATTTAAACTAGCCAAGGGTGGTGGTAGAAGGAATCAGGGAGTCAGAAGCTGTTCCTCACAGGCTAAAGTAAAGAAGAAGGAGAACACGAGGGGAGAGAAATCCCCCAGGATGCAAAATAATAAAGGAGTCAAGGCAGCAGAGATAAAGGGGAAAGGAACTAGAACATTATAAAGAGATGCAGGAAGGAGGAATGGCAAAAAGGAAAAAAAGGAGTGCAACAAGCACAGTGGAAACAAAATCTGGAAGGCCATAGTTGTGAATGCTAGAAGTCTAGGAAATAAGATTCCAGACCTAGAGGTCATCATGGCAGAACCAACAGAATATTAGGGCCAGTACCAAGCCATGGTGCACTGAAAAACTTCACTGGGACATGGCCATGCCAGACAATACTTTGTTCAGGAAGGACCGGGTGGGAGGGAAAGGAGAGGGTGTGGTGCATTATGTGAGAAAAAGCATGGAAGCAATGGAGACACAGGGAATACAGGGGAAGGCAGAAGTACTGTGGGTCACCCAGGAGATGGGAAATGGAGCTATTGGAGTGATCTAGAGACCTCCAGCACAGGGGGAGGAATTATATAAGGTATTAGTGGAAGGCATAGGCAAGATAGCAGAAAAGTGGGAGGTGCTGCTTGTGGAAGAAATCAACCAGTCAGATGTAGATTGGAGCCTCCAAGGAGATGCTTCATCAAGAAGCATGGACATCCTTGACTCTATGCAGAGGGCATTCTTCCAGCAACTAATCAGTGGATCCACTCATGATGGGGCAATACTGGTCCTGGTCTTCACTAACAGGGCAGTGTTGTAGAATTCAAGATGGAAGGCCACTTGGAGACCAGTGATCAAGATATGGTGAAATTCAATATGAGGACAAATGTGGAATCAAACCACACAAGAGCAAGGATCCTGGACTTCAGGAGGACAGATTTTAAAAGATGGGTGAAATGCCTCAGGGATGATCTGGTGGGGTGGGGGATGACCTGGGTGAGGTGGAGGAACAGTGGGCAAAGTTAAAAGGGAGCACAGTAAAGGCAACACACCTATGCACCAATAAGTGAGCAAATGCAAGAGGAAAAAGAGACTGCTATATATCTTGAAAGAGGTGGCTGAAAAGGTAAAAGCTAAAAGGGTAACATTCAGAAGGAACTGTATAAGGAGATACAGAGTGAGGAGATAAAAGAGGACACAACATTTTTATGTTTGTCATGTGCATACAGCGAACATTTTATTATGATAGTTTGGTTTTGAGATGTGTGACACTGTCCTCTAATGCAAAGTAGTCTTGAAGGGGCATGACCAATCATCAGGCAGGGTGAGCATGATGACTTGTTGGCTTGCTGGGCTGAGACATTCTCTAGTGGAAAAGGAAAAGCTGACCCAACCTCATCTACAAAATGAGTGGTGTTTCATTTATAGATACCTTTTAGTTTTTTTTTATAATTAGCAAAAAACAGCAGGAAATTCATTTTTTTTTCACTTTTTGAAACAAACAAATGCAAATAACTAAAATGAAAAATTATAGCATGGTTCTTTGAGCACAAAGCTGTTCAGCACAAAAATATTTACAAAATGAGTGATGTTTCATTTATAGATACCTTTTAGATTTTTTTACAATCAGCCCAAAATGGAAGAAAATTAAATTTGTTTTCTGACTTTTTTGGAAGTATGGCATACATGAAATATGCTACCCCCCTACTGGAAATAGTGTTGATATTTTTTGTTCTCATGCTGATTGACCTGATGACATCACTCATGGCTTTGCCACTCATGATTTCATTGTGTCAATCGGCCTGTACATCCCAGGTGGTTGATGGCACTTAGCTGTGTCTCATGCCTCGCAACCCACCTGGGGTGTGCAGTAATATACATAACCTGCAAATTGCACCACAATGCATATACTACCCCAGGGTGTCAATACCAGTGGCTAACATCCAGCAATGACAAATGCATGTTTAGGTATGTAAGTGAAAAGAGTAAAACCGGGGGTGGGACTGTGAGGTTATAAAGGGAAGGAGGGACTGTGTAGAGCAGGACCAGGAAAAGGCAGACATCCTGAACAAGTACTTTTTTTCAGTGTTTACAGAGGAAGGCAAAGGGAAAGGGCCACACAATGGTAAAAAAAGCTTTGGAGGGAAGGAAGTGGTCACTAGTTCTTTTTTTGGAGGTGAGAGTCATGAAGGGAATTGTTAATCTGAAGGTGGACAAAGCAATTGGACCAGAGGGGATGCATCCAAAATAATTGAGAGAGAGCTTAGGAAAATACTAGCTGCACCTCTGATAGTTCTGTTTAACAGTTCACTGGAAACTGGAGTAGTTCTGGAGTACTGGAGGAGGTCAGATGTAGTCTCACTTCACAAAAGTGGTAGCAGGGAGGTTGGCAGTAATAGATCAGCCAGCCTGATATTGGTGGTGGGAAAGTTAATGAAATCACTGCTCAAGGAAAGGATTATGGAATATCTTGAATCCAGTGGGTTACAAGACCCGAGGCAGCATGGTTTCACAGAAGGGAAATTATGTCAAACAAATCTGATAGATTTCTTTGACTGGGTGATCAAGGAACTAGATCAGGGTTGAGCAGTGGACATGACCTACCTTGATTTTAGTTAGGTGTTCAACACTCCACAGGTTGATACTGTTCCACATAAGACACTAGTAAGCAAGTTGGATAACGTAAGATAACTTAGGAGTTCGTACAAAGGTGGTAAACTATAGGACACAGAGGGTGGTAGTAAGCGGGTTCACTCCAAGGAAAGGAGTATGACAAGTGGTTGCCTCAGGGATCAGTGCTGGGACCAGTCCTCTTTAATGTCTTCATAAGTGACATTGCAGAGGAGCTGGAAGGGAAGATCTGCCTCTTTGTGGATGACACCAAAATCTGCAATAGGGTGGACACTCCAGGGGGTGAAAAGATGAGCAGAGGCCTTAGAAAACAAGAGGAGTGGTCAAGGGTATGGCAGTTGGGTTTCAATGCAAAAATGTGCAAAATAATGTACTTCAGGCACAGAAACTCATGGGTGGAGTACAAAATGGGTGGCATGGTATTGATGACCACCAAGCGGGAAAGATACCTGGCGGTAATCATATTGGATGACCTAAGGGTGGCCAGGCAGTGTGACAAGGCAGTACAGAGGGCAAGTGGAATGTTTGGGTGCATAGGGTGGGGTATCACCAGCAGAAAGAGGGAGGCGGTGTTGCCTCTGTATAGATCATTGGTAAGACCCCACCTAGAAAACTGTGTCCAGTTCTGGAGACCACATCTCTGGAAGGACATACAGTGGAGGCAGTCCAGAGGAGTGCAACTAAAATGGTGCAGGGTCTATATCAAAATCCCTATGAGAAGAGACTAAAGGACCTCAGCACGTACATCCTGAAACAGATGGAGGGATATGATAGTGACCTTTAACTATCTCACTGGGGAATAATAAGGTACAGAAGGGAAGCATTTTTCAGAAGAAAAGGTGCTCAAGACCAAAGGGACATGCTATGAAGTTGGATGGGGGCAGATTCAGGAAAGATGTGAGGAAGAACTTCATCACAGAAAGAGTGGTGGATTCCTAGAACAGCCTTCCAGCAGAGGTGGCGGGGTGAAAACTGTGGTGGGATTCAAGAATGCACTGGATATGCACAAGGGAATCATAATAGGAAGGAAGGAGGGAGAAAGAGTTTTAGATTGAGCATGCTGTGGGTAATAGTGTAGAAATGGGCAGACTGGATGGGCCAAGTTGTCCTTGTCTACTGTCAAATTCTATGTTTCATCAAAATCCTTTTTAATGGCAGAATTGATACCCATTAAATTATTTTACTGAGCATTTCCTACCATTAACAAATGTCACACTGGTGTCTAACACTTCAATGGCCATGAAGCAACAAGAGTGAAAATGCAATTAAATGTTCTAGTTATCACACCTGTAGAAATGAATAACCTTTGATACCAAAACAGTCACTTATCATACAGCAAACTTTCACCTGTCATTTTATTCTCAATAAAGTGACAGTAGTGACATTAGAACTGTACTTTTTTGACAATAACATGACATTTGGGATGTCATCACCATTTTACATAGAATTCTAGTTAAGGAGGGATACAAAAAACAAAAATCTGCTGGGTCCCCCTCCTGCAACCAAGTCCAGCGAGTTGCCTCTTGCACTCAATCCCTGCCCAGTAGGCCACCCTAGTACCAAAACCCAGCCCACTGGGCACTCTTCACCCAAGTCCAGCTGCTTTCCCCTACAACCAAGCACAGCCCAATGGTTACCCCATAAACCCAGGTCCAGTGAGTCCCCCTACATTCTTCACAATCCTTCTGAGTCTCTTGCACAAAAGCTCATCCCTCATGGGTCAGTTCAATGTTTATTGTTTGATCATAATTTAAAAGATCATTACATTGTATAAAAAATGACAACCATAACATACAGTACACAACAAGAATAAATACAATATTTAAAATTCATAGTGAGAAGAAGATACAATACTGACACAATCCCCAAATAAATAAGTATATTCAGACGCTAACAATTGTGCTTGTAATCTTTTTCCTTATTTTCTGTGTTTGTCAACAAATATTTTGGTACTCTCTTTATTATATAGTCATCTTTGGCAGTCAATAATATTTTTAATATGATTAATTCATCACATCCTTGTAGGGAAGAAAGGATATCACCTAACCATTTTTGTCTGGCATTTTTATACCAAGAACATCTTAGAATAATATGCAATACATTTACAGGTTCTCCACCAGTACAATAACATAGTGCATGGGTGGAGTCTTTCAATCTATTCAGTCTTGCATACAAAACATTTGGATCACAGAATTCAACCCTGAATCTTGTATCAGTCCTTCTTTGCACTGGACTACTCAATACATCTAGATAATACTGGTATCAGTGTTCACAATCATTAACGGTATACCATTTTGCAAATTGTGAACCTGCAATCCTTTCCAAATCTTACTTGTACTTCTCCACTAATAATATTTTTATGTGTTTTTTTGTATTGATCAGTGAACATGATTTCATTATTCATATGACTGAATAGATTGAGACACCCACCGATCCAAGAATTTTTAGATATGTTAACCATGTCAATTTCTTCTATCCATTTTCTTCCCAAAATAGTTATTTCTTGAAGACATTTTCCTGTGAGTCTATCCACTGATAATTTACTAAACCTAATCCAGAAATTTACAAGTCTTGATTCTGCTAATGCTTTTAAGTTATTCATTCCTAATTCTGCCTTTACAAAAGCTGCAGGGGTCAATTTTGGGAACCCCAGGGCAGTTCATAATATTTGAAGAATAGGTTTTTCTAGTGCATCAAGATGTTTATGATCCCATATTTCTGCCCCATATAAGATTTGGGAATTATATTTTGCCTCAATTGATCTCAAAAGAGGTCTGATAGTATCCCTCCCATATCACTTGTCAAATCTTTTTAGGGAAGAACCGTGTTGCTAACTGTTTTTTTAATGTCTCACGATGAGGTTTCCAGGAAAGTCTATTTATAAATGTAAGCCCTATGTATATGTAATTAGTTATAACTTCCAGTTTTTCATAATTAAAAAAACATTTCAGGTTTGTATATCCACTCCCAAAGACCATTTCTTTTTGATTTCTGCATATTAATTTTAAGACCCATGGTATTGGCATACTCATATAAAATATTTAATTTCTTTTGTAAGCAACTTGCAGATAATGAAAAAATTAGCACATTGCCAACATATGCTAAGGCAGCACATGGTGTAGTTCTTATTTTAGGATGGTCAGATTGCGATTCAGCCAATTCTAATAACAGTTTGTATATATATATATATATATATAGCAAACAGAATCAGCACTAGAATGCATTCCTGCCTTACCCCAATGTTTGTCAAAACATTTTCTGAGCTGTCCCAGTGGCACTGAGCTGAGGTGCTGGACGCTTTACCTTGCACTGTGCCGGTGACCAGTGTTCGGGAATGAGCATGGGTTACCGAGGGTTGGTGAGGAGAAGAATTGAGCATCCGTTGGACTGCTCTCCTTCTCAGGGAAGGGGGGTCTCACTTCCCAATGTCCGATAGCCCTGTGGCAGAGTCTGGGAGTCAGGGCACCGGTTGACAGCTTAGGGTGAAGTGTGGGCAGATGCCTGGGGAAGGAGCATGTGGGCAATTTTGTGCCTCTGCCCCGCCGGTGTCATTGCACGCCCAAGACTCCAATACAAGGGTGGGGGCGGAGTGAACAGATGAAAAATGTCATCTGTCACTTGGCTTGATGGCCGTCTGTGAGGGTTCTTCGGGCCCTGGCACCTGAGCTGGATCCATGACTGGTAGGGAGTTAGGGGGCTCCCTGCTGCCCCACTGTGGGGGGCAAGCCACAGAACTTTCAGGGTGCCTGTGGTCCCAGCTGACACAGACGGTGGACGGATCCCAGGCAGGATGTGAGGACATAATCGGGGTGCAGAGAGGTGGCCAAGGAGGATAAATAGTAGGTTAAAAAAAAGACAGTGAGCCGGCCCGGTGGTACTGAGGGTGGAGGCATTGGACACCTCACCTCATGCCACACCGGTGAACTGGGTTTGGGAGCAAGCTCAGGTGCCATAGGTCGGCAGGGAAGGAATATAATGGAGCACCTGCTGGGCTGCTCTCCTGTCCTGGGGGGAGGGTGGAGGGTAGCTCGGAGCTCCAGCGACCCTGGTGAAGATCAGGGGCGTCAGCGGAGCTCTGAGCAGCAAATACATCAGCGTGGCCCGATGTTGGCAGGGTTGCCATGTGCCATAGTCGGAACATACACCACGCATGGGAGGGAGGAGGGACTACAGGCATAAAGGCAAAATCCCTCCCTGGCCGGATAGGCAACAGCTTCTTCCAGCGCCACCGCCACATGTCCAAAGCCGTTCTCCCATCACTGCCCCCTTGATCTCTCCTGGGGTGTTAGGCCCCTGTGGCCTCAGGGAGGTAACAGCTACCTCGAAGATGATGGAAGGGACAGTGGACGGCAGAGTGGTTAGGCCAGTGGGAATAGCCCGAGAGAGTTCCAGATCAGGGAGCGAGAAAGAGAAATTGAAAAAAAAAAAAAAGAAAAAAAAAAAAACATTTTCTGAGATACTGTTTTTTAGGTCAAGTGTAACTTGTGCCCAGGTGTTAGAATAAAGTAATTGTATGATATGTATTACAGTTGGCAACATGCCCCAGGTTAACATTCATTCCCAAAGGTTATCTCTATTCATTGTATCAAACAATGATGTAAAATCAATGTAAGCTGCATATATTTTTTGTTTCAGAAGATTTACATACTTCTCATAAAGATGATGCAAAACAAAATAATTATCCATAGTTGATTATTGTTCTCCAAATTCAGCTTGTATGGGTGATAAATCACCCAATCTATGTAATTCAAATAATAATCTTGTCAGTATAATTCTAGAGAAAATGTTTCCTGCAATAAATAAGAGGTTAACTGGCCTATAATTATTGGAAAGATGTCTGTCCTCTTTCTTATAAATAGGGACAATTACAGCCTCTCACCACGAGTGGGGACTTAATTTCCCACAATACATTTATTAAACAAAGTCTGGTCAGATACGCCACAGCTGCATAATGAAGTTAGTGAAGTTGTGTGGAATTGTTAAGGAGGTATGGAGAAACAACACAATGATTTGTAAGTAGTAAGATTTGTTTTAGTTTCTGTTCTAAGGAAGGCATGCACATTATTAGAAAAATATGTGGAGGTGTACATTTTAATGGAAATAATAGGAAGCAATATAGGTTTACAAAAGAACCCCAGAGCAAATGCTGCTAAGGTATGTGTTACACTGAATAATGTTGGCCAGACAGCCACATTTTTAAGAAAACACAATTGCACATATGCCAGTAATGCAAAGCATCATGAGAAACATATGCAAATCTCCATAATGGTAAGAAGGTGGCAGTACATGAAAAAGTAATGGCTGGCATATGTTCAGTCTTGGGATTATTTACACAGTTTTTTTTTGCTTTTTTTTTTAGAGGAACAGAGTTTTTGTCCATGAGGTGATGTAAGTTATATTTAAGCAATGTGCTGATGTCAGGAAGTCAGGAGTAATGATGGACTGTTAGCAGAGAAAATGTGATAGTAACTGTCAGAGGGGGTCGCTTTTGATAAGGGTAAGGTAGTTATGCTTGTGATAATGGGAATATTAGGAAAGTATGAGGTCTGTGCAGAAGTGGAGTACAAATACGCACAGTTTCATAAGAATGTGATCAGAGTGCAGGCAAATGTGATATGCAGGTTTGTTTTAGTAATAGGTAAAAATAGCAATACATGCAATTGATAGAAAGATAGACATTTACATAGACATACAGACAGAGAGAGAGAGAAACAGACAGACAGGCAGAATAGGAATTGCAGTGAAGTATTGAAGTGATGCCAACCCCACCCCCACCATTCAGAGATGGACAGGCAATGGGGTGTGACTTTGAGTCGTTGCCCATAACACTCATGCCATTTCACCTCGCCTTACCCTGCAGATACAGACAAGTGTCAAGGTGTGCCTTGGGGTGTTCAAACTTTACACTCACCCCATTACAGAAGGACATACGCTGAAATGGGTACAGTACTGTATAAGAAAATGGAGTGAACTTTGGTGCTGAAGAGTCAAAGGCACACATTGATACCTGTCACTGGCTGCAGGGTGGGGATGGAGGTGGAATGGCATGAGCATTACTGTTGACAATCCCAAGTCACACCCCTGATGCCTGTCAGTCCCTACAGGACAGGGTGTTATGGTCAGAAACCCTAATGCCCTGGGCATTGTTATGTGACTTCGTAACCTATCAACAGCATTTAATGCATTACATTATAAGGACAAGTACATGTTTTTAATACATTTACAGACAGTTACATAAACTGAATTTTCTTCATAGAATGATTTAAATTTAGTAACAGTGGTAGTACAAAGCAATTACCCAAACAACTTAAAAACTGTAACTACTTTATATTTCACATTGACACCCCATAAGGACCTCCTTGAAATTGAGATGCAAATGTCACACATTTATCAGTTTTCTAACAGGAATATTTTACTATCCTAAATACAATTCTTGCTTCAGTAACTGCTCAGCACATCTATTGCATGACCTTCTTAATGACATTTTACACCTGCTATGCAATGTATTGCTTCTTACTACACCAACATTATGAACCATGAAACAGATGACTGCCATAACTAGGATGTCAGTATAGCACAGTGGTTCAAGGATCTGAGCTGCAGATCTGGGTTTGAATCTCACAGCCCCCACTTAAGTACAGGGTGACCCTGAGCAAGTCACGTAACTTTCATGTGCTCCCAGGTTGCCCCTGTTAAGAAACTTTCAGCTTAGTGTGCCACTCCTGGTTAAACAATTGAAAGAAAAAAACACAATACATTATTTTTCTTGCTTTATTTTGCTACTACAAGCTTTGACTAATACAGTAGAATCCCGTTTATCTGAACCAAAAAGGCGACAAGTTTTCAGTTCGATAAATGGGAGTTTGTATAATCAAGATTGCCTGATTCGAGTAAGAATGGGAGCCGTGTATAGATCCCTTTCATCATCATTGCATGCTCACATTGTTTTCCTATTCTCCAGACCACTAGAACCCTCAAGCAACATTGCAAATTGACATAGTTTTTCCTTTGTGTCTTTTATGTCACTTATTGTTGATTTGCCGACTCCATATTTGGCAGCCAGGGACACAGCGTGCTCACCATTTTCAATCCTATCAAGGATCCGCAGCTTCCACTGCAAAGTAAGCACTGTGCATTTCCTCTTAGCACTCATTTCAGTGACAGACAGTACTGTACAGAGTGAAAATAAACTGGCTGAGGGAGCATACTTATTGCTCTAATTAAAGGGAAGAGCTGATGAACCAGGACCAATTGAAAAGGGACAGATAAGCTAAGGTACGCGAATCAGTATTTGACAGGTAATTCTATGTAATTCTATGGATAAAAACATACACCAAGGTGATCTAAGATGTTCTAAGGGACAACAAGTTGATTGCTAACTTAAGGCTAACTCAAGGCTTTAAATAATTGCAAAAGACTGTGAAATTTGGGTGACATAATAGCGGGTTGGATAAGAGGGATTTATGGTTAACTGGGGTTTGGATAATTAGGATTCCACTGTACATCCATCGGTAAATGTACTTTTTATAGCTTATCTGTCTGTGACCTAGGCAGAACTACACTTAAAATCTTACACATCAATAAATAAAGCATCAGAATAACACTTATTTCAGTAGTATTTCCTTCCTTTTCAGGTGCCCATGACATTATGTATATAAATTGAAATATGTAATGCCTAGGCATTTACACACATTGAAGTGCACACAAGACGCAAGCAACAGCTTTGTGGAAAAAATAAATTTTATATATTTGCTGTCCCAACACACTGCAATAGACACCGCATATATATCAAAGCTCTGATGAAGATGTCATACTTCGGAAATGTCAGCTCATTTACCTGTGGTTTCACCACTTAGGTGTATGTCCTTAACGTCTACAAGAAAGCAATAATGGCGATTGAGTGATTTTTTCTGTTGCTGTTCTTTCTTCCCTGTAATGGTTTGGTGAATACCTTGTTCATATCACTTGGATCTAGGCAATTAAGCCAGAGGGTTGTCAAAAACTACATGAAGGAAAGTACATGAAGTTAAGTTAAACTCTTTTTGAATATAATGGCTATTTGAATGAGCAGAGACTTGAATATTTACAAGTTATAAGCTTTATTTTTGAATTTGGTACCAACCGGACAATCTATTTAGAAGTTTAAAAGACTAATCCATATATATGCGGTGTCTATTGTAGTGTGTTGGGACAGCAAATATATATATAAAAAAATTTCCACAAAGCTGTTGCTTGCATCTTGTGTGCACTTCAATGTGTGTAAATGCCTAGGCTTTACATATTTCAGTTTATGAGTGTTTTCCCTAGAAGGAGCACCTAGTATTTCAACTTTGTTTTTTGACCTAATTTGAGGTCCATTTAATGAGGCTATATAAAGAAGCCCACAAAATCCTTTTTGCTTTTGATTATGTATATATATATTTATATCTTTTAACTTCAAAGCACTAAACTTATTAAAATGCACAAAACACAAGACTCTTCACACATTGCTGCTAAACTTCAGGTCCCAGAGAGATAAAAATGTAGAGCTTCCTCTGGCTATTTGGGTGGGTGCATCAGGTGTGTGTGTGTGGGGAGTATAAAAAGCTTTAAAGCAACAGACACTCTAGTATCCAAGATGGGATAGTCTTCTTTGGGTGACATATTTTACTCCTTTGTGGGCTTATACCTTATTTGTCATTATTGTGTTGCAAGTGCTTGCTTTCCCCAAGTGCTGTAATTTCAGGATGCAGTTTCACAAGTGCTGTATAAGGATACCATTTCAGGCACTCCTTAATTACTTTTTCTTTCCTTCTGAACCTAAATCTCTGATGCCCCAGGCAGCTCTGATAGTCAGTTGTTCCAACATGATAGATCCACCTCATGCCCCTCCCACATGAACCAAAGAAAAGGTGGGGATGGATCTTTAGGAGCTTCTTAGGTGGAGGTGGGGGTGGATCTTACCCCCCAAAAAACTAATGCTGCCTCCCACTACTCAGGTTCCAGTTCTTGTACCTCCCATTTAAGAAAGAAAATAGTGCCCTGCAACCATTGACTAACATGAAAGCGTATTTATATGAGGGTGGAAAGCATTTCTTGGAGAAGGGTAAGGCAGAGAAGACTATTTACACCTTCAGCCAGTTCCATGGACAGAAAACATGACATCAGCCCTTTTGTGTATGCAAAACATCTGCAGGTGCCACCCACATCAGCCGTAAAAACTGCACTAGAATGTCTGACCATTCATCTTCCATACATTTATATACATTTCCTGGTATTTTGTCAGGTGCTGGGGCCTTACAGGATTTCAAATGCTGAATAGGAGTTAAAACCTCTCTTACAGTAATTGGAGAGAAGTGTGAACCTATGAAAGCTGGGTGAAGCGGTGGCCATGTGATTGGAGCTATTGGATCATGCATTATTTGTGTAAAAAACTCCAGCCATGTATGGGCAGGGACATGATTCACAATTTCATTTCTACTATCTTTCCATCTAGTAGCTACCAAAGACCAGAATAGCTTAATATTGTTAGTTTCAATTGCACCTATCATAATCTCCCATTGAGCTGCATAATGCTTTTTTGTTCCTTCTAAAAACCTTTTGGGTCCCTTCCTTGACTTTTTTAGAATGTTGTGTTTTTCAGTGTTACTGCTTGCCTCATGCTTCCTAAATAGTATCACAGCATTCTTTTTCCTAATGTTGCATTCCTTGTCAAACTACCCATTACAAGGGTTGGGGGTTTTCCTACGTATTTTGTTCCTATGTAAGTTCTCCTGAAGAGTATTATAAAGATCTGTAATAACTTTGTTCAACTCATCCAGCTGAGCACTCTCTAACCATGAAGTAACCTGTGACAGAAATTCACTCACTTTAATTTTAACTTGTACTTCTAGAGTTTCATTCCAAAGTATCCTTTTTTGTACCTAATTTCCATATTATCCATTAGACTGGAGTTATTATTGTGTTCTTGTGTAATTATTTCTGAGTATACAAAAGTATCAGGTAATGATCACTCTCTGGCCTAACCTTTATAGTCAGTTTTTCCAAAAATTCTGGTGGATGCCTCCTGCATGCCAGGTCCAGAACTGTGGATCCTTTAGTGGATATAAAAGTTGGGCACCCTTCCTTATCTCCTTGTAACCTGTCATTTAATGGATATACACCATTGGCTTTTATTAGTTCCAGGAGTGACTGGCCATTTTGATTCATTTTAGCATCTTTACCCTTATAGAAATAATTATATGAAATGTTTTCATGCTGCACACATAAAACTATCCATTTGATATGCATGCTTAAATTGGAACTAATTGCATGCATGTGGCATGCGTGCAGTAAACAAGTGTGGAAAGCATGCTTTTTATGTTACATTGGAACAGACTGCATGCATGTGGAATGCATGCAAAATGCAAGTGGTCAGTGATAACTGCACACATAAAAGTTAAGCGACTTGTTCAGGATCACACAGTATACAAGCTAGGGCTGATGAGATTCAAACCCAGGTCTTCAGGTCTCCTTATTTGCAGTTCAGTGCCTTTAACCACTAAGTTATACTGCCTGCACACATATGGTTCCTTTGTACTAAATACATCTGTATGCATGCAGCATGCTTATAGCCACTGATATACTTTTTAGTTTTCTTGTACCCCCTCATCTCAGCTGCACACCTGAACTGTAGCATGCATACCAATGGAAACACATATGGTTCATCCCACTCCCAATACACACATGTACCGACAAAACTACTGCATGACTTCTGTATGGCCTGTACTCCTACTATTTTCTCTCCATAGTTTTGAATGCTTCCACACAAACAGACTTTTTTTTGTCAACTTTCTTTTTATCTCCTCCTGTACTGGAACTCTCTTGGGCCATTCAACTCGCCTATGCCTCTCTACCACCCACTGTGACCCCCACCTCCTTAAGGGCATTACTGTCCCCCTGAGCCCAAGAGGGGAAGAGCCTGGGGAGACTGAAGGGGCAGAGGTGGGGATCCAGTGTTAGGTGTGTGGCAGTTCTGCACCATGATGGCCATCGCCTATCTGAGAGGAGGGGTGTTCTTGTGTTTGTCCCTTGAGTTCCCCTACTTCCCCGAATGTGGCATGCACTGACCCCATGGTGCATAGCAACCCTGCCAGCGACTGCCATGCTCGACCCCTGTTCTCTTGGTCTGCATCCTGTAATGCCCCTGATCTCCATCAGAGGCTGCCAGGATGCCAGACAGCCCAAAGCCCCAACCTGGGAGAGGAGAGCAGACCCCCAAACACTCAATTCTCTTCCTCCCCTGCTGACCTCCAGCACCCAAGTCTGCTGCTGAACCTAGGTCACTGGTGTAGTGCGAGGTGTGGCATCCAGCACCTCAACCCTCAGCACCACTGGGCTGGCCCCACACAAACAGACTTTAAGGGGCAAACACAAAAGTTGCAATAACTTGACATGGATATCTATTTAATATCCCACAGCTCATAATCCCGACACTCACCTGCCCGGGTACTACTGCCAAGAGCCACAGCATCCTGACTCCTCTTCTCCTGACACCTACACACCTAACAGGGAGAAAGCAGATGCCGACAGGGGTAAGTTAGTGGATGTGATGGACCACTATCCTACCTTACCCCTAGTGAGGCACTACAACTAACTGAAGGATGCGGAAGCTGGCTGAGCTGCTCCCATAGCATGGAGGTCTAAGCCAATAGCAGCTCAGCCAGGGTGGTTCAGTAGACCCGGGGTCTGTTCAAGGCTACCACATATGTGGCTGCAATGAAATTTCACCCAACATAACACATTTATTTTACTCCAGGGTTCTCGCCCCCTCGGAGTTTGTTTTATAAGTTATGGGGGTGTGGGGGGGCAAAGCCCCTCGCATTATGTTTATGTGTCTAATTTTACAGTCTGGTACTGTGTTTCTCAACATTGTTCTGTTCTGTTGGGCATATGGTGTTGTTGGTGTTGTGGATTTCGGGACTGTATTCTCAGTATCTCGAGTGTCAAGATACCTAGTTTCAGTCACTTGTAGTACATTCCTCAACACCCACCCACACGGCCATTCCCCTCCACCCCTCATGCACAGACACTGTAGTGGGTACAGCCATGCTTCTGCAGACAACCCACCAAGTATAGATATAAATTGAGAGCCTCTTACCTGAGTACTAGGAAGCTAGAGTCAGGAATCTTTAAGACATGATGTCCAAGAGTCAGATTGTTGGTGTGTACCCCTTGAAATGAATGGAGTTATTTTTTTATTAATATTTTATACACTGTGATAGCGAGTTGAAGAATAATGAAGGCCACTGTTCTGCTAAAAAGGCCCTTGTTATTTGAGCGGTGGCCTTCATTAATCTCCAGCTATTCATCAATAATGTAGAAAACAATAATAAAAAAATACCACTATTCATTTCAATGCAGCACACCTCTGCACGCTCCCTTGCCCTATGTCATAATGTGCAAAAGCCTGGAGATGTGGAGGTCATCTTCACTGGGCGGGCATAAGCCTAACTGGGTATGCTGACCGCATAGCAAAACAGACATGGCGAAAGTCCCCACAGCGACAAACTACAGGTTTCAAGATTGTCGCTGTTGGGGACCCGCAGGTGATATTTTGCCCTATTACCGACTTTCACCCCCCCTTCAAGATAACTCTGACTTAGAGGTAGGAATCCTTAAGAAGTGGGGGCTGGGGGCACAGTCCCCTGCATGTGAGGTTCATGGGGCACAGCCCCCCCCGATAGAAAACACACCAATGTCTGACAGGCAAAATTTCACCTGTCAACATTGAGGGTCTTGCTATGCAGAACCTTGACAACAGTGTTGTCGAGTTGGCATAGGTAAACCGCCTAACTGTTGTGGGGCTCCAATAATCTGTGCATACCATACCACTCAACTGTCCCTGAATGCAAGGGACAGCCCTCATTTTACTCTTGAAAATTGCTCTGCCCCTCATCCATACCTCATGGAAAACATGCTGCTCACACAGAGGATGTCCTTTAAATTTAGACTTTACAGCAGGGGCACAATTTCAGATTTCAGCAAGGGGGAGACAACAATCAGTGGAGGCCAGCTGCCAGTTAGCCCGTAACCAGCAAGCTCTGGAATGTCTGGAATGTCTCTAAAAGGTAAAACTTAGTTGTTGTGACTGAAAAGTGATATGAAAATCAGGAAAAATAAAATGTAGAAGATTCATCTGTCTATAACTCAAAGCAGTGCAGCAGATTTGGGCATAAACCTACCCAGTTACTAACCAATTTTTTTCCTCACTGAAGTTCTGAGCTCCCCCCCAAAAAATGTTGTCCCAGTTTCTCTTCCTGATTCCATTCCATTCAATATCTATCCCATATGGTTTATGAAGACACCCAAAGGTGCAGAAATGTGAAAAACACATCAATATGTCAGTCCTTTATCCTTCCCCAATCCCACTGTAAAAAAATTATTTACTTTTACCTACCCAACCATCTGGTCAGAACCTGCCACCTGGCCCAGTGTGCCACCAGCCCAGTTTTCAATCTGCCCCCCTCCTACCTTCAGCCAGAAGTTGGATGCTAGAACTAACCATCCCCGACCAAGTCACCTCACCAACCGAACCCACCCAACCTGCGTTGCTTGCTTCTTGCTTGGCTGCTGCCATGGCTGCTGCTGCAGTGCACTGATCAAGACCTATGAAGGCTGCCAACACTGCTGTCACTGCTACTGTGAGGTCTAGCTTGCTGCCGAAGGGGGCCCATGCTGTTTATTTTTGTGAGGCGAGCCTAGTAGAGTAAGTAGGTAGCCTAGTCTCGAGTTTGCTTCTAGTTCAATAGTCCTCGGACTTTGGCACAGTGAGCCTCCCCAAATCCATGGAAAAGATTTTGAGGCTCCCCCAAAAATTGAAATAATCTTGGGCCTCCCCAAAGAAAAATAACACACTGTACTTTGCACAGTACACCGTGAATAAATTGAAACCCCTTTGAGTACTTGGCTCACATTCAGTTCTTTTTCTTGTACTGACTTGGAACTTTTGAAAAAGAGCTCCTGTGCTCAAAGGTGGTATCTGAATAACAAATAAATAAAATAAACAAATATTATTATTCAGCTTATTGTAATGCCACCCCCCCCCACAGGCCAACCTACTTGCTCTGCTATTTTCATCCTTGAACCATTGTTACCTCTTGTTGCAGTACCTTCATGGGTCAGTCTACTTTCTCTGTTACCTCTCTATATGAAATAACCTTCCTACATACTTTGCCTCTTCCCCTCCTTCCCTAATCCTAAGCAACTTCTCGGGGACTACTTTGCTCCTTCCTGCTATTGCTCTTAGCACTTCTATGCTCAACCTATGTATTTGGGCTGTTCTGCCATCAGTTTACAAATTGATCAATTACCACCACTCATTATTAATTTATTGTTCATATTTATTTGCACTATTGCTCATTGTATACTTACCTCTTGATTGTTTTGCAGTTACCTTTTGAAATGTATTCACTCCCTACCCTTCCCCATGTACACCTGAAATGAGCCTTGGCTCATTCACCTTCCCTTGTCACCTATTGGTAAATAAATACATAAAAGTCACCTACTGTTATTATCTTCTTTCAGTTTGCTTCATCTCTTCACACAAAATATGTAAAACCCACAATTTAAATACAGTACTTTTTCATACTTGCTTGAGCCTCCCTTGGAACAGGTTGGGGCCTCCCCAGGGAGGTTGGCCTCACGATTTGAGAACCCCTGTTCTAGTTCACCCCTGCCCCTTCAGCCACCAAGGGAGATGGAGACTCATAAGAGTAGACAAACAAAAATATGCTGCCACAAAACTGCTGTTGAGAGTTCAGTTCTCACTGACTCCTCTAAGCTGTAGTGCGCAGCCTGTATACCTGTGGCAGGAAAGACATTGTTGCACTCGTATGACTCATGTACTCTTGCTTGGCTGGAGCTCCTCCATGTCACATGTGATGGCGGTGCCACTGATAGATGGTGAGTGTGGACAACACAATACAGACACAGTCAAGTTAGGAGTGCACCTGCAGTGTGAGCACAACACAGGCCACGGGGGCATTTATTGTGCAAAAGATTAAATCTGAATTTAATGCCATTATTGTCGCACCATAAGAACAACCTAGGCACAAATGTCTGGTGGGGGCAACTGCTTCCCTCTGCCTACCTAAATGGCACCCCTGCAATATTGGTAGGAATTCATTCTCAGTTGCTGATACCAGTACAGGTAAATACAATGGTTTCCACTGTATTCTGAGGTACTGTATCTCCATGTTTCAGGATGTGTCTTGATCATTGTGAGGGTTAGTGTCCCTCATTGTCCCTCATTTTGAGTGTCCATGTTCCTCATTTCAGGGACAAAATGTATGGAATGGTACATGCTTCTAAGACCCTACTCAGCACAAAGAATGCTGAGCATGGCTATAATGAATATGCTCCACACAGAATGGCAAAAGGAAAGTAAGTGAGCCATAACAGTCATGGAAAAACACACTAACTAACACTAAATATACATAAGGGGATTTGCATAGACCAAAACCAAAAGGTCACGCTTCACAACGTAGAGGCCCCTCTTTGTGCATCTGGAATGGAGATGTTGGCTGACTATATCCTAGGCATTTAATGCAGTAAGCAAACAATACTTTACAAATTAATGGTGATTTAATGGCAAAAATCAAAAGCCATTAAACAACTTGCAAAAGGATCAGAATTAATGAGTTTACCTAATTGTAATGGGAAATCAATGAAAAGGGTATTTTATTGGATCTAATTGCTAGCAGTAGTTTGAGAAATTGAAACTGATGTGTTTTTTAGATGAGACTTGCACCAGCTTAGTTGTTGCACACATGGCAAGCGTGCAACATGTGAACCTGATGTGATTTTTAAATTATGTTCATACCAGTTTAACTGCTGCACTTATGTCAATCATGCAACATGCAAATCTGATGTGATTTTTAGAAGATGTTCACACCAGCTTATCTGCTGCACACATATCAAGCTTGCCACATGCGAACCTGATGTGCTTCTAAGACCCGGTTCGCTTAGGTTCACTTTGTGCATGCGAACCACATGCAAACATTGCTCAATTAAGCATGTGGCATGCATTCTGCATGAACCAGCATGCTTATATTTATATATCTGTGGGAGCATGGACACAGCTGAAGGGATACAGGACCTATAGGAAGATCTGGAAAAGCTGGGAAAGTGGTCCAGGATCTTGCAGCTTGGCTTCAATGTCAAGAAATGCAAAGTTATGCATATTGGACAGAGTACTACCTGGGTGGAGTCCGAGTATTTGCATCAGAGGAGGAAAAGGACCTGGGAGTGATGATCACTAGTGACTGGAAGCACTCCACACAGTGCAAGAAAGCAGCTGCAAAGGCAAACATGATGGTGGGATGCATATCTAGGGGAATCAGTAGTAGGAGAGAGGAGATTATAGTGTACAGTAGAGCGTTGTTCTGCAGAGAATTCCATCCCTTTCAAAATGCCGTTGTACCACAGTTCAAAGGGTCATGGAATGTGATTCTGTCCTACTGTGGTAGATCAGCATTCTAGAACCTCTAGAGACTGCATGAGTCAGTTTCATTTTGAAAGCAAAAGAACTCATGCTCACATATTTTACACAGTACTATACACTATAAAAAATACAGAATGAGCAACTCTATGCACAACCAGTGTGTTCTGCCACCTTGGGGTTCTGATTCTCATGGACCTCTCAAGCTTCTCTCTCAAGGTCAGTGGGAATCAGAACCCCTCTATGGCAGAACTCACTGGTTGTGCATAGTTGCTGATCCAGCATTCTCTATATACTGCCCTTGTACAGATCACTGGTAAGGCTGCATCTAGAGTATGGAGTTCAGTACTGATGCCAACACCTCAAAAAGGACATTAACCTGCTAAAGAAGGTCCAGAGAAGGGCTACAGAGATGACAGTGGGTCAGCAGAGTAAGGCATATGAGGAGAGGTTGAGGGCACTGAACATGTACTCCCTGGAAGACAGGCGAGAGAGACAGGGGACATGATTGGGACCTTCAAGTACTTAAAAGGGATAAATAAGGTTGATAAGGAGAATCACTTTAAGCTGAGTGGCAACCATAACATGAGGTGGCACAGTCTTAAGCTGGAGGTGGGAGGTTTAGAAGGGAGGTCGGGAAACACTTCTTCATAGAGAGGGTGATGGACACTTGGAATGCACTGTCAGAAGAGGTCATCTCATTGAAGACAGTGGGCAGCTTTAAGAGAGGCTGGGATAGGCATAGGGGGAAGGAAAAAATCATGGGTAGGGAGGATGGGATGAGTGGGAAGGGAGGGCATGGACAGTAGCTCAAGCTATACGAGCAGACTAGATAGACCAAGTGGCCTTCTTCTTCTTATGTTTGTGTGTATATATGTAAGGGTAGAGTTATGCTTATACTTCTCTGCTGCTAGAAAGACAGAGTTCATTATTGTGTCTTCTGAAAGTCCATCGTGACTTCCTATCCTTGCATTGGAATCTCCAATTAACAATAAATGATCCTCTGGGTATTCCAGTGATTTAGTATATACTGTATTATGTTTCCCAAATTGGCCCATATGTCATTACTATAGTAGTGTGATTTAGTAGGAGGGATGTGTAACCCCCTGTTACCCAGGGTTACAAGAATCCCAGTTAGACCTAGTGGCAGGCAGGGAAGGCAGCTTGTGAAATTCCAGTTAAATGGATTTCACAATGTCTCACTCTGTTCTCAGTCTCAGCTGAGACTCAGGGATGACATCATTTTAGAACTGTTGCAGCTGCATAAGTAACACTGGAATGTTGCAGCTGGAGGTTAGGATAGAATGTTGGGGAATTTGAAGTCAGTTCTGTAATAGAGTGTTGAAGAGGGAGGAGGTGTGCTGCAGCTGTAGGCCCTCAGAGCCCTCAGCTCTGACAAAGAGCTATATTTTTGTTTGAGGTGTGTGTTCTCACCTGAAGAAGAACACAAGAAAAACCAAGTGAAGTGGTAGAGACTGCTTACAAAGGTTCAGGGCCCCATCCCTGCCAGGATGGGGGGAAGGATTCCGCCTACTTCCAGGGGTAATCCCCTGGTCTGGCTAGAGGAAAAAGAAGCTGCCTAAATCTAGGTTCGTGCTGAGGCACCAGAAGTTTGTTGAGATTTCTTTGAAGAGAAAATGCCTGTGGGGCACCTGCAATCAAGGAGTGAGTTTGCTCTGCTAAAGACCAATGTGTTTTCACCTGAGGCAAGATGAAGTTAAGTGACTGTTACTGTGGGGTCAGGAAAAGACAGTCAAGTACAGTTTTGAAAGTTGTGGGACTTGGACTGCTTAACTCTGTGGGGGTTTAGAGAAATGGACACAGCCATTCATTAAGTATGTTTCAAGTTCAGCACATGTGGGATGGAAGAAACAGTAGATTAAATGTGAGATACATTTGAAGAGAATCTACACAGTAAAGTGTTTTCAGAGATGAGGTGTTAAAGTCCAGAGGAATGGCCGGGTATGATTCATGGGAGCAAGAGGTGGGAGACACCCCATCTGGTGCGACCAGAGCCACCTCTATGGGTTCGCTTTGGCACACCTCTTGCATACTCTCTGGTACTTGGCCAGTGCCTGAGGAAAGTACCCAGACATGGGATTGTTGAAGAAGATTCCGTGATGGAGCCAGAAGTGCTTAGAGCTGGTTTAGAGAGCCACCGAGAAATGATCCATGTTATATGGAAAGTAGTCCAAGGGCTGGCATGAAAGCTGAGCCATGGAGGGAAAGTAGTCCAAGGGCTGGCAAGGGTGCCAAGCCAGGGCAACCCAGATAAGAGTAAAAGTTCGGTCTGAGTGCCCAGTGTGTTTCTAAGCCTGAGGGCTACAGTCTATGAGGATGTGTTCTGATCTCCATAAATCTGGATTACCAGGAGTGTAGGCCCATGGAGTCCATCTAAGCTATGTTATTCTGTTGACTGTGAATAAAAGCCGCACTTTAGAATCCCAATCCTGGTTTGGACATTACAATCATTGCTTCCTGTGTCCAGAGTTACTTGGGTGCCCCTGACTAGAAGTCAAACTTAGCCAAAATACTGATCAACAGTTTTCTCCCGGAACCCAGGTCCCAGGAAGGGGGTTACATATGGAGGCACCGCGCAGCACTAATAACACAAAAATACCATCAACCTGGCCCTTGGGGTAACCAACCGGTTACAGAAATGGAGGTGATTGCTGGGATTCTGTTGAAATTTGAGAGAAAACACAAGAAAGGTTACTTGGATGGTGGCTAGCATTTTGGCTGTCTGGCAGTAGGTAGCCCAAAAAGCTGAAGCAATGTAAACTAAATGTGCCACTGTGTGCTGCTGTCTACAGCATGTACTGTTGTGATATTGCTAACTGTTTACCAAGGAGCAGTAAAGCCCGAGTGTGTATGCTCTTGTCCTGAATCAAATTACAGCATTTGCCAGCTTTTAAAAGTGTTTGTGACAAAGAAAAGTGTGGAAAACTGTGGGCAACAAAAGAAGATTTGGGCTCTAGATGTTGGAAATGCTTTCTGTGTGGACTGAGAGACTTGTTGTGCTTAATGGCCATGAAAAATGGTTAAAATGGTGCTCCCTCCCAGGAGTTGCAGTTGAGAAAAAAAAAAGTGGTTTGCAGTTTAAATTTTGCCTGCTCGATGATCACCATGAGGAGAAGAGCATTTAAGAGGAAAAAGGCTCATTTGCATGGCGTCATGTGATTGGTGAGACTGCAATCAGTCCTGCCCCCAAGCCAGCTCTAGAACAACTGCATAGCATTCGAGAGGGAGAGTGAGTGGAGTGTGCAAACTGGCTTGTTAGGAGGAGCATCGCGGTGATTGAAAGCACTGTACAAAGTTAAAATCAGACTTTTTCTGTTTAAATTCAGGCTCAACCCGCATCTCAATTGTCTGGACTGTGAGTGTGGTGTTCTGAGGGACAATCGGCAGGACTGCCAGCCCTCTTCCTTCCAGTGGCCTCCAAGACTGGCTGCAGGCCATTTTTTTATCGCAGCAAAACAGCTACTGAAAACAGTGAGTACCATCCAACAGAAATAACTCAAACTGTGTGATTTTACCAAAAAGCCAGCTGAATCTGTGTGTAGCAGTGTAGTCACTTTGCAAAGAAGGATTGTGCCAAATTTGAAAGAAGCTAAAACAAGAATTCTAAGCAATAGACTGTGAGCATAATTATAGGTTCAGCAACAGTATGATTTTCAGAGCCATGTGAGAGACTGTGAGTTGTATGAGATATGCAGCAAGAAATACAGGCAATCCTGCGCTATGAAATACTGAGGCTTTATGGGACTGTAAGCTAGAGCAGTGTCTTCAGCAAGTAAAAAGTCCATGGTAAATCATATAAATGTGCTAGCTGAAAGAACAGTGCAAGTTTGTGTAGTTTGAGCAATGTTATCAGTCGAGTGTGTAAATCGGATGCGCAGTGGCTTGACCCATTTACACAATGTTGACACATCAGGAGTGCTGCCGCCGCCATTACAGGGTGGGATAGTATGTAAACACAGCAGCAGAGGAGCCATTTTGAAAGAAAAAAAATAAAGTTTCAGTGATGTGGGACTTGCAATAACAGTGAGCATTGTTTCTTTTTCTCTGCAGTCATGACTTCAGGACCAGTCTACTACCCGGATCATGCCCGGGGTATGATAGTAGTAGAAGTTAACAAGCTAAGGAACTTTGAGAGATGTTACTACAGGGGACAACTGCCTCCTCATGTGGTGATTCCTGGATATCCAGTGCGAGTATGTGTGATGTGCTTAAATGCTAGAAGGGACATCTTCATGGTACCTCACTGTTCTGGGTGCCTAGAGAAATATGGTTTGATCAAAGAACCCAAGATTTGTTTGGCTCCCACATGGACAAAAATTCAAGAATCTGCAGTTGGCAGCATACAGCACCAGGCGGAGCCTGTTGGAGAAGACCCCTCAGAGTTTGGCACGAAGCAAGAGGGTGCAGATTTACAGACAGAACAATGTGCTGATGTTTCAGTGTCTGAGTCGCAGAGAGACATTTCAGGAACAGCATCAGTAGACCCTTGGAGAGAGGGGCCTTGCCCAAGTCTCATAGGTGAAGACAAGATGAGGGAGGCCTTTGAATGGGAGGTTTCGACCTCCGCGCCCAGTGAAGAGTGGACAGTCTCAGCAGCGAGGATGACTGCTGGGCACAGATTCTCATTGAGGAAGAAGAAGAGGGGGAACCTATGTGGCCTTGTGAAGAAGAAACTGGTACACAGCCTCAAGCACTTGCCTCAGAGGAGCCAATGGTAGAAGAGAGTGGTGACTCTGCAGCTCTGTCCCCACCAGGAAGAGTTAAAGATCCATTCTATATCACATTGAGTATGCGTAGCTGGCAGAACCAGGACTGGCAGCACCCAAGTTGACCAAAGCTAGTAAAGAGAAAAGACTGGATCGTAGGAAAGCAAATGAAATCTTTGGGATGTACTTTCCTACCTTTCCTCGGAGAGTCTGGGATGGAGATTGAAAAAGCAGGAAATCCTGGATTTGGAAAGAGGCAATGAAATGTGTGCATCCTGGTGCAAACAAGTATGTCAGGAACAGAATGTTTCAAGACAAATACAGCCAGTGGAAAAGGGGCAGGACACTGTTTATTGATGCTGTTCGAATTGTGGATGGAGAGGGACATGAAATCTTTCACAGTGTGGATTATGAGTGTCCAGACAGTGTAATAATTCCAGCACCTGACCCATTGTACTACTGGCCACAATGCAAAGACCTCCCTGAGAATGTGCCCATGCCTACCAAATGGAAAGCAGAGCAGTGGTAGCCAGTGCTGCCATCCAGCAGTTGCCGTACCTATGTTGTTCCACCATACTGGTGTTCCAGGAACCAGGTGCCCCACATTCATCAGTTTTACAGTGTACTGGCTTTCCAGAATCCATCGACTGGCCCACCAGATGACTTCAGATCCCGAGAGGACACCAGACCAGCTGTATCCTGATTCATTGCCTGGGATGCTGGATGACTTCAGACCAGCTGTTTTCTTTTTTCCTGTTCCACGGTTCCATCTCCTAGATGACATCAACCCAGCAGTTTCCAGATGTGCCTTCCTGTCGTTTTCCAGAAGATGTCCACCCAGATGTATCAGAAGAATGCTGCCAGGGAGAGTCTTCAGCCGAGGACCAGGTGTGGTACCATTTTCATTCTACAAGGGACTGGTAAGTCCAGACTTTTCTATTCTTATGACATTGCAGTACACACTCTACACTAGCAGACTCCAGATGTTTGAACTGACCTCAAAGACTTACCCCTTCGGGACTTTGGCCTGCTAGAACTGTGCTTCACCAGGCTGCAGCCCAGGAGAGACTCTTTAATGGACTTGCCTTCGGGCACTGTGGTCACTAGATGGGACTTTTAGGGCACTCCATCCCCCCAGATATAATGAATTGTAAATAATGTCATTGTTTTCTACTGTTTTATAATGTTTATACTGTTTTTTTCTACTTTTCTAAAACAATCTTTTTGGGGATTCTCCAGTTTTTGATGGTAGGGGTTTAGATAGACTGTGTTTGCAGATTAGGAGTGCATGTCGCCTTTCTTTTTCTTGCAGGTTTCCTGAAGAAGATAAGAAGAGAAGACAAGAAGAGGAGAAGGGACTCAGCTGAGTTCCTCAGTAGTACTTTAGAGTGTTGTGTTTATAGTACTGTTGTTGTTGTGGTTACTGTGTGTAACTTTTCCTTCCACAGGTATGGTTTTGGGTGAGTGTGGGAGTAATGCATAGTGTATGGTATTAGCTTCTGGTGTGTGTTTGCATGGTGTCCAGGGTTAGGGGGAGGTCCCTGTGTTTTGTTTTGGGAATTTTGAGTCAGAGGCTGATAGATTTTCCCTAGAGGGCTAGGGGGATAGACAGGCTGTGGCCCTGACCTGCAGTAGGGGTTGCAGTACAGATTTATTAGGGCTATGCTCTGGACAATTCTACCAGGGCCACTAGGTACCCATAGTCAGTGGGTAGAGTAGAGGCTGATGCATCAGCCAAAGGCCTCTAGACCCTTAGTGTTGTGTGCCTGTGCTAGCACATGGTAGGGTAGAAAGTAGCGCTACCTCCCTTAGTCAACACATAGGGTGAGATGGCTTGAGCCGGGTGACTAAGGACTGTGGACAGTCATTTTCATGGCCCAGGGTGAGTGTAACCCCCCTGTTACACAGGGTTACAAGAATCCCAGTTAGACCTAGTGGCAGGCAGGGAAGGCAGCTTGTGAAATTCCAGTTAAATGGATTTCACACTGTCTCACTCTGTTCTCATTCTCAGCTGAGACTGAGGGATGACATTATTTTAGAACTGTTGCAGATGCATAAGCCACACTGGAATGTTACAGCTGGAGGTTAGGATAGAATGTTGGGGAATTTGAAATCAGTTCTGTAATAGAGTGCTGAAGAGGGAGGAGGTGTGCTGCAGCTGTAGGCCCTCAGAGCCCTCAGCTCTGACAAAGAGCTATATTTTTGTTTGAGGTGTGTGTTCTCACCTGAAGAGGAACACAAGAAGAACCAAGTGAAGTGGTAGAGACTGCTTACAAAGGTTCAAGGCCCCATCTCTGCGGGGATGGGGGGAAGGATTCCGTCTACTTCCAGGGACAATCCCCTGGTCTGGCTAGAGGAAAAAGAAGCTGCCTAAATCTAGGTTCATGCTGAGGCACCAGAAGTTTGTTGAGATTTCTTTGAAGAGAAAATGCCTGTGGGGCACCTGCAACCAAGGGGTGAGTTTGTTCTGCTAAAGGACCAATGTGTTTTCACCTGAGACAAGATGAAGTTAAGTAACTGTTACTGTGGGGTCAGGAAAAGACAACCAAGTACAGTTTTGAAAATTGTGGGAATTGGATTGCTTAACTCTGTGGGGGTCTAGAGAAATGGACACAGCCACTTGTTAAGTATGTTTCAAGTTCATCACATATGGGATGGAAGAAACAGTAGATTAAATGTGACATACATTTAAAGAGAATCTGCACAGTAAAGTGTTTTCAGAGATGAGGTGTTAAAGTCCAGAGGAATGGCCAGGTATGGTTTATGGGAGAAAGAGGTGGGAGACCCCCCCATCTGGCACAACCAGAGTCACCTCTATGGGTTCGATTTGGGACACCTGTTGCATACTCTCAGGTACTTGACCAGTGCCTGAGGAAAGTACCCAGTCATGGGATTGTTGAAGAAGATTCCCTGCTGGAGCCAGAAGTGCTCAGAGGTGGTTTAGGGAGCCACCAAGAAATGATCCATGTTATATGGAAAGTAGTCCAAGGGCTGGCATGAGAGCCAAGCCATGGAAGGAAGGTAGTCCAAGGGCTGGCAAGGGAGCTGAGCCAGGGAAACCCAGAGAAGAGTACAAGTTTGGACTGAGTGCCCAGTGTGTTTCTAAGCCTGAGGGCTACAGTGTATGAGGATGTGTTCTGTTCTCCATAAATCTGCATTACCAGGAGCGTAGGCCGTGGGGGTCCATCTAAGCTTTGTTATTCTGTTGGTTGTGAATAAAAGCCACACTTTAGAATCCCAATCCTGGTTTGGACATTGCTTCCTGTGTCCAGAGTTACTTGGGTGCCCCTGACTAGAAGTCAAACCTAGCCAAAATACCGAGCAACAGTTTTCTCCCTGAACCCAGGTCCCAGGTAGGGGGTTACATATGGAGGCACTGAGCAGTGCTAATAACACAAAAATACCATCAATCTGACCCCTGGGGTAAACCACCAGTTACAGATGTAACATGACACTAAAATGAAATTTACTGCCTCATTTCTTCATCTAATGGCTACAAAAAAATCATCTGGAAATATGTTATCATTGCTTGTAAACACATCTATTTTAATGTATGTTATGAGACCCTAAAGGGCACCTGTATGCTGGGTAACCAGAATGATTCTCCAGCAGGATAAGACTTACATGATATGGAAAGTTTATCATAGCACAGCATGTGCACGCTTGAGGCAAGAGAGAGAGAGGGGACATGGTAAAGATCTATAAATACAGTACCTCTGCAGCATTATTAGTAGACAGCGGAGAGCTATTTACACTGAGTGGGAACACCAGCAACAGGGAGAACTCAATGAATGTGGTGTGGAAGGGGATTTAAGGAGGATGTCAGAAAATATTTATTCACAGAAAGGGTGGTAAAGGGTTTTAAATAGCTGCCCAGGAAGATAGTCTGTGCAAAACTGGTGGAGAGATTCAATCATGGGGGAAGATGGGGTTGGTGAAGACAGTGGCAAAGGAGCAAGAAAAACTACTGGAGGAGTGATGGGACACTCGCAAAATGAACATTTGATAGGTAGAGCTATGCAGACTCAATGGGCAGCAAAACCTTTTTCCGCTGATTACATCTATGTTTCTATGCATATAAGCCACCATTAGGAGGCTAACCATGCAGGAATACAAAAAAAAATGGCAGGCAAACCTGTACCCTATCACCAGAACCTAGGGATTCTTGTAACAGAATGCCAGGACCCTAGTTGTAATCCCATAATAATCACCATTCCTTCACTATTTAACCATAAATGGGGACACAATAAGTAGCTGCCTTAAACAATCTTAAGAAAATGTATGAAAAACACGTAAACATATTTTTTGGAATTCTTCAGCATCATTCACATGCACTGTAAAAGGTAAGTAGAAAATTAGATATGAGCTATCAACCCTACCAAAGAATATAATTCTACCAGAGAATGACGGCAAGCTGTGCTTAATCCGATATGCATGAACTTCATGAACTGCATCTGACTTACACAATAAAGACATTAACTTCTGCAGGTAACATGTTTTTGTGCTCTTTTAATACTGTATATTGTACCTCCAGTCTACAATAGGTGCCAGCCACCCCCAGCTCTACCTCCATCGGTTCTCTTCTCACCAAAGCACTACCATTCCCTGGTTGCAGCGCCCACCCCCATCTAATTATAAATGAAAGAGGCCTACTTTTCAGATTAAACCAAACGTGTATAAATCTTTTCAGACTTTTCTGGGTTTGGTGTGAAACAGTGAAACTGAGATGTTTTGCCTGCAGTCTTCTTGAAACTAGTAAACCCAGACCCCTACCCAGGTGGAAAGCATCCCTCCCAACCCCTAGCTCCCCTTTCAGCTAGCCAATATTCCTCTCAACTGCAGATTTAGAAACCCTCAAGTTTCTGTTAGATACATTAGTGAAAGGAGAAAGTCTAAAGGAGGTATTGCGAAGATCAAAGGGGATAAGGGGAAGTGTGTGGAGGAGGACCAAGGAAAAGCATCTATCCTAAATAGATACTTCTGTTCAATATTTCCTGAGGAGAAAGTAGGACAGGACCCACAGTTCAGCGCCATGGACACAGGGGGGGAGGGAAGTGTGCACAAGTCCCTTCATAAAAGAAAGGGTCCTACAAGAGCTCGCTAAGCTCAGGGTGGACAAGGCAATAGGCCCTGTTGGCATACATCCCAGGGTATTAAAGGAGCTAAGGATGGAACTAGCAGAGCCATTATCAGAACTGTTTAGTGAGTCTCTGAGCACAGAAAAGATCCTAGAAAACTGGAAAAGGGCTCATGTGATCCTGCTCCACAAGAGTGATAGCAGTGAGGAGGCAGGGAATTACAGACCAGTCAATCTTACCTCAGTAGTGGGCAAGATTATGGAGTCTTAAATGAAACAAATTCTAGTTCCCTAAATACTATTTCATTTCTCCAAAAGTTTCCTGCAGATTGTGTGACTTCTAATTGTGCTTCCCATTTGTTGGTTTTTCCAAATTATGCTGTGCCTGTATGTGTTGTCGATAATATTAATAACATTACTGATGCCCCGCAAACATTGTTAAATGAGTGCATAAATGTGATTCCCCTCGGTATATGGTTAAAATTGCGCAACCACAATAACGCGAGTAATTATATCACGTACATAATAGCACATGTTAAAAAAGTGCTATCACAATAAGGTGCAGTAAATAATAGCGTGATGTGATGTAATGTATGCAAGTAAATCAGAGATGGAGACCACTGCCTGTATCAACCAGTCTTTCTTGTCCGATTTAAAGTGGGGAAGGGACCAAGCCAGGTTTTTATGTAGGATAGATACTCTGTCCTTCTTCCCCAAGCGGCACTACGAACTTCCACCTCCTCTTTTGTTAGGGGGGGTCTTATTTACTAAAGGCAGTGAGTACAAACATAAGCTTAAAACACCAACCCAAGAATGCCCCGGCACGTCAGTCTGCATTACGTCTTTGCCCCCTGACCTCCCTTTACTTGCATACACTGTAGTTTGGATTCAGTTTTCATCCCAGTTTCCTCGAGTGCAGTCTGTTGTTTGTTTGTATTGGGATCCAGTTAAATGGCACACAGTTATTTTACACAAGTCTCAAATACAGCGCAAAATGCTGACATAACTCACAGTTATGGGATACACAGGATCCTCCTTGCAGTGCAGGGCACAGTGTAAAAGCTCTCAGCAGTTCAGCTCAGTCAGTCAGACATTGTGCCTATTCTCCCGCTTTCACTCTTTCTTTCTTTCTCTCTATCCAGTATCTACAATGGCAGTGGCATCTGTGGCATTTCGTTATATTTGCTCACTGGCTGACGCTACATTGGCTCCCTATTGTTGTTAGGGTGCTGAATTGTTGTAGCGCTAATGTAGCTATGCGCAATGATGTAGACGACATTATGATACACGCTATATTAGTTGCACGATATTGGCAGTAATCCATTCCCCTCTACTGGCCTCTTCTAATCACCCTGCACCTACATGTGGTGTTAATGAGGTTAATGACCCTATACAGGTGTTGTCCAATAAATACTTGGAATGTGGTTTTACCCCTTTAATTCATAGTGGGTTACCCCAAAATTAGTTTGTCTGTATCTGCACTAGTGACTAATAGTGAACTACAGTATATAAAGAGGTAGTAAACCAATTAGGCCAGAAGAATGTACTTGAGAACAGTAACAATAAGAACCCAATGGTACCAGTAGTGAACTTGTCTGATCATAGTTTAACACAGCATGAGATCTCGATATTGAGTAAGGGACTTTCATTTTGACCTACCATGGACATAAATTTCTTCAGTGTCTGTGTGGATTTACATAAATTAGGAATAAATCTCACCTTTAAATATGTATATGAAGGTGAGGATAGTAATTTTAAAGCAAGTAATATTATCCCTAGACTACAACCTAGATCTGAATTTTGTACCTCCATGAATCCCACAGTTTCTGTATTTATTCAACATTTACAGGAAGAAAATAATGTAAGATCTTGGGATGACTGTAAAAGGGATGAATAAGCCACTTTAATATCTTTAAACACAAACAGTCATATAACAATTAAACCAGTGGATGGGGGGGCAGAAGTTGTGCTTAACACCAAAGACTATATTGCTGAGGTTAGCAGATTAGTAAGTGATGGCTCATTTTATAAAAAGGTTTCACATGATGTTATTGATAAGTTCAAAGCTGAAATAGATCATGTACTGTACTCAACAAGGGTTTTTTAAAGGGGTATATTATGGTTGTGGAGTATAGAACTCTGACAGTTAACCATCCAGTTATTCCGACACTTTATGCTCTACCCAAAATTCATAAAAGTTTAGTGCAACCACAAAGGAGACCTATTGTCTCAGTTGGGGGGTGGCTGACAGAACCTCTCTCTATGTACCTTGACACTTTTTTACAACCCCTGGTACAGAATTTAAGATCCTTTCTTAGAGATTCCACCCAAGTGGTCCAGATTGTTGAGGATTTATGTATTGAACTCGAGTGGTTCTTTGCAGTGGTAGATGCTAATTCTTTGTACACAGTGATACCACACCTAGAGAGGCTAAGTGTGCTCTCGTATTTTTTAGAAAAAAGAACTGAGGAGGAATAAGTTAGGACTCTCACACAATTTCTTGTTCAGTTGGCAGGTTAGGTTCTGCAAATGAAAATGTTTTTGTTCCAGGGACAATTTTACCACCAGGTGTGAGGAACGGCAATGGGCACAGCAATGGCCCCAAGTTATACCAACCTCTTTGTGGGCAAGTGGGAAGTGGATCACCTGTATGATGCCACCACAAATCCACACATTCATTGTCTGGATTTGTGGTGGCACTTCATAGATGATATTTTAATTGTGTGGAAGGGTACACAAGAGGAGTTTCTCTGTTTTGTACAATGGATGTAGCATACCAGTAGTTGCTTAAGATACAAATTTGAGCTTAGTCAGATAAGTATAACCTTTTTAGATTTGAAACTATACAAAGATGGGGAAGGAGAGGGTTGCACCACTTTATTCCAAAAAAAAAAACACAGATAGGAGCAGTTTATTGAGATTTGATAGTTGTCACCCTTACCACACTCATCATAATATACCAAAGGGACAACTGGTTAGAGCCCTGAGAAACTGCACTGAATGACAAGAATACATCAAAAGGGGGTGGGGGACAGGTACAGAGGTTTTTGGAAAGAGGTTGCAGCCAACATAGTATAGCATCAGCCATTAGGAAAGTAAATGAACTGGATAGGGATCAGGTGCTACAATGCAAACAACAGGGGGTTGAAAAAAGAAAAGCTTGAGTGCCCCTTTGTGACTCACTTTTCCACGTGAGCTGATCAAGTTAGACGTATCATTACAAAGAACTAGCCCATTTTGGAGCTTGAACCCAGGTTATAAGAGATAGCCAAGAGAGGACCCAATGTAATTTTCCATAAATGTAAAAGCATAAAGGACCATGTGGTTTCAAATATGACACCGATACAGGAAACAAGTAGACAGTTGCTTTTGGCGCCCAGACCAAGCAGTACATTTAAGTGTGGCAACTGTGTATATTGCAGATACTGTATATACACAGCTGCAAAACCCTAATACACCCCATTACAGAAAAAAATATTGAAATTAAAGATTTCATAACATGCAATAGTGTGGGGGTAGTTCATCTGTTGTCACATGACTGTGGAGTGTATTATGTAGGGAGAACTGTGAGCAAATTTAAGGTCAGGATAGGTGAACATGTTAGGGCATTTGAAAGGGGTGATACTAATTATGCCACAGTAAAGCACATACAACAAAATTATCCACAGAAATGCACATTTAATGTTATTGGCTTGGAATTAGTAACATTGGATCCAAGAGGAGGAGATCTTAATAAAAAGATTGGACAAAGGGAGAGCTTTTGGATTTTTGCGCTGGGAGCTTGCTCAAATAGTGGGCTAAATGAGAGCATTGATCTTTCAGCACTTTTGAAAGAGTATAGGTGCTAAAGGTCTGACATTGTAGAGATTAAAGTTTAACCACTGAAATTATGGATTTTGCCTCCTGCTGCTATGCAACAAAGTTAAGGTGCCTGGAAACATCTGGTCCTCATGCCCACTACTGAATATTTAAGATGGCAGTAAACATGAAACAAACATATTTTTTATTAGACAAAGAACCTCTGTGTGCAAGCACTGAGGCAATGGTTACCCCAAAGGGCATTTGGCTGGGAAGCCAAATTTCTTTGAAACTTGGCTTCCCAGCCAAATGTTCTTTGGGGTAACCATTGTCTCAGTGCTTGCACACAGAGGTTCTTTGTCTTTTAAACTGTATTTTGTTTTAATTGGGTTCACCACAACATAATGCAGATTGACCATCTTAGGGTAGCTGGTTCATTCCACTGGGGTGTCAAACAGACGAGTCATACTGATGAGTCCTGGTAGGACGAAACACATGTCTATGTCTTCTGTTGGCACACTTTGCAAACTGTGTGAGAGGCCTTTCAGCACCATGCATTTCTGCTTAAAGTTGAACCAGCATAATATTCTGTGGTGATTTGCATATGTAGCCCATGATGCTTTGCATTGTGGGGGCATGTGTGATTTTGTATTTCTTTTATGCTTTTTATTAGCAATAAATGTAAATATAAGAAAGAGGAGAAATATGGTGCACTAAACTTAGTGCACTAGATATAGTGAACAATATGGTGTAATAAATTTTAACTACCCCATTTTGGAGATGCTATATGTATGGGATTAAAATGTCCGTCGAGAATGGGCTATGAAAATACCATGGTTTTCAAGACTGTTTGATTGATCTGAATCATGTATAATATGAAGGGCCAGTAATTAAATAGTGGTGAATGATGATTTTTTTTTGTAAGGGTGGCCATGAAATGGTTAAAAATGTGTAAAACACTTTTAAAAATGGTAATTGGCTTGTTTGCATCACATGATGAAATTTGAGATAAATTTAATGGGCACTTGCTAACAGCAATGTTTTACTCTGGAGAAGTCTGGCAGAGTACCAGGTGAAACCTTAGTCTTTTTTGTATTAGCCACTGTATTTATTTGTTTGCATGTCTACCTTATATAAACACAATGGTTTAGTATTCAACAGCATTTGTGTTGTCCTCATTGCCGTGTGGGTGCTTATTCTCTTCTTGCTTTTCACTACAGATGACACCAATATCTGCAACAGAGTAGATGATCCAGATGGGGTGGGCAGAATGAGAAGAGATCCGGATAAACTGACAAAATGGTCGAAAGAGTGGCAACTAGGGTTTAATGCAAAGACATGCAAGATCATGCACATAGGGAAGAGAAACCATGAAGCTACCTATAGGTTGGTAGGGGAGTTGCTGGCAATCACAATGGAAGAAAGAGACTTGGGCATCATCATCACAGATTACCTGAAATCATTCAAGCAGACCACTAAAGCAGTAGGTAAGGCTAGAGGGATGTTGGAGTGCATTAGTAGGGGTGTCACAAGTCATAACAGGGCAGTAATAATCCCTCTTTACAAGACACTGGTTAGGCCCCATCTGGATTACTGCATGCAGTACTGGAGGCTGCACCTGCACAAGGACATTAACAAAATGGAGGCAGTCCAGAGAAGGGCAAACAAAATGGTGCAGGGATTGCATCAGAAAACAGAGGACAATATGTTTACCCTAGAGCAATGGAGGGAGACAGGTGATATGATCAAAACTTTCAAACATCTTAAGGGCATTAACAAGGTGAAAGAGTATAACATGTTTCAATATAAGAAAAATAGCAGGACAAGAGGACACAGCATGAGACTAGAGGGAAGCCGATTAAGGGGTAATGTGAGGAAGTTCTTTTTCACAGAAAAGGTAGTAGATGCATGGAATGGCCTACCTCAGAAAGTGATGGATATGAATACAGTACAGGGCTTCAGACAGGCATGGGATAGGCTTAAGGGAGCAATACAGATGAGTATGAATAGGTAGGCCATTGACAGAGAAAAGGCCTATGGCACATTCATAAGGTAGAAAAAATAGGCAGACTGGATGGGCCTTGCGGTCCTTATTTGCCGTCAACTTCTATGTTTCTATGTTCTATGTTTCTATGTTTCCTTGATGTAAAGAGCCCAGGAAAATATACAGTGCCTTAAACGCCATTTCAAGACAACTACATCAAACAGATCTAGGGCTGCCTTCTCCTATGTAAGAAGAAGTCTTAAGAAATCTATTACAAAACTTAGCTTAGTTACAGGGAGCAGAGCTAAAAATGAAGCAAAAATAATTTGTGTGCCCTTATTATTTCAGAACATAATAATTAGTCATGGCAATTACTGTTACAGTGCTTGGTATGGACAGCCAGGTGCTGGCTCACAGGATAGAGAGCAGTCATGATTTGCCTCAGTTGATGAGAAAACTACTACTGGTTAACTCATTCAGCTCATAGTGGCCATTTTGGATAAGGTTAAACATAGAACCGTTCGATTCACATATGCGCTCCTGAGCTAAGTGAGTTAAAGATCAGCTCACACCAATATTTCAGGGCAGGCAGCTCATGGGTGGCAAAGAGCTGTCTGTGGAGCCCATAAATCACCCAGCATTTGAATCTTTTCACCAAAAATTATTTAAATCATAACGCCTTTAATAATTTTTTCCTAGTTTCCCTGTTCCACCAATTGTCCACTGAAGCCCTGACCCTAAAAACCATGATATGATGATAATAAGTAGAAAAAGAGCCTACAGTGATCCTCATAGGCATACAGAGCCATCAGGGGTAGCGCTGGTCTTTGTACATTCAATTGTACACGTTAATGGGTAGTACACTACAGCAGAGTGTCCCTTAACATGTACAATCACCTGCAAATTAAAATAACCATGTTTGAACAAGGTCAGCACTACCCTGATTGCTCTGTATTCCTATTAGTATCTTTGTACTCCTTTCCCTTCTTTGCATCATCATCATAATGCAGTTTTTAGTGGCGCGGGGCTGCAGTGGGTGGTCGGCACTTCAGAGAAACTAGGAAGTGTTAGTGAAGGCTTTGTACATATTTAAAACTCCTTTGGTGAAAAATTCAAAATACTGCCTGATTTAAGCCCTTTTGAAGACCACTCTTTGTCATTGAGATTCCTGCCCCGAGGATGCCAGTTGCTTTTCAGAAGAGTAGCTGCACTGCTACAATCTAGATTTTGTAAAACATATTATAAAAACTCAATAACATGGATTATCTGCCTTGACCTGAGTTCAGCAGGAAGGTTACTTAAAAGGAAGATATCTGCAAGTAAAAATAGTGAAAAGGGGTCATAAAGAATCTGCTGCTCAGGAGAACATATCAAAACGGAGAGGAAAGAAAGAAAAAATCCTCTACTTAACTGATAATTGTGGGAGGAGATAGGGCTGGACCTGTAAAGTAAAAGATAATTAAAATAATTTGAGAAATAATTACTAGCCATGATGACCTCTTTTCAACTCCAGTATCACAGTCCTGATCCTCACTCCCAACCCCAGTATTAAACACTTACTGACCTCCACTTCCTGCCCCCAGGCAGTATCACATCCCTGACACCCCCCACCCCCACGCTGAATCCCAGTCTCACAGATCACAGCCTTACCAAATCATCAAAACCCTGCTGACCCCAGCCCCCTAGACTCTGGTATTGCAGACCTTAACCCCCTCTTCCCAAACCACAGTATTACAGCCTAGTTCCTCCCAAACCCAGCATCATGGCTTTGAACAATGTCCCCATATCTATCAAGAGTCCAGCATTAAAGAGCTAGTAAAATAAAAAAATAGCAGACAGGAAAACGTTACAAATTTTAAAAGTTAGTTAACTGTAACTTTTTATTTCTGAAGTAGTTTTCTTTTTGTTTGCTCATCACAAAGTTTTCTATGTGACAGTATTATGCTGGATATGTGGAACAGCACACTGCCTGGCAGCTGACATATATAGTTCTGTTCCCCCACTTCATCATCAGCACTGTGACCTTCTCGACTGTGACATCACAGGTGACTGACCTGGTAGCTACTGAGTGGCTCTTCTTGAGTAACTGTAGTGTCTCAGTCAGTGAGGTCACAATGCTGTTTATGTAGTAGGAGTGTAAGGAGTGACTGCAGTACACTGTAAACAGCAAGTAAGGTAAGCAATCCATGTTGCTTTCTGAAATATCAAATCCAAATTAGGATAGGATGCCTTATTGTTAGAATAGTAATTTCAGCATATTGTTAGGCTGAGGGGGTGTACCATTCATTGCAAGAAACGCTGATAAAGCAGATCAAGTAGCTGTGTCCATCTCAAATAAAATAACTGTTCTTACACAAAGCACACTGACAAACTATTAGGCATCTGAATAGTCACTTATTGTCTGCACAAACATTATAATGGCACAGTACATTACAACAAGTGGGGAGTTTGGAGTCTGGTGTGGCACATGTTTTATGTATGACATTAGGCCACAGTCTGCATGTATTGAGATGTTTAAATGCACCAAATGAGTGCAAAATGATGATACTAGTAAAGAAATCACCATGTTTAATACCGGATTGAAAGCACTGGAAGCTAGTCAGGAAGATCTAAGTAAAAGACATATGGAACTCAACATGATTAACAATATGTTAAATAACCCGATTAAACCCCCAAATGCTGAGGGGTTCCATGACTCTGCATCAGCTGGTTGCCCTCATATAGTGTCTTTAATCACGCCTAATACATTATCCCTCCTACAAACTGACTTACATACATAGTCATCAAAGAAAAGGGTTAGAGAGGAGGAAATAGTCACCAACACTGATTATGATTGGTATTTAGTTCAAGCCTCCAAAACAACATGAAGGGGTAGGCAAGCAGACGCATTTTCCATAACTACCCAGAATAGATTTGACCCCTTAGATCAAGACAATTCAATACTAAGTGAGGGCCTTACATTACTACCACAGGAAATAGTGCCTTTACAGACCTCTAGGGAGGTTGAACAGTCTGCGAAGTCACCACTAAATACAAAATAATTGAGCAACTTCCTTAATACAGACCCAGAAATAGGGTTGCCACAGGGTGTCGGCATCTCTGATAACAATAGAGAAAAAAACGAGACTATAATTATTGATATTTTCCAGGACTCAGAGAATAATAAAAAAATATATGTTCTTAGTGACTCTATCATCAAGTACCCGGGTCATATGATATGCAACCCAGACAAGCATAATCGTACTGTATCTTTCTTTAATGGGGCCAACATTTTGGACATCACTTGTATGCTAGAACCTATATTGCAAGACTCTGGACCATTCCCACTTGTTGTATGCCGGGATTAACAATCTAAGACATGACCATGCTAGGAAAATAAAAAATGATTATGTGTCTCTAGTAAACAAACTAGTGGAAATGGGTTGTAATATTGCCATTTCAGAAATATTGCCCGCCCCAAGAGCCTCTAAATGCATTAATGCTAAAACAAAACATATTAATGAGTGGTTATGGACATGGTGCCTGAGACAAAACAAAACGGCCCAGATATTCAAAAGGGTTGCGCATGGCTCAACAGTGTTGCACCATGCACAACCCACTGATGTGCTCCGGTGCGATATTTAAAAGGTAAAATTGCGCCACACAAATCCCGATGCACTGGAGCGCATCAGTACTGAATGCAGGCACAGGTGGGGGGGGGTGTGCCCATGCATAACCTGCACAGCCCGATATTCAGCCCGGGATGTGCAGAGTCATGCATGCACAACCCCTACCTGCACCAGCACAAAGTTACGCCAGTAAAAAAAGGAACAAGTGATGGCCACCACGGTGAGCTGCCTCATTGCAGGGTGCAACACAGCAGCTGCCACCTGTGTGTGGCCACCCGAGTTCCTGCCGTACCTGGCGGGGCCCCCCCATTGCCCCATGGCAGGCATCTGTAATCGAACCCCCCAAGTCTAATATCCCTGGTGGTCCAGTGGACCACACTGACCCCTATCACGGGCATCTGTAAGCGAACCCCCAGTCCAATATCCCTGATGGTCCAGTGGACCAATCCCTGCCTGATCCTGGGCATCAGTACCTCATCAAATACCCTCATTACCCTGGTGGTCTAGTGCCCCCCACCCCGCCTACTGGGCCCACCGCTCCCCCGTCAGACAGCGGGTGGCAGCACCCCATCCGCCTGTCAGCCTCCACCGCTCACATCAGATTGAAGCCAGGGGTTGCATGCCCATTGGCTCACAGCATGAGCCACATGCAGCCCATACCGTCACTACTCAGTCCAGATATGTGAATGAATTCGCTATCATGCACTGTCGCTTTTTCTGTGGTCGCTGAAATGCTGTTATTGATATTGAAGTTGCGATTACAAAGTCGACTATAATAACATAGAACCATTTCGTAACAGCAGGCTGAGAGCACTGCATTTGGAGGTACTTCCAAAAATCTTGTTTTGGTAAGTCATATTTTTGCTGTAGTCTTCCAAGTGTAGATCAGCCAGGTTGATCAAATCACCTGTAGAATGTTCCTCTACGCCCAGAGTTTCCAATAAGGAGACATTATCCTGTCTGAATTGTGTCATTACCCCCAGTGTGGGGCCACTTGGGCAGAGGGGACTGGAGAGGAAGAGGTTACAGTCCCAAACCATTGTACTGTATGCAAGTGGAGGAAAGTCATATGGTACACCTGAAACCAGGGTAGAACCCATCTACCTCTGCACCAGTCACATAATAGTTTAGCTTTACTGTACCTGAGGGACTCTCCTTCCTATAGGAAATTTCTGTGAGCTTGTCCAGTTTCACAATCCAGGAGGTAAGGATGGCAATTGGGAGATGTGTCAACATTTGGTTGAACCTAGGGGCCGTCATCATACAGAATGCATCCACTTTGCCCACCAGTGACAGGTTCAGGAGTTTCCATCTGTCTGCCTCCACCTGTGCCACCTGAAGGACTGGGGTTGGGTTGAGTGTCACCATTTCATTGATAGAATGGTGTGCTTTGATGCTCAGGTATGTCATTCCTTTGGCTACCATTGCAGACTCTTGTCCTAGAACTCTTGTGCCTTACAGGAGATGTGCAGGGGCATGACTTCAGTTTTGGATTGGTTAATCCTGAGGTTAGATAATTTTGTGAATTGCTGTAGTAAGTGAAAAAGGGGGGCCAGAGAGGTGGCACCATTAGCCTGCAGGATTAAGAGATTGTGTAAAGCAGAGTTCTGTATTCTTGGGCCCTTATTTGGATACCTCTCAGATTCAGGTGAGTTTGTATGGCTACCACCAGGGGTTCAATAACTAGTGGGAATAAGAAGGTCGAGAGAGGACAGACTTGGCTGGTACAGTACTTTATTTTAGTGACAAGGGGAGTGAGTGAACTGAGTCAGCTGGTCAACAGTGAGGCCACTGGAGATTGATAGAGGATTCTGACCCACTTAAACTCTGGACTGACCCCTTAATGGGTCATGGTATTTATTAAGAACTCCCACGTCACAGAATCAAATGTGTTTTTGAAATGCACAGCAAGAATAACTGCCGCTGAAGGGGTCTTCTGAGTGACATAAAAAAGATCAATCAGGGTGTAGAGGTGGTTGCTACTCTGACAGTCTTTTACAAGTCCTAGCTGCAAAGGGTCAATTAGATTGTTCAAAGTGCTTTCAAGCCAATTTGCCAGGATCTTCACCATAGAAACATAGAAATTGTTGCAGATAAGGACTGCTTGGCCCACCTTGTTTTCCCACTTTTTCTACCTACTGTAATACCGCAGACCCTACTTGGTCACTGGCTTAACCATCCCTTTCCTAACCACTAATGTTCCTTTATGCCTGTCCCATGCATTTTTGAATTACGTTACTGTTTTTGCTTCCACCGCATCTGCTGGGAGGCTGCTCCATGCATCCAACACCCTTTCTGTGAAGAAGTACTTTTTCACATTTCCAGAGTCCCCTTCCAGTTTCATATCATGACCCCTTGTTTCTGAGCATCTTTTTTCTTAAAATTGCTTCCCTCTTCTATCTTATTTATACCCTTGAGGTATTTGAAAGCCTCTGTCATATCCCCCCTCTCCCTCTACCTCTTCTCCTTTAGGGTGTACATACTGAGGTCCTTTAAACTATCTTCATAGGGCTTTTGTTGCCTTCCTCTGGACCAACTCTGCTATGTCTATGTCCTTCCAGAGGTTTGACCTCCAGAACTCGACACAGTACTCAAGGTGAGGTTTCACAAATGCTTTGTACAGTGGTATCACCACCTCCCTCTTTCTGCAGGTGATACCCCTCCCTATGCAGCCCAGCATCCCACTGGCTTTCCCAACTGCCTTGTCACACTGCTTAGCCACTTTTAGGTCATCAGATATGATTACCCCCAGGTCTCTTTCCTGTTTGGTGGTTGTCAGTAGCTTTCCTCACATCATATACTCTGTCTCTGGGTTACTATGCCCCATGTGCATGATTTTGCACTTCTTCACATTGAATCTTAGTTGCCACACTCTTGACCACTCCTCAAGCTTACTTAGATCCCTCCTTATTTTATCCACCCTCCACCCCCCAGAGTGTCAACAATGTTGCAGGTCTTTGTGTCATCTGCAAAAAGATAACCCTTCCCTTCTAACTCCTCTGCAATATCACTAATAGACATTAAAGAGGACTGGCCCTAGTACTGATCCTTGTGCATGCTGCTGGTCCTCGTCCCCTCCTCAAAGTGAACTCCATTTACCACCACCCTCTGACACCTATCCCTCTACCAATTTCTAATCCAGTTTACTACCTTTGGACCCATTCCCAGGCTGCCCAGCTTGTTTATGAGTCTCTTATGTGCAACGGTGTCAAAGGCCTTGCTGAAATCTACTGAAGGTAGGCCACATCCACTGCTCTACCATGATCTACTTCCCTGGTCACCCAGTCAAATAAATCTATCATATTTGTTTGACATGACCTCCCTCCAGCAAATTCATGCTGCCTCGGATCCTTTAAACTGCTCAATTCAAGGTATTCCACAATCCTTTTCTTCAGTTGTGACTCCATTACTGTCCCCACCACCGAAGTCAGACTGATTGGCCTGCAGTTGTCAGCCTTCTCCCTGTTCCCACATTTGTGAAGTGGGACTACATCTGCCCTTCTCCAATCCTCTGGAATCGCCCTTCTCCAGTGAGTGGTTGAATAAGACTGTCAGTGGTGCTGCCAGCGCCTCTCTAAGCTCCTTCAATATCCTTTGACGTATTGTATCCCATCTGGCCCCATTGTCTTGTCCACTTTCAGTTTTGTGAATTCCTTCAGGACTCTTTTCTCCATAAATGGACTGGTGTCAGCTTCCCTTCCATTGATGCTCCCATCACTTATCTGTGGTCCCTCACCTTCCCCTTGTTCTATGAATACTGAACAAAAATATTTGTTCAGGATTTCTGCTTTTTCCTTGTCCCTCTTAACGCATTCCCCTCCTTCCCTTCTTAGTATTACAATCCAACCCCTGCTCTTTCTACTTTCGTTTACATACCTGAAAAATGCCTTATCCCCTTTCTTTACTTCCTGGGCCTAGCAATCACAAAGGACGAAAGAGACTTGGGCATCATCATCACAGATGACCTGAAATCATCCAAGCAGACCACTAAAGCAGTAGGTAAGGCTAGAAGGATGTTGGGGTGTATTAGTAGGGGTATCGCAAGTGGTAAAAGGGAGGTAATAATCCCTCTTTATAAGACACTGGTTAGGCCCCATCTGGAGTACTGTGTGCAGTACTGGAGGCCGCACCTGCACAAGGATGTTAACAAAATGGAGGCAGTCCAGAGAAGGGCAACCACAATGGTGCAGAGATTGCATCAGAAAACATATGAGGACAGATTACCATGGCTTAATATGTATACCCTAGAGCAAAGGAGGGATAGAGGTGATGTGATCGAAACATTCAAACATCTTAAGGGCATTAATAAGGTAAAAGAGTCTAACATGTTTCAATATAAGAAAAATAGCAGGGACAAGAGGACACAGCATCAGATTAGAGGAAGGCCAATTAAGGGGTAATGTGAGGAATTTCTTTTTCACAGAAAGGGTGGTGCATGCATGGAATGGCCTACCTCAGGAAGTGGTGGATATGAATACAGTGCAGGGCTTCAGACATGCATGGAATAGGCATAAGGGAGCAATACAGATGAGTAGGAATAGATAGGCCATTGACACAGTAAAGGCCTATGGCACATTCATAAGGTAGAAAACATGGGTAGACTGGATGGGCCTTGTGGTCCTTATCTGTTGTCAACTTCTATGTTTCTATGTATTTTCTGCTCCATTTGCACCTTTGCACTCCTGACTGCTTTTCCTGCCTCCCTCTGCTTCTTCTGATACACTTCCCTATCCTCCTCCTTCTGTGTCTCCTTATACCTCCTGAATGCTAACTTTTTTGCCCTTACCATCTCAGCCACCACTCTGAGAACTATAGTGGTCTTATCTTCCTCTTGCTTTTGCTTACTTGCCTAGTGCAGAGGTTTGCTGCATTCACTATGGCTCCTTTTAGTTTTGCCCACTGTTTCTCTACACCACTCAAATCCTCCCCCCACCAGGGCATCCCTGAGACATTCCCTCAGCTTTGTAAAGTCAGCTCTCCTGAAGTCCAGGATCCTCACCTTCCTATGATTCGACTCTGTCACTGTTCTTATATTGAACCACACCATATGGTAATCATGGTCCCCAGGTGGTCACCCACCATGAAATCTGCAACACTGTCACTGTTGGTGAGTACAAGGTCCAATATTGCTCCTTCACAAATGGGCTGTTTTATTAATTGCCTTAGGAACACCCCCTGCAAGGAGTCCAGGATGTTCCAGCTCCTAGGTGAAGCTGTAGTCGAGATGCTCCAATCAATATCTGGCAGATTGATGTCCCCCTCCCAGCAGCACCTCCCACATGGCTGCCATTTTATGGATGGCTTCTACTAGAACCCTGTCAATCTCCTCCCCTGTATTGGAGGCCTGTAGATCATGCCAGTGCAAACAGTGTCTCCATTTTCCACCTCAAGGGTGACCCAAAGTGCCTCTGCCCCCCCCTCCCCATATTTCTTGTAGCTGTGCTTTGATACTGTCCCTCATGTAAAGAGCCACTCCTGCCCCCTTCTTACTCACTCTGTCTTTCCTGAAAAGAATATAGCCTGGGATGGCTATATCCCAGTCATGGTTCTCACTGCATGATGACTCAGTAATAGCAACAATGTCCAGGTCAGCCTCTATTATTATGGACACTAGGTCTGGGATTTTATTTCCCAGACTACCAGCACTGGAACACATGGCCTTCCAAATTCTGCTGCTATCCTTTCTGCCAGTCCCCCTTTTCCACTCTTGCCTATTCTCCTAACCCCCTCTGCCTCAATTCATATCCCTCTTTTTTCTACTGTTCTGCTTTCCCCAATTTTTAGGTACCTTCAGGGATTTTCCTCTGTTAGAATTCTCCATATTGGCCACTACAACTTGCAAGGGGGCAGCTTAATTCTCCCTGCTCCCTTCTGCCACCCCCTCAGCTAGTTTAAATGCTTGCCAATGTAGCATTTAAACTGTTCATTGAGAACCTGTATTCCCCTCCCAGATGGATGCACGTCATCTCCATTGTGTAGGCTTACATCCCTCTAGGTGGGACCCCAGTCACCAGTGAAGCCAAACCCCTCCTTTCAGCATTACTGCTTCAACCAAGTGTTGAAGCGCCTGGTGCAGAGTACCCTGCCACTCCCCAGTCACAGAGAGGCAACACCTCAGAGAAGGTCACTGAGTGTGCTACCTGCCTAAGACCCCACCCCAGCTCCTTGAACTCCTACTGCACTATGCTAACCTCATCCCTAGCCAGGTCATTAGTCCTTAGGTGGACAATGACATCCAGCTCACCCTCCTGTCCTTCCGCCTCAGTGATTGTAGGGTCCACTTTCCATCCTTCTGAGCTGTGGTGCAAGGTAGGCACCTAGCATCCCTCTCCCACTCCCTTCCCACCCCCAAATCTATCCCTTTTACAATGGAGTCCCACACCAGGAGTTGCTTCTTCCTCCTCCTCTAGGGTCCTCTGTTACCTTCCCCGGGGACTCCATCACAGAGATCCCCCCATCCTACCTGGTTACTACTATGGGTACCTCCATAAGACAGTTCTGCTCCACCAGGATGGCGTGGAAATTTTGTAGTGGTACAGTAGGCAGGATGTTCCTCTGACCCACCACCCTCACCCTTCCCAAGCCCACCGCAGTTCAGCTGCTGCTCCTCCTTGACACCCTTTGGGGCACCAAAACCTTGGTATTGGTGTTAATGAGGGAAATTGGTCTGTAACTCCCAGAATGTGATACGTCTTTATTTTTATGGGGAGGAGGGTGGTAATAACTGTCTCCCTCAGTGTGGGAGACATATGTCTCTTGGAACACATTAGTGAGTAGCAGGGAAATGTCCTTTCAAAACATATGGAAGTAGTCCACCATGAAGCTGTCACCCCAAAGGAACTTTCCCTTTGTTCATTGCTAAAATAGCCCTATTGTACTCTGTAAATGTAATTGGGGATCCAAAAGTTCCAGCTGCTGTCGAGATATTCAGGAGAGGGGGAGTTTGTCAAGGAAGTAGTGGATGTCTCCAGTGGTAGGGGGAGAAAATGAGGCATATAAGGACTGTTAGAACTCATAAACTATGTGTTTAATAGGATGAGGGTCCCAGCAGACCTTTCTAGTGCTGTCTTCGGGGCCAGAAATATGATGTTCCACTTACCTCTTTCAGAGGTGGTATGCCAGTATTTTGCTGGCCTTGTTCCCCCACCTAGTATGTATGCTTCATTCTGAAGAGGGAGAATTCTGCCTTTCTGGTTAGCAGCTCACTAAGCCTGATTCTGGTGTTGACTATTTCAGCGATCAGGGCTTGGGGGTGAGCCTGATTGTAAGAGTTCTCCAGTTGCTTGATGCCATGCCTCAGCTTTCATCTCCTTCCTTCTGTGGGTGGTGGCACTAATGTTTTTGCTTCTGACAGTCACTTAGTATGCTACCCATACTGCTCCCTTAGAGACCTCATCATTGTCATTCTAAGAGAGAAAATTATTTGTCTCTGTGTCTTTGTCACATCACTTTAGCCATGCCCCCTGGGTCTGTGTGGTGGCTGCTTGTGTTTGTCTGTGTCTGTAGCTTAGTTTTTGTGGATTTACATGTTTTTCTGCTTGTGGTAACTATACCATTCTTGCTCACTACATCCGTGAAAGTCTCCTGGACTGGATTTCTGCAAAAAAATCATCATCAGGTATCTATATTTTCATTTTAAAATCAACTTTTTGGAAGCTATCCCAAGCAAAACACAAGTGAAGCAACTACATCTGACAAACTTGGTAACTCTGGGTCCTGCTGGAATCCACATTTTCGTCTGACCTGCTCCATGATCTGTATGTGGGCTTTTCAGCAACCTGTTTGAATGACAAAGAAGCACACAGACAAAGGGATTTCACATCCTGCATATGTGCAGGCAAAGTTAATCACCTTCAGGAATTTTAACATTTCAGTGACTCTGGACCTCAGCTGTTGATCATTCTTTTGGCTTTTGACTTAACCACCAGGTACCTATCTGCAAGCGACTGGGTGCAACTGACAAGCTACAACAAGGATAAATGGGCATATCATCCTCTATTACTAACAATCTTTGCTCTGGGTCCCTAGACGCCTGCACTGGTCCAAGCCGCATAAGCCTCAGAAGTGTAATTCAATTGACTACAAAGTACAGCATGTCTCTTAAACTCCTACTCTTCCTCCTCTTGATATCAGGAAGTGTCCACTCAAATCCTTGGCCCTGTCTCTACAGTACAACAAAGCCTGCCAAAATGGAGGGGGCTCAAAATTGCTACCTTAAACATCTGCAGTCTCCTCCCAAAACTGGCCTCCCTTCAAATCTTTGCCAGCCAACACAACCCGGATATCCTTGCCATCATTGAAACTTGGCTGACACCTAATACTCCGGATCATGCCATCTCTATACAAGGCTACAAGATATTCAGGCTGGATAGGACCTCAAAAAGGGGTGGTGGATGTGCAATCTACATAAAGGACTACCTCACCTGTCTCCCTGGTTCTTATCCCACCACAGAAACCTCAGTGCAACTCCTCCCTATCAAGATACTACTTGGTGCCCAAAACAAAGTCCTCACGATTGCTGCTGTCTATATTCCACCAAAAGATCCTGATTCCAGCCTACAGGCTGTCCTCGAGTTCGTAAGTACACAACCTTCTGACAACGAACTCTTTCTCCTTGGGGACTTTAATATAAATTGGCTTGCTCCTGATGCAGGGTCAAACAAAGATGCCATCCTTGCAGCAAATTTAACACAAGTGGTAAACTCCCCTACCAGGAAAAACTACAAATCGGGGACCAGCACCCTCATTGACTGGATCCTACCAGCCACCCTACCCAGTATAACCAATGTAAGTGTTCTCCTGACTTGCTCAGTGATCACTCTCCAATAATATGTACCTGGACAAATAAGTTTAAGTAGCCGCCTCCAAAACCATCTATAGCAGAGTCCTACCTTATGGCAACCTTACTCATCTCAAGACCTGTCTTAGGCAGATAGACTGGTCCTTGATTTACAAAACTCAAGATGTTGACCTAGCCCTTGATTACTTTATTACTACTTTCAACACTGCCTGTGACACCTATGCACCAGTAAGAAAGCGCAAAAATCAAAGCACTCACAAATCCCTGGCTCACGGCAAAGCTATTGGCACAACTCAAAAGTAGGGATCACCTCTGGGCCACCGCAAGAGCTACTGGCACTCTGTCGGACATTCAAAAGTATAAACAGGCTCGCAACCACTGTACTAAACAGATCCGCTTGATGAAGAGCTCCTACTTCAAGAATGCCGTCTCCAACTCCTGGGGCAAAGGGAAATCCTTCTGGGACAACATAAAGAATATCATGGGTTAGCAGTCCAAATCCTCTCCTACAATAATGAATGTGGATGGAACCACTACATTAGACCCAGAGATCATTGCAAACACCCTACATGATACCTTCACGGACCTTAGTGGTGTCCTCTCATCTGATTTCTTTACTGATGCTGACCATCCAATTTCTACTTCTACTACTACCTCTCCAACCAAACCACCCTTCCATTTCAAACTAGTAAAGGCACATGAAGTCTATAAATATGTAAAGAAGGCCATTTCTAAGTCCCGAGCAAGCAGCAACACTATTGACCTTAAACTTCTGTCCCTCACTCTGGAGGAAGTACTGCTCTCCTCACAAAAATTTTCAATCTCTCCCTCTGCTACAGCCAATTCCCTAGGAAATGGAAGGCTGCAGTTGTCACTCCAGTGTACAAAAGTGGTGATAAGTCACTGCCTGGTAACTATCGCCTGATATCAATACTACCACCTCTCTCTAAGGCCCTTGAACGCTTGGTGGCAGACCAACTTTCAGACTACCTGGAAAAGCACAACATCCTATGCACTTAGCAGCATGGATTTAGGAAAGGGCACAACACATCGACTGCCCTACTTGAATTCTCAGGAGCAATCCACAATGCCATGGACAAAGGAAACCTAACTGGAGCAGTCTACATTGACTTAACCAAGGCATTTGATACAGTTCACCATGGCCTACTTATCAAACAACTTCTATCCCTAGGGCTCTCGCAGGGTCCTGGTGACTGGTTAAAAAATTACCTTGCTCAGCGCTCTCAATCTGTAAAAGTAGCTGGAGTTCCCTCAGACTCAAAACCGGTTCGCTCAGGAGTTCCCCAGGGATCCATCCTGGGCCCCCTCCTTTTCAGCCTTTTCCTAAACTCCCTCCCCAAATCCTGCCCTGAACAATTAATCCTCTATGCCAATGATGCCGTGATTCTTGCCACTCATAAAGATCCGAACCTCTTACGCCTCAACCTTCAGTATGCTTTTTCCAAAGTTGAGATGTGGTTCCTTGAACATAAGCTGGTTCTAAACCACAAAAAAACAAAATCCATGCTCTTCTCTAACCAGCAAAACAAGAAACGGCAAGTCCAACTCACCATTAATACATACCTGGGAAATACCCTTGAACAAGTGCCAATTTTCAAATATCTTGGAATCAACTTTGATCAAGGCCTAACCTTTGCAACTCACATTGATAGTACAGCAAAAACTATTAATCAGCGAATTGGGATTCTGTATCGGAACCGACAGCTTCTTACCCATTCTGCACTGAGGATTGCCATCCAATCTTCTATCATCTCAGTCATTGACTATGGCTTAGTTATATATGGATCTGCCACTACTACAGCACTTAGTCGCATTACAACATCCCTAAATAAGGCCTGTCAGCTGCTCACTGGTGCACATCGACGTACCCACACATGTGAACTCTATGCTGACTAAGGTTGGTTGCAACTCTCAAACTGGATAAAGTACCTTACCTGCCTGATGGCGAAAAAATCCACTCTGGACCTCACTCTACCCTGTATCCAAGACCTGTTATGCCCGAGCACTAGCACCCGTTTTACCAGAAGATCAGAACACCAGCCTCTCCAAGTCCCACGATGCCGGACTTCTCAGGGACAAAGATCATTTGCCTATCATGCCCCCAGCTGGCTAAATGCCCTCAGCACTCATATTACTGCCTCCACCTCTCTAGGTATTTTCAAATCGAGGCTTTTCTCTCACCTTGCCACCTCCAGCTCCTGTGACTGCCCTGATTAAACCTCCTATTTTCTCACTACCCACCCTGTTCCGTTATCTGACAAAGACATGTTTGGGAAACCTTTTCTCCTGCTATTGTCTGCTCCCCACACCTTTCACTTAACCTTTCTGTTCTGGACTTTTCCCTATTTGTTTCTCCTAATCTGCCATGACCTCTTTCTTGTAATAATAATGTGATTATTGATATCTCATGTCCTTTTGCACAAGTGATTTAATATGTATTTGTATATGTTTTCTTGCTCTTGACACAACACAAATTGTTGTGTTATCTATGTAACCTTTTGTACTGTACCTAATTGACGTGGAACCTTTGTAAAAGAGCCTCTGGCTCAAAGGTAGTAATTCCTAGAACAATAAACTAAACTAAACTAAACTGTGTTTACCCGGGTTTAAAAAGTGGGATCCCTGAAGAGACCAGACACCATGATTTTGTACAAAAGGTCCAGGAGCCCCATAGCAAGTTAAGTGCTATCTGTGCATGGTCTGAAGTTATAATGGAGTGGATCTGTATCTCTAATGTGCTGTGTGTGATTATGGGTGAGGAGAGCCACATGTTTATTCTGATGACTGTAGAGTGGGCTGCAGAGAAGCAGGTATAGCCCCTAGTACTTTGGTTATGAAGACCCCGAATGTCCACCAGGTCATACTCACTCACTAGTTGTCCGAAGGTGACTCTAGTCTTCGCATGTGGTTTGAGAGCCCCCATGCTGCAGTTGAGGCAGGCTTCCACTGTGAGATTGCAGTCACTCTTCAATCAGCAATGATGTTCAGGGAGCCCTAAATCTACTCAACCTCTGGCAGAGGTTGTAATAAAACTCAGGTTCATCAGTACTAGGCCCATACAGATTGACTAAAGTCAACAGACCTCCAGGGGTGGTGACTTCCGCAAAAACCCGTCTGCCCATTTGGTCCTCTGCAAAGCATAACAATGACCATTTAAGGCATGTATTTATAAGTATAGATACTCTGCATCTCTTTTCAGGGTCAGCACTGTGAATTTCCTTACCGAACCACTCCTGTTTCAGTTTGCAACAATGTAACCTGGGCACAGAGGTTTTATTGAGTGTTGTCAGAATCTTTTTACGTTGACAAAGAAGTTAATACCCCTCATGTTTCAACTGATAGTGTAATGTACATCAGCCATGAGCTGAGATACAGACCTAATACAAGTGGGAAAATGTGACCTGAGAAATTTGCAAACTCCCCCTCTCCTTCAAAATGCAGGTAACCGACATAACCATTTATACCTCCAGAACCCATCCTCTAAGGAATGCCACAGCCCCATATATTGAGGCTCAAAAAACCCCACTCCATCAAAACCTTCCCTCCCACAACTATCAGCCTCTGTATTCACTGTCATAGCTGACTGACCCAAGTGTGACATGCAAAGTTCAGTGACCACAGAAAAACAGCTTATTACCCACCTATTCATGCTGAACTGACCATCACCTACTGTGGGGATGGCTGGTGAATTTTGCATACCATGCTTTAGAGTTTTGGTAGGGCCCTAGTCATAATTGGGGGGCAGAACTGCCCAACCCAATTTTACCAAGGAATAAAATTAGCAATCCTAGTCCCCAAACCAAACCCAATAATGCTGGAGTGTGTAAGCAGTGTTTACAGTTGAGAGCTGCATAGCCTCAGCAATGTTTCTTGGGTAGTGGCTGTGCTGCCATTTTTAGCGCAGCATACCTCAATGCCAGCCATTTTGTGATGTCCCATCCACAGCACCTACAGCGGGAGGGGGGGGAGTAATGTAGTATCCATTGGCCATTCGCATGGCTGTGTGAATGAAGCCAGTCTTTACCCTGGGTAAAACAATAATCTGACTTTGCCTAGAGGGATTAGAAAAGTCCTAGTCCCCTTTTTGTACCGGAGAGAGAGATACAACAAAAACTGATTTTTCTTCCTGGCCTCAATAGAAATACAGTGCTCATTCAGATCAGTGGGCAGTCACTCCCCTCCCCACAGTGGGTATAGAGTTTTACCTATAATGAGCTCTGTTGTGGGAGCGTAGTGATGCCAGCATGTAGGGAGGTGCTCAAATATTCAGTGGAAAGGGAAACCTGTTAAGCAAAGCACAAGCTATGGTTGCACCTTGTTCTGGTGATGGGGTCTGATTAGGCTAGAAAATGAGCAGTGGGGCCAAGTAATAGGACTCCAGTTAGTTCTTTCAGGTGTTTGAGAAGGAACCCCTGGTTAGAAACTTTGGCTAATTGAGGGCCCCAATGCCTGCTAAGCATGCAATTGAAGGATGTACAGTTCATACTATGCCGGGTACCTGTAAGCACTGCCAGTTCCTCCTCATTGGTGATGCCACCTTCAGGGGAGGGCAATCTCTGGATAGCAGCAGCCATCGTGGTATGGATTGGGACAGACCCCAACACAGTTCAATGTCTGCACCAATAACATACATACCAGATTAGTTAAAACCATCAGCCTACACAGATTTATCAGTTACCCATAGCACTTAGAGTCTTTAAAGTGTCCATGCCTAGGAGGGAAGAAGTAATTAAGTTCAAAAGGATACAAAGGGTCGCACCTTTTTAAAGTGATTGAAAACATTAACTGAGCAGCAATGATGATAAGCACCCAGGTGTTTTTTGTCACACTGTGCTTCTCCAATACCTCCAGATCACATTATTCTTACACAGTGCCATGTGTGCAGTAGTTCAAGTTGGAGGGTGTCTTTGTGGAGTTTGTGATGGAGGGTGTCCTTGTGGAGCTTGTGATGGACTGGCCATGTTGTTGCATGCCTCCTCAGTGCATGAAGATTTATCTGAGGGAAGGAGGCTTGTGACAGTTGTCACAAGGCTCACTGCTTCTGCCAAGACTTTGGGCTAATCTCTGCTATTTCCAGAGCTTGAGAATTCAAAAGGAGCTGAGTCTGTGAAAACTGTGGAGCTTCATCTTGTGGTGCCTGGAGAAGAGGTGTGTACCAGTTGCCTCCCATCATGTGGGATGGGGTGTCCAAGGATGATGGTGTCACTGTCCCTTCATTGAGGCTTCTGCTGCACAAGTTAGAGGGACCCCCGGAGGACTTAGCTGTGTCCATCTTAGCTTTGTGGTTTCTCCTTTTCTTGGATTGTTGAAGCTACAGCTCAGACTCAGGTGGTGGCGGTCAGAAGGGAGCTCTGTACATCAAAATCAGCCTGTCATAGGAGTCCATGGTTGTGGCTGTGTCCATGCTCTGGGCCTGAATGTCCCAGCCTCCTCTGCTGGGTCGAGAGCGATACTGAGACCAGTCAGTATGGGACCAATGTTTGGAAATGTAGCTTTCAGCTAACACAGGTGAATCAGACTGGTTACTAACTCCATTTGGGGTCACACACAAAGTTGCAGGGTAATGCAGGCTGTAGGGGACTCTCAGGTCCATGAGGGCTTTCCATGCTACTGTGAAAGCCTTTCTGCGAGCTGTGAGATCCTGGGAGAAATCTGGGAAGATATGGATGTTATGACCTCTCCAGGCCAGGCATCCTTTCTGGGGAGCCAGTCCATTACTTGTTCCTTGTTGGTGAAACAAAGGAACCTGGCGAGGATTAGCCAGGGGCCCTCCCCATGCTAGGGAGTGTGGGCCAAAGACCAGTAGGACCGATCGAATTCAAAGTTACATATGAACATATGAATATATGAAGAAGCCAGCAGAAGAGGACTATTTGGTCTATCAAGTCTACTTGTATTGCAGGGTCCACAGCTTGAGCTAATGTCCCTGCCCTCCCTCCCCACTCCTCCCATCCTCCCTACCCATGATCCTTACCTTCCTCTATGCCTGTTCTAGCCTCTCTTAAAGCAGCCTACTGTCTTCAATGAGATGACCTCTTCTGACAGTGCAGTCCAAGTGTCCACCACACTCTCTGTGAAGAAGTACTTCCTGACCGCCTTCCTAAACCTCCCACCCTCCAGCTTAAGACTGTGCCCCCCCATGTTATGGTTGCCACTCAGCTTAAAGAGACTGTCCTCCTGTCTTCTGGGGATTACATGTTCCATGCCCTTAACCTCTCATTGTATGCTTTAACTTGCTGACCCACTATCATCTTTGTAGCCCCCCGCTGGACCTTCTCCAGCAGGTTAATGTCCTTTTTGAGGTGTGGGCACCAGTACTGAACTCCATACTCTAGTTGAGGATATTCCAGTGACCTGTACAAGGGCAGTATAACCTCCTCTCTCCTAATACTGATCCCCTAGATATGCATCCCATTATCTTGTTTGCCTTTGCTGCTGCTTTCTTGCACCGCATGGAGTGCTTCTGGTCACTAGTTTCATCAATCCCATGTCCTTCTCCCCCTCTGATGCAGATACTCAGACTCCACCCAGGTAGTACTTTGTCCTGGGATTCTTGGCTCCAATATGCTTAACTTTGTATTTCTTGAGTTGGCCCACATGCACAGCGGTGAGATTTCTGCTTGCGATGCCCATGACTCAGGTTTGGGAATGGACCCAGGTCATCGGAGGGCCAGCCAGGGGAGCAGGATCGAGCATCTGTAGACTGCTCTCCTTCTCCGGGGGGAGGGTGGGGTGTGAGCAATTTTTGGCTAGCGACACCCAGTGGAGACTGGGTTGCCACATCCACACCGATGCCTGTATGTTGCAGGGGTGGGGCAGATGCCAGACGTCATTGCACGTCCCTGTCCCTGCTTACAGGGGAAAAATCTCTGGGACTCAGCTTGCCTACATGATGCCCTGACCCCAGACTACTCATTGCCTATAAAGCCGGCTCCCCCAAGCAGATACTGGATTTGAGGCACTGGGGCCCTGTGCTGCAACCCTGCCCTCTGGGGGCAAGCCAGAGGTAACTGGGGTGAGTGCAGGCTACAATCAGGGGTGGAGGTCCAGAGGTCTGGCCCTTGTGTTCTTCCCCTTGAGCCTAATACACTTATCTGTGGCAACCAGTATTCCTTAATGATGGATCTCCTTTGGTCCACCCCCACATCTGCTATGATGCCCACCAGATGGCTCCTTAGCATTTAATCCATTTTCCTGAAGTCCAACCTTCTGAAATCCAAGATTGTGGTATTAGTCGGGATGCTTTCCCAGCCCATATCCAACTGGAACTACATTGTGCAATGATCACTTCCACCCAGTGGCTCTCTAACCATTATTTCATGTACTTGCTCCCCATCTGCGAGCACCAGATCAAGAATTGCCTCAACTTTTGTTGGTTCAGTGATGCCGAGTCAGGAACCCATTCTGCAGTCCTTCCAGGATCACCTGACTCTTAGCACATGTTGTTGATGGTATGCTCCAGTCCACCTTGGGCAGGTTGATGTCCTCCACAATTATCACCTCTCCTTTCCCCTGCAGCAGTTGCTGGGACATTGAGGCTCCAGGATTTCAGGTAATGTTTGCTGAAGTCATCTGTTACTTTTCTGGTTCATGCAACCTTCAGGGAAGCCAGCAAATCTAAAGTTATTAGAGTGTCAGTCTTTTCCCACAGGATTCGGAAGGCCCAGTCTTGCTCACAAACATGAACCATTAGGCAGTCAATGCAGTCATTAGGTTCCTCGACCTTCTGCACTGTGATGTTGATCTGGCAAGTAATCTGAAGTAAATCTGTGTTAGTGTGCTGGACAGAGGTCTCTGTTTTGTTGATTTGTGCCATTAGTTGCTGGAACATTGTTTTTATTTCTTCCAGAGCCACCAGAGCTGTGCCACGTTGCTGGAGCACTATTGTTGAGATTGGGCCTGTCACTTGAAAGGATCTGAAGTAAATCTTTACAGGCTATATTAAATATAAATGTTTATAGCAGGAGGTCAAGAAAACACACCAGACTGTACAGCAATATATCCCCCATTGATCTTAGCACCAGTCATGGTGTTAGGGATAGCTATTCAGCAAGATGAATTAGGATGTTTAGTGGGATATTCAGAGATAGGTATTTAAGTGGCTATCATGCAGGCAATGAGGCCGCGTAATCCAACACTCCCATTTTTTTTAAAGTGCTTCATTATAAATTTTTGTGCCTCAAACTGCTGTGCAAATTGCAGCACCACCCTGACACTCTGGCTGGACTTCTGGTTTTACATCAACACATGGAGTCAGTTTTATCTTAGTGCATGCATGACTGGAAATCATCTCCAGTTACATCTGGTTGCTCATAATCCAACCATTAGAGGTAGTGCCAACAACATTTCAGACTAAGCAGCCCATCAATGGCATTTATCTACTATCTTCATATGGGTGATCCTGCTTTTATGATGACTACCATGAGGTAAGCTACATTACTGCCATTTGCACTGTTACTTGTACTGTAAACTCTGCATGTAAAGCACAGTGAGCACTGTGCATTTGAATAACTTCGATGTGCTGTTTTTTTCTGCTGCTGTCTTCTACTATGACTGATGACTGGGGAAGAGGAGGAAGGACGGAGTGCTTGGGGGCGAGGGTGATGCTTGGGGCATGGTTGGGGCTATTGCTTAGAAGCAAGGGGCTGATGACTAGGGGGACGAGGGAGAGATGGGAGGTGGCAGTAAATGAGTGTGTAATACCCAACACAGACAGGAGACAATTGGATGGATACTGGCTGGGGCTCAATATTGAAATGACCTGTTAGCATCTCATTATGTCTTTCCAGGTGAAATTTTTGAAACAAATAAATAAATAAATATATGAGGGCAAGTACTGTATGGCAAAGGAGTGGCAGATGCTTGGAGCATGAGAGAACTGTTGCTTGGGGGATGCTGGGGAGTAGATTGATGCTCAGGGGTGCTGATGCTTGGGAGGAGTTGGGGGCTGATGCTTGGGAGAGGGACTTATGCTTGGGGGAAAGGTTGATGCCTGGGGAAGGGGATTAATGCTTGGAGGCTGCTGTTGCTTGGGAGGAGTGGAGGCTGATGCATGAGAGAGGGCTGATGTTTGGGTTGGGCTGATGCTGTGAGGAGCTGATGCTGGAGGGAGGGGACTGATGCTGGGGTAGAGGGCTTATGCTAGGGTGGGCTGATGCTAGGCAGGAGGAGAGCTGATGCTGGGAGTGGTATCTGCAGGGGTATGGGGCTGAGTTACCAACAGTGAGGTAGCAGAGGTAATGATTGCTGTGGAGAGCTGATACTCATGTGTGGGAGTAGGAGCTGATAATGGCTGGGTGGGGACTGTGAATGGACTTGCAAGGTCTAGTAGACAATATTTAATATAGTTTCTGTAATTGTTTCCCACATTCACTTTATTACTGAGGATAGTTGCATGAGAACAGAATGACTCGCCTAGACAGGCCAGCCCATCGGTGCAGTACTAGGCTACTGCTCGTGCTGTTGGCAACCCAGGTTTGGGAATGAGCCCAGGGTGCTATAGGGCTGGCTGGGGGGAGGACAGCTGCCTGTGCTCATGTACAAGTGCCTCCTGTGGTAGACCATTAGGCATCATAGTGGTCACTGAGTTAGGATGGGGGAGTCTGCCAGCTGGCACATGTGCAAGCCTGTTGCATGCATGTATGTGCATGTTGACACCACCAACTCCAAAGGGAGGGAGGAGGGAGGGATAAAAATTCTGAAAAAAAAAGCCATCAGGGCAGCAGGATGATGCCAGTACCTCACAGACCCCTTACCTGCTGATCAGGCTCTTCTACCTGATTATAGATTTGGTCTCACTATGGAACAACTGGGGGACAAGGAAAGTCCTGGATATGTGGAGTGACAGGCTTTGGGATATTGACTGAAGAGGGCACATATCAGAGCTGAGATGCAAATTGTTAATAAAAAAAAATAATGAATATCCTAGACAGTATCTGCTCTGGCTGGTTGTCCACATGTTACATCATAGTCCCCCTGTTTATGACATCATAGTTACCGCCACAGCAACAGATTATTATGTCATAAACAGATTGTGATATCAGGTGTAGACAAGCAGTCAAAGCATAAATGGTAATGTAACCCCAGGCCGGTATGCTGGTTGAATCTGACAGCAATACTAGGTGGGCTGGGTTCGGGGAAGAATAGGTCACTCGGCACAAAGGCTAAGTTTGGCTACTCTGCAAAGGGGCACCCAAGTAATTCTGATCACAGGAAGCAGTGACTGTAATGTCCAATACCAGAAGTGGGATTCTAAAGTGTGGCTTTTTATTCACATCCAAACAGAATAAACAAAACATAGATGGACCCCCACGGGGCTACACTCCTGGTAATGCAGATTAAAAGAAGCAAGAACACTTCCTCAACACTTTAGCCCTCAGGCTCTGAACCCACCGGACACACAGCCCAGACCTGCACACTGCTTTGGGTTGCACAGCCCGAACTTGTACACTGTTCTGGGTTTTCCATGGCTTGAGAACACCTTCCATACTTCATGGAAACATTTTCTGGTGGCTCCCTAAACCACCTAAGAGCACCTCGGCTCCATCAGGGAATTTTTCCTCTTAATCCCACATCTGGGTACTTTCCTCAGGCATTGGCCAAGTACCTGAGAGAAAGTGAAAGGTGTCTCAGAGCAAATCCGTAGAGGTGAATTTGGTTACTACTGATGGGGGGGTCTCCCACCTCTTGCTCCCACAATTCATACCAGGCTATTTCTCTGGACAGTAAACACCTCATCCTGCAAAGCTTTGCAATATAGATTCTTGCTAAATGTATATCACATTCCATCTACTTGTCTTGCTTCCCATTTGTGCTGGACTTGAACATACTTTTAAGTGGCATTGTCCATTTCTCTAGACACCCCACTGAGTTAAGCAGTCCAATCCCCACTTTCCAACTGTTCAAGTGAAAAAACACTTGGCCCTTTTTCAGAGCAAACTCACCCTTTGGTTGCAGGTGCCCCACAGGCGATTCCTCCACAAGGAATTTCTCTCTCAGAGCTTCTGGTGCCTCAGCACAATTTGAATAGGCAGCTTCTTTCCCTTAGCTGGACACATGAGGGTTTCCCCTGGAAAACAGGCAAATACCTTCCCCCCATCCCTTCAGGGATGGGGCTCTTGAACCATTGAAAGCGGTCTCCACCACTTCAATTACCAGTTACTGTGTTCATCTTCAGGTGGAAACACACACCTTCCAAAAGTAGCTCTAAAACAGAGCTTCAAGCTTTGAGAGCCTGCACACACTCAGCTGTACTACTGTCTCTCTCTCTCTCTCTCTGTCTCTCTCTCAGACTGCACACACACTGAATTCAAAATCCCCAACGTTGTACACTAACCTCCAACTGCAACATTCCAGTGTGGCTTATGCAGCTGCGAAAGTTCTAAGATGATGTCATCCCTCAGTTTCAACTGAGACTGAGAATAGAGTGAGACAGTGTGAAATCCATTTAACTGGAGTTTCACAAGCTGCCTTCCCTGCCTACCACTAGGTCTTACTGGGATTCTAATAAGACCCCAGGTAACAGAGGGGTTACAGTAAATATCCTGATTTCCTCTAAATGCCCTTATAATTAAAGAGTAATGGTGGAAATTCAAGAAAGAAATTATAGGGCCATGACAGCACTGCTGTAGTTATTGTTGAGTAGCCTGTTTAATGTTAAACCTCAAATTTTGTACATTAATATCTTTGGCTCCTTTTTAAGAAATGAGCTGCACGTTTGCATGTGTTATCTAGGAGGTGAGGTCTTGATGTGTGGAAATTATTGTGATGGTAGCTTGTGCAGTTTCTGAGATACACACAGTGGCGTCCCCCAGAATGAAACTCAAGTCTGCAGCATTTTGCAGCACTTTGCAGAATGCTGCAGCAGATCTACTAAATAAAAGAATGTAATTTCAATGGCAATGAGTACATTTTGTCATCAAGGAAAATGTGACACTGCCAAGATGAAGTGAATGTCACAGTTTCCTGCATGACAAAGGGACTAATTGCCATTGAAAATACATTGCTTTATTCAGTAGGTGTGCTGCAGCATACTGCAGAGTGCTTTAAAAGTGGGTTTCATCCTGAGGGATGCCACTGTATGTGTTATTTCTAGAAAAAAAATAAATTATAGTGTATGGTGGAACGTCGTTCTCCACCGAAATCCATCGTTTTCGAAACCTTGTAGTCACACACTAGTGACGTTCGCAGTGCAACAGAATGATGTTTTCTACTGTACTGCGGACGTCACACTGTGTCCTTGAGCAGCATTTGACAGTTAGGGCTCACTCCATAGACAGTACACATGGCAAAAGCAGCAATGTTGGCAGCAGTACTAATGTTTAGTGTTAAAACGTTCACAATGTAAAGTTCTTATCTTAAGCAGTTAAAATGTCAAGCGTGAAAACATTCAAAATGTAAAGTTCTTTTTTCCTTCTAGTAACTGATTTTTTCCACAAAAACGATGTTCCACCATACACTATAAGGAAAAGTGCATGGGGAACAGTTGACAACAGGGCATCTTTCACCTCGTTGGCACTATGACGACAGATTACCTCTCGAGCTGCGCTCTCGAGGTAATCAATCCGTCATCATAGTGCCAACTCGGTGAAAGAATAGCCCTGTTGTCAACTGTTCCCCATGCACTATCCTATATGTTTCCTATACTTAACTCTGTTTTTTTTTGCTGTCACCCACAGACTACATGGAAAGGAATTGTTGCACCAAACTTGTAGGGGACATGTGTCATGTCCCAAGGTAGTGCCTTTGACAGGTCCATTGAAAAAGTTTAAGGGGTTCCAGAGTTATAAGGCATTAAATTTTAGTGTTTTCTGACTTGTGCATGTGCAGTAGGGGTTCTGAGATAACGTTTTGCAGTGAAAGTAAATATTCAATGCCGCAAATGCTGGTGTTTGGTTTCACGTCATTGAAATGGCAAGGCACCAAACATTTTTGTAGCAGTGCCAAATGCCATCTTGTTGCTTTCTTCCCGAACTGACAAATGTGGAAAAAACACAAAAATGCAGTGATTTTAATAAACAAACATCAGCACCTAGCTAAATGGGGCCCGTTTAACTAGATTCTGATGTTTGTTTTTCAATCTGTGCCCACATATATGTTTACTGGGCATCGAAAATCCCAGGTGGTCAGCTAAGTGATAGGACCAATGACCCAAAGGCACGCCACTGACATATTTTGGTGTGTGCAGGGTGAGTGTGGGGTGTTAGCTTTGAAAACCCTAACACCTCATTTACGTGCTTTTGTGGCTTTATCCCTAACTAGAGCATTAATGCAGTTTTTTTGCATTTTATATGAAATATAAGCTTAAATGTGTCTATTATATTTTTGCAAACTGTCCCAATGGCATTGGGGGCTTTTCAGCTGCCTAGTTACTAAGGTGAGCCACAGAGATAGTATTCTTTGTATTTCATGAAACAGTCAACATCCAGTCTCTGTCTTTCCATTCCAGACTGCATTCTTTTGCTTATATGTGCATTCTGCGGTTCACAGGGGACTGTGGTGATCAACAAAATGATTTAGTGTTTAGGGATGAGCTATTAAGGAGGGATAGGTCCCCAAATTGACACTAGGTTCCAGGTAATATAAGAACAGACCTGATGGACCCTCTGTCTTCTTCTGCCATCACTATCTATCTTTTTATGTTGCAGTATGGCTAAGAATGCTCTAGAAATTCCCTTCTGTAAAACAAACCTGGGTCAGCAGTCCTTTGCAGTAAGGGCATCTCACTGGCTGAATGCACTACCTGAAACCCTGGTAGGACTTCCCAAAATTGACCATTTCAAGAAGGCACTGAGAAAAGAACTTGTTGCTAGTTCCAAATGCCCCTGCTACAACACATCTGTCACCTAGTTTACTGTTCTCCCTAATTTGTAATGAAGTTAACACTGTGCCATGCCGTTATCCAGGGCTTTTATGCCTTATTGTTGACTAGAATTCTTGGAGTCACACATAGGTGCCGGGTTTGTAAAATCTTTGGTATGGTACAGGGGTCAGTGGACACAGCCCCCTGCTGGGGTTTATGAGAGCACAGCCCCGTAACAATTTACATATTAAAATAACAATATGGGTGGTTGTAGAGAAGATCAGACTACCACTATTAGAACAGCACAAAGCTATGAATATAGCATCATTAATGCTATACTGTAGCTGCACTAAACTACTTTCATCTCATACTTGCTGTGCTATACTGTAGTGCAACTTTCATTGCGTGATTGCTGTTGATTTTGGTTTTGTCAGTTTATTTGAGCTGGGTGCGCTGCCCCCACACCTCCTTGTTTTTTATTAACACAGGGGTGTGGTGGGATGAAGCCCTCAACTCAAATAAACTAATAAAAAACCCTACAGGCCGACGTAGTTTAGAGCGTGCCGTAAGTGGGCAAGTAGCATAACATGTGCGCTATGCTAATAGCAGTGATCTGATGTTCTCCACAATTGCCACAATATGCACCTTTTAGCCCCTTTATTATAATTTAAACTACTAGTTACCCCTCCAACATATTCCACTTTATCTAGTATTATTTAGTAACACTGTTTACTTACAATATTTGATGCCTTGGTGCTACATACAGTACTGCACTCTCACAGTTGAACAAAACTAATTTGTCACCTGTTCCCAAATTAAATTAAATATTAGGACTGCTTTGGGTGTCACACTTGGGGTGCAGCATCTCCTGCCCAATGGCACCCCATGCTGAACCTCACAGTGTGACGACCTAATGTTATGGCCCTTCAGCTAAAGGACTATAATGGAAGACCACTAGGGCCTGCAAGATTGAAGCAAGAAGGCAATGCCACTAGCAGTCAAAGCTGCTTCAGACTGGAGAAGGGAAATTCAACATCAATGTCCTGCCATGCTAAATGAAGTGCAGGTCAAAATGCTGTTCACAGGAGAGGACATACCTCTCAACTGCAATCAATTTCACATAGTTCTATGATCATTACACTCAAAGTTACCCTTTCTCTGCAAAGGTTTACTAATGTTCCTCATAAGGTTAGTGTTATTCCTGGACACACTAACTATTCAAGCACTGAACTAACTTGATAGGAGCATTCCTTAACACTAACCATATGAGGCCCACCATTCTTAGGCATAGTATTCTTTAATGTAAGAAAGTGCTACACATTCTGGCCATTTGGTCTGAACTGTGAAGGCAAGTGCTATGTATTTCAATGCTGGGAGGTTGAAATGTATGGGAGAGAGGTCAAGGTGTTTTAGTTCCAAACTGGCCTAACTGGCCAGAGTCAGACCCCCTCATACCAAAAGCCCCCACTGCCTTCTTGTCTGTTGTAATATGTTTGAGTATGAATTTTTTCTGGTCATCTGGCATAAGTGCATGGGTGAAATACTCCATTTCCATAATTTGGTAATGAATATTTTTGTGTACACTGGTGTCGAAAACATCTAAACACATGGAATGGTTTATTAACTAACAGCAGAAGTTTAGTTAATAAGTTCAAAGAATTTAAACTTTTACTGGTCACTCATGATATTCATTTGGCATTTGTCACTGAGACATGGGGCAATGAGAATGATACATGGGAAAAAAATATACCAGTCTATAGGGTGTTTATCAAAAATAGGAAATGCAAAAAAGGGGGGCCTGGCTATTTACATCAATGATTCAATAAAAGCTGAGGAGAATCTCGATGGTGCTGAAGACCTTGAAGCACTCTGGGTTAAAATATATCCTCTGGTAGGTCCCTCAATAAGACTAGGCTTTGTTTATATGCCATCTTCTATATCATTTTAAAATGACACCAAACTGATAAAGTTTATCAGTGAATTAAATCCATCTGAAAACCTATTGATTCTGGGTGACTTTAATTTGCCCAACATTGATTGGATAACACAAACCGTGCTTAGTAAAAGTGATAACTTTTTATTGATTTATCAGTACAGCTCAGGCTTGAACAGTTAGTTCCATATGCTACCAGACATGATAAAATACTGGATATTATACTATCCAACATGGGAAACAGAGTGGCTAATGTTAGTACTATAGCACCAGTGGGCAACAGTGATCACATGTGTGTCAAATTCCAGATTCTGGGTCAAGTTAATCAGATTGGGATGGGAATTACCAATAAATTGAATTTTAGAAAAGCCAAATTTGACATCATAAAGAAATATATGACCACTTGGGATTAAAATTGACTTCTCAGGCCACTCAGTCGATGTGAAGTGGAATTTACTGACCTCTAAAATCAAAGGAGAGGTAGCCAAGAATATACAGTACCTAGTATACAGAAATACACTAACAAAAAGCAACTCCTAGATGGATGAAGCCTATATTAAAAAATGAATTAACAAAACTAATAGATTATTTAAACATATCAGGCATGGCAATCATCATATAATTCCCTTGTATAGGGCATTGGTTAAGAAAATTAAATTGAACATTAAGCAATCTAAAGCACAACACAAACTAAATCTGGCTACTAGGGTGAATGACAACAAAAAAAATGTTTTTCTCCCATATAAATAATTTCAGGGTACCTCTAACTCAGTTGGACTCTTTACAAACAGCTCAGGGGTAACTACTTGTAATAAAGAAATGGCTGATATCCAAAATAGTTATTTTTGCACTGTATTTAACAGCATTTCTACTAAAACGTTGAAGGATATACCTTTACCAAAAAACGGGCAAATAATTATTAACCCAACAGTAGTGCATGAAAAACTCAAAAAGATTCCAGTTAATAAATCTCCGGGGCCAGATGATATACACCCTAAAGTTCTGCAAGAACTTGCAGATTACATATTTTTACCACTGATGCATATATTCCAACATTCCCTGGATTCTGCTGAGATACCAACGGGTTAGAAGGTCACCAAGGTACTGCACTTTCTAAGCAAAGGACCTCAAACTAAACCCAAAAACTTTAGACCAATCAGTCTGACTTCTCTAATGGGCAAAATATTGGAGAGTATTATTAAAGATCATATACAGCAGCACTTACTTACCCAGAAACTGGTGGACCCAAGCCAACATGGTTTCACTAAAACCCGATCTTGCCAAACTAATTTATTGACCTTTTACAAAAATGTTAGTAGAGAAATAGACAAGAGGAGCCCAGTGGATATTATATTCCTCGATTTCGCTAAGGCCTTTGATAAACTGCCTCATTTTGAACTAGTTAAATCACTAAGTGACATAAATTTGAGTAGTAATATCATATGTTGGATTGCTAAATTGGTCGGAAGAGCATAAGCAGAGAGTGGTGGTGAATGGTGAATTCTCTGAATGGGCCAAGGTTACTAGTGGGGTGCCTCAGGGTTCGGTCCTGGGTCCAATTCTTTTTGATATATACTGTATATTGCCTCATTACAACTAGATTCCACAAATATCTGGCTGTCAAAATTTGTGAATGATTGTCATTTGAGTACAGTGGTAAATGGGTCAAAAAGTTCCACAGCACTGCAAAACACTTTAGACTTCATTTTCTTATGGACTGGGTGTAATAAACCAGCTTTGAACATCAGCAAGTGTAAAATCATGCATTTGGGACTTCATAATAAACAATATAAGTATTTCTTAAATAACAAACCTTTAACAGAAACATTCAGTGAAAAAGACTTTGGTCTAACCATCAGCCCTGACCTCAAATTTAATTGACATTGTAGGGAACAAGTGAAGAAGAACAATAATATGCTGAATTGTATTTTCAGACACATTGCTAGTTGAGCTAAGGAAGTCATACTGCCTCTGTATGTAGCACTGGTTAAGCCCCAACTGGAATATTGCATCCAGATTTGGTCCCCATACAATAAACAAGACATACAAAGGGTTGAAGCAGTCCAATGATGAATGACCAGGTCCATTTGCAGTTTAAAGGGGAAACCTTATCAGGAAAGATTAACAACACTCAGTCTTTATTCCTTAGAATACAGAAGGCACAGGGGTGACTTGTGCATGTTATTTAGAGCGATGGACGACAACATTCTTAGAACTGAGCTTGGATTAGTATTTGACCACAGCAGAGTTAGTAGTGGGAAACACCCCAAGCAACTATATCTGGACAAATGGAATCTGTTACTTAGGAAAAACTGGTTCAGCCAAAGGGCTATTACAGCTTGGAATTGCAAGATTATGGAGGCACTCCTTAAGGAAAGGATAGTGCAACACCTGGAATCCATAGGGACACAGGATCCAAGACAGCATGGGTTTACAAAAGGAAGGTCCTGTCAAACTAATCTCATAGATTTCTTTGACTGGGTAACCAGAGTGGTGGACCAAGGGGGAGCAGTTGATGTCACCTACCTTGACTTCAGCAAAGCTTTGGACACTGTTCACATAGAAGATTGATAAATAAGCTGGGTAGGCTCGGGTGGGTCAGAAGTTGGTCAACTGGGTGGCAAACTGGTTGACGGGCAGAAAACAGAGAGTGGTGGTAAATGGTATACAGTCAGAAGAGATGCAAGTCACAAGTGGGGTACCTCAGGGATCAGTCCTGGGGCCAGTCCTCTTCAACATCTTCATTAGTGACCTTGCAGATGGACTAGAGGTAAGGCTTGTCTGTTTGCAGATGACACCAAGATCTGCAACAGAGTAGATGATCCAGATGAGGTGGGCAGAATGAGAAGAGATCTGGATAAACTAGCAGAATGGTCAGAAGAGTGGCAACTGAGGATTTAATGCAAAGAAGTGCAAAATCATGCACATAGGGAAGAGAAACCCTGAAGCCACCTATAGGCTGGGAGGAGTTGCTAGCAGTCACAAAGGAAGAAAGAGACTTGGGCATCATCATCACTGATGACCTAAAATCATCAAGCAGACCTCTAAAGCAGTAGGTAAGGCTAGGGGTGTTAGGAGTGTATTAGTAGGGTATCTACAAGTTGTAGAGGAGTAATAATCCTCTGTACAAGACACTAGTTAGGCCCCATCTGGAGTACTGCGTGCAGTATTGGAGGCCACACCTTCACAAGGACATTAACCAAATTGAGGCAGTCCAGAGAAGGGCGACCAAAATGGTGCAGGGACTGCATCAGAAGACATATGAGGACAGATTAACGGAGCTCAATATGTATACCCTTGAGCAAGGAGGGAGAGAGGTGATATGATCGAGGCATTCAAACACCTTAAGGGCATAAACAAGGTGAAAGAGTCTAACATGTTTAAATATAAGAAAAATAGCAGGACAAGAGGACACAGCATGAGATTAGAGGGAGGCCGATTAAGGGGGAATGTGAGGAAATTCTTTTTCACAGAAAGGGTGGTGGATGCATGGAATGGCTTACCACAAGAAGTGGTGGCTATGAATACAGTGCAGGGCTTCAAACAGGCATGGGATAGGCATAAGGGAGCAATACAAATGACTATGAATAGATAAGCCACTGACAGAGCAAAGGCCGATGGCACATTTATAAGGTAGAAAAAGAAATGGGCAGACTGGATGGGCCTTGCGGTCCTTATCTGCCGTCAACTTCTATGTTTCTATGTTTCTATGAATGCACTACCGGAGGAAGTAATTGAACGTAAAGACATGATTGCTTTCAGACATAACTTAGATATGGTGATGGGTAATGAGATCAAATTTGGGGGTCAGTTCTAAATTCAAACTTGGGACTATAACCATTGTTAACGGCAAGCATTACGGACGTTAGTCTATTCTAGCTTGAAGAAATCTATGAAATCTATGAAAAGTACCCCCTACTGCATGCTTTTAAGTGCCAGAGTATTCTCCCTTTCCAACTACTCAGCCAAGGCTCAAGCCATGTGGATACCCAAGTATTCCATATTTTAGGAATGCCCTTTAAAATAGGACCTAAGTTTTAAATAGAGAGACACTAAACAAAAAAAAAAAACAACCAGGTTAAGCATCCCCACACACCTCTGCTGAATTGGAAGGTAAGTTATAGTACATTTAATGTGGTTTAAATAGCTCCCCCAGAATGTCTGAAAGACAGACTAAGCAGCTCACTTTCTACTGTCAATGGAGGAGGGAAAACCTAACTTAAAAATGAAAAAGTTGGAAGTAAAAAGGTTACAACCACATAAACATGCTTCTTTTTTGTCATTTGCCAATCACACCATTTTATTCTTTTTTTGAGTTGTTATATTTTGTCCCCCTGCTCTCCGACAGATTCCCATCATCTCAGGCTGGGATTCTATCATACTCCATCCAATCAGCCAAACGACTGAATGAAAAATCAAGCAGTCTTCAGTTTTCTTGCTTCCGTGACCTTACCTGGCTCCAGCGGGCTCTCAGTCTCGATACTGTACTGCACTCGGTTCTCTGTCCTGACCTTCTCTTCAGGTTCTCCTCATCAGTGTGATTGTCACATGGTTGCTGACACACCCTGACTGCTCATGGCCTACTGATCTGACTCTGAGGGGCAAGGGGCCAGATGGGGGCCCCGCACTGCATTGTACAGCTGCACTGGTTCGCTGCTTAAACTTTCCCAACTTCTTCACGCTAGCTCACTCCATTGCTGACCGTCTCTCAGTTTCTGCTGCTCTCCCATCTCCCACTCTCACTGGCCTGGGCTGCTGCTACTCCTGAGTTCTCCTTCAACAAAGAGGCTGCTAAGCTGTCTCCCACTGACCAAGTACTCTTGCCATTGCCTTGTCACCCCCGTTGCTTGTTACTGGAGTCCAGTCTTTGCTGCCGCCCAATTGGATTCCCTGCTCTCTTTGCACACATGTGCACTGTATTTTCAGCAGAAAAAGTTCAAAAAAGATCACCAATAGGTGCTGGGGGGATGCTTCCTTCACAGTGTTGGGGGTGTACCGCAGCAGGTCACAGGGGTTGCACACCTCAGCAGGTCACAACAAATGGGGAAAAAACAGAGCCAAAGCAAGCCAAACATAAGGTGAATTATTGGTGGGGCTGGATCCGCATTGCAGAATATTGCTGGAGCCTGTGCCCCTTGAGCCCATATAACCTGGTGCCTATGGAGTCACAGTTATTTGTCTTTGTGCCTCTATACACTTATTGTCTACACTAACTATGCTCCATTGGAGCTGCAGATCTTGCTTTGTCTATAGTTTAAGTCTGTGTTAATACCTTTTATTTTTGTTGATGTGGAACCTTTGTAAATGAGCATGTGTGCTCAAAGATGTCTTCTGAATGATTAAATAAAAAAAATTCAAATAAATCAATCAGCCAAAACATGTTATATCCAAGACTTCTCTTTTTTAAATATACAGGTTTTTATCCACCATACATGCTGCAGGCAATTATTCAGCCCTGTCCCTGCCTCCCTCATCCAGCATCTATCTCCCCAGCCTACTGAGCCCCATATCCCCCGGATCCCCCCTGTGGTGGGGCCAGGAAGGGGAGGTCTATCTTCCCCCACCCTGAGATCCTGCATCACAACTTGGAGGGTTGGTGAGCTGGCAACAGTACAGGGAGAGGGCAGGCAAGGCTTCAAATAGCCTGCGGCTTCCATTTTCCACTATTTTCTCCCATCGCTTTCTCTGCAAGGGACCGTATGCATATGCTGATAGAGGAGCACACATGTTACGCAAATGCAACTCTTTCTTTCCATGCTGCTCTAACTCTGACACTGCCACACAACTTCTACCAGGTGGCAGCCATTGACTGAGACAAAGTTGTCCCCCCACCCTGGGAGAGGACAGCAGTCCACTGGATGCTCAATCCTCTCCCTCCCCCACTGAACCCGGCAACCTGAGCTCATTCCTGAATCCTGGTCACCAGCATGGTTAGAAAGGTAGGGCACATAGTGTCAGTACTCTGTGCCATTGGGTTGGCTATATCCAAGTCTTGTAAGGGAAATTTGAGACTGGTTAGTGGAGCCATTAACTGCTCTATTTAACAAATCTTTTGATGCAGGAGAAATGCCTAGCAACTGGAAAAAGCAATAGCAGTGCCAACTTTTAAGAAGGGCAGCAGGACAAATATTAAAAACTACATGCCTATCAACCTGATATCAGTCCCGGGAAAGCTGATGGAAACTATAATTTTTTTTTTTTTTTTTTAATTTAAGAAATTTTTTATTAATTTCCAAAGCAAGGGGGCTTATTACATGTACATGAGAGATAGCATACATAAATACAGCAGTAGAACCACAACAAACTTCATGATACATGGACCAAATAAGTCCCCCTCCCACCCCCAACCCCGGAACCCTCCCTTCCCACCCCTAGGAGTGTGCCAACAATAAGAGTGACAGAGGAGAAAGAGACCGGCCACTTTGACAGCAAGACCTCTAGTTAACCTAACTAGCTCTAACTAACAACACCTTAATTTTAAGTATAACGCATATAGTTTACCCCATTTCCTATCAAAACCCACCACGTTGTTACGAAATCCTGCAATTAAGCATTCTGTTCTAAAAAACACCGAAATATCATTTAACCATTCACTATAGGAAATGGTTAATTGATCCATCCAATGTTTGAGGACTAACTTTTTAACAATAATATATATCAACACTATGTGGAATCTACACTGTTTGACTTGAATACCTGAGTATTTACCTAACAAACAAACTTCAATTGTAAACAGGTCCTCCAATCCTAACTAGGGATCCAATTTAGATGAATTTCCTGCCAAACTGGGAATACCTTTCCACAGTACCAGAATATGTTCACCATATTGCCTTCCATTTTACCACGATGAGTACAGTTAGAATCCAGTAATCTTCCAATTTTAGCCAATCTAACAGGTGCATAGTACATATTATTCAGTATATGGTATTGAGTAAGCCTGAGTCTGTCCTGGGAATGGTATAAGTAAAGATCCTTCCAAATCTGAGCCCAATCAAGGTACAGATCAGGGAGTAAGGTAATCCAGCTAGTTGAACCAGAGAGGGGGTTGGAGCCAGCAATAGACAGCAGGAGGGAATATATTGTAGAAACACTGTGTGGTTTCAAAGCGTAATCAAATAATTGAGCCAGTAGGGATCTAACACTTGGTGTCTTTAGGCTTAAAACCAAAAATGGCACCTATGAGATGCCTTAATTGGAGCACCTTAAATATCTGATTCCTTGGGATATCAAATTTAGAAAGAATTTCAGGGGAAGAAAGCAGATTATCCTGGGAAAATAGGTCCTCCACTCTCGCCTCGATCAGTTGAGGGAGTCAATGATTCGAAGCCAGGAACCACCTATTCTAATGTTGGGATTTGCCAGAATCGGTTGCACCATGTCATATTTAGGGAATATCTTAAAGTATGCACAACATTGAGACAAAACTTTGAGCGAGGTGGCAATTACCGAGTGGCAGTGAATTTTTACCCAAATAAAAAACCGTGGAGGGATTAGTGAGATTAGCACTTAAAAGATTGATCTCTATTTGGAGCCAAATGGGGTATAATTCAACTCCCTTTGAGGAAACCATTTCCTCAGCTTGGTTAAATGACTAGCTCAGTAATAGAATAAAAAGTTAGGAAGGCGAAGACCTCCCATATTCTTGGACAAACTGAGTTTACTGTAAGCGCGGCAAGGATGCTTGCCACCCCAAATGAACCCAGAAACCAAGGAATGTAGATGTTTAAAAAAAAGATATAAGAAGCCACAAATTCAGCAGGTTTATAGGATAAAAGGGACGAGGCAAAACGTTCATCTTAATCACATTGATCCATGCCCATAAGGATAAGGGCAACTTTTGCCATCTTTGGAGATCATGCTGAATTGTCACCATCAGATCATCCAGATTAAGTTTCTTGGTATAAGTGGGGTCCCTAGTTAAGCAAACACTGAGATATTTAATTGTTTGGGAAGACCATTTAATGCTGAAATGAGCAAAATCCAATTTCACTGTATAACTGTTGAGCGGGAAAATCTCCATTTTAGAGATATTCAGTTTGTAGTTAGATAGCCTACCATATTGGCCAATAACTCCTAACACATACTCCAGGGAATGTACCGGTTGGTCCAGATGAAGAAGAATATCTTCTGCATATACCAAGAGCTTTAAGAACTGGTTAGTGACTGGAATACCCTTAATTTGAGGACACTGTTTTAACTGGTGAAGGAGGGATTACAAATAAAGATTAAAGAGAAAGGGTGAGAGGGGACACCCATGCCTAGTACCGGTAAATAGTAGAAATCTAGCTGAGAAGACCCCATTACAATAGATCCTAGCCGAGGGAGAGGAGTATATTGATTGAATCATTGCAATAAAGGGGGAAGAAAAACCTAATTTCTTCAGAGTTACCCAAAGAAATTCCCAATACACTCTGTTGAAGGCCTTCTCAGCATCAAGAGAAATTAGGGCCATTGGAGACTGACAGGATTGGGCCGTGTGAAAAAATATGTGTGAGAGTTCTTAAATGGTCTACTGAAGAGCGACCAGGCACAAACCCTACTTGTTCCAGACTTAAGAGTGGAGTCCACAAGGCCTTTATTCAAAGAGAAAGTACTTTAGCTAGAATTTTAATATCGCAATTTAAAAGAGAAATCAGCCGATAACTAGTTGGGTCCTGTTGGGGCTTATTTGGTTTGAGCAAAAGGACAATTGTTGCCTCCAGAAGAGTTGGGTCTAGTTTGTCTGCCATAAACATATAATTATACAAGCTAAGTAATAGGGGGGATAACTCCTTAGAAAATATTTTGTAAAAATTTGAAGGAAACTCATTGGTACCGGGTGTTTTGTCTGGAGCAAGGCTGTTAATAGCCATTGCGATTTCTTCTACTGTTATTGGAGAAAGCAAAGAAGCCTGAGATGTGTTATCCAAGATGGGGAGATCTAAAGAGTCCAGAAAGGCCTCCATCTCCTGAGATGATATTTGAGAGGAAATTTTCCATATAGTGTTTTATAAAATGTCTCAAAAACCTGGGTGACCTCTCGAGGTTCTGTTTTAATAGAGCCATCTGATGACTGAATGGAGGGAATTAGGCGGGAACTCTCTAATTGACGCAGCCGTAAAGCTAGCATCCTACCAGCCTTTTCACCCTGGTAGACATATTTGGCCTGAGTCTTAAAGAGGGCATATTCTGCCTTCTCCTTGATCAACTCAGACTACTCGTTATGCAACACCATCAACTCTTCCAGGATAGCCAGAGATGTATTAGAGGCCAAGAGTTCTCCTTATCTTTGATCTGAGTTAGCAAGGCTAAAGCCCTAGCCTCCCTAACCTTTTTCCTCCTAGAAGCTATTTTAATAAACTCTCCCCAGAGGTAACATTTTAGGGAACACCAGAGAAGGTCACCTCTTATATTGAGATCACCATTATGTTCCATAAAAGTGGAAATCAAAGTTTTAATGCTAGAAACCGAAGTATTATCTTTTAATATCCGAGTATTCAACTTCCAAACCATATCCCGCTGAGCCTTAACATCCAGGGAGATAACTATCCAAGTTACTGAATGGTCAGAGATAACTATGGGCTCAATACCAGATTGGCAGAGATGCTGGATAAGGGAACAGCTAATTAAGAAGTAGTCAGTCCTTGACCACAATTGGTGAATGTTCAAATAGAACGTGTAGAGCTGCTGTGAAAGATTCACTCTTCGCCATGGATCACATAAGCCCAACATAGCCGTTAAGTCCTTCAGAGCATTCTGTGAAGGCGAGAGTGGTTTCAATGGCCTATATGTTCTATCAAAATCCTGGGTAGGTGGGATGTTCCAATCCCCCCCTAAAATCAAAAGGGAGGGTAAGCATGATGCTATTCTGTTAGCCAGATCCATTAAGAAATCTGGATCCCCTCCCAGCGGGCCATATACCAAACCCAAAACCACTGTGCTGCTTTTCAAAATCCCTTTGACTAACACATATCTCCCTCTGAGATCAGTGAGGACCATCTCCTCCTGGAAAAAAATATTCCTGCTAATTAATATAGCTACTCCCCGACTCGAGGATGAATCACCAGCCGCAAACATCTGAGAGATTCCTTGCCTACGTAGCCTAAGTACTTCTGAGCTTACCAAATGCATTTCCTGAAGCAAAATAATACCCGCATTCAAAAGGGCACAGTGCTTAAGAATCTGATACCTTTTCAATATGTCTCTAGCTCCTCTGACATTCCATGATACAATTTTCACAGGGCTATAAGCCATATTTAATCTTGCAAAACATCCTAAATAATAAACCCATCTGTACATAAACTAGACCCTTAAGGCACACTCCCCAAAACCCTTCCCCCCGTTACAACATAGTTATACAAAAGCTCAAACAATATGTAAACCCCACATGTCATAACCCTCACCCCATTTAGCCTTAGATACACAAAACTATCATTAATTACGGTGTTTATGAGAAATAGCAACAACCCAGGAAACCGTAAAAACCCATCCCCCCAATTAGCCTTAAATACAAAATACAAACAATAAATGCGATGTTAACTAGAAATGACAAAAGTCCAGAAAACGATAGAAACCCCACTTCCCCCCCAATGAAACCCCAAAACTATTTACAATAGGCTTATCGATCCAAAATGGAAAATATCTATGATTGTTTAATAAAGCAACACATAGCCAACCCTTGACGACATTGATTGTCCCTTTAATGCAAAAAAAACTAAGAAGATATCCTATCAGCACTAAAAACGTCCCTGTCAAAATATCAAAACCTAGCCCAAAAAACAACTAATACTTGAAACAGCCAAGCAAAAGAAAACCAAGATGCCATCCCCTTTTTAACTAATAATCGCTGTAAACTTTCTAGTCTTACTCAAACTCCAGACTCCATACCTCCATCCCATCTCCCTTCCTGAATTAGCTGAGATAACTACCTCACCCAAGCTAGGAAGTACAAATGACCATAAAGCATGCTGACCCTAAACACTAATTGACCAAAGGCGGGCACCCCCAAAGAATGAGAGGCACTGACAGACCACCTACCCCTCCAATCTCCCAGGCTGCCTTCACCTTCTTAGTCACCCAATCAGAGTAGCGTCCTTAAAATTAGAAATAAAAATATACCCCGACCCAGACTACCCAGGCATGTAAAAACCTGCCACACCAGAAGCCACCCAGCTATCCAAGCCCAAGTATAGCAACAAAAACAATTAGCCCTGACCCAATCACACACTATTACACCTAACACCCTCATACTAACAAAAGATCTAACAAAAATGGTGGACATGTCCAGATTAACTGACCAGACTCCCCGACATTCACTGTACCGAGGGCTGCTTAGAAAAAGAAAATAAGGGCACTCCTGTTAACCCCAATGGGTACCCATCAGGGAAACACGCCTTTAATGCTGAATCCTTTATGCAATGGGAGGCCCACCAATCCAACAGAAAATGGGAAATAACCCCCAGTGTACCTGAGGCAATACCAGAGAACCTCGCACCACATGGAGAGGACTAAGCCTCAAGCCCCACCACTTTAAAGCCAGGTCACATCAAAGAGGTACCCAGGGAAGAATGGGATGCACATGCAAACCTTCCATCTACCATGTTCACTGCCGAACACCATCCGCTAGCCCCTCTACCAATTCATCCAGAGTAATAAAAAAACCCTATGCAAGCCCCAAACCAAATTGTCCTGACCAGAAAGTGGCCCATCACACACAGGATCAGTGTAAAATCAGAGACCCTGACCAGCGATGCACAGACGTGCCTCAGAGTACAATCTCAAAAGAAGAACATTGGTAGTTAACCTGAATCTGTCGGAGAGACCTCTTTTACAAGTACCAACTGTGTCCCAAAAGACTAACCTGATGTTACGCTGTACCAATCCTGGGGAACAGATTTGGGAAGGGAACTAAAAGTGCACCAGACAGTCCTTCCCCCCAGGCAACCTCCCACCATAGACAAAAAGTTCCCCATATGAGAACAGAGTTCCACATCTGGGCCTACCTAGCCAGAGACCAGAGATCCCCCCAGAACCCACCGAACCAGAACACTCCACATCACATCAGCAGGTAAAACAACCAGATTCATCATAACATTAGCAATTTAAGCAAAAGGAAGACAGGTCATCATTATAAAAGTTCAGTCCTGTTTAAAGAGATCTGGCAGCCGTGTAGCTAGGTCGGAAGCTGCTTGTTCAGGAGTGTCATATGCCAACCAGGAGCCATGCACAGATACCTTTAATTTGGCTGGGTATTGCATCCTGAAGGGGATTCCAGCAAGTATTAATTTGCTGACTGTAGAATGGTAAGCAGCCCGCTTCTGGTGCATCTCCCGAGGTAAATCCTGAGTAAATCTGAGGGTTGCATTCTCCCATATGACTTTCTGCAGGTCTTTTACTTTACTGAGAACATGTTGTCTCTCTAGATAACTTAAAAACTTCACAATAATTGGCCTGGGGGGAGCTTCTGAAGGAGGTCGAGGTCGAAGAGAACGATGAGCCCTCTCAATTTGATAACTAGGACTGAAAGGGGAAGGGTCTACCATTTTCTGAAGAAGCTTCTGTACAAAGAGAATAATATTGGGGCCTTCCTCTGATTCAGGTAGACCAAGAATCAAAATGTTATTCCGTCGACTCCTGCCCTCCAAATCTTCCATCTTCAATTGGAGTTTGTGAATCTGCTGATGCAAATATCTCTGGATCAGTCTTTTCTCTCCATTTTTCTAATGAGACCGACTGGGTCTCCATATCCCCCACCCCTCGTGTGAGACCAGTTAAGTCACTGTGAAGAGATTTCAGCTCCGCCGATATATCCGAGAGCGATTCTTTAAAAGGGAGCATTTCCTGAAGAAAACGATCCTCCAATAATGGAGTAACAGCCATGGATGAAGGGTTCAGCTTGTCAGATCCGGCTCCTTGGGCACGTTGCTTCTTAGGCATTTTTTCTGATGAGGCTGGTGGAGCATGCCTTGGCAAGGCCTGCTTCATGTCGGCCTCCATAAAAGGCAGGAATCGTGACTTACGAGACACAAGACCAATGCAAATCAGGCTCAACAGTAGACAGGACTTCCTAGTACTCTTTTAATTGGTGAGTATATTAATAAAACATTCAAAATAAGCGAGATAGGTGTGAGGCAGCGGGAACTCCGAATCAGCACTGCTACCAGGAGCCCTGCATCACGTGATCTGATGGATGGAAACTATAATAAGGAAAACACTGAACTCTGACAGTTATACAAAAAATACAACTGATAAAAGCCAGCATGGCTTTAAAAACAAAACAAAAAACAGGTCTTGCACTACCAATACTCTGTTTTTGTTTTTTTTATGGAAAGGATAACAGAGCAATAAATGTTAACATTCTCATGGACACACTCTATCTTGACTTCCAGGCAGATTTCGATAAGGTGCCACATAGTAAATTGATTGAAAAACTCAATAATATGGGTACAGATAATAAAATTACAACATGGATAACTGACTGCATAAAAGAACACAAAGAGTGAGGATAAGAGGCATTTTATCGGAGTCAGTAGTGGTCTCCACTTGGGTCCCCTAGGGGTCTAGCACTAATTGCATTATACATCATTTTCATGAATAAAGAAGTGGAGAGGTGACTACTTAAATTTGCCGATGAGATGAAGCTGGGAAGCTTGGTCGATACAATAGAACATACTAGTAAAGCTGAAAAGGATCTGACACTTTTTGAGCAGGGCCATAAATAATGGTATGTTGTTTAACAGAGCCAAGTGTGTTGTCATGCATCTGGGAGTAAGAAACAAGAATCATAAATACCAATTAAATGGAATAACTTCAAGAGCAGTGGATAGCAAAAAGGATCTGAGAGATAACTAATCAACAAAGACCTAAAATTCAGCAGTCACTGAACTAAGATTATTATGACAGCTAACAGATTACTAGTGTGCATTAGGAAATAATTTATGAGCAGACATGAATACTGTATCATGCCCCTATGTAGAACCAATTTAAGACCACACCTCAATTATTGTACACTGCTTTGGAGTCCATACCTCAGGAGGGACAAAGACAATACTGTATAAAAAAATGTGAAACACAGAGCAACTAACATGATAACTAGTTTAAGAGACCAGTCATACAAAGAAAGATTGAATAAACTGGGATGCTATACCCTTGAGAGTGGGAGAGCAAGGGGAGATATGTTACACTTGTTTAAAAAAATAAGGACCAATAGCTTAAGGAAAATTTAGGAATAAAATACCACTAAAGAGATTTCAATCTAAGATGCCACACAAAACAGATTAAAAAGGAGCAAACAAAGGAAAATGATAGAAGAGGGTTCTTCACCCAAAGAGCAGGAAAACAGTGGAACACAGTACCTAATGAAATAATACACTCATACACAATCACCTCATTCAAAATAAAATTAGATAACTACAGTACCTACTCTCCATTAAAAACAGAAAGTGGCACTGTAAATGTGGGAGACAGACACGATGGGCACTAGCCTTCTTCTCTCTTTCACCAAGTATAGTACCAAGTATACAGTCCAACAAGTTTAAACTGCGAAATCACAGGTACAGGGGGTGCACTGCAGTAGGGGGGCCATCCCTTAACTGAACCACAATTACTGTGATACAGTGCAGACCTGTGGAGAATAAAAACTTTGCTTACTACTTGAAGAAATATCAGGTCTTTGACTTGCCTTAACACAGTTTACTTAGCCAAGCCAGTCCACATGGCTAGTATTAAGAAATCCTCATGAGTCCAAGTGCATATAAAATAGTTTCTATTCCAAAATCACCAAGACAAGGTAGAAGCAAGTCACAAACCAGTTAAGTCACTGACCACACTCACCCTGGCACTTTGTATACAGCAACCCTTCCTCAGTCTCCAACTGTACCGCTGTAAAGGTAATGTTACAAAACTTATTTAGATGACCCAACCCTTACAGAAATATAAGCGTGCTGTGTAGTGTACATGCAGAATGCATGCCACATGCTTAAATTATACAATGTTTGCATGTGGTTCGCATACACAAAGTGAATCTAAGCAAACCAGGTCTAAAAAGCAAATCAGGTTCCCATGCTGCAAGCTTGACATGTGTGCAGCAGATAAGCTGGTGCAAACATCTTCCAACACATCAGATTCAAGTCTTGCAGGTTTGACATGAGTGCAACATTTAAGCTGGTGTGAACATCATTTAAAAAAATCACATTAGGTTCACATGTTGCACGCTTGCCATGTGTGCAGCAACTAAGCTAGTGCAAATCTCATCTAAAAAACACATCAGTTTCTATTCCTCATACTACTGCTATCAATTACAGCCATTAAAATACATTTTTTCTTTGATTTACCATTAAAATTAAGTAAACTCATTAATTTCAATCCTTTTGCAAGTTGTTTCATGGTTTTTGATTTTTGTCATTAAATTGCCATTAATTTGTAAAGTATTGTTTGCTTACTGCATTAAATGTCTAAGATGTAGTCAACCAACATCCCCCAATCCAGATGCGCGAAGAGGTTCCTCTGTCACTCAATCAATCAAATCTTTATTTTACCAGGCGGAACACCATTGAGATAAACTCATTTTCGAGGTAGACCTGCAAAAGGTTCACAAAAAGCACCATTACACATACAAAGAGCTTCCTTGACAGGCAGCATACAGGTACATATAATGAATACAAGACATAAAAGGTATCCATGACAGCATACAAAATGAAACACTATACAGGCAGGTCAGTTTACAATGCAGTCAGGTACAATACATAAGAAATTACACAGAACATACACAGTAAATATGCAGGATCTACAACTCATGTAGAAAGTAATAGGAAGAGGTGAGAAGGAGAAAAGGCCAGAAGAAGGGTAAGAACATCAGTTTACAGGAGTGGGGAATTAAAACAACAGTGACTGGGGCTTGTAGGTGAAGATAAGAGGACGCCAGGAGTAAGCAGTACCAGAACAGTGAGGCTCATTGGCGGAATCAGGGCCAGGAGAGTGAGGGTCATTGGAGGAAGCAGGGCCAGGAGAGTGAGGGTCATTGGTGGAAGCAGGGCTAGGAGAGTGAGGGTCATTGGTGGAAGCAGTTGCATGTCTCTTTAAAGGACCACAATAACAAGTTTTTGAAGAGGGACAATGACACCGGGATAGCAAGCTGAATTGTTTTTTGTGCATTATTCCAGAGAACAGGGAGGGTGTGTCTTATTGCTACTCTGCTGAAGCATGCTCTAACTTTAGACATCAAGAGAGAAATAAAAAGATAGGTCCCAGGATTACAAGCAGGCAGGTAGTCCTTAATGTATAGTGGTATGTTATTACTGATGGCTCTGTATGTCTACAGCACTGCATTCTTTTTCCTCCTGAGGCTAAATGAGTTCCATCCTACCGAAATATAGAGGGTGCAATGATGCGTGGAATAGGGGACGTCAGTAACAAATCTAAGTGCACATTGAAAAAGGGAGTCAAGTTTAGTGAGGCCACGATTGAACCAGCCCATACAAAAAGTTGACATCTAGAAGAGGCATGGACATTGATTGTACTAATCTCTTTTTTCCCTCCTGGATTAGAAAATGCTTAAATCTAAAGAAAATCCCAAGCCTCTGTTTTAGTTTTTTTGAGATTTCTTCTATATGGACTTTGAATGATAGTTTAAGGTCTATCCAGACACCCAGATATTTGAAGGATTCCACATAATCCATTGGCTCCCCTAACAGAGTGAATATTTGAGGGGTCGCCCCAGGAGTGTGGGGTTTGGAAACATAGAAACATAGAATTTGACAGCAGATAAGAACCGCTTGGCCCACCCAGTCTGCTCATTTCCCTACCTAATGGATAAGCTGCAGATCCTAGTTAACCAGCAGCCTACTTCTTCCTACCCCAACCCCCTAGAATTGCCTTATGACTGTCCCATGCATGCTTGAATTCCACCGTTTTGACTCACAACCTCCTCCGGAAGGCCATTCCATGCATCCACAACCCTCTCTGTGAAAAATACTTCCTCAAATTACCTCTGAGCCGCCCCCTCTATCTTCAAATTGTGCCCTTGTTCTTGCACACCTCTTTTTGAAAGATGCTACCCTCTTGGACTTTGTTGATTCCCTTGAGGTACTTGAAAGTTTCTATCATGTCCCCCCTCTCCCTCCTTTCTTGAGGCTATACATATTAAGCTCCTTAAGTCTCTCTTCATATGTCTTCCGGTGCAGACCCTGCACCATATTAGTTGCCCTCCTCTGGACAGCTTCCATCCTGTCTATGTCTTTGTGGAGATTGGGTCTCCAGAACTGCATGCAGTACTCCAGATGGGGTCTCACCAGCTGTCTGTACAGAGGGATAATAACTTCCTGTTTTCTACTGGTGATGCCTCTCCCTATGCATCCCAGTAGCCCCCAACCCTCCTTGCTGCCCTCTCACATTGCTTGCCCACCTTTAGGTCATCTGATATGAATACCCCCAGGTCCCTTTCCATTTTTGTTGTTGTTAGTATCTCACCCCCCATTGTGTACTCTTCCCCTGGGTTTTATTTCCCAGGTGCATTACCTTGCAATTCTTAGCGTTGAATCTAAGCTGCCATACATTTGGCCATTCCTCTAACCATGCCAAAGTCCCTTCTCATCCTTTCCACCCCACCTGTGCATCAACTCTGTTGCAGATCTTTGTGTCATCTGCAAAGAGACATACTTTTCCTTCCAGTCCCTCTGCAATGTCGCCTATAAAGACATTGAAGAGGACCAGTCCTAATACTGAACCCTGCGGTACTCCACTAGTAACCCCCCTTTCTTCAGAGTGGATTCCATTTACTAATACTCTCTGTATCCTATTCTCCAGCCAATTCTTTACCCAGGCTGTCATCTTGGGACCCACTCCCAGGCTGACTAACTTGTATATTAATCTTTTGTGTGGCACTGTGTCAAATGCCTTGCTAAAGTCTAGGTAGGCCATGTCCACAGCCTCTCCCTGATCTACTACTTTGGTCACCCAGTCAAAGAAATATATCAGATTTGTCTGGCATGACCTTCCCGCTGTGAATCCATGCTGCCTTGGGTTCTGTGCCCTCTGGCCTCTAGATACTCGACAATTCTTTCCTTCAAAGTGATTCCATCATTTTCCCTACCACTGAGGTTAAACTAACTGGTCTGTAGTTTCCTGCTTCTGCCTTGCTCCACTTTTGTGAAGGGAATCACATCTGCCCTCCTCCAGTCCTCAGGTACCACCCCATCCTCCATGATTTGTTATAGAGGGTAGTCAGTGGTGTCACTAGTTCTACCCTTAGTTCTTTTAGAATTCTGAGATGAATCCCATCAGGCCCCATTGCTTTGTCCACCTTCAGTTTTAAGAGTTCTTTCAGAACCCTTTCTTCTGTAAATGGGCTGGTATCAACTTCTGTATCCAGAGTGTTTCTACTGTTTGTTTTAGGTACCTCCCCCTCTTCCTTTGTAAATACTGAGCAAAAATATTTGTTTAGTATCTCTGCCTTTTCACAGTCACCCTCTGCCCACCCTCCCTCCCTTTATTAAGCCTCACTATCCCTCCCTTGGTCTTCCTTCGCTCCCTGATGTACCTATAAAGGTTTATACTCCTTCATAATTGAGTTGGCTATCTTTTCCTCGGTTTGGGCCTTTGCTGTTCTGACTGCCTTCCCAGCTTCCCTTTGCTTTAACTGATACAGTTCTCTGTCCTGCTCCTTCTGTGATTCCTTGTACTTCCTGAATGCTTTCTTTTTCTCTTGAACCTTCACTGCCACTTCCTTTGAGAACCATAGTGGTTTCTTACATCATTTCATTTGTTTATTTGCTTCACACAAAGGCTTGTTACCTCTGTGATGGCAGTTTTATTATTCCCATTGTTCTTCCACCCTCCTTCCTGACCATTTGGTAGTGCATTCCTTAGGCACTCACCCATTTTAGCAAAGTCAGCCCTCCTAAAAGTCCAGTACTTTTGCCTTTGTATGGCTTGACTCTATTGCTGTGTTTTTGTGAACCATACTGTTCGATGGTCGCTAGTTCCCAGATGGCTACCCACTTCTACATCTGTGATCCTCTCTTCATCTCCATTTGAGAGAACCAGGTCTAAGATTGCTCCCTCTGAGTGGCTCCAATACTAATTGTCTAAGGCATGCCCCTGTAGGGCATCTAGAATAACCCCACTCTTCGAAGTGGCTGCTGCAACTGCACTCCAGTTAACATCTGGCATATTCAGATCACCCATCAGCAATATCTCCCCTTTTTCTGCCATTCTAAGTATGCTTTCTATCATTTCCTTGTCCATTTCCTCTCCCTGAGAAGGGGGTCTGTATACAACCCCTGTGCGGATTGTGGTGCCATTTCTGCTCTCCAAATTTACCCACAGTGCTTCTTCTCCTCCCTGTTTACCCTTTTGTTCTGTTGCTTTGATTCCTTCCCTTATGTAAAGAGCTACTCCTCCTCCTCTTTTAGCCTCCCTGTCCCTCCTGTAGATAGTGTATCCTGGCATGTTTACGTCCCAGTCATGGTTTTGTGTGTACCATATTTCTGTGACTGCCACGATATCCAGATGTTCCTCCTCCATCAAGGCCACTAATTCAGGAAGCTTGTTACTCAGATTACGGGCATTGGTACTCATTGCTCTCCATTTTTTGATGGCTTTACCTTCTGTTGCAGCATCCCCCACTGACCTTTCTACCTCGGTCTTTTTCTCATTTAGTACCCTGTTTTGTAGGGAGAGGCTGGGATTTTCCTGCTGCTTATCAGTGCCTCCCCCCTTGACTTGTTTAAAAGCTTGCCAATGAAGCATTTAAACCAATTGCTCAAAAGACTTGTTCCCTTCCTGGACAGATGCAGACCATCCTGCCAGTATAGGCTGGTGTCCCTCCAGGTGGAACCCCAGTCCCCAATGAAGCCAAACCCCTGTACTCCACACCATTTTTTCAACCATTCATTAAACTGCATGGTGCAATGTACCCTCACCTCACTCATGCCATTGACAGGCAGCACCTCTGAGAAGGATACTGTGTGTGCTACTTGTCTTAGGCCCCTCCCCAATTCTACAAAGTCCTTCTGCACTGCTCTAATCTCATGATGAGCCAAGTCATTTGTCCCTAGGTGGACAATGACGTCCAGCTCAGACTCCCGTGCAGCTGTTCTCGTGATCTTGAGGATGTGCTTCCTGTCCCTCCAAGCCATGGCACCAGGCTGGCACCTTATTTCAGTTTTACCTGCTCCCCCCCCAGTTCTATCCCACCTTTATTTTCTTAGCATTTAGGAGGAGCTTTGAGTAAAAAGGTTCCTCTGCAGAAGATTGAATTCAGTTTGGAGGTCATTGCATGCAAGCTCCAGGGAAGACCTGGCTATGTAGAACACCGTATCATCTGCAAATAGGTGTATGTTTGCTGTCTTGATTCCAGTGTTTAGGTTATTTATATAAATGGCAAATAGTAGTGGGCCAAAGATAGACCCTTGAGGTACACCTCTTGGTAAGGTTTTTATAGGAGAGAGGTCACCCTCAGCCTTGACCTGCTGAAAGCAGTCAGTGAGATAGTTAGAAAACCATTTCAGTGCCAGATTATTAATACCAATATTCCTTAAAGTGGCCAAAAGCAGGGTGTGATCCACTGTATCAAAGGCCTTGGTAAGGTCGATAAACAGGGTGCATACATAGTTTCTGGCATCCAGGGCATTCAACCAATTGTTCGTGACCTTAGCAAGCACTGAGATAGTGCTACAACAGGGCCAAAAGCCAGACTGGGCTAGGTTTAGCAGGTTGGAGTCCTCTAGGTACTACCTAAGCTGGGTATCAACCACCTATTCAAGTAACTTGGAAAGAATAGGAAGCAGGGATATAAGACGGTAGTTGTTAAGGTTGCTAGTGTTGCCTGATTTAAAAAGTGGAATAATGTGAGCTGATTTCCACATGGCAGGAAGGGAACCCTAGGCAAGGGACATGTTAAAAAGGTGACTAATGAGGGGACAAGACATAGTAGCCAAGGTTAAGGTAGTGTGGCTCTATAAAATCTGCGCCTGACTCTTCCTCATGTCCAGTTGAAGTAATTGGTCCTCTACCTGTTTCATAGAGACAGGGCCATATGAGAAGACTTTGCCTTGGAAGGATGAGGCTCGGTCAGTACAAACAGGGCTTAGGTTGCACAGTTGCACCCGGAAGCTGTTGGCCAGTGAGGCATCGAAGGCTAAACGTGCTGTGGCAAAATGGTCATTAAAGAGATCAAGAATTTCCTGTTTATCAGTAGTGGACAAGGCCCCAGTAAAGATTTTAGATGGGAATAGGCTAGCTGAGCTGTGTCCTTGAACTTACTTGAAAGTTTTCCAAAATTTAGATGTGCAAGTGGATGAAGATTCAAGTTCAGAGCAGTAATAATTTGCTTTCTCTGCCCTAGTTACCCTGGTACACTGGTTTCTAGCAACTCTGAATGAGGCCCAGTCTGCAGGGTGTTTTTTTTTCTTACCATTTTCCATAGACAGTCCCTGGGTAACAGCTCTGCTTTCAAGCTTGCAGTGAACCATGGGAAAGCTTTCTTCTTAGTGTGGGTTTTAACTAGGGGCACATGTTTATTAATGGTGCCAAGGACGATATTGTGGAAGGCTTCATAGGCTTCAGTTACTGAAGGGGCCAAATAGAACTCCTGCCAGTTTGCATATTGGAGGTCAGATAGGAAGGAGTTGGGGTCAAAGTTCTGTCTGGTTCTCTTAAAGATATATTTAGAGGAGGAGACAGCCTTGGTGGTAGTCCGTATGTAGGCTATGACACAGTGATCACTGAAGTCATTAAAGAATACACTGAGTGTGAATAAAGATGGGGTTTGTTGACTGAAATAATGTCTAGCAAGCTGCTATGGTTTGGGTTTTTTCAGGTTGGGAAGAGTAGCCTCTGTTATAAGTTGTGACAGTCCATGGTTATCACAAAGCTAGTGTTGTGTTGTCTGTGTTGTGAAGCCTGACCATTTTTGTTTTTGGCCATGCATATCTCCTTATGCATATTTAATGTTACAAATGTGTTTGACTGTTTTGACTCACTTACATTCCCTATGTCATTTTGTATGGAGCATACACACTATGGCCATGATCAGCACTCTTTGTGCTGAGTAGGGTCTTTGAAGAATGCACCATACCTCACATTTTATCACTGAAATGAGGGACATGGACACTCAAAATGAGGGACAATGAGGAACACTAATCCTCACGATGATCAGAACACATGGAGATACAGTACCTCAGAACACAGTGGAAACCATTGTATTTACTTGTACTGATATTAGCACCTGAGAATTAATTTCTACCATAAAGCAGGAGTGACATTTAGGTAGGACAGAGGGGGGCACTTGCACTCCCCAACCCCTGCATTTGTGCCTAGGTTGTTCTTATGATGTGGCAGTAATGGCATTTCATTTGGAATTAGTCTTTTGCACAATAATTGCCACCCTGGCCTATGTGAGCTCATGCTGCAGTTGCACTCCTAACTTGACTGTCTCTGTATTGTGTTGTCCAGTCTCTCCACCTATTAGCAGTGCCACCATCACATATGACATGGAGGAGCTCCAGCAAAGCAAGAGTACATGAGTCACATGAGTGTGACACTGTATTTCCCACCACAGAGTAGACAGGGTGCACACTACAGCTTGGAGTATTTGGTGAACACTAAACTCTCAATAGCAGTGTTGTGGTGGCATATGTTTGTTGGTCTGCTGTTAGTGAGTCTCCATCTCCCCTGGTGGCTGAATGAGCAGAGGGTTAGCTAGAAGCTAACTCATGACTAGGCTACCTACTTACTCTACTAGGCTCGCCTCAGAAAAAAAAAGCAGCACAGGCCCCCCATGGCAGCAAGCTAGGCCTAGCAGCAGTGGTGACAGAGGTGTAGGTGGCCTTCATATGCCTTGATCAGTGCAGTGTGGAAGCAGCCAAGCAAGAAGCAAGCAACACAGGTTGGTTGGCTTCAGTTGGTGAGGTGACTTGGTCGCTGACCATGTTGGAGACCTGGGATACTCAGTTCTAGCATCTAGCTTTTGGCAGAAGGGTTGAGGAGGAGTGGGCTGAAAACTGGTCTGGATGCACACTGGGCCAGGTGGCAGGTTCTGGCCAGATGGCCGGGTAAGTAAAAGTAAATAATTTTTTTACTGGGGGATTGGGAAAGGAGGAAGGACTGAAATATTGATGTGTTTTTCACATTTCTGCACCTTTGGGTGGCTTCATGACCCATATGGGATGGACATTGAATGGAATGGAGTCAGGGAGAGAAATCTTGGGGAGTGGGGTGTCAGCCAGGAAAAAAATTTGGTTAGTAACTGGGTAGGTTTAAGCCCAAATCTGATGCACTGCTCAGGTGTATAGCCAGATAAATCATATACATTTGAATTTTTCCTGATTTGCATATCACTTTTAAGTCACAACAAATCCATTTTACCTTTTAGAGATGTTCCAGACATTCTAGAGCTTGGCACTTAGGGGCTAACCAGCTTCTGACCTCTACTGGTTATTGGCTCCTCCCTGCTGAAATCTGAAATGGTGCCCCTGCCATAAAGCCTACATTTACAGAACATCCTCTTTGTGAGCAGCATGTTTTCCATGAGGAATGGATTAGGAGTAAAGCAGTTATCAGGGCTAAAATGAGGGCTGTCCCTCTCACTCAGGGACAATTAAGTGGTATGGTATGCACAGACTATTAGAGCCCCACTCTAGTCAAGTTCCTTCCCCCCAGTGAAGCTGAACTCCACATCCCCATGCTCAGGAACATTATGACATAAGGCAAGGGAGACTGCAGGGGTGTGCACTATTGAAATGAATGGGGGTAATTTTTTATTACTATTTTAACATTATTGATGGAGAGTTGGAGATTAAGGAAGGCCACTGCTCGACTAACAAGGGCATTGTTAGTAGAACGGTGTCCTTCATTATTCTCCAAATTGCCATCATAATGTATAAAATATTAAAAAATAACTCCATTCATTTCAAGGGGTATGCCCCAGCACTCTAACCCAAGGACATCATCTCTCATAGACTCCTGCCTCTGGCTCCCTAGTACTCCAGTAAGAGACTCTTGACTTATATCTATACATGGTGAGTTGTCTGTAGCAGCATGACTGCACCCACTACAGTGTGAGTGTATGGCAGGGGGGACTGGCCATGTGGATGGATGTCGAGTTATTGCTACTTTTGTGTTTGCCCCTATTACCACTCAGCCTCACAGCGTACATATGAGTCAAAATGTTCTATGCTTAACCTTATTCAAAATGGCTGCCTGGGGCTGAGTGATAAATTTAAAAGTATCACTAAGCCCCAGGCAGCCATTTTGAATAAGGTTAGGCATACAACCTTTTGACTCGTATTTACGCTGTGGGGCTGAGTGGTTTTTAAAGTCAGTTTGCATTGAATTATTCAAAAACTATGGAGAGAAAATAGTAGGAGTACAGGCCAGACAGAAGTAATTAAGTATTTTGTGGGTGTGTGAGTATCTGGGGCGGGAAGAACCACATGTGTTTCCATTAGTAAGTGTGCTTTAGTTCAGCTGTACAGCTGAGATGAGGGGGGACAAGAAAACTAAAAAGTGTAACAGTGGCTATAAGCATTCTGCATGCGTGCAGATGTATGCAGATTTGTATTGAAATACAAGTGAGCCATATGTGTGCAGACAGTATAGATTAATGGTTAAAGGCAATGAACTACAAACCAGGAGACTTGGAGACCTGAAGACCTTGGTTTAAATCTCATCAATCCTCACTTGTGTATGGTGTGATCCTGAGCAAGTCACTTAACTTTTATGTGTGCAGTTATCAGTGATCATGTGCTGTTTGCACATATGCCTTATGCATGGTCTGTTCCAATTTAACATAAAAAGCATGCCTTTCACACTTGCTTGCTGCACGGATGCCACATGCATGCAATCAGTCCCAATTTAACATTTAAATCATGCTTGCATCATGCATATCACTTGGGTAGTTTTATGTGTGCAGCATGAAAACATTTCACATAATTATTTCTGTAAGGGAATGCTACTGTTAATGTTGATGCTGCTTTAGTTTTCAGTGTTCAGTTGCTTAACAGTAATGTTACAAAACTTACTTAGATGGTCAAATAGTTAAAATTGGTCAAATGGGCTGTTAGTTTTGCTACCTTAGTTTATCAAAGTTTGGTTATTTATCAGTAGCAGCTTCAGACTACTCAATTTGATACTTCTCTGCACAAATGTTTATACACCTCTATTTTATTGTGTAAAATGAAATTGTTGCTCCTCCCTTTTTCTGCATACTCCTCCTAACTCCCTATATTGTGTTCAACAATCTTTCCCTCTCTGAGCTGCACTCACTCTGCTCCCCCACCTGCTTGAGTCTCTCCCTACCTCTTAACTGCCTACCCCTCTTCCTCTTCCCCTCAATCCTGCTCTCACTCTTCCCCTTCCTCATACTTCTTGGAACTGCATGTACTCCCTATATTGGGTTCCCCTATTTATCTACCTTGCTTATCTCTTGATCATGGATTCACTCCCCCCCCCATGCTTGGTACAACTTCCACCTCCCCCAACACATAGCAACTTCATCTACTCTGAGTTAAGTATAAAATCACTGCCTTGCCTACTACTCCCCCATACTGACATTGCAGCAAATCTTCCCGCCTCAGGTGCTGTCCTCACAATGTGTACTTTGAGTCTTATGGTACTCACCCACAGACTGCTGGCTGATAGTCTTCCCAAGGGGGCACTAAGTTGGGACATCCCCCACACAAACATAAGCTTTATTCTGCACTAACCTTAATCCACACCCCCCCCCTTGAGATGGCCTTGTATACTGGAAAACTAGAAAATGTCTTTTATTACCTGATCAACTACCTGATGCAGCCTCACAGGAAGAAGCCTGTACTCCCTCTAGGACTCCTGCTAAGGTCAGCGGTATGCCTTCTCCTATTAACTGCAGGGTACATTAAGCATAACCTTGTCCACTGCATACTAAATACTAGAAATACATCTGTTACTGACCCTCATGGGCTTACAAAGGGCTTAGAATAGTTTACATTGCTATAAACAGCCTAAAATTCCAGGTCTAGAAGCCTGAGTGAGTCTGTACTCCCGTGATATTGTGACACTCACGGAAATGTGGCTAAAGCCAACCATCCAAACTACTGAGATAGATATCACAGGGTACAACATTTCTAGAAGAGACAGGAAAGTTCAAAAAAAAGGAGGAGAATGCTAATATATGTTAGAAACTCTCTGCAGGCCACAGAGGTTCACTTACCTTCCTTGTGCACCACTGCCTGTGAATGGGTACTTGTTAAGCTCCTCCTAGGAATCAACAGATCTCTGTATGTTGTGTGCAACTACAGCCCACCTCCTGTAGCCAGATCAGCTCCCTCTGAGCTCCTAGGATGTCTTAGTGCAATATCCTCAAGCAAGCTCATAATCCAGAGGGAAATCAACCTTGACTGGTTGGAAAAAGGACCAAGCACTCTTAAAAACATACTTGCTGATACTCACTTCCACCAAAAAATTGAGAAGCCCGCAAGGCTCAACAAATAATCAAGTAACCACTCTCTACATGACTGGATTGTAGTAAACAGATCAGAAACAACCCAAGCTGCTGGGATCTTCTCTGACTCCTTGAGTGTCCATGCCCCCATCTTCTGCACCTGGAAAAATCACTTCTCTAAGCCTCCCCCAGGGTAATTTCAACTGGAGACTACTACAAGTTAAACAGTGACTCATTTTTGGATGATCTCTCCAAAGTAAACATGGACGATTTGGAATCCATGGTGAATGTCAGCTTTTTCCGAGAATTCTTAATCAACAATCTTATTGCAGTAAATAAAAAGCATGACCCTTTTGTCTAAAGGAGATATAAAGGCCGCTGCTCTAAGTGGATCACCCCATCCCACCACAGCCTGATAAAGATGTGTAACTGGGCCTGGTGTACATATACAACCATAGGCTTACTACAGAACTCGCACAGTACAGGTGACTATGAAACCTATGCAAGTCTACACTGAAAAAAAGGCCAAAGCAGGATACATAAAATATCTACTGACAAGAAACCTACATAACCTGAAATACTTCTGGGCCCAAGTCAGCTGTCTTCTAAAAGGACAGAGAGCTGCACTTACTCAGGAGCTACACTACAGTAACAAGCCCAAGTCAGGAGATTCACTACAATAACAAGCCCATCAGTGATCCCCAACTAATTACAGAAGCCTTTAATAAATTCTTCATCTATCTAGATGGCTTCAATGTTCCCCCTACCAGTCCTCTTTCTATTACCCCTACTATCTTCCTCATCTTCCGCTTCAAACTGTTTACTAGAAGGAAGTACTGAAACACTAGCTTAAAATCAAACCCGACAAATATGTTGGCCATGATGGATTGGAACCTAGGCTCCTTAAACTTGCAGCCCCAGCACTTTCTACTCTTCTGACCAAGCTATATCATATGTTGCTGTTCCATGGGGAGGTCCCCCAGGAATGGAAAATCACTCATGTTGTCTCTGTCCACAAAGGGGGAGCCAGGGATGCGATCAAGAACCACCACCCAATATCAATACTTAGTGCCCTGGCTAAAGTTCAAGAAAGGCTGATATACAATCAACTGACAGCCCACATTGAGACATACAACATGCTCACTGCTGCACAGCATGGATTCTGCGAACACCACTGCACTAACACAGCCTTGGTATGTCTAACCACTGACATCTTCAGAGCCACAGGTGATGGACAAGCCACAGGAGCTATCTTCATTGATCTAGCAAAGGCCTTTGACCTGGTGAATCACAAACTCCTACTAGCTAAACTAGGGAGTCTTGGCTGAAACCACCTCACAACAACCTGGTTCAGAAGCAACTTTTTTTTTTTTAGTTGTTTAACAGGAAGTAGCACACTAAGCTGAAAGCTTTTTTACAGGTGCAACCTGGGAGCACAGGAAAGTTATGTGACTTGCTCAGGGTCACACAGTATGCAAGTGGAAGCTGTGGGATTCAAACCGAAGTCTGGTTTGCTGGATGTCACCAGATTTGCAGCTCAGAGCCTTAAACCACTGCGCTATACTGCCTCAACTTAGTAGGTTGCAGTCAATCGGTCAAATGGAATTCATGTCTCTCCTCCTGCCATGCAATCACTGATGGAGTCCCACAAGGGTGCATGCTTGGGCCACTACTCTTTTCCCTTTTCATTAATGAACTGCCATCTAACTGTGGAAAAGCTAAATCACTAATGTATGCAGATGATGCAGTCTTGTATAGGAAGGGCTCTGATATAGCAAAATAGAACTGGGGCTAAATGAGAACTTTGTCTTGCTGGAAAAATGGCTCACTATCAATCACCTAGTCCTAAACATCGAGAAAACCAAGTCCATGCTCTTTGGGTCCAGAAAACTAGGTAAAGACAGAACTGAACTCTTTAAGATTACCACTGCCAAAGGGAACAAGCTAGAGATTGTTGACAATATTAAATACCTAGGGATGTTACTGGACCAAGATCTTACTTTCAAATCTCCAATTGACTGCACCAACAAACTACTGTCGCAAAAGATCAAGCCTGCTATACAGACTCAGAGCCTACCTCACAAATGCAGCTTGTCATGCAGCTGCAAACTCTATCCTTCTCCCTACGCTCCTTTGTGGAACTCCCATCCTATCATCAATGCAGGAGACTGAACTCACCAAGCTCAAAGCACTTTACCACAAGGTGGGCAGGTCTGCCGCACAGGCTGAAAACAGGAAGCACCACTGTACAGTCCCTGCATCCCTAAACTGGCCCTACCTCGAAGACAGACTCAAACATCCCTTATCTGCCTCATCTACAAAATACTATGCAACCATTTACTCTGGGACGTAGTGAAGCATAGACAAAACAAAAGAACCCTCCACTCCACCTCAAAATTCCTTCTGGTAAGTACCTAGAGCACTCACAGCTGCTGATCAAGATCATTCCCATATAGAGCCCTACAGCTCTGGAACAAGCACCCTTCCACCCTACAGCAGAGCCCCTCACTGCTCATTTTCAAACACTTGCTGAAGGAGCTCCTCTCCTCTAACAATAAACATACTTGTACAGTACCTGTTGACTGTAAACTAGCAAACTCTGCTTGATAAAAGCACCCCTGAAATTTTTCTACTGCTACCCGATGGTGTGGTATAATTCCACTGCTGATACAACATCGTAACTATCGGAGCACCTTTTGGATGTACTGTATGTTGCACTTTTATAGAATGTAATCTAGGTACATGTCATACTCTCAGTGTACGTAACTAATACCTAGTCATGTGCTATCTCTGCCATTACGTATAACTGTCTGCATAATGTGTACTTTATTACTACCAACATGGTATTGAATGCACTGACTGTAATTAACTCTGGGTGTATCTTAAAAAAAGGATGCTAGTCTCAGTGAGCCAACCTGGTCAACAAAATTCAATAAATAAATAAATAAACAGACCCCAAACCCCCTCTCCCACACTTGATCTCTCCCCAGCACTCTCTCTCTCTCTCGCATACTGTATGTTTTTTCCTTCATATTGCTTTTGGTGTTTCTGCTGCAGCCACATCCAAGAGCAGGGTCATTCTCGATGCCCTACTGGGGGCATGCCTCAGACAGCTAGTGTTGGAACCCGCTCGGGAGGGAGTAATCTTAGACCTGGTTCTTTCAAATGGAAAGGAGAGAGGATCTTGGATTTAGAAGTGGGTAGCCATCTGGGAACAAGCAACCACCAAATAGTGTGGCTCACGATAAACACAGCCATACAGTCAAGCCATTCAAAAGCAAGGGTATTGGCCTTTAGGAGGTCTGACTTTTGGCAAAATGGGAGAGTGCCTCAGAAAAGCACTAGCACACGGTCAAGAAGGAGGAGTGTAGGAGCAATGGGGAAAAATCAAAACAGCCATCAGAGAGGCAACAAGCCTTTGTGTGAAGCAAATCAACAAAACAAAACTAAGGAAAAAATGCTATGGTTTTCAAAAGAGGTGGCAGGGAATGTTAGGGAGAAAAAAAGGTAGCATTCAGGAAGTATAAGGAAACACAGGAGGAGCAAGACAGAGAACTGTACCAGTTAAAGCAGAAGGAAACTGGGAAGGCAGTCAGAATAGCAAAGGTCCAAACTAAGGAAAAGATAGCCAACTCAGTTAAGCAGGGGATAAAACCTTTTATAGGTACATTAAGGAGTGAAGAAAGACCAAAGGAGGGATAGTGAGGCTTAATAAAGGGAAGTAGCAGTGAGCAGAGGGTGAGAGTGAAAAAGCAGAGATACTGAACGAATACTTCTGCTCAGTATTCACAAAGAAGAGGAGGGAGAGGTTCCCAAATCAAACAATAGAATCACTCTGGATAGGGGGGTCAATACCAGTCCATTCACAGAAGAAAGGGTCATGAAAGAACTCCTAAAACTGAAGGTGAACAAGGCAATGGGGCCTGACGGGATTCAGTACAGAATTCTAAAAGAACTAAGGGGAGAACTAGTGACACCACTGACTAACCTTTTTAACAAATCATGGTAGGATGGTGTGGTACCTGAGGACTGGAGGAGAGTGGATGTGATTCCCCATCACAAACGTGGGAGCAAAACAGAGGCAGGAAACTACCAACTTGTTAGTTTGACCTCAGTGGTAAGGAAAATTATGGAATCACTTCTGAAGGAAAGAACTGTTGAGTAGCGTAGAGGTCAGTGGGGCACAGGACCCAAGGCAACATGGATTCACAGTGGGAAGGTCATGTCAGATGAATCTAATCAATTTCTTTGATTGGGTGACCAAAGTAGTAGACCAGGAAGAGGCTGTGTACATGGCCTACCTAGACTTTAGCAAGGCATTTGACACAGTCCCACACAAAAGATTAATAAACAAGTTAGCTGGCCTGGTAGTGGGTCCCAGGGTTGTAGCCTGGGTAAAACATTGGCTGGACAACAGGATGCAGAGGGTTATAGTAAATGGAGTCCACTTTGAAGAAAGGGGGGTTACTAGTGGGGTACCACAGGGTTTGGTACTGGAACCAGTCCTCTTTAACGTCTTTATAGGTGACATTGCAGAAAGACTGGAAGGAAAGTCTCTTTGCAGATGGTACAAAGATCTGCAACAGGGTTCCTACACAAGGTGTGGTGGAAAGGATGAGAAGGGACTTGGCAAGGTTGGAGGAGTGGTCAAAAATATGGCAGCTTAGATTCAATGCAAAGAAGTGCAAAGTAATGCACCTGGGGGGGAAAAAGGGGAAGAGTACACAATGTGGGGGAAGGTACTAACAACAATAGAAATGGAAAGGGACCTGGGGGTAGTCATATTAGATGACCCAAAGGTAGGCAAGCAATGTGAGAATGCAGTAGAAGGTTGGGAGGATACTGGGATGCACAGGAAGAGGCATCACCAGTAGAAAACAGGAAGTTGTTATCCCTCTATACAGACAGTTGATGAGACCCAATCTGGAATACTGCATGCAGTTCTGGAGACCCCATCTCCACAAGGACATAGACAGGATAGAGGTAGTCCAGCGGAGATCAACTAAAATTGTGCAGGGTATTCACCAGAAGCCACATGAAGAGAGACTAAAGAAGCTTAATATGTATACCCTTGAGGAAAGGAGGGAGGGGGGGACATGATAGAAACATTTAAGTACCTCAAGGGAATCAACAAAGTCCAAAAGGGTAGCATTTTTCAGAAAAAGAGATGTGCAAGAACAAGGGGACACAATTTGAAGATAGATGGTGGATGGCTCAAGGGCAAGTTATGGAAGTATTTTTTCACACAGAGGGTGGTAGATGCATGGGACAACCTTCTTGATGAGGTTGTGGGGGTCAAAAACTGTGGGGGAATTCAAGAATGCATGGGACAGACCTAAAGCAATTATTGTGGGAGGTAGGAGGAAGTTGGCTGTTGGTTAACTAGGATCTGCAGCTTATCCAACACGTCGGGAAATGGGCAGACTGGGTGAGCCAAGCGGTCCTTATCTGCCGTCAAAGTCAATTTTTCTATGTTCAATGTTTCTTTGTTCTGTTTCTTTAAATCAACATCCAGGGCCACTTGTTCCTGTGCACACACTGCAAGATGTCCTGCTCCAAACCCCCAACTCTACACTGTCTCTCTGCCTCCCCTCGGCAAACGTACACTAGTCTTTATGTAGATTATTGTATTTGCTTTTGCTTTTTATTTGTTTTATGTAAACTTATTTTTTTAATGAAAGCTTGGTGGCAGCTAAGTAGATCTAAACAAATATATTGATAAGTTTTATTTTACAAAAATAAAACACTTCTGTCCTGATGTACATACAGTATATAGATTGACATAGCTAGCGAACACTGTTTCTTTATCAATAACATAATTGCTACCATTATATAAAAACAATATAATAACGACACCACTTCTTAATGGCTGGTCTCCAAGCTTTCATTTAAAAAAAAAGTTTCTAGGCCCAACAGTTCCAGAGTTAGATCTTTCAAATCATATATATACATATATATATATTTTTTATGTATTTTTCCCTCTTCCCCGCTCTGGTGTTTCCCACTCCTTCAGGCTCCCAATGCCCCATCAACTTACTGGACATCCTCTTCTTGAGCCCCTTCATCCTCATATTGCAACCGACCCCCAGGGTATCCCAGCATATCCCTTTGCCTAGCGGGTCCCTCTCATCCAAGGGGAAAGGCACCGGGGGCAGATCCAGTGCACTAACCATTAGGACCCGGGGGTGCTGCTGAGGTGGAGAAGACAGTGCCCCCGGTCTCCAGTGGGGGCCACTGCTGAGCAACGCTTCCCATTCCCCCCACCCCAGGAGAGGAGAACATTCCTCTGGATGTTCAAACCTCTCCTCCCCACCCCCCCTCAGTGCCCCGAGTCCAGTCCTCGAACCTGGTCGCCAGCATGGGTCGAGGTAAGTCACCAGTACCTCAACCCTCTGAGCCTCCAGGCCTGCACAAAATATATTTTATTTGTAATGTGATAACTTTAGAACCATTAGGGCTAGATACTTTTATTTATTTATTTATTTATTTTTTGCAATGAAAACTTAGAGTTATCTAAATAGATACATAGTTAATATATCATTATAGTGACCATATATCAATATAAAAACATGAAATGGTCACTGCATTATTACGGTTCTGTCATTTTAACATATTATATCAACATGAATATGCATATAGCAACTCAGAAGAATTGCATTAACTGGTCAGATGTTACTGCTTTCAAAATGTAGCGTCAAGCATTCTAAAAATATCATTTGAGACTGTTTTTGGAAACAGTCGGAAGGTAGAAGTGGTTGTTCTGTCTAAGAATAAACTCATTCTTTTCTAGTTGAACATGGTAACAAATGAAGTTAGGGCAGTGCATGATAAAAGAATTCCATAATTTACCAGCACACCTATTTATTTAGTTTCTATTGACCGGGTAAGTGCACTAGACAAATCCTGCCTATTTTCAGGCACAACCCAGGGAAGGGGGATACAGATGAATGCCAACTGACCTTCAACCAGATTAAGCTGTTGGTGGTATTTTTAGTGAATGGGGGAAGATTTGACCAAGGCACCAGGGAAATTCCCCTGCTTTCCAGTAGGGGGAACCTCTGCCCATCGAATGAAGGCCGTCTCAGTTGCTGAGCAGTTAATGATGGAGCAGGACATGCAGGTGGTCGAGAAGTTGGTCTCTTCCTTGGCAGTGGACAATCATGAGGCCAAATAATTTTTTGAGGCAACCGTACTACTGGATGCCCAAGCCAAAACTATGGAAAAAAGCAGTGATAATGACCTCCCATGGTAGGATTCTTCCAGAGTAAAGAAGGAAGTGAGTACAACATCGGGTGAGGATGTGGAACACAATCAGTCCCCTGAAGCTCTGTGAGCTCTTTTGGCAGCAGAGGAGGAAACATTTTTACAGAATAAATGGGAGCTTTCCACCACACTAGCCATGGCACTCACACAAGATGACAGTGAGGCAGGGCTGCCACCTCCTAGCAATCAGACTCAACAACCCATCATTACCCAAGAAACCAACTGAGAAAACACAGGGACACTCAAACACATCAGAAGGTACAGTCTTTCAAACTAATTTTTCAGACCAAAATGCATCTACTGTGTTCTTATTCGCAGCATGCTCAGAGAAGCTCATAAAGAAACAAGTTAGCAAAACTTCTGAGGAAATAAAACAATCATGGGCAGAACAAGTTGAACACCCCGAGGAACCCTGTTCTGTTGAAAATGTATTAAAATCAGCAGGTTGGGCTAAATTTGCTAATACACATAAATGGATATTGGGATTTTCACCAATTAAAATCTCTGGAGTGCAGATTTGCAGCAAGGGACATGCCTTTTCTTCCACAGACTGTTGCCCAAGGGAAACAATTGGGAACAACACAGAGGAAGGCATCCAAACTAAAGGGCAGACTCATCTTGGGGCATCAAATACTGGCATTAACACACCTGAGTCACCCCTTGAACTTTCTTCTGAACTAAATTTGGCACAGAACCCAGTCTTAAATCTAAATACTGACAAGCCACTGCTCAGAGTGAAGAATGGAATAGACACTTCCATGAGTGATTTATCTATGTCGACTGAAAATCTGGCAGAACCTACCTCTACAGAACAACAAGAGGGCCCTCCACCAACTTCCTCTTCAACCTCAGAACAGCCAAGACAAAACCCATGCTCACATGCCTCTTTTTTATGTTTGCTTACGCATGCGCAAGAAACATGATGTGACAGCTTAGGAGAGAAGTGGGTTGTGGAGGTGCAGCACTGTGGCAGCCAATGCCGACACTGCATTTGTGGGCTTAGCACCATTCACCCAATGCAGGCCCAGTGTCCTCATGACACTGGTTCTGCTTAAGTGCCACCAAGCTGAAATGATTTGGCAGTTACAATGAGGGTTCGTCTCATCATTGCAGCTCAGCCATTCCGCTGCAATGAGGGAGCGACCTGTCATTGCAGGACGGTACCTTGCCTGGTGTAACATGTTCCTAAACATGGTGGCTGAGGGAAAGCTGACTGACTGGGGTGCCCAATCCCCCTGTCAGCATGTCCCAGGCCCAGTTAATTTGCCGACGGTGGAGCCCACTCCCTGTCGGAAAAATGCCCTCCCATTTGTTGTGTGCCAATGAGGGTGCCCAATCCCCATCGGCATCATGCCCCCCCAAAGAGTCATTCTTTGCTAATGGGGGCCCAATCCCAGGTGGTGTATGCCACCCCCAAAAAAGCAGGTGGCACACTGGGAGCCCACCCCAATGTGCAGAAAAGAAGCCTGCCAAAAAAAAAAACCTTCCCGCGACGTCTTTTTTTTTCTGTCCCTGAAAGAAAGGAAATGGTCCCATGCTGGTCGGGTCCCCTTCCCCAACCTGCACATACCCACTGCACACTCTACCTCCCCACACTTACCTCTGGAGCCCAGCAAGATGATCTTCGGTGAACCGGGAACACTTCTGCACTCTTCAAAGCTGACCACGAACTGAAGAAATGCAGGTAAGTTGTATAATGGCATAAATAGAGTTTTTTTCAACTTTGGTGCATATCTCAGGCATTTTGGGGAATTTTGGCACCAAATTTTCAACATTAGGTTATCGGGACCCCTCCTCATGAATTCAGTCACTGTCATGGCATTATTCTGTCCTGAAAGGTGATTTCGCAGTCACTGCGCAGAATCACGTCTCGGGACCGATTAACAAAATTACAATGCCACTGTTCATGAGGTGGGCTCTCAAAAAGCCTGTGATGCAAATTTAGTGAAATAAATTAAAACAATGACTGTTTTACAAGTGTGAGTTGCGCAGTTTCCACACATGTTCGTAACTTCATGAATATGTAATATTTTCACTCCAGATTTTCAACATTGCCATTTTTGCAGACCTCCTTATGAATAGTACAGCTATCATTTTTCATATCCCAAGCAAATGTTTTCACACTTTCATGAATGGCCATCAGTTGTGGGAAATCAGTGTTTGGGACATATCAAGAAAATCACAGTGACACTGTTCATAAGCAGAGGTCCTAAAATGCCTATGTTGAAAATTTGGTGATGAAAGTCCATAAATGACTGTTACGAGTGTACATTGTGCAATTTCCACACACCCTCGTAATTTCACGCATTTGTAAAATTTTCACTTCAGATTTTCAACATTGCCATTTTTTCACATCTCCTTATGAATAGTACAGCTGCCATTTTTCATATCCTGCCCAAAATATGCATTTACACATCTGGCGCAGAATAGCGGTCGCTGTGGGAAATCAATGTTCAGGACAGATTAAGAAAATCATAGTGATGCTGTTCATTAACAAAGGCCACAAAATGCCTATGTTGAGAATTTGGTGAAATAATTCCACTAAATGACTGTGTTATGCGCATGCATTGCACATATGCTCGGAAGTGCGAACATTTTTAATGTTTCCACTACAGATTTTCAACATTGTCATCTCTTCACACCTCCCTATGGATGGTACAGCTGTCATTCTTCACATCCTGCCTGAAATGTGTATTCATACATCTGGCGCCCAGTGTCACGGCTGCTGTGGGAACTCAAAGTTCGGGACACATTAACAAAATCACACTGCCACTCTTCATGAGAAGAGATCCCAAATGCTTTCATGAGGTGGAGTCACAAAAAGGCCATGTTGAAAATCTGTAGTGCAAATACCAACAAACGCCCGTGGCGTTAGGGTTTCTAATCATAACGTCCCACCCTATACAGACTGACAGGCATCAGGGGTGTGCCTTTGGATTGCCGACTGTAATACTCATGCCATCCCACCCCCACCCCCAGCCAGTGACAGGAATTGAGGTGTGCCTTGGACTCTTCGGCACCAGAGTTTACCCCATTATCCTATACTGCACCCATTTCACCATATGTCCTTATGGAATGGGGTAACTGTAAAGCTGAACACCCCAAGGCACACCTCAACACGTGTCAGTGTCTGCAGGATAGGGTGAGGTGACATGGCATGAACATCATGGGCAATGACCCAAATGTATACCGCAATGCCTGTCCGTCTCTGCAGGGTGTCGGTGGGGATGGCGTGAAGTTCAATACTTCACTGCCATTCCTATTCTGCATCTGTCTAACTCCTTCATTTCCGGTGCTAATACCAGCAAGCAAACATTCGGCATTGACAAAGAGTTCATGCATAGGGCCTGAAGCCCTTGAAGGCAAGTCAGGTACTGAATCCGAAGGAGGAATTCTTCCCCATCCACTCCTCAAATAGTGCAGTTCTAAAAAGAAGGGAAATTCAAACATAAACCACCATGGATAGGCTGCTCTCATTCATGCTAAATGAATATTTCTTTAACCTGCTGCTCCATTAATGTGTATAGCATTAAGAATAAATCTAATCAAGGAGCTGTCTTTTCGCACCTACACTCAAATAATGCAGATATATTATTTTTACAAGATACTAGAATCCACACAGTAGCAGAATTGTCAAATGCCATGAAATGGTGGCAAGCAGGTGTATTTTACTGGTCCCTAGGGCTAGCCATGTGCTCAGGGGTTGCAATCCTATTCAATACCATTACAATGACAGTTTTAATACTGATAAACCTGATCCCAGGTTGAGCAATAATACTGGATCTCTGATATAAAAATGTTTGTTTTAGATTGATCAATGTCTATGCCCCTCAGACAAAGGCAGACAGGGTTGACCTGTTTAAAATGGTACAGCCCTATCTACACACTTCCAAATATGTTATTTGGGGTGGGACTTCAACTGCGGGCTAACTACAAAGGATAGAGGCAGAGGGGTAACCACAAAAAAAATTTTCTGTGACATGTCATATCTGCAAAATACTCTGCAAACAATAAACTTAAATGATGCATATTTCAAGATACACTCAAAAGCTGATCCCACTTTTTTTAGAGGTATGCATGCAACGTGTATAGACTTCTTTTTTACTAGCAAGAATTTATCCTTAGCAGGCCCGGTGGCACTGAGAGTTGAGGCGCTGGACACCACACCTCACGCCATGCCGGCCACCTGGGTTCGGGAATGAGCCTGGGTCGTCAGAGGTCGGCGGGGGGCGGGACGGAGAGGCTGTGAATTGCTGCCAGCTGGCAGCACTCCACCTCAGGAGGAGGGAGATAGCTCTCTTGGAGCTTGGCCACCCTCTGGTGGAGGCTGGAGGAATGATCGACTGGGAGGGTTGATGGGACCCGGTCCAGAGCTACAGTGCACATTAGTGCCTCCACACGCATGCGCCACCACTTCTGGGGGTCCTGGGATACCTTAGTGGAGAAAACAGGAAAAATCGTGGGGGCTGACATGGATGATGCCCCCGGACCAACTGAGGGGATCTGCCGGGGCATGCCATAAGACCCGGAAAGACCCCAAGTGCGGTAGGCTCGGCGGACACAGAAGTCGACCCACCACAGGAGGATAAACAGAGTCAACAAAAAAAAAAAAAGAATTTACCCTTTCAGTCAGCTAAAGTGGTCCCAGTAGAATATCTAGATCATTGTGAACTTTATGTCTCAATAGGAGCTAAAACCACCTTGATCAGTGGTAGTGGTTCCTGGAAATTGAACTCCTCCCTTTTACAGAAAGAAGAGGTACTGAAGCAATTAAAATATTTTATTATTACTAGTAAATCAGTATGGGAGGTGTATGATGACCCTTTGCAATGGTGGATAGATACTAAACAAGATCTTATACAATTCCTGCAAAATATAAGTAAATCTATTCAGGATAAAAATTATCATGATTATCTATAGTACAGAAAACAATTGTAGCATCTCATGTCATTAGCCCAATCCAACATACATGACCTCCCCACAAAATGCTGTAATTAAACAAAAAGTTAAGCAATTTCATTCTAAACAAACAAAAGCATTAAAAATACAACAGGAATTTGGCTGTCAAGGGGAATTTGCATCATATGCCCTTTCTTAAGTTGCAAGGAAAGATTTCAGAAGAAAGTTTTTGAAACAGTATTAGGTCAGGATAATAATCTAAAAACAACACAACAGGACATAATGGTAGAGGTCACAAATTATACAAAGTCACTGTTTCAAGAAGAGAAAAGACAGGTAGAGGACATAACACAATATTTACAAACACTTGAGGTCCCTGAATGCCTCCCTTCAGAATTATCAGAGCTCACTAAAATTGCTCCAGCAGAAATGTGAGTCTGCAATAGCCTCATTTGAACAAGGAAAAGACCCTGGCAGGACAGATTAACATCTGAATGTATAAAATCTTAGGTTCAGACATTCCCAAAGAGCTGGCAGAAGCATATAACTATATTATTTATTTATTTACTTATTTAAGAGTTTCATCAGGAAGGGCACACTGAACAACTAATTGCTCATCTCACAGTGCATTCTGGGGAGTGGGGGAGTTGGAAGGCATACAATAAAACGTAATCAACACAACAGTATATGTTGTTGGGTTGGGTTTATTGTTTAACTTATTATTGTTTTGGAGGATGTTAAGATTCTAATTGTTAGTAATTCTGTTATAGGTATTTAGAGTTTTTAGATTAGTTTAGTTAGATATTTGTTGTATATTGTTTAGTTTGAGCTAAATTATGTGCTGGCCGGCAAGCTCCATGATGGTGTGCTATTCATCCTCCTCTCTTCGTGCCTCCACCCTTTTTATACTCCTCTCCTACAGTTTGAGACGTACCAGTGCTGTAGAGCACTGGGGATTGTTCGTAGGAGAGTGAGGAGGGCGGGGTGGGCGGAACAGGAAAGGATGAAAGAGCGGTGCCACCGTATCGGGGTTACTAAGTCCAGAAGGCACCCTGGAGTGAAATGGAATCCAGACCAAGGTTTCCCATGTCTAGTGCCCATACCCAAGGGCACTACTGAATTTGGTGTGCAGATAGGCCAGACAGCTTCAGTGGTTTGTCCAACTTGGGCGGTGTTATGCAATACCAGGTCTGTTAAGAATAAGACCACTATTTTAGCCTATCTTATTAGCTCGGCTGACCTGGCTTGCATCACCGAGACCTGGCTGGATGAAAATTCTGGCCCCACATTGGAGGCCAAGTTTCCGGCCGGGTACTCAGTGATACACCGCCTGAGATTGAACCGCAGGGGTGGAGGGTTGTAGACTGTTTTAAGACCAAATTGGGCCTCACGAATGTGGTAGTAGGTGAGACTGAATCCTTTGAGTGTACAGTTGTAGCAGGTGTAGGCGTTCAAATCGTTCTCATCTACCATCCACCCGCAGATGGGAAACGCTTCTTACAGGAAGTAGCAGACTTCCTCATCGATATGTCACTTGAGTCACCCAGATTGATGGTTCTGGGTGACTTTAACACCTGGGTCAACGATGAACTCTCACAATTTGGTAATTACTTCCTGCAACTTATGTCTTCTCTGGGCCTTACACAGGTAGTTTCCACTGCTACACATAAATCTGAGCACTCTTTGGATTTAGTCTTCCTCTTAGGGATTGATTCATCTGACGTGGGGGTGGAACCAGTCACCTGGTCTGACCACCACACTGTGAGGTTCAATTTTTATACCCCCCTGAAAAGGCCTTCCCGTGTGGAGATGGTCAGGTACCGTCCATTACAGAATATTACTTCCAGGGCCTTGTAGCGGTCCTTGACCTCTCATCCCTCTTGTTGACTAGCAGTAACCCAGAGGCACTGGTGGTGGCCTATAATATGGCCGTTATGGGCTCCCTGGATCTTATTGCTCCTGTTCGTGAGTGCCCCCTATCCCTTCACCCCAGGTCCCCTTGGTTTGATGGGACACTGAGGGAGTTGCGGAGACAGGGGCGAAGGTTAGAGCATTGTTGGCGCAAATCTGCCCTTGATGCCAACCACCTTAGATTGATGGAACATTATTCTATCTATCAATCTGCAATCACCCATAAGAAGGCAGAATTCCTGTCCAGAGTGATTGCAGTTGCACAGAATCGAGTGGCTCAGCTGTTTCAGACTGTAGATAGACTGTGCAACCCAGCCTGTCTGCAAGTAGAGTGCGAGGAGCTCGCTCGGTTCTTTGCAACTAAGGTGGCTTACATCAGGCCAGGCCTGCGTGTGGCAATCTCTAAGGGTGATGTTGTGGAACAGTGCAAGCTTACAATACCTCAGTTCTCTTGGAGTTCCTTTTGCTGACTGGAAGTCGTGGATATTATGAGGATCATCCATAGTGTGTGGCCTACGAGCTATAGTTTGGACCCTGGACCAACTCCCCTAATTTTGGGTTGTCTTGAGACCATTGGTCCAGTTATGGTGCAAATAGCCTGGTGCTCCTTAGAGTCTGGTGAGTTTCCTAACTCACTGAAAGAGGCGGTGGTGACACCCCTCTTGAAAAAAGCTACTCTGGACCCAGACTGTTTTTCAAACTACAGACCTATCTCTAACCTTCCCTTTATTGGGAAGGTTATTGAGAAGGTAGTGGAAGCCCAATTGGAAGACCATTTAACCATCCATAATGTCTATGAATCCTTCCAATCCAGTTTTTGTAAAAGACACAGCATCAAGACTCGCTGGTTCGGGTGCTTAATGATCTTCTGAGGGCGAGAGATCAGAAGAGACATTCCATTCTAGTTCTTCTTGATCTCTAGTCAGCTTTTGACACTGTGGATCACTTGGTGCTGTTAGCACACCTGAGGTCAATTTGTGGATTGTCAGGAACTGTTTTAAAATGGTTCACTTCATTCCTCACTGAGAGATCACAAAGAGTTGTGTCGGGGGTTCTTTCCTCCAGCTCAACTCTTTTGTTGTGTGGGGTGCCTCAGGGTTCAGTGCTGTCACCCATGTAATTCGCAGTGTACATGCTTCCCCTCAGAGACATTATAAGACGGTATGAGCTGAGGTTCCACTGCTAAGCAGATGATACCCAACTATACTTGCCTTTTGCACCCGACCAGGATGGACCACTCTCGGTGTTTAATAACTGTCTGGAAGAAATCCAAGGGTCTATGGATTCTAGTTGGTTAAAGTTGAACTCAGAGAAGACAGAAGTGTTAGTGGTGGACCCGGGTGGTCAGATAGTTAGGTCGCATGATGGCATGCCCTCTGGAATTTTCCTTGGAGGTGTGTCACTTTCGACCTCTGAACAGGTGTGCAACCTTGGGATTGTCCTAGATAACAGGCTGTCCCTTAAATCTCAAGTATCGGCCATTGTCAGGACTTCCTTTTACCATCTTAGGAATATTGCCAGGGTGCGTCACCTTGTTCTGTCTGACTCTCTACCAATGTTGGTCCACGCTTTTGTATCCTAGTGCTTGGACTATTGCAACACCTTTTACTTTGGGTTTTCTGGGGTTGAAATCCATCGCCTTCAGCTGGTGCAGAATGCTGCAGCCCGGATTTTGACTGGGACAAGGAGATCCAGTCACATTACCCCGGTGCTGCGCGAACTGTACTGGCTGCCAATACGGTGGTGGATCACCTTTAAAGTCATTTTATTGACTTTTAAAGCCCTTCATGATCAGGGTCCGACCTATCTGAAAGAACTTCTGGTGCCTTACTGCCCCGGCCGATCACTCCGCTCAGCCGACGAGGGGTTGTTAGAGATTCCAAGAGTGAATTTAAAATCTTCTGGCAGTAGAGCATTTTCATATGCTGCACCCACTCTTTGGAATTCTCTACCACGCCGGGTTAAGGGAGTGCATCTCCGTGGAGGTATTTAAGAAAGATTTGAAAAACTATTTATGGGATCTGGCCTATCTGGATGATTAATGGAAATTATCTGTAAATATTTGTTGATCATATGGATGATCACATGGTTTGTTTTAACTGAGTGATGTTTTAATGAATTTATTTTATATGTTTATAATTGATACTGTATATTGTGTTTTGATGTAAAGCACCTTGATATTTCTGAAAGGCACTTTAAAAATAAAGTTACTATTATTTTTTATTATTATTATTATTGCCAATATATGGGAATTGGAAGACATACAAATAAGTCATAGGCAAACAACAAAAGAGTATATACTACCAATTATGCATAGGATATGTTACCAAAGTAGAGAACAATTAACAAGCAGTAACAGACATCAAGAAACTACAGTTGGTATGTATATTCTATTACAACATATTGAACAGAAGGTCCACAAGTGCAGCAATAGGATAACTATTACAGTTCATTTAGATGCAACATGGTCTGCTCAGTTGCAGTTCACAGATCGATAACTGTGTAAGGCTGAGGAGATAGAGGAAGGGGAAGAAGAAAGGTGAATCTTGGGGGGGGGAATTCCATAATTTAGGGAAGCGTTACAAGAAGACTGCCTGGCTGACAGTAGTCATAAGGCACAGGACACCTAAAGTACGAGAAATTGAGAACCTACGTGAATGGCTGGATGATGAAGGGATTATTAGGGAAGAGTTAAGTAGGGAGGGATCCAAACCAGAATTTGGAGATGAATTTAGCACAGTGGAGGAGACATCTGTTATCAAGAGGTGGTAAAGCCAAAGTGTTGTAAAGCTGACACTGATGAGTGAAGGTAGGAGTGCCGAGTGTGAAGCAACAGAAGGAGTTAAAGAGGGTGTCCAATCTGGCTAGAGACGTCTTAGGCATGGCACTGTGGACTACATTGCAGTAGTCAAAGATGGGGAGGATCATCTTCTGGACAGGTTCATGCCTAGCCAGGAGAGGGAGGCAGTTCCAGTTCCTAAATAGTGCGCCTAACTTGGGGCACAGCTTTTTAAGGATGGCATCCACATGGCTAGAGAAGGTGAGGTGTTGGTCATGCCAAACCCCCAGATATCTGAATTAGGAGGTATCCTCGAGGACTGTCCCATTGAGGATGTGGAAAGAGGGTAGGAGGAGGGCCTTGAAAGTCTCTGCCTAGTGCCGAAGGTCATGGAGACAGTCTTCTTGGCATTTAGGAAAAGCTGATGTGAGCAAAACCAGTGTTGAACATTGTTGAAATCATTTTGAAGTCTGGTTGCGACATCGGTGGGGGAGTGGCTAGAGGTGTAAAGGACTGTGTCATCTGCATACATATGAATAGAGGTAGAAGTGCAGACTGATGGCAAGTCATTGAGAAAGATGGAGAAGAGTATGCGGCCCAACACTGATCCCTGCGGGACCCCTGTGTTGATAGGGAGGGGAGGTGATATGGAATCCGCTATTCTAACTGTCCGGGTCTGACCTACCAGGAAGGCACAGAACCAATTTGTGGTGGCAGGTGACAAGCCTGCAGCAGAGAGAGAGAGAGAGAGAGAAAGAGTGTAACAGGATAGAGTGGGAGATAGTGTTGAAAGCCTTAGCTAGATCGACAAAGATGGTGGACGTGATTTGACCATTGTCTATCCTAGTGAGGATGGAGTCAGTGAGCCTAATCAGGGAGGTGATGGTGAAGTGTTTTTTATGAAAGTCAGATTGGAAGGGGGTGAAAAAGTTAAAGTGAGAGAGATAGGCAGACAGTTGGGTAAGAACTAGGTGTTCTTGTGGCTTAGAGAGAGTGGGAAGTAGGATATGGGATGATAGTTCCCAGGGAAGGATAGGGAAGAACAATGGCATGTTTCCAAACAGAGAGGATAGCTTCCAACGTGAATGAGAGGTTAAGCAGCTCCATCAGTAGGGCAGAGAAAGCCATAGCAGAAGTTAAATCAACTTGGGGTCCAGCCCATCAGGCGTACTGCCTTTTAATTACATCTGACTTCCTGTTAGATATGGTAGGGGGTACCCTAATATTCCTTCACAAGAAAGGTGACACAGAAAGTGAGACTTGTCAAACTGGAGACCCATAAGTCTTACTTACTTACTTACTACTTGCCAGCAGAAACAGGCCACATGGTCTATCAAGTCTGCTCAAGTGTGCAGCTAGCACCCTACTTTGCAGCTGCCCTTCCCCCTTCACCCCCCACACAAATGAATATCAACTGACATTGAACCAGATTTAGCTGTTAGTGGTATTTCCAGTGAATGTAGACTGTCTTCTAAATGTAGATCTCAAAATACTAATGAAAATACTTAATAAATGTTTACTAATAGCTTCCAATATCTCATTACACCAGCACAATCCTGTGCTATTGCAAGAAGGACCATCACAGACCAATTGATTCTATTAAGGGAAGTCTTTGAAAGAGATCACAGACAAGGTTTGAAGAGCCATATCCTCTCACTAGATCAAAAAAGTGCATTTGACTCTGTAAACCATGCTTGCTTATGTTTAACTCTCAAGCATTATAACATACCAGACACTTTTATCAAATGATTAATGAAACTATACAAAAATGCAACTGTGTCCCCCTTAGTTAACGGTCATATAGGACCCCTTGTTCAAGTTAAAAGAGGAGTAGAACAGGACTTCCCCTTAGCCCTTTACTATACATATTTAGTATAGACCCTCTACTAAGGGTTTTAAACCCAGAAATACCAACAGCCCACTCGGTAGGTACGTGTATCCATTTCTTGGCTATAGCGTATGCTGATGATATCTGCATACTAGCCCCAAGCCTCCAAGCAGCAGATCATGTGGTACAGCTTTGTGAAAACTATGGGAAGGTTTCAGGCACCTCTTTGAATAAACAGAAATGTGTAGGCAGGGAGCTGGGTCTAGATCCCTTCTCAGTTTCAGATATTGCAGGTATTACATTAACTAGAGACCCTATAAAGATTTTAGGAATATAATTTTGAGCCCTAGCGTCTGATCTGTACAATTGGGATATAAAAATCAATAAAGGGAAAGCTATGGTAGCTAACTGGAATAAGTGGCACTTAAGTAAAACTAAAATAATTGATTTAATAAAAACCTACTTACTGACCCTTTTCACATTTCCTAGTAACATATTCCCCACTCAAGCAATGAGATGCAACTATACTAAACATTTTTTTCCAGACAGTATGGGGCAGCTGCCTCATCCCTATCAAAAGGAATATCCTCTATTTACCAGCACAATAAGGTGGGCTAAATATGGTAAACCCCCTGCTATTTTTTCATTGCCAATTCATATTTGTGACCCTCAGACCATTACTAAAGAATATTTTAAAGCATTGGGCAGATCTTTTTCACCAGTTGATACAGGCTTGGTTCATAGCATGGAAAGATGGGAAACAGAAAATCATTAGAACTAACCCACAAGTACCACTGTGTCTTCACGAGGTATTTGTTAAACTGAAATCCTGGAATGTAACTAGTACACTATTCCTCACATAAATGAAAAAAATGGTATACAACAAAATTATACAGCCACACTTTTCTGAATCTATCACATTTCCAAAATGTCCTGATCTTCACCAACAGAACTTACAGAGGTTAATCACCAAAAAAGAATTCCCCTAAAATTAAAAGATACCCATTGGCTGTGTTGTCATGAGATACTCGATGTGAAAGATAATCAAAAACATGAACAGTTAGAGTGGTCTTGTTCAAGAGCGGAGTGCATGCAACAATTTGAAACCATGCATCACTTATTTTTCACTTTTTCATATGTTATATCTATCTGGTCTTATGTAGCTCAAACCTGGAAAGAAAAAGCTTTCCTGACAGTTTCATGTGAGACGTTAATCTATGGGTTTTATCCCCTTCAATGGAGGAAGAGAGAAAAGAGTACTCTAAATGTATTATTTGCTGTTTTTAAATGGTATACTATATATGGAACAGAAGTCTCTTCACCTTGCAACAGAAGAATATTTTGCATGTAGAACTTCTACAAAAAATCACTAATGAATTACAGGGGATATATAGAGCAGAGGCAAAGCTATATGATAGAAGTACTCTGCTGCAAAATTGGAGAAACTTATCGTGGCTCACAGATAGTGATGCACCTATAACATAAAGGCTAGATGTAAGCACTTCATACTGATGTAGTATGACTTATGCAGCAATGTTCTATTTATTGTGATGCTTATTTAAGTAAGCAGTAATACCTGACAGGGTGGGCAGTATTAGGCAATACTGGACCGCCCAGGGACGTAAACTTATTGCCTCTGGAAGGTCAGATATTGCCCATATCACCCAAACTGGAGGGTATTATTGCACTTAGAAAGTGGGATTCAGTGTAAATTTAAATTGACTAATAAAATAAGAGAGACCATGAGTTTAAAACAAATATAAACAGCAGAAATACACTTTTTGGGATACAATAGTCCCTACAATCATATGCTGTTCCATCTCCTGTTGCCACCCCCCAACAGATCCATTCTCTTCTACTTATCCCCCCCTTTCATGTGGAAGAAGAGATAATATTTCACCCCAGCAGTTTGTTGATATCATTTTTGTGCACCATTCTCTGCCCTTCCTGCAATCATTTTTTCCCCCACCGGTGGGCGCCTGCAGCTGCTAGGCATGTGGCTGTGCTTTCTTAAACCATGAAGTGAAGAACTACAAGTACCGTTAGATGGGAACGGTATAAATTATTATTTCTTTAAGTTTAACCAGCAGTGCTCTGAAGTTAATCAGCTGCTTTGTTACATTACCACTTACCACCCCAGGGCCAGATTCTCCCGATCCTGTCATTTTTAAAATGTTAACAGCGCTATAACAGTGCTATTGGAACAAGTTTTCCCAACTCATCCAGGCTGTATTCTCGCTTCATTTCTTCCCTCATATCAATGCTGCTGCTCCAAAATAACCTCTACATTTCAATTAAAAGATAAAGGAGGGTGGATACTGGAAAAGTCGGCAATGATTGCCAGCATCAGTTCATCGCTTATGTGTCATTCTGCTCCCGATGTCTTGAAAGTGTAACCACTCTCCTGGCCGACCATATTTAAATTATGGCAGGAATAAAACAAAGCAAAAAAAAAATACTGCTAGTCCATGGGGCAGCGTGTGGGTACTGATGGTGGTAGGGATACAGTTTTGCAGTATGGTATGATGGGGAATTTGCAGAAAGATAGGACAGGAAGACTGGAGTCTGGAGAGGAACTCAAAGGTACATCAAATGTGCCCCATTGTGGGGCTAATTCCTTGTTTGCCGACAGGTGAGACTGACCGAGCATGGCTGCAGGGGTTTTTCTTCAATGCACAAAAAAGAAAAAGACAGACTTTTCAAATTCAGCAACAGGTACAAATATATTTTGTAACTGGCTGCTGTCTTGTATAAGGAGTGAGTGTATGTGTATGTGTGTGTGTGGGGGGGCAGATCTCAGTTTCTTTCTAAGCTGTGAAGAAAATGGTGGCAATTTAAATTTATGTGCTCACTGCTTCAGCCAATGATGAAGCAGGTTGGACACAATACTTGGCTGGGCATGAGGCAGGTTTGGGCTGGGACTTTTTATTTGATGGGCATCTATTGAAACCTAATGTACCCCTCTGGAAGGTGTACCAACCAATCAGATGCCTCCAAATAAAAAGCCAATTTTCTAAAGAAGTGCAGTATGTAATTAATAATACTGTATGAATTCTCAATAAACAAATTCTCCTACTCTTGCACCACTGGGCTATTTGTCCTGTGAGCAAGGATGGAGGAGCCCAGTTTGGAGCCAGACAGAGGAGGAGGTGAAGTTGAAAGTTGTCTGATGGAGGTTCAAGGAAATACCAGGGAAAGTCCTGATCTTCTACAAAATGAATTACAGCACAAGGATTTGGAAGGAATTCAGTTACAAGAACAAGTTCATTTGAATTTTAATATTCCACTTCAAGATGTTTGTGTAAAGGATAAAGAGACTATGCAAGCTGCAACACCTGTAGTACAGGAACCACCGGTTCTGTCTCAAGAAGATCTTTTGAGAAAGTTATTAAGTCCAATAAAGAATTCCTTTTGCAACTGTTACAAGAAGATTCTGTTGACACTGACCTAAACATCGCTCCAGTCATTGCTCCCAGCCAATTTTCAATACCTTCTCAGTTTACTCCATTTCCTTTTTCAGAAATGCCTTGTTGTTCAAAAAATTCTAACTCTTGGAAAAAACAGTTACTTGCTTTGCGTAAAGGGTGAAACACAGAAAACATGGAAGTTCATTCTGCATGGTCCCTGGATGCTGCTTTGAAAGTGGCAGGTTGGAATTTTGACCCTCTCTCTAATACTTGGATGTCACCAGGCCCAATTAGCACTGCTCAGATTAGGGATGAGGGCTCTCAACCTGCAAGGATACTTGATGCTGCAATGGAAAGATCTGATGATTTTTTTCTGGACTCTGCATCGTCGGTCGGCGCATCCCCGGTGCACCCCCAGGTTGCTAGAGACAGGTTGCCACATATGGGGACAGACTCTCTAACCACCAGGAAACAGGCCTCAGTCCTGGGACAAGAAGAGGAAGGTAATACTTCTGGAAAGAACAATACTGATACAAGACTTCCTAAACAGTTTTATATGGCTGGCTTGTTTAAAAACAGAGAAGAACTGGCTCAGTGAAGGAAGCTGTCCATTTAAAGTTTTAAAGTTGGGGATCCTGCTACTGCACCAGATAGGAAAACTGTTTTACACAAAATGTTAAAGGAACAAATGGGTATAAATCCATTAGAATTATTTGCTGTAATCCAAGTTAAGGGTGAGGTCATTCATGATGTCAGTTTTAAAATTAGTCATTCATTAGATAGGTTCTGGGCTAAATACCCACAGGTTCAGACCACCCCCTTATGGAACTCGTTTTTCCCATACCACTTACAAAGTCCACTATAAAAGTTATCACCCTCTTATTTAGGAATGAGGGAGTCAGTATCGCTGATGTTCAATACTGGTTACAGCAGAGGTGTTCCATTCTAGAAGTTCCCACTCCCATTTTGGATGAGCATATGGTGTGGACTGGGAACTGGAGGGAAAAAAATGCATCTTAAACAGCTGGTTTCTGGTATAGCTCATCTCCTCGGGAGTTTTTACATTGGCAGGGACAGGGGCCTGTGTTTCTACCAGAGGCAACCTAGAACTTGCCACAAATGTGGTACATGTACCCACCTTAGGTCTGTTTATGTGCAACCCAGATGTAACTTGTGTTTTGAGTACAGGCATGTTAGATTAGGTTGCCCTAACCCTTGAAATGTAACCTGTGTGATGAAAGTGGGCACTCTTATAGGAATTGTCCTTGGGCTGAGACAAACAGAGTGGACAAAGCCCAACAAGACCCATTACAGCATATTGAAAAATGCCAGGTACAAGCTCTGAAGAAACAGGACTGCCAGGTGGCTCCTCACACCAGCACTGACTTGCCTCGCCCTCCCATCCCCAGAAGAAGAAAGTTCTCAGTTGGATTTTGCAGGGACCTCCACTAATCATGTTATCAACCAGGGTCCCCTTCCCCCCATGTCCTCCCCTAAAGTCACTTGTGATGTTGTAGATATGCCCCTTCCCCCTCAGGTTCCTTTTATGATGGCTGATACCAAAAAAAAAAAAAAGGGAAGAGGAAAGCCGACCAAAACCCCCTGCAAAAAAACAGAGTGGTAACCAGGCATAGGTATCAGGCACTGGCAAAGAGGAGGCAGTGGAGAGATACTGAGGATGCTGGGGATGATTCTGATTCCTCCACGGTATCTTCTAGATTAGATCCCTCACCTGACTCACAGTCAGAAATAATTAAAAAGAAAGCTGAGAAATCACACCAGAACGTATCCTGATGATACTGTTTCATAAGGTAGAATAAGGGCTACCTGCACATTTCTCCCTTAACCCTTAATGTATGCAGTATCAAGGCATACAAAAAAAGACTAACTATCCTTCTGATTTTAAAAGATCTAACGATATTTACCTCCTCCAGGATACCAAACTAAAGACCATGCATGAGGTGTCACAAGCAAAAAATGTATGATCCATTGGTCCCTCCTTTTGATCTCAGGGTCCTGATATGTGTGATGGAGTAGGTATCCTGATGTGAGGTTTTCAGTTCTCTGTAAGGAGATTGGTGGATATATCTCCAGGAAGGGCTCTTCTCATAGATCTGTGCAGGCGAACTGAAAATTTAAGAGTTATCAATGTTTATGCCCTGCAAAGCATTGCTTCATGCACTGCACTTTTCTCATTGATTCAGCCCTACTTACATACCAAAAGACACGTAATAATGGGTGGGGATTTTAACTGCCCATTATCACTGGGGGACAGAGGAGGATGTACCACTAAACTGTTTGGTGATATGAATTGTTTAAATTCAGTTTTAAAAACTGCTGGGTTATTAGATGGATACACTGCAGTACACTCTAAGTAAGGGAGCAAAACCTTTTTTAAGGGCCCTCTGGCATTGAGAATTGATTATATCTTCATTTCAAAATCCTTGCTTAGTACACGAGTGCAGGTTTTCCCTTGTGAAACCTCAGATCACTTGGCAGTAACTATAACTTGTTCCACAGTGACATCCCCTCACCCCCTTTTTCAAAAACATGCTGCTTCTAGATGGATGCTAAATAACTCCCTTTTAACTCAACCTGACATGGAGGAGAAACTGTTTGGTTTTCTATCAGCTGGGTTTTCTGTGGTAGATGCTTTTGAGTCTCTTACAGACTGGTGGGTAGGAACCAAGATAGAGCTGAAAGGTTTTTTTTTTATGAAACAGTCTGTAAGAAACTTTACATAATCTTATTTGAAGTATCTAAAACTATGAGATAAATTATATAAAACAATATTAAGGGCCTATGAACATAAGCCGTATTTAAGTAATGAAATCCAGGAATTGAAGGCTGAAATGTTTAAAGTCTAGTATAACAAGGCAGAATCACTGAAATTAGAGGCACAATTTGGTACGCAAAGATCCAAGCCTTCCTTGGACATTTACAAAACCTTCCAGACAAGAGTTCAGCACTCTAAAATTGGTAGCATTTTTGACCCCATTACTAATGCATATTATTCTAATCAAGATAAAATCCAGCAGGTTTCACAAACATATTTGCAGGAGATTTTCAGTTCTCCTTCTACTGCCTCAGGGGACTCAAGTTATTCACAGGATTTGAATATTCCATCTATAGACTGTGATACCCTGGCTGCCCTGACTTCACCAGTCTCTTCAGCAGAGGTGATGGCCATTTTAGGTAGACTAAGGAAAAACTCTGCACCTGGAAGGGACGGGCTTACCAGTGAATTATACTTAAAGAGTGCAGCCTGTTTTAGACCAGTCTTACCAGTTGTGTTTTCCTTTATTTTATCTTTTGAAACATTCCCTGAAGTAATGTTCCAAGCTTTAGTGTTACTGCTTTATAAAAAAAGGATTGAAGGTTTTGTCAAATTGGAGGCCAATCAGCCTCCTAAATGTTGACTATGAAATTCTAGCTTCCCTGTTATTAAAGTACAGATCAGACTAATAGGCCCACTCACCAAAACATTTTTAAAATAATTAATCTATATTTTTCTTTTCTGTAACATCCAGTTTTCGTTTGCCTATGTTTTGGGGTATAACAGAAACCCCTTCATCAGTGAACTGTTTTTCTTTCTATGTTAACATACAAATAAAAAACACATTAATTATGTCCATTAAGAATTCATTCCCTATTTTGACCCTGACTCTATAAACTCATTACATTTACTTTTAACCCACTTAGTGTGGTACACCTTTAAATCTGCAGTTAATTCCCATTCTTATTCTTCTTTCTCACTGCTAAATAAATGCATGTTTTAAATCATCCTCCCACCTACAATTTCTGTACAATACTCTGGGGCTCACTATTAGTTTTATAAACCTTATGCCACACATGAGCAGTGTTTGTTAATTGCATAGTTTTAATTTGTGTCAGTGTTAGAGGTGTGATTACACTTTCCAAACCCGGGGACAGTTACTTCCGGTTACTCTATCTATAATTTCAGTCCTGCTGCGAGCAGGGCAAGCACGGGCAGGGTGCGCGTTTTGCATGCAGAGATATGTGCGTTGGCAATGTGTTACACGTGTTAAGCATGGTAAGTGTAGCTAGAAAGCTAACGTTACCCATGCTAACATCCAGAATACCAAGTATGCCTCACCTAAATCACAAAGGTTTGAATTAGGTACCAGTTTTCATCTGGATATTCACCTCCTACCTCATCCCTTATTCTTTTTTAATTATGTTTAGGCAGACCTAAAGCGTTAGTTTGGTTTGTAAATCATAGTCTGCATGAGAGTATAAAGTCGATATGGCATGACCATGGAATGTAGCAAATTTTTAAAAGGAAAGTTTGGCACCAAATGTACAAGCTGTAATATGTACTTAATCAGTGATGTCCCTATTATAGAGGAACTGTTTACTTGCCTAAAATGTAAACAAAATGATGAACTACTGGCTGAGGTATCCTTATTCAACACTAGATTAAAGGCATTAGAAATCAGCCAAATTAGCATGCACTGAAGAATGAATAACAATCTAACCAATAACATCACAAAAGATAGTAGAAGCAAGTGAAACTAATAGCTAACATCTAGACCCTGCACCAAGTACTTCACATTTAAATTTCAGTATCCAAAATACAATAATTATGGACTCCCGTAATATAGTTGCCCCTGGTCTGCCTAAATATAATAAAAAAAGAATAAGGGATGAGGAAGGAGGTGAATATCCAGGTGAAAACTGGTACCTACTTCAAAATACAAGACCAACAAAAAAGGGAAGAAAGGCAGAAAAATTTACAATACCACTATACAACAGTTTTAACCCATTGACCCAAGTTACTCCCTCTGTCCACAATACTTCTACTCACACAATAACAACACCTGAAAATATTACTGGAACAATTCAAGAAGTAACATTGCCACCCCAAATCATTCCATCTTTAATATGCCCTAACAGTACAACCGAGAAAACTCCAGAAATCATGTTATCTTCTGATAACATCCGTATTAGCAATGACATACACAATCACATTATCAGTGACAACCAATCATTGCCAAAACAAATATATGTACTAGGGGACTCAATGATTAAATTCTTGTTGATGATTAATTTTTGTTATTGTATTGTGTGTTTTTGTTATGTTTGATGTTTTGTATGATAACACAGGTATTTGTTGAAAATGGGGATTAATTTCCCAACAGATAAACCTGTATAAAAATAAATTTTAAACAAACAAACAAACAAACAAATTCATTGAAAGGTATTCAACCAGAGAAAATAAAGAGAACAGCTAGTTGCAACTACAGTGGGGTGAAGATTAAGGATATAGCTTCCTTACTACCTGGAATATTTCAACCAATAACAAATCCTAAAATTGCAATACTACATGTGGGAATGAACGACATTGGGAGACATGAGGTAGACAGTATTATTGAAGATACTAAATTAGCCATTAAGACCCTCCAAGACCTAAAAGCAGTACCGATCATCTCTGAAATTTTACCCATACCTAGGGCAAGGAACAGTAGACAAAAAAATATAAAATATTAAAACAACTGGTTAAGAAGATGGTGTCTGGAAAACAATATTGATTGCACTGGGAACTATTTGAAAACAGACCACACTTATATGGGTGCGACGGTTTGCATCTTGGCAAACAGGGTTCAAGACTCCTGGGATGCAATTTCCATAAAAAAATTACAAGAATACACTATGGTAAAAAAACTAAATTACAAGGGGCAAGGGGTCAAATCAAATTGTACAATGAACCTATCTCAAACTAATAATCCAACAAAAACTAAAATATATAAAAATAAAAAGTATACAGATCTTACTTTTTTACTTACGAATGCACATAATTTACATCATGGTAAACTGGATGAACTTGAAATAATACTAAAAAGAGGCAATACTGACATAGCAGCAATACAAATAAACATGGTGGGGGGACTCATCCAGTTGGAACATTAACATAAAAGGCAATAAAACATATTATAAGAACAGATCAACAAAAAAAGGTGAGGGTGCCTTATTTATTAAAGAGTGTATTGTATTCAAACCATTATGTGATTAGATCGACAATAGCAACAAAACTATTTGGGTTGAAATTATAAATAAAAAACATAAAAAATTGATAATAGGAGTATGCTATATACCATCCGATACAGACACTATAACTAACGAGGCAATTTTAAAAGATATATCCGATAAAACCGACAAAGATATCATCATATTAGGAGACTTCAACCTGCCTGGGATAAACTGGACCATTGGTACAACTACAACCCACCAAGAAAGTATATTTCTTGATATGTGTGAGTCTAACAGCCTGAAACAGTTAATATCTGAATCCACCAGAAATTTCAACATCTTGGACTTATTGCTAACTAATATTCCCAACAACATAAAAATTATTAAGGTCAAGGATCCCTTATTAAATTCAGATCATAACACCATAACATTTGACATTAACTTCTGAGTTAATAAAATATCTGGGAAAACATTTTTTAAAAATTATAATTTAGTTAACATTGATCAAATTATGGAGACACTATATACTTGGGATTGGGAGGATGGATTGACTGACCCTGAAAAACTATGGACCAAAATCGAAAGTAAAATTCTTGATTTAGAAGCTAAACTGGTCCCCAACAAGATTATTTACAACAGTAAGGGGAAATTACCTATTTGGCTAACCCCTTCAATATCTAAACTTATAAAAAGAAAAAGAAAGGCATTCAGAGCCATCAAAAGTGATAACAGTAGCTACAATAAAAAATAAGTATAAAGATACTCTTAGGAAGTGTAAAAACAAAATCAGAACTGAAAAAGCTAAATTTTAAATTTAAATTACCATTTATAAAAGATAGGAGACAGAGTTTCTTTTCCTATGTAAATAATAAAAAATACTCTCAAAAATCAATTGGACCCCTAAAAATCGGGCCCACTGAAATTTCAACACCGCAAGAAATGGCAGAGGAATTAAACAATTATTCCTATTCAGTTTTCAGTAAAACTACTACTCAGCTATAAAACCAACTGAGAACATATTTTCATTTGATAACAACATGATTGAAATAACCAAAACAGAAATTAAGTGTCTGCTTGATAAACTTAATATTAACAAATCCCCCGGACCTGATAAATTGCATCCTAGATTTATAAAAATGATTTCTAATTGGTTAATTGAGCCTTTACACAAAATATTTTCAATGTCCTTATCCAGAGGACTTATCCCTACTGACTGGAAAACTGCAATGGTCACTCCCATTTTTAAGAAGGGATTAGTCAGTGATGTGGCAAATTATCGACCCATTGGTCTAACCAGTGTACCGGGGAAATTATTTTAAGCTATATTAAAAAATAAGTTAGAGGAAGACATGATGAAAAAGGGATAACCAATATATATCAGCATGGTTTTAAAAATGCAAGATCTTGCCTCACTAGCAATCTAACATTCTATGAAAAAGTAAATGAATACATCAATAATTAAATGCCAGTGGATATCATATACTTGGACTTTTCTAAAGCATTCGATAAGGTGTCCCATCAAACTTTAATTGAAAAACTGCATACACTTGTAATTAATAGCTTACTGGTGAATTGGGTCGATGAATGGCTCTACATCTTAGCCAAGAAATAGCATAAAAACCCGGACAGAACTGCTTTACTGGGTTGAGCATTCTCTTACCTGGCTTCTCAGATTGGCGTGGCTTTCACTAAAGGGGTAACAGCACTCGAGAAGTGCAAGCAATTCTAGTAGGTTGCACCACAAAAAAGTAAAAAATGAGCGAAGCTCCATGCAGCCATCTACTCAATTTCTGTACACAGCTGCTCAGTTATTTGCAAGGGTAGCATAGCTGAAGCTGTAAAGCCATCAGAAAACATTCTCAGTAGCCATTTTCACTGCGCCTTCTAACCAAAGGGCAGCAAGTACTATAAACTTACAAGGCAACCCTAAAAGCATAAAACAAGCCTTCCGGGAAACTTTTTTTAGATAATTGAGTTAAGGGTAAAGAAAGAGTCAGGGGCCTTTTTAAACACACAGAAAAAGCAATTTTCAACACAAAACATTCGGGGACAAAGTGAACAAAAAAAAAATTATTATATTAACAACTTTTGGGGGACATTTCTTCCTTAAAACAAGGGATGCTAAGCAATAATAACTCATGGCACATGCTACAGTGAATTTAGGGAGGGCAGCCAGTAAATTACTACTCTATTGTGAACACAGCTACCTCACTACCTCACTACCTCCTTCCGCTGATCAAATTCTGATGGGTGACTTAAATGTCAACTGGCTCAGCCCCTCCTCCTCATCCTCTACCTGAGACTCCTTTTCTGCAATAGACCTAATGCAACTAGTTACCAACCTACCAGGACTAACCCCAAGAGAGGCTCCAGTACCCTGCTTGATGTGGTACACACCAACTGCCCTAATCGGATCCCCAATGTACAAATCCTCCCAGACTCTCTCAGTGATCACTCCCCCATTCTATTCCACTGGTCATCCTCAGTCCCCAAACCCACAGCACAGTCCACATGCCGGCGACATCTAATACCTGGTGGACTGATAAAACTTGAGGAACTTCTGTCCCAAATTGACTGGTCTCCTATACAGGCAACTCCTGACATTGACACAGCTCTCTCCTTCTTTACCGAACTTTTAATAATGCCTGTGATATCTTTGCCCCAATGTTGACCCACCATTCTAAAAGGCAGAATGCCCCTTGGGTAACCCCAGCTTTGATCCACCAACTCAAACATAAGGACAACCTATGGCACCATGCCATTGAGACTGGCTGGCCCAGTGACAGGCAGTTATATGCTGCTGCCTGAAACAAGTGCACTCGGGCCATCAGAAAGGCCAAGTCTGAGCACTATCGGTCCTCACTCACTGCCTCATGGGGGAACCCCAGAACCTTCTGGGATAACATTAAACAGTTAAATGGGAGTGCACACTCCCCCCACCACCAGATCAACATTAATGGCATGATCTCCTCAGACCCAGCCCTCATAGCCAACCACCTCAACACCTCATTCACTGACCTTAGCCCTATCCTCCCTACAAATTTTTTTGACCCTCCTCCCCAGCACCTGCCATAAATCTTTCTCGCCTTATTTTCTCCTCCACCGTGTTTCTGCCCAGAACTGAGGCTGCACTTGTCACTGCCTTCAAGAGTAATAGTACAGGCAGTGACACCCTGGATCCTTGTATCCTACGGCTGGTCTTAGACACAGTCCTTACCCCGATCACGTGCCTCATCAACCACTCTCTTTGCCTGGGGAAGATTCCAACTGCCTGGAAAGTCACCACTGTCACCTCTATCTTTAAAGGTGGTGATAGGACTGTGGCTGGAAACTATCGGCCAATCTCCATTCTCTCTCCTCTCTCCAAGGCCTTGGAAAAAGTGGTGGCCTCTCAAATCTCTGGCTACCTCGCCACCTACAATGTCCTATGTCCTGAGCAGCATGGCTTCCGAGTGGGCCACAGTACCAACACAGCCCTCCTAGAGTTCTCCAACTTTCTCCACTCTTCCTTAGACACTGGTTCTCTGGCTGGTGCGGTCTTCATTGACCTCTCTAAAGCTTTCGACACTGTCTCCCCCCCTCCTTCTTGATGCCCTTAGTCTCTCTGGTTTTGCTGCTGGACCTATCTCCTGGTGCACCAGTTATCTGACTGACTGCTCAGAGCGTGTAAAAATTAATGGGACCTACTCAGACATCTGTCCTATCTTTTCTGGGGTTCCCCAGGGCTCCATTCTGGGCCCCTTACTATTCTCCCTTTACCTTAACACCCTTCCACGCTCTTGCTCGGGGAACATTCTATTGTACGCTGATAATGCAGTCATCTTTGCCTCAAGTCGTAACCCTATTGCCCTCCAGGACTCACTGCAGAAGTCCTTGCTGAAGCCGAGGGCTGGTTCAAGGAACATAGATTGGTGATAAATCTTAAAAAACCAAAAACCATGTTCTTCACTCATCCTCAAAACAAGTCCTGCAACTTCAAACTCCTCATTCACTCTGAGTCCTCTTTCCACGAACAAGTTTGCTCCTATAAATACCTAGGGATCCATTTTGACCCCTCCCTCTCCTTCCATGGACACATCGCTGCCCTAGCCACTGCCACTAATATCCGATTGGGCATCTTACATCGGTATAAACACTGCCTCCCCCCGGAGGCTCTTCAACTCGCAGTCACCTCCTCTATTCTGTCCCTAGTGGACTATGGACTGCCGGTGTATGTTGCTGCTGATCAGACCGCATTCCATAAAATTTGCACTACTCTGAATAAGGCCTGCAGGTTAATTACTGGGGCACCTAGGCTGACACACACCTGTCTACTGTACGCTAAAGCGCTGGTACTTGATCTTGACAGCGCCTCAAATATCTGACCTGTACCCTTACAAAAAGACCCTCCTTGGGCTATCCCCACCAGGATTGACCACCACCATACGCCTCTGTCCCACTAGTTCATACTCGGACATCTGGGAAAACCTCTCTTGTTATCCCTAGAGCTAGGACCTCTTACGGCCAAAGAGCCTTCAGCTTTAGGGCCCCCTCCTGGTTCAACACACTGCCCCCTCCATCTCAGGCTCCAACTATATCGTGCTTCAAAACTTCCTTACGTAACCACCTTATTAACACCCGAAGCTGTAATTGCCACTAGTCAAAGCCGTACTCAATACTTATGACAAAGCTTACTACTAAGCTGCTAAGGACAACATAACTCTGGTATTGTTTGTATCAATCCTACCTGTACCAGCTTGTTTGTATCTATGTCTTAAGTTACTGTTATACTGTGTTGTACTGTTATACTGTGTAATTTCATTTGTCTTACTGTGACAAGGTACCTTTGTAAATGAGCCTATGGCTCAAAGGTTTTCCAAACTGCTGTTTAAATAAATAAATAAAGTTACCTGGTTTAACACTCTACGCCCCTCCACTTGTACTATAAATAATTCTTACTTTTCCTTTTCTCCTCCACAGTGGGTCGAGAGGACAGGGGACTGCTGGCCTCCCCCAAACACCCACAAGGTCATGAGGGACTTCTGCCCTCCCTGGGACAACTGGAGCCTCCCTGAGCACCCGAAGACTGAACCAGGTACGACAGGCCTGAGAGCCAGGAATCAAGGCCTTTGTCTTGCCTTGGCACCAAATTCAAATGGTGGAAATCTGTGGCCAAGCAGCTCAGCACAGGGCCTCCTGGAGCAGTGCTGCAAAGGTCTTGCCCTACTGGCATGGTGCACCGGCTCCCCACTGCCCTCACCACCATCCTTGGTCGACACTCCAATATATAGGTAGTTGAGAGGTCAGAGACACTCCAATATATAGGTAGTTGAGAGGTCAGGTGACTCTCAAAAACTTATCAGCCCACTCTCAGATCTGCAGGTTATCAGATCTCACCAGCAGAGGCCGCTATCACTAACTACAGCTTGCTACTGCTAGACAAATCTCTCAAACATGCTCCTTTACATTTTAATTATGTTAACCATTGCCACTCCTCTTGTTTCACTACCCCAATCCACCCAGCCCCAAAATGACCCTAAGCTCCTACTCTTTAGTTCTGTCTCGACCCCCCTCATACCCCCTAAATACCCCCACTGAGCGCCAGGCTCAGACACTGACTCTTGACTGGATTTCATGCCCCTCCGTCATCCCACCATCTTTCATGCTGGGACTATCTGCACTAAGCAGCCTAGCAAAGTCAATCTCCAACCACACCCCGAATTTTACCAACCCCAAATTTAAAACTAGAAGTAAATGGCATACCGCCCTACAATACCTCATCCTGATGCTCCTACTGGCGGGTGATGTTGAAACCAACCCTGAATCACCATCTCACCCCACCCCCCAAAACCTGCCAAAGGGTCTTAGCCTAATTCACCTCAACATCCGCAGCCTATTAAACAAAGTTCCGGAGTTGCAAACCACTGCCCTAACCCTCAAACTGCACATTTGTTTAATATCTGAAACATGGCTAAAACCCCATCATGATGACTCTGAAGTAACCATGCCCTGCTACACAGTAATAAGGCAGGATAGACAAGGTAACAAGAAAGGAGGTGGCATTGACATGTATATATCTAACGCATTCCAGTATTCCTCTGTCCAGCTCCCAGGTCACACTCCTCATATTGAAACCAAGATGGTAAAACTAGTCCTGCCGCAAACCTCACTGGTGTATGTAGCAGGGATATACTGTGCCCCTGCCACCCCAGCATCTACCATCATAGGCCACCTGGGATCTCTTAAAGATATGGCTGCTGCCGGTGAGCTCTACATCCTCGGGGACTTTAACTACAACTGGTTAGACAAAGACTGCTCAAAACTATGCAGCAAGATCAAAGTTCTTAACCTCTCTCAACAGATTGAGCAATCCACTCGCCTCAACCCAAAATCCCAGAACCACTCCCTCCTGGACTGGGCTCTTACAACACACCCACACAGGATTATTAAGGCTGGCCTCCTACCTGATTCACTGAGCGACCACCACATGATCTATGTGATCAGAAAGGTGCACAGACCTACAAACCACCTCCCTCCAAGGACACTCCACATGAGAGCATACAATTCTCTGTGCCTCAACTCCCTACTAAATGACCTCGCCTCTGCCGACTGGTCATTCATCCAACTGCCATCTACCATTGACCATGATTTCAACATGTTCAGAAATCAAATTCTTGCTGTCTGGGACCATCATGCCCCCCTCAGAAGCAAAAGGGTAAGGGAAACCCATCTCCCCTGGGTCTCTGCCGACATTATTTCCAGATGTCGTGCAAGAGACCAGGCCTGGAAAAAAGAAAGGCAAACAGGCACCCTGGAATCCCTGCAGCATTACCGTACCCTCCAAAACAACTGTACAAAGCCATAAGACAGGCTAAAAAGAACTACTTCTGAGAAGCCCTCTCCTCTAATCTTAGCCATCCATCCAAATTCTGGAAATCTATTAAAACCTTGCTCACTCCCCCTATCCAACCGTCCACCCCTACCCTAACCATTCAGTGCAAAAATGTATCTGTGCCAAGCGAAGTTGCCACAACTTTCAATAACTTTTTTACCAACTGTACAAAACCTCTCCTAACAAACCTACAAATCATTTCACCCACACCTAACCCCCCGCCCCCACCCAGCACTCACCCCATGCCACCAAGTTCTGCTTCCATCCAGTCTCCACAACAGAAGTCCTAGCCACCCTACGTTCCCTTGACCCGAATAAAGGTAAATGCCCATTAGGACTGGATGCAAAACTCCTATACCTATCTTCCCCTGCCATTGCAGCTCCCCTAGCTGACCTCCTAAATCTTTCCTTCTCCTCAGCCCAAATTCCAACAGCATGGAAGGAGGCAGTAGTCATTCCACTGCCAAAGGGTGGCAACCCATCTGAGCCTGGAAACTACCGCCCTTTCTCCCTTCTCCCAATTCTGGCCAGATTACAGGAACACCTAGCCCTCTTTCAACTCACACAATTCCTTGATACCACCTCCTTTTTCACCCCCTACCAACTGGGCTTTTGCATATCACACTCCACCACCACTGCGTTACTAAGACTCACTAACGATATTGCCTCAGGCATGGACAAAGGGTTCTTCACCTCGGCTATATTCATTGACCTGGCAAAGGCATTTAATACCATCTCCCACCCCAAACTCCTCACAAAACTACATGATGCAGGCCTATCCAATCTAGCCACCAGCTGGTTCCAAGCCTACCTATCTGGCAGGAAACAAGCAGTAAAAATTGGCCCACACGTATCCCCCTGCTCCCAGTCACCATGGGGTTCCCCTTCTCTTTTCCATATTTCTAAATGACCTCCCACTGACATGCCCAAACTCAGCTATACAAATGTACGCTGGCGATACCGTTCTGTACACCTCCGGTCTTTCCAGCGAGGTCTTAAACTCTGCCCTACTGCAGGATTTTGATGCCACGCAAACCTGACTTAGCTCTAACCAACTTGTCCTAAACGCAAAGAAAACCATCTCCATAACTTTCGGCATGCAGCCTAGACTCTCCTGACTAGCTGCTCCCCTCACTTTCCATACACTGGACGGTACCATCTTGGAATCCTGCACCTCCTTTAGGTACCTGGGTGTATGGCTTGATCACCATTTAGATTTCTCTGTCCACATCAACTCCCTTCAGAAAAAAACTACACCCAAAACTAGGCGCACTATACCACAACAAAGGCTGCCTACCCACCTCGGTCAGGAGGGAGCTAGTACACAAAATGATTCTCCCAGTCTTTGATTACGGAGACATGATCTACAGTGCAGCCCCCACATCCACCCTGGCAAACTTGGACCCCCTTTTTCATGCTTTCTGTCAGCTCATCCTAGAATGCCCCCCCACCACCCACTACTGCAACCTGTATAGCACCCTAGATCTCCCCTCGCTGCACTCCAGGCACCAGCTTCATTGCGCAAATCTCATAGTAAAGCACTGGTCCAACTCCCTCCCCACCTATCTCAGCTCCGTTCTGTCAACTCAACCCCCCCCCGGCCTACTCCTTGAGAGGCTCTGACTCAAGACTTCTACATATCCCTTTCATGCACACCTCAACGGGCCAATCAGCTTTCAAATATAGACTGCCCAAACTCTGGAATGACCTCCCTGCTGAAATTAGGCAGTCCTCCATCCCAAGGATCTTGAAAACTCTCCTCCAGGCCCACTTCTCAGTCACATGTAACTGCAACCTTCAGCCCAGTTCTGATAGCAAGAGGCATTGTAACGTGCCATAAACTGTACAATTGTCCAACAACTGACTATAATTGTTGCCTTCACCAATGTGTCACTGTCTGTTTATGCACTATGGTTATAGACCCCAACTATGTTATAGCAACTCATGCACTCTGAACTAAACTCAGTAATTAAATAACAAATGCATAGTCCAGCCTGTAACATTTTCTGGACCTGATGCTTCACCCTTTATGTACTCATTCTGAACCTGATGTATGCACCATTGCCTATGCACCATTTGTATGGCATGTATGTAACTCCCAGGTCGCATCTGGAAACGAGTGGATCCAGCTCAGTATGCTTATCTGGTAAATCTCTTAAATAAATAAATAAATCAATAAATAAAACCGCACTCAAACTGTTAACATTAGGGGTTATCAATCTTCTGTTGGAATAGTGTCTAGAGGTGTGCTGCAGGGCTCTGTCCTAGGGCTGGTGTTGTTTAATGTGTTTATTTCAGACATGACCTTGAATCTACATAATCTGGATAATTAAATGTGCTGATGATACCCAAATACTAGCCAAAGTTAAAACAAAAGAGGACATTATGCAAATTGAACAAGACTTAATTACACTAGAGGCTTGGGCACACAACAATGGCATGAAATTTAATAATAATAAATGTGTGCTTATGCACCTTGGTGAACAAAATAATCTTCAACCATACACATTAAATGGTTTGATACTAAGTACTGTTACTAAAGAAAAGGACCTTGCTGTTATCATAACCTCTGACTTAAATGTTAGTAAACATTGTGGTTACCTGGTAAAAAAACTAATCAAAACAAAAAACAATCAAAAAACAATCTTTTTTATCTAGAAACGGAGATTGTATACTGCCCTTATATGGAGCTTACATTAGGCCCCACCTTGATTATTGCTCCAAGTTATGGAGCCCTTATCTTAGGAGGGATGTGTCTAGAATTGAGGGCATTCAAAGATGGACTACTAAAATGATTAATAATATGCAAAATAAATCCTATGACCAACGTCTGAGTGAGCTGAACATGTACACCCTGGAACAATGTAGAATAAGGGGTGACTTATTACTAATGTTTAAAATCTGAAAAGATCTGGAACTAATGATGGAGCTAGGCATGAGTTTGTATCTGGATCATGCAACCTTAGAAGTCACAAATACCAATTACTGCTTACTTATCCCAAATGTAACAACAGAAGTTACTTTTTACACAAAGGATCATTCCAATCTGGAACTCATTGCAAACATATCTTGTAAATTTAACTAACGTAGAGACCTTCAAAAACAATTTGGACACCTACTTATTTGAAGCTTGGTCATTCTTTCCAGTATGCTGGAAGATGCACTCATATGGGTACCCCACCTTCTGTGCATTAAACTCTTCCTAGTATAACATCCTAGTAATTAGTTGATTTGCCATTAATCTAATTATCACAATAAAGGTGGTTTGTTTGTCCTTATCTGCACAGGGCATAACACGGCTAAATGAGGGAGCTGATGCCTTACTGGAAGGGGGGTTGATTGTCTCGCGACAGACCGGGGGGAGGCCCAAACCCACCCTCCCTGGGATACTCCACATATATTGGGGTATTGATGCATGGCCATTGGTGGCTGCCACATTACTATTTGTATATTATTGGTGGATAGCATGGCCAGGTACAGTCGCTAAGGTTCCCAGCTAATCAATCAAGATGGTGAGTACCTGGGAGTGTATTGAGGCAGAGAAATCCTGTTAGTCAGAGGAGGGTATCACTGTAGATTGGGAGAAGTACACTTGTAGGTCTAAATAATAAAGGAGGCTTTAAAGGCAACATTACCCATCATTGGTGTACAAGGGCTATAGCAACATAGACGTAGGAACTTACTGTACCATCTCTGTAAGTGCATAATTTGTTCTCTGCTATTTTCTTTTCAACTGATGTGGAACCTACAAAAGGGCATCTGCTCACAGGTGTTATCCAAGAGCTCAATGAATAAATAAATACATAAAAATAAACGAGGAACACAGGCTTTCACAATGAGAGACACTAACCCTCATAATGAGGGGCAGGCACCCCCACATTGAGATACAAGCTCATAACATTTTGAAAACTAGTGTGCTTACCTGTACAAAAGTTTTATTTTTGATTTAGAGTCTTGGAATATTATGAATGTGTGCTTTTTAAGTCTGAATTTAGAATACATCCTCTGTATGAGCAGAGCTTTTACCATGAGGGATGAATGAAAGACAGAGCAATTTTATGGCGGAAAAGGAGAGACGTCCCTCATAATTAGGGACAGCTGAGAGGTATGTGGCTTCTGATATATGTCTCATAGAAAATTAAGGTGACTGCCTGTAGGTAACAGTACTCAGAGCTACACCATGCTATACTATGGAGTTTACATGTTTTTTTCTAGTTGTCATAGTTTTTAGAAAAGCTTTTACTGTACATTACTTCTAACATTTTATATTCATAAGTTTTTAAGTGGAATCACAGATATTTATTTATCTATTTATTTAAAAGTTGATAACCCAGAAAGGCACACTGAGCCAAGGCTCGTTTCCAGGTGTGTCCTGGGGATGCGGTTGTAGGGAGAACATCTACAAATACAGAGGCAGCAGTCACATGTGCTGGCATGATATAAATACAGCATTGTTTACAGTAATAAGCAGTAAACAATCAAGTGTGAAGCAAAGTGCACAGTGCATGCTGGGGTAAGGGTAATAAGGTGAAGGACAGCAACTAAGGGACAGAGAAGGTGAGGGTCAAGGAAAAGGAAGTAATGTGAGGGTTAGGGAAGGGGTAGACAGGAACAGGAGGGTGCAGAACATTGCCTTAGGTGGAGTCTGAATGCAGGGAGAGAAGGGAAGAGGCAAAGAGGGAAGGGGAGCAGATTCCAGAGGGATGGAAGGCAATAGGAGAAGGCCACTTAGCCAGCAGAGGAGCAAGATTGGGGAATGGAGAAGGTGTGGGAATCCTTGAAGTGAAGCAGGTAAGAAGAGCATGGAGCGGGGGAAAGCAAGGAAGATAGGAGGGAAGGGAACCAAACCAGTATTTGGCGATGAAGGCAGCACAGTGGGCTTGGCGATGTGATGACAAGGCAAGCATGGAGAAAGAAAAGTAAAGGGAGCAGTAATGGGTACGGAGGGGAGAGTTGGTGATGAAATGGCACAAAGTTTTGAACAGGGTATCCAATCTGGCATGGGAGGAGGAGGGGAGATGCCATAGACTATATCTGCAAATATTTTTTATTTGGAATTTTTTCAGTCTTTAGAAACAAAATACTGATTACAGTTGTCAGTGAATATCAAAAATATATAAATAGGTGTCTGTCAATGGTTTACATGTTGGCATTCAGCGATAAATGAAGTTAATACATTTCAAACAAAAATTAAGAAGACAAAAAAAATTACATGTGATTCTTCATGTAACCCAGTATCAATATGGACAAACAAAAGTTAAAATTACCTTAGTTTTTAAAGTTTTTCTAAAATTTCTAGTTGCAATTTTGTGGTGCATATGTGTTAGCCGTAAATTAGGTACTGCAGCATGATGTAGCATACCATAGTGAGAACAATATGTAAACTCCCTAGCTGTTGCAAAACTTGTCTCAAGGATGCTACTAACTAACATTAAAGAACTGATAAAAGATAACCATACAGTGAACAAATTCCAGGCTGGACTTTAGAAAGGACTTTTCAATAACAGATAACTGTTTCACATTAGCTCGTTCGATTGGGAAATACTGTGTAGATTAATAACAGTAATTGTTTATATATATATTACCATCCTAGATCTTCAATGGCATTTGATTTCCTTTCCAGACAAATATTATGGGAAAATGTGGCTGGAAAGGGGATGAATAGGATAGGGACATCTTAAATATTGTAATATATTTCCATACCAATGCTTGGTCACAAGTAACATGTGGTTTGCATGGAAAATTAACTCTTACAGTCTGTAACAGAGTGGTTAGACAAGGGTGCTCACTAGTTCCAGGTAGCATGACCACTCCGCGAGTGTCATTAGTGTATGATCAGTACTGCATAGCAAAAGGTACAAAAGATATATGCGCTAAGGTGACGTAATTGCAGTGTCTGGTACCGCACTATAGGCATTCCTGCTTCTGTCTTGGCCAAGCACTCCAAGTATGTAGATGTGCACCCTGCTGCTGAGCTGACAGCATGGCTTAGAGAATAGAGTGACAGCGTATGAGTAGATGGGACTACACTGAGACTACAGTTTGAGTCTGCCGTCCCCATTGCTATTTTTTATTTCTGTTTTTTTTTACATACAGTATGTGTGCCATGTTGTATAGATATGCATGGAGCTGGCCCACTGGCGCAGCGCTTGGATTTCCGCTTGTGACTCCAGTGACCTGGGTTTGGGAATGGACCCAGGGAGCTGGAGGGCCAGTCAGGGAGAAGTATTGAGCACCCATAGGGCTGCTCTCTTTCTCTGGGGAGAGGGATGGGGACACTGCCCAGTGTGTGAGGACTCCTGGTGGAAGCTGGGAGGAATTGCAAGTGCCGGCATTGAATTGTGAGGGGCGGGGTGGAAGCAGGACATCATTGCATGTCCCCACCCCTGAGGCTCAAAGAACAATCCTTGCTTGCAGCTGCCATGCATGATGTCCGCCCCTGGCCCTAATCAGCCTCCAGGCCGGCTCCCAATTCTGGTCCCATGATTGCAGCACTGAGCTCAGGTGCTGCAACCCTACCCCAAGGGGGAAAGCTGGGGGTGTTGGGGAGCCGTAGCCAGTATGGAGGTGGGGGTCCTTGACCGGGCTGAGGATCCGGTGGCTGCGGGCAGCACAAAGAAAGAAAGAATTACAAAAAAAAAAGATATGCATTTAAGGGTGGTGGTGGTGGTGGTGCCACCTCGCATGGTGAAGCTGTGCTGGTTTGAAAATGTTCTCCTTTCTTAGAATTATGTATGACCTCGGAGTTGATTATATTTAGTAAGGGGGAGTTCAGGGGGCCCAAGCCCCCTATTAAAAACTAGTGAACATACATAACACCAGTGTACTAATTATGGACAGTTAAAGAAAATGTGCTGGTGTTCTGTGGTTATTTTCTAGAGGGTGCTGTTACAGGTAATTGCAGTGAGTTGAGTTTCAGTATATTTTATCAGCACAGTACTGCCAGCACACTGAATTTGCTGTTCTGATTTGTACCTCACTAATATGAGTTTCACTGAGTTGTCATAGATCCCTACTTCCCACACTATTCAATCTGTATGGGAATGAAATTCCAGACTATTAAAGTGGAACAATTAGCAATAAAAGGCCCACACTCAAGTGTAGGGCTACTCATAATTTGCACTTTGTGTGCAAACACACTTTTTCTTACTTCCTGTTTAATATAGTATATAATAGATTATATCAGACTGTTTGTGTTAACTTGGATGTGGATATTTTCTGTAACTACAAATCCCAGCATCCCCATCAGCTGATATCAGAAGACAGCTGCAGCAATAGAGATTAAATAGCCTGCAGTGCATGTTAGAGCTTTTACAAAATCCAATCAGATGTGTGCCAGTCCTGTGGTTTACCCGGGGCTAAGTACAGTCCTCTGGGACAGTACTTAGACCAGGGAGGATAGTGGGTTCCAGCAAGTAAAAGATCAGAGCTGATAAAAACTCTAACAAGCACTGCAGGCTACTGAATCTCCTACTGCTGCAGCCCTCCTCTGATGCCAGTTGCATGAGACTCTGGGATTTTTAGTTACCAAAAATGTCAGATGGCAAGTAAACAAACACAGTGATACAATCCACTCTACTGCAGAAAACAGTAAGTAAAAAAATGTGTTGTACACACAAAGTGCAAATTGGGACCAGCCCCACTTGGGTGTGAGGATCTTAGTGTTAACTGTTCCCCTTTAAAAGACGAAAAATTTAATTCACTTTTGATTATAGGCACAAAATGCCCTGTGTTTGCTAATGTTGGTAATTTAACTCTAGTATAGCTCTCAGCTGTAGGTGTGCAAAGGAAACTGAATTACAGCGATAGCCAGAGATAGGTTCCAGTATATCTAGATATCATAGGGGTGTGGTAGCACCGCAATTGTTAGGGTTGAGTAGGGAGTTAAATGTTAAACCACTAAATTTGCATCTAAAAAGCTTTGGCATCATTTGACAAAATTACCTGAAGCTTTGCATGTGTTGTCTAGGAAGCAAGGTCTAGATCTGTGAAAAGTTTTGTGATGGCAGCTTGTGCTGTTTCTGAGATCTGCATATGTCATTTTCCTGTAGACATCTAATTTCTTTTCCCTATATTTAACATGTGATTTTTTTTATTTGTTTTCACCTACAGCCTACACAGAATGGAATTTTTTCCCCAAAAGTTCAGGGTAGAAGGGTGCTGTGGTGAAGTAGTGCCTTTGGAAGGTTTGTTTCATGACAGCTGCAATCTTGTTTCTCACCTCACTAACAAAATACTAATTCAAACTTTTATTACAGCAGCCATAATTAAAAAAAAACATAAATCTCTCTCATTAGAACATACTGGTTCAGGCCGTCCTGGTGGCACAGACGGCTGAGGTGCTGGACCATACCTCAAACCACGCTGGCGACCCAGGTTCAGGAATGGACGCGGGGCACCGGGGGCTGGCAGGGGAAGGAGAGGATTAAGCATCTGTAAGACTGCTCTCCTCTCCTGGGGTGAGCTGTGGGAGTGCGTCACTCTGCAGTGACCTCCAATGGAGACCGGGGGTACTGCAGACTCAGCTCAAGGAGGGAATGTCACCAGGAAAACGTAAAATGGCTCTGTATCCAGCCAGACAAAGGCCTCCTGGCAGTCCGATGCCATCAATGTCCCGAACCATCCATCCTTCAGCAGTACCCCAGGGCCAAGTATAGTGCTTGCCAGTCCCAGGTGCCTCTCCCCTTGGAGGAGGGGGGGCCCACCCAGTGAAGGGTTACGTCCGGGTTACCCTGGGGATGTCTGCAATATGAGGGATTGGGGCCGGGAATAGGATGAATCGGGTGTAGCCTTGGCACAGCCTGAAGGAGTGGCTGACAGTGGCAGCATGTAGAGGTGGAAAAATATAATACAAAAAAAGAACATGCTGGTTCAGATTCTGAGGCTTGTTTCAGTCAACCATGATTATAAATATCTTTTACATATTTCTTCTGGCCATATTAACATCTTTCCCATTTTTTGAATTGTGACTCACCTTTTTGTGTCGCACTGTTAAGGTAGTGCAAAACTAAACCTGGCCTGCAAAACTCTTTTTTTAATTGTGATTCAAAAAGTCTTATCGAAACACATTTTGATTGCCCAGCATAACGTTTTATTTTGAAGCATAAAATTTGATTGCACAACTTGATCTTTTTTTGTTTTGCAGCAGAAAATTGGTTCTCACCCCAGAGATCCTTTAGAATCAGTAACGAAGTGCAGTAAGCTGATTAGGTTGAACTGCCTCGTAGGTGGAGCCATGAATATTCATATAATGAATTGGACAATCATAAAAGAGCAGGACAGTGTACTAAGTGGAGTTTGCCCAGAGGGCACCAGAATTTTTTCTCTGACTAACTGAGAAACACTACCTCTGAAGTGCTCTCTCTCACATAGAGAAAACCCTTTTTTTGGCCCTGTTCTTCACTTTGGTGCTGAGTCTGTAAGTATTTTTGTCATTTTTACCTTTGTAAGGGTTTTTTAGCGATTCACAACCGGTTCCCGGGAACCGCATTTTCCCTTTTTTCTGTAGCTCCCCACGGTTCCCTTTCAGTTTCTCTGAGGTTAAATTTTATTGTGTATAGAGTATTGTGACAGTTCTTTAAGTTGTTTTAATAGCGGTTCAAATTTTTCTCCAGCAACCGCTATTTTCATTGTTTTGCTGCTTATTCTACTGTTTTTAAATCACGTCTCTGTATTGCGAGGGGGATCTGACCACTTTAGAACTCCATCCCTACTAGGAACTGATAATTCACAATCTTTCTGACAAATTGGAAAGTCAGAAAAGCCAAAAAAGAGGACTTGACCCACAGGTTTTAAAAATTGTGTAACGTACCACAGAATTGTGACAAAGCTGATACCCATGACCTGTGTTTACAGTGCTTAGGTCCAGCTCATTACTGTTCTTCCCTTTGTTCTAAATTTTGTTCAAAGACTCTAACCAACAGAGCAAAAATGTTAAGAAAAATGGCTGCTAAGGCTGCCAATGAGGGGCCATCTAAGAACAAGGGTGCTGATGAAGTAACTGCTAAACCTAAAAGTAATAGAAGCAGAGGTACTGATGAAGTACTGTCTAAAGGGAAAGGTGGAAGCCAACGGGCTGATGAGGTGCCTAATAAACCTAAAACTTCCAAAGGTCCTGATGAAGTGCCTAATAAGCCTAAGACTTCCAAAGGCACTGATGAAGTGCCAACAATGAAAATAAAACCTGACCAGGTCACTGATGAAGTGCCTGCTAAGACATCTCACAAAGAAAGACATGCCACTGCCCCCTCCCTCATCAAGCAAAGGAGAGATGTTAGTAGGCAAAAAGCATAAAGATAAATCTAAAAACACTGAGCTTCAGGGGCACTGTCCACAAATCTACAAGGGGATTTACCCACTGTGGAAGAAATGGCCAAAGACTGGCATTTTTACCAAACTCTTCAGGGTATGAGGTCCATGTTTAATACCCCTGCTACTCCTAGTCAACCCCCCAGTTCAGACCCTTTTCATGCAGGAGGTTTTCCTGGGAACGATGAAGATTATTATGGCATTGACCCTGATGATGACTCAGGGGAAAGCCCCTTGGAACCTGATGTCTCCCCTGATCCTAATTTTGGAGCTTCCCCCAGTGATCTGAGGAGGCTTCATCGATTTTAACCTTTTTACAGCATATAGTGGACATGCTGGATCTCTCCTCACAGGACTCCACACAGGATGAGGAGGATGAAGACAATAGGGATATGTTGGGTCTTCCCTCTCCTAACACGATTGTCCTCCATATATATAAAGCATTCAAGAAAAATACAATGAAGCTGCTCCAAACACCTACATCTCTGTCTGGGGTAGACAAGAAAATTTTTTTTGTTGTTGTTATTTTTAACCAGGAAAATAACTGGGTGCAGTCCTTTTTCAGTCATGCCTGACATAAAAATAGAATTATATCACATAACACAAATACATAATATTGATACAACATTTTACAAATATAAAATAATATCTCAAGTGCACATGTCCATTGCTATTGCAAAACGATTCAAATCACCATAATAAGAGGCCATCAGTGATTTAAAATTATTTGTACTATTGGCTTTTTGAGTTATGAATGAGAATTTGTTCAACAAAGTTGGACCATACCAAGAAAATGAACGCCTGGCCATTGTCAGTTTAGCAGAAGGTAAGTAAAATAATAACAAATAGACAAGAAGTATCAGCTATCTAGGACTGACATTGACTTCCTGTATGTGCACCCTAGTCACAAAGGAGTGGTACAGCTGGCAATTTTTGATAAAGCTAATGTTCCCTTCTCCTCACAACCTCCTGAGAAAGAGTATAGGAGACTTGATTTCATGACTAAAAAACATTTTACTTCAGCCTCTCTCCTCTTGTACCTTTCTTCCTACCTGACTTATACTGCCAAGGGTATCCAGTGAACAGGGTGACTGAGATTGAGCAAATGCAGTAATGGTGACTTAGTCTCAGTGCCTGTGTTTTGGGCTACCAGACAGGGTAGCGAGGGGCTAGGAGGAAGGGTGAGGGAGGGCGACAGGAACCACACCACGAAAGGGATGGCGGGGGAGGGACCACACCATGAGAGGACAGAAGAGGAGGGGAGGTATGTGGGAGGCAATGCAGCAGTAGGCTGCCAAGATGGCCATGTGGTGTATTGGTGAGGGTGGCTGGCTGTGGGTGGGAGGGTGCAGGGTTTGGGTATGGGTGGCATGGTCATTTTTGTGGCATGTGGCTTTTTTAATTTTTCTATGTTTTACACCCCCTGACATGCACCCCCATGGAGTTGAGAATCTTTAGTTAGGGGGGTGCAGGGTCACCATTGTTGTCACTGTAAGTGTACATCGCCGTTTTTTATTTTCAGTGATGTATACTCACCCTAACAGCAATCGCCCCTCGGTGATCCGTTATGACAAAGAACTACTGCCAAGTACCAGAAAGCTCTATGGCAATCTGTCCTGGCTATTGCCCAGTATAACTCAGATGCCATGGTCCAGGACATACTAGAGACAGCTAAAACTGTCTTGGAAGCTACTAAATCTCAGTTCCATATGGCAACAGACAACAGTGATGCAGCTTCCTGGGTTATAGCCCAGGCCATCTTGCTCAGGCTCTTCACTTGGTTAAGAACAACCAACCTGTCACTGGACACTCAGTCCAAAGCAGTGGACTTCCCTTGTGACCAAAAGTCCCTCTTTGGTGATAGAACAGAGGCTTACATGAAGAAGGTAGACAAACACAAGGCAGCCTACCAGAGCAACACAGCCAAGGTTAAGGCTCCTACGCAACAGAGTGCTCAAAACAAAGGGAGCAGGGACAGGGGTTTCCTCCCCACATCCTTCTTTCCTTTTCCTATGCCAGTGGACTATATTCAAATTAGGAGATTCTACAGAGGGAGAGACAGGAGAGGACAAAGGAGAGTTACCTCTACTCCTGCTCCTGCCACATAATCTAAGCCCTGACTCCTCCATCCAGGTCACCTCCCCTCTACCTGCAGGAGCAGGCATTCCCACTACCTCCAGTCCTGGTCCCTCATAACTTCAGAGAGCTGGGTCCTGGAGATAGTGGAGAAGGGCATACCCCTTCAGTTCCAAAGATTTCCACCTCTCAGGTTTTTTTCTATCAAAATCCCAAACTCCTACAGAAAAACTTCTTCTGGAGCTGGAAGTAAAGCAGTTGCTATCAGTAAAGGCAATAGAGAGATACCTCCTTTCCAGAGAGGGAAAGGTCTTTATTTCAGGTACTTCCTTGCAAAGAAGGAAAATGGGGAGTGGTGAGCTATTCTTGACCTCAGGCACCTGAACAGGCACTTACTCAAACCAAAATTCAAAATGGTCACTCTCTCAACAGTGATTCATTCCCTTCAGCAAGGAGACTGGCTAGTCTCCCTGGATCTCAAGGATGCCTATTTTCATAATTCAGTAAGGCAGTCCCACAGAAAATTCCTGAGGTTCAGGCTGCAATCAGGACACTACCAGTTTTCAGCTATGCCCTTTGACCTTTCTTCAGCTCCAAGGGTATTCATCAAATGCCTGGCTGTGGTGGCAGCCTATCTCAGAAAACAGGGAATTTCAGTCTACCCATACATGGATGACTGGCTCCTGGTGGGCAAGACGCCTCTGCAGATGCAAGAGGTCCTCACTATTACAAAGTGAACTCTGCAGTCTCTAGGATTCCTCATAAACAAAGAGAATTCCCATCTGACTCCAACCCAGCTACTCACTTTTATTGGGGCAGAGCTGGATACTCAGCAAAGCAGATCCTTTCTCCCAGCAGAAAGGGTACATAAATTCCTGGCACTGGTAAACTCCTTTGTCTTGTCCAGCCCAAGCCAGCCAGACATTTTCTAAAGCTCCTGGAACACATGGCATCCATGACAGCTATCGTTCCAGTGGTCAGATTCCAGATGAGCGACATACAGTGCCACCTTCGTGCTTACTGATTCCAAAAAAGACATTCTCTGTCCTATGTGGTTCCAGTCACAAAAACATTACTCCAAGATCTGGACTGGTGGAAAGATCCCACCAACCTGCCAGTGTGAATCCCCTTCCAACTGCCTTCTCCCACAAAAATAATTTCCACAGATGCCTCCCTCCTTGGGTGGGGAGCTCATATGACAGCTATTCTGTCAGTGGCATTTGGACACCCAAGGAATCTGTAAGCCGCATCAGTCTACTGCTGCTAGAGCCATTTACCTTACTCTGAAGTCTTTTGCCCCCTCAGCCGAAAGGCCATTCAGTGAAGATCAGAAAGGACAATACCACTGCAATGTTTTACATAAACAAGCAGGGTGGCACAAGGTTCACAGTGCTTTGTACAGAGGCAATGAAAATCTGTTCTCTGGCCTACTCCCTCGACATCAGCCTTTCAGTCATACACCTCCCAGGCAAGGACAATACTCTAGTGGATGCCGTCAGTCAGATCAGCTAGGAGCACAATGAATGGACTCTAAACAAGTAGATGCTTGTCACTGTCTTCATTAGGTGGGGCACACCAGAAATAGATCTATTTGCCTCACACCTCAACCATCAACTTCCTCTGTACTGCTGCAGGCCTCCAGTACTAGGGACCCTGCCAACAGATGCCTTGTCCCTGGACTGATCAGGGAAGTTCCTTTATGCCTTTCCTCCCTTCCTTCTAATTCACAGGGTGCTGCTGAAGCTCAGGTCCCAGCCTGCAGCAATGATCCTGGTAGCACTGGATTGGCCAAGGCAGTCGCGGTCCTCTCTCCTGCCATCCCTGGCTTCAGCAAGCCAATCTGACTTCCCCTCAGTCACTCTCTCCTAATTCTTCCTCAGACAGGGGTGACTTATCCCAATTTGCAATCTTTTCAGCTTAAATACTGGTTCTTGAGGAGTTAGAGTACCCAGAATCCCAGTATTCAGAACAGATCCATAGCATCCTGAGAATGTCCAATAAACCTAGTACCAAGAAAAATTATGCAGCCGAGTGGAAAAGACTTTCTTTCTGATTCAAGGTGAAGCATTTCAATCCTCTCAAAGCATCAGTTCCCAATCTTCTGGATGATTTGGCTCACTTGCAGGCCTCAGGCCTCAAGGCTTCATCCTTAAAGCTGCACCTAGCTGCAATTTCTGCTTACCTGTCCATATGTAAGGAGCAGACAATCATTTCATTACCTGTTTCAAAAAATTTTTAAAGGCCTTCTCCACCTTCAGCTCCCAATCAGAGAACCTGTTCCTCCTTGGGACATTAACCTGTGCATTGCCAAGCTCATGGAGCTGACTTTCAAACCCATGTCTACAGCCCACCTGAAATATATCACTTGGAAGACAGTCTTCCTAGTGGCCATTACCTCTGCCAGATGAATTTCAGAGTTACAACCATTCTGCACAGATCCCAACTATATTATCCCTCACAGGGACAAATAAAGCTCAGAACAAACAGGAAATTTCTGCCTAAGGTGGTCTCTGAATTTCACCTTAACCAGTCTGTCACTCTGCCTCTGTTCTTCACTGAAAAACCCACTCCTAGGGAGCTGAGACTCCATAGTCTGGATGTGAAGAGAGCCCTATTCTACTACTTGGAGCACACCAAGCAGTTCAATGGCTCCACTATCCATATTTTCCTCTTGTAAGGGGAGGGAGGTAGGTACAGGAAGGCCAGCCACTAAGAGAAATGTTTCGGTGGATAGTCTCCTGTATTCAGTTCTGCTACAACACGACTGGTAAACAGCCCCCTGAGGGCCTCAGGGCTCACTCTTTCAGGGCCAGTGCTGCCACAGTGGCAGAAGCAATGGACATTCCCTTGCTTGATGTCTGCAAAGCAGTCACATGGAAGACTATACACAAGTTCACAAAGCATTACTGCCTGGATATACAGTCTAGATCTGATGCCAAATTTGTCAGGGTGGTCCTGCAGAGCCTCTTCCCTAAGTAAGTTCTGTACCCACCTCCCAACTGCACTGCTTTGTAGTCTGCATTTACAGTAGTTACTGATGCTAAAGGACCCTTGGGGTGAGAAGAAAAAATTATTCACCGTAGTAATATTGTTTCTTCCACTTTAGCATCAGTAAGCTCCCACCCTTCCTCCCCGGAAACCTTTCTGAAGAGGACTCTGCTTCCTCATTATTGCCAAATATGTTCCTGAATTTTTGAATTCCATTTAAAGCAAAGTGTTCATGTTTTTCAGTGGTCTTCTGTTCATGCTGTTGCATGATTTTTGGATCCTGTTGGTCCACACAAAAATGGTCATGTTCCCATTCTTCCTTCGAAAAAATTCTGGTGCCCTCTGGGCAGGCTCCACTCAGCACACCCTCCTTCTCTTTTCTGATTGGGCAATTCATTATATGAACATTCATGGCTCCACCTCATAGGCAGTTCAACCTAGTCAGCTTACTGCACTTAGTTACTGATGCTAAAGGATGCCTTGGAAGAAGCAGTATTACTACGGTGAGTAATTTTTTCTTTCTTAGAATGAAATTTGATTGTTCAGCAGAATTTTTTGTTTTGCAGCAGAAAATTGGTTTCTCAGAATGATGTGACTGCACACCATGATTTTTTGTTTCAGAGCAGAAAATTGATTTCTCTGCAAGACATTTGATTACACGTCAGAATTTTTCATTTTGTAGCAGAAAATTACTTTCTCAGTATGACATTTAATTGCACACCATCACTTTTCATTTCACAGCAGAACACTGGTTTCTCAGTATGAAATTTGATTGCACACCATCATTTTTTGTTTCACAACAGAAATTGGTTTCTCAGCATGAAATTTTATTGCACATCAGAATTTTTCATTTTGCAGCAAACAACTGGTTTTGTTACCATGAGATTTGATTGTGCACCATGATTTTTCAGTTTCACAGCAGAACATTAGTTCTGCAGCATTAAATTTGATTGCACATCAAAATGTTTCATTTTGCAGCAGAACATTAGTTTCTGGGCATGAAATTTGATTGCACATCATGATTTTTCATTTTGTGGTAAAAATTGGTTGCCCAACTTCAAATTTGATTGTGCATCATACCTTTTGGTTGTGCAACTTCAATTAATTTCTTACCTGAAATCTGATTGTGCATACAGTAAAGATAACTGTTCTCTTGGCAAAGGGTCATGCACATTTGCACCTCTGGGTGGCAGAGGGCCCTGTACATTAGCTGACAGATGGACTCTTTCCCCTGTGAATCTGTATCTGCAGCTACATGGAAGCACAGAGAACATAAAGCCCTGTGCTTCCACAGTCCACCTGAGAGCTTCATGAATTCTTGGCATCCTTCACTACATGGAATTGCAGGGCACACAAGGACCCTGTGCTTCCATAGGTGGACCCTACAAATCTGCATGTCTTCATGCAGGTTTGCGAGATGCATAAATGAGGATACAACTTCACCATCTCAAAAAGAAAGAAAATTATTTTCAAAAACTGCATTAATGCACCAGTTCAATCAATCAATCAATCAAAATCTTTATTTAACCAGGCGGACACCGTTGAGCAAGCTCATTTTCGAGGTGGACCTGGAAGGATAATACAGAGGTACAGAAAGAAACAACAGGATTGAAATTGCTGCCAAACACTGCAGTATACATAATATTAGATATAAACAGGCTAGCACAGAGCCATCACACAAAAGGAATACAAAATAAAGTACAGCGATATATATGTACAGGTTAAAAGCATGGCATAATGTAATACACAGAACTGGAGTAAACTAGTCATGGTCTTCACCAGGGAACATCCATTTTTATTTTTAATAAAGGGGCAGAAGGGCAAGAGAATGCTAAGAAGAGAGGGGGCAAGGCATGGGCAGATAATTTGGTCAAGGGGTGATGGTGAAGGAGCAGGGGTAAGCACAATGGCTGCAGTCCAAGGGATTAAGGGAAGCAATCACAGGATTCCTTGAGTTGGTGGATGATTAAAGCTTTAAATGCAGCAAACCTAAAAGGGAGATTTATTTTCTGGGTTTTTTGCAGCTTGTTCCACAGCAAGGGAAGTACATGGCTTATAGACTCCCTGCCAAAGCGGGATCTAACCTTCGGTGTTTTCAGCATTACATAAGAAGCACTTCTCAGAGCATAATTAGTTTGGGGGCTTAATGGCAGACAAGCTGTAATATAGCTGGGCAGATTATTCATAATGGCTCTGTAGGTCCAAAGTGCCACATTTCTCTGACTCCTAAGAGTAAGGGAAGGCCACTCCACAGCAGTATATAGGAGACAGTGATGGGTGGAGTAGGGGAGCTCCATTATAAACCATAGGGTTCCAATTAATGCTACAAAAGTAGAAGCATTTAGTGTTAGGGTTTCCAACTCTAACCCCCCCACTCCCCAAGCAGCAAAAGGACAAGGTCACCCAGGCAACCATAGACAGCCATCATCAGGTAAGACAAACAACATACACATATTTCCAGATGACACAAATGCAGTAACACTGAGGTGCTAACTTCATGGATTTGTATATGTGGCCACATCTGTGTTTGTATGTAATACAGCATGTTCTGCAGACAGAGTCTGTGTCTCTGCATACATAGGTACTTATGCATGCTGCACAAGATACCTCACTATATAGCATGATCCGCTGCTGCATGGTTTTCTATATTCAGCTGTGTAATGACAAACCTGCTACCCCCTTGAAAAATTCCCAGATCTGCTGCTAAAACCATGATACCCACACTGCAACAGTGTTTCATTTGAGTAGCAGGAGGCCCCATACATACCTCTCTTCTGCAGCCAGATGTTGATGCATATGTTTTACTGAGGAGTCCCCTCAGGTGTCTGTGCTTCTGCAGACAGATGTACTGCTGCAATTTTTGTATCTGAAAACCTGTCATCCCCTTTTAACAATTTTTAAATCCACTGCTGAAATCATGATATGAACAGTGCAACAATACTTCCATCTTTGGAAGGGGACCTTCCCGTTTGTAAAGCCAACAAGAAAATCCAGCACCACTCACCAAAATACTGACCACAGACAAACTGGATGAAGTTCAAGTGCAGATTATTTTGGGCAATAATCCAAAGTGCTGTCCTCAAATGTGTAGAAGCTCAAACTGAGGGATAACAAGCAGAGCATTGCAACAGTACTTCCATCTGTGGAAGAGGGGCCTTCCCATCTGTCACCAGAAGTTGGTGTGTATGTCTTACACTTGTGGCTGAAGACAAGCAGGCCCCTGAGGTGCCTGCACTTCCACAGACAGAAATACTGTTGCAACTTTGGCATCATGGATTTTGTGGCTCCCTTGCTTCTGCAGCCAGAGATCAGTGTGTATGTCTTATATCTGTGGCTGCAGAAGCACAGGCCCATCAATTGTGTGTATGTTATACAGTGTGCATGAGTACCTAAGACTACAGAAGTGCTGGTCACTTATGGGACTGCACTTCTGCAGACTAAAGAACTCTTGTAATAATGGATTTGTATCTGTATCTGTATCTGTGGCTGCAGGGTCTGTGCTTCTGCACACAGAAGCAGTGTTGTGGTTTGAGTATCCTGAATTTCTGTCTGCAATGACAAGTGAGTGTGTCTGTCTTGCAGTGTGCATGCTACAGATATAAATCCATGATTATACAATGGAGTAAATTGAATGTGCCAAATGCTGCATCCTGATTGGTTGGCTGGTACCTTTCCCAGCGTGGTAAATCCTCCAGTGTACCCACGGAAAATGTTCCAGCCAGCCTTATCTCGTGCCAGTCTGGTCGCTTTCACTTTAATCTAAACTGCCGCCATTAGTCTTGTCATCACTTCGTTAAAACACCGCGGTAAATATTAAAAAAATGACATCCTCCTTCCAACCGTACAGACCTCAGTTAGTTACAAATTATATAAAAAAAGTAAAGAAAACAACATTTGCCATTTTATAATATCAATTTATCTCTCCAGGGTGTGGGTATACTGGAGGACTTAACACGACTGGTGTGGTTCAGTCACTCAGCTGCATCTCGTGACCGAATCACACCAGCCATGGTAAATCCTCCAGTATACCCACACCCTGGAGGGATAAATTGCTTAAAGGTAGTACATCAGTGCTACTGCATTTATGTCATCTGGAAACAGTTGTCTGTTGTTTCTCTTACCTGATGATGGCGGTCTGTGGTTGCTTGTGTGGGCTAGTCCTTTTGCTACATGGGTGGTTGGGAGTTAGGGTTTAAAACCCTAATGTCACATTTCCTGCTTTTGAGGCATTAACTAGAACCCTAACTGATGCATTAATGCAGTTTTTGCAAAGAATACCTAGATATAGTAAAGAAAATCCACATTTATTTTAATTAGATTTTCTGTGATATATCCAGATATCGTGATACTTTTTGGGATGTACTGTATCTCTGGGTACCACATCTCAACAATCTGTAATAGACTGAAATATGTAAAACATCAGGAAGAGTAATGAACTGGATATACCAACAACACACAGTTGAGAAAAGTAAAACATTGTGTGTATTTAGGTTTAACAATTAGTAATAACACATAATGGAGTAAACATCACAGAAAAATTAACTATGATATCAGTTTTCATAAGTTCAATAGGCAATATGTGAGTTATATAGTCACAGTATTCCTACAGGCAGGTAATGCAAAGTTGGAATCCAAACCCTCTATGGAGCAGAGGTTTGGGTAAATAAAGATACTAGTGATTCAGATAAAGTAATCAACAGATTAAAGAGGGCAATAATAAAGGTAACATATCCCTCACCTGCAGCCCTAGGAAGAGCAGAACAGGGAATATCTTCTCTCAGCAGTACTACTCTTAATAGATTGTTCAAATACTGACTAGGGATGGGCCGATCAGCCTGACCAAAACCAGAACTCCCCTGGATCTCTCGATGTCCGTCGGACTCAGTAAATCTGAACTCGGGCCTGGAGGTATTCTGGGTCCACCTGACAGTACTTTCCCTAACAAAATCTGTCTTCTATTTATATAAAAAAAACACAGTCCCCTCTCCCATCAGACAACACTCACCCTGGATCCCACAGTGACCAAAAAAATTATTTTTTAATTTTTTTATTCTTCCCACATATTGCTTACAGCTGCACACTCTCACTCCCAGAAGATTGTTCATGCGAGGGCTGGTATTCAAGTGTGCATGCACATGTTATAGCATGTGAGAGAGTAAGCACAGCAACTGCTTGGAGCCAGAGCACACTTGAGGCGAGGTGTTCTTGGTGTGGGCAGAAGTTGTGGTGGAGAAATTCAGTTTTGGGATGGGGCAGGTGCTCTGAGTACAATAAAATGTGTGAGAGGTGGCAATGTCTCAGAGTTCCTTGCTTCTCTGGTCCTACCACAGGTTGCAGTCCAGGGACCAGGGGGATCATTCCACAAGCAGGCTTCCTAGATTGGGCAGTGTGGAGGCAAACAGGTAAGCTCCCACCAGGGATTGGGGGTTACATTTGAAATGTGTAAACACCTAAAAAAATATATGGAACATTTTTGGTTCTTCCATAAGAGCTTGTGTAGATTTATTTGGTAAGCTTCACAGTACAGAATTTCAGCAATTAACTTAGATGGAAGCTGATATATTGATTCAACACTAGATCATTCTTCCTTAATGGCATACTCATGTTCTCCTGTTCTGTATCTTCTCTGGATGAGTTTAGGAGCTTTAGCTCATCAGATGAAGTTCATCAAATAGTCTGTCAGTAAGTACCTAATTCAGGTATTTCTGTGTTTGTGCAGTTCGAACAATGGCTTGTGCATCTGTGGGTGCCTGGGTCTCACTACTTCTAGGACAGGGTGGGTGGGAATCAGCTTTGAAATAGTTTGTCAATACACATAATTCAAGCATTTCCGTGCTTGTGCTGTCTGAACAATGGCTTGGCATCACTGGGTGCCTGGGTCTTACTTCTTCTAGGATAGGGTGAGTGGGAATCAACAGGTGAGAGTGGGTATTCATGTCATGCTGTGATAGGGTGGGTGGGTGGGTAATGGGTAGCAGTAGATAGGAGGAGGGAAAAGGTGTTCATTGTTTGGAGAAGATCGGCATCAGCAGATGGAAGGTGGGGGTAGGCATATTCATTCTGCAACAGGGTGGGTACCACATATAGGAGGAGAGGACAGTGATAAGAATAATGGTACATGGTGAGTATCAGCAGATGGAGATGGAAGGGCCATGGTATTTGATACTGGGACAGGGAAGGGAGCAGATGTATCCACTGCAGGACAGCAGGGTGGTAAAGTATTCATTCTTGGGCATGGTGGATATAAACCAAATGGGAGTAGAGGTAAGGGTATTCATGGGGCTGGTGTGTAGCAGCAGATGAAGGGGCAGGGGTCTGCATACTAGAGCAGGGTGGTTGGTGGCAGATGGAGGGGACAGGATGTACATAACTGAGAAGTGTGGGTGTTAAGCAGATAGGAGGGAGAATTAAGGATGTGCTGCATATGGGGGGGTCATCAGATGGGACAGGCTGGGGATATCTATAATTACTGGGTTAGAATGGAGGAGGGTTATCATGCCAATGGCTCAAAGAGAGGGTAGGAAACACAAGTGGATAACATATAGCCAGCAGATGGAGGCCCACAATGGAGTCAGAAACAGGCCAACACACTCAGGTAGGAAAAACTACTTTATTTCATATTTTTCGGTGCTGTTGTCAAGTATTACTACAAATTTTCTTAAGGTTCTGATTTGAATCAGGATCAATCAGAACTTATCAGGACTCTGACATGGATTCTGGTCCTGATAATAAGAGTCAGGACCTTTCCGGGTCCTCCCATCCCTAATACTGACATAAAGTTTGTAAGATGGAGCCCAAAAACTTCCCAATGTTATGCAATCAAGAAAACAATTACAATTACAAATGCTACTGGGAATGGGAGGGAGATACCACTACAGCAATGGATCTATTTTTACTTGGAGCAGGTGGAATGGGAAACACTGGCACCAGAGATTCCTTTTTAATTCAGACTGGGATAGGAAGGGGGCATCACTGGACTACCGGGACTGTATTATGCATAGGCTTAAACCTCAGCACTGTCAAGCTGTACACTGCATGATCTTAAAGAGCTGGTGACACATTCATGAGAACTTTAATAAAACGTAATATTTAGACCCAGTCCAGCTTGTATTTCCCATTAGTTCTGTATGTCTCCTCCCCATTATTTATTACTGAGGTCATTTGTATGAAGACAGGATTTCTGCTCCTGAAGAGTTTATCTGTTTCTGCTGCCTTCTCTCTATCTGAGGATTTATTCCTCTGTCTTGTGGGGTTCCTCAGAGGTTGGTGTTGTCCCCATGTTGTTTGCAGTGTATATGCTTCTTCTTGGAATCATTGTAAGAAGGTATGGGCTGAGGTTTCACTGCTATGCTGATGATACCCAGCTCTACCTTTCTTTTGCTCCTGACCAGGATAGAGCTCTCTCAGTATTTAACAACTGCTTCACTGGAATCCAAAACTGGATGAATTGGAGCTGGTTGAGGTTGAACTTGGAAAAGACTGAGGTGTTGGTTGTGGACCAGGGGCACCGGATTGAGGGGTTGGGGTGGGTTCGCCCTCGGGAATTGTTCTTGGGGGCCTTCCACTCCCTGCCTCCGAATGGGTGCATAACCTGGGGGTGATTTTTGATGAGGGTCTGACACTGCAATCGTAGGTGTCAGCAGTCATTAAATCCTCTTTCTAGCTTCTGAGGAACATCTCCAGGATTAGGCACCTTGTTCCATCTGGCGATCTCCCCACATTGGTCCATGCCTTTGTGACCTCGCGTTTTGATTATTGTAACTCCCTGTACCTAGGGTTACCTAGGGTGGATATCTGCCACTTGCAGCTGGTGCAGAACGCTGTAGCCCAGTTATTGATGGGGACCCCTCGGTCCTGTCATATTTCCCCAGTGCTGCGCGAGCTGCACTGGCTGCCTGTACAGTGGTGGATCACCTTCAAAGTCGAACTTCTGACTCATAAAGCCCTACATGGACAGGGACCAGACTACCTGAAAGAGCTTCTGGTTCCTTACTGCCCTGACTGATTGCTCCGCTCATCTGAAGAGGGGTTGCTAGAGATTCCAAGGGTTTGTTTTAAGTTCTCGGTGGCCCATGCATTTATGCAGGTGGCCCCAACACTTTGGAATTCTCTACCCCGTCAGCTATGGGAGTGCACAACTGTGGAGGGATTTAAACAGGGCCTTAAAACCTTTTTGTGGAATCAGGCATACTCTCAATGGCTAATCTGTAATTTTACCAGCATTTTATAGTATCTATAAAGTATGTATTTATGGCATTGCTGTTTATTTAATTGTTTTATAATAATGCCTTGGTATTTTGAAAGGCACATTATAAATAAAGATGTATTATTATTATTATTTATTACCTGAAGTCATAGAGCACTGCTTGTGACCTCACAGATACTCCCATGGCAACAGATTGTGATGTCACAACAGAAGATTATGACTTGAAGTAGGAGTAAGCTATAGAGGCAGATAGACTCTAAAGGAACTCTGCAGGATAAAGATCATATAGTCATGCAAATGTTCTTAGTAATAAATAATGGGGATGAGAAATATATAAAATATAAATAGAATGCAGGCAGAATTGTACCTAGTTATTATGTTTTCTTTAAGTTTTATTTGAGGTGTCAGTAGCTCTTTAAGGACATCACTTAACCTCTCAGTGCTGCAGTCCACCCAGCTGTGGGACTGGGAAGAAGCAAGACACCACAGCAAACAGTGAATTGCATATCAGCTGAGATATCCTGGGTAAATACCTTGCAGACTTGGTCTCAAAAAAATAACCTAACAACAGATCCATAGAACTGGGCTATGTGTGGCTGTAACACAGCAAGTTCACAGCCTCCATACAATCCAAGGAGCAAAAGCTTGCCTATTCAGTGAAATGGGCCCATAATGAGATGCTAATTACCTGTTATGGCCATTGATGAGGACTAAGGTCATTTGCATGTCTGTAGATGTTTAAACATGGTGTCCCAACTGCTACTGCTTGTTCATAGACTGTTGGTTAATGACACCCTAAGGTTGTCAAAAGGATGAAGTGCGTTGTGCCTGAGCACCTGTTAGTGCCTGGCTTTCTGTTGCTGTTGATGGAATATTTTAAACCATGCTTGGAGCACTCAAAGTTTGCTCTAAGATTTGTTAAAAAATATCAAACTTTGTGCCTGCCCAAAATTAATGTTTAGGGAAGGGCCTTTATGAGGTGAAACAGCATCTTTTAAAAATATGGTCACTTTCTCCGAGAGTACCAAGGAATTCCTAGAAAATGAGATTCTGCACTTCAGAGAGTCATCCTAGCTCCTGTATTAAACACATTTCAAATAAATATGCCTAGTAATTTTAATTTTTAATGATGTGGTTAATTGCTGTATAAGAATAAAAGAACTAGCCAGGATTTTGTCAGCCAAATGCTTCATTAATTGTTCCCATAGAAACAGTCAACACATTTTCATGTGGTTAATTTGCCTTTGCTTCTCTTTTTGCATTGATTTCTTTCTCTGTGTCAACAAATAAAAACTGTTTTATAACAACTTTTATTGACAAGAAATTCCTGTAGCTATTGCTAATCTTTAAGATCAGTTTATCTGCCTCTCCCTTCGATGGATTTTGCAACAGCTGTTATCACCACCAGCTGTGACTGCCAGCAGCGTTATTTGCTGCTACTCTCAACTGTACTGGAAGTACAGTACAGTTACATACCCAAAATGAAGAGGAACAGCTCAGACATTAATTAGAGTTAGTAGTTGAAATAAAGCAAAAGTGAATACCCTCATAATAGTCCACGGAGTTCTTCACTTAACAGTATTAATGAGATGCATTCACTTTTTGTGTGTTTATAATTGTTAATGCAGGACAGCACACTAACTACAAATGCTAGACTGATGATGACTTCGATGACTTCTAACAGCTGCTGATGTTTTAAAAAATTGAAAATGAGAATGTTTACACAGAACTTAGCTGCCAATGACTACATCATTTATTTATCCATTTATTCATCTATTTATTTACCTTTATTTTCCCAGTAATATCCCTTGTAATTATTGCATTTGCATGAAAATGTGATCTTTGTCCCTTAGACTCAATCTGCTGTACTAGATACTATATGAAAGTAAAGAGTAGGTTCAATTTGCCATTCGTGAAAACAACACAAAACAATCAATTTACTGCTTTTAAATATCCTATCAGTGCTCTTGAAATGGTGGAGACTCTAGTTCAGAGATAGATAGATAAATAGATAGATAGATAGATAGATAGATAGATAGATAGATAGGTAGGTAGGCAGGACCTGGTGGTGTCATCTAGGTCCTTTTAGGAACAGAAGACAGCATCAGGTAAAGATGATGAAACTGGTACAACAGACAGGAGTGGTAGTAGAAAATTATCAAAGCTCATGAATGTAGAGATTGATGCACTCTTATTGTTTTTTACTACCAGCTAGACCAGCATTTCTATAATGGACTGCAAGTATAGATACTAGTAACCCTCCTTCCCAGTGTATCACTCAACAACTTAGATAGCACAGGGAACTGGATGGAGAGGAGTCACTTTCATCAACTGAGCACACTAGGACCTGACCATGTCTTGGCCCACTTTATTCCCATCCAAGCATCGAAGGTCCCAAAAGTGTAAATATATTTTATAGGGAACCCTTGATGAAAAAAAGGAAATGCCATCTGAGGGCAGTGGGCAATTTATAAAGGCCTGGGTAGGAGGGCAACTAATAGGAGATCAGACACTAACAGTGGTCCCAGTGAAGGGAGAGGGCGGTGGCCATAGAAATAGATATTGCCATCTATATATCATATCAGATGACCTTAAGGTTAGCAAGCAATGTGAGAAGGCAGTAGGGAGGGCCGGGGGTATACTGGGATGTATAGGGAGAGGCATCAGCAGCAGAAAACAGGAAGTTGTTATCCCTCTGTACAGACAGTTGGTGAGACCCCATCTGGAATACTGTGTCCAGTTCTGGAGACCCCATCTCTGCAAGGACATAGACAGGATAGAGGCAGTCCAGAGGAGGGCAACTAAATGGTGCAGGGTCTGCAAGAGAAGCCGTGATGAGGAGAGACTAAAGGAGCTTAATATGTATACCCTGAGGAAAGAAGGAGAGGGGACATGATTGAAACTTTCAAGTACCTCAAGGGAATAAACAAAGTCCAAGAGGGTAGCATCTTTCAGAAAAGAGACTTGCAAGAACAAGGGGACACAATTTAAAGATAGAAGAGGGCGTTCAGGGCAATGTGAGGAAGTATTATTTCACAGAGAGGGTAGTGGATGCATGGAACAGCCTTCCTGAGGAAGTGTGAGTCTAAAACTGTGGGAGAATTCAAGAATGCATGGGACAGACATAAGGCAATTCTTGTGGGGGGCAGGAAGATATAGGCTGTTGGTTAAATAGGATCTGCGGCCTATCCTGTAGGTAGGGAAATGGGCAGACTAGATGGGCCTAGCGGTCCTTATCTGCCGTCAAAGTCTATGTTTCTATGTTTCTATATAAGAAGTGACACCTATTTCTCACTTTTTCAAAGATTATAGCAAAGAGAAAATGCAGCCATGATTTGTTCAGCTGATTTTACATTGAGTAATCAAGTAAGTTCAATACGATAATAATGAGTGGCCTACCACTCATTATGCATCCTGAGGTTCAGTTACAGTTCATCTAATTGGATCCTCTTGGATGAACTTTTCAGACAGGGTCAGACTAGAGTCCAAACATAGGTGAAATTAAACCTGAAATCCAGCCTGTGTGAATCCTGGTACAGTGATCCATTGTTGTTCTAGTTCAGTCCTTATTTAGCTCACAAAAATGTACCAAAAGGACAAGGGGTATTATTTTACAGGGAATGCCGCTCATGATTTGATCTCATTATGGAAGGATGGCACATGCTCTGATCTGCAGACCTACATCCATCAAAGCAAGTAGTAAAAGAACAGGATTTTAAAAACTCCAAAAGACATCTCACACAGTTTTCCAACAGCTATAGTTTCAGGCATTGTGAAACCAAGACAGCAAACTGTACAGTTTCTCATTTTTAAGGCTATTGCAAACCATGAATGGAAATCTTGAAAGAATTCTTTTTTTGTACTCCTCAAATAAAGATTAATTTGGGAGCGGGCACTTTAAAATATCTTTGGAGTGAGAAAAGCATTTTATAGGTTCATAGGTGTTTTATGAACATTGCAGATCAAAGACAGGAGGCAGTATAGTGCAATGGTTTAAGACTCTGAGCTGCAAACCTAGAGAACTAGAATTGAATCCCACAGCCCCAACTTGTATACTGTGTGACCCTGAGCAAGTCATTTAACTTACTTGTGCTCCCAGGTTGCACCTGTAAACAAGCTTTCAGCTTAGTGTGGCTCTCCTATTAAAAAAAAAAGACCTTTGTATAGCTCACCACTTTTCAGTGGAAGGATCTGTATTTGTTTACACCCATATGTTTATCTAGCAAAGTCTTGAACATACCCATGGTTTTGCTGTTGACAATAGCTTCAGGTATGCAGTTCCACAAGCTAATGACCCTCTGACTAAACCATTTATTTATCTTGGAGGTTTTATTAACTTCGCCTGTTAATGTCGAACTGTGGGATTTTGTATTCCTTATACTAGGGTGTTTAACCAGCCCTATGGTTTCCCATATTTCCTTGCTCTTGGTTGCACTGAAGACCAAACACAGGTCCCCAAATAATCTTCTATACTCTAGAGAGTATAGACCTAGATGGTTTAACCTATCCTGGTAACTCATATGTCTCACATTCCTTATCCTCTTGGTTCCCCGTCTCTGCACTCTCTCCACTGGTTTTTTACTGCTCATGCTTTGTGGTGCACAAAAGGTGTACAATACTCCAAGTGAGGTTTAACCAATGATGAATGAAGTGGGATAATTACAGAGGGCTCCCTACTCTTAATGTGTTTAAAGATACATGCTATAATTTTATGAAAATGTTTATCTGTCTACCAGGCATGTGTATCAAAGGAGAGAGTATTTGTAACTCTCACTCCTAAGTCTTTTTCACTTTACATCACCTGTAAAATAGAATTATTTAACTTATAGGTAAAGTGTTTATTTTTTTGCCCCAGATGCATCACTCTACATTTTGTTTAATTGAAACTTAGCTTATTGCGTTACCATAGGTCATTTTCATTAGTGTTAAAGCAACAGTGCAATGAATTTTATTTTTCCAAAAAAACTAGTTTCAATTACCTTTAATAAAAATATTAGCATATCTGTCAAATGTACTTGTCTAGGTACCCTCTGTGTTGTGCACCATGAGTCTTGTTTTATATTTAACAGTACTAACCCTTGCAAGATCTACAATGCGAATTCTACGCAAAATATGGTGGGCACCTTTTTTTGGAAAAAAAAAATTAATTAAAACATTTATAACATATTCATATTTTTGTGGAATTAGAAAACTGTACCACCAAACAAAACTGGAAGAAGCCTGGAAACTTTTATAGTGGGAAAAAAGTTAGTGTCAAGTTTTTACCGTATTTCATTGCACTGCTGCTTTAAGACTCTAAAGCATGTCTCTTACCTGAAAACCTTTTAGCTTTCTAATGAGAATGTATGAAGAATAATAAAAATAGGTAAAGTACAGTAACAAGAAGCAGCTAACGTGTAACCTTCCTTGTCCTACATTGTCCTACAATCATCATGGGTCCATGGCAGGTAAATAATGTCACACAACCCTGTTGGTATTCTTTGATTTAGTGACAAGGGATTAAGAATACAGTAGGTGGTTGGCATGCTATATCTAGCCTTTAGTTAGACCTTTGATTCGGTGCTACAAAGGAGGTTGCTATGAAAGTTAAAGGACCTTGGGGAGTCACGTGATGCAGAGCGCCGAGTAGTATCTTCCTCGTGGTGCTCCAGCTACTCATCCTTTAAAAATCACAAAAAACGACCTGAATTTTCACCAGTTTTCAGGTAAAGACAAGTTTTAAATCTACCTGACACTGTGTACCACTGCTATCAGGGTATGGATGGAAGTGGAGATGCACAAGTCAGCTCCAAACACACACCGCCGACCACTTCATGAAAAAGGCCCTGAAAAAGCAGCGGCCTCATCGATGCTTCAGGCGCCCTCTCATACACTGTCCACCTTGGAAATGGAACCCCTCACTCTGACTAAATTCTTGGCGGAGTTTCAGCCTTTCAAGGCTGAAATGCAACAGATGGCAGGGGAGATCAAATCGTTTGCAACAGTCCTGGAAGATCTTACACAGAAAACCTCTGATAATGAGGTCCGAATACATTCTGTGGAGTGCAGGCATGACAAAATTGACCCTGAATTAGTCACCCTTCATCACAGAATGACAAAAATGTAGAACAAAATTGAGGACCTGGAGGAGCAAAGCCGATGAAAAAATGTAGTGATTATTGGCTTACCCAAAAAGGAAGAAGGCTCAGACCCAGTTCGATTTGCCCAAACAATAATAGAAAAAATAGTGGGTCCCTCTCCATTCTGATCCACATATATCATTGAAAGGGCCCACCGTGCACTCCTCCAGATGCCTCCACAGGGCATTCTTCCAAGAACTTTAATTCTGCGTTTTCTGAATTACCAAGAGAGGCAACACTTCCTGTACAAGGCTCAAGATACCCAGGAGCTTCAATGGGAAGGAATAAAACTCAGGGTGGCTCAGGATCTCCCACTCACAGTTAGGCAAAAAAGGGCTGCTTTCCATCCCCTGGTTACGAAGCTTATTGCTGTTGGCATTAAGTTTAGATGGGGTTCCCTGCATGGCTTTAAGTGTGTCTCTCGGGTTCCTGGGTCACATATGAGGAGGTAGATGCTGCAACACTTGGCCTGAAAACAGCGCTCCCTGAGTTATTTACTTGAAGGGAAAGGCTTTGTTATTTCTGTACTCAGCATTTCGATTCTGGTGACTGTAAGAGAACTGGTTCTGTTTGTATTTGCTCAACTATTGTGGAGCCTCAAGAAAAATAGAAGCTCTGGTACCTAGCGTGACTTTTCTAGATGTCTGCTGATGGTACACTTTGTTTATTCATGGGACTTTTAGCCGAGACATTAGTACTAATGGTACTAATTCTACTTGTTCCTGTCATGTGCCATTATGGATGCTGATTTATTTGTATGGTGTTTATTGAAGATTTCATTTTTTTCTAGTCTAGCAAACAGATTTAATGCTACTATAATGGAGGATTGGTGCTTATTAATGCAGTTTTAGGGATGTAGAATCCTCCAGGTATATTTATTTTCATGGCAGCAGTTCAAGGACCTAATCGACTTTGGTGTTATCAAAATTTAAATATTGTTATCTTATAATTTACAATTATGGGACTTTTGGTTGTCTCATTATTCCTGATTATCTTGATGGATTTTCGTATTTAGAGGTGGCTACCTTGGTAGCTTATAATGTAACCAATGCAAGGGGCTACAGTTTATTTGGTATATTTTCCCCTCTTTTTTTTTCTCTTTCCCCAGGCTTACTTGGGATCTAGTTTTCTTTTTATTCTGTAAGACATATAGGCATTGATAGTTATATTTTTTTTGTAATTAAATCAGTTTTATTAAATTTTCAAAAATCAAGACCATACCCAACAATAATCACAGAGCGATGTATCATAACAGTAAACAACAAGACCAAACAACCAAGTCCTCTCTCCCCCCAGACTACACACGCTAGATAATCTTAGCTTACAGCCCTGTAACAAGTATAGTCTTCAAGGCTTCCAGGAGTCAGGAGGGCTCCAAAGAGCCCCACAGTGATGTATATGCCTTGGGCCTACCATGGCATGCAGGCAATATGTCTCTAGCTGCAAGGCCAAGATGTTTCTTTATACCACTCCATCGGAGTGGAAGTTTGTCACCAACCCAGTGTCTCAGAATAATTAATTTGGCTGTAGCAGAGACAAGCGACATGTGGGCCCTCTTAGTTTTGGTGGTACCCAAAGGAAAGAGATTAATTAGACAAACTTCAGGCGTAAACAAGGTTCCTAAGCCAAGGATAGGGTCAAGGATATTAGCGATAGAACGCCAAAAAGCCTGCACATAGGTGCATAGCCAAAGCATGTGATATAGGGTACCGACACCTCTCTTACACTTTACACAGAATGACGTTGTCGATGCCCCATATTTGCACAGCTGAACAGGAGTTATATAGATATTATGCATGATGTTGAAGTGCATTAGTCTCAGTCTGTCTTGCTTTATAAACCTGTACATAGCTAACCAGAGTTTCTTCCAAAGAGTAGGGTCCCTCCGAATCCCACTCCCTTTGACCAGTAATAACAAATCCCTGATGGTAGTCTAGAATCCCATTCCTGAAGAGTTTTATATAGGTTTGAGACTGAACGTGGTTGGGAGGCTTTATGAATAAGCGTGGAAAGGTCTCTGTCACTCCAACCTATCGGCACCACCCAGAGAAGAAGGAGGTTAGGGCATTGCTAACTTGTAAATATTTAAATATCTCTTTACCTGAGGCCCTAGGGACTTTGAAAATAGTCAAACGGAGCGTTTCCCTGCTTGACCAACAACTTGAGACTCTAGCATCATTTAATTAGCCAAAATGAGGGACAGTGGTGTTCCACCAATCTTAAAATGAGGGTTACCAATAATGGGCTGGTCAGACTAATAGTACCACTCTTACTGTCAGATACTTCTGTATCTGATGGAAGGCTTTAATGACCATCCTATTGGATTACCTCTAAAGACCTTGGGATAACCGATGGAGAAACGTATAATAGGGCCCTCAGAGAGCAATTAACCTGTGTCATCAAATGCTGCTCTATGTCTAACCACAGCGGTTCATATTCCTGATATCCAATCTCCCCACTTCAATGAGCTAATTTACTTATATGCTGCGCGACATAATAAAGAAAGAAGGAAGGGGCAGCCAAACCTCCTCTTAACTTTGGGGCCATCAATTTTAAATAAGATCTACAAACTCTTTTTTTCTTCCACACTAAAGTATTAACTGCACTTTGTAGTTTAGAGAACCATCTTTTCGGTAAATAAACCCCTAGCATACCCAGGGGATACATTATCCTCTGTAAAACGTTCATTTTAACTATATTGAGCCTCCCCCAGAGAGAAAAGGGGAGCAACCGCCACCTCTCCATATCCCCCATTATTGTATTAACTAAATTGCCAATATTATCTCTGGTAATAAAATTCAAGGCATTACAAATCTTGATTCCCAGGTATGTGACTGATTTTGCTTCCCAGGAGAGGCCAAGGGGAAGAAGTTCGGCCTTGTTGACTCTGCTGTTTAAAGGAAGTATCTTTGTCTTGGCCCGGTTCAATTTATAATAAGAAACTTTAGAAAAACTCTCAACCTCAGTTAGGGTAGCTGGAATTGAGATATCTGGTTCCTCGATATGCAATAGTATGTCATCTGCATATACCGAACAGGCGTACCTGGTATTCCCTACTTGGATTCCCTTTATGGCTGATTTCATTACATAGATACATAGATACATAGACAGTGTCGGCAGATAAGGGCCTATGGCCCACCTAGTCTGCCCATTTGAGCTTGTAAGTTCAGTTTGTTTTCCTAGAAGTCTATTTCCCCTTACCCCTGACCTCTAGAATTCCTTTATGTCTATCCCATGCATTCTTAAATCCCGTGATTGTTTCAGCCCCCACCACTTCCTCTGGTGTGGGTTCCACTTGTCCACCACCTGCTCTGTGAAGAAATTCTTCTCATGTTTCCTCTGAATCATCCTCCTCCAACTTCATCCCATGCCCTCTAGTCCTGAAACATCTTTTTCGCTTAAAATAGTGTTTTCTGCACTCTGTTCCTCCCTGTAAGATACTTGTATGTCTCTATCATATCCCTCTCTCCCCCCTCCTCCAGGGAGTACATGTTCAGTTCCTTCAACCTGTCTTCATAGGACTTGTGATGCAACCCATGCACCATCTTTGTTGCCTCCTCTGAACCTTTCTACTCTATCTATGTCCTTACGTGGGTATGGTCTCCAGAACTGTACACTGTACTCCTGGTGGGGCTCACTAGTGTCTTGTATAGTGGAATTATGACCTCCCTTTCCTGCTGGTGATGCCCCTGCCATACATCCCAGCATCCTATTTGCTTTACCTGATGCCTTGTCACACTGTTTCCTACCTTGAGGTCATCAGAGATGACAACCCCAAGATCCTTTCCTGCTTGGTGCATGCTATATCCTCACCCCCCAACTGATATATTGTGCCAGGGTTTTGTGCCCTATATGCATTATCTTGCACTTTTGCATTGAATTTCAACTGCCAAACCCTTGACCATTCTTCAAGTTTCTGCAGGTCCTTCTCATTCTGTCTACACCCTCTGGTGTGTCTACTCTGTTACAGAGCTTTGTGTCATCAGCGAAGAGTGAAATTCTGCCTTCTAGATCCTGTGCAATGTCACTGATGAAGATGTTGAATAGGACCAGTCCCAGCACTGATCCCTGTGGTACCCCACTGGTCACTCTTCCTCTGTGGAGTGACAGCCATTTACCACCACCCTCTGTGTCCTGCCACCCAGCCAGTTACCTACCCACCACACTACTGTCCTGCCCACACCCATATTCCCAGTTTGTGTAATAGTCTTCTATGTGGCACAGTGTCAAAGGCCTTGCTGAAGTCCAGATAGGCCATGTCCACTGCCCTCCCTGATCCACCTCCCTAGTCACCCAGTCAAAAATTCAATGAGGTTGGTCTGACATGACCTCCCCTGGTGAAACCATGCTGCCTTGGGTCCTGTAGTCCATTGACAACCAGATGTTCCACCAATCTCCTTCAGTAGTGCTTCCATGATCTTTCCCACTACCGAGGTGAGGCTGACTGGTCTGTAGTTCCCTGCTTCCTCTTGTTCCCACTTTGTAAGGGGACTACATCTGCTGTCCTCCAGTCTTTGGGTACCTCCCTGTTTCCAGTGATTGGCTGAACAGGATAGCCAGAGGTTCAGCCACCACCTCTCTTAGTTCTTTAAGGACCCTGGTGCACCCCATCTGGCCCCATTGCTTTATCAGCTCTTATTACTCTCAGTTCCTTCAGGACCCTTTCTCGTGTAAAGGGACTTGTGTCCATTTCTGCACCATTCTCACCCTTGTACTCCTTCAGACCCATTACCCCCTCTTCCTTAGTAAAGACTGAGCAGAAATACCTGTTCAATATGTCAGCTTTACTGTTGTCATCTCAACGGCTCCCATCCTCCCCTTCAGTCTCACTATCCGTCCCTTTGTCTTTTTTTTCACTTATGTACCTGTAAAAGGTTTTGTCCCTTACCCACTGATTTTGCAATGTGTTCTTCTGTCTGAGCTTGGCTTCCTTACTGACTTCCTGCCTCCCTTTGTTTCTCCTGGTACTTCTCCCATCCTCTTCTGCCTGTGTCTTTTGTATTGCCTGAATGCAATCCTTTTGCTTTCACTTTTTGCTACCTCCTTGAAACCATAATGGTCTCCTCTTCCTTTTCCTCTTGCTAACCTGCTTAATGCATAATTCTGTTGTTCTTATAATCCCATTTTAAATACTGCCCACTGTTCCTCAACCCCTGATTCCTGTCCCATTCCCTTAATGCCTCTTTCAAGTATCTCCCATTTTCCCAAAGTCTGCCCCTAAAATCCAGGATACGTGTTTTGTGTGGTTTGGTTCTGCTCTTTCTGTGATTTCAAACCACAATGACTGGTGGTCACTGTTACCCAGGTGCTCCCCACTGTTACCCCCATCACACTGTCCCTGCTTGTGAGCACAAGGTCCAGTATTGCCTTCTGCCGAGTTGGTTCCATGACCAGTTGTTTGAGGAAGGCACCCTGAAGGAGTCCAGGATAAATCTGCTCTTAGTTGATGCTGCTGCTGGGATGCTCCAGTCCACGTCTGGTATATTGAAGTCTCCAACCAGTACTACTCACCTTTGTCTGCCATCCTTGGATGGCTAGCATCAGCTCCCTATCTGTTTCTTCCTCCTGGGCTGGTGGTCTATAGACCATACCTGTGCGGATGGCTGGCCCCATTTTCCTTTCCAGCTTAACCCACAGTATCTCTCCCCCATTTTGTTCCTCCTGGATCTGTGTGGCCCTTATGTCATTTTTCACATACAGTGCCACTCCTCCTCCCTTCCTGCCTGCTCTGTCTCTTCTGAATATGTTGTAGCCAGGTATGGCCATCTCCCAGTCATGGTTCATTGCTAACCTGCGCAATAATGGTTCTAAGTATAAATTAAAAAGCAAGGGGGACAAAGGGCAACCTTGCCTCGTGCCCCGGGCTAAGTTGAATGAGGGGGACAAACCCCCTTTACACTTGACTCCTGGCCGAGGAATAGATATAAAAGATGTACCCATCTTGAAATTCTGTAGGCAGCCCAAATGATGTTAGGGTAGCGAATAGGAAATCCCAGGAGACCCTGTCGGGGCCTTTTCAGCATCGGCGATACTAATGTCGTTGGTGTTCAAATCCCTGGCAGATGCCAGGAGATGTAACAATTTTCTCAAGTGATCTTGAGAAGACCTACCTATCATGAATCCCACTTGCTCCCGGCTCACCAGCCTACCTATAACTTTTGAGAGTCTGTTTGCCAGGATTTTGGCCAATATTTTAACATCCGTATTTAGTAAAGAGATGGGGCGGTAACTGTCAATATATAAAGGATCTTTCCCTTGTTTTAAAATTAAAGAGATCGTGGCTTCTTGGAAACTAGGATCTGAAACCCCATTATCAAACCAATACATAAATACTTCCTTTAGAACAGGGTAATTACGAATGACAGGCTTTATAAAATTACTAGGCAAACCGTCTGGCCCCGGGAACTTATCTAAGGGCATCTGCTGCACAGCTTGCTGTATTTCAGTGAGAGAAATTGGAGCACTCAGAGATGCCGCCTCTGCATCTGTAATCTTAGGCAGGTTCACCGAGCTAAGATAAGAACTAATGTCGGCATCAGAGGGCCGTTGGGCTGGATCAACAGCATATAATCTTTGGAAATAGGTACCAAAGGCTTTCGCCATTTCCAAAGGGTCGGTACACACTTGACCATCCCTCCCAAGCAGATTCCTGTAATAAATTGCGAAGAGTCTAACTGACAGATACGCATAGCGAGCAGCTTACTTGCTCTTTCCCCTGCGTCTAGGTATCTAAGTTTAGTCCTTAGAAGGGCTAACTCCGCTCTTTGAGAAACAAGACCAGCATATTTGGTTTGTAATTGATAAAGTCTGGCCCAGCTTTCAGCCGTGGAGGCTCGAGACAAGCTATATTCTAAATCCTTAATTGAAACCAGAAGGGAGTCCAATTGAGCTCTTTGAGACCGAGCCCTCATGGAGGCCATTTTTATCAGCTCTCCCCTTAGGGAACATTTTAAGGCAGCCCAAATTAAATCATACTTAGCCACTGAACCCTGATTACTGTTGAGAAAAGTAGTAATGAAATCTACTATATGCCCCAGAGAGACCTCATCTTTCAGTATCTGACTGTTTAGCCTCCACTGGGGCGATCGTTTACTCCCTGCTCCCAACCAGAATTCCAGACTCACCGGGCATGACAGACAATACTGGCCGATATCTCCGCTCATGCCACCCCAGACATGGCAAAAGAACTTATAAGAATGTAGTCTATTCGGGAATATGTCCTATTGCAGCAGAGAATAAGGTATACTGTCGGGCTGTAGGGTTTAAGACCCGCCAGGCATCAACTAGAGCAGCATCTCTAATGAGATCTTTTCAGCTCTTTGTGCTGGAGATAACCCTCGCCTATCACGGCCGGATCTATCCAGATCCGATTGGAGCACTAGGTTCCAATCCCCTCCCAAAATAGTAAGTTTAGGTGGGTCGGACACTACAATACTAAGTAACCGCACAAAGAAGGATGGGGAGTCACAATTTGGGCCGTGTACTGAACCAAGAAGAACTGAATGGGATTCTAAAACACCATGCACAACAACATAACGACCTCGGATCCCAAATTTCTTGGCCCAATTTAAAGGAACATTTTTGCTATGAGATGACTGCCCTCCTTGCTTGAGGATCGTACCTGCCCCAAAACTTGCCCAACCCATGTTCTCTTAAAAGGAGAATATCTTCTCTCCTTAGGTGCGTTTCTTGTAGAAAGGCAATTTGCACCAGCAGCTGTTGCAGATGTCTTAATATGATTTGCCTCTTGACCCTATCCTTGGCTCCCTTAACATTCCAACTAATAAAGGTGTAATGACTGCCCATAGTCTATAATAGTGCAAAGTAGACAAAAAAAAACCAGAATACACAGACCGTCCCCCAGCGGGAAAAGCCAGGGTTCTGCTGAGAAAATGGAACAAGACCTAGCTTCAACTGGGATCAACAACCCCCAACAGTGTGTAGTCAAAACCCCCACCACCTCACCTAATATTCCAACCATTCCCCCAGAAGCAACAGGCCTATGAGCCCCCAACCCTAACAAAACCAACAACCCCCAGTTCAACACAACTGCACTCCCAAACCAGCTATGCCACATGATTAACATCATAGCAGTTCAAGCTCCACAGTCATACTCACCGGAGCCCCCTCTTCCATATTGTTTATTTTGAGCAACTGCGCCCTTAAGGATGCCCCAAAGCCCCACTAGGATTATTAACAACTATCAGTTAACTTCAATCCTGTGGAAACAGAATTTCAGTATAGTAAAGAATGGTTAAAGACCGGTCCATCAGTTCCAACGTCACACTGTACAATCCCCCGATATCTTCTAAAACTTTGTGCAGGGATAACTTGACTCCATATTCCTTCGCCAGACATGGAGCATTGAACAAATAGAGAGAAAAAAAAAAATTTTAATTTTAAATATGTGAATCTGAGGCTGGATTGACACTTTAACGTGCAGATGCCCCCATTTATCTAACTCAGTGTCACGTAAAAGGAAGCATCAGTGTAAAAAAGGCAAACACAATAACGGAACAGTTCAATTGCTAGAGTAATCTCTTAGGGTCCATTCCAAAAAGAAAAATCTGTCCTCGAGTGGGGATTATGGCGATAAGGCACTGTGCCCTCTGAGCTAATAGATGCTTGAGCCCAGACTTCGACTTCCTCATGGAACAGTTGACTGTGTAGTGTGCTCCACTGAAACAAACCAAGGTTCAGGTGGCTTTAAACAAAAGCAAGATACACAGCATCGACATGCATTCTGAGCCAAGGTATACACTCCTGCCTTTCACTTGAAGAGATCAGGGAAGATATTTTGGAGCTCTGGAAGGGCTTGTGCAGGCGATTCAAACGAGAACCACTTATCTTCTTTTTTAACCATCAGGATGGCAGGGTATTTGACCCTGAATGGCTTTGAGGCAGCAACCAGCTTAGAAACCAAAGGGTGGAATTCCTGTCACCGTATCCGTACTGAATGTGGAAGGTCCTGGGCAATGCGGATTTTCTTTCCTTCCCAAGTCACTTCACCGATGCTTCTAACTTTATCTAAGATATGTTGTCTATCCAGATAGTTCAAAAGCTTGAAAATAATTGGTCTGGGCTGGCCTTGAGCTGGGCGTGGACTCTGTGGGCTCGGCTCTATAATGTATTCTCCTCCGCCCGACAGGAAACCCAGCTACTTTATTGCAAAGCTTCTGTAGAAACTTGATTATCCCAATCCTTCTCTTTCTGGAATTCTAATATTATTAAATTATTCCGTCTGCTGCGCCTCCAGATCCTCTAATTTGTCTTCCAGTTTCTTCATCCTTGTTTCATATTAATCAACTCTAGCTCAGCTTTATCTTGCTTCCTTTCCAGTGAGACACTTTTAGTTTCAGAGTCATTGACCCTTCTTGTTAGCGACTCCACTGAGCCCTTGATTTCTTGCAAATCATCAGAAATAGAGCTATAGCAGACTGGGTGGCTGCATAATCTCAAAATCTTACCTTGATGAGAGGCAGCTTCCATGGTAGGCATCTTGACTATGCTAGCAGCCTGTTGCTTAGGCCGCTTGGCGGCCTTCTCCTTCTCTGGCATTCGCGGCGGAGAATGCCTTGGGAGCGCCTTCTTCATGTATGCTTCCATCTGCTGATCAGCCTTGCACACCGGGGATGAATTAAATCGTCTTTAGGTAGATCTTGCAGGAGGTTTCCGACGTGGAAAGCAGTTACTTAATTGTTAAATAAAAAGATGGGGACCGGAGCGCCGAGGAACCGCTGCCGTAGCCTAAGCTGCCATCACGTGACCTCCATAGGCATTGATAGTTATATTGCAGAACCCCTGTTTCATCTCTACCCCTCGATTACTCTGAGTTGGTTTATATTCCTTGCTTCTAAGGACAGTCTTTATTGATATGTTACAAAACAATCGGGGGGGGCACATAATTGTATTGTTAGACTGTTGTTATTAACAGGTCTTTAGTATATTCTGTTTGTACAGGGGACTGGGCTGGCTGGGTGGAGGAGGGCATTGTGGGTGTACTGTCCATCATGGACCATAATAATTTGGGAGAAGAGGCATGGGAGGGTGGGGTACAAGATGACAAATTATTGGTAGTTGTATGTTATAATAAGATGGGTTTGTTGGAGGGTAACAGGGACATGGAAGGGATGGGGTGAAGGGAAGATGGCACAGTATTTGTATGTACAAAGGTAGCCAGGAAGTTTCTATGTTTTGAGTTTTTGCGAGTTCCCCTTATAGGGACAGAAAGTCATAATGGCTAGGGACCTACGAATGATTTCTTGGAATATGAAAGGGGCCCGGCACAAAACTAAACAGTACAAAATATTAAAACACTTTTATTTCTTAGAAGCAGATATTATGTTTATACAGGAGTCTCATCTGTTAAATAGGGAAGCTATAGGTTTAAGACGTCAACAAGTAGGTCAGGTGTACTCGGCAGAAGGTACTATCCAGAGTAGAGGTAAGTGATCTTAATACATAGAACCCTGCCTTTTAAGTCTCTCTAAATCATCTCTGACCCTGAGGGTAGAGTTCTCTTAGTTAAAGGCCAATTACATACCTTGGACATTTTATTGGGTAGTATATATGGCCCCAACTCAGACACCCCCGTTTTTTTTTTGTACAAATTATGCAAGCTCTTGTTCCCTTTTTAAATATCCCAATAATTATTGGAGGATACCTAAACATAGCCTTTTATCCAACATTAAATAGGAGCATTTATTTCTTGAAAAGGCCTTTCGGGAACTCAGGGAATTAATAGATCATACGGGCTTCTGTGATATATGGAGAGTGCTACTCCTGAATAGGAGTGAATATTCATTCACATCTCATGTTCATGGGACTTCTTCCAGAATTGATTATATTTTCCTTTCAGACTCACTTATACCAGGGGTTTTGGATTCTTCTATAAGTGCTGGGCCTCCATCTGATCACGCAGTTGTAAATTGCTTGCTCACTTTGCCAACTCTCCCCAGTAAGGGCACTAGATGGAAATTTAATAATCAAATTTTGAGAGACACTAAAATGATTGAGTATATATCTAATCATATCACTCAATTTATTTCTGACAATCTCATCTCCACAACAGGTCCAGATGTGGTGTGGGGTGTGTTCAAAGCATATATGAGAGGGATTCTGATTAGTTTGACCTCATGGAGGAAAAAAGAGAAGGAAGCATGAATAGCTACCTTTCTTGCCCAGATTCATGACAGAGAATAAATACTCACCCCACGCTTTTCAGAACAAGAGAGACTGGAGTTAATTAAGCTAAGGGACTCTTACTTAACTTTCCTGGGAGAAAAGGCAGAGTTTGTAATCTTGAAAACCAAAGTGGTTTACACAGATCAGGGGGAGAAGGCAGGTCGCCTCCTTGCCCTGTGGGTGAAGCAGCAAGAATTGTCTAGATTAATTGCTTCTGTGCACTCTTTAAGAGATGACTCCCTTAAAATCTCCCCACAGGACATCCTGGAAGAGTTTTATAGTTACTTTAAGCAGCTTTATGACCCTATGGAACATCCTCCTTCTAAAGCTAAGCTAAGTCAATATCTGGAAGAGTCCCACCTATCTTCCCTTTCAGAAACACAGCAGACCCCTCTTATAGAAGAAATTTCCCAAGCGGAATTAGAAAGAGCTATTAAAAATCTCCCTTCTGATAAAACTCCTGGCCCGGATGGTTTCTCCTCCAATTTTTATAAAACATTCGCCAACCAATTAATACCACTTCTTCTCCCCTTATTCCGTTCTATTCTCTCGGGCTCAGTGTCAGATACATATTTGTTTGAGGCCTTAATTGTTTTAATACCCAAACCTGATAAACCACCTTATCTTATCCCAAATTATAGACCAGTTTCACTCCTTAATCATGACATTAAAATCCTTACAAAACTCCTAGCAGATTGGATGAATGCAGTTTTCCTCCCTAATTGGTTCTGAGCAGGTCGGTTTCATGAAGGGAAGATCCTCAGTGGATCACTTACGTACCCTGACTCATGTTTTCTCGGCTTCCAGGGATGCCAATTTTCCCACGGTGTTGGTCTCCCTGGATGCTGAGAAAGCATTTGATAGTGTCCACTGGCAATACTTGCTGGCTGCCTTGGGAGCATTTGACTTTTCAACAATTTAAAAACTGGGTTGGTTCACTCTATAAATTTCCTACTGCTAGGATATCCTGTAATGGTCTGATATCTGACTCATTTCCACTACATGTAGGGACAAGACAAGATTGACCATTATCTCTGCTGCTTTTTAATATTTATTTAGACCCCCTTATCTGTAGATTATCTGAATCCCATTGAGTTCAAGGAATTCTCCTTTATGGTCAAGTGGTTAAACTCTCTGCATATGTAGATGATATTTTGCTTCAACTCCAAAACCCAGTCACCTCCATTCCAGCCATGCTTCACATTATAGATGGATTTAGTCTGGTTTCTAATTATAAGTTGAATCTGGAGAAAACTACAGTTTTTCCACTTAATCATAAAGTGCTCAAGAGGGATATCTCTGCTCTCGGTCTTTCTTGGAAAGTGCACTCCATTAAGTACCTAGGGCTTTTTCTTACCAGGAGTTTAATTTCTTCAAGGCAACTTAACTTGGACTCTTTGGTTCATGTGATCAGTCAGAATTTAAAGAGATGGTCCATTATCCCTCTTTCCCTATGGGGCTGCATTAACCAAATAAAAATGAATGTCTTCCCCCGCCTTTTTTATCCTCTTAATTTGTTGAATATGTGGCTCCCTATTAAGTGGTTTAAAAATGTTCAGAGTATTATTACTAATTTTATTTGGGCAAATAAAAAATCTAGAATGGCATTTTATAAGTTTGCTGCCCCCAAGATAAAGGGAGGCCTAAGACTTTCTCATATTAGGTTATATTATCTAGCCAGTCATTTAAATAAATATTTGAGATGGTTATGTGTCGATGATATCCAACCAACTGCTAATTATACTCCTGTCTGGCTTAAAATTGAACTGGCATATATTAAGGATCATGGCCTTTCTCCCTCAGCCTTGTTATGTATTAAACCTGGTTCCCTTCCCAGAGCCCTTCATGGTTCAACAGTAGAAACTTCTACCAACATTCACCAACAATTGTGTGCCCTACTGAGGTATGACAACATCTCAGATACAGTGCAAAGCCTAAAAGGCAATCCAAAGTTTTTAATTGATGGCAAACTTCTTTGGGATAGCTGGCTTCCACAGCTTAAGGAAATTCAAATTTTGCATCTAATTGGAGACTTTGGAAATTGTCTCTCCTCATCACAAATTATGAATAAATTTCTTATTCCCCGGAATAATATCTTTAAAGTATTACAGTTACGTCATCTTCTGATACAGGTTATGGGTACTCCCCCCACCATGGTTACAAAGTTAAGCCCGCAATTGGAGCTAGGGCAGTTTGCAGGTCTTTCACAGGCAGTCTCTAAGATATATAATAAGCTTTATACTGTAACTGGTGTTATCTTAATACCCTGTGTCCTGTGACATATTGGTCTTCGCTCTTTCCGGACAGTAATTTTGATTGGGACCTGTTGTGGAAAAAATGTTATCAATTCCTACTTCAGGACAGACTCCATCTTATGTAGTTTAACATCTTACATAATATTTATTATACTCCTCAAAAACTAGCCAGATTAGGCATAACTGAATCCCCTCTATGTACGCATTGCTAGCAGGAAGAAAGTGACTTGCTCCATATTTTCTGGAAATGCCCCAATTTGGAATACTATCAAACAAAAGACAGACCCACTTTTGGGCTGACAGATTTATTCACTGCAGAGATATGCCTTCTTGGGGACTTTTTGGTCATAGATGTTCTTAACAGAAAGTATTATATGGTTCTAATTGCTTTATCACTCAAAAAGATTGTCCTAAGGCATTGGAAGGACAGTATTGAAATTACTTATGTTGAGTGGTTGCAAGAATTCCTGGCCAACCTAAGAACAGAGAATGTCATAGCCAATCTTCAGAATAACACCAAGATGTTCAATAGAATATGGGGCCCTGTATTGGCTTTATATTCCCTTCAAGATACTGGGAACCTTTTGGTTTCACCTACCTCTGCTGGGGTATGAGCTCTACTATATGCTGTGCAGGGTTGGGTGGGTAGGGTGTGGTAGGTGGTGAGAATGAAACCAGTATGTATTACTTTATGTATGTTCATGTTATGTATTTCTCATCCTGGCTTTATTCTCTGTATTGTAAAACTTAAATAAAGTTTGAATGGTAAAAAAAAAAGTTAGAGGACCTTGGGTTAGAGGAAGGGCTCATCAGGTAGACTGGGAGCTGTCTGGGGGGAAGAAAGCAGAGGGTAGTGATCAGCGAGGTCAAACTGGGAGGGGGTTATAAGTGGGGTGCCAAAGGAGTTTGTTCTGGGTATTGTCCTATTTAATACGTTCTTTAGCAATATAAGGGAGGGAACGGGAGCAAAATGTCTCTTTAAGTTTACAAGATGCTCTGCAGCAGAGTGGACAGCACTAGGGTGATCTGAGGACCTTAGAACACTGAAAATCTAGACTAAAATCTGGCACTTGAAATTCAATGCCTAGAAGTGTAATTTGATGCACACTGGCAAAAAAAAAAAACACTGACTACCGACAGGAGGGGTCCAGATAGCCAAGATGATGGAAGAAGTGGACCTGAGGTTATCATAAGTAACAGTTTCTAAACCTCAGGTGTGCAACAAAGCAACAAGGATGCAAGCTGTAAATTGAGGGATTTTGACAGCAGGAGGAGGGAGATGATATTGCCATATACAGGTTCCTGGTTGGTTCCCACATAAAACACTGTGCCCAGTTCCGGAGTAGAGATGTGAATTTTTATTCCACTGAGGAAGTAAGTGTGAATCTGCTGAAATTCACAATTTGCATAATTTACAAATTCCTGGTACTTGCACCAACTTTGCCTGTGGATATTTTTAAATTATTGAAACTTTAACCCCCCCCCACCACCCACTGGGCCATAAAACTAACCCCCACCCAAAAAACCTATAGAAACCATGACACCTCCTCCCACCCATCCAAACACAAAGTTGATCCAAAAAGGAATCTTACCCCCATCCATGCATGAAATGCACTACCCCTGCCTCTCCTCACCCAAGCCCCACTGCTTTTATCAAGCACATCATGATACCCCCACCCACCCAGTCACAGTGTGTCCAAAAATTAATCCTTACCCCCAACCACACACCAAATGCATTCCCCCGCCTCCCCTCAACCAAGTCCCACTGTCTTTCTCAATCACACCAACTCCCCTATCTAACAATACACTGTCCCCACCACCCTCCTTCACCCACCAGCACCCACAAAAATCAAGCTGCAATGAATAAAATGGTCTTCCAGTGCAGAGAGTCTGCTCGTTCAGTGTCCATATTGCAACGGTGCAAATACATGAGTAGTGATAACTTTGCTCCTAGTAAAACCTGACTGGCTGAAAATTCCCCCTGCCTTGACTAAATTCAGTAAGAAAGAGAAAATGAAAAGGAGGAAGCTAAATAAGTTCGATTCACCCCCCCCCCATTTTCTCTTCCTAATACATTACACCATAAATTGTATGATACTTTCTGCAGCCAACTTTCTTTGTTTTGAGCACTTCCTTGTCCCAGTAGCCATATAGCCATAAAAAACAAACACTTCATATCCCTGTCCCTGGCAACATGCAGTAAAAAGGAGGAGGAAGTAGAATATGTTTGGGTCCCCTTTCTGCTCATTTTCTCTTTTTACTGCATTACATCATACATAGCTAAGTAGGTCAATTTCTGTGGCCAGCTTTCCTTGCTTCAGGCACTCCCTTACTGCTATACTTATGCAGCCATAAAAAGCAAGCACTTCAGATACCCCCCTTATCCTCCCCCCCAAATTTTACAACCCAGGAGGATTTAGTTTAATTAATATGAATAAAAAAATAGTCTGCCATGAGTGTAATGGAAGATAGGGAAATGGGAACTGAAAGTGCACTGTGTTAAGGACAGGTATGAGAGTGCAGGGTTGGCTGTGGAGTTGGATGTTTGGCTGGGTAAGGGTTTTCTGGGGAAGCAGCAGAAAGGTCATGTCAGACAAATCTAATTGATTTCTTTGACTAGGTGACCAAAGTAGTAGACCAGGGAGGGGCTGTGGACATAGCCTATCTATACTTTAGCAAGGCATTTGACACAGTCCCACACAAAAGATTAATAATCAAATTAACCAGCCTGGGAGTGGGTCCCAGGGTGGTAGCCTGGGTAAAACATTGGCTAAACAATTGGACACAGAAGGTAACTGTAAATGGAGTCCACTCTGAAGAAAGAGGGTTACTAGTTGGGTACCGCAGGGTTCAGTACTGGGTCCAGTCCTTTTTAATGTCTTTATAAGTGACATTGCAGAGGGACTGGAAGGAAAAGTATGCCTCTTTGCAGATGACACAAAGATCTGCAATAGGATCGATACACAAGGAGGCATGGAAAGGATGAGAAGGGACTTGGCAAGGTTGGAGGAATGGTCAGACATATGGCAGCTTGGATTCAATGCAAAGAAGTTCAAAATAATGCACCTGGGAAACAAAAACCCAAAGGTAGATTACACAATGGGGGGAAGGTAGTAACAACAACAAAAATGGAAAGTGACCTGGGTGTAATCATATCAGATGACCTTAAGGTAATCAAGCAATGTGAGAAGGCAGTAGGGAGGGCTGAGGGGATACTGGGATGTATAGGAAGAGGCATCACCAGTAGAAAACAGGAATTTGTTATCCCTCTGTACAGACAGTTGGTGAGACCCCATCTGGAGTACTGAGTCCAGTTCTGGAGACCCCATCTCCACAAGGACATAGACAGGATGGAGACAGTCCAGAGGAGGGCAACTAAAATGGTGCAGGGTCTGCAAGGGAAGCCATATGAGGAGAGACTAAAGGAGCTTAATATGTATACCCTTGAGGAAAGGAGGGAGAGGGGGGACATGATAGAAATGTTTAAGTACCTCAGTGGAATCAACAAAGTCCAAGAGGGTAGCATCTTTCAGAAAAAGAGTTGTGCAAGAAAAAGGGGACACAATTTGAAGACAGAGGGGGAATGGCTCAGGGGCAATGTGAGGAAGTATTTTTTCACAGACAGGGTGATAAATGCATGGAACAGCCTTCCTGAGGAGGTTATGGGGTCTAAAACTGTGGTAGAATTCAAGAACACATGGGACAGACATGAGGCAATTTTTGTGGGGGGGCGTAGGAAGAAATAGGCGGTTGGTTAAATAGGATCTGCTGCTTATCCTATAGGTAGGGAAATGGGCATACTAGGTGGGCCAAGCGGTCCTTATCTGCTGTCAAAGTCTATGTTTCTATGTTTCTAAGCCAAGAAGAAGATTTTTCACCATGGTGTTAAAGAGATTTTCCAGTTTCCTGTAAAAAAAATTCTTTGACATCAGCAGAACTCAAACCTCACAACAATCCCCAAAAATATAAATAAGAATATTCCATTACTTACTATTAAACAATTTTCATGGAAAGAGGTTCTTTGCCCTTTAGATTTAATTTGCCCTAGCTTCTGTTCGTGCCCTGAAAGTACTCATAATCATTTGCTTGTGACATCAGAATTATTTTCAAGGCAACAGATTATTTGCAGTTAATCATTTTTACTGAGAAAAGAAATACAGACATAGAATACACAACAAAATACACATAGATACAGAATTTTCAACAGTAAACAACATATGTTAATAGCAGAGTTATATTCAACATGAAATAGGCACCTATAGTGTGAGATACAGTATAGTCAGTAACAATAGCAAGGAAAGCCAGTATGTGTTCCCTGCACCTATAGTCCATCAGAACAGGAGGAACATTGCTATGTTTTGAGAAGCTGGAAGGCATATAGCAACTACCCAGTCCTTGACCCTGGACCCCCTCCCCTAGAGACAGCTATCAAGGAAGGCTGTAGGGAACTATGTCCTTCCATGGAGGCTGAACAACAGGATGGGGGTGGGGGAAGTTTCTAACATGCCTCTTGGGGCTATAGTATATCTTAGACCCCAGGCAGAAGAGATTTGGGGTCCAGCCTGCAGAAGGGAGAGGACAGGTATGGTGACCAATAGGTATAACAGGACTCAAAGGATCTACTAGCCAGACACAATGGTCTTGTTAAGGTGGCCAGGGATGCTATCATGGTTCTCCATTCTTATGCATTGGAGACCTCGGTCATCCTCCACTTTTGTAAAAGGAGTCATTTCACGTCAATCCCAGCAGGCATCAGTCAGTGCACTGGATGGCTGATACATGGTACTGCCAGGTGGAGGGATCCCAGGAGTAAGGTCTGCAGGGTTATAGTATAAATTGGTCCAAGCACCCTATTACAGTCAGCTTGCACTGCCACCCAGAAGACTGTATGACTGGACAGGATCACATGATATGGATCAAGGAGCCTCCTAGAGTCCCACATCTCCAACAGTGGTCATTGCTCATCAACCCCATTCAGTGAAGCTTTGCCAGGGTTCTATACCAATGATGGAGAAGCTTATTCTGTATTAATAAACTGTCTGGGTAAGATTTGTGAGTCCCCCGTCAGGCACTGGCCCAGTGCTTGGCAGGTATGGGGATGTTTAGAAGTGTCTTTCACCTTTGTTTAGCCACCTCCACTTGGTCTGGTATGACATCCATAAAGCAACTCTACACCCTGCCTGCATGTTCCTTAGCATATGTACACCAAACTGTGTAAACAGTTCAGATTCTGTAATCTGTGGAGTGATCACGTTTAAAACAGAGATCATTTTACTCTTTAGCTGCAGATATCTCAAAAAATCTTTATGGGCCAAGGGATACCACGAGCACAGACTCTCAAAGGAGTCAATGTGGAGAGTCCCCAGTATGAACAGATCCTTAACACTTTGTATCCTCATGTCCAGCCATGACTACCAACAGAGTGGTTAACGAACCATGAATAGGTTTTTGGTTACCCCATAGTGGTGACCAGTGCACTGGAGATAAGGGTAGTTTTGTTAGCCAGGAGAGTTTGTGCCTGGTCTCAGTAAAGGCATGTATGGTGAGCCATTAATGGAGATGTTGAGGGATTTGACTATATAAAACAAGTGAAGGGGAAAAACCCACACACAATTCCCATTCCATATGTAGCAATAGTGGTATCATTGGATGAGGTGCCAATATCCATTTGATTGTGCCCCAAGGGAAGCTATGTGATAAGCAAACAACTGTGGCATGTTCCAACCACTCTGCCACCTGTGGGAGCAAAGCTTAAACCTGCCATGTCATGGGGGTTTCCCCTCCCACAAGAAACTTCCTGAGAGTATGTCAGTTTTCAGAAACCACACCCTGGGGACATATGCTGGCAAATGTGACAGCCTACAAAGGAATTAAGGCATAGGCAACATTTTCAGAGCCGAGACCTTACTGGTCATTGACAGATTTAGTTTGAGCCATCTTTCTCAGCCCTTTTTCAAGCGTGCCAACAGCTGGAAAGTGGAAGGATCTAAGTTTGAACTGGTTCATTTTTAGGCCAGGCACCCCTGAAAATCTTGGCTTAGGTTCAGGTTCAGACCAACACCCATTGGGGCATCAACAAAGAGCACAAGCAAATCATCAGCATATACTTTTGTTTTGCATACAGTATTTATTTGGTGATGATGATAAATTATTTATTTATATACATGATACAGTTTGTTAGGGTAAAACCCTATTTTCAACAACTACCTGTATGATTACAAATACTTCTATTCATTAAAACATACATTACAACACTTAAGTACACAATTACACATTGGGAAACAGCAAAAAGGTTATGCATAACAATTACATACATAGCTTACATAGAAACATAGAAACATAGAATTTGATGGCAGATAAGGACTGCTTGGCCCACCCAGTCTGCCCATTTCCCTACCTACTGGATAAGCTGCAGATCCTAGTTAACCAGCAGCCTACTTCTTCCTACCCCACCCCCTAGAATGGCCTTATGACTGTCCCATGCATGCTTGAATCCCACCACTGTTTTTGACTCCACAACCTCTCCAGAAGGCTGTTCCTTGCATCCACAACCCTCTCTGTGAAAAAATACTTCCTTAAATTACCTCTGATCTGCCCCCCCATCTTCAAATTGTGCCCCCTTGTGCCCCATAGCTTAATTTTTTTTTTGTCTCCTGAAATTTAGGAAAGTATTGTATAGACTTTATATCATTTGGCAACTCATTCTAGGCCCTTGCAATGATTGTTTGTAGTGTTGCATCTCCAAAAGTATTATATGTCCTGAATAGTAGCAAATTTAACATATTGACTCACAAATTGTACTTTTTGTTTCCCATTATTTTAAGTTTTATCAGATGCTGCAGTGGTTGTAGCTCTTTTGAATTTATGAGTTGATAACAGTAGGACAACCATAGTTATAATATTTTTCCTCTAGCCTTAGGCAGTCCATAACCTGGTAGATTTTACAATGGTGTGTCCCATATACACTCCTGGTTGCAAATTTTGTTATTTTGTAGTACATTTGATCACTTTACATGAAACTGATCTCATAGTATTTCTTTATACTAAGGATCCATATTCTGGGACTGGAATTAATGTTTTTTTTTACTGTATTTACCCTTGTTTCTTTAGTGAAGCAATTTGATACCAGTCTCAATGCACCCAGTTTCTGGTTCAATTTTTTAATTGTTTGATTCACATGCTCTTCATATGTCGTTCTCTCATCTATCAGAACCCACCAATATTTGTAATTCTTTACACTGAGTATTTGTGACCCATTACTGAATTTAATAGCCAATTCTCCTTTTTGATTTAATTTGCTTTCAGATAGAAAATGGATACATTGAGCTTTTTATCTTATTTATCAGGAGACATGATTTATTAAACTAGGATTCCATTGAGGTCTCATCCTCCTGTAATTTTTACTCCATTGAGGCGTGACTGTCAGTGGATGCCACCAGAACACTGTTGTCTGCGTACAGTCAGGAATCGCTGTTGCCCATTTTCTTAGTCAAGTCATTTACATATATGTTATAGAGCAGAGGGCCCAAAATGGAACCCTGTGGTACTTCTCTTTTTACATCCTTCATTTGTGACACATAGGGTCCATACAACACACATTGCTTTCTCTCTGACAAGTATGTTTTAAACCATCGCAAAGGCTTCATATGTACCTCAGTCCCATATAATCTTTGTAACAATATCCGATAGTCAACTAAGTCAAAGGCCTTACTGAGGTCCGTGAATACTGTCCCGGTGTCCATGCTTAGATTCAGTACAATTTTATTTCAGTTGCCATATTTGTCCTTGTAAGAACAGATCCAGAAGCAAATGGTTTGATACCTTTTATTGGACCAACATGTTACAAAAACAACAAAGGCACTTTGTTGTTTTTGTAACATCTATGTTGGTCCAATAAAAGGTATAAAACCATTTGCTTCTGGATTTGTTCTCAGATTCAAGGAAGTTGTTACTAGATTATTAAAATCAAGCAGGGCAGTGTCTGTTGACCTCCCCGCCCTAAAACAATACTGGCCATCAGACATCAATCCATTTTGTTCCAAATATTGGCAGAGTTGTTTATGGACCAATCTCTCCATGACCTTAGATAAGATTGACAGCAAGACAATTGGTCTATAGTTTGTAGGTGATGTACCCCCTTTCAAGTTAGGGACTATTTTGACCTCCTTCCAAATATCTGGGAAAATTGAACTACACAGGCTTCATTTGAACAAGTATGTTAATGTAGGGGCCAGGATATCTGCCCCCATTCTCAGGAATCTAGGTTCCACACCATCTAGGTCCCTTGCATTATTTATTTAAATTTTTGTAGCTCTTTCTCTACTTCTTTAATTGTCAACTTTTTAAACCTGAAACACAATCTACGTTGTTCTCTGTGTGTTTCCCTTTTTTCTAATTCTTCTTCTTTATGACCTCATGTAGTAAAATATTTGATGTTTTTGTAATAGGTGCTTGTATTTTCAGATCTGGTAGTTCTGTGAAATATGAATTTAATATTTATGCTTCTTTATTTTGCTCCTCAATCAGTACATTATCATTTAGCAGGTTTATTGGGGCCCTCGTATTTACTAGTTTTTGTAAATTCTTGACACAATTCCAGAATTTCCTCGGGTCCTTTGCTTGATCTATGCCTTTCTTATGATACTGTTTTTTTGCTGTCCTTATTTCCTCAATACATTTATTACACCATTTTTTTTAAATTATGCTGAAACTATGGGAACAACAATGGGCACCAGGATGACTCCACAGTACGCTAATCTCTTTCTGGCCAATTTGAAGGAGGACTTTTTAAGGCACTGTGAAAACAAATCACTTACTTACATCTGTTACATTGATAATTCATTTATAATTTGGACAGAAGGCACCAACACACTTAAGGAGTTTCATCAGGAACTTAATAATCTCGACCCAGCCTTAAGCTTTCCCTGGAATATTCTGCCACCAGTGTTAATTTTCTGGATACCACTGTCACCATCAAGGATGGAACCCTACACATATGCATTTATAGGAAACCAACAGACAGATACACTTACACATTAAAAGTAATCACCCGAGTCACACAAACAAAATCTGTCATGTATAGTCAAGCACTTCAGTACCACCATCTCTGTTCAAATGAGGAAGAAAGAGATAGACATTTAGCTATGTTGAAAAACACCTTTATTGAGCAGGGACAGTCTCCCAGAGAAATTGACAAAGCAGTGGAACATGCTACACAAGTACCAAGAGAACACCTACTGCAATATAAAGAAAGGACCACTACTAACAGTTTACCCTTAGTAGTCATGTATCATCCTGACCTTGAACTTCTATGTAAGATTATTAATGACCTACACCCCATAATCAGTGAGGATGAAACCCTTAGTTGTATTTTTTAAGAACTGCCATTACTATCTTTTAAACAACCACCCAATTTAGCCAACCAGATTATTAGGAGTAAACTTGAACCTGAACAGAATTCCATGACATCATATGGCATACAGCCCTGTAATAAATGCAGATGTAAATCTTGTGAGCATATTTCAACTTCAGACTGTGTGGTTACCTCACAACACAGACAATTCAGAATATTGGGTAATTAGACATGTACATCAAGCAATGTTGTTTATCTTATTCAATGCAGGAAATGTCCTTGCACAAGGTTTGGTGGGGAGATGAAACAACAATTCTGCACTAGAATGACTTCACACAGGTATGATATTAATAGGAAGATGACTGGCAAACCAGTGGCACAACACTTTTCTCAGGATGACCACTCAATCTCAGATGTGTATGTGATGGTCTTGTAAGGACATTTCAACAGTACACGACAGAGACGAGCTTCTGAGATCAGACTTATGTTACTTCTTAACATGGTGGAAGATGGCTTGAACATTGATGTTGGATATATGAGACATTACACATAAACTTACATGGATCTTTACTTCAAAGGATGGACAGTACATATTTTAGGTTTTCAGTGAGCCTTGGACTTTGACTCTTATATTTATACAGACCCTCTTAACTGGTTATCTACAGGTTGGCCTCTCACATTAGTATTGTGTGAATGTGTGCATGTGTGTGTGTATGTGTATGTGTGTGGGTTTGTGAATATGTTTATGTGTGTGTTGCAGGGGTAGAAGTGTGGCACATTGAATTTTTAATATGGGTATTTGAGATGGGTGGTTATGTGGGTATAGTGGATGTGAATATTGTGGTGATATTGAGATAAACTTATGTTCAGGTACATGACATTATGTTGTTATAGTGGCTAGGACTTAGGACTCATATTATAGTAGATATTTACTTATTTCTGCTAGTTCTGTAGTTTGAGTATATACTGTTATGTTTTTACATTCTGTACTTATTAGGATGCATTGTTTCATTTACTTGAGGGTTCATGACAGGTGTAATTTCTTTTTGGGTAACTGTTGTAGTGATGGGTGTAATTGTTGGTGTATTAGGATTCATGTACATATATTTCATTTTAAGTAGTTACTCCCCCGGGTGGGTTCATTCCTAAGAATTTTTGTTTAGATTCCTTGGACTGTTTCTATATATGTATTATTTCAATTATACACTGACCATTTATTGAAATCTGCACATATCAGGCTGCATTGTTTCAATTTCTTGGGGGTCCTTGACTTGCACTTACACTGACAATTGATATCATCTTGTATAAAATCATGTTACAACACTGAAGGCCTTAACGTTTCTAGAACATAATAGCTTGTTAAGAGTATGTTGGGAATATATCTCTAGCCAGTTGTACTTTCATCAGTGTGATACACTTACTCACTTTGAGTAAATATCACTTTCATCATTCTATATGCCATATAAAGATAATTTCTGATGTTGTATTTTTGGGGCTTATTTTTTATTGTTTACTTGCTAATATGTTACATTTTGGCATGCAATTGTTTTCTCCAGGGTCATCTTATTGTCATAGGCTGTACTCATAAACAGAGTTCTGAGCAGAATTGAAGCTGGCTTTTACTGGTGTACTGCTACCTCACTCTTGAAGTATATGTCTTTGTGAGGTTTCTTCAATTGACATATAATTTAGAGACTAGAGAATCTTAGTGTTTTGTTATTCATTAGACTGATACACGGTATAATATCTGTGGCTAGAACTCTCTGCCTGCTGTTATTTCTGGGCAACCTTTGACCTTTTAGTTTTGTTTAACTGAAAGCACACTTAAGATATTCAAGCTCTCCAATGCCACTTTAATTATGTTCTGAAGGCCTGTTTTAAATCAATCAGAATTATTTCTCTTTTTTTCTGCATGTTCTAAGTGTTAATAATATGGGATTTTCTAAATAACTCTCATTAGGCTTCCAAAGAAGGACTTGTTGGTCCAAAAGCTAAAGCTCTTTGTTCTTTTTGTAAAATCCGTGTTGGTCCAATAAAAGGTATCAAACCATTTGTTCTGGATTTGCCATTTTTAAAGATATTTCAATCTTCCTGATGCTCAGTTTTTCTGGATTTTTTTCCATAATCTACCTTTAATCCATATATGTGTTTTGATCTTGTCTGTAATCCATGGCAGGTTTTTATTGTCTACTTTTTGAGTATCTTGGGTGCGTATTGATTAATTATTTGCATCAATGAGTTTGTGAAATCTTGGACAGCCAATTTCAAATCTGGGATTAGTGTTAATCTATCACATCTTACTTTTAATAGGCTCTCCCTATATACTTTTATGTTAAAATGTTCTAGGTTTGTTACCCAGTAGGTTTCAGCCACATTTATAATGGGTTTGCTACAATTCAATATATATTTTGTTGGACAGTGGTCTCCCATGTTCAGCGGCATTACTCCTGCATAGTTTACCTCTATGTCATGTGAAACAAACATTAAGTCTAAAACTGAGTCTTGGTCTGTATTTTTGTACTCCTAGTTGGATTCTGAATTATTTGCCTTAACCCCAGGACTTCCATATTCTCTCCTAAACTCTGTCCCCTTGTTTGCAACCAGTTTGCATTGAAGTTGCCGATCAGGAGCATCTTTGAACCTTTAAATCAATCAATCAAAGTCTTTATTTAACCAGGTGATCACCATTGAGCAAGCTCATTTTTGAGGTGGACCTGGGTTTGTTAACAAAGAACAAGGGACAATATACATGGGATGTAACACACAAGAAGAAAGTAATAATACAAATAACATGAGATGCAATAATACAGTATATACAAAGTATCAGCAGGTAGCATTGACAGTAGTATATGTTTGGAACAGAAGATACAGCTAGTTTTGGGTAGGACACAATTTTTCATAAAATAAAGAAATATACATATCAGGTGCACCGAACACAAATAAAACCTAATATAAAAAGATATATAGTGATACGGTATGGAGAATTTAGAGCTGGAACCAGGGTCAAAGGAATGTGGAAGGAACAGATATGGGGGTAGAAAAAGGGGAGAGGGAAGAGTCAATTTTAGATGTGATCAGTCTTTTAACAGTAGTAATTAGAGTGTGCTTGGACTTATAGGAGTCACTATTTAGGGTAGACAGGCACATGACTCCTTATTATGATGTAGATATAGAGATTTAAAAGCTGCTAGGCTGATGGGGTGAGTTAATTTCAAAGCTTTTTTTGCAGCTTGTTCCACAGTTGAGGGAGAACAAAGCTGATGGCTGCTCTGCCAATGCAAGATTTTGCTTTGTAAACATAAAAGTAGATATATGATGTGCTTCTCAGAGCATACTTCCCCAGAGTGCACAAAGGTAAACAGACAGAGATATACTGGGGCAGTTTATTTGAGATAGCTTTGTATGTCCAAACAGCAGCATTTTTTTGCCATCTGTAAGCAAAGGATGACCATCCCTCTGCCGTGTACAATGCACAGTGGTGGGTTGAGTATGGAAGACCCGTGATAAATCTTATGGCTCTGTAATGAAGTGTATCGAGTTTGGCTGGGGTACCTGCAGGTCCCTTACTATACAGAAAGTCTGCGTAATCCAATAGGGAAAGAAAAGTAGTTTGAACCAGTTTCAGTTTAGCGTCTCTTGTGAGGAGATTATTAATCCTAAAGAACAGACCAAGTCTTTGTCTAAGTTTCTTTGCCAGTTCTTCTAAGTGATCTGTGAAAGTAAGTCTATGGTCTAACCAGACCCCCAGGTACTTGAACTTTGGTACATAGTCCAACTGCTCACCTAGAATTGTAGTGATCTGTGGGAGTGTCCCAGCAATTGCAGGATTTATTGCATTTTCGAGAGGAACATTGCTTCAGTTTTTTTTTTTGCATTTAAGAGCAGTTTCTGGTTTATAAGCTGATGTTGCAGCAGATTAAATTCATTTTGAAGGGCTTTATAGGCCGCTTCAGTTGTGGGGCTACTAGCATAGAGTACCGTATTATCTGCGAATAGGTGTATTTGTGCTTCTTTGATGGGGGCATCTATGTTGTTAATATAAATGGTGAAGAGCAAGGGACCAAGAATGGAACCTTGCGGTACACCCCTCAATAAGGGTTTTGATGGAGAAACTTCCTCTTCTGCCTTTACTTGTTGAAGTCATCCTGAGAGGTAGTTGGAGAACCATTTAAGGGATAAGGAATCCAAACCAATGTTCCGGAGGGATGACAAAAGCAGTCTGTGATCAATGGTATCGAACACCTTGCTTAGGTCCAAGAAAACTGTGCAGACAAAGTTTGTTTGTCTAATTCAAGCTGCCAGTCATTTGTCACCTTGGCTAGAGCAGAGATTGTACTGTGCTGTGCTCTAAAACTGGATTGTAATGGGTTGAGCAATTTTTCTGATTCCAGGTACTTCTGAAGCTGCAAGTTCACTATTTTCTCCAGCATCTTTGACAGGATTGGAAGTAGGGAGATTGGCCTGTAGTTATTGAGGTCAGTAGGATCTCCTGACTTAAACAAATGGACCACAAGTGCATTTTTCCAAATGGGCGGTAGGTCACCCTGGGACAAGGATAAATTGAAGAGATGAGTAATTGGGACTGCGAGGACACGGTAGCCGACCTTTAAGAAGTACAGGTCAATGAGGTCAGCCACAGCACTTTTCCTAATGTCTAGCTGAAGGAGAAGATCTTCGACTTCTTTTAGGGAGGTAGGCTGCAGAGAGAAGGATGGTCTGGGATTGGGTTTTTCTTGTGTATCCAATCTAAGTTGTTGGTGGAGGATATTCGCAGGAGAGGAGTCAAAGGCTAGCCCTGCAGTGGCAAAATGATTATTGAGAGCATTGAGGATAGACGGTCTGTAAGAGATGACAGTATTGTTGATCAATAATTTAGTAGGTAGGGAATTTACTGTGGTGTGACCTTCAATGTCTTTGATAGTCCTCCAGAATTTGGAGGCATTTCTTGAGCAGCTGTCCTGCTGAGAGCGGTAGAAATTAGCACTGGCTTCTCTGACCATTTTGGTGCAGAGTTTCCTCACCCTCCAGAAAGAATTTCAGTCATTTATTAAATTAGTTTTCCTAGCAGTTCTCCAGAGTACATCTCTACTCAGCAAAGCATCTTTCAGGTCTTCTGTAAACCACCGACAGGATTTGTTTCTGGCACAAACCTTTACTATGGAAGCATACTTGTTGAGAGCCCCAGCACAATTTCTGAGAAAATATCATAAGCCGTAGTCAGGGACTTTACTATATCTAATAATTTCTTGGCCAGAAATTCAAAGTGTTTCAGACTTGTTCGGGGGCATCAATCACTCAGATTGTTATTCTGGTTGCTAATTTTTCTGCCAATAAACAATCCATCCCTTCCTAATTTTCAGAAAATATTGTTCTGAATGTTCCCAGATGTCCTTGATATGTAACATTATCCCTCCACCCCTACTACCCCTGTCTACTCTTTGAGATCTATGTCCTGTTATCTGTATTTCACTATTTCCAATGCCCCCATGCAACCATGTTTCAGACAGTCCATGGATATTGTTTTTCTCTTTATCTACTCAGATCCTAAAAACATCTATTTTACATGCCAAACTTGTCATGTTTTCATGTATAATCTTTCATTCTTTTACATTTTTAGTCCCAGGGTTAGATTCAACATCTCCACTTAATGCTAGCAGAATAGCCAGAGATAAGCCATTTAACCTTGGTCTACTCCTAATCATTCCTGTTTTTAATAATGCAAGTTTTTTAGAAAAGATTCTCCATTGAGCAGTAAATCTGTTCCTTCTTTGCACACAATTATACCCATTCTACTGGATCATTTCAGATACAGAAAAATAGACCAATGTTTCCTTTTGTAATGAAAATTGTTTTGAAATCCATATACAGTATGTAACCTATTAAAGCAAGTTCCCATATTAAAATAGCAACCCTCACCTTTATAAAAAATTGTTAATCTGCAGGAATTAGTAACTTGGAGCTTCCACGGCCTCTTATGATGTTACCCCAAACTAACAATGCCGATACTCTGCTTGTAAGTTTTAAAATGAAACACTCTAAATAGTGCTTTATCAGCTGTGTGGGACTCCAAGTCATAACCTTCCAACTTAGTTCTCCGATACTTAAAATCAACTTACTATTATCAAGCTTTGTATTCACAGACTGACCTTTGGTAAGTTAGTTAAAAAGTGGTTTATCCAGGTTAAAATTTTCTCCAAGTTGCTTGCACAATGAGGCATGCACCGTTGGGTGGCTCAGACTTTTAAACAGGAGCAGTGCCCCACCCCAACACTTTGATTCACCGGTTGGCTCACCATCGAGCCCTCTCTACACTACACTCTTGCTGGTGGAAACTGATGCAGGCACACACAGTGAAGTGCAAAATGTCACAGTTAGTAATTAATGTCCTGAATGCACACATACTAGAGGTGATTTCTGGATGTTACAGTAATGCAGTCTAAACCTCCAGAGCAGCCTATTCCTTCTATCGGCACTCAGCAGCTCTCACCTGCAGCCATCAATTGCAATATTCAGCTGTACTGGCTGGCTCGCTGCCGAGCCCCCTCTACACTCTAGCCAGTGGAAACAGATGCAGGCACACAAAGCAAAGTGCAAAATGTCACAGTTAGTAATGAATGTCCTGAACACACAAATGCTAGAGGTAATTTTCTAGATGTTACAGTAATGCAGTCCAAACCTCCAGAGCAGCCCATTCCTTCTATAGGCACTAAGCAGCTCTCACCTGCGGCCGTCGATTGCAGTATTCAGCTTTTGTAATTTTTGCCAGGGAAGGCACACTAAGCTATTACAGTTTATTTCCAGGTGTGTCCTTGGGGGGTGGGTTGCATGAATCTGTTTTATTGACTGGGAGAATGCTGGCCATGACACCAGGGAAACTCCCAAGCTCTTCCTGCGGGGGACGCTGTCAGGTTCCTGTCAGGGGTATGGAGGATACCACAGAAGAGGAAGAGATGGTTTCCCGGGCAGAGGAGATCACTTTCTTCCCCACCTTGAGTAATTCAGAAGCCAGTTTATTGTCTGGAGAGCAGAGAAGTGATATGATGGATTCAGCCATGCCCACAGATACCATGCCAAATGAACGGAGGGTCTCTGCCTTGGATACAGAGGAAGACACCCAACAGGATTCTTTAACTTCATCTGGCATTGGCAAGCAGCAGAAAAAAAATATAGAAAGTGCAGGGCTGATTTATCTGACAATGCTATAGATGCAGAAGTCTCCCTGACTCTAGTTATGAATGTTCAGTAAGCAGGATCAGATGCCAAGCAGCAGCTGGACTGAGAGATGGAGAAGAAATGTATAGTATTCCTCAGACTTTTGGCAGATGAAAAGGAGTGGTGTTGGCAGGAAAAACATAAGTTGCATCAGAAAAGGGCAGAATCCATATAAAATGGAAGATCCACTCAGCAGCAGCCTCTGGTAAAAATTAAGCACCCAGATGTTGGGAAGGGCAGTGCCTGTCTGAATACTTCATGTGCTACACAGGATTTGTCTGCCTCCACTTGCAAAGGGACAACATTTGAAAGTACTAATTCTGCACAGTTGGAAACTATGCAGAGAACACAGATACAGGAGAACTGTAATCTGTTTCCCAAGGCTCCATGGCAGCTGGTAATGGTGATAGCATATGCTCCTGGCTTGACAGTGCTGGATGATGATGTTACATTGCAACTGACATGGTGAAGTGGCAAACATCAATCAGCTACAGCTGGGATGAAGTGTGGTAATACAGCCTCTGATGCAGGAACACCTTGGAGATGCTGGGAATTGGGGAAAGCAGCCACAACAAAAGCTGGTAGATCAGACAAGTCGGTCAAAAGAATATTGAAGCCATCTGATCCCAAAACATACAGGCAAAGAACAGCGGAGGCAAAGGAGCAACCAGGTTAGGTAAGGATGAAGGATGGAAAAGAATGGACTTCATTTGGCCCTGTCAGTGCTGTGGAGCCAGGGAAACTTTTTTCCATCCGTAAAGGTCAGTCTTCTTCTGCTTCTAACATTTTGAATGTGAACAATGCAGAGCTGCCTGAGGGCACACAGGGAGAATAGATTATGGTTGAGACAGGGTAACGGGGGAATTATTAGACCCACCTTTGAACTATCTTAATTGTCCAGCTTTGCATTCTAAAGAGAAAAAGACCCTTTGCTATTTAAGAATGTACATGCTGGTGTTACTTCGGTACTGGAAGTTCTCACACCCACCCCCATACAGTTTATGAATAACAAATACTGAGATGGCTCAAGCAGAGACTCTTTCTCCCTCTAGGGAGCATATTGAAGACACAACTCTTCAAGTCATGGAAGTAGAAGCACAGGAAGAGATGCATATGGAGCTACCTGTGTCTGCTATCCCAAGAGCAGAGACTGGGGCAAACAGTGAGAAGACTTCCTTTACACAACATCCCAGGCAGAAAACCAATTCAGATATTTACTCAGGAATTGAGATGGGGACCCTAGCCTGCTCAGTAGACAAAATTCTACTCAGTTCTCCTTTCCCCCTTTGAACAAATGAGCAAGGGGAAACCTGGAAGGGGTGCAAGCCCTAACAGCAGGAAACAATATTCTGACTTTTGGTCCACTACAGAACCAACACACAGAAGAAACGCAGCATACATTAAATGTAAATAGCCTGGATGAACACCTGGACCATGTGTATGCTGCCAGGACCCTCCTGAATAACAGTATATGATTCTTTGCATCAGAGCTTTGTGCCCAGACTAATACTCCTGGAATACCACATTCTATGTTAACTTTACAAAGGTAGAAAGTCTTGAATGGTTCCAGGCCAAATACCACAATCTCAGGAACACCCCCACCTTAGTCACCCTTCATTGGTAGTCCTCTCACCAAGCATGAAATTAAAACAATGAATATTCTTTTTAAAAATGAAGGAGTGAGCATTGTGGATATTCTATACTAGTTAAAACAATTATGCACCATGGTCAGCTCTACTGAGCTCATAATGGACTCTGAAAACATATGGAATGGATGGTGGGGTGGCACATTACAGTCAAATTGATATATGCCAACTCCAGGGAAAATCATCTTTCTAACTTTTTTCTTGGGCTGAAAGAGGGGGTTGGTGTTCTACATGAGAAAGCCCAAAGCTTCTTATAAGTGCATCTCAAGACTGAATTTAAATAGTGCAAGAGAAACTGTCAGATGTCGTCTTTGTACAGAGCTAGGCCATATCAACAATGCCTGTACAAATACCATCTGGTTCAACTTCTGTGAAGAGGAAGGGCACTCTTTCTGCTCCTGCCCATGGGCATCCCATAACTGGAAGAATGAAATGGATGATGCAGAACAAGAGTTCTATGTTAACACAGCACAGAAATCTGGTACTAGGAGAAGCCATTCTCCCCCACCACCATCAGACCCCATGATCCTGGTGCTCATTCCAAGCAACCATGAAGACAAAGAGAGTAATAAGATGATTAACCTAGTAGCAGTATAGCCAAGGAGGAACCCACACCTGCCCAAGCTGCAAGATCTGGGATACCTGAGGGGAATGTCTCTGACACAGTACAGTTTGACACAGAACCTTTAACTGAGCAAGTAGCAAGGACTATTGATCAGCAAGAAGTCCCACCTAAAGAACAAGATCTGGAGCAATCTCAAGAGCAAGCTGTGGTGCATGCTCAAACTCCATCAGTAATGTCCCCCTCCCTCTACACCTGAGATGGAAACTTTTAGAATGGTAACTCAAAGAAAGCTGAAAGACTAGCCAAAACCCAAACAGTCCAGAAAGGAGTTGGTAGAACTTACCAACCCATTCGAAGTGGTATCCACTAATAGGGACTGCAGTGACATGGGGGAGGAATCAGATGCTTCCTCAGCTCCCTCTTCCCAACATAACCCCTCCACAGAAGCAGAGAATTAGGTTCTGGATGCTGACTCTGTTTCTTTTACTAAAAAGTATAAATCTTCTAGTAAAGCAAGGGGCAGGAGGGGTGGTGGGAAAATGAAATGATGGTGCTTTGGACTGTGGTATCATTAGCATTCCTTCATACTAAGAGTGACTTGCAGCTACCCAACTTTCAGATCTCCACTCTGAATGTTAACAATATTTGTAATATACGGAGATGGGTGACCACATTATCTATCCTGTAGGACATTAAGGTGAATGTTATATTTTTACAGCACACCAGTTTGCATAAATTGGATGATGTTGCAGCCACCAAAAGCCTGTGGCAATGTGATTCCTCTTTCTGGTCCACAGGGGAGGATCACTGTTCTGGGTTGATCATCTTGTTCTTCAACTATGGAGTTTCTTTGCATACCCCTGCTTGACTTAATACTGGGCAGAACTTTAATTCTGGATGTTCAGATCAATGATGTGGAGTTTTGACTAATAAACATCTATGCTCCACAGATGAAGACAGGCAGGAGAGAGCTATTTAAAGCAATACAGCCTTATCTATATACATCTAAAGGGGTTACATTGGGATGTGATTTCAACTGTGGTCATCTGACAGTCACTCAAGGGAACTCTAGGAAAAAACAATACTATGACTACTCTGTTCTGTCTCATATGATAGGTTTTGCACTCCTCATGGATGCAGCTGCAGCTAGACATGTGGTTATGGAGACACATTCTATAAGGTTTCGCTGACATTCAGAATAGACTATTTGTTTCTTTCCCTCTGAGTAAATTCCAAGGCAGCCCACTTACAGTATCATATTCAAGGCCCCTAGAATTCTGCGGCCACGGAATTTTGCACAGAACTTGCAATTTACCGCAGAACTTCTGCGGTGCTGCAGAATTCACTCTTCTTGGTGACTTTTTTATTAATATTTCTGTTTATACATAGAATCTTGTTCCCTTCCCCTCTTTTTATATCCAACCCCCATATGTTCAGAATGTGATATCATTGCTATAACATCATAAATTAGCTAATGAAATGGCTGCATTCTGCAACAGAAATGAACAGTCACTTATCTACCACAGCTCGACTGCCAGAGCGGTGGCACAGCACATCGGCATGGTGATATTTGCTCAACCTGCACCACAGCCTAATACAATTTTCAGTCTTACATTGTTGCAATTAGGCCAACTTAAACAAAACCTTGTCAGTAGTACTAGACCTGTTAAGTCCATACCTCACTTTGTACAAACCTATTTGTGCCTTTAAGGTATAGAGACACTATCTGAAATGAATAACTGGTAAAATGAATTTAACTGTCTAAATCTTTAAGAAAAATAAAGTAATTATGCCCAGAAAAGGAAATATAATAATGTAGACCTGTTGAAAGAATAAACCTGTTAAATAAATAATTGCATTGTACGCATTTTGCCAGGGTTATTGATTACATATTGTCATTGGTTGATAGAATCACCTAAAAGTTATTGAGAAATGTTGTGTGCAGGGACAGCTGTTGGGCCAGAGGGTAGCATGCTGTGTTTCCGTGCCGGCAACTCAGGTTCAGAGATTAGCTTTGGGAGCTGGCTGGGCGGCACAAGGATTGGTGGAACACATCACTGCTCGGAACCATGGAAGGTGTGGTGCAGTGTTCTGTCACATGGTGGACACATTGTGATGGGCCAGAGAACTGTATCTCACAATTGGTTCACATGCATGGCATGGCCTGATGGTGTTACGCAGTGTGTCAGGGAAAGCAGGCTGACATGAAAAATTAGTTTTGCAGTAACTCCTCTATTCCATTTCCAATGGACCTGTATGAATGAGGATGCAAGTACATGGAAATTAAAAAAAAATATATATACACACACACATATACACACATATATACAGTATTTCTGTCTCTCTTGCCACACGCATATTTGTATGTATGTTACAGATTGCATATAAATATATAAGTGATACACAGTGGGAACCTCATGAGTGGTGTAGAAACCATATACAAATATATAAGTGATAGACAGTGGAAACCTCATTAGTGGGATAGATAGCATGCACATAGAAATACCTTATTTATCACATAAGAGCCCCTCTGCATATGTCATTTATGCAACAGGCTAGGACCTTAAGGGAGAGACATTTGTTTTGCTTTTTTAGGCATAACATTATTTTTATAAGTCTGTTCTTTTTTGAACTAGTGTTACTGAGTTTTCCACCATCCTGATTGCTATAACCACTGCCATGAAAGTGAAGTCAGGATGACAAGCTGACACTGTTATGTGGTAGTTTGTTAGTGCCGCAGAACTTCATGAGAAATTACAAACCATCATTAGAAAGTTCTAAGTGCAAATGGTAGTCTTACGAGAACTCTAGTCCCACAGCGTCGCAGAAAAGTAGGGGCCCTGATCATATTATACAGTATGTGGAGGTTAAACAGGACCCTTTTAGCTGACCTCAGTTTAAGGAAAGAGTTTGGCAGTTTATCAGAGATAAAATGACACTCATTGAAATGCATGATTCTGTGGTACAGTGGTGGGAGTGTTTAAAAGTTGAACTTTAGGCTTTACCTATTAATTTAACAATGAGAAAGAAACAGACAGATTACCTGAAGTACTGCATTTGGACCTGCATCACCAGTTGCAGAAAGTTTTAACCCAGGCAGAAAGTTAATCGTATAACTGTGCACCCCAAATTGAGCAACTAAAATTCTCTGACATGGTGAAATACCAGCACAAAAGAATAGCCACACTAATCCACAAACAGAAACTGAGGACACATGAAAAAAAGGGGCAAAACAACCCTTTTGACAGCTGTGCTGATAGAATCATGCATAGAGTAATGTCATCACTTATGGAAGTACAAGGGCATGTATATACTTCACAGCCTGAAATATTGGGCATTGTAGACACATACTGTATGTTCACAACATGTTTGACACTAGCACAATGATTCCTTCTGATGTAGAGCAGTTCTTCCAAGGGATGTGTATTCTGTCACTTACAAATTAGGTCTTGAAATCACTGGAGGCTACCATCTCCACCCAGGAGGTGGTGGAGGCAATTAAATCTTTAAATAACAAGGTGTCTCTGTGTGAAGATGGGTTTCCTGGAAAATGTTATAAATTGTATTCTGAGGAACCTGGAGAGGTACTATCAGAAGTGTGAAATTCAGCTCCAAATTATTACCTGGGGCTAAAGGCCATTTAAGGGGTATTATATTCTTTTTATATAAAAAGAGGAATAAGGCCTGTATCAGGACTGGAGACCAAACACAGACATTAAGATTTTAACTAAAATCTTAAGTAAGCATCTCACTGCAGCTACATCCACAGTCTTAATTATATCTCAGATGTGCTATTCTAGGCAGATGTTTTGAGGAAAATCTGGCTCTACTGAGAGAATTTTTTAAGAGTAGTTAAAAAGAGAAGGCTGAAGGCCTTCTCCTGACAATGTAACAGGAGAAGGCCATTCAATCAAGTGCAGCATGATTTCATGTTCTTTGTGTTACACTTTTTTTGGAATACCTCCTATATTCATAAAATGGATTAAGATTTTCCATATGGAAGCCACACTAGCTCCGCTAGTAAACGGGTGATTTTGGAACATGCATAATTTAGTTAGCGGGGTTAGGCAAAGCTGCCCACTGAGCCCTAATCTGTATGCATTTTGCATTGATCCCATCCTACACAAAGTGAAACTGTACTGGTCTATAACTTACATTATAGATGAGTCAGCCCTAGTCACAGTAATGACAACAGCTTATGCAGATTACATAGGTCTACTTTTAGGAGACATTAGTGCCAGACAGCGAGCTGCTGATCATTTTTAAGAATTTGGGGTGAATTTCTGGTTCTAAACTAAACATTGGTAAAAGCGCTGGTATGGTATTGGGGACAGAAGAGGTACACATGCCCCCAGGATATTGCTAGTAATAATTTATCTAATGATCCATTAGGTTTTAGAGGTTTATTTTGGGAAAATATACATGGCCGAGTTTAATCAGAAAAAGAAGCTTCACATAGCAGAGACCTAGGTCACGAGGTGGTGTGATTGGCCCATGTCTAACTTGAAGAAGGTTTATTTGAGTAAGTATTTTCTAATTCTGGAATTTTCATATTTAAAGTCTTGTTTTTCCCTCTCCCATGGCCCCGGAAGCCAGATAATGTAGTGTTTTTTCTTTTTACTGTGGGGGAGTCAATTAAACCCTGTTAAAAGGTATCACATGGACAGGGAAATAAAGGAAGGAGGCCTGGCCATGGTTAACTCTATTATTTTTCCTTTTGCATTTTTTTTTAGTTTTAGTTTGAGGCACTTTATACAGGGCACAACTTCAGCAGGACTATCAATACTGCCTTGTTACAAATGTGGGAATCTGGTATGTTTTCTTTGCTCACATTGAATGGTAGGTCTGGCAGTCATGCTGCCAATTTGGGCTTCAGAAAAAAGATACCCCTTTACCAGGCCTAGTGGTCTGCATTGAAACCAAATTTATTTATTTATTTAAAAATTGGTAACCAGAATAGGGCGCTGAGCCAAGGCTCATTTCCAGTGCATTCTGGAGGAGGGGAAGGGAATGCAGAGAGAATGAGATGCAATACCTGAAAATGATATCTGAATATCAGAAAAATTTCTGAGAATAGAATAAAACAAATGGAGACTACAATAGGCAGCATTACAGATGAAGGAGCATGTGGACACCACATGTAAAAGCAGCAGTACTGTGTAACACAATAAATAAATGGACACTCTTGAGAGATTCAATTAAAGTGCTTAGTGCCTGGTGGGGTAGGAGACAGTACTGGCAGAACTCAAAGAGAGCCAGAAAGTGGAGTCACAGTAGCAACAGCAAAAGGGGGACTAAACAAGAGGGGGTGCCAGGAGAGAGGGTGAAGAGTCAAGGAGGGTTGGAAGGAAAGGGAGGAGCAGAAAAATGCCTTAGTCGGCATCTAAAAGCAGGAAGTGAGGGGTAGAAGCAAAGAAAAGAGGGGAGCTAATTCCAGAGGGAAGGGAGATGGTCAAAATAAGCTGCTTGACCTGCAGATGATTGAGGGTGGGGGGTGGGGAAGGTACAGGAATCCCTAGAGCAGAGAGGACAAGAAGAGAATGGGGCAGAGAGAGGTGAGTGATGAAAGGTAGGAGGGAATGGACCCAAACCAGTATTTAGCAATGAAAGAGGCACAGTGGAACCAGTAGCTGGAAGATGGACAAGGAGGAACAAAGAGCAATGATGTGTGTGTGGGGGGATTAGTAGCAAAACAACAGAAGGTGCTGCAGAGGGTATCCATTCTGGCAAGGCAGGAAGAAGGGGTGGTGCCATGGACCACATCTGGGTAGTCAAAGACCAGGAAAACCATTTTGGTAACCAGCTTCTGGTAGACTTGGAGGGAGAGGCAGTAACCGAGTTTGGGATGAAATTTGGCATTGCTGGTACCCTGATGTGGGCAGAGGTCAGGTTTTGCTATCAAGCCAAGAAGCATATCAAGATACTCTGAAGGCAGGAAAACTCCAGAGGGGTGCCATCCAATGCTGAAAAAATTGGGGGAAGAGGCCCTAGCCAGCTTCTGGCTGGTGCCGAAGGTCATAGATACAGTCTTCTTTCTAGTGACCTAGAGTTGGTTGGCATGAAACCACTGCAGTATGTTGTGGAAGTCATGTTGCAGCTGACCCTCCACAGCTGTGGCCTAGGGTCCAGAGGCATGAATGACCATGTCATACGCATACATGTGGATGTGTGAGTAGATGTACACAGAGTTGAGGTCATTAAGGAAGATTGAAAATAGGACAGGGCCCAGGATGGAGCCCTGAGGGTGCCTGCTAGGATGGGGAGGGAAGGGGACAGGATGCCACACACTTGTACCAGCTGTTGACAGCCCATGAGATATTAGCAGAACTAATCTACATTGGGTGCTGCGAGACCCACCAAACTGAGTTTGTTGAGGAGGAAAGGGTGGTACACCGAGTCAAAGGCTTTGGCCAGCTCGATGAATACTGCGGCCATGATATATTCCTGATCCATCCCAGTGAGGATAGAGTCAGTTACCCACAACAGAGTTTGAAATTTGGAGCAGGAGACTCTGCCTGGATCACTATTTAGTGCACTTTGGTCACAACTGAGCTGCTTGCACTATTTATTAGGTTTGAGTGCAGAGGCAAAAATGTTTGCTTATATACTTATGCTTTGATCTTTCTTTTTCTTCTTTATACCAGTCTGATGACATAGCTAGTCTAGGCATATTTTCTTTATTTCTTGGTACTAATTAGTTCAGGATTTCTTGCTTGATTTATTCGTACATGTCACTTGTTTTTGATGCATTTTTTTATTGTTTGACTCTGTATTCTTAAATTCTTCTTTTAATAAAAAATTCCTCTCTCTTCCATGATAAATACCATGGGATTCTTTTCAGTATCATTGACTGTTATGTCTTGCAGCTGCTAGTGATCATGTATAGCTGCTGCCAAGGACTCTATCGCCAACACGAATAAAAGGAAGGAACGGGGCACCCCTGTCTAGTCCCTCTGAGAAGACAGAAGGGGTTTGAAAGAATGTTATTAGAATCTTGCAGTTGGGCAGGCATATAGGGTTTGTACCCAAGTCTTGAAGTTGGTGCCAAAGCCCATCTCATCCAGAATCTTCAGGAGGAACCCCAACACCACCTAATCAAAAGCCTTTTCAAAATCAATAGCAATTGCTGGAGCAGGAGTGGAGGTAACACATACATAAGAATGATGCTGATTAGTGCCTCTCTCATGTGATTAGCTGGTTTTACTATGCAAGCGAGTGTGCAAGCACTTTGATTCATTAGAAGGTGGCCAGCTGTAGAGGACGGCAGGCTGAGTCAGTCCCTTTTTCTTTCTTTAGTTGCTGGCTTGCCACTTTAGAATTGGATGATAGGGGATGAGGGTGCTGCTGTCAGGGTGAGGGAGGAACATATTTGTTTTCCTTAAAACAAGCCTTAAAAGATGGTGATCAGCGGTGGAGTAGGGTGGGTTGGGCTGGTCACCAATCGTTGAAGGTTTTATCACAAAAATACACATTTAATCAATCAAACTGTGGGTGCTTGGGGAAGGAGGGTGGGCTTGGGGTTTCAACTGAAGGTGAGGGACAGGGGACTTGCTTATTTTAAAGAATCTAGGCAGAGGGAGAAGGGTGGGTGATGTTTATCTTAAAAAAAAACCCACTGAATAACGAATATAAACACTGAATACCCAAATATCTGGGGCCCCCCGAATAGAATATTCAGCCGAATATTGAGAATAAAGTATTTGTACACCCCTAATTAGAGATACTTCTGCTTGGGGGCTAGAGAGAGTGGAGCCTGAGGATCACTAGGGCTGCAGGAGATGGGAGGGAGCTCCTTTGGTTTAGTTCTCTGTATTGCTTCTAGGTAACTGTATTTTGTTTTGCTTATGTTTTTTTGTTCTCTGTATTATCTATAGTCAATTGTATAGAGCCTCTGCATTTTTGTACATTGTTGCGTCAGTCTCCATTTTTGTGATCTCCCAGGTCATGCTTGAAAATAGGCAAAATGTTTTTTGTTTAGTGCACCTATCTGGTAAATAAAAACTAAAATAATGATGTCATAGTCCACCTGGGGACAAATGACCTGGCAAGGAGCAGGGTAGGGGTGGTGCAGGGAGATTTCTGGGAGCTGGGGAGGGACCTCAAGCAGGTGACACATGGTGGATTCGCTGCAGTGTTACCTGTATACTTCCAGGGAGAGGATAGAACATTCTTCACAGGGACTTTAACAACTGGTTGAAGGCATGGTGCGTGGAGCAGGGCTTCAGCTACACGGGGGACTGGGATTCAACCTGGGAGGTTGTGGGCCTCTACAGGAGAGATAGCCTGCATCTTTCCAGGAGGGGGGCCACAGTCTTTAGTGGGAGGCTATAAAACCAAGGGAGGCAACAATTGCCCTCCGATGATGAAGTAGCAGGAAGTGAGAGCCCAAGGGGAGTAGGCTCCTCTAGGGCAGGGATGCAAGAAGAGAGGGGTGGGGACAAGGCAGAGGACAAGGGGTTACAAATCAAAAGCAAGAAGAAAAGAGTAAAGGAGACAGGAAATGGAGATGGTAACCAGGGAAGAGCAGTTTGGAGGCAGCTTCAGGAAACAGCACAAGCAGGAGAGGAAAGCAAAGAAGGAGAGAGGAAGTAAAGTATGGAAAGCCATGTGTACCAATGCAAGGAGTCTGGGAAATAAAATTCCAGAGAGGCTAGCCTGAATTTGGTGGCCATGAGTCATGGTGTGATGACAGCCATGACTGAGACATGGCCATTATGGGCTACTCTCTGTTCAGAAGAGACAGGGAAGGGCGGAGGAGTTGTAGTATATATGAGTGAGGGAATCAAGGCCATGGAAGTATAGCGGCACCCAAAGGAAAAAGAAAAGGGCTGGAGGTGTTGTAGGTCATCCTGGAGATAGGTACTGGGGCGGCTATCCATACAGGGGTGGTATATATATGTCCAACACAAGCAGAGGAGTTTGATGAGGCACTTGGGGATACCATAATCAGGATGGTAAGGAAGGGGGATGTGCTGCTAGTTGGGGACATTAGTCTACCAGATGTGGATTGAATTGTGAGTAGCCAGAGCTGAGCACCTGTATATATCAGTACTGCACACCGATAAGTGTTCAAGACTTTATTTTAAAATAAAAATTGGATAATTATACAGCACAACAACTCATATACAAACATTCACCAATGTTTTGAGATAGTATTTAGTACTTTTTCAAAGACCTAATGCCACCCACCCCCACTGGACTGGTATAAAAAGGGCTTCAGTTATCTTCATTTTTGGAGTATTTGACTTCCAAAAATAAGGCAAAAACTTCCAAAATAAAGGGAGAGGAAGTCATTGACTTCCAGATGTAAAACAAAAATGTGACAACTTCCAATATTGTGGGAATAGAAGTCAGAAATTATGGATTTTTCTGAAAGAAATTGTATTTTACCACTAATATACTGAATTAACATCCATAAACTGGTCCTTCCAAGAATATTGACTTCCACAAGTGGGATACTGTAAGTATTTTGACTTCCCAAAAATTGGAATGACTTCCAGAATCTGACTAACGGAAGTTTTAGACTTCCATTAAAAATATATTAACTGAACCCCTGGGTATAAATACTCATTCAAAATTTGAACCTCCCAATACGAGCTGAGTATAATATCAGGTGGCATGTATTACATCACAGCTCCCACACATACATGATAAACAATGCTATTATGATACATATGTCATTAATAATTATAAAGATAAGAACTTCCTATGAAACAAAAGTGTTAGACAATAACATACATCAACCACTTAAAAATTCTATATATGTGCAAAATAAATCTTATGTCACATAAGTGCAATACAATGTAAATTAATCTATTACTATATAATAGTGTGCTCATTTTGATGGTTAATAGGCTTTGCCCTATATGAGACAAATAGTGAGGAAGGGAAGAGGGAAGGATATAGGCTGGGTAGGTATGAAAGGAGTGTAGGGGTCAGGAGCTAGGTAATAAAGAGGAAGGGATAAGTAGGGAAGGATAAAGGAACTAGGAGACCTAATGGACAAAGGACTGGACTGGGCAGCATTTGTACATGTCTCATCAATAAAAAATTTACCAACAGACAGCCGCAAAATCTGTAGTTATATAACACATAAAATTCTAGTCTCTTGGACTTATCTGGTTATTTTATTACTCAGTGGTCTGTTTTTAATGTCTTATTTAACTGGACTAAACCATAAGGTATTTCATAACACTAATGGCACTCTAGTGTAAGCATTTGATTCTTTAAAATCATTTGAAATATAGCATGGCTCAATTTCATCAAATCAAGCATCTCTATATGATATGGAACATAATCAAAATATAAGTCATGATTAACTATCACAATACCAAAACATATTTTTCATATTTAGTATCAGCATGTTGTTTCTTTTCACTTATTCTCATTTTAAGTAAGGGCCATGTTAAAAAGATTAATTTAATCCTTGACTCTTACAAGTTCCAAAAGCATATGGCAAATATGTTTCTCTTCTAAGGAGCTTGTTCGCCAAGTTCCCCCTCAAACTCCTAGGGCCAGATTCTTTAAGGGGGTTGCGTTCAGTGCAAGCTGCGGCAAAACAGAAGCTTGCACCGAAGTCCCATGCACCAGGGACCCTGCACCTGATTCAGGTACAGGAAGGATCCTGGTGCCTAAGTCCCCACACTTGTGGCGACTCCTCCCATGCGACAAACGCATGGTGTAAGAGAGGGTGTGACTCAAGACCCTTGCAGCAATGGCAGGATCTCCCCAAGCCCCGATTCAAGTTGTGCCTCCATACAGAATACAGGGCAGAATCCCCCACCCAATCCCCGATGTGCCACTCAAAGTAAATATATACTGGAACCCCCCCACCCAGATCCTGGTGTCCCGTCAGTATGTCAAATGTAACAAACCCTCTCAATGGTGGTCTTGTGTCCCTCACCCAAGCAGGTAGTGCCCCTCCCATTTCCAGACAGGGCAGGGGACAGGCACAGCCCTCCTCACACCTCCCGGCGGTTCTTGACTGAACTGAATGTGCAGTAGACTGTACAGTGCACATGCTAGCATGCACTGTACAGTCACTACATTCAGTTCAATCGAGAGACCATAGAAGTATGAAAGGCTGTGCCAGTCCCTCCTGCTCTGTCTGTATGGATGGGGAGGGACACCAGCTGTTTGGAGTGAAACGCAATACCAGTGAGGAGGTCCTAACTATATGGATGGGGACACGGGATCTGAGCAGAGGGGTACAATATATATTTACTTTGAGGGTCATAACAGAATCGACAGGGATCCTGCCCTGTATTTTGTATAGGAGCTAGCTACAACTCAGGGTTTTTATATATATATATATATATATATATACACATACACCATATGTATGTTACTTGTGAGGCATATGTGGTATAGGGAGGTGGGACCCGCAGCACTAATGTTCCAACATCTCTTCCAGGGGGGCTATTTCTAAGTCCCTTGGGCCAGCCCTGGCTTTGGTCTAAAGGGTACTAGAAATTTATCTAGGGGAGGGGATTTTGTAATTACATTCTGGCTGTGACAGCTTTGCATCTGCACTTGGGGCCCTGCACGCTTTGTGGCGTAGCTCATCTCTGGGCACAGGGATGGTACAGGCCCAATTTGGGGCAGGCAGCCTGCATTTGACACAGGTTGCCTTTGTGAATCGCTCCTGGCTTAACTTTTGATGCAAGGAGCACCTTGCGCCATTCTTTGTGGTGCAAGCACCTTGTGCCATGCTGGAGCCTTTGTGAATCGGGCCCCTAATGTCAAAACTTCTAATCCCTGACATTTAAACCTGTGGTCAGTTCCCTCTTTCTTAATATGGTTTGCTTTTTTATCATTAAATATACTTTATTAATTTCCAGTAACAAAAAAAAAACACATCATACAAATTCAAAATACACATAACTCTAAAATCACTAATAACAAAAAAAAAAACATAGAAAAAATAAGCCAGACAAGAGCAACAAACAATATAATGAAATCCCACTCACCCTTTCTCCTAACCTCCCCTCCTCCCCTTTTGGGGCTCAACCTATAATTCTTCCTAGTAAGAAAAGGAGTAGAAGAAAGGAAAGATGACCATAGGGCCTTCATATATCTAGTAAACACAAATTGTAAAAGAATTAGTGATCAACCTGCAGATATAACAGCAAGAGCTAGAGTTATGGCCTTGTGGAGAACATAGATAGTACAGTGTGTAGGGGCTCCCAGCTAGAACTAAACTGGTCCGGACACTTACAGATAGAGGCAATGTGTTTCTCTACCAGCAAGCCAACAAAATTTCTTGATGCCACTCCTGGTAAGGCAGAATAGAAGAGTCTTTCCAGTGTCTTAATATAATGAGTTTTGCAGTTATGGCTGTAAGTGACATACAGTATGTGTTTTTTGAATACTAGAAAAATCTGTGGGAAAATATCCTACTAAACAAATCTTAGGTGAGAAAAGATCATGCAGGCCTAAGAGAGGGTCCAGGGAGTCTCTAATGGAGTTCTAAAAGGGGGTCACTTTTTCACAATCCCACATCACATGCTTCAACGTACCCTCCACAAGATCACATATGGTACATAAGGGAGAAGATAATCTACCCATTCTAAATAACTTAGATGGTGTATCAGTTTGGTTCAGTTCAGTTTGTTGATACAATACAGGTTGTGCAGAATACGAAATTGTGTGAATCGAAATCTATCCTTCTTAATATACTTATAGATTACACGCTAGACTGGTTGCCATAATTCTGGAGCACACTGCAGATCAAGCGACTGTGACCAGTGGAAAAAAAAACCCATAGGGCTATTGGGGTCCAAAGTTTGAAAGAGCCGGTATAGCTTAGCTACTGAATGAGGTTGTTGGGCAGTGGCAAAAAGAGAATCAGGAGCTGTTGAATCCACACCAAGCCCAAGGTCTAGGGCCCAAAGAATTTGATATGGCGTGAATCAACAGAAAGTATCTAAAACTGGCAGAAGCAGGGAAATGGCAACGCTCTCTAAAACTCTGAAATGGGAGAAAAGTAGTCCATCTATCAGGAAATGTATAGTTAAATCATAGAGCGAGGGACAAAAAGAGGATAAAATAGGCCTGCCAGCAATCTGGACATTAAGGTTGCCCAAAAGAGGTTGGGACACTGATCTGGCCCATAGCAAACCTAAATATGCACTTATTTGGTGATGGGTTTCAAGGACCAAAAGTGTGGCAAGGAGCAAAGGGTTTAGGTAACAAAAAATGGTTTATGTAAACTGTGAAGCCTAATACCATGGGTTTTACATAGGGATCACTCCAATTCCAGTCAGAGGGGAGAACAGGAGCCAGTCAAAAAAACACCCTCACTAGGGTTGTTAGAACCCTCTGAAGTTCTCGGTTCTAGTTCTAGTCTAGAACGTTTGAAAAAGTTCTAGGGTTCTAATCTTTTTTAGAACTTTTTAGAACTCGAACCCTATTTTTTAAATTGTGCTGCCTACTTGATCTATAGCTCTCTCTCCCTCTTCCTTCCTTTCCACAATGACTCCTTGTGCCATTCCACCAACCTGCAGGGTAAGGGTGATTTTATTTTCTTTTTAACTACTTTAATTTTGGTAACACAGAGGAAAACACTGAGTTGCATGCTAGGCCAACCATATAACCCTTCCCCCCCCTCAGCAGCCCCTACCAAAGCAGACATAGTCATCCTCAGGTGGCACACAGGACAGACACTAGACAGCACAGCATTTTAAATCAGACACTAACTGTAGACAGTACAGTAGACACAATCAACACAGCAGAGCAGAGCAGACCACCAATAAACATAATTAAATACCACCTACCCATGCCTTCCTGCAGACTATAGCTATGTTAGCTCAGGTTGAGCAGTTTTGTGCTGCTTTGCTGATTGCTATGTTGGTCACGGTCACTGGTAGAGCCACTGACCCACTCCAGACACAACAGGGAGAGAGAATGCCTCCTAGACTGCAGAAGGCTTCTTTTCCTGAGTGCTCCCTGACCCTGACTGGCACCAAATCAAATGGCCAATAGTGTGTAGCACCTGCCAGCTTAGAACTGCCTTGTGCAAACTGTAATTCCCTCACTCCCACCACCTCCTCTGCTTAATTACTTTGTCTTGTTTTTGGCCATACAGCATAGTAAGCATATAGTCTCACCGCAGCATGATGATGTTGCTGGTTATCCCCCCAATTATTGCTCACCCCAACCCACCGAACTGCAGCACCACCAGTCAGTCCTACCTCCCAGTTAGTTGTTGCTTGCAGCAGCAGCCTCCACCTCGAGCCACCAGCAGTCTGAATTCCTAGTGAAACCCAGCACCCCTGGAATGGCAGGCCTCCTAGTGCACCACAGCAGGCAGCAGCAAAGAGGCTGAGGTTGCATGATTATTCATTTATATTTCATTTCTGTCATTTCACTCCCGCCACTTTCACTCTCATCATTTCACTCCACATAATTTCACCCCATGCAGATTCACTCACAGGCATTTCACTCCCGCTTACCTACTATTGTTCCCCTTCTCCCATCCTTGTACCAATCCCCTTCCCTCTCTGCACTCCGACCAGTGAGATCTTTATGGGTACTGAGTAACAGTAAGCAGAATGCCAATTCAGTTTATCTGCTTAATAAAGACTTTGCTGGTGCCCGAGTTGGTGGTCTTTGTATATCACAAAAGTCTAAAACAATATGCCAACTACAGTACTTGCTAAGTGTTTGACTAAATTAAATTCATGCTTATGGGAGAATTTAACAATGTATGTCCAAGGTCTACCTTGGCATTCCGTCACTGACTAAGCAATTTGTCGGGTGTCAGTGTCAGATGGTGGAAAAATACTGTATGCATCCATAAATAAAATGATTCAGGAAAGTGATGCAAAGAAATCAAATCTCTCATCAAGACAAATATTACTACACTCTTCAGAGCACTGTCAGGCTGAAACGGCAGGTTCGTTTTTAATTTTTTTATTTTGTCATACCTAATGGTGCAGAGACTGGAGCTGCTGGTGAATGGGGGGGGGGGCTTCTTGGTCAAAGAGAGAGGGAGTAGGGTGAACAATTGCAGATTGGAATCTGAGCAGACATTTCACTCCTGGTGGAAAAATACTGTATGCATCCATAAATAAAATGGTTCAGGAAAGCGACGCAAAAAAATCAAGTCTCCCATCAGGACTAATATTACTACTGAAGCGGCAGCCAGGTTCGTTTTTCATTTTTTTATTTTGTCATACCTAATTGTGCAGAGACAGGAGCCGCTGGTGAATGGGGGGGTGGTGGTGTTCTGGGTTAAAGAGAGAGGAGTAGAGCGGACAGTTGCAGATTGGAATCTGAGCAGACATTTCACTCCTGTCATTTTGCATCAGTGAATTTGCTGAAGGAGCGTAATGATCAGGAGTGAATTGGAACGAGGCGAAGTAGGAAGTGAAATAGACGGAGCATAATATCACGCTCCCACATGGGACAAATATGCTCACCTTTGCCACCTCATCCCCCCATAATTATACCCCTGCATCATCCCTCTCAGTGTCAGACTGTCAGTGTCCAGAGTCAACCTCAACACCCCAGGAAACAGCAGGCAGTGGCACTGAAGTGCCGTTTAAGTAATAAAAAAAAGTTGAACCCTTTTGCGAACCCTCTAGTGTTCGAGTTCTAAATTAGAACTCGAACACCAGAGTTCGAGGAGGGTTAGAATCTTTCTTGAACAAGTTCTGACAACCCTAACCCTCACCAACATGCTACAACAAGGTCTTACTACTATGAAGGGCCCCCAAAATATAAAACAAAGCTAGGGAGCTGAAGACCACCACTCACCTTGGGGACTGACAGTTTAAAAAAGGCATGGTAAATGGCGCCACCCTTCCAAAGGAACTCGTTAATTATCACTTACAGCTGGGTAAACCATGCTTTTGGTAGAAAGACATTTAACATGCCCATAGGATATAGAATGCAGGGTAAAACATTTGTTTTAACAATGTAAACATGACCCCATAAAGAGAGAGGAATAGTGGCCCATCTCTGCAGATCTTGTTGAATAGATAATAACAAAGAAGTCATATTATTCTGGAAGTGGCTGTCCTAGCCAGGCTTTCGGTGTTACACCACTCAAGATTGGATTGTAGGGGCGGGGGTGGGCTATCTGTTTTAGATGGAATTGGGCCTTGCTGGTGTACCAATTGAGGTAACCAGATCATTTGAGTCTACCATAGTAGCAGGTGTGGGCTGCAGGATCATTCTCATCTACCATCCACCCTGGTGTGAGAAATTGTTCCTGCAGGAAGTGGCAGACTTCATCATCGATCGACATTGGAGTCACCCAGGCTAGTGGTCCTGGGTGACTTCAATGCCTGGGTCAATGATGAACTCTCGCAGTTTGGTCAAGACTTCCTCCAACTTATGTCTTCATTGGTGTTCACACAGGTAGTTGCCTCTGCTGCTCATAATCAGGGTCTCTCACTTGATCTGGTTTTCCTCCTGGAGATCAAGTCCACCGACTTGATGGTGGAGCCAGTCTTGTGGTTCAATCACTATATAGTTAGATTCAATTTCCAGCCTTCCCCTTATAGGCCTGCCCCTGTGGAGATGGTCAGATACCGCCCTTTGAGGGGAGTAACCCTGGAAGGTCTTTTGGCAGTATTAGACATATCAGGAGTTCCGAGGGCAGGCGAGGATCCAGAGAATTTCATTCTGGCCTATAATAAAGCTATAGTGCATGGTGGAACGCTGTTCTGCATGGAAATCAATGCCTGTAACAGCGTTGCTGTGCTGCACTCGGTGCGTCTCGATCTTGTTGTGCTGCACCAAATACGTCACCAGTGCAGCACAACAAGATCAAACACATTTGCGCATTTGTAATTGAGTGGCCCACGGCGACGCGGAAGTAAGCGTGCTGCTACAGATTCAGAAGTAAGGCTTATTTTTCTGGTAGACTTGTTTGGGGGATGATGGAGTGCTGCTTATGGTTGCCCATATACTATAAAATATTGTGTATGAGCACCCATACACAAACAAGGCAGTTGTAAGATCTTGAGGTTTCCTTGGTAACGGACCTCTCGAGCTGCACTCTCAAGGTCTCTGATTACCATGGAAACCTCTCAATCACAACTGCCTTGTTGTGTATGATTGCTCATGCACAATCCTCTACATTACTAGGGCTCTGGATGCTCTTGCCCCAGTCCATGTTTGTCTGCTCTCTCTCCGTCCTCGGTCCCCTGGTTTGATGGGACCTTGAGGGAGTTGAGATGTGTAGGATGAAGGTTGGAGCATTGCTGGTGGAGAATGGCCCTTGATACCAACTACCTTAGATTGATAGATCATTATCAAAGCTATCAATCAGCAATCTCATGTAAGAAGGCAGAATTCCTGTCTGGTGAGATAGCTGCTGCTCAGAATCGACTGGCTCAGCTTTTTTGAACCATGGACAGGCTGTACAACTCAATCGGTCTACAGGTTCGAAGAGCTTTTTCACAAGAAAAGTGTGATGAGTTTGCTTGATTCTTTGCGGATAAGTTGGCTGACATCAAAGCCGAAATCTGTTCAGCACCCTCTATGGGAGTTAGTGGTCACTGGTGTATGGTCACTACCCCTCGGTACTGTTGGATATCTTTCGGCCGGCCAGAGGTAGGAGACATTGTGCAGATTGTCCAGAATGTGCAGCCTACATGCTGTAATTTGGATCTGGGCCCTACATGCCTATTATTAGGGTGTATTGAGATCATAGGCCTGGTCCTCGCAAAGATTGTTTGGTGCTCTTTAGAAATGGGAGAGTTCCCAAGCTCCCTGAAAGAAACAGTGGTGACACCGCTTCTTAAGAAAGCTTCCTTAGACCCAAACAGCTATGCTAACTACAGACCCATCTCTAACCTCCTCTTTTTGGGAAGGTGATTGAGAAAGTGGTTGCGCTGCAATTGGAGAACCATTTAACCATCCATGATGTCTTCGATTTTCTCTAATCAGGTCTCCAGAAGAGACATAGTACTGAGACCACTCTGGTTCAGGTGCTCAGTGATCTCCTGATGGAGAGAGAGACCAGAAGTGCCATTCCATCTTGGTTCATCTGGATCTTTCCTCAGCGTTTGACACTGTGGACCATGGGGTTCTGCTCGAATGCCTGAGGGTCATCTGTGGCCTGGCTGGTCCAGTTCTTAGATGGTTTTATTCCTTCCTAGTTGGTAGGTTTCAGAGGGTGGTTTCGGGGATTTTTTCCTCAGAGCCATTCTCTCTGCTGTGCAGGGTCCCTTAGGGCTCGGCACTGTCCTCATGTTGTTCGCAGTGTAATTGCTGCCCCTCAGAGACAGTGTAAGATGATATGGGCTAAGTTTTCATTGCTATGCTGATGACACACAGTTCTATCTGTATTTTGCACCCGACCAGGACAGTGCGATTTCGATGTTTAATAGCTGTCTAGTGGAGATCCATGACTGGATGAAGTCCAACTGGTTGAAATTGAATTCCAGGAAGACTGAAGTGTTGTTGGTGAATCCGGCACACTGGATAGAGAGGCCGGTGGTGGGATTACCCTCCGGGCTCTGGCTCGATGGGGTACAACTGCCTACCTCTGAATGGGTGTGAGATCTGGGGGTGGTTCTTGATGATGGTCTGACACTGCATGCGCAAGTGTCAGCAGTCATCAAGTCTTCCTTTTACCTTCTTAGGAACATTGCCAGAATTAAGCACCTCGTTCCATCTGATGATTTGTCCACATTAATCCATGCCTTTGTGACCTCACGCCTTGACTATTGCAACTCCCTTTACCTGGGGCTTCCGGGGGTTGATGTCTGCCACTTGCAGGTGGTGCAGAACGCTGCAGCAGGATTATTAACTGAGACTTCCTGTTCCAGTCATATTACCCCTGTGCTGCAGAATCTGCACTGGCTGTCTATACAGTGGCAGACCACCTTCAAGGTCAGGCTTCTGACCTGTTAAGCCCTGCACGGATAGGGACCAAGTTATCTGCAAGAGCTCCTGGTTCCTTACATCACTGGATGGCCTCTCCGCTCAACTGATGAGGGGTTGTTAGAGATTCCCAGTGTGTGGTTGAAGACACCTGGTGCCAGGGCCTTTATGTTCATGGCACAATCCCTGTGGAACTCTCTGCTTTTTCAGATCAGAGATTGCAGGACCGTGGAGAGCTTTAAGATTGCTTTAAAATGTATTTATTCAGACTAGCTTTTAATTTTTGATGTTTTTAAAATTTTAAATTGATATGCATGTATTTATGAGAAATGTTATATTTTTAACTGGAAGTTGATCTATTTATGTAATTTGTGTAATATGTTTTATGTAAAGTGCTTTGATAATCTGAACTGCACTATATAAATAAAAATTATTAAATTATTATATATTATATTATTATTATCTTTGACTAGGCAGGGGGCAGAGCAGAGTGGTCAGTTTTAATTCCCATTTAAATAATGGACTTCAGCTCCCATAACAAGCCTATATTGACAATTTCCTGTTTACACATCTAATTGTTGAGCAGGAGAACCTTTGTTTTGTTCATATTCAATTTGTACCCTGAAATACTGTATAGCAGGTTGAATTAGCACCTGTTATATTTAGCATGAGTCAACCTTTTGTACATATTCACATCTGATAGAATTAGCTTGGATGACTTACTGTTCAATACAGTACAACTGACAACCGGCTGTCCATTATTTTTCACTATCTGTTTATTTTCATTGATTATCAGCAATAGCGATTATAACAAAATAAATAGATAGTGAAAATAACTTTCTAGACAGTATCCAAAAAGTGATACACTTCCCAGAATATGGCCTGTAGAGAGACAGAAGGTTCTCCAGTGTGTAATAATAGATCATCAGTATAAGCTGAAAGGACATACCTACATTCCCCTACTTGGATACCCTTAATATTGGGGTTATTTTGGAGGTAATATATTAAAGGCTTTAGATAAAGGTTAAAAAGAAAAGGGGATAGGAGGCAGCCCTGTCTGAAACCATGTTGCAGAGGGACATTGTCAGACAAGATTCAGTTGCACTGAATCCAGGCTGTTGGGTTACTGTATAGCAATTTGATCCAATTTGAACATTTTTGTGGAAATCCAAACTTACTTAAAACTGCAAACAGATAAGGCCATTCAACACCATCTGCCTTTTTGGCATCCAGTGAGACCAGACTGCAGGGTACCTGCTCTCCCTGGATGCTGAAATCAAATAATGCAGCTTCCAGAGATGGTCACTGGAGAGGTGGCCTCTCATAAAACCTGTTTGTGAGGAACCAATCAATCCTTCCCAAACCTGTGATAATCTGTTGGCCAACATTTTTGCTAGGAGTTTGAGATCTGAATTAAGTAAAGATATTTGATGGCAACTGTCTTTAGAGGTCTGTTTTTTGCCAGGCTTCCTTATTTAGCACTATCCAGGCTGCTGTAAAGGAAGAATTGGAGAAACTCAATTCATACCAGAAATTACAGACTCAAGCTAGGAGGGAGGTAAGTTCTTCTGCAAAAAATTAATAAAAATTATTAACAAAGCTGTCTGGTCCTGGGGCTTTATCAAGGGAAAGTAACTCTAGGAGCTGTGTAACTTCAGCAAGTGTTATTGGGGTTTTAGGAGTTCCTGATGTGAGGGTTCAAGGACAAGAGGGAGGGAGGGAGTCCAAATAGGCTTCAATATCAGCTAACAGTTGAGGACCAGGAGGAACATCCACACACAAGTTAGTGTAAAATGAACAGAAAGCTTTGGCTATACCACAAGGATGGGAAATCACATCCTCTTGTAAGTTAGGCCATATTCGAGGAATGTAATTGGTGGACTGCATGGTCCGGATCCTAAGGGCCAACAACTTGCCAGCTCTTTTATCCTACTCCAAGTATTTTATTTTAGTCCTAAGCAGGGCCAATTCCACCTTTTGAGCAAGCAAGTCAGAATATTGGGTCCTAAGACTATGCAACCGGGACCAAATATCAGGTGCGGAATGTGATGAGAAGGTATGCTCAAGAGATCTGATATCCCATAATAGACAATTCAGACAGGCTTGTCTAGATTTTTGTTTATTTAGATGTGAGGCAGATACATTCACCCCTCAGAGAGCATTTCAGAGCACCCCATAATAAATCAACTGCGGTAACCAAGCCCTCGTTCTGGTCCAAAAAGGTTCTGTAGGTATAACGAAATAAACTGAAGCATCTCAGGATCCTCAAAGGAGCCAGTCATTGAGGCACCATGTAGAGTCACAGTCCTCCATCCCATGGACAATGTGAATCAGATTTACAGGGACATGATCAGATAATACCATCAAGAGTATCTCTGAGGAGAGAAATCCTGAAAGAGATTCCTATTTATGAGAAAATAATCCAGCCTGGATATGTTCCATGGGGGAAAGAATAAAATGTATATTGTCTGGCAGTGGGATGGAGGATTCACCACGGATCCACAAGGCCCAGTTTGTCAATTATGTCTCGTAAGCCTTGTTGTCCTGGGGAAAGTCCTCATCTATATATGCCCGATTTGTCAATATCTTATTGACATACAGTATTCCAATCCCTCCAATCAGCATTGACAAGTGAGAAAAGTAGTTAAAATAGGAACTAGTTTAGTGAAAAAGGTAAGGGTTCCACACATGAACCATATACTGATCCCAACACGACCTCAGCCAACCCTAATTTCCCATGCAAAAAAATAAAATGCCCCTCAGCATCCCAAAATTCTTTGATCAAAACAAAAGGGACATGCTGGCCAACCAGAATAGCTGCCCCACCCCTCTTGGTACTACAACCCACCCCGTAGACCTGCTCCACCCATGTCAATCTGAAGAGATAAGCAACTCTGGCCCTCAGTTTCTGGAGATGACAGAGCACCATATGACACTTACGTTTTTCCAGCCACCCTCTTATATTCCAGGTAATAAACATGTGACTTGACATAAAAAAAAAATTAGAAACACTGTTTAACTACTAAAGGAGTCACTACCATATCTACTTCCCTTCTAAGATCTCAAAAAGCCTCGTGTGAGCCCCACTACAAAAACTGCAAGACTTATATAAAACATCTGCCCCTCCAACAATAAACAACAAATATCCCACCCACAAAACAATAAACCCCTAAGAACCCCTGGTCCAAGTGACCGCAACTCCAAAACATCAAACAGGCCCATGATTCAACTACCCACACCAAACCCGTCCCCAACACCCAGGCAGTGACAAGTTGACATACACATATATCATCTTACAAAACATTTACACCAAGTGATACTAAAGTCTAATAAGAAAGATCCAACAGTATTAAAGTACAACTGTAAGAGGTAACCAGTAAAAGTCGCTAACGTTAGCCTCTTGGCTATAATAAGAGAGTCAAACAATACAACTATCACCCTAAGATCTCGCACACAGTCATACAAAAACTATACAGAATGGTAATCAAAATGGAAATGAAACAGAAGTTACATAGTTGTGAATAAAGGCACTAAAAACAAGCCAGTAACATCTATGTTAATAATTAAAGTCCTTAAAGCAGCCTCCTAGGGGTAAAGAAAAGCCAGTGTTCAAAGCTATGATACCATTGACTGGTTAGAAGATTCCAGAAGCAGTGATCTATAAAAACACATTATGGAGAGTCTGAACAAAAATATTGGCAGAGCATTATCAAATTGCCAAAACAACAAATAGTAGTAAGAGAAAAGGCTTACAAATGGTTGCAGGTTATGCAGTCTTTAAAGCATGCCAGAAATCCGCCATGTTGTGCTGCACTCAGGACATCCTCACATAACAGCATAGGGAATGACAGCCTTTGCATTGCAGAATCAAGCAAGAGTTTCCATTGTACACAAGTACCAGAAGAAAGACAGGCCCTTCCAGGAGTGTTCTCAGTTGCTGTTTCCAGCGCTGACAACTACTGGGTAATCAGCAAGTCTGATGGTGACCCACGCTGCTGCCCACACACTCTCCACTACAGGGTCAGCCCTGGGAGCTCTTCTTACTGGACCTCCAGCCACTATTGTTCTGTTGTCAGTGAGCTGTCCTTCTCCCCGCCGATGCTTCCTACTGCCTCTCTCACCCTATCTTCAATAGGGAGTAATTTGTCAGTTAGTCCCATTGGTTCAGTCTCTGACAGTGCTGGCCCATCATTATTGGGGCTTTTCCTGCCCCTGCCATTGCTTCAGCCACTGTCCTCACCAATCTTTTTGCTTGGGCCACAGCCAGGGGGCTTATTGAGCTGTGTTTCAGCCAGTGATGGCCTCACATCATCAGGCTTTAGGCCCCTTCTGTTGATACCTCTGGCCATTTATTCAGCACCAGTGACAAAGCCTTCCCCACCGACACTTCAGCCTAACTTGCCGTCATCAGAACCTCAGCCATCGGCACTGATCTCTCAACCTACTCTGTCAATACCAGGGCCTCAATATCCCCCCCATCTCAGCTACAAGGTTCTTCTCCGGCACTGATAGCTATCAATGTCCAGACTGTGCTGCCCTCCTTCTGGGAGTTCATACATTGACTTGCCCCACCTCTGGGCCCATCACTGGTGGCGCCTACTAAGCCAGCCCCCACGCTGTCTCCTTCCATGTCACCGCAGCCACCTTCTTCTAGGGTGTTGACATTCTTGTTGTCCATTTCTGAACCAGTAAATGAAGATGAGTACCATCCTGATCTTCTCCCTCCTGATGGGGAGGATGATAAGGATGATGATGATGAGGGTGCTGGGAGGTCCCCTATTTCTGTTTCCACTGTCTCCTCACAGGGTAAGAACTCCACCAATTACACCCTGAGGTCCCCTCCAGATGACACCTCCTTCATCTCGGTCATGAAGCAGATGCAGACCACCATGAGACTTGACACTGCAGAGCAGGATGTTACTTGGAGAAACCTGACAGAGTACCTGGAATTGCCATATTCACTGGCTATCATTTTTCCCTCCTCAACTTAATGCCTTTGAGGATGCCACCATGGCAGTTTGGTGCTGGCCTAATATGGTCCCTCCTATGCCAGAAAGGTGGACAAATTATACCAGACCCCCTCTGGGAAGCCTTACTTTGCAGAACCACCATGGGCCATCTCAGTGGTTATAAATGTGGCCCATGATAAGTCTAAGAGACCTCAGTGCCTCAGTTCACCCTCCTCCCGGACAAGGAGTCCAGAAAGCTGGACCTCATGGGGAGAATGGTCCTTGCCTCTTCCACTTTGGCTATCAGATTACCAACTATTTGGCCTACATGGTCAAATTCCAGAATACTATCTGGAAGAAGACCAAAGCTGAGGCTCAGACCCTCCCAAAGTCTACCCAGACACAGGAGCTTCTCAAAGCTCTTCAGTTTGGGGCAGATGTGGGTAAGCATCTTTTGAGAGCTGCCTATGATTTTACGGATGCCTCCACCAGAGCATCTGCAGTGGGAATCTACCTAAGGAGGCATGCTTGACTCAGAGTATCTGAGTTCGCTACTGATGTTCAGAAATCCATTTTGAATGCCCACTTCAGAGGTAACAAGCTCTTTGGAACAGATATTCAGGATATCCTTAATTACCTGCAAGTCTCTGGGAGGACGGTATGGTCTGTACACTCCCTCTACCACACTCATCTGAAAAGTGGGCAGCAGCAGGTGCTCTTTTGGCATGTCACATATATACTGAAGTCTGGGGCCTGACAGCTGCACAAATGAAAAGCAGCAACTGCCCATTCTACCCCTTCTTCCACCACAGGAAAAGCCCTGAGAAATGAAGGAGTAGCCCTTGCTGCAGGCTCAGCTTCAGCCTTACTCCTTGTTTGACACCCTTCCTCCAGTAACTCGGGACACATTGGTAGGGGGTCACTTTTCTCTTCACCAAGACAGGTGGAAAGGGATTACAACAGAAGTCTGGGTCCTGCAAAGGATGGAACAAGGACATGTCATAGAATTTCTGGCATTACCTTCAGACCTTCCCCCAACTCTGTCAACTTACCCTCCAGACCACATAACAGTGCTTCTGGAGGAAGTTCTTTCTCTGCTGCAAAAAAGAATGCTAGAACCTGTTTCTGAGACCCAAAGGTACTGTACACGGGGTTCTATTCCCACTTTTTCCTCATTTCCAAATCCATGGGGAACTTGTGACTAATTCTGGACTTATGAAACTTAAACATCTACATCCAGTACAAAAAGGTTTGAATGGTGACCTTGCAGGGCCTACTGCCCCTGCTACAGAAGGGAGACTGGATATGCTCCCTGAACATGCAGGATCCCTATCTGCACATCAATGTTTGCTTTCCCCACAGGAAGTACCTCAGGTTCCTGTTACAGAGGGCTCACTACCAGTTGAGGGTATTGCCCTTTGGCTTGTCTTCTGTGCCATGCATCTTTACCAAATGCTTAGCGATAGTAGAAGTAGCCCTCTGAAGGAAGGGGCTATAAGTATTCCCCTATCTGGATGACTGGGTGCTCAAAGCTCAGTCCAAGAAGCAACTGTCTCTGACCCTGGCACGTACCAGACAACTGTTCAGTGCCTTGGGGGTCACCATCAACCTGTCCAAGTCAATTTTGACTCTGTGCCAGCATCTCTAGTACATAGGAACTATACTAGACATTGCCCAGGGTTCAGTCTTCCTACCCCAGGACAGGGCACAGCACCTGATAGATCAGGCCCAGGATCTTTACAACAACAGGTATGTCACAGCTGCAGCATTCCTGAGACTGTTGAACCCAATGGCCACAGCCATTGTCATGGTCCCCCTGATGAGGCTGCATATGCAAATCCCCCAATGAACTGTGAGGGTCCAGTGTGATCAACGGACCGATGAGATAGAACAGAAGATTCTAGTAACTTCACCTGTGAAGAAAGTACTCCTGTGGTGGATGGAACCCAGCAATTTGCTCAAGGGGGTTCCTTTCCTCATTCTTTCCCCTCAAAAGATCCTCACTACGGATACCTTGGGGACAGCCTGGGGGGCACACTTGGGCCCTCACCAGACCCAAGGGTCATGGACTGCATTGGAAGCTTCTCTCCATATCAGTGTTCTCAAGATGAAAGTGGTCCTGTGAGGCCTGCAGGCCTTCAAGAATTACCTATTCCTGGGCCCTCTGCTGCTGCAGATGGACACCATAAGTGCTGTGCACTATATCAACATACAAGGGGGGGGCACATTCGTACTCTCTATACAGAGAAGTAATGAGGGTATTGTACTGGACTCTGGAACATGGCCTAGATCTGTTGGCTGTCCATGTTCCAGGCATCTAAAATGTCCTGACAGATAGGCTAAGCAGGTCACAGATCAGGATGCAAGAGTGGGAGCTGCTGCCCTCAGTCAAACAAGATCTGTTCCATGGGTGGGGTCATCCAGAGTTAGACCTTTTTGCATCCACACACATTGAAAAACTGCTGCATTTTTGCTTGCTCAATCCAGGACTAGTGTTGTGCGAAACTGAAATTTTTTTGCCTATGTGAAACAAAATGTTGTCTGTTTTCTTGATTTTGCGTAATGGCAACATTTCGCTTACCATGACAATTTTGCCAATTGATGATCCAAATTTTGCCTTGCAGCAGAATTTCATTGGCGAAACTTTTGATTTCCCTGGTAAAATTTTGGTAGAAAGGCAACATTTGCAATGCATTATGGGTAAATAGGGAAAAAGTCACGTGTAGCTTGTTTCCTACTCATTCTACTGCATGTTGAGTCAGAGATCAGTGTGTTGTGGTGCATCAGAGCCAATTAAGCCTTTGAAAACATAGCTAAAACTTGTTTTTGAGAGCTAATTACTTCAAAATATAAAGTTTTTCCTAGTGCTGCTGAGCTGGTAGTGCCTGGTACTAGGGAACATTTTCTAATTTTGTGAATTTTTGCATAATACAATACATAGTTTGAATTAGGTTTACTTTTCTCAGCTGTCTTTGAAAGAGTTGTGTGGGGGGTAGGTAGGAGTGTAAAGCAGTGCAGGCTATTTCTAAATTCTAGCCAAGCAGTTTGGTGTATTTACTCACAATTGTGAGTTATCTATTTACTGTTATTTCTTATTAATTTTGTTATATGTTGCAATTTATTTTCTCTGAAAAGTTTCTCTGTCCTGTTTGAGAGAGTTCCTGCCGCTGTTAGCTGTGTTATATATACCATTCTTCCGCTTTTAGTTGTGAATTGATATTGAATTCTAAAGTTTTAAACACACAGAGCTGACTCTTTCTTTATTTTTTTGTGGTTAGTTATGTTAGCTGGAGTGTTAACTTGTGTGTTACAAAAATTGTGAAAATCAACAGTTATAAAGTACTTCTACTTAGTCACTTGAACTTGTCTACTACAGTCGCACTACATTGTTGAATTGTTCCCCTGTATGTTATTGCTGGAGCTTGACTCTGCACAATGTGCAGTGTTCCTGTTTTAGTTAACTAACATACATTACCCTTTCTCTGTTATAGCATTGTTTGTGTCTCACTTGACAGGCGCATTATAAAACAGTATATATTAAAATAGTCATTTTCAAGTGATTTCTTGTTGATCCCTCCCATCCAGACCACTAACATATTGTGTGGTACTAATTTCCTTTGTTGCTGTTTTATGGTTGTCTCTGCCCACATATAGAAAACAAATTGTGGTACTGAGTAATAACACATTACAGTACTTTATTTGTCCAGAGACTGAGAGACAGGTGATCTGTATTTAAAGTGTGTCACTTGTGCCCTTTTTCCCCTGTTTGTGTCTCTTTAATTCCTTCCTGTTTGGGGCAAAAAATTACCTTTTTGTGTTTTACTACACTAGGCTGCCTACCACATATGGTATTAGTTCTAATGTAAGTGTTGGTACCAGTCCTGATTGTTTTTGGTCTTTTAAGGAAGCCAGTACTGTAGGTGTATGACGTCATCATTCATGTGTGAGGATTATTCACACAGTTAGTAGCAGTAATACATCCTCCTTCAAATACTCCCAGAGAAAGGCAAAGCTTTGAAGCAGCAGTCAGCAAAAATGCCTGGTAAGAAGCAGCCAAGTACAGGGGGGAAACATGGCAGGGGGGATGAGGGAGCTAAGAAGTCTGCTGAAAAAAGTGCAATTTCAGTTCCAGTTCCCCATAGCAGTGAAAGCACAAGTATGTTTGCATCACCGTTTCAAGTTCTGATGTGGGCCTTGGTGGTGCAGCAGAAAGCAGCAAAGGAGTTGGTGGCCGAACTGGGTCAGGCATGCTGTGTCTTACTTCTTTAAAGCTCAAACTGTTGCAGCCATGCTAGTGCGGGATGCTGACAGTGAGAAGGGAGTCAATGACACCAGCATGGGAACAGTGGTCCAGGACTCGGAGGAGGGTGATAAGTCTGTCAGTGTGACTGTCCATGTTCCTGCAGGAGTTGGTGATGATAGTGTTCAACAAGAGTCTGATAGTCCTGGAGATAAGGATAGTCAGCCCCTGAGAGAAAAAAAAAGGTGCCGACCTCCAAGAAGACAGTGATGGGGGAAGGGGGAGGAAGACAAGGACATCATCGCTATTGGTGGTGGTGATGCTGATGATAATGATGACTGAGATGATCCCACATGAGAGCCTGAGTTAAAAAAGGTCAAGAGTGATGTAGGCCATTTACATGTACAGCCCGTGGTGGGTCAGTCTGTCACCAAGCCTATAAACACACCTCCAAGCAGTCGAGTAACCACCCCTCCCAAAAGTAATGTTATGGAAGTCATGTTAGGAGCTCAAACAATACACACTTCCACACATGTTTCTGAATCATCCCAGTCCCAGAAGCATCTGAAGTCCAGAGGTCAAAAGTCCCTAGTTTGGGACTTTTATGTGCTAGATCCTGCTGATGAGACCATAGCAATATGCCAACTTTGTCAAGCCTGTGTTAGTCGGGGAGCCTCATAGGCACCGGTAGCCAACACAGCCACCTGAAAAACAAGCACCCACTGAGATGGCATCAACACCAGAAGGATGCCAGAGCTGTTGGTGGCAAGGTGCATGTAGTAGAGCAAGAACATGAGGAGGGAGGGAGGGCAGAGCAGGTCAGTGGTGGAGGAGAGTGAGCAATCCTTTGCTCTCTCTAGTAGTGGGCATAGCAGTGGCAGTGCGAGTCCCAGTTCCAGAAGTCTTAAAAGTACACCACATCCACACCCACAAGCAATCAAAATAACTGGTTTCATGTGGTCTCCACCTCCTGGCCAAGAGTCAGTTGTTACTTCTGAAAGAAAATCATTGCTGACACAAGTACAGTGTTCTGGTCGGACAGTCCCAAAGATGCAGCCCACTCTGAAGACTATCCTTGATCAGCAGACAAAGTACCCACCCAATCATGCTGCTGCATGAGACATACATGCTGCCACTGCTGAAATGCTGACCATCGATCTGTTGCCATTCTCATTTGTAGAGAATGCTGGTTTCTGCAGGTTGATGGCCTGTGCCTGTCCCAATTGGAAAGTTCCATCGTGAACTTATTTTAGTAAACGTGCCATGTCAAGCTGAACAGTAGAGTTGCAGATTACATTAGTCATGCATTGAAGCATAGTGCATCACACTATATCCATCTTAGCATGGATATGTGGACCAGTGGACAAACAGCAGCAAGCTCGTATCTATGCATAACAGCACACTGGGCACAGTTGCCTGGTGCAGTACTTGATTTTGGGCCTGGCAAAACATGCTTGAAGCAAAACTGTGGTGGTAGCAACACACCTGGTATTCAGAAGCATGCAACCTTGACTATGACAAGTGTCACAGGTTTGCACACAGCTGTGAAAATGCTTAATGTTCTGCTGGATGAGCTTGATGGGTGGCTACACACAGTCACTCATAACAGAATTCATCGCAAGTGATAACGGCTCCAATGTAGTGAAGTGCATTAGCGATGGTGTTTTTTTCAGAGTACATTGCCTGGCACACTGCCTTAGTCTTGTTGTTCAGCAGTTTCTCAACCATGCGGACATTAAGGAAATGGTTTTTGTTACCCGTCACATCTGTGTCCATTTTGCCTGTTCTGTAAAGGCCCGTGACCATCTACGTGAGCTACAGTGCAATAACAAGCTGCCTTAGCACCGGATGAAGCTTGATGTTGTCACCAGGTGGAACTCCACACTGTACATGCTTGACCGGCTGTATGAACAGTATAAGGCTGTGTAAGAATACCTGCTGCTGCACACCACCTGGTGCTGGAGTGTCCATCACTCTAACAACAGAGCAGTGGTGCCAAATTGATGGGCTAATATGCATTCTCCATCCATTCAAGCATACTACATAGGCAGTAAGTGGGGACACTGCTTGCATAAGTCAGTCCATATGTCTCATAAGTGTGCTGAGGCAGACACTAGTGAATGTGCGACACCAGACAGAGGCAAGTGGGGATCATGGCACTTATGATCTAATGGATCACATGCTCTATGTGCTGGACACAAATACCCATGTATCTGGCATTTTACAGTCAGCTGAGTTTGCAATCGCCACCATGCTGGATCCATGGTACAAACATGGCCTGCCCTTTATAATTGAAGGAGGTCATCAGCGAGTACAGCAATTGACAGAGAACCTCATTAAATTGGTACATGCTGCACAAATGAAAAATGCATGCACTGCCTCAAAAATGGGTGTTGCTACCACCACCAACGGCTCACAGGGAACACAGTCAGAGAAAATGGGCAAGGCAGAGCAGAAAACAGCAAGCAATCCCATTTGGGATGTTCTCTTTCAGGTGGGAGTGGAAGATATGGAGGAAAAGGAGGAGGAGACAGATGAGGCAGCTGGACTCCAGGCAGCAGAAAGAATGGCGGAGGCCTACATGGGGGATCCAAAGCACCTTGCCATTAATGACGAGCCACTGCTGTACTGGAGCAGAAAATGACTTAATGGCCAGCATTAACATTGGTTGCTGTGAAATACTTGAGTTGCCCACCATCCAGTGTCACTGTGGAACAAGTGTTTAGTTCAGCTGGGGCAATTGTGAGTGACCGTAGGACTGAATTATCACCCAAGAATGTGTCCATGCTAACATTCATCAAAATGAAGTGAAAGGCACATTCCACACAACACAGTGATGTCAGTGGTGTTTCCACAGGAACTGTGTCTCAGTGATGAGGATGATGACAATCCCTAGAGTAAGGCAGCCACCGGCAGCGAGGTGGATGAGGCAGCAATGTTGAGAGAATTCTCACCTGATGAGAACTCCAATCTTGAAGACTGTCAGGGGTGCTTCTTGGATGATGTGGAATTGGAAGATGAAAAAGGCTGAGTTTACTCCAAGGCCCCACACCCCCTCAAACAACAACATTCAACTCAGTATGGTTGCTGGGGTGTGTATGTTACACCTTATTTCTAGCTACAGTATGTACCATTGGATTGGTTATGAAAATATGTTGTTATGTGCTGCAGCCTGCAGCATGTATAAGTTTCATGTCATCATCCTTTGCCATAACCCATTGATTGGTCACCTCACCACCTCCACCAGTCCCCCAAGGCCATGAACCTATGTAAAGCAGCATCAATGTAGGTACCATAACAGTAAATATTTTGCAGTTACATGATTAATGTTTTTCTTCAAAAAATGTATTACTTTTCATGTTGACTATATTAACACATCATCATCTTACAGCATGATGTGTTGTCTTGATGTCCTTAAAAGTGCCCAGGATGGCAAATTTCACACTGCCCCACCGCCCCCTCTCATCACCTGATCTGACCTGACACACCCATGCACTCCATGCGACTGAAAAAAAAAGTTTCTGCCACTTAGTATTGGTGACATGTACAAGAACCCTGGCTCCTAGACAAGTGTACAAGTAGCACATGAATGTAACATGCTAATTCAACAGTTAACACCAGGTTGAACACATTTTGAAAAATGGTGAATGGTGGCCATCTTTAGTATGCAAGTCATTAATTACAAAAGTAATCATGAAGAGGCTTAACAACTTACAACAACAAATCCCCTCAAAAAGGTTACTTCTACAGTACCAGGTTAAGGTACACAAAAACTGCAATGGTTCCGGGGTCAAGTCAGGGCAGGGTGAGTGTCCTGCTATCCCACTTTTGAATGGATTCAAAATGTTCATGATTACTGCAGCTATGCAATCCCCATTGAGCAGATAAGACATTAATCCCCTCCACCTAATTATTTACTAAACACCATATCAACCATCTGTGTTTGCATATAGTTCCTCCCTGTATGTGGGTGGCAGTGGTGATTACTCATTAATTGTAATGGTATGGACACCAGTCCAGTGGCTAACATCACAATTCAAGCAACACCCCTGTCTTCCAATGGCACAACACAGCTCCTGCAGGTAGGTAGGTAAAATTTATTTTTATACAGGTAATACATGTCATTTGGACTTAATCCAGTTTATAAGACAGTTTACAAGACAGACTTGTGTAAATTCCGAAGTACATACAAGTAAGTTCCATATTAAATCATATAAGTACAAACAACACAATTTACCAATATAAATACAGACAACACAGTATACCTAGAACACTTTCATAGATTAGACTAGATTATAAAAAAGATCTTAACTAATTCCCAAAAACGTCTCCAGGAACCATTCAACACTCACAAATGTGAGCATATAGCTCCTTTATAGTTTGAGTAAATAAGGAATAACTTGTCATTTCTCTTACCTCATCAGGAAGAGCATTCCAGAAACCAGCAGCTTGACATAACAAAGACCTATCCCAGTATTTATTATGAAATTTACCTACAGCTATTTTATTTAAGTGAACTGGTCTTGTTAGTAACCGTTTTTGACAGTTTTTCACTGTAAATAATATAAGAGAAATTGGATTATTTACAGATGAATATTTCATTTTGTGTATTAAAGATAACCAGTGGCACCAATAATTTATGTCTAAAGGTGACCAGTTTACTTTCTTCAACAGTAGGCAATGATGAATTTGATAATTTCCCTGTAATACATATCTTGCTATGTGATAATAGATTTTATCTAATCTGGACAATATAACTTTATTTGCATTTCTATATATTAATTCTTCATATCTTAACACTGGAATGATTAACTGATTTTCCAATTTTTTTCTATCTAAAAATGATAAACAATCAGTACTTCTTCTTAACGCCTCTACCCTTCTATTAACTTTTTTAATCAGAGTAATAATATGATTTGAAAAAGACAGATGTTCATCAAATATAATCCCCAAATAACTGTTCTAGTTTAGTTTGATTCCCAGTATAAATAGATAAGTTATGAATAACGTCACCACTTTTTTTTTAGTGGAAAATTCATACACTTTGTATTTTTTGTGTTCATTATCAGCCTTGACCTGGTGAACCACCCCTCAATCCTTCGAAAATCAGACTGCAGATTAGTTTGTAATATTTCTTCCATTCTTCCAGACTCAATTTTAACCATATCATTGGCATAAAGTCAATCTCTGTTTGTTCTACAATTGATGGAAGATTATTTATAAATATTAGAAGAAAGAGGTCCAAAATTGATCCCTGAGAAACCCCTCTATTGACGCCTCTCTTCCTTGACAAACATCCCTGTACTTAATCCCCTGGGGAACCATCACCCAGATAAGATTTTAATCAATTTAAAGGATCGTCCCTAAGACCTATTTCATGCAGTCTCTCAATTAACAAGGTAACAAGGGTGGTCCACCAGGTCAAAGGCCTTTGATAGGTCTACAAAAATAACAGCTGTCTCCTTATTTTCTCCCAATGACCTGTTTATTTGGTCATAAAATTCCAAAAGAGCTGTTGTGGTAGAATAACTTTTTTGAAAGCCAGATTGTTTAATTGTCAACAAACTGTATCTATCCAGGTATTCCATTATCTGGATAGAGACAAGTTTTTTAAAACATTTTGACAAAAGAGGTAATAGAGCTATAGGCCTATAGTTGTTAACTTCTACCACGTCCCCCCCTTTGAAAATTGGCTTAACTCTGCTCTCTTTCCAAAGTAAGGGAAAATATCCAATTTGAAGGCTCCAATTAAATAGATATGTAATAATTGGTGCTATATGAAAAGCAGCTAATTTCAAAAATTTACCTTCCAAACAATCACTACCAAAAGCTTTGTGATCATTTATATTTTGAAGTATTTTATGTACTTTAGTGACAGTCAAAATTTTAAATCTAAATGGGGGAAATTTATTTTGTGTAGACTCTAATTTAGTTTGTTTTAAGTCTAACTTACAAGGTATTTCACAATTTGGGAGATCAACAAAGAAATTATTTAAGACATTACAAATTTCCTCTGGATTTTCAGTAATAATATTACCATTTTTTAACCTTAGTATCTCCTCTGAGGAATCACATCCTGGTTTAGTCAATTTCTTAACCACTCTCCAAAACTGTCTTGGATCTGTACTTGAATCTATTTTATTTTTGTAGAATGAGATTTTTGAAGCCTTAATTAACTTTTTACATTTGTTTTTAGCAACTTTATAGGAAATCCAATCCTTTTCCAGTTTTGATTTTAACGCTTTTTTCCAAATTCTATTTTTAATTCGAATTTGTTTTAAAAGTTTATCATTTATCCACAGTAATTTATTTAGTTTCTTCTTAGCTTTAACTCTTGGTGCATGTAAATCACATACTTCTTCAAAAGTTTGACTAAAATATTTAATTGAAGTATCAATATCTGGAATTAATTTACATCGATCCCATTTTATTTTACTAACACTGTCTAAAAACCTAGATTCTGAGAATCTTCTAAAGTCCCTAATCCAATTTTTGTTTTCATGAACCAATTTTTGTTTGAACTGAGACCTAGACAAAGTAGCCCAAATCAAATTATGATCTCCAAGACATGGTGGTAAAACACCCACTGCTTCAATTTCAATGTGAGTAGACACCAAAATAAAATCTAATATAGATCCATTTGTCATGTTTGATGTACACCTAGTAGTTTTTTTTATAAGTGCTTTAATCCCAAGTTAATTACTATGTCTTTCAGTTGTCTCTCTTTTATATTTTTCCAATCACAGTTTAAGTCTCCCATCAAGATTAATAGTCTACTTCCTGCTTTATCAATTATTTTAGTTAAAATTATCTCCAAATCAGATATTTTTGCCCTTGGAGGTGAATAAACAATTGAAATTACTAATCCTAAGTGTCTCAAGTATATAGCTAAAAATGTTATATTATTTTTCACTACCCTGTATTATAATTTCTGAATAACCTAATGTTCATTTTAAAAAAAGCATCACACCCCCCCAGATTCTCTATCTGCTCTCCATACTTTATAATCCTGAGTACCAAATTCTTCATCTCGATGTTTGTTTGAGAGCCATGTTTCCCTTAACCCTAATATACATGGATCATTATCTTTCAACAAAGTTACTAAAATATCAGTTTTAGAACCAATACTACGTGCATGATCATGAAAAATTTTAAATTCTAAATCTGTAGGCCCTGGATTCATTTCAATGTCCCTTCCCCCCCAATATTAATAACAAACTACTTGCCCCAGATAAATTTGAAATAGCATTATTTGGCCTAAAAGGATTTAAAGGCCTATAACATCCTCCCAAAATTTGATTTTTTAATATTCCCTGAAAAGAGTTTCTTCTTGATTTATTACCATTATTTTTTTGTGATTGATTAAATGAAAATAACCAATTTGCCAAATATTTTTCGTTTGTGGATTTTTTGGCTATGATAAATTCTCTTTGAGTCACAACACTCAGGAGGCAACAAAGAAATAAACAACCTAAAAGATTAAACATCAACATCTTTCAAAGTGATTTCCACAAATAAAATATGTATAAAAACAATTTCTAAATGAAACTTTATAGGAAATCCAATCCTTTTCCAGTTTTGATTTTAACGCTTTTTTCCAAATTCTATTTTTAATTCAAATTTGTTTTAAAAGTTAATCATTTATCCACAGTAATTTATTTAGTTTCTTCTTAGCTTTAACTCTTGGTGCATGTAAATCACATACTTCTTCAAAAATTTGACTAAAATATTTAATTGAAGTATCAATATCTGGAATTAATTTACATCGATCCCATTTTATTTTACTAACACTGTCTAAAAAGCTAGATTCTGAGAAACTTCTAAAGTCCCTAATCCAATTTTTGTTTTCATGAACCAGTTTTTTGTTTGAACTGTTCTAATTTAATAAAATGTTATCCTAACATCACCTAAACTTTAACATGAATTAAAAATACATCTAACCAAACAATTTAGAAACAAAACATTTACAATTTACCAAATAATCTGCATGGCCTGGATTGATCATGTGTCATCAAGATATGACATACTGAAACCTCAACAGAGGAAAATTACCTATGCAAGAGCAAACATAATAAAAATGTTGGATACTAATCAATCTGCATACCAGCTTTTACCTAACAAGTTAAAAGAAGATGCAGAGAAAAAAATGTTTACTTACCATACCCCATAATGTGATGTTATTCAACTGAGGACATTCCCCACAGGAACATGCTGTGTGGTGCACATGATTCCAATCCAGACAAGGTCCGACAAACCACAGCAGCACTAGCAGGCATTCCCCTTCCCCTATCAGCACTGCGCACCTTGACATAGGGAAAAAATTAAGAACAAATTTTGGTAATTGTTGAAAATTCCACCCCATCACCAGTGAGTCTGAACATCCACCCCTCCCCCGCCCCAGAGAACCATGAATAATGAAGACATACTTACCTCAAGGACTGTGAAAGTGGAACCATTGTGCAAGGGCTCACTTAAATAAATCCCCCAGACCTGGTTCAGCAGCAAGCAGCAGCAGCAGGATGGAAAAATATTTAACTTTGCCTGAATTTCATGTTGAAAAAAGCAAAAAATAACACAATTACTATCAAGCTCAGATAACCATATGGCAGTAATAAACATACCACACTTATATGAAAATTCCAATACTTACCATCTGCATTGGGAAATTGGGAAGATCCATACATCTGACATCTCTCTCCCTCACAGCCTGGCATGGAATAATATAAGACCAGTACAAGCATATTAGAACTCAAGATGCCATAATACCAACCCACCAACACCCTTACCTTGCACAGGAAAAACAATGAAGACAGATACTTACGTGTTCATCAGCAGCAGTATGGACTGTGTGAGGATTAGCCACCAGGCATCAACCATCCAGAACAGTAGTTCTTCTTGTGGCACCTTGGAAAGTAATAGTCATAGACAGCAGCAGGCAGCAAGCTACAGTGCCCCAAAATTTAATTCACTACCCCACCGCCAGGCAAGGTACTACCACAGAGACAGTCAGCACAACTAGACAATCAGTACAGCAACACAGGGATAAGGAAAGGATACTTCTGCATTTCTATGTCAATCAACTGAAACACAGCAGCAGCAGCAGGAAAGAATTGAAAGTAGCAGCAGCATTTTGCAATAGAAATTCATCTTCTCTGCATGTTGGCACCCTTTTTCAGGTCCCTGAGGTGGTTGGGCATCATAAAACATCAGGACTGACAGCATATTTCAGTCTCAATTTGATGTCACATTTTAGGGTAAACATTTCTGAATCTGTAGGCCTTGTTTGGCACTGGCGGCAGTGAGTTTCAAGCAGAAATATTGGGTAAACCAGCCCTAAAACAGCTATTTAATGTCTGGGTGGTGAGGGGCACCCTAAAACATCATGGCTGAGACCTGGTTTCACTCTCAATGTATTGTGCAATTTTTTGGCAACATTTCTGGCCATGTGGGACATGATTTGAATGTGCAGCCACATACTGAGTCACAAAAAGCATTTAAACGTGCAGAAAACAGCACATTTGGGTCTGCAGGGTTATTGTGAGCCTATAACTGAATGTCTCACACCTGATTTCACTTTCTATGTACTGTGCAATTTTTTTGGAAACATTTCTGGACATGTGGGACATGATTTGAACGTGCAGCCACACACTTAGGCCCAAAAAGCATTTAAAACATGCAGAAAACAGCATATTTGGGTCCACAGGTGGTGTGAGCCTGTAACTGCATGTTTCATACCTGATTTCACTCTCAATGTACTGTGCAATTTTTTGGAAACATTCTGGACATGTTTTTTCACCAGCAGTAGTGAGTTTCAAGCAGAAATATTGGGTAAACAGGCCCTAAAACAGCTACTTAATGTCTGGATAGTGGGGGGGGGGCACCCTAAAACATAATGGCTAAGACCAGATTCCACTTCAAATTTAATGTACCATTTTCTCTGCAGCATTTCTGTACATTTCTTGTCTGTGCTGCAGTGGCAGAAAAAAGATAGGGCCTAAAGATACTTTTAAATTGTGTCCAAAGCAACATTTTAATGTCTGGTTGCTGGTGGGGCACCATTAAACATCAGGACTGATAGTGCATTTCAGTCTCAGTTTGATGTCACATTTTTTGGGAAGCATTTCATTACCTGAGGGTCCTGTTTTACATGCGCAAGCCAAGATTCACTGTCACATAGTTTTGGAAAATATGTTTGTTCAGAATAAAGTGCTTATACTTGACATTTGTGGATAGGATAGAAGGAGCAAGGAGGAAACATATAAAGAAAAATGGAGTAACATAATGGAAGACAAAGAAGACAGAACATTTTTGTTGTTGTTTTTTGGATATTTTTTGGGGGAGGGGTCTTTTTTAAGGGAGGGGTGTAGAACAAGAACAGTAAAAAAAAACAAATAGCAGTATAGCGCAGTGGTCTAAGGCACTGAGATGCAAATCTGGTGACATCCAGCAGAGCAGACCAGACCAGACCTGGGTTTGAATCCCACAGCTTCCACTTGCATACTGTGTGACCCTAAGCAAGTCACTTAACCTCCTTGTGCTCCCAGGTCACTCCTGTAAAAAAGCTTTCAGCTTAGTGTGCTATACCTGGTTAAACAACTAAATTAAAAAAATAAAGGAGAAGAAACAAAAACACTGGCCCACCACCACAGATCCAGGCTGTGCACTGCCACCACCACTACCATGAAGCTCCACCAGGAGGTCCAAGACTTTCTTCTGGTCCTCCATTATTTTTTGGAGGTCCCCCCTGACCTCCTGGAGAAAACTGGTTGAGGTCATGATGCACACTTTGCACCTCAGTACGCACTGACTCCAGGTCTGCCCTGGTGACCATCACCTGACTTGGGGGAGCTGCAGGATGATCAGGTTGGTGGCATTTCTGATGGGTCCTCCATGGTGCTGCATCATGGTCACAGGTGGGGAATGCATCTGGCTGCTAGGGAGAATGCATCCTGCTGGTAGATCTCCTCCTGACCCTGGTATGATGCCTCCATGCCTCAATGCTGCCTTCTGCTGCTGCTTCCTCTCTCTGTTTTGCAAGTCAATCTGCAGCATGGTGGTGCTGCAGATGGCTCCTCTGGCCAGAAGTCCCAAAGTGGGACTCTGGTTTCCCCCTTTAATGTTCTTCACACACAAAGTGCAGACCACAGTGCTTGCACTCATCTGCCTTGGTTCTAAAAAAGGCCCAAACTGATGATCTTTGGTTTGGGGGAGCACAAGCTGATGTCCCGGGGCATCTCCCTGTACAACAATATCCTGCTGTGGCCAGGGGCTGGCAGACACAACAGGAGACACATCATCATCCTGGGGGAGGGGCAATGGGCTCAGAGTAGAGATGCAGCAAATTTAAATTCCGCTGGCGAAGTGAACGCGAAGTGGGCACTTTCTGTTACGCCTTGTCATTACCACTTCGCGTTAAGGTGGAATGGCAATGTGAAGTAAGGCAAAGTCATTGTTTTTAATGGACTTTGTGTTGCTCATTATGATTCTAAGTGATCCAATTGGTGTTTCAGATTTGACAGCCCCCCACACATCACATGGCTTACAGTACTGTAAGTCACATGCTCTTTAGCAAGGCAGGAAGAAAGTGAATCATACAAACAGACACTTTACTTTCTCTTGTGCCGATGGAGAGAGAGAGAGAGAGAGAGAGTGTGTTTTGTGACTGCTGATACTTTAAGATCAGAACGAGGAGGAGATTTAAACTTTGATTTAGACCCAACAGCTTTTTTAAAAGCTAAATTTTTTTGTCTTTTCTGTCTGTACTCTTTTTTACTTAATTTGTTCTTTCTGTAAATTTTATTTTTCTTACTTAGAGGGACATCAGTTGCAAATTATGTCCATGCTGGAACTGCTGCTGGATCACCATGGGATCCCACATTATTTTTTTTTTCTCACACCATGTGCCCCCCCACATCTTCCTTGCTGTGTTATAAAATGTATTCCTCCACCATTCCTGACCCTTATATGTAATTATGACCTTATTTTGTTGTCTTCCATATGTATTCTGTGCAGTGGAAGTATACTGTGCTAAACTGCATGGGTGCAGTTTTCTTTCCAGTCTGTGTATGTACTGCAGACACTGTCCAACTCCCTGACTTAAAAACACTTATTAATGAGTACAATGGTGGGGTGGTGAAGCCTGGAAAGATACTACAAAACAGGCTTACAATACATCCAAGTAACTAGTAAAAATATTAATGCTGTGATTCGTGACATAATCATAAATCGTGATTTGTGACTGCATTTTTGACCGTGATGATAAAGAAACACAAATGCCTACGGCTGTACTTCCCCGGGCCAAGATGAGGCGTGGCACAAAACTACCCAACTTAAAAACACTCATTAATGAGTACAATGGTGGGGTGGTGAAGCATGGAGAGATACTACAAAACAGGCTTACAATACATCCAAGTAACTAGTAAAAAAAATTACTGTTGTGATTCGTGACGTGATAGTAAATTTGTGACTGCATTTGTGACCGTGATAATGAAGAACGTGATTTGTATCACGAGTGACTCCTGATGATGGTCCTGACTTAAAAACGCATATTAATGAGTACAATGTTCATGCTGAATTATGCACCACACCTGTCCAGTACTCTGAAGGGAAGCCAAAGAAACAACTATGACTTAAGTTAGAGATGGAGATTAGGCCCAAAAGAGATGCAAATGTACAGACAGATTAAGATTGTGCTGCGCACTGAAGAGATGCAGATGCAAAGGCACAGCACCTAACCAGTGCTCATCATCAGAAATTCAAATCTGGAAAAGAATATCTTCGCCGGTTGGGGCGGGCAGCGGGGCAGTGTACTGCACTGCTGCAGTAAGAGTCACTAGTACGAGTACCAGTAAAGATACCACAAAGAAGTACAAAAAATTACACAGCTGCAGTGAACAGCAGGTTCACATTGCTGAAATTATGTGGCACAATAAAAGGTGTCTGATTTGATGACACACGTCAGACACATACACACACACTAAGTAATGCATAGCAAGTTGAAAACTTCAGTAATATAACCACATATTTCAAATAAACTAAAATTATGCACTACTGCGCCACAAAAATCAGCAAAAAAATGGCAAGAATTATTGAAAATATTGCTGTATATACATTAACACAGTTATACAAGAAAAATATCACAAAAACAAAAAGCACTCTTTTTCTCCAAGTTAATCTACCTACACCCTCCCCCAAAGCACACTTACACTATTTCTCAGTACACAGACTGAATGTTGTACATTAACATTCAAAATACACACACAAACAATAAACGCTCGATAATATGAGCACAGGAGGGTTTCCTATAATCAATTAACTAAAGTTTCAGCAAAAAAAATACTCAAAAAGGCTTTTTTAACAGCTTTTAGAAGGTTTGAATCACAGAGAGCTCTCAGAGCAGATTGTCTCCTACAGCTTCCTATAAACACTACCCCAAACTGAGGCTGTGCAGAACAATCTAGAGCCCATGTGACATGAAATCCCATGAATCACTGCAAAATCTGCCTTTGGAGCTTAAAAACAAGGTGAAGTAAAGCGAAGTACATTGTTTTCAATGTACTTGGCCTTAAGAACTAGTGGAATAGTGGTTTGGGAAGGCAGAGCAACGTGAAGTCATTGTTTTCAATAGACTTCATGTTACCCTTTAATAACGTGAAGTACTCCACTTCGCATTGTGGACACTCCACAAATTCGCTTTCACTCCACGTTCCACTTCACGGAGTGAATTGGGGCCACTTAGCCCATCTCTAGCTCAGAGCCTGACTGCTGCTGCTGCTGCTGGGTGGCTGTCTCAGTGTCAACAATGACCTGTTGCTTCTGGGGCACACAGGCCGGGGCCAACTGCTCCTGCTGCTGGGGGGGGCTCAATTTCAAATACGCGCCCATTGAGGCTAACGCATCCTCTTGCCCTTCCATTGTCAGTAACACTACTTCCAGTCCCAGTCCCTTCCATCATTATAAAAAAAGTTTTAATAAACTACTAAAGAAAAAAATGAAAACAAGGGAGAGTGAAACACGCACACACACACACACACACACACACATACTCACAAACTCACAAGATATACAGAAAATAGAACACAATAGAAAGATAAACTTTTGCCAAATAATGAAATAGGGTATAAACAGAAGTTCAAAATCAGTGCACACTACACAAACTCTCACTCTCTCACTCACAATTCACCACTATATATATTTTCTTTCTCACAGAGTCTCTCTCCTACTGTCTGTCTCTATCCTACTACAAACTGCAGGAAAATGATGTAGATTTAGTAGCTTCCTGCCTGAGTACAGGCACACATGTGATCAGCAGTCTGCTTAAGAGAGCAAGTCATGTGGCATGCCTTTCTTCTTAATTTCGCCTTAGTTAAATGCTAAGGTGAAACTTACTAGTGGAAGTGAAATTTACAGGCGGAATTTCACTGTATAATATGGATGAAATTTCATACAACTATATGGGTGAAATTTAGCACACAACCATACAGGCGACATTCTACCCCAATGCTGTACTCTGCAAAACAGCTGCTGGGCAAATTGGTGATTTCACCAGGAATTTTGCAGGCGAAATAAAATTTTGATGCGTCTCTATCCAGTACCTTGAGTTTTCTGGCAAGTCACTTTGTCCCTCTCTTGGAAAGGGAGGTTCCTTTAGGCCTTTCATCCCATCTCTGATTCTGAGGTGTGCTAGTCAAGTTTCAAATGGAGGGAGCCACTCTGTTTCTGGTGGCCTCTTTTTGGCCTCATTAGATATGGTACCCATTGCTGCAACAATTAGCAGTGAAGCCTCCGATGTCCCCTGCCCCTGTGCAAGGGCTTGTTGTCTCAGGAGCAGGGAACCCTGGTCCATCTGGACTGCCAATCTCTTTATCTTCATGCCTGGCTCCAGAAGACATTGCCATTGCAAGGTTCAGGGTATCTCCTAAAGTGGCTGATGTTCTGGTGGCCACCAGGAAACCTTCCACCTGAGTTACTTATTCGATGATGTGGAAGCGTTTTGCTCTGTGGGCCACTTAACATTATCTGGACCCCTTCACTTCTCCCATGAACCAGATTCTAGAGTACTTACTGTCTTTGATAGATGTAGGACTGCAGTTCTTCTCTATTAAGGTGCACTTGTCTGCCATTTCAGCCTTCCATGTGCCCATTGATGGATGTATGGGGGCACAGCTGGATTTGGCCCATACGTTTTTGAGAGGCATTCTTCATTTGAAGCCTCCCATCTGCGATCTGTTCCCAGCCAGGGACTTGAATTTTGTTTTAGAAAAGTTTACTTTGGATCCTTTTGAACCAGCCAGACTTGCAAGCTACACTTTCTGTCATGGAAAGTGTTATTTTTAGTTGCCATTACTTCTGCTCAAAGGATTTCAAAGCTACAGGGTCTCATGTGTGAACAGGCTTATTTGATTTTTCATAAGAGTCATATGAATCATAGGAAAGTACAAGTCAATAGCATTAGCCAATAAGACTTGCCATTGCATTAATGGACAAATGTGTGTCCAGTATACTTGTCTAACATATTTTTAAAGGTATTTATGGTGGTACTGGATACTACCTCTGCAGGGAGACCATTCCAATGTCTTTGCACACTAACCCTGGTGTCTGAGTTTACTTTAAATGAAACCACCAACCTACCTGTTTATAACCCAGAGCATGCCAGTCCAGGGGAAGCATTTCTCAATACTTTGATACTATGTACACCTTATGAAGGACTGTAGAAAGTCCTCAGTTATTTGCTTCTTTTGCCCCGGGAAAGAAGGCATTCCAGTTTTAAACATTGCTTGTCTAAATGGTTGGCCAACTGTATTATGTTTTGTTACAGGAAGTACAGTAGGCAACTTCCTGGGGCTGTTAAGGGTCACTCAACCAGAGGTATGGCCACTTCTGTTGCCTGTTTCAAAGGTGTCTCAGCTGCTGAGATTTGTGCTGCTGCAACTTGGAGTACTGTTCCCACTTTAACCAAGCACTACAGTCTGGAGGTTGCTTCTAGAAGAAGGGCAGGTTTTGGCCTTGCTGTGTTACAGGCCTCCTTTCTTAGGCTCCTACATTCTAGCTACCCAGCTGGTTCTCCTGTGCAGCACTAATTGGAATTTATTCCAAAGGTGTGACCTGCAGAAGGTGATATCCCTGAAGAAGATAAAATAGTTAAGTAAGAACTTACCGTAACAGCATATCTTCTAGGGAATCTCCTTCAGCAAGTCATGCTATCCCACACTCCACCCCCCTTGACCTCAGAGTTTCTATCCTCTTGTATTTTTTCCTTCAGGACAGTATACCTTCTGTTATTCCTTTGTCTAGTGGTGGGTACCTGTAGCTTTTCTTTGGTCCCCTCAGGAGCACTTCCTTGGTGGATGTTCTCTGGTCAGGGAACTGAGGAGGGAACGGGGCAGCCCATGGCTATAAAGGGAGGATGCTGATGTAATGACATCACTATGAGCAGTCCCAAGAAGACTGCTAGCAAAAATGTTTCCATGCTGTCCTGGTGCCTGATGGCTATAGTTCCAAAGCTGTGACCTGCTCAAGGAGATTCCCTCAAAGATCTACTGTTATGGTTCTTACGTAACTGTTATTTTCCACAGGTAAAATTATCTTTTGGTAATGGCAGATTTTCGCTCACATTATCCTGTCCATTATGTAAACTATAAGCATTACAAGTGTCTGTGGTTTGATCTTTTTGTGCACCATTCAGGGTTTCTGCAAATTTTGTAGGCTCAGTTCACGTTACAGAATATACGAGTTTTTGTTTTTCTGTAATACCTGAGTGAGGACAGATTGATGGCAACTAGTGATGACTGGTGACAGGGACTAAATTGAGCAATGACTGACAGGTATCAGAATGGATAGCAGAAAAGGCATGACTTCCAAAAGGAGAAAGGTAACTGCAAAATGGAAGGAGGACCACCATCCAACCCCAACTCACAGCAGAAACATACATGGATAAACATTATACTAATATGAATACACTACATTATGGACCACCTCTTGTAGAAACTACCTAATCTGTATGACCTTCAGCATGGAGGAGAAGAAAAATCCCCTCTAAGGGGAAACCTCTTGTGATCCAAGGCTTTGGTCACCTTCCCTCCAAGCTTGGGATAAATTAGTGATGGCTCAGCTACTGTGATTTGGAGACCCAATTCAAGAGGAAGATATTTTGGAGGAAGGGTTCTCACTCTATCCCTCTAACAGGAAAGTTGTGAGGGTACTGCAAGCTGATCTCTGCAGCTAAAGGAGGCTTTCTGTCAAGGATGACCACCCCCAAGGCAGGAGGAGGAGAGCAACCACTGCTAAAAGTGGATGCCCAGAGAGAAAGCTGAACCCTTGAGGGCAAGGCAATAAGAGTTGGGCCCTTGAGGGGCTGGGATTTGGAACTATATGATCTTCACCCTTGAGGGGCAGAAGAGGGGAAGGAGGTGGTGATCATGTGAACCTTAAGCAGCGGTAGGGGGGAATAGCTCTTGACAGTGCTGTTGACATGATCTGCACAGCTAAAGGAGCCCATGGACTTAGAGAGGTCCTACCCTCTGGCAGCTGAAGTCTTACATGCTACATCAAGAGGTGCTGCTGAGTTGATCTGCATGGCTGAAGCTTCCCCCAGAGTGTAGGACATTCTCAACTGATGGGCAGAAAGAGAAGGATCTCGGCTGAGTTGAGGAACCCACCTTAAAGATGTGGACTTCAAGGGGGCAGAGTGAGACCATTGGCTTAAAGGGCAGGAGTCCTGGAAGCCATGATATGGTTGTAACTGACATGCATCTGAATGCAGGAGTAGTAGAAGACTGATGGCAAAGCCCGACGGCCATGAGCACAAGGTAGAGATGAAACTTAGGTAAGGCTGAATGGCTGATTCAGACATCAAATGACTGATTCAAGGGTTTCTTTATGAGGGGTGGTGTGCCTATATTTATATCACTATATTCTGGGTATAAATTCATATTTTCTTCCAATGTTGCCCCTTCAGATTATTTGCCTTTATATTCCTCATAGTCAATGTCATTTGGTTGGGCTCCCAATTTTAATTACTGATTTTCAAAAAGACCTTTAGATTTAGTTTTCTCACAGACTTATACAGGTCTAGTATAGTCTTTCATTAATTGAATTAGTGGAGATAAAATCTACACCCTTCGCTAGAACTTGTTGTTCAATATGAGACAATTGGTAGTTCAATATATTTACCAGTAATGATTTCCCATCCTCCCATGATTTGATGCTTGATTCCTCCTGGGATACTTCTGTGGGTTCTGCTGCTGTCTGTACTTCCTGCATTAATTTGGCCTGTTGTAGTTTGTTTCTCTTCCCCACCCTGCCCACTCGTCTCCTTTTTCTTTTGGGTTCTATAATCATAGCAATCCACAGTTTTCTTCTCAATTGTTATTGAAGCTGTTGCTAGTTCAGTGTGGGAGTATCTTGAATTTTCTCTCTCTCTCCACTAAAAAATGCTCCTTGTTTGTACAGGTGTTCCTGTCAGGGCCAGTCATGCACAGTATGTGTCCCTTTCACTTCCTTTTTTTTTAAATAGAACATTGTGGGCCATTCTTCCTCTTTATCTGCCAGTCAAAAATGTGGCCTTCTGCATAATCTGCATGCTTTTGTTCAAATTTGCACTGTTTAACCTTTGTTATGTGCTCATCATATTGTGCTATAGTTCTTTCAAATCAAGCAACTAGTGTTGAAACCCACTCAAGAGGGGGCATTACTGGACCTAGTACTGACAAACAGGGACAGTGTGACTGCCTTTACAGTGGGGTACAAACTGGAGACCTGTGATCACCATACAAAAAGATGGCATTTAGATGATTCAAAGAAATGCAGAAGGAGGGAGATAGGAGGTTTACCAAGGAAAAGAAAGGGAGGCAGGGAAGGTAGTTTGGAGCCCTAAAGTGCATAGAGAGGAAATGATTGCCAAATCAGTGACCAAGGGGGATAAAATATGTTTTTGATATGTAAGTGAAAAGAGAAAGACAAAGGGAGGGTCAGTAAGGCTGAAAGAGGAACAGAAGGGTTGTGTGGAAGAGGACCACCAAAAAGCAGATATATTGAACAAATACTTCTGCTCAGTATTTAGGGAGGAGGAAGATGGATAAGGACCAAAGATTAAAGACAAAGGAGTGACTCGACGGAAGGTAGACATAAGTCCTTTTACAGAAGAAAGGGTGCTTAAGATGCTACCAGCATTAAAATTAGGCAAGGCTATGAGGCCGGATGGGGTGCACCCTAGGATACTAAGGGAACTGAATGAGGTGCTGGCTGAACCTCTGACAACCCTTTCAACCAGGCATTGGAAACAGGTGAGGTACCAGGGGACTGGAGGAGGGCAGATGTAATCCCACTATACAAAAATGAGAATTGGGAGGTGGCAGGGAATTACAAGCCTGTCATCCTGATGTTGGTGGAGGGTAAAGTGATGGAATCAATACTGAAAGAAAAGGTTTGGGGTATACCTGGTTGCCAGTGGTCTGCAGGATCCGAGGCAACATGGTTTCATTGGGGGGGTGGGATCTTGCCAGACAAACCTGATAGAATTTTTTGATTGGGTGACCAAGGAGGTGGATCAGGAAGGGGTGGTGGACATGGCCTGCCTGGATTTCAGCAAGGCCTTTGACACTGTTCCAAATAGGAGATTGATAAGCAAGCTGGTGAGCCTAGGAGTAAGGCCTAAGGTAGTAAAATGGGTAGAAAGCTGGCTGGGCAATAGGAGTCAAAGGGTGATGGTAAATGGCACCCACTCTGGAGTAGGCAAAGTGACTAGTGGGGTGACACAGGGATTGGTACAGGGGCTGGACCCCTTCAATGTCTTTATTAGTGACATTACAGAAGGACTGGAAGAGAAAGTATGCCTATTCACAGATTACACAAAACTCTGCAATCAAGTAAACACACTGGGGTGGGGGTGGTAGACAGAATGAGGGATGATTTTAAAAAAATGGAAGAATGATCATGGGTTTGGCAGCTGGGGTTTAATGAAAAAACAAAATCATGCACATGGGGCACAGAAATCCAGGGGCAGCTTAGCAAGTAGGAGGAGAGATATTTGTAACATGATAACCATCTACTAGTTATGAGCATATAATTTTGATATAAATATACAGTATGTTTTAGACTTTTTTTAGGAAACAGGCCAAGCAGCAAAGCCTCATGGAACATGGAATTTTAAAAGAGAGGAAAGAAGGGTCTGTCCTCACACTGACCCAGTGGATAAACTAATTAACAGCTTCCTTTTGACACCTACCTGTCAGATCCTGTGTTAGCTGCTATAACAGGCTGTAAAACAGGCACTGTTTTGAACCTAGGAAACTAGCCATAAAAGATTGCATTTTTATGACATCAGGAGGAAAGCTAACTCTGACAGATACCTGTGAAAATTCTGACAGCTAAGAGAGGTGCTTTGCAGGATGTTGTTCTGAAACATCAAAGAGGGAATGCTATTATAAACTTATGTTCTGATGAGGAAAAAGACTATCTTGTTTATAATTAAGATATTGCTATCTTTGCAGTTTTCAACCAGGCAGTCAGCAGAGGCATTTGGGTTGTATCCTGTGACATGCGCTACTCACAAATGAGCACCTACTGAAATGGCAATCCACCTGCGGTGCATGTCGACAGGGCGATGGGGTAGGGAAGGTGACTGGATGGGATGGGTTCATGAATAAGTGACAGGATGTCGTTTTGTATGTACATGTGCATGGTGGAAGTGAGCTCGTTAAGTGAGAGGTGTGACAGGAGGGAGGGATTGTGACTGGTGGTGCCATGGTGAGCTGCCGAGTTGGCTCCATGGCATGGTGGGTGGGTGCTGGGTGGGGTGACCAGGATGCTGGGTTTGGGTCTGGGCCCAGCACACGTATGTTTTGTTGAGTCCAGCCTGAGTATTTTTATTTATTTTTTACAATTTTGCAGCCCCCCCGGACTTGCACCTCCCTGGAGTTGAGAATCCTAAAGTAGAGGGTGCGGGGGGTGAAGCCCCCCATGGGGGAGGTGCAAGGGGCATAGCCCCTCGCATGACATTAAAATATATAGTCCCTTGCGCTGTTCTGTTTTCTGCCAAGGGTGTACATTGCCGAAATTGAATTTTGGCGATGTACATTCGCCACAATGACAATCGCGTTTCAGCAATCACCCTTATGACATGGAAACCATTTATTTATGCATGGGTCATGTTACAATTTAATTACAGGACTAAGAGTAGACCTCATGTGCTGTGACATCACAGGGAGGTTGGGACTGTAACTTTGAATATTATCAGCTGCCTGAAAGGATGGAATCATCTTCTACTTTGGGCTACTGAAAGAACATACTCTTGTTCCAACTTTACAAGACTTAACACACTTGTGTTCTGGACTTAAGAAGCTCTTCTACCAAAATTAGATAATTTCAACACCACTATTTACCAAATGAAATTGGGGTAGGATTAGTTACTCAGTATAAGGCAGTTTGTTTATAATTGTCCATTTATTTTTCTGACTGTACCATTAATGTTATATGTTCTGTGTTTTCTATTTTATTTACTATTTTTCATTTTAGTAAACTTCATTTTCCTTAGAATCCTGCCTGAGACATTTTCTCATTTTAAGTGTCAATACTGGAACAGTGTTGATAATTCTGACAAAACTGTTAACATGCTTGTAGTGTGTCACCATATGCAGCAAGGTAAGGAAATACCTAGGTCTCACTTGAATCAGAAGGGGGATTGTGAACCAGGTTATGTGCCCGCTGAATTAAGTATTGCACTGCTTTCCTTGAAGATGGTGTAATATTTGGAGCAGTTACCTGGGCGTGCTAGTTAAAAAGTGTTCATATTCGACCCTAGGATTTGAGACTGGTAGTTGCTCACACCCAAAACAGACAGGAGGATTTCCCTGTTTGTCTCCTGCTCACATATTGCACTTCGAGGTTGGGCACTGTGGGAGCAGAGGGCCTGACCCCCAGAGTTCATTTATGACAGATCTGGTTGGTAGTGGTGGGATCTAAAAGATTTGACTTGCAGTGCTGCGATCAAAGAGATTTATTTGCATACTGTGAAGTTATCTGGTGACACAGGCATTAACAGTCCTGTGTGTCAGATTGATAAACTGTAAAGGTTTATACACAAAACAAGGCAGTGATTTAAAACAAAAAGAAAGAAATATATCATTGTGGTTACAGTGTAAGTTCCCTACCTGTTTTATTTTTTTTTCAGGTGCAAGTTAGTCTAGCTGTAGATTAGGGAAGAAGATGGCTTCCACCTATAGCTTGTACACTGTGGAATACCTGAGGCAGTTGCGCCAGGAAAGAGGAGTCTGTTGTGAGGGGCGAAACAAACAGCACCTCATGGAGGCTCCTGTGGCAGCTGATGCACAAGTGACTGTCCAATACCTCAAATCACAGTCAGTGACTGAAAGGGACAAGACCTTGGGCTTGGAGGGGTCAGGGTCCATCACAGTGTCCAGTCCAAGGGGGGAGGAGGACAGCAGGACCATTGGCAACCAAGAGCCACAATAGCAGGGGAAGGTCACCACAATGCTGGAGCCAGAAGGGATCAGGCTGCAACTAGCATTGAGAAGAATGGAGCTGGAATTCGAGCAGAAAAGATTTGAAGACCAGCAACAGAGGGAGTTCAAGCAGAAGTTTAAACAGGCAAAGCAGGAAAAAAAAAAAACTAGCTTTGGAGAGAGCCGAGGAAAAAGAAAACCAGCTTTGGAGAGAGGCAGAGGAAAGAGAGCAACAGCTTCAGAGAGACAGAGGCCAAGCAGGAGAACAGAGAGCATCAGAGGAAATTTGAACCAGAGAGCCGGCCCATCGGTGCAGCGGTTGGATTTCCGCTTGCGGCGCCGGCGACCGAGGTTGGAACAGACTGGGTCGCTGGAAGGGCTGGCTGGGGGAGAAGGATAGATGGCCCCATGGACTGCCTCTCCTTCTCCAGGGGAGGGTGGGATAGTGCTTGAGCACCAGTGACTCCCGGCGGAGGCCGGGTGTCACACAGCTACCGCACACACACTCTGGAGGCGGGCGGACATCTGACGTCATTGCATGACCCCGCCTCCCAAAAAACGGAAAATGGACGGCTGCGGTCGCCTCCATGAAGCTCACCTCGGCTTTAATTAGCCCCCCAGGCCAGCCCTCCGACCCATCCCGGTCTCTGCGGGATGTCTCCTCCTCCTCCTCCGCATCCTGCAGCCCCGCCGTGGGGGGTAAGCCACGGGGTATCGGTGGGCCCGAGGCCGATCTGGGGGGTGGAAGCAGTCGGCCCGTGACCGGACTGAAAGTACCCGCCGGCCAGCAGCTAGGTGGCGGAGAAAAATGAAAATAAAAAAAAAAAAATTTGAACCAGAGAAACTACAACTCCAAAGACCAGTGCCAGAACAGTAGTTCTTGTGGCACCTTGTAAAGTAGTAATCATAGACAGCAGCTGGCAGTTAGCTACAGTGCCCCAAAATTTCATTCACTATCCCACCTCCAAGCAAGTTACTACCACAGAGACAGTCAACACAATTAGACTATCAGTACAGCAGCACAAGGCTAGGGAAAGGATACTTCTGCATTTCTGTGTCAATCAATTGAAACTCAGCAGCAGCAGCAAGAAAGAATTGAAAGTAGCAGCAGTATGTTGCAGGAGGAATTCATCTTCTCTGTATGATGGCACCCCTTTTCAGGTCCCTGAGGTGGTGGGGCACCATAAAACATCAGGACTGACAGCACATTTCAGTCTCAATTTGATGTCACATTTTTGGGTAAACATTTCTGGACTTGTAGGCCCTGTTTGACACTGGCAGCAGAGAGTTTCAAGCAGAAATATTGAGTAAATAGGCCCTAAAACAGCTACTTAATGTCTGGGTGGTAGGGGGGCACCCTAAAACATCATGGCTGAGACCTGGTTTCACTCTCAATGTATTGTGCAATTTCTTTGGCAACATTTCTGGACATGTGGGACATGACTTGAACGTGCAGCCACATACTGAGTCACAAAAAGCATTTAAACGTGCAGAAAACAGCACATTTGGGTCTGCAGGGTTATTGTGAGCCTATAACTGAATGTCTCACACCTGATTTCACTTTCTATATACTGTGCAATTTTCTGGAAACATTTCTGAACATGTGGGCATGATTTGAACATGCAGCCACACACTTAGGCCCAAAAGCATTTAAAACGTGCAGAAAACAGAAAATTTGGGTCCGCAGGGTTGGTGTGAGCCTGTAACTGCATATTTCACACCTGATGTCACTCTCAATGTACTGTACAGTTTTTTGGAAACATTCTGGACATGTTTTTTCACCAGCAGCAGTGAGTTTCAGGTAGAAATATTGGGTAAACAGGCCCTAAAACTGCTACTTAATGTCTGGGTGGTGGGGGGGCACCCTAAAACGTAATGGCTGAGACCAGATTCCACTTCCAACTTAATGTACCTTTTTTTCTGCAACATTTCTAGACATTTACTGCCTGTGCTGCAGTGGCAGAAACAAGATCAGGCCAGAATCACCTACTCCCTTCTCAAGGATATACCCCTTGCAATACAACCCAGCATTTTGTTGGCCTTTGCAGCTGCCTTCCTACATTGTGCCGAGTTGTTTATTGACCCTGTAATGAGCACCCCCAGATCCTTCTTCTCCTCCTTCTCTGTCTGGGCTAGCTGCACTCCCCTTAGCTGGTAACTCCTCCTTGGTTTCTTCATCCCAAAATGCAGCACCTTGCACTTTTTGGCATTAAACCCCAATTGCCAGGTGTCTGACCAGGTTTCAAGCTTTGCCAGATCATTCTGCAACCCCTGCCATCCTCCTAGATCATCCACCATCGCTCCTACCTTGGTATCATCAGCAGACAGACTGACCTTGCTCGTGATGTCCAATGATATGTCTGCAATGAATATCCCAAACAACACTGGTCCCTACACCAGCCCTGTGGAACACCGCTCATCACTACCCTTGAGTGTGAGAGCTCCCCACCCACCACCAACCTCAGTTGCCTTCCCTGAAGCCAGGTTCCTACCCATCTCACCAGCTTTGCACCCACCCCGTGCCTTCTAGCTAACTTCCCAGCATTCCATGTGGCACTGAGTCGAATGCCTTACTGAAGTCCAGATACAGGACATCAACTTCATGGCCCCTGACCAGTTGCCTAGTTACCCAGTCATAGAACTCCACCAGGTTGGTTTGGCAGGATCTGCCATGAATGAAGCCATGCTTTTTGCTGTCCTGCAGTCCTTTGACTTCTAGGAGGGCCATCAGCCTCTCCTTAAGGATAGTCTCCATTAGCTTACCCACGATGGATGTGAGGCTCACTGGTCTGTAGTTTCCTGGTTCATCCTTGGGGCCACTCTTGTAGAGGGGCATCACATGAGCCATCCTCCAGTCCTGAGGTACTCACCCCGAATGTAGTGAGGCATTAAATAGGTCTGCCAAAGGTCCTGCAAGGATCTATGCCAGCTCCTTCAGTACCCTGGGGTGGATGCCATCTGGGCCTGGCGCCTTGTCCACCCTCAGTTCCTTCAAACCCTCCTGAACTCTGTCCTCCATGATTTCCCCATATGTCACCCCCTCTCCCCTGTGTCTACCATTCCTCCCCCCCTTGGGTGTCACCCCCTCTTCTCCTTAGTAAATAACAAGCAGAAGTAATCATTTAGCGCTTCTGCCTTATCGCTCCCTGCTTCCACCCAACCCCCCTCCTTCCTTATCCTTACTATGTGGTCCTTACAGCTCCTTTTCTCCCTGATGTACCTAAAGAAGTCCTTCTCCCCCTTCTTATCGCCTTATGCCAGCCTGAGTTCCGTAGATGCCTTGGCTCCCCTTACTGCCCTTGTCCCCTCCTTCGATTCCATCAAGTACTCCTCCCTGTCCTCCCCCCTCCCTATTTTCTTGTACCTCCTAAAGGCAGCTCTTTTCCTCCTTACCTTTTCCATGACCTCCTTGCTCAACCAGCTCGGTATCCTAGCCCTAGTCTTCTTGCTCTGGGCCTTGCAGCAGGTTTTGGTTGCCTTCACTATGCCCGGCTTTATGAGCTCCCACCTCTGGTTAGTGTCCATACTAGATTGAATTCTGGCCAGGTACCCTTTTACCACTTCCCCCATCCTCCCAAAGTCGGCCCTCCTGAAGTCCAGCCTTGGGCACTGGAAGTATCTCTGAAAAAGTTACTGATCTTCCTGCCCCCTCACATAATTGTCCTAATTCCTCAAACCTCCTCTGGACTATATCTACTGTCTTGTCAGCCAGGTCGTTCGTCGGAAGATGTATAATTAAATGAGGCATGTCCCACCCTTTCCGCTGTCATTCCTGGCATGACCTCCACCCAAATGCAACTGTGCCTCTCCCCCTTAATACCCCACCTGACTCCTCTTAGTATTGAGTCCCCCAGCACTAAGATTCCACACCTCTTACTCCCTGCTTGCTTCCATTCATCACCCTCTCTCATTTCAGGCTCCTCTTCTTCCTCCTGCACTTTCCCCCTCTCCGGTTTAGTCCAGGCATTTATCAAGTACTCCTCTAATTTCATCATTTCCCTCCTCCTCCTTCTTCCTCTCTAGCAGTGCAAAACTATTTTCTGAAGACCCTTCACAAATGCCCACTCCCTCTCTCTTCATAGTAGCCTGTTGTCTCCTTTCCACTCCATGACTTTTGCCACTTCTTCCCCTCCCTCACAAGTCCCTATCTCCTCCTTCCATTTGTCTTTTGTCTCCACCGGTTTCCTCGGCAATCTTTCTTCCTGGCCTGGGCCCCTTTGTCTCTGCTTTCCTTCTTCTGACCTTTTCTTCACCACTGTTGGCTCAAATCACCCTTCCTCATCTCCCCTCCCTCCTTTCTCCCTCCCTCCAGTATTGGGCTAAGCCCACCCTCAGTCTGCCTTGCCTGTCTAAGTTCATCCTGCAGACCCTCGATCTTTCGAAGTTTCTCTATGTGGTTGCACACTAAACATCCCCACACACTCCAGGCAATTTTTAGAAAGATTGGTGCACTGCAGTTGTTGCAGCCTACCACCCTACCCATTGCTGTTGTTGCCCACCAGTGATCCCCCACCCTTCCAGATGAAGCATACCAAACACTCCCCCAAGTCTCCCTCTCCTCCCTCTATCAGTGCAAAACATTGTTTTCTTAATTTCTCTTACCCCCTTTGTTGTACATATTTAGATAGATTGAGCAACTGCTTTTTATATTCCTATCCTTCCTATCCACACCTAAAAGGAGACTTTAAGTAGCTATTGCACAATCTTCTTCAAACTCCTACTCCTCCTTTCCACAATGCAATAGAAATGCAAAGAAGTAACAATGAAACCTCCTTGATTTGCAGTTACTTCCCTTCCACTGAGATAGCAGTCCTCTCTTCACTCGCTGCTGTTCCTTTCCTGGATGTGTGCTTCTGTTATGACAGGTACATATCCTTTGCCCTTTTGAAGAAGTGATGTCAGAACCCCTGGAATAAAGGAAATCATGGACCAGGGTGGGTGGGGTGAGGGGTTGGGGTGGGACCAGCCCAAGTCTTCCTGAAACAATCAGGTAGCTGAGGCCCCTGGTGAGACCATTCGCACCCTTCCCCCACTATGCACTAAACTTTGCAGCTAGTGAAGCCAGCAAAATTGAATCACAATTCTACTTAAAGCCCACAAAATAGGTTTGTGACCAAATGAAACAGGTTTCCAATTCGAACAGCTTCACTAGCAACACATCAAAATATGTACTGTGCAATTTTTGGGAAACATTTCTGGATATGTGGGACATGATTTGACCATGCAGCCACACACTTAGGCCCAAAAAGCATTTAAAACATGCAGAAAACAGCACATTTGGGTCAGCAGGGTTGGTGTGAGCCTGTAACTGCGTGTCTCACACCTGGTTTCACTCTCAATGTATTGTGCAATTTTTTTGGAACCATTCTGGACATGTTTTTTTGCCAGTGGCAGTGAGTTTCAAGCAGAAATATTGTGTAAACAGGCCCTAAAACAGCTACTTAATGTCTGGGTAGTGGGGGGGGCACCCTAAAACATAATGGCTAAGACCAGATTCCACTTCAAATTTAATGTACCATTTTCTCTGCAGCATTTCTGGACATTTCCTGCCTGTGCTGCAGTGGCAGAAAAAAGATAGGGCCTAAAGACACTTTTAAACGGTGTCTGAAACAGCATTTTAATGTCTGGTTGCTGGTAGGGCACCATTAAACATCAGGCCTGATAGCGCATTTCAGTCTCAATTTGATGTCACATTTTTTGGGAAGCATTTCATTACCTGAGGGCCCTGTTTTACATGCGTAGAGCCAAGAATCACTGTCACATAGTTTTGGAAAATATGTTTGTTCAGAATAAAGTGCTTATACTTGACATTTGTGGATAGGATAGGATAGAAGGAGCAAGGAGGAAACGTATAAAGAAAAATGGAGTAACAAAACAGAAGACAAAGAGGACAGAAAATATTTTTTTGTTGTTTTTTGAATTTTTTGGGGGAGGGGTCATTTTTAAGGGAGGGGTGTAGAACAAGAACAGTGAAAAAAACAAATAAAGGAGAAAAAAAAACAACAACACTGTCCCACCACCACAGTCACAGGCCATTCACTGTGGCCATGCACTGCCACCACCACTACCATGAAGCTCCACCAGGAGGTCCAAGACCTTCTTCTGGTCCTCCATTAATTTTGGGGTGTCCCCCCTGACCTCCTGGCAAAAGCTGGTTGAGGTCGTGACACACACCTTGCTCCTCAGAGTGCACTGCCTCCAGGTCTGCCCTGGTGACCACCACTTGACTTGGGGAGCTGCAGGATGATCAGGGTGGTGGCATCTCTGATGGATCCTCCGTCGTGCTGCAACATGGTCACAGGTGGGGGATGCATCTGGCTGCTAGGGAAAATGTGTCCTACTGGTAGACTCCTCCTCTCAACCTTGGTATGATGCCCCCAAGCCTCAATGCTGCCTCCTGCTGCTGCTTCCTCTCTCTCTTTTGCTAGCCACTCTGCAGCATGGTGGTGCTGCAGGTGGCTCCTCTGGCCAGTAGTTCCAAAGTGGGTCTCTGGTTTCCCCTTTTAATATTCCTTGCACACAGAGTGCAGACCACGGTGCTTGCATCATCTGCCTTGGTTTTAAAAAGGCCCAAACTGGTGATCTTTGATTTGCAGGGGGCGCAAGCTGATGTCCGGGGGGGCAATCTCCCTGTACAACAATATCCTGCTGTGACCGGGGGCTGGCTGACACAACAGGAGACACATCATTATCCTGTGGGGGGCAATGGGCTCAGAGACTGACTGCTGCTGCTGCTGGGTGGCTGTCTCAGTGTCCACAATGACCTGTTGCTTCTGGGGTGCACAGGCTGGGACCAACTGCTCCTGCTGCTGGGAAGGGGCTCAATTTCAAATAAGCACCTGTTGAGGTGAATGCATCCTCTTGCCCTTCCACTGTCAGTACCACTACTCCCAGTCCCAGTCCGTTCCATCATTATAAAAAAAAAAGTTTTAATAAACTACTAAAGAAAAAAATGAAAAAAAAGTGGAGAATGAACCACACACACACTCACAAACTCCCAAGATATACAGAAAATAGAACACTACAGAAACACAAACTTCTGCCAAATAATGAAATAGGGTATAAACAGAAGTTCAAAATCAGTACACGCACACACACACACACACACAGACACACACACACACACACTGTACACACTACACAAACTCTCACTCTGTCACTCACAATTCACCACTATATATATTATTTTCTTTCTCATATAGTCTCTCTCCTACTGTCTGTCTCTATCCTACTGCAAACTACAGGAAAAGGATGTAGATTCAGTAGCTTCCTGTCTGAGTACAGGCACACATGTGATCTGCAGTCTGCTTAAGAGAGCAAGTCATGTGGCATGCCTTTCTTCTTAATTTTGCCTTAGTTAAATGCTAAGGTGAAACTTACTAGTGGAAGTGAAATTTACAGCTGGAATTTCACTGTACAATATGGGCGAAATTTCACACAACTATATGGGTGAAATTATGTACAACCATATATGCGAAATTCTGCCCCAAGGCTGTCATTTTTCAAAATGTTTTGTGGGGTGAAATTGGCGATTTCGCCAGAATTTCACAGGCGAAATAAAATTTTGCTGCATCTCTATCCAGTACCTGGAGTTTTCTTGCAAGACACTTTGTCCCGCTTTTGGAAAGGGAGGTTCCTTTATGCCTTTCATCCCTTCCCTATGATTCTGAGGGTGTTGATTGAGCTTCAAACAGAGGGAGCCACTCTGTTTCTGGTGGCCCCTTTTTGGCCTCATCAGATATGGTACCCATTGCTGCAACAATAAGCAGTGAAGCCTCCAATGGCCCCTGCCCCTGTGCAAAGGCTTGTTGTCTCAGGAGCAGGGAATCCTGGTCCATCTGGACTGCCAATCTCTTTGTCTTCATGCCTGGCTCCTGAAGACATTGCCATTGCAAGGTTCAGGGTATCTCCTAAAGTGGCTGATGTTCTGGTGGCCACCAGGAAACCTTCCACCCTAGTTACTTATTCGATGATGTGGAAGTGCTTTGCTCTGTGGGCTGCTTCACATCATCTGGACCCCTTCATGTCTCCCATGAACCAGATTCTAGAGTACTTACTGTCTTTGTTAGATGTAGGACTGCAGTTCTTCTCTATTAAGGTGCACTTGTTTGCCATTTCAGCCTTCCATGTGCCCATTGATGGATGTATGGGGGCACAGCTGGATGTGGCCCATACGTATTTGAGAGGCATTCTTCATTTGAAGCCTCCCATCTGCAATCTGTTCCCAGCTTGGGGCCTGAGTTTTGTTTTAGAAAAGTTTACTTTGGATCCTTTGGAACCAGCAGGACTTGCAAGCTACACTTTCAGTCATGGAAAGTGTTATTTTTAGTTGCCATTACTTCTGCTCAAAGGATTTCAGAGCTACAGGCTGTCTTGTGTGAGCAGCCCTTTTTGATTTTTTCATAAGAGTCATATCAATCATAGGAAATTACAAGTCAGTATCATTAGCCAATAAGACTTGCCATTGTATTAATGGACAAATGTGTGTTAAGTATTTTTGTCTAACTAATTTTTAAAGGTATTTATGGTGGTACTGGATACTATCTCTGCAGGGAGACCATTCCACTGTCTTTGCATACTAACCCTGGTGTCCAAGTATAATTTAAATGAAACCATCCACCTACCTGTTTATAACCCAGAGCATGCCAATCCAGGGGAAGCATTTCTCAATACTTTGATATTATGTACACCTTATGAAGGACTGTAAGTTCTCGATTATTTGTTCCTTTTGCCCCTGGGAAAGAAGGCTTTCCAGTTTAAAACATTGCTCTTCTAAATGGTTGGCCAACTGTATTATTTTTTGTTATAGGAAGTACAGTAAGCAACTTCCTGGGGTTGTTAAGGGCCACTCAACCAGAGGTGTGGCCACTTCTGTTGCATGTTTCAAGGGTGTTTCATCTGCTGAGATTTCTGTTGCTGCAACTTGGAGTACTGTTCCCACTTTAACCAAGCACTACAGTCTGGTGGTTGCTTCTAGAAGAAGGGCAGATTTTGGCCTTGCTGCGTTACAGGCCTCCTTTCTTAGTCTCCTACCTTCCAGTGACCCAGCCGGTTCTCCTGCACAGCACTGATTGAATTTATTCCAAAGGTGTGACCTGCTGAAGGCAATATCCGCAAAGAAGATAAAATAGTTAAGTAAGAACTTACCATAACAGCATATCTTCTAGGGACTCTCCTTCAGCAAGTCATGCCATCCCACCCTCCATACCTCTTGATCTCAGAGTTTCTATCCTCTTGTATTTTTTTCTTCAGGACAGTATACCTTCTGTTATCTCTTTACCCAGTGGTAGGTACCTGTAGCTTTTCGTTGGTCCCCTCAGGAGTACATCCTTGGTGGATGTTCTCTGGTAGGGAACTGAGGAGGGAACAGGGCAGCCCATGGCTATATAGGGAGGATGCTGATGTAATGACATCACTATGAGCAGTTCCAGGAAGACTGCTAGCAAAAATGTTTCCATGCTGTCCTGGTGCCTGACAGCTATAGTTCCAAAGATGTGACCTGCTGAAGGAGATTCCCTCAAAGATTTACTGTTATGGTTCTTACGTAACTGTTATTTTCCACAGGTAAAATTACCTTTTGGTAATGGCAGATTTTCGCGCACATTAACCTGTCCATTATATAAACTATATGCATTACACTTGACTATGGTTTGACCTTTTTTGTGCACTATTCAGGGGTTCTGAAAATTTTGTAGGCTCAGTTCATGTTACAGAATATACCAGTTTTAATTTTTTCTGTAATACTTTTTATAGAGTGGGACTGAGTTCAGTACATAATAATAGAATTATTTTGATTTTCATACCACTGTATATCCATATTAGCCCTTTTATTCCATACTTAATTTTGACTCAGGAGATTTTCCATATCCTCAAGTTTCAGAAAATCATTTGCTCTGTTTACACAAGCAGGTCTATAACCCCTAGAAAAAAATAATTCTTGTAGTTCACCACATGCTTGTTTGAATCCCTCTTCTGTTAAACAATTATATCTCATCCTGATAAATTGATGTTTTTGGATGTTCTGCACGAAATACCTAGGATGCCAGCTATCAAAGTAGAGTAGGACATTGCAATTTGTTTCCATGTGGTACAGACCTGTTTGCATTGCCTCTTCCTCTCTCTTCTTCCATCACATGAAGAAAGCTTATTTTTCTTTTACTGTAATGTATAGTGAATTTCAAATGGGGATCCATACTTCCCCCCAAAAAATATGTACAGAAGATTCTAGATGTGTTATAGAACCCTTCCATATCAGGATTATATCAGATAAATCTTTTATAGATGTCCAGAATGTGGAACAAATGGATTTGCTTCAGCTGTCAAAACATGGTGTTCTTCCCAAATGTTCATGTAAATACCCACATAATTGGGGGCTAAAGACACTCCTATGACTGTACCCTTTACTTGTTTGTAATGTTACCCTAAAAAGAAGAATGCATTACAATACAATACTATTTCAGCCAGCAAGTCAAGGAATTCAATTAACTGGTTAGAGTATGAGGTACAAGAATGTAAAGTTTGGCGTAGGACATCCAGGCCACCCTTATGTTGTATGTTAGCATGGAGGGCCTGGACATCCAGGGTAACAAATAACCAGTCCTCCTGTACCACTATGTCCTGCATAATCCTAATTCAATGGGGTTTCACAACTTAGTGAAGAGTTATAATTCTGCAACATTGTTGATAGTCTGAACGTATTTGAATGAATGTATTGTTGATTGTCATAGGTGAATACTTTGGCTGTTTGCACTCTCTGTCCCATGGGGATTACTATCCTGTTGAAGTACCATGTAAGCAAAAGAACACTTGAGGAGGATTCAACCCCTAAAAGTGCCATGGGAACATAATTCCTTTAGGCTAAAGGTACCTAAGGAAGAAGCCTTGAAGAGAGAGGTGCACCACCTGAGGAGGAAGAGATGATGGTGGGGAAAAGAAACCATGTTTCTGAGTGAGACTGGAGGGAGCTGACTTAAATGGCTCAGGCAAGGGGAATGGCTGGTTGCTCTCACCCACTGAACTGCAGGCATAGCCTCTGAATTCAATGGGCTTATGCAACTTAGTGAGGAGTTATGCTTGTGCAACTTTGTTGATAGTCTGAAGATATTTGAATGAATGTGTTGTTGATTGTCATAGGTGACTACTTTGGCTATTCACACTCTGTCCCATGGGGAATGTCAGGGTACCATGAAAGACAAAGGAACCCTCTTGAGGAGGGTTCCACCCCTAGAGATGCCATGGGAACATAATTCATTTTGGCTAAAGGTACCTTATGAAGGGGCCCATAAAGGACATCGACCATTTGGAGACAGTGCAGAGAAGGGCTACTAAGATGGTGCATGGACTGCACCACAGGACATATGAAGCAAGACTCAGGGAGCTGAACCTATAATCTCTTGAGGAAAAAAGAAACAGAGGTGACATAATGAAAACATTTAAGTATGTGAAGGGATTTAACACAGCTCATGCATTCAATCTGTTTCAACAAAACACGACAGCACGTACAAGAGCACATGATATGAGGCTGCTAGGAGGAAGGTTCAAAAGCAACCTCAGAAGTACTTCTTCACAGAGAGAGTAATAGACCCATGGAACAATCTGCCCCAGGAGATGGTAGCAACAAAGATGATCAGAGAATTCAAACTCACATGGGACAGACATTACGGACAAGTTAGGATGAAGGCTGCATATGGAGGAGTGTAGTATTTTGGAAAGACTAGATGGATCACTGGTCCCCATCTGCCGACACTTTCCTTATGTTCTTAAAAAGTACTCAGCAGCAAGTAGTGACCACAGAGCCTGAGTGAGGACAGATTGATGGCAACTAGTGATGACTGGTGACAGGGACTAAATTGAGCAATGACTGACAGGTATCAGAACTGATAGCAGAAAAGGCATGACTTCTGCAAGGAGAGAGGTAACAGCAAAATGGAAGGAGGGCCACCGTCCAACCCCAAGCCACAGCAGAAACATACATGGATAAACATTATACTAATATGAATACACTACATTATGGACCACCTCTTGTAGAAACTACCTAATTTTTATGACCTTCGGCAAGGAGGAGAAGAAAAATCACCTATAAGAGGGAAATCTCTTGTGATCCAAGGCTTTGGTCACCTACCCTCCTGGCTTGGGATAAATAAGTGATGGCTCAGCTACTGTAATTTGGAGACCCAATTCAAGAGGAAAATATTTTAGAGGAAGGGCTCTCACTCTGTCCTTCTAACAGGAAAGCTGTGAGGGTACTGCAAGCTGATCTCTGCAGCTAAAGGAGGCTTTCTGTCAAGGATGCCCACCCCAAGGCAGCATGTGAAGGAGAGCAACAACTGCTGAAAGGTACTCACCTGGCCTCCACAAGTGGATGCCTAGAGAGGAAACTGAACCTTTGAGGGTAAGGCATAAGAGTTGGGCCCTTGAGGGGCTGGGACTTGGAATTGTATGATCTTCACCCTTGAGGGGTAGAAGAAGGGAAGGAGATGGAGACCAGGAGAACCTTAGGTAGCTGTAGGGGAATAGCTCTTGAAGGTGCTGTTGACATGGTCTGCACAGCTAAAGGAGCCCTATGGACTTAGAGAGGTCCTATCATCTGGCAGCTGAAGTCTTACATGCTACATCAAGAGGTGCTGCTGAGTTGATCTGCAAGGCTGAAGCTTCCCCCAGAGTGTAGGACATTCTCACCTGAAGGGCAGAAAGAGAAGGATCTCGCCCGAGTTGAGGAACCCACCTTGAAGATGTGGACTTCAAGGGGACAGAGTGGGACCATTGGCTTAAAAGGCAGAAGTCCTGGGAACCATGATATGGTTGTAACTGACATGCATCTGAATGCAGGAGTAGTAGAAGACTGATGGCAAAGCCTGATGACCATGACCACAAGGTAGAAATGAAACAAATAAGGCTGAATGGCTGATTCAGACATCAAATGACTGATTCAATGGTTTACTTATGAGGGGTGGTGTGCCTATATTTATATCACTATATTTTGGGTATAAATTCATATTTTCTTCCAGTGCTGCCCCCTCCAAATTATTTTCCTTTATATTCCTCGTAGTCAATGTCATTTGGTTGGGCCCCCAATTTTAATTACTGATTTTCAAAAAGACCTTTAGAATTAGTTTTCTCACAGACTTATACAGCTCTACTATAGCCTCAAATTCATTAATTGAATTAGTGGAGATAAAACCCAGACCATTTTCTAGAACATGTTGTTCAATATGAGACAATTGGTAGTTCAATATATATACACTAGTAATGATTTCTCTTTCTCCCATGATTCGATGCTTGATTCCTCCTGGGATACTTCTGTGGGTTGTGCTGCTGTCTGTACTTCCTGCATTGATTTGACTGTTTTAGTTTGTTTCTCTTCCCCGCCCTGCCCACTCGTCTCATTTTCTTTTGGGTTCTGTAATCCTAGCAGTCCTCAGACTCCTTCTCAATTGTTGTTGAAGCTGTTGCTAGTTCAGTGTGGGAGTATCTTGAATTTTCTATCTCCACTAAAAAATGCTGCTTGTTTGTTCCTATCAGAGCCAGTCATGTACAGTATGTGTCCCTTACACTTCCTTTTTTTTTTAAAAAGAACATCGTGGGCCATTCTCCTTCTTTATCTGCCAGTCAAAAATGTGGCCTTCTGCATAATCTGCGTGCTCTTGTTCAAATTTGCACTGTTTAACCTTTGTTATCTGCTCATCATATTGTGCTATAGTTCTTTTCAAATCAAGCAACTAGTGTTGAAACTCACTTGAGAGAGGGCTTTACTGGACCTAGTACTGACAAACAGGGACAGTGTGACTGCCTTTATAGTGGGGCACAAACTAGAGACCAGTGATCACCATACAGTGTGGTTCGATATAAGATCTGGATCAGAATAGAGACACACAAAGATGAGGGTGTTGGACTTCAGGGTGGCCGATTTTAAGAAAAAGGAAGAATGCCTTAGGAACAACCTAGCAGGGATGGTAAACTAGAAGGAGTCAAGGAGCAGTGGGCAAAAATCAAAGAGGTAATTGGACGAGTGACAAATCTGTGTCAGGCAGGTTAGCAAGGGCAAGATAAAAAGGTGACTGTTATGGTTCTCTAAGGAAGTGGCTGAAAAATTAGAGCCAAAAAGATGGCATTTAGATGATTCAAAGAAATGCAGAAGGAGCATGAGCTTGGCAGAAGACACCAGGAGAAAGGACTGCTGTGTGACTGAACTTCTCTACTGGGACTATATTGCCCTCCTTCCCTCCCCTCCACCCCCACCCAAAGCTAGTTCTATTTTATAGGCTCAGGATTTGACTGACGCAGGAAACTTCCTGTTAGGGCAGGAAGGAGTGATCACAGAACCACCAAGGACCCACCATCCTAGAAGGGCAAGAGTAGCCTCTCGCCCCCGAGCTGCTGGAGGTCTGCCTCTGAACAAGTAAGTGGTCTTCACTGAGAAATAAAAGATATCCTTGTCTCAGAAACAGGACAATCAGGAGCTTAAAGGAACACAGGAAGAAAGTAAGGAGAGAGAGAAAAAAAAACAGAGGAAAGAGTAAAGATTGCAAACAGTTAAGGGGCCAGAAATAAGACATGATTGGAGTGGTGCAGTGCAGTGGCTGTGGAGCAGCAGTCTTCCGGGAGATGTTCTGGAGGATGCAGTGTTGTCCCATCTGCAGGCACCTCTCTGGGCTGAGGAAGGAGGTTGCTCATCTCCAGGCTGAGTTGGCCAGGATTTGTGGGACCTCCTCTTCCATCCAGGGACCACCAGTGCCACTGCTGTTGCCTCAGAGGTTGCCAAGAAAGAGGGGTCTTGGACTACAGTGGGCTCCAGGGAGGGTGAGGGTGGTGGAACAGAGGCACATCCCTCCAGCTGCACTCTACCACATTCCTATGTCATTCTGGCAAAGTGTGGTTCCTCTATGGAGGCACCACAGTGGAGACCAAGAGAATGCTGGGAACCTCCACAAAGGAGACCCACAGGAGGTGGCAGGGGACCCTGCAGGGAAGGAAACAACTCCTTGTGGGGACTCCATTATTAGGAAGGTAGAACTGGGCAAGGAAGGGGAGGAGGTATAAGGTGCCTGCCTGGCACCATGGCTTGAGGGACAAGGAGGCGAATCCTCAGGATTGCGGAGCAGCTGCACAGGGGAGGGCTGGATGTCATTGTCCACCTAGGGACAAATGACCTGGCTAAAAGGGATTAGAGAAGTGCAGGAAGAGTTTGTGGAATTGGGGAGGGTCCTTAGTCAAGTAGCACACGGTAACCTTCTCGGAGGTGCTACCAACTCTATGGCATAGGAGAGGCTAGGTGTTCTGTACCAGGGATTCAAATCAGTGGTTGAAAAACTGGTGGAGCTCCAGGGATTTGGCCTCATTGGGACTGGGGTCTCACCTGGAGTGATGCAAGTCTATACTGGCATGATGGGCTGCATCTGTCTGGGAGGGAACCAGGATCCTAGGTGATAGGTTTAAATGCTTCATTGGCAAGCTTTTAAACTAGCCAAGGGAGGCACTGGAAAGAAGCAGGAAAATCCTAGCCCCCAAACAATCACGGTAGTAAGTGTGGCAAACACCAACATGGAGGTGTCGATAGGGAGAAGGGCAGTGGTAAATGGAGAAAGTGACAAAGGCAAGAAGGACAGGGATGGGGCAAAGGGGTAAGGCCATCAGAAATGGAGGGCAATGACTACCAATGCCCGTAGTCTGGTCAACAAGCTCCCTGAGCTGGTGGCCTTAATGGAAGAGGATGCCTGGATATCGTAGCAGTCACAGAAACATGGTACACAGAGAACCATGACTGGGATGTTAACATACCAGGGTACATAACCTACAGGAGAGACAGGCAGGGGAGAAGAGGGGGAGGAGTAGCTCTCTATGTAAAGGAAGGGATAAAAGCAACTGAACAAAAGAGTAAACAGGGAGGAGAGGAGGCACTGTGGGTCACCTTGGAGACTGGAAAGGGCACCACAATCCGCACAGGGGTTGTGTACAGACCCCCATGTCAGGGGAAGGAATGGACAAGGATATGATGGAAGGCATTCTTAGAATGGCAGAGAAAGGGGAGATACTGTTTATGGGAGACCTGAATATGCCAGATGTTAACTGGAGCACATTTGCTGCAGCCACATCCAAGAGCAGGGTCATTCTTGATGCCCTACAGGTGGCAGGCATTAGACAGCTAGTTTCGGAACCCACTCGTGAGGGAGCAATCTTAGACCTCGTACTTTCAAACGGGGGCAGTGAGAGGATCACAGATCTAGAAGTGGGTTGCCATCTGGGGACAAGTGACCATCAAACAGTGTGGTTCACATTAAACTCAGCTACAGAGTCAAGCCATACAAACGTGAGGGTACTGGACTTTAGGAGGGATGACTTTGGCAAGAGGAGAGTGCCTCAGAAAAGCACTAGCAAACAGGCTAGAAGGAGGTGTGGAGCAACAATGGGGAATTATCAAAACTGCCATCACAGGGCAACAAGCCTTTGTGTGAAGCAAATAAATCAAAATGAAAGAAAAAGCCACTATGGTTCTCAAGAGGTGGCTGTGAGAAGTCAGGAAGAAAAGATAGCATTCCGGAAGTATAAGGAAACACAGAAGGAGCAGGACAGAGGCTGTGCCCAGTTAAGGCAGAAAGAAGCAGGAGGAAGTCAGAATAGCAAAGGCCCAAACTGAGGAAAAGATAGCCAACTCAGTTGAAGAGGATAAAACCTTTTATAGGTACATCAGCGACATAGAAAGATAAAGGGAGGGATAGTGAGGCTGAATAGAATGAACGGTGGGTGGGCAGAGGGGACAGTGAAAAAGCAGGAATACTGAATGAATATTTCTGCTCAGTATTCACAAAGAGGAGGGAAGTGCCTAATCCAATTAACAGAAGCACTTTGAGTAGGGGTCGATCCCAGTCCTTCACAGAAGAAAGGGTTCTGCAAGAACTCCTAAAACTGAAGGTGGAAAAAACGCAATGGGTCCTGATGGAATTCACCCCAGAATTCTAAAAAAGAATTAAGGAGGAACTAGTGAAACCACTGGCTACTCTTTTAATAAATCATGGGAGGATGGTGTGGTACCCGAGGACTGGAGGAAGGCGGATGTGATTCCCTTCACAAAGTGGGACCAAGACAGAAGCGAGAAACTACAGACCTGTCAGTCTGACCTCTGTGGTAAGAGAAAGTGATGGAGTCACTTCTGAAGGAAAAGAATAGTTGAGTACCTAGAGGTCAGTGGAGCACAGGATCCAAGGCAGCATGGGTTCACAGTGGGAAGGTCATGTCAGATGAATCTAATAGATTTCTTTGACTGGGTGACCAAAGTAGTAGACCAGGGAGGGGCTGTGGACATGGCCTACTAGACTTTAGCAAGGCATTTGACACAGTCCCACACAAAAGATTATTAGTCAAATTAACCAGCCTGGAGTGGGTCCCAGGGTGGTAGCCCTAAAGTAAAACATTGGCTGGACAACAGGACACAGAAGGTAATTGTAAAATGGAGTCCACTCTGAAGAAAGGGCAGTTACTAGTGGGCTGCAGGGTTCAGTATTGGGTCCAGTCCTTTTAATGTCTCATCAGGTGACATTGCAGAGGACTGGAAGGAAAGTATGCCTTTTGCAGATGACACAAAGATCTGCAACAGGGTTGATACACAAGGAGGCGTGGAAAGGATGAAAAGGGACTTGGCAAGGTTGGAGGAATGGTCAGACGTATGGCAGCTAGGATTCAATGTAAAAAAGTGCAAAATAATGCACCTGGGAAACAAGAACCCAGGGGAAGAATACACAATGGGTGGGAGGTAGTAACAACAACAAAACAGGAAAGGGACCTGGGGGTAATCATATCAGATGACCTTAAGGTTAGCAAGCAATGTGAGAAGGCAGTAGGGAGGGCAGGGGGTATACTGGGATGTATAGGGAGAGGCATCACCAGCAGAAAACAGGAAGTTGTTATCCCTCTGTACAGACAGTTGGTGAGACCCCATCTGGAATACTGTGTCCAGTTCTGGAGACCCCATCTCCACAAGGACATAGACAGGATAGAGGCAGTCCAGAGGAGGGCAACTAAAAGGTGCATGGTCTGCAAGAAAGCCGTGAGAGGAGAGACTAAAGGAGCTTAATATGTATACCCTTGAGGAAAGAAGGGAGAGGGGGACATGATAGAAACTTTCAAGTACCTCAAGGAATCAACAAAGTCCAAGAGGGTAGCATCTTTCAGAAAAAGACTTACAAGAACAAGGGACACAATTTAAAGATAGAAGGAGGGTGGTTCAGTGGCAATGTGAGGAAGTATTATTTCACAGAGAGGGTCGTGGATGCATGGAACAGCCTTCCTGAGGAAGTTGTGGGGTCTAAAACAGTGGGATAATTCAAGAATGCATGGGACAGACATAAGGCAAATCTTGTGGGGGCAGGAAGATATAGGCTGTTGGTTAACTAGGATCTGCGGCCTATCCTGTAGGTAGAGAAATGGGCAGACTAGATGGGCCTAGCGGTCCTTATCTGCCGTCAAAGTCTATGTTTCTATGTTTCTATGTCTATGAGGGAGATAGGGAGGCTTACCAAGAGCAACAAAGGGAGGCAGGGAAGGTAGTTTGGAGCCCTAAAGTGCAAAGAGAGGAAATGATTGCCAAATCAGTGACCTAGGGGGATAAAATATGTTTTAGATACATAAGTAAAAAGAGAAAGACAAAGGGAGGGACAGTAAGGCTGAAAGAGGAACAGGAGGGTTGTGTGGAAGAGGACCACCAAAAAGCAGATATATTGAACAAATACTTCTGCTCAGTACTTAGGGAGCAGGAAGATGGATAAGGACCAAAGATTAAAGACAAAGGAGTGACTGGACGGGAGGTAGGCATAAGTCCTTTTACAGAAGAAAGGGTGATTAAGAAGCTATCAGCATTAAAAGTAGGCAAGGCTATGAGGCCAGATGGGGTGCACCCTAGGATACTAAGGGAACTGAATGAGGTGCTGGCTGAACCTCTGACAACCCTTTTCAACCAGGCATTGGATACAGGTGAGGTACCAGGGACTGGAGAAGGGCAGATGTAGTCCCACTACACAAAAATGGGATTTGGAAGGAGGCAGGGATATTACAAGCCTGTCACCCTGATGTTGGTGGTGGGTAAAGTGATGGAATCTATACTGAAAGAAAGGTTTGGGGTATACCTGGTTGCCAAGGTCTGCAGGATCCAAGACAACATGGTTTCATGGGGGGGATCTTGCCAGACAAACCTGATTGAATTCTTTGATTGGGTGACCAAGGAGGTGGATCAGGGAGGGGTGGTGTACATGGCCTACCTGGATTTCAGCAAGGCCTTCAACACTGTTCCAAATAGGAGATTGATAAGCAAGCTGGTGAGCCTAGGAGTAGGGCCAAGGTAGTAAAATGGGTAGAAAGCTGGCTGGGCAATAGGAGTCAAAGGGTGATGGTAAATGGCACCCACTCTGGAGTAGGCAAAGTGACTAGTGGGGTGACACAGGGATTGGTACAGGGGCTGGACCCCTTCAATGTCTTTATCAGTGACATTACAGAAGGACTGGAACAGAAAGTATGCCTATTTGCAGATTACACAAAACTCTGCAACTGAGAAGACACACTGGGGTGGGGGGTAGACAGAATGTGGGATTATTTAAAAAAACTGGAAGAATGACCATGAGTTTGGCAGCTGGGGTTTAATGAAAAAAGTGCAAAATCATGCACATGGGGCTTGGAAATCCCGGGGCAACTTATCATCTAGGAGGAGAGTTATTTGTAACATGATAACCATCTACTAGTTATGTGCATATAATTTTGATATAAATATATGTTTTAGACTTCTTAGGAAACAAGCCAAGCAGCAAAGCCTCATGGAACATGGGATTTTAAGAGAGGAAAGAAGGGTTTTCCCTCTCACTGACCCAGTGAATAAACTAATTAACAGCTCCCTTTTGACACCTACCTTTCAGACCCTGTGTTAGCTGCTATAACAGGTTGTAAAACAGACACTGTTTTGAACCTAGGAAACTAGCCATAAAAGACTGCATTTTTATGACGTCATGAGGAACGGTAACGCTGACAGATACCTGTGAAAATTCTCACAGCTAAGAGAGGTGTTTTGCAGGATGTTGTTCTGAAACATCAAAGAGGGAATGCTATTAAAAACTCATGTTCTGATGAGGAAAAAAACTGTCTTGTTTATAATTAAGATATTGCTATCTTTGCAGTTTTCAACCAGGCAGTCAGCTGAGGTATTTGGGTTGTATCCTGTGACATACGCTACTCACAAGTGAGCGCCTACCGAAATGGCAACCCACTTGTGGTGCACGTCAACAGGTCGAGGGTAGGAAGGTGACTGGATGGGGTGGATTCACGAATAAGCAACAGGATGTCACTATATGTACACATACATGGGGGAAGTGAGCACATTGAGTGAGGGGTGGGACAGGAGGGAGGTATTGTGAGGGGTGGTGCCATGGTGAACTGCTGAGCTGGCTCCATGGCATGGTGGGTGGGTGCTGGGTGGGGTGACCAGGATGCTGGGTCTGGATCCGGGACCAGCACATGTATGTTTTGTTGAGTCCAGCCTGAGTATTTTTTTTTTATTTTTCACAATTTTGCACCCCCCGACATGCACCGCCCTGGAGTTGAGAATCCTAAAGTAGTGGGTGTTGGGGTGAAGCTCCCCAATGGAGGGATGCAGGGGGCATGACATTAAAATATACAGTCCCTTGCGCTGTTCTGTTTTCTGCCGAGTGTGTACATTGCCAAAACTGAATTTCGCCGATGTACACTCGCCATAATGACGATCACCTTTCAGTGATCACCCTTATGACATGGAAACCATTTGGGTATGCATGGGTCATGTTACAATTTAATTACAGGGCTAAGAGTGACCTCATGTGCTGTGACATCACAGGGAGGTTGGGACTGTAAATTTAAATATTATCAGCTGCCTGAAAAGACTGACTCATCTTCTACTTTGGATTCCTGAAAGAACACGCTCTTGTTCCAACTTTACAAGACTAAACACACTTGTGTTCTGGACTTAAGAAGCACTTCTGCCAAAATCAGGTAATTTCAGCACCATTATTTACCAACTGAAACTGGGGTAGGATTAGTTACTCAGTATAAGGTGGTTTGTTCATAAGTGCTCATTTATTTTTCTGACTGTACCATTAATGTTATATGTTCTGTGTTTTCTATTTTATTTACTATTTTTAATTTTAGTAAACTTTGTTTTCCTTAAAATCCTGCCTGAGACATTTTCTCATTTTAAGTGTCAATGCTGAGACAGTGTTGATAATTCTGACAAAACTGTTAACATGCTTATAGTATGTCACCATATGCAGCAAGGTAAGGAAATACCTAGATCTTAATTGAATCAGAAGGGGGATTGTGAACCAGGTTGTGTGCCAGCTGAATTAAGTATTGCACTGCTTTCCCTGAAGAGAGTGTAATGTTTGGAGCTGTTACCTGGGCATGCTAGTTAAAAAGGGTTCATATTTGACCCCAGGACTCGAGACTTGTAGTTGTTCAGACCCAAAACAGACAGGAGGGTTTCCCTGTTTGTCTCCTGTTCACATATTGCACTTTGAGGTTGGACACTGTGGGAGCAGAGGGCCTGACACCTGGAGTGCATTTGTGACAGTATTAACAGTCGCAAAGCAAGAAAGGGACCTGGGGTGATCATTTCTGATGATGTAAAAGTAACAAAATAGTGTGACAAGGCCTCTATATTAACAGAGACTTCCAAGATTAACTTGATAAGTCCCGCTGAACAGGTGAGCATGAAGTCACACCACCCATTCATAAATATGTTCATCTCCTGTACAAATGCTTGCTGTTTAATTAATTGGAGACCCCTAGGTACGTGGTTTACAATAAGGCTGTCTGAATACCTTTTTCTAAATATTCGGTGCTGAAATATTTGGTATTCGGTGTTTGTTGGGCTGTGAGACTACACCACAATGCCACTGATTAGCAAGCAGTGGCACTGCAGTCTAGGAAATGGAAATTTTTGTTTTGTTTGGGTGGCGGGTTTGTTTCTCACAGCTGGAACTGTCACTGCGATCTACTTATCTTACAAGCTTGTATAGTATCCTACTATGTTACTTCATCTAATCAGCTTTCCCTTGCCCCAAATTGAATTGTGTGTGTCCCACCCACCTCCCCTTCATCCCACAGGCCCCCTGAGCCCATAACATTTTATATTTCCAAACTATTGACTCCTGGCACACTGCCATAAATCAACAATGTATTAGCTCCCCTGCTCCTCTTCCATCTAGACTCTAAGCCACCTTGACACACAAAAAAAAGCAAAGAACATCCTTGAATTTGGGGGGTTGGCAAGACTAAACCATGACTAATTAGCCTAGCCAGTTGGACCCCCATCCTGATGAGTGCACCCACTCATTTTCCTGCTCCAGCTCCACAAGTTTAGGTAGTGGCATTACTATTCATGCTGCAATAATGTTACAGCTACAGTGTTGCCTAAGAAATGAATGTAATACTTTCCTTTTTCTGTCTGGAGTGAGTTAAGTTTCAAATGTCCTATTGGGGCATGATGCTAATGAAAGGGGCAAGGTAAGGTACCTTTAAGTTCCCTTATGATCAGTCCTCGGGCCAGCAGGAGGAAGATCGGAACCTGGCTCATTCTAGTAAAAAGTAAAGTATTGCATTCATTTCTTTGGGCAGCACTGAAGGGAGTGTCATTTTTGCCGCTGTGTTGATTTTAACATAACATCATTGCAACATGAGTAGTATAATGAGTCACAGTGTCTGTCTGTTTAATCTCTTCCATAATGCATTAAAACAGTGTGTGTTGTATGATTTGGGGTTGGGGATACTGACATTTTTGCTTGACAGTGAACAGTATTAATATCAGGGCATTAAAAAAATTGTATTCTACATAGCTAACTTATGGCTATTGACTAACACTGTTATAATAAAAAAATTATTGTCATGAAAAATATAGCGAAACTTTGTGGAGCTGAAGTGGGGGGAAAATGGGTGAGGGCACTCAGTGGGAGGGGGGTCTGACTGGTTACCTAGCCGGGTTTTAGTCTTCCCAGACCCCCAAATTCAAAAATCAGGGATGGGGAGGAATGTATATTTTGGGGGAGAGGGTTTGTGGCCACGTGGGGGTTTGGGCTTGGGGTGGGGGTGAGGAGCTTTTCAAATACATTATCGGTCGCAGTGTGCCAGGAGTCATCAATTTGAAACTATTAATATGTTATGGGCTGTGGGATAAGAAGGAGGTGGGTGGGATGCATATAGATAACATTACAAGAGGAAAACATGTTTTAATTTGCAGTTTACTTCCCAAATATGAATACCTCATGAATAGTGAAATATTCATTATTCGATACCTAATATTCGGAAATCCCAATATTCATGGTATTCCGGAAATAATATTCAGTCCCTGCACAGCCCTGGTTTACCATGAGGTATGCCTCAAGTGTCACCCTCAGCCAATATAGTCTTGGTGCCTTTAGTATTGTTCTTTCCAACAATATAATGGTTTGCTTTATGTCTATTGGCTGTGATTCCATAGGAAGTTCACTTTGTACCTGTGCCTCTCATACTGATTCCAGAAGAGGATTCACTTTGCCTTCTCTGTAAAAGTATTCATCTATGGAGAAGATCATTCTTGTGTAGCTATGTGGTTAGGTATCACCATTTTTTGCTATTAAGCCTACTATATTCATGCTTATATTTTATGTTGTAGTACTGTCCAGAATCAAACAAAGCTGCCACAGTAAGGCTAGACAAAGAGAGAAGGCTGTTCAAATTCCTGTAATGTGGTGTTAAGAGTATAAATACACCCAATTGTGAGCAGTCAGAGCCGAGCACCTGTATAAATCAGTACAGTCAATAAGATTTGAGTGTTAAAGGCTTTTTTAAAAAAATAAAAAATAGATAATTATACAGCACAGCAACCCCTATACAAACATTCTCCAATGTTTCTCACTGGTACTTAATGCTTTTTCAAGGTTCTAGTGCCTCCTTATAGACACATATAAATTCTCATTCAAAATTTGAATCTTCTGATATCAGCTGAGTACAATTTCAGGTGGTACATATTACATCATAGTTCCCACAAATACAACATAAACAATGCTATTATGACAAACAGGTGATTAATGATTATAAAGATAAGAACTTCCTATGAAATCAATGTGTAAGACAATAACATACATCTATCACTATAAAATTCTATATACAGTATGTGCCGAATAATCTTGTACCACATAAGTGTAATCTGGACTGAAGCCTTTCAGCTGCTGCTCTGGCAAAGATCAGAGCCATCCATGACTCCCTATAAGGGGCTTTTCTCAGATAGCTTGTCAAGGAACCCAATAGGGATGGGACAGTGCTGGATCTGGGGCTTAGAAAATTGTGATGGCATTACAGACGTTGCAGTAGGCAGTCCAATAGGTACCAATGATCTCTGTGCAATATGGTTTAACAATAAAATGGGTACAGAGGTTAACTGCATGATGACGAGGTCCTGGACTTTAGGAGGATGGATTTTAAAGAAATGGGAGACTGCCTCATAAACTGCCTCATGGGGAGGCAGGAGAGTTAGAGACACAGTGGAGAAAAGTAACAGAAGGCATAATTAAGGCAACCAACCTCTGGCTGAAGAAAGTGATTAAAAGTATTAGGAAAAAGAGACCATTATGGTTCTCCAGAGAAGTGGCCAAGGTGGTGAGGGAAAGCGAGTGGCATTCAGGAGGTACAAGGAAATGCAGAGGGAGGAAGACAGGGAGGCCTACTAAGTAAACCAAAGGTAAGAATGAAAGGCAGTGAGGGGAGCAAAGACAGAGACAGAGTAAAGAACAGCCAAAGGGGTAGCTAAAGGGGAAAAGACTTTCTTCAGGTGCATATGTGAAAAGAGGAAAGCAAGGGGAGGGATAGTGAGAACAAAAGAGGCAGCAGCAGGAGACTGTGCAGAAGAGGATCAAGAAAAAGCAGACATCCTGAATAGGTACTTCACAATGGAATAGGGGTGGAGCATCAGAAACAAAGGCTATGGGACCAGATGGGATACACCAATAGGTAAAGGAACTCAGGGAGGTGCTAGCTGCTCCACCGATGGCCTTATTCAACAATTCACTAGAAACAGGCATGGTTCTTGAGGACTGGAAGAGAGCAGACACTGTCCCTCTCCATACAGTAATAGCAGCAGCAGGGAGGAGGCTAGCAACTATAGGCCGGTCAGTCTCACATCAGTGGTGGGGAAATTAATGGAAACCATGTTAATGGAAAGGCTAGTAGAGTATCTTGACACCATTCAGCTGTGAGAGACCACAGGCAGCATGGATTCATGGGGGGGTCATTCCAGATGAATCTGATTGATTTCTTGGGTGACCAGGGAACTAGATCGGGGAGGGCAGTACACATGGCTAACCTGGACTTCAGGAAGGCCTCAACTCTGTGCTGCACAGGAGACTGATAAAGAAATTGAGCAGTTTAGGGGTCTGATCCAAAGTGATGAATTGGGTAAGGAACTGGTTAATGGATAGGTGAAAGATGGTAGTGGGAAATGGAATTTACTGTAATGTGGGGAGAGTGATGAATGGGGTGCCACAGGGCTCAGTGCTAAGACCATTCCTCTTCAGTTTTTTTCATAAGTGATATTGCAGAGTAACTGTAAGGGAATGTATGGCTTTATGCATTTGTCACCAAAATATGTAATAGGATGGACACTCAGAAGGAGTGGAGAAATGCACATGGACCTTGAGGAGTTGAAAAGAGCATTGCAGTTGGGGTTCAACACCAAAAAGTGCAAAATCATCCACTTAAGGCCTGGGAACCCAGGACCTGAATATATGAATAATGGGGAGGTACTGACGGTAACAAAGTAGGCAATGGACCTTAGAATTATCATGTCTGATAATCTCAAATGTGCAGGGCAGTATGACAAAGCAGTGGGTATGGGCATTGAGATGCTGGGGTGCATAGGAGTTGCCACTGTATTGCTCACTCATTACACCCCACATAGAGTACTGTGTCCAGTATTAGAGGCTGCACCTCAGAAAGGACATAGACAGGGTGGAGCCAGTCCAGAGGATGGCAGTTAAAATGGTGAAGGGGTTGCACAAGAAGCCCTATGAGGAGAGACAGAGGGATTGCATCATGTACTCCCTGGAAGAGAGGGGAGAGAGAGAGAGAAGTTACATGATAAAGACCTACTGGTACCTCATAGTTAAGAAAGAACAGCATGACCAGGAGCAAGTGATATAGCTGGAGAGGGAGGAGTTTGAGAGAGATATGAGGAAATATTATTTCAAGGAAAGGGTGGTAGACAACTGGAGTAGACTTCTAGCAGAAGTGTTGAAGGCTAAAACAGTGGGAGGCTTCGAGCATGGGTGGGTATATTGAAAAAGAGGTAGGGAGGCAGGAGTCACCTAAGACTGGATACAGTAGATACGATCTGTGGAAACAGATTAGGCAGGGAACATCCAGGTAGACTGTGTGGGCCAAGTCGTCCATTTCTGCTGACAAATTCTATGTTTCTATGTATCAAAATTATTTGGGTTGTCTTCTTTCCATGCATTGAAATTACTGAGGACAGTAAGCCTCAGTAATTCAAACACTAGCGTGGACAGCTTCTCTGCAGACTTCTGCAGAAAGTCTGACTCAGACTGCAGAGGGCAATAGAGAAGAATTCTGCTAGTTAGACCCTCCATGCCAATGAGGAACACCCACTCAAAGGAACCAGGCTAACATACAAATAGCATCGCTAAGAGCTACTGTAAAACAGGCTACTCCACCACTTCTGGGGCTTGATTGTCAATCAGCCCACAAAGTGATGCAATTTGCACTGACCTAAGGCTGCAGAAATCTCTGAATGCATCAGGGACCATGTGCCCTATTTTATAAAACAGGGGATCCCTGCAACAAAGACCCAAGAGCTGCTGCAGCCACAGGGTTGAGCCAAACATTTGGTGCACCTGTGGGGGTCCGATGGAGGGATCTGTCAACAACCCTTCACCCACCCAGTGCAACCCTGGTGGGGCTGTAAGGTGGGGGCAAATATTCCAGCAAGGAGGGGTCGGGGCAATGAGAGAACAGGGGCACCTTAGAAGGTGACAGGGGCAGGGAAGCAACATCAGGATGCTGAGGTGGCATCTGGCGGGGCAGAGGGCTGATTGGTTTGGGTAGAGGGGGGTTGGCAGGGATGGCCAGGACCCTGCCTCAGGGGGACACAGCCCAAGCACCTGCCCCATAGGTGCCATAGTCTCCAAAACTGTAAGTAGGCAGGAACAGTGGCTGCAGGTTGCAAGATGCAAGTGGTGATGGGGAACATTCCCTGGGAATCATGACAGTCCCCTGGTACTCAGCCTCCTGAATGGAGGCAGGTTGCTGCCCACCCTACTGTGTTGTGGACTGTGGCACCTGTGGGGCAGGTGCAGGGGTAGTGTCCACCTGGGGTGGCTCCCAGTCCATCCCTGCTAACCCCCTCTACCTGGGATGTTCAGATCACTGCACTTGTGCATGGCACCCCTGCCGGGTGCCACCTCAGCACCCTGCCATTACCATCATGCCCCCATCTCCCCCTAGGGAATCCCCATGCTCCTTCTGCCCCAGTCTTCTCCTTGCAGGTCCCCCCCACTCCTCTCAATGCCCGGCTGTGGCACAAGGCCCTTAGAACAGCTCCTCACTGGTCTAAGCTGAGCCCCTGTTGCAACCACGATGAGGCTTCTGGAATTTCAAGGAAGGGGATGTTGCAGCTCCTCCATGTCGCAAGCCCCCTTGCGACCTGGTGCAAGTGCACTTCTGCTGTAAGGGTGGTGCAGGGTGGCTTTGGCTCATAGTATCCTGATTTCAAAGCAGTCTGCATTTGAAAATAGGGATTGCCGTAAACTTTGACGCAAGGTGCCACTTGCGTCAACACTGTTTGGTGCAAGCACCTTGCACCAAAGTTTTCCTTTTTAAAATTGGTCCCCTGTGCTCCAGTTGCAAGTACTGTAATATATAATAGAAAGTCCAGAAGCATACAGTCTCCTCTAGAAGAGGTCCTATGACTTCATCCAGACAGGTCTCCAATGATACTCACCAGGTTTGTGCCAGAATCAAAGATTAAGTCACTGGTAATGTCTTTTTTATTGACAATTGATCAGGCATTGCAAAGAATAACCCTGGACTGGAGAGGCCAGGCTTCCTCACACTGGGTTTCATATGAATTCTAAACTACTTTTTAATTAAAACCTGAGTCTGATAATGTGCACAGCAGACAGCACCCAGAGTATCTCAAAAAGGTGCCTCACAGCTCATATGCAGAATGCTGTATTTTTAACACAGCTAAAGAAACAAGAAATGCATGATCACAGTCATGCAATGTAATTGAAAAGTTCAGACAGTATGGAAATATATACTGATTTTTTTTCTTCAATGCCCATATTCCCTTAATTTACAATACTGCATTTCATTTCCCATGTCCATTCAGTAATTTTTCCTTCAGATATTTTTTAGTCACACAGGCCTGCCCCCAACTGTGGAGTAATTCCCTTTCCTAATTATTTGTACAATGAAACTCATACAGTACTTAGCGGACCCATTGATAAGCACCTGATCTGAATCATTAAACTGTAATTGGTGTAAACATTTCATTTTTATACCAGAATCAGTGTACAACCTACTTTGGAGCAAATGTAATTGGTCTTACATTGAAAGCAATGATGTTACCAGCAGTTGCTGAGAAAACTATTTTTTTTTTGAACAGTGAGAAATGAAGTGGTGGCAAACTACTTCTGTCCAAAAGAACATTTACTTTCTGGATGGATAAAAACTACAAAATGCTTCTGGTATCAGGACAATTTGTCCTCAGACTAGTCACTACTGTTGTTAGTACAGTTCTCACTCCTAGACAATTTACCCCATATATTATTTACACTTGTGTTCTTTTTTTTTTGCTTCACTGTACTCAAAATAAATTGCCTGACAGTAAATTTTTTAGCACATGTATGGCGATGTTATGTGACTTGCATGGCTTCAGATACTTTTTTTGTGGGGTCGAAGTCAAATACTTCCATGGGTTGAAATTTGCAAGTCACTTCAGTTTTTCCTGAAGCCAAAATACTTCCAGCTGTCAATTTTTGGAAGTCAAAGTAATTCCAGTCCACAAATCTTGGAAGTCAAAATACTCAAGGTTCTATATTTTTTGAAGTCATGGGCCTTCTGAATATCTCATTGTAACCCCATCCATGCCACATTGACAGAAATACATTTCTTAATTAAACAAATTAGGAAAAATAAGAATTTACATTTACTATACATAGCCCTAGGCCCCTTTTCATAAACAGGTGCCACAAAGTGCAATAAACACAGTAAGAGAGGCTGGCAATGAAGTGACTGTAAACATGTAGAGGCAGCCATCACACTTACCAACACTTGCACACAGGTGTGGATAACTGCCTGAACGGGTTTTAAGGGAAAGGGATTGTTGACCAGGACATCATAGAAAATCCTCTATGCTTACTAGAAGTTTGTTAGGTTCTTTTACTTTCTCCTGTTTCTTGGTATGAGCCCAAGTCCCAGTGTGGGACTAGAACCTATAACCTTATGGTCAAGAGGCAGATGTGCTGCTAACTGAGCAATACTGACTAACAGATGAGTTGTTGACAGAAATCCCCAGGTCCAGTTGTGCAATAAAGTATTTTCTCACTATTTTCTCTCTTACCCCCAACCTGCTAGCCAGCAACATTCATTCTGCACTTATCCTGAAACCAAAACTGCAAGACAGCAGCTGGCTTTGAAGATGCACCATTGTCCGTCTATCTGTCTGCCTGCTTGCCTGTCTGTCTGCCTGTCTGTTCAGCTAGCTAGCAGTAGCTAGCTATCACCAGTAACAGGATTTACCAATACCACCAGCACACCCTACCCAGATACAACAGCGCTTCCCAAACGTGCAGTATAAACCACGCAGTCTGGACCACACAGGAAGGAATAGTGACAAGGCTAGAATAGTATCCAGCAATTACTGCTACCCCTGTTGCTATTCAGACTGATGAGAGAAGGTAGAGATGGAGGCAGAAAGTGCAGTTGCTGGCTGAGCTGCCCAGTGGCACAGTGGGTTAGGCAACAGCTCGATCAGCACAGACTGTGAAACCAGGGTTCTAATCCTAGTCTCATGCAGTTCTTTTAATTTTCATTCAAGATCTGCATTTTGTCAAAGGGCTGTGGAAATAGTATTCCATGGCCCACAAATTAGCCTTTTCAGCATGATTCCCTCACCTTCGGAGTAGGAATCCTTTAGTTCAGGGAGGTGTGGGGGGCAGAGCCCCTAACATGAATATATACTGTTGTATATAGTTATTTTACAATGGTAGCAATCGTTGCTGTGGTGTCTGACTGCTACCATTGGTGCTGTGTTGGGTGGCGGCATTGTTTCTTGTCACTGTAGTAGAAAGTGCTATTAATACAGCACTGTGTGGACAGTGCTGTTAATGACAGTGCTGTTCTGACCTAGTGCCCCAGCGAAAATCAAAGAATTTAGAGGAGAGTGACTGGAATGATAAGGGTGCCAGCCCAGTGGCACTGAGGGTTGAGGCACTGGCCACCACACCTAGTGCCACGCCAGCGACCCAGGTTCTATAGTGAGCTCGGGTTGCCAAGGGTCAGTGGGGAGGAGAGGATTGAGCGTCCAATGAATTGCTCTCCTCTCCTGGGGTGGGTTCCTGTAGTTTCCCCACATGGTAGCAATTCCTTGCAGAGGCTGGGGGCACCACACACCAGGGTGGGGACAGCCAATGGGGGAATGGTGTCTGCAGGAGGGGTTGGGAGCATGCCCTCTGAGCACTGACACCATTGCACGTCTGCACCATGGGGTAGAATTAAAGGAAAAAATCCCTGACTCCCAGCAGAGGAGGCAGAAAGTGTGGTTGCTGGCTGAGCTGCCACCATGGCAGAGCAGGTTAAAGCAGCAGCTCGGTTAGCACAGACTGCTAAACCAGTGTTCTAATCCTGGTCTCCCACAGTTATTTTAATTTTCGTTCGGGACTTGCTTTTTGTCAAAGGGACATGGAAACAGTATTCCACAGCCCCACAAAATTAATCTTTTCCCCATGATCTGTTTGCCCTCAGAGTTGGAATCATTATTTCGGGGTCAGAGCCCCACACATGAAAATATACTTTTGCATATAGTTATTTTTAAATGGTAGCAATCATCGCTGTGCTGTCCAACTGCTACCATTGGTGCTGTGTTGGGTGGTGGCATTGTTTCATGCCGCTGTAGTGGAGAGTGCTGTTAATACAGCACTGTTGTGGATGGTGCTGTTAATGACAGTGCCTTTCTGACCTAGTGCCCCAGCACAAATCAAAGGATTCAGAGGAGAGTGAAAAGAATGATAGGGGCACTGGCCTGGTGGTGCTGAGGGTTAAGACGCTTGACACAACACCTTGCACCACACTGGTGACTCAAGTTTGTGAGTGAGCTGGAGTTGCCATGGGTTGGCAGGGGATGAGATGGTTGAGCATCCGTTGGACTCCTCTCCTCTTCTGGGGTGGGTTCCTGGATTTCCTCACATGGTAGTAACTCCTAGCAGAGGCTGTGGGCACCACACCAGGGTGGGGACAGCCAATGGGGAAATGGTGTCTGCGGAGGGGGCAGGAGCATGCCCTCCATGTGCTGATGCCATTACATGTCCACACCATGAGGGTGGAACTAAGGAAAAAATCCCTGGCTACTAGTAGGTGAAGGCAGGTCCAGTGGTCAGACCCCATGCCCAACACCTGGTCTTCCTGGCCCCGCTTCCAGTATTCTGTCCAAGTCCCTGGTCACTCCACTAGATTCCAGACAGAGCATCAGGAGGAGTCAGCTGTCCCACTCAGGGGGGCTCAGAGCTGGGGGTGGATCAGCCTGCTAGGCGATGTGGAGGGAGACGGGCTCATACTGGAGGGTGGGTTGCAAGAGGCTTCAGTTGAGCGGGAGCAGGCTGCACCAAGAGACCACCCCAGAGAGAGTCTGGGGTAAGCCAGGGCATAAAAAAGAAAGCTCACAAGAATGATAGGGGCCTGGAATGCTAGAGTACAAACAGAAAACATAAGCTGAATATCCGCCATCTGTAGAAGAGGTGAACGAGAAGAGATACACTTCAGGCATGAAAAAAGGTGGACTCAAACGGACTTTTTGATTTAAGTCAGGAAAAAGGAACAAAGGGACATAGTCTGAAGTGTAGAAATTACTGAAATACCTTCAGGTAATAAAATAGATAACAAGTGTCTCTTCTCCAGATTTGGAAGGCCACAGTGTGTGTGTGTGTGTGTGGGGTGGGGGGGCAGATCAGGCATCCATCACAGCAAATCCACACAGTTGCAAATGTTTTCCTAGCAGCATGGATCAGGAAGGAGGCCCGAGCTTTGTAATGAAAGTAATTGCTGCCAGCAGCTGCTGAGAGGACATCCACAGCAGAAAAAACAGATGTCAGCCCTTAAACCTAGATTTACATGCAAACATAAATGACTTTAAGGAGTCTATTTTTGGATGTTTTTGACAAATTTCTGGACATACAACACACCCAAAATACAGTTATCTGAAGCCCTGGTGACTTGCTCTATAATGTACATCACTGTACTGGTTGATTGTTATTGCTGCTTAATCCAGCTGTATTTTATTTGCTTGTTTCTCTCCAGTGCTGCCCCTCCTTCCGCCTGGCTACTTCCCAGCCATGTATTCTCTGTTGCTTTCTCTCCTTCTCCTTCTCAGGTGGGGCTTTGGAGGGGCACCTGGAAACCTCCCTACAGGATAATACAGTAACTGGTGGAGGTGGCGACCATCTTTGGTGGGCTTGAGAGTGCAGGCATCATCCTGCTTACTGCCAGAGTTTCCCATGTTCTGCCCTCTAGCTGAGACACTGACAAGCAGGCTCAGTGAGGCTCATGCACATATAAATGTAAAGCATCCCAGTATCCCAGGCCTATTCCTATATTTGGGCCACTGGTATCAGAAGCATCAACACTGTAGCTGCTCTGACATGCCAGCTTATTTCATGCAATTGTTAACCTGCTGCACTGCAACTGAAAACTGTCCGTGTCTGTTACCCCATCTCCAGGAAACACCTGGAAATGAGACACTTGAGAGTCTGTGTACCTTCTTGACTAAAAAGGTTAAATAAATAAACATATATTTACAAGATGGGGTGGACAAATTCATCAAAAATGTGAACACCACTTTTTGAGGAGTTGTCACAAAGTTCCACATTTTGAACTCTTCAGGCCAAAACTCCATAAACTCTTTACTTTGTGTAGTCTTTGACAAAGTATGAAGTATGTTAAGTTCAGAGTTTTTCATGCACACATAGTAGATCCTCAGAAACTGGCTTCTGTGGATCGTGCTCAACAAAATGGGAATGTGCCATGATTTTAACATGCCAGGGCACTGAGGGCAGGCTAGGGGTCCCATGCAACAGCTGGAGCTAAACACAATGCCCCCAGGTAATAAGGCCACTGTCCACATGGATGAGGTAGCGTCTGTACAAAAACATGTATTGGACACATCAGGGACACACAACAAATAGTGCATGACTCATAGGGTCTCAGAATTACTGGGGTACACTCTACACATTTGATACTGCCTTCTGTATAATCAATATCCATGATGCTAAACACATACCCCTCTGTACACTATATACATGCAATTTCCATGATTTCTCAGATGTCTGGCACCAACAACCAGGCATTGAACTGCAGTGCTACAGTTACCCATCATCTGTTGTTTCGGAGCCTGATATTCTGACCCTCCCGAGGGATGGCTGAACTTACTTGGTAACTCTTCTCAGGCTCCCCAAAGCTCCAGGATACCATGGTGCAAACTTTCTTGATACCTCATGGGGCACAGACACATACTGTACCTTGGTAGGCCACACTCGGCATACAGTTGTGGTTCCCATCCTGGAGCATTCAGCACTGAGCTGATGCACTTTTACTATCATTTTGTTAGGGATACGAGGGCTAGGTAGTAGCCAAAAAGTCAGCCGCTGAGTCCACACACAGGGACTGTACAATGAATCAACAGTCCAGCACTGCTGGAGGAACTGAGTCTGAATATTACTATCACTCCCTTCCTTATCCACTCACCATTGCCACCACACTTCCATCTTCTCTGCCCAATTCTGATTCATCTTACTTCCCTCCTACCTCGCCTCCCTCTTATCCCCTTCCCCCCACACATCCTACTCTCTCTGCTCACGTGACCCTCGTTCTTTCACCTTCCTCTGCCCACACTCAAACTCAGGAATGACTGCTTTCTCATTCTGTTTCCCATATGTGTGAATTCCTTTCGCACTTCACTCCATTTGCTACTGTCACTCAACCTCATTAAAGTCACTGTGCAGCTTCCCCTGGCCCCCTGTTCTTGCCATTCACCAGACTAAACCTCCTTCTTTAGCCCAAGTTATTTTATGATAGCTTCAAGTCAGTTGTTTTAACTTCTGTGTACCATGTCTGAAATATGTCATTATTTTGTACCCTGTGTCCACCCTGTATCTTTCCACATTTTCAATACTCGTTTTCTTTCTAATATGTCTTTAGCTACCTAATTTGAGTTGTATATTTTTTGTTTTATTATTTGCCGGTTCATTTGTGTCTTATTTTCTTGTGTCTCCTCATAGCATCATTTTAACCTGCCTGAGCCTCTGCACTACTGTATTAGCCTTTTACCCTGGCTCGATTGTATCCTGCCTGAGACAACGTTGTTAACTGTCTGCATTTGTTGTATGTATGTATTGTGACTCTCTTATCTCTTCCCCGGATCAAACCTGGACATGAGCCTTGGCTCAGTGTGCTTCTCCCGGTTATCAACTTTTAAATAAATAAATAATACTGCTGGACTCTGGAACCTTTGTGACAGTTAACCATTTAGTAATCAGCTTCGAACAGGTAAGGGGTGAGAGCCTGGTGCACAAAGTTATACATTTTGTAGGGTAAGGGGGAAACTGCCCAAAGTGCATACTTTACAAAGTGGAAAACTTAACAAAGTGCTAATTTCATAGTGAAACTCCATAAAGGTTTTTTTTTGTTTTAACTTTGTCCACTTCCATTACTAGCCACTGTCATAACATGCTAGAAATATGGATAAAGCACAATAAGCTTATGGATTTGGTATTTGAAATACTCTGGTTTTAGATATTAATGTTTCAAGTTGCAGTTAAATGAATGAGAGTGAAACAAACTCTACCCCTATTTATTCACAAAATGTAAGTCACATTTAAGCAATAAGGTATGACCAGGGGTTATGTTATGTTAATGTTCTAGTTAATCACCCAATGGGGGTGTAATGTGGCACAAGTAGCAGCCAAGTGCCATATTGCCCCAAAGAAGTGATTAATTTGAACATTAACATAATCCCTGGTAATACTTTATTGCTATTACTAAATTGGGCCTAGTAAAAAAAATCTGTCCATTTCTGTTTTATAAAAGTTTCTGTGAGTTATTACTTTTGTTTTAGTAAAATAGTCCATCCACAGTTGTATTTGAGCTCATGCGCAGTTACATTACTGTTGCCATGGGATCTTGATCTTGTGTACTGTCACCTGGGACTGTCACCGCTGTGAGACATGGACACAGTAATGTGTGACAGTTGAGGAATGCCCCACACATGGCACACCCCACCCACACACATACACACACACATTCTGCTAGCATGTTAATCAATGCACGTGCTAAGATATGATTGGTAAATGCAACATCCTCAAGATGATGTAATCTGTCAATAAACGCAGGACATGACACGGTATCGCTGCAAAAAAATCAGTTATACTGTAACATGTCCCAGGGAAGGACAGAGATAAAAATATTCCATGGCCCTTACTCCTTGCTAAACATCTTACAAATTAGCTGCTAGGGCTTGCTTCACAGATGAAATTATTTTTCTGCCATTTACACTCATCTGAGAGAGCAGTTCTAAGTGTTCACAACGTCTTGACAACCAAAAATGCAGGTATAGAAAAATCATTTGATTTTCTGAGTATTTTAGGAAGGCAGTAGTATATTGTTTTAGTGAGGTGATATAATACAGTCCTGGAGATGTGTCACCTCTATCGTGTGTTGAACTGCTCCCAGCCTTCTAACTGCAAAGCAAATACAATAACACAGATAGCTGCGGCTATACGTCTTCTAACAGATACAAGCTACAGGTGCACATACGAGGGTAATTTTGAGTCAATATCAAACACACAAACCATTACAGTGGAAAATGTCAGTACTCCATGTACTTGGCTCCAGACACTTTAAATGTGTGCATACATTATTTTATTTCTTTTATTTACTGAAAACAGCAGCAAAAACAGTAGCAATAGCACTCCACGAATCCAGCTGAGGATCAACAATACAGAGCCCATATGCTGGCGCGTTCCATGTTCCTGTATTTACAAACTTAATATTAAAGCTTCTGTGGAGCCAACTTCATGGAGTGCTGACCTTTTCTGCTTTGGCGGTTTGTGTGTTTGACAGCAAATACAGTGTCTGTGTGACCAAAGTAGTAGACCAGGGAGGGGCTGTGGACATGGCCTACCTAGACTTTAGCAAGGCATTTGACACAGTCTCACACAAAAGATTAATAGTCAAATAAACCAGCCTGGGAGTGGGACCCAGGTTGGTAGCCTGGGTAAAACATTGGCTGGACAACAGGACACAGAAGGTAATTGTAAATGGAGTCCACTCTGAAGAAAGGGCGGTTACTAGTGGGTACCGCAGGGTTCAGTATTGGGTCCAGTCCTTTTAATGTCTTCATCAGTGACATTGCAGAGGGACTGGAAGGAAAAGTATGCCTTTTGCAGATGACACAAAGATCTGCAACAGGGTTGATGCACAAGGAGCGTGGAAAGGATGAAAAGGGACTTGGCAAGGTTGGAGGAATGGTCAGAAGTATGGCAGCTAGGATTCAATGCAAAGAAGTGCAAAATAATGCACCTGGGAAACAAGAACCCAGGGGAAGAATACACAATGGTGGGAGGTAGTAACAACAACAAAAAAGGAAAGGGACCTGGGGGTAATCATATCAGATGACCTTAAGGTTAGCAAGCAATGTGAGAAGGCAGTAGGGAGGGCTGGGGGTATACTGGGATGTATAGGGAGAGGCATCATCAGCAGAAAATAGGAAGTTGTTATCCCTCTGAACAGACAGTTGGTGAGACCCCATCTGGAGTACTGTGTCCAGTTCTGAGACCCCAACTCCGCAAGGACATAGACAGGATAGAGGCAGTCAGAGGAGGGCAACTAAAATGGTGCAGGGTCTGCAGAGAAGCTTATGAGGACAGACTAAGGAGCTAATATGTAAACCCTTGAGGAAAGAAGGAGGAGGGGACATGATAGAAACTTTAATTACCTCAGTGGAATCAACAAAGTCCAAGAGGGTAGCATCTTTCAGAAAAAGAGACTTGCAAGAACAAGGGGACACAATTTAAAGATAGAGAGGGCGGTTCAGGGGCAATGTGAGGAAGTATTATTTCACAGAGAGGGTAGTGGATGCATGGAACAACCTTCCTGAGGAGGTTGTGGGGTCTAAAACTGTGGGAGAATTCAAGAATGCATGGGACAGACATAAGGCAATTCTTGTGGGGGGTAGGAAGAAATAGGCTGTTGGTTAACTAGGATCTGCAGCCTATCCTGTAGGTAGGGAAATGGGCAGACTAGATGGGCCTAGCGGTCCTTATCTGCCGTCAAAGTCTATGTTTCTATGTTTCTATGTTGTAATAGTTCTGGAGGGTGTGTAAAACATTTAAATCTGTGAACAGTGCCAGATTTACCTGACTACAGTTAACAAGTGATGATGTCAAGACTTGGAAGGAATTGTGCAGCCCTGAAAGGCTTTTTTTTTTGGTTTATGTTAATCAATAATGTGGTTCCTTAGTAAGTGAGACAGACAAGGATTTGACATTTCAGTTGGGAAGGCTGATGGACCACTGCTGGGCTGGCAAGCTGGATTTTTGTTGTTCAGACTTACATTTAATCAGACTATCAGTACTCTCAATGGCGGCTCTGAATTCTATTAATAGAACTTTTATGCAATGTAGGACCAGCTAAAGCACTACGCCAGTCATCAGGCTGTATAAGCATATTAATTACAAGTTTAACATAGAGCTAATAGAATGTCATCAGCCAATCATATTTCTTCATTTGAAATACCCTTTTAATAATTCTTATAAATTACTACATTTTCTATATGTGCTACTGATGTGTGACTCATAGCAGAAAATTATCAGAATCCAGTACACTCCTCCCCATAGCTGCTCAAAAGAACCTGTAATTCTTTAAAGGTTATACTTTCTTACTCACATTTTCTCACTCCATGATTTTCAAAAAGGGGTTTCTCAAGTTTCAAATGCCAGCTAATATACAAATTAAGCTCAACCACTGATGACAAGATGAACTCCATGGACCTACTGCAGCATTTTACATTTGTATCTAGGTCATCTCAGCTGGAATCCTCACTGCATGTCTTTATATTTTATGTGAGTCTCTTCTCGAACTTCCCAATGTTTACTTCTGTATAGAGAGCAGTCACTTTGAGGCTCATGGCTGGTATGTGGGGAGCTTGCCAATAAAGAAGGTCAAACCTCTTCTCCTAACTAATAAGCAAACAAAAATGTTAAGTTCCAGTTAAGCCACCTTCTATAAAAACAACATATGATTTCATTTTAGGTGGGTCATCATAACAAATAGCATTAATCTGGGCAAAAGTATATATTTATAGGTGTTGTATGAAGATGTAATTTCTTGGATGAGTGAAGTCACTTGGTTCCACCTCATGACTCTTAACACATACTGTACGAGGCATGATGCTATTTCATGATATATTACAACCTCCTGTATATTAGTGCTTGTACATTCAATGGACTAGCTCAAAACAGTAATTTGTCTTTGAGTGTGGGGTACAAGAGACCATAACTTATGAAAAGGACATGCCATGAGAGAGTTAAAGAAGTCCTGACCCTAACAAGTGATGATAACCTCTGTGTAACCAGGCTCTTACCCTGTTCTGGTTCATGTCTGGTTACTAAATAGTTAATGATGTGAATTAGAAGTACCTGAGTCTTGGAACCCTCCAGACTCCTCTCATAAAGTGTTTTAGACTAAGTCATTATGAATGCCTCCATATATGCTCAGTGGCTAAGCTGATACATGCTGTTGTTGACCCCTTTCACTTGCTACATAAAAGAGATGCCTTAGCACATGGTTAGTTGTAAGCCTTCAGCTCAGGGAAGGGCAGAGTTCCTGGCAGGAGACAGAGATAGTGGCAAAGAAAAATCGGCCACCTTTCCCACTGAGAAAGCAAGCCTGAAATGGGTAACAATCAAAGAAAAGAAATAAGAGAATCTGAGTAACCAAAAAAACAAACTCTGGCCAGAGCTGATAGGGCTGCAGGTGAAGAATGTGGGGTAAAAATATTACAATGTATCAAAGTTAGGAGCCAGCATTTGCAAAATGTATCATAGGCTCATAAATGTGTTATTTTGTAATATTTTTACCCCAAATGTTTAACATAGCCTTATTATAAAAAGATACAAAATAAGGTACAGGAGGGAAGTATTTTTCAGAAAAAAAGGCACTCTGGAACAAAGGGACCCAATATGAAGTTGGGGGGGGTGGGTAATTTCAGAAGAGATGTTTACTTCTTCAGAGACCGAATGGTGGATTCCTGGAACAGCATTTCATTGGAGGTGGCAGGAGTAAAAACTGTGGTGAGGTTCCAGAATGCATGGGATAGGCACAAGGGAATCTCATTGAAAAGGAGGAGGGAGAACTGACTAGAGTTCATGTAGGATTACCAACTGTGGGGACCATGTCACTCAAACTGGAACACTATCCAACTCCCTAAGTGACCACTCCCCTACCTATGCCATATGGTCCTCCAAGGCCCCTCCCCCCAAATATCTCACCTTCCACAATTTTAACCACCTAGACACTTCCTTACTACTCGATCATCTTAGCACCACTAACTGGCAGGGTCTATACGCTCTCACTGATGCATCACATGCAGTGACTCACTTCACTGACATTCTCTTGAACATCCAGGACCACCACTTCCCCACCACTACTTGGAGAGGCAGAGTTGGTCGCACCCATTGGAGCTCCAAAGAACTCCTCTCCCTCATGAAAGGAAGGGACCGAACATGGTCTGCCTATAAACTGTCCCCTTCACCTTCCCTATGGAATGAATATCAGTGCCTGTGAAATCATTGTAAGATTTTATCAAAGACCTTAAACAGAACTTTTATACCAACCTGCAGAGAGAGCTTTAGAAGCCCCAGGAAATTCTGGGATTCCATTAACTCTATTCTCTTCCTTGCTTTTGTCGCACTAATATCCAACTTACTTCCCCTTCAGGTTTACTGACTGACCCTTCTGATGTAGCCCTGGCATTAAACATTAAATTCTCTGACCTGTCGGCCCTCCTCAGCAAACTCCCCTGGAATAGTCCCACCAGTGGTCTTGTGTCTTCCCCCACTTCTCCTCCCCTTTCCCCCACTCCACCACCCTCCACCCAGCCAACCCCTGACTAGGGACCTTGCTTCACCCCTCTGTCCTCCACTTCCCCCCTTGTCCTGTACCCCCTTTTTGCCCTCCTTTCTATTTTAAGACCATCTCCCCCAAGGACACACTGAAACTCCTCAAGGGTCTCCCCAACTGGGGCAGTCCAGGCTCCGATGGCCTCTCCCCTGTTTTTCACAAGCTTGCCTCCTCAGTGATTGCCAAACCTCTCACCTTCATCCTCAATCTCACCCTGACTACCTCCCACATGCCCTTCCCCTGGAAGTCTGCCAAGGTAGTTCCTATTTTGAAACCAGGGAACCCCCTTTCATCTGATAACAACCACTCCATATCCATCCTTTCCCACCTTAGTAAGCTCCTCAAAAGGGTAGTTAACCAGCAGCTATCTGAGTATCTTGAAACCCACAACATCCTATGTAACCAGCAGCATGGCTTCTGTAGGCTTCACAGCACCACTACTGCCCTGTCCATATTAACCAATCACATCCTCATGAATATGGACTAAGGGTATGCCAGCAGTGCCATATTCATGGACCTATCCAAAGCCTTCAATCTTGTTAAACACCCTCTCCTCCTCTCCAAGTTATGCTCCATTGACTGTTCTAGGGGGGCCACAAGCTGGTTTCTGAACTATATCTCTGATCACTCCCAATCACTCTGCGTTGGCTCTGTCCTCTCTCCTCCCCTGGCTTTCTCCTCCAGGCTACCCCAAGACTCCATGCTGGGCCCCCTGCTCTTTTTCATCTTTGTCAATATGCTCTCCTCTGACTGCCTATCCTGTGAGTCACTGCTTTATGTGGATGACCTCATCATTTTCCACAGTGACAAATCTCTTCCCTTCTATCCTCTGTCCTCACCCAGAACTATTGTGCTGCCCAAAACTGGTTCTCCTCCAACCTGATGCTGGTCAATGCCAAGAATACCAAGGCCATGCTGTTTGGGTCCAAACCATACCTAGTTAGTACCCTGAAAACAAACTCCTCTCTCCTTATTGTCCCACCTGATAGCCCCTCCTTGAAGTTGTTCCATCTTTCAAGTACCTGTGGGTCACACTAGATCCCACCCTCTCTTTCATAGACCATATTAATCTTGTTGTCCATAGGATAAATCAGAAATTCTGTGCTGCATACCGTGTCAATCCCTATTTAACTGATGAGGCGCACTTGGCCATAGTGTCCTGCAACCTGCTCCCTATTCTGGACTACTGCTCACCTATTTATTCACACATCTCTACTGCCCTTTGGGCTAGACTCTAGCCATTTATAACAGCATCTCCCACTTTGCCCTGTCTGCCCCCTTCTCCACTCACCACTGTAACCTATGTAACTGCCTCAGCTGGCTCCCTCTACAAGGCCATTTTGATTTTACGCTTGGATCGCTCATTGATACTACCATTCACAGTGGCTCTGCTTCCCACCTATCTTCCCTTTGCATGCCCCGTATCACACCGAGAAGTCTCTGGTCCTCTGATGTCCCTCCCCTGGCGATCCTGAGAACCACTACCAAAATGGGTGGAAATGCTCTATTGGCTGCAGCCCCCTCACTGTGAAACACCCTTCTTGCACCCCTCAGGTTATCCAACATGCATCTCACCTTTAAGCAGAACCTAAACTCCTGGCTCCATGCACATGACACTTGCAACCGTTTCCACAGGTATCACCCTCCCCCCTTTTATTTGTTTACTGCCTCTCTCTCCTGATCCATTTCTGTCTACACTCACTTATGTCTCTATGATGGGTCGCTGGGATGGTCAGGGCTTTGTTAGGGGGCTGAGTTTTTTGGGGCAGGATTATGGTACACAGTTTTTCTTTGGGTCATTGTTACTTCATGTCACTTTTTTTTTAACTGATACAATGAAATGTTCATATTGTTTACAAGTCTTCATTGCACTTTGCTTCCTGTTATTTTTGCTTTGTATATTGTTTGCCTTATACCACTGCTTTGATCACTCATGTACTTTAATTTGTTAAAGTGTTTCTGTTCTGCTGTATTTTCTCCCTGTAAAAATCTTGTATGTCATGTGCCTTTTGGCCCGGGTTGTGCCTGTAAATGATCCTTGGACCAGTGCACTTACCCAGAGTTATCAAAGACATAAATAAATAAATAAATAAATAGGATCTCTTGAATTGTTACTGTGAGCCCAGGAAAAATGGGCAGACTGGGGGGGGCAAACAGTCCTTATATGCAAGCAATCTTTGCTTCTATGTTTCCAGTTCCAAAAGGGGGGCATGATACAAGGTGTAGGAACGGTGTTCAGGGAAGTAGGGCGGCCAGCTCTCAAATGCAGAAGCAAAGAAAGTCCTGAGCACTCACAAAGGAAACTAGTAGCCAGGCACAGCATAATGCTGAAAATTCTTTAATGGCAGTACAAATATAACCAATACAAGCAAGAAAGCTGACAAATGCAGTAAATGCTAGATGTAAAGGTATGGCTATAGGTAAAAAAGTCTTTATGGCTGTAGGAAGCCCAAGCACTTTGACTCTCGATGAGTCTTCCTCAGGGGGCGTGGCTAGTTAATGTTTTAAAAAAAGACTTCAAATCCCATTGCTTGTTTAAACCAGCAGGTGTAACGCTTTGTAATTCATAAATCCAAGTTGATTTTTTCCACAGTAGTTTATTCACTCGTTCTCCCCCCCCCCACCCCTGCAAAGATCCCACTCACTCAATGCCTAGGAACTTTAATTCTCTAGTATGTGAATTATGACAATAAACAAATGACTACTAAGTGGGCTATCAAGTCTCCTATTAATAATACTGCTCAATGGTCTTGTGTGCTAGTTTTCAAGCTGGACGCTGTTCTCCGTACTTATATCTTATTACAGTTACACCATAGAACACTTGTGACAAAGTCAATACTGCAATTAATAAATTCACATGTCTCCAACTTTAAATTTTCATTCAGTGGGTGTACAAACTCTTTACCAGGCTGTGTCTATGTGCACACATTATAAGTAGCATTTGAAGAAACCTTTTGGTTTGTATGGTAACCATTGGTTATTAATGATAGCTGCCTGATTTGTCTCAAATCGGCTATGGACTAACTTGTCTCTCAGACTGCTCGTTCTACTTAAATTAATGCAGGGGGGTATCACCCACTGCTGAAGTCACATCATTGTCACGAGACAGGATAGGGCAGTTATGATAAATGATATTGTCAATTTTATCTGACAAATGATTGAACTTACAAAATTAACAGGACCATGTTCATAAAATTTATTTTTCTAGTGGCTTTTCATTGTTCTTTTTTCAGTAAATCAGCTTTATCTCTAGCTTTTCTCAGTAATGTTTTGTTATAACCCCTATCAAGAAATCTCATCTCCAGTACATTAACCTGTCAGTCATATGGTTTAGATGAACTACATTTTCTTTTTAATTTTTTTTAATTACTTTTCTCCCCCTGTCTCCAGTGGGCCACGTTCAGGAGACAGCTCCAGCCCCATCCCCCCTGACATCCACTATCAGCGCCGACCATCTTTCCTCAGGGCTTGCCATCCCTGGTGGGGTCAGTGGGGGTTCCCCAGGCCCCCACTGAAGATCAGATCCAGTTCTGGTCAGTGCCCAGCTGGTTGTTGAGTGGGACCTGTGAACCCCTCCTTCATTCAACCACCGGAAACATGTTTCCTCTTTTTTTTCTTTTTGGAGGAAAGGGCATGCAATGACGCCAGTTGCAGTGTCATGTGTGATCCCATGTGTGGCACACCGGCATCTGCCCAACCTCCACCCACCTTGTAGAGTGTCAATGTGCCATCCCCCAGCCTCTGCTAGGGCCAGGCAAGCACCAATTATTGGTCCCCCCCTCCCAGGAGGAGGAGAGCTGTCCTTGGAATGCTCAGTCCTCCTCCTCTTCCCTGGCCAAAACCTGACAACCTGCTCACACCATGAACATGGGTTACCAGTGTGACAGGAGGTAAACCATGATGCCTCAGCCCTTCATGCCACTGGGCTGGCCACTATTTTTGATTTCTTCTTAAAAATTGACTATAAGGGATATAATTTTTCAAAGGCATCGAATATGTACTATCTGCTTTCAGGGCCACATTTGTAGCAGTGTTTTTCTGAAGCATTGAGTTTCAAATATTTCTTCTTTGCCATGTTTCTGTCATGTCTCCTGTCAGTAGAAATATCATTTCTGAAAATAGGAGTATTACAAGCAGCAGCCTTGGAAATACTTGTGCCTTGAATTATGACACAAATCAGTGCTGCTGTGGCAAGCACTAAAAATCATAATGATATTCAGAGTTATAGCAAGCCAAGGCTAGTCATGGTCTGTTCAATATACTGGGTAAAGGTCATGAATGAATATTATTATGGATCCCACCCTATTTCCCTCTCCCCACTTCTGCACATTTTAAAATACTCAGCTTATCAGTATCTTGTTTAGTTCTCAAGTTTGCTACTTGATTTTTTTTTTATATTTCCATAGTAATCAGCACGATGGGCTTATAAGAACATTTATAAATGCTGCAGTAGAAAGGGCTTTAATTGCCATTGAGCTGCTTTGGTTCCTGCAGCGTACTGCAGCATTTTAAGATATACCACAGTATTACTGTACTGCTTCCTAGCTGCTGCTGCTATCCATTTGTTAGGTCCAGGCTGATGACCTTAATGAAATCAGTCTCTCATCATACCAGGGCTCCCCACCCTGTTTGTTTGGTGTTTTATTTTGGTGTGGGACTGACTGTGTTGGCCTGGGAGGGGTTTTGCATGCTTTTGCAAGCCACTGGGTAGCCAACTATGTCATCAGTAGTGTATGATGTCATCACATTCTGTGTAACAGCATGGCACACCAAGTGATGCGGTGATGCCTGGTGCATCATTTGTTCACTTGGCATGGTAGGGGTGGGTACCTCCATTAAAATAAAGGTAGTGAGGATGGCCTGGAGCACATGTAGTATCACCCATGGCTGATGGTGACCCTGTGTACCCGAATAGCCTTGATACAGTATATAAGTGTCTTTTAGAGTCTTTAGTGCTTTGAGTGCAGCAGTCTTACAGATGTGACACTGATACAAGCTAATGAGGTTATTTGATTTTTACTTTGGGGAAGTGTACTAGCAATACTGAACCACCAATATGAAAGATGTCATACACTGACAAAATAATAATGGTGTGCTAGTTACTAACAGAATCATTTATATTATTATGAATAATTATTATAAATAGTTATGTTAGAACATGACTAATTTGGGGACCATTATTTTACTGTTTTAGCAAACATAACAGGCATAGCTTGTGCAGTGAGATGGAATAGAACATCTACAGACATGTATTAAGAATTGAAAGGGGAAGAAACCCTCACCTTTTTGGGGGTGGTTGCCCCCAATCCTTACCAGAGCTCAGTCTTGCCCTGCCTACTGTCCTGCCATGCCTAGGCTTACCCCCTGGGTAGGGCTGCAGGATGGGTGCCCCCCCGACAGACACTGTTGGCAAGTGCCAGCTCAGCTCCTGGGTTGGGGCCACGGGAGCGGGGCCCCCCCCAGCAGACATTGGTGGCAGTGGAGATGATGGCAGGGATGTGCAATGATGTCCGGCATCCACACTGCCCCTAAGGTTATGGCGCCGGCTGCAGTGGTGTCCCCAGCCTCTGTCAGGGGTCTGTAACGTGTGGGACACTCTGCCCCCCTCCCCCCTGGCTGTCCCTATGACTCCCAAATCCATCACCAAACTCAGGATGTCAGCACCACAAGCAGACACCTTGCAGCTGCACCAGTGGGTGGGCAGGCAAAGAAAATCTCTATTAAAAAAAACATAAGGATATGAGAATAGAAGTGAGTTCTTAGAGTATATATTGTTTACTTTAAGAATTTAACTAGTTTGAAAAGAATCAGAATAAATAGAACAGTGCAATAAACAAAAGCATTTATTGTGCCCCTTGTAAGATCATACAGGATTGTGGTTTGTATTGATTAGCAACCAAGAAAATATATGAAACAGCAGCTATAGGGTCTAGTCTCTTATTTATTCATATTATATAATTAAAAGAATATATTATCACACAGAATAGTAGGCTGTTTTCTGAAAGAATTAGCAATTTTGCTTAAGGTTGCAATCTCATGCGAACGTATGAAGAAACCAGTAGAATTAGGCTTTTTGGTCTATCTAGTCTGCTCATTGCCCAGGGTTCTTAGCTCAGGCTGGTGTTCCTGCTCCCCCTCCCCTATCTTTCCACTACCTTCCTCCCCTCCTTCCATTATCTTTGTCTTCCCCCTATATCTATCCCAGCGTCTCTTGAAGCTGCCCATTGTCCTCAATGAGATCACCTCTTCTGGCAGCACATTTGATCTCCACGTTTTCTGTGAAGAACTGTCTTCTAACCTCCCTCAAACCCCACCCTGCAACGTTAGGCTGTGCTCCTTCTGGGATTTGCTGCAGCTTAGCCTGAAGATACACTCCTTGTTCACCTTATTAATCTCTTTCAAGTACTTGAAGTTCTCAATCATGTCTCACCTCTCCCTTCTGTTCTCCAGGGAGTAGATATTTAGGACACTCAGTCTCTCCTTGTATGATTTACCCTGCTGCCCTGCAATCATCTTCATAGCCATGGCTAGATGCATCTTTTTTCTGGAGGGGAAATTTTAAACTGTTATTCTCGTCATAATGATGGGAACTTTTTTCATAGCAGGGGCATCTGTGAAGAAACACCTCATTTTCCAGTTTATATATTAAGGTGCTTCATCTTTAAAATTATTAGGAAATGAGTTTAAATATTTTAAGGCAGATAGTACAAGTGTAATGTTCCAAAAATGGTGGAGTCAGCAGCATGACTTTCCTTGCTTCCTTCCTTTCCCTTTCAGTTGTAAGGCAGCTGGTAAAGGTATAATTTTTCAGAAAAGGTAAGATTAATAGCACACACGTGTGTATATATGGGCAGCAGTCAGTGGTTTTCAGTTAAGAGGTGGAACTGGCTAGGAGCGGAGCATCTTCTGTGATGTAATTCTCCTGATCTTGAACTTGAAAAGGAAAAAGAAGATGCTGCAAGACATGGGCCCTTATCTTATTTTCCTCTATTTGTTGCAGATCTGTATTGCAAGGTATGTGCTTCATTCTGGACCCATTGTCTGCAGTTCACTGTTTGGAGTGGGGGTATATATATAGGCCTGTATTTTGAAAATATACAGGCCTATATTTTCAAAGATTTGCTACAGATGCAGCAGCAAGTTGCATCACTTTTCTATCACAGATCACAGCTGTGTCTGCATCAGAAGGGTGCACTACCATCAGAAGATGCATGCACCACAATCTGCTGCCCCTGCACTTGCATCTACTGTAGATTACTGATGCAAAAAGTGACACAGACATGATGCAGTACTGATGCATCCCACAAATATATTGCAAATATGCTACCATTATGATGCAAGTATAAGTGTAGTTTTGATGCAGCAATGAAAATATGGTGCAATTATATGCTGCATCTGCATGATGCAAATGTAGGTATCTTAACACAACTGTATCATTTTTTTTTACTTTTGAAGATACCACCTGCTGTGTTCTACAGTGTCTTGAAAGTTCTGCCAAATGTAATTAACTTTAAAAATAATCCTCACTCCTACTGAATATAGGAAAATAAGTAACAACAATGGCATTAAATCTTCAAAAATAAGAAACTGATTTTGGCAAACAGATTTCACTTTTGTCTTTATAAATGATGCAGGGATTTTAAAATGATTCAGGTCTATGGGATCTGGTGTTGAATGCCTGTAAGCTAAAGCTAACCAGGACCATTCCCATTCTTCCAGATGTAGGAACTAATTAAAAAACACTTTATGCTCCAGGATAAAATGGATATAGAAAATGCATACTTCTGCTTCTCTACAGTATGAGAGTCTTTAGCAGTGATAGAATCTAGCGCCAAGTCAATGTTTGGAAAGGCTCTGTTTTTTTTAAACCTTTTGGGCTGGATTCTAGAAGGGTTGCGCAGGTTGCCAGAGCAGACTTGTGCCACCCCCAGAATCGCCACATTGACCCCGCGCCCCTATTCTAGTAGGGGCGTGGTCATTGCAGCCAAGTCCTGTGCACTTGTGACATGTGGCCAGGTATGCCAAACTGCGGGCATACCTGGTGAGCATGTCGCAAGCCACAACAGCAGTGCGGCACGGTCAAGCCCCCACCCATGCCCCGACCTCTAGTCGCCAGCCACAAATGCAGCAGATACCCAGGTAGCCCTGGTAGTCTAGTGGCCCCCTGAACTGTAATATAATAAATATACTGAACCCATATCCCTGCTAGTCTAGTGGCCCCCTGAACTGTAATAAAATAAATATACAGATCCCGTATCCCTAGTAGTCTAGCGGCTCCACCTCGAACTGTAATAAAATAAATATAGAGATCCCATATCCCTGGTAGTCTAGTGGCCCTCCCAAACTGTAATAAAATATATATACAGATCCCGTATCTCTGGTAGTCTAGTGCCCCCCCGAACTGTAATAAAATAAATATACAGATCCTGAATCCATGGTAGTCTAGCGGCCCCCCGATCAACATAAAATACATACTGTACACCCAATCCCTGGTAGTCAAGTGCCCCCCACCCCAGCTGTGCCAGACCACCCAGCACTCCCCAGCCAGCGACTGCACAGCAGCCACCCCTCACCACCATGGCGGCCGCTGACTGAGTCAGTATCAGCGTGTACTGAACAGACACACTCAGATATTAATATCTGAGACTATCTGTTCAGTACGGCTGATACTGGACTCAGTCGTGGTTGGCCGTGGTGGTGAGAGGTGGTCTGTGCAAGTCGCTGGCTGGGATGGGTGGGGTGCTGGGTCGGCTGGCACAGCTGGGTGGGGGTGGGAGCCACTTGACTGCCAGGGATTGAGTGTACAGTATGTATTTTATGTTGATTGGGAGGCTGCTAGACTACCAGGGATATGGGATCCATATATTTATTTTAATACAGTTCGTGGGGCCACTAGACTACCAGGGATATGGGATCAGTATATTTATTATATTACAGTTCAGGGGGCCACTAGACTACCAGGGCTGGTGTTTTGCTGCATATGTGGCTGGTGACTCATGCTTCAGGGCATGAGTGTGGGGATGGCAACATGTTAGCATGTCTGCAGGTGGGTCTACAGGACCCCCGGGGGGGCGGCCGTAGGTTACACCAGCTAAATGCTGGTGTAACTTATGATGCTGGATCTCCTCTGAGGGTTCTTGTAGAATCCCAATGTGGGGACTTTGTGGCTGCCCTTCTAGAATGGGGTGCATCTGCTGCCGTAAACCCCATAGCGCCATGTTGCAGGAGGTTTATGCAGCATAACTGCTGTTCGGCACTAGTGGCCTGCAACATGTCACAGGCCACTTTGTAGAATCATGCATGTTGCAACTGCTGGCGCAAGTTGCTACATGCGCCATTCTACTTGGCGCAACTGCTGTTATGCCAGGCATAAACCTACTAGAATATGGCTCTTTATGTATAAGTTTTTACTTATATATAAATGCATAGTATTGAGACAGTGCAACCATAGATCATATTAGAGGTACAAATGACAATAACACCAAACTTTTCCACCCTTCCAAACTGAAATCAGATAGTATTACTCCCCAACCCACACACAGACTCTTGACATCAAAGATGTAAGAAAGTTGAGAATGGCTGTAAGGTGAGTAATGTCACACTAAAGCAGCCCAGGCCCCCCACCCCCACTGATGCAGACATTTAAGCATGAAAGAAAGCCAGGAATCTTAGTAATGCAAGTCAGTGTGTAATATCAAACTACACTGCCCCCACCCTCATTCCACATAAAAACAAGACAGTGCCTATGAGAAGGCTGCATTGACATAGCAGAGGGTTTCACAGACTTTGTAGGGAACTGTGATGCAACTGTTGTTAGGAAGGAAAGAATGCAGAGTCCTCTTTTTCTGAAAGCACTAGGACTACAGGGTTCCACCCACTGCAGCCCTAAAAAGAACAAAAGAGAGAGAGAGAGAGGAGAGAGAGGTAGTGTTTAACGTCTGCAGACATGCTAGGAAGGAATTCTAAGACCTCAAAGTCTCATGAGGCGGAGAGAAGCAAACCAGAAATAGCTGCAAACCAAATAGCAACCTGCCACCAGCTTTGAAATACAACATAGATGTGTTTAAGTGCAATGCAGTATGTTTATGTCTCATGAATAGTTGATGTATAAACTTTGACAATACTTGTATATCTTTTCATGCCAATAAAGTTAATTGAATTGTGGAAAGAGGAGGGAAGAAGAGAGCGAGAGAAAGAGTGTGTGTGTGTGTGTGTGTGTGCTAGAGAGACAGACAGACAGACAGAGAAAGAAGTAGTGGGGTCTCCACTCAAGGGAGTTACCCAGAATTCATGAGGGCCCACTCCAGGTTTCAAGGCAGAGGAGACTAGTATCCTCAGCCATAAGGCAGAGCTGTGGGCAAGTCAAGAAGAAGTCCTCCACCATCCTGTTGATGCCCCATGATCCAGCAGGAGGCTGCACATGTGTACCATGTGTGACCTGTCTGGTATGTGTCTGTGTTGCAGGAGGCTCAAGGGAATTCATTTTTTGTGAGCTGGAACTAAAGCTAGTGTTTGAGGAACAAAAACAAAAAACTGTATGTGCTCTGCAAATTGAGTTTGAGTGCAGAGTCAAGGTTGCCTGCCCTTGTGTCTGTTCCATAGCCAAAAGGGACTCTGCACTCAAATCACAGTGACAGAACAAGAACTGGATTCACCATCAAAATGCTTATTGTAGAAAAAATAGCTTTTATTAAAGTGTTCAGGTCCATTCCTGTCGGGCATACAATCCTCTTCACCCAGTACATCTCAGTGCTTCACTTGCTATAGCTTCCTCAGGAGGCACATTTTGATGGTGAGTCCAGTTCTTGTTCTGGCAGCATCATCGGGATGCAGAGTCCCCCTTTGGCTGCAGTGGTTGAAGAAACCTGGGGCAAGGTACCCATTGAAATTCAGGCCTCATAAAGAGAAGGGCAACATCAGCCCCCACATGATGTATCAGAGGGTGGACTGGTGTAATGCCATAGCACTATGCCCCCTCCAGAAGTGCACACAAAAGCCTTAACACTGTACTTTATGGATTAATAATAATAGCATATATAGCCAGGCTGTTCTAGTCCGGGAACCCTGTGCATGTATTTCCCCGAGTGAGCTGTCCCATACAGAAAATGAAAAACAGAGGGTCCATCAGGCACTGTGTAAGTGGATCCCCACTATTCAGGGGTCCTATAGGAAATGTGTTCATTTGTTAATATCTGTATTTACAGCTGTAGAAAATTGACATGGCTAGGTATTTCCTAAAATTTCAGTAATATCTGTAGTGAAATTCCTTGCATGCCCAAAGTATCTATGCAGGGTCACAAGACAGAATCTCTTTAGAAATAGCATGAAATATTTAAGCAAAAAGGTACAACCAGGGGTTATGTTAATGTTCTGTTCATCATCCCCTGAGTATGTAATAGGACACAAGGCACAACCAAGTGTTACATGCCCCCAGGGTGATTAACTCGAACATTACCATAACCCCTTGGAGTACCATACTACTATGAAATAAAAATTGAAAAAGAAAACAAAACAGTGCAAAACGTATACCTGTTTTTATTTATTTACATCAAGAGTGAAGCATTAAGTAAAATGGTCCATCTGGTGCCTTTGAGTAGCTTTCAAAACATAGAGGTGTGCAATGCTGCACATTTCCTCATTGTGCCTGTGCCAGCACTGAGGAGGTTATCTGAATAGTTTTCCTGGACAGTGTGATTAAAACCTGCCAGTTTTGGATTGTATTGGGTTGTGAGTCTTGTGACAAAGTATTTTGTAGCATTTTGCATTTATTTCTTGTTCTAGCAAAGGTCCATCTTTGTGCCACATGAAAAGTTCTACTGAGCTGGCGTTGAAGCATTGTCTCCATTGAATATAATTTATTGTGTTTAGTAATAAACAAGTGTGCCAGAAGTGTGCAGTGGAGCAGTAGTGACCAGGTAGTTCCAGCACTGAAGTTATTAAAAAACTCTGAACTTTGGAAATTTTGTTTGTTGTTGTTAGTATCCGGTCTGTCCAGCCAAGCTATAAAGTTCTCTTTGAATGCACCCTTGCTGCTATGCTTGTAGGTTTTAACAAAAAACTGAGACACGTTTTTTTGAATCTGGGGCTACCTCTCTATGAAGCTGAAACATATTATTAGCTCTCCAGTGCAATGGTAAATGTATTACAAAAATTATTTTGAATAATAGTTATCAAGAGTTGAAACAAGCATTTGCAACTTATATAGTGACAGTCAACGAACCTGCCTACCCTAATATTTTAAAACCCTGCAAAAAAAGTTTCAGACATTTTGTGAATCTATTAGTATGTCCATATAATCATGGATAGTGGGGAATAAGGCCAGAATAATCATGTTATAGTTCATCTCCTGTAGGGTGCTGGACTGTGTGACAGAGATGGTGGTGGCCCTGCAGGTTGGAGTGGCAATCCGCTGTTGCTGTGACAATGCTCAGTACCAGAAGCCTGTTTTTTTTAACCTAACTTAAATGTCAGAATGCTTAAGTAGAAAAGTTCAAAATCACACTGTAGGGTTGGGAACAATTTAATTGAAATACTGTGTTGAATCAAATGTATCCTTATCCTGTCACCTTTAACTTTGAAACTGTGGCTGCTGGCTCCCTTTCCGATGCCCGTTGAATGCGCTCAGTCACTGCTAGGTCCAAAGCAATGCTGAAGATCAGACAACACTCGCTCTGTCTTGCAAAGTGCTGATGTTTGTTAGAGGACTGGTGATAAGAGGTGGGCTTTTTTGTGCATGCATCTGGAATGTTTCAGTTGTGATGATTTTTTTTTTATTTTTATACAATGGGCTTTTGTAACAGTGCAGGCATTTATGGTGGCTTTTAATTAAATATAATCCTCATAAACTAGGTCTTGATTCATAGGATTGCTGCTCTGGTAAAATTGCTCTGATAGCATATTAATTAAAGATTAGCACAGGGCTGATGGAATCATATCAGTCAATTACAATCCTCAATTTAGTCAGTCACTTAATTACTGAAAATGTCTGACCGTGTCAATTGCTGCAGCTGCATGTTGCATCCCCTGATCTCTGTGGCATTAAACAAATATAATAACTGGGGAGCATTTTCTCCCATAGAGAAACCAGGTTATAATTCGCCGTTACAACCTGTGGGTTATAACAGCAAACACGCACTGAGTTTCCCTTGTTCTGCGCATGCCCAAACTTGCCACCGGATAGACTCTCTTTGCCACTTATGGTATCGGATGAGAGTAGCAGTGGCCAACAACACTATGAGATCACTACTGATTACCTACACTATCTGTTGAACTAATTGTAATGGTAGGTAAACAACAGGGGAAAAAAACCTACAGTACCAGTTCTTCCTTTAGGGATGTGGAAGCTGTTCCAACTCTGCCAAGCTTCCCATTCCACTTGCTCCCATCTGACTCCTGACCACGGCCTCTGACCTCTTACAAGACCTTCCTAAAGTATAGGGAATACTATACTTTCCACAAACAAAGTGCGATAGCTAAAGTCTCATGCAAACAACCAAAAAAAGTTAAAGCAAAAGCGACAGTTCAACCTGACTGTGGCTGAACTACCAGTACTGCTGCAGCTCCCATAGCAACATGCAGAGAGAGAGAGTGAGAAAGAAACAGAGGGGGTTAGTGATCACAAACGTCTACTCTGAGGAGATTTCAAACACCATCAATGCTGCTTTACAGCAATAAACAGCAGCACTATGAACTGGCCACACTTTTTTTTCCTTATTAATTTAAAGGGAGCAGGCAAGAAAACATTGCCCCAGCAATTAAATAAAATAATACATGGGGAAAACCTTGAATTTAATGCACACCCTTGGTGTGAGATGCTTTGATAAACCCCTCTGGCTTTGCCCTTGGGGTTTATGTAGCAGCCCACACCTTGGGTGTGCATTAAATACTCATTATGCACTCCCCCCTATGTATTACTCTATATGTAATTGTGCTAGTCTCCACTTCCCTAGTGTGGACAATGGACTGAAATAATTGATTGCAGCTAGTAACAGCTTTTACCCCACAGTTTCCTCAGTGCCTGGATACAAATAAAAACCCTGCTGGGTTGGGCAAATAGTATTGGCTATCCTGGGGACCAGTTACATGTTTTTTAAAAATGGGTTAGAGTAATCCAAGGACTTTATTGGTCAGTGAGTTTCCAAACACATGTGGTTATGAGACCATAAGCAATGGTCTGGATCTGTTTTCCCCAACTGGAATGCATAATCAAAACCAGAGCTCTACACCCTCTGAAAACTTTTTATATGGATGCCATTTTAGCACAAAGCAAGCTCTGCCCAGGATATCTTCTTCTTAGGTGTAAGAAAAATGTTTGTTCTTGGTGAAGCCCATGCTGACTGATCCCTACAGAAACAAATGCATTCAGGCTCAGCCCAATAATATGTTCCTTTAATTAGATTTTTTATTATTACATGCCACACTTGAAAAGATACATGCAGTCTCTTGTGGGCTACCACTACTTCATCAGGCCCACAAACGGTAACTGCAGGAGTCGCTGCCACACGTGGCTTGGTTGGAATTAATTTATTTATTTAACTTTGATGACCAGGTAAGTACACTGGTAATAGAAGACTTTTTCAGGCATGGCCTGGGTGCAGTAGCACAGGTAAGAGAAGGAATGCAAAATGTGGTAGGAATGGCAATATTTATAGTGTTCATTTACAAAATGCAGGAATATGTAACTATGTACACAGTAATAATATTTACAGTATTCATTCACAAAATGCAAAATATGTAGCAATATAATTAGTATATGGTTACATTGCAGGATATTTGCAAGTGCACATTCACAATACGTAGTAGTCACAAAGGTGAGGCAGGTGCCATAGGTAGATTAAGATGGATTAAGTAAAACAAGGAAGCAGTGAGGCAACAGCACTAGCACATAAGGGTCAACCAGTAAGAGTGGGTGGGATGGGTGAGGGTGAGGTTAGTTAAAGCACTGGCATACAACAGAAGAGGAGTAGTGGGATTTCAGAAGCTTTGTGAAAGTAGGGGGAGTGAGACTTTTTTCTAATGGAGGGGTATTGAGTTATATGGAGGCAGCACAAAAGCAGAAGGGCCACTGGCCTATGCTGGTGTGAAACAGTGGGACAACAATATTATTGTAGGAAGCAGAGTGGGAAGTAGGGAGATTAATGAGAGAAAGCTGCCTAGCTAGGTAAGGAGGGGTACCAGTGCGCAGAGTTTTGTTAATGAGGGATGCAACAGCAAGACTGGCTTTGAGTTCAGGGGGTAACTGCTTAAGGGTATCAAGCACTACACAATGATGGATACTGCAATCACAGCCAGAAGCAAATTTAGCTATATTATAATATGATGTATTTTTTTTTGTAATACAGATTTGCCAGCAGCATTAATGACTGTTGCACCGTAGTCGAATGAGAATAAAAGATTTGCCTGAGCAATTCTGACCTTGGTGTCAGGTGTTAGGAAATGGCACTCTATACAGTGAGCCTAGTTTTTGGTGAATTGTAGTGGTAGTGTGGTGAAGATGAGTTTCAAAAGAGAGGGAGGGGCTGAGGTAAATTCCAAAGGTACTTAAAATATAGGGTCTTATCATGATAGGAGCCATTTTAGTTTGGAAAGATTTTGCTTAGTTCCAAACAGCATGGATTGTGTCTTTGGCAGATTCAGATTTAGAACCATATACAGCACCAATGCCTTTCAAAGCAATTCTAGTGGGGGGTAAGGCAGTTCTAGTGGGGTGGAGGAGTATAGGAGGAAGTTGGCTGCTGGTTAACTAGGATCTGCTGCTTACCCAATAGGTAGAGAAATGGGCAGACTGAGTGGGACAAGAGGTCCTTGTCTGCTGTCAAAGTCTATGTTTCATTTTTTCTTGAGAGAACCAGGCTTGGAGACTTGCCAATAAGTTGCTGAGTGATTTGTTAATTAAGGCAATGTTATCACTGTGGGTATAGAGGACCACATCATTGGCATAGAAGAGTGTTTGTATTGGTTTGCAGACTGTAGGAGGGTCATTAATGAAAACTTGAAAACAAGAGAGGCCCTAGAATAAAGCCTTGGGGGACTCCACTATTTCCAATTTTCACAGCCTGTTGGTGATGGCACAGGTAGTCTTCAAACCAGGTGAGAGCAGGTGACCTTAGGCGAAGTGTCAGTAGTTCTGAAATAAGTAATTTGTGGTCGATGAGGTTGAAGGCTTTAGTTAGGGCAATGAACATGGCACCTGGGATGTGTCCCTTCTCCATTGTAAATGGAGTGTCTATGGGGTTAAAGGAAATGTGTACCATTTCCCATCTGATTATTGTAAATGTTACTGTAAGGATCCAGTATATAGACTGTTGCATTATATTTGGTAAATGTCTTCAGTAATACAGAAAAAATACTTTTAAAGTTGTGATATAGAAGTATCCATTTTGTGGACTAGAAGGGTGTTGTGATGATGCAATTGCCTCACCAGCTATAGCAATGTGCAAGGAAGCAGATTAAACAATCTACTCCTACAGACAGAGATCTTGTCAAATCATGAAGAGAAGTACTGGATTATCTTGCTAAACTGTACCAAACATAAAATCCAGGGATTTCTTAATACTGTAACAGGATCCCAGTCAACATTGCTCAAATGTTCCCACCTGCTGCAGTGACCACTGTTAAGACTGGTGAGGCAGTGACATCATCATAACACCCTTTCTCTCTGCAGAATGAATGTCTCCACATCACTATTGCCAATGTATTCTTCATTGTTATATGAAAGCTATTTGCTAACTGTATCCTTTGCAACCAATTTTTACTCAACTATTGTAACTTTTGAAATAATTATATAGGGAATTATACACATTCTCTTTAATTTGTAAAGGTGGTGTGCAGCCATGTAAAGTAAACAAGTCTCTTAAGTCATGTACAGTACCAATGTCTTTTAAAGATTACTTTATTGCTGTTAAAATGGATCACAGTACAAGAATCAAAGTTTTATAAAGGCCCTTATTACACTATAAATACTGGTAATCATTTTTAACATCTGGATAACCAGGTCTTAAAATCATGTTACAGCTGCTTGGTTGTTATTTTTCATTACTACTGAATGGTTGTAATCATCAGCTGCCAATCCCTCTCGTGCTCACATAGACACGAGCACTAACAAAACAACTGCCGCCATTACTTTCTCAAACATGCAAACCCACACTAAATAAAAATGATCACCAGTAATTATGAAAAATAAAACATGGGTGGGTGGGTGTGTGTGTGTGTGTAGAAGCTTTATTTAATTAATGGTGATCATTTTTTATACACAGATAATGACACTTTTATATCCAGTTACAACCTCCCATCTTGATATTTTTGGTTATAACCGTGAGGTTGTAATCAGTACCTGTCAATCAAGCTCCCCCACAGAAAGCTCATTGGTGCTTACTCTATCTGTGGGCGGGCTAAACATCTCACACAACATGGTGTGCATATATGTGTGTGTGTGTGTGTGTCTCTGTCTATCTCTGGCAGAAGTGCTGCACTGATTCAATTGTGCTGAATCAAAAAAAAATGATCACCAATAATTACATAAAATAATACATAGGTGGGTTGTGTGTAACCAGAATTTTACACACAACTGAGGTGAGGGATGCTACATAAACCTCTAGGTCGAACCCATATATTATTCCATATCTTACACACATCATCGGTGTGGGATGCTAGTATAAGCCCCTTGAACTTCGCTCTCTTGGTTTATTTAGCATCCCACACCTTGGGAGTGTGCAAAATTCTGGTTACACACATCCACCCATGTATTATTCTATATATAATAACTGGCTTCCCTTTTTCCCATAGGGAAACTGTGGAGTAATTTGCCATTATAAAGGAGTGTTTATAATGGCAAACGTGCTCAATTTCCCTTGCTGTGCGCATGCTTAGGCAGCAGCACGAGCAGTCGAAACCACTCAATGCTTTCATCTCGCCTGAAACAGAGCCACCAGAAAAAACTAGGCTGTAAGTTCTTTTCTTTCTTCCCACCACATACACTGTAAACACATAAAGACCTGCCCAAAGGAAGAAAAACTGGTTTAAAATATGGTAACTCTTGGCACTGGGCTAAAACTAAACCGAACCGAGGACACACTGGAAGCTCTTTATTTTATATAATTGCTGAGGCAAAAAAGGGAAACCCAGCAATTATATAAAATAATAAAATATGGGTCAGGATGTAACTCAGTTTTACACCCTCGGGGTTAGATGCTATTCTATAAACCCCTCGAGTTTCGTTCTTGGGGTTTCTGTAGCATCTAACCCCTCGGGTGTGTGTAAACTTCTCGTTATGCACCCCGACCCATACTTTATCCTATATGTCATGCATGGTCTGATCACCATGGTGCATGACTTCTTCCTGTCAGCATTCCATTCCCTAGTAATACTGAATAACTGGAATGATGTATTCTGATTCTGAACCAGCACTCTTAAACAGCTGAGTACAACACACAAGCAAACACAAACAAACAGTTCCTAATCAGCTTTCAAATCAATGCTCAAAGTGCATGGATAGTATTCAGCTGTTCCTGCCGTGGCATCATAGAGGGACAAGGTTTTGTTTGTGAGCTGTTGGGCTCATTGTGTGCTGCTGTCTTAATTTACTGGCACTGTCTTTCAGCAGCTCTTTTGTGACACTTGCTCTGCTTCCTCCTCTAGAGAGGGTGGTCGTCTAGTGGCTGGAGCTTTTATTCCCCTATTTAAAGCCTCCTTACCAGGAGTCCTCTGCTGCAATATGAATGCTCAAGGGCCATAACATAGAAACACAGAAGTTGTCAGCAGATAAGGACCTCTTGGCTCACCTAGTCTGCCCTATATTCCCTACCTACTGTGCCAATGCAGACCCTACTCAATCTCCGGTCTTCTCCTCACCTTGTCTTTCTTATAAGGTCCCTTTGTGTCTATCCAATACATGCTTCAATCCTGTTACTGTTTTAGCACCCACCACCTCTGCTGAGAGGCTGTTCCAGGTGTCCACCACCCTCTCCATGAAGAAGTATTTGCTCACGTCTCATCAGAACCTCCCTCACTCCAGCTTCATAGCATGATCCCTGTCTGGGAGCATCTTTTCTATGGAAAATGCTGTCTTTCTGTACCTTGCTAATAGCTGTGAGGTCTTTGAACATTTCTATTATATCCTGCCTTCCCTCATTTCCTCTAGAGAGTACATAGTTAATTCCTTGAGTCTTTCCTAACAGGGCTTTTGATACAGGCCTTGCACCATTTTGGTAGCCCTCCTTTGTACTGCCTCCACCCAATTTACGTCCTTCCAGCAGTGGGGCCTCCAGAACTGGACACAGTACTCGAGGCACGGTCTTAGCAATGATTTTATACAGGGGTAATATTACCTCCCTCCCTTCTTCTGCTGATGATGCTTCTCCCACCGAGCATCCTGCTAGTTTTCCCCACTGCCATACCACACTGCTTGGCTACTTTCAGGTCATCAGAAATGATTACCCCAGCTCCCTTTCCTGTTTTGTGGTTGCTAATACCTCCCTGCTCAATTGGTATGTTGCCCCTTGGTTTCTGTGCCCAAAGTTCATGATTTTGCACTTTTTTGCATTGAAACCCAGTTGCCATTTCTTTGACCAATCTTCCAGCTTTTTCAGATCATTCTTCATTCTTTCCACACCCCCCCCAGTGTATCCACCATGTTGCAGCTTTTGTGTCATCCGTGAACAGGCATACTTTCCCCTCCAGTCCTTCTGCAAAGTCACTAATAAAGACATTGAAGAGGACCAGGTGTAGTACTGACCCCTGTGGCACCCTCCTGGTCACCTTGCCTTCTCCAGAGTGGACTCCATGTACCACCACCCTCTGACTCCTATTGCTTAGCCAACTTCTTACCCATTTTATTACTTTTGTAGCCACTTCTAGGTTGCCCAACTTTCTCAACAGTCTTCTATGTGGAGCAGTGTTGAAGGCCTTACTGAAATCCAGATAGGCCACATCTACCACTCCTCTCTGATTCACTTCCTTGATCACCCAAAGAACTTGATCAGGTTTGTCTGGCAAAACCTCACCCCTGTGAATCCATGCTGCCTCAGATCCTGTAATCCACTGTTTGCAAGGTATTCCCCAATCCTTTCCTTCAGTAGCGATTCCATTACTTTACGTACTACCAATGTCAAACTGACAGGTCTGTAATTTCCTGCCTTCTTCCTATTTTCACATTTGTGTAGTGGGACCATATCTGCTCTCCTCCAGTCCCCTAAACCCTCCCTGTTTCTAGTGATGGGTTGAACAGAGCTGTCAGAGATACAGCCAGAACTTCCTTGAGCTCCCTCAGTATCCTGGGTTTCCCCATCTAGTCACATTGCCTTGTCTACTTTTATTTCAAAAGCACGGAGGTTTAGGGCTCGGAGCTGCAAACCTGGAGATCTGGGTTTGAATCCCATAGCCCCCACTTGCATACTGTGTGACCCTAAGCAAGTCACTTAACTTCCTTGTGCTCCCAGGTCACACATGGAAACAAGCTTCAGCTTAGTGTGCCTTTCCTGGTTAAACAATGCCCCCTTTTCCTTTCCTATTTGTACTAGTTCATTGAGGACTCTCTCCTCTGTAAAAGAGCAAGTCTCCACCTCCCTTCCTTTAATGCCCTTGTCCCTTATTTTTGACCTGTCACCTACCCCTTCCCTTCCTACATAAATACTGAACAAAAGTAATTGTTCAATATGTCTGTTTTTTTTTTTTTGGTCCTCATCCTCCCAAATCACCCCCCCCCCTTCCCCTTCCCCTTTTAGCCTTATTATCCCTCCTTTGGTCTTTCTCTTCTCTCTATATTCTAAAGATTGCTTTATCTCTTTTTGTTTTACTGATTGGGCAATATTCTCTTCCATTTGCACCTTTGCACTCCTAGATTGCTCTCCCTTCCACTCTTTGTTTCTCCTGGTAATTCTCCCTATCTTCCTTCCTCTCTGTCCTCTTGTACCTTTTAATTGCTAGTTTTTTGCCCTTACTTTTTCTTCTACTTCTCTAGGAAACCGTAGTTGTTTTTTTTTTTCTTGCCCTTGTTAACCTGCCTGACACAGAGATTTATTGCCTTTTCAATGCCCCCATTATTTTTGTCTATTGTTCCTCAACTCCCTCCAATTTCCATATACCTGCAAGGGCGTCCCTGAGGCATTCTCCTGTTTTCCTAAAATTGGCCCTCCTAAAGTCAGGACCCTCATCTTAGTGCAGCTCGATTCTGACCCAGCTGTTATTCTGAGCCACAATGTACAGTGATCACTGGTCCCCAGGTGGCCACCCACTGTGACGTCAACAACACTGTCCCTGTTTGTTAGTACCAGGTCCAGTATTGCCCTCCCCCATGATTGGGTTCCTCAACTAGTTGCCTGATGAATGCCCCTTGCAGGGAGTCGAGAATGTCCCTACTTCTGACTGTTGCTGCAGCTGGTAGGATCCAATCACATCCAGTAGACTGAAGTCCAGGGCTGGCCACCAGGTACAGTTGGGAGGACTACTACCTTTAGTCAAATCCCAACAGTTGGGGGGTCTGGGGGCATGTCCCTCATGTAAAATTTAGAAATTTTACCTTCAAATGATGGCTTTTCCTGCATATTAGTGGTGAAGAATATGTTTGAGAAGCCTAGTTATCAGCCATGCATTTAATGTGGTACATGTGGACAAATGTGGTTACCGGTCCACCGAGGACAGGTTGCAGGAGGACCCCAGAGCAAATGAGAGACCAGAACAGCCAGACACACCATTATCCCAGCAGATCTGCTGGGAAGGTTGCAGGAGGACCCCAGAGCAAATGAGAGACCAGAACAGCCAGACACACCAACCATTATCCCAGCAGATCTGCTGGGAAGGTTGCAGGAGGACCCCAGAGCAAATGAGAGACCAGAACAGCCAGACACACCATTATCCCAGCAGATCTGCTGGGAAGGTTGCAGGAGGACCCCAGAGCAAATGAGAGACCAGAACAGCCAGTCACACCAACCATTATCCCAGCAGATCTGCTGGGAAGGTTGCAGGAGACCCCAGAGCAAATGAGACCAGAACAGCCAGACACACCAACCATTATCCCAGCAGATCTGCTGGAATGTTGCTAGGAGGACCCCAGAGCAAATGAGAGACCAGAACAGCGACACACCAACCATTGTCCCAGCAGATCTGCTGGGAAGGTTGAGAGGAGGACCCCAGAGCAAATGAGAGACCAGAACAGCCAGACACACCAACCATTGTCCCAGCAGATCTGCTGGAAGGTTGCAGGAGGACCCCAGAGCAAATGAGAGAACCAGAACAGCCAGACACACCATTATCCCAGCAGATCTGCTGGGAAGGTTGTAGGAGGACCCCATAGCAAATGAGAGACCAGAACAGCCAGACACACTAACCATTATCCCAGCAGATCTGCTGGGAAGGCTCAGGAGGACCTGAGAGCAAATGGAGACCAGAACAGCCAGACACACCAATCATTGTCCCAGCAGATCTGCTGGGAAGGCTAGCAGAGGACCTGAGAGCAAATGAGAGACCAGAACAGCCAGACACACCAATAATTGTCCCAGCAGATCTGCTGGGAAGGTTACAGGAGGACCCCAGAGCAAATGAGAGACCAGAACAGCCAGACACAACCATTATCCCAGCAGATCTGCTGGGAAGGTTCAGGAAGACCCAGAGCAAATGAGAGACCAGAACAGCCAGACACACCATTATCCCAGCAGATCTGCTGGGAAGGTTCCAGGAGGACCACCGGGCAAATGAGAGACCAGAACAGCGACACCAACCCATTATCCCAGCAGATCTGCTGGGAAGGTTACAGGAGGACCCCAGTGCAATAGAGAGACCAGAACAGCCAGACATCATTATCCCAGCAGATCTGCTGGGAAGGTTGCAGGAGGACCACAGAGCAAATGAGAGACCAGAACAGCCAGACACACCAACCATTATCCCAGCAGATCTGCTGGGAAGGTTATGAGGAGGACCCCAGAGCAAATGAGAGACCAGAACAGCCAGACACACCATTATCCCAGCAGATCTGCTGGGAAGGTTGCAGGAGGACCACAGAGCAAATGAGAGACCAGAACAGCCAGACACACCAACCATTATCCCAGCAGATCTGCTGGGAAGGTTGCAGGAGGACCCCAGAGCAAATGAGAGACCAGAACAGCCAGATACACCATTATCCCAGCAGATCTGCTGGGAAGGTTGCAGGAGGACCCCAGAGCAAATGAGAGACCAGAACAGCCAGATACACCATTATCCCAGCAGATCTGCTGGGAAGGTTGCAGGAGGACCCCGAGCAAATGAGAGATCAGAACAGCCAGACACACCAACCATTGTCCCAGCAGATCTGCTGGGAAGGTTGCAGGAGGACCCCAGAGCAAATGAGAGACCAGAACAGCCAGACACACCAACCATTATCCCAGCAGATCTGCTGGGAAGGTTGCAGGAGGACCCCAGAGCAAATGAGAGACCAGAACAGCCAGACACATAGATACATAGATACATAGACAGTGTCGGCAGATAAGGGCCTATGGCCCACCCAGTCTGCCCATTTGAGCTTGTAAGTTCAGTTTGTTTTCCTAGAAGTCTGTTGCCCCTTACCCCTGACCTCTAGAATTCCTTTATGTCTATCCCATGCATTCTTAAATCCCGTGATTGTTTCAGCCCCCACCACTTCCTCTGGCAGGGTGTTCCACTTGTCCATCACCCGTTCTGTGAAGAAATTCTTTCTCATGTTTCCTCTGAATCGTCCTCCCTCCAACTTCATCCCATGCCCCCTAGTCCTGGAACATCTTTTTCACTTAAAATAGTGTTTTCCTGCACCCTGTTCCTCCTGTAAGATACTTGTATGTCTTCTATCATATCCCTCTCCCTCCTCTCCTCCAGGAATACATGTTCAGTTCCTTCAACCTGTCTTCATAGGACTTGTGATGCAATCCATGCACTGTCTTTGTTGCCCTCCTCTGAACCTTCTCTACCCTGTCTATGTCCTTACATAGGTATGGTCTCCAGAACTGTACACTGTACTCCAGGTGGGGCCTCACTAGTGTCTTGTATAGCGGAATTATGACATCCCTTTTCCTGCTGGTGATGCCCCAGCCTATACATCCCAGCATCCTATTTGCTTTACCTGCTGCCTTGTCACACTATTTCCCTACCTTGAGGTCATCAGAGATGACAACCCAAGATCCCTTTCCTGCTTGGTGCATGCTATATTCTCACCCCCAACTGATATATTGTGCCAGGGTTTTTGTGCCCCATATGCATTATCTTGCACTTCTTTGCATTGAATTTCAACTGCCAAACCCCTGACCATTCTTCAGGTTTCTGCAGGTCACTTCTCATTCTGTCTACACCCTCTGGTGTGTCTACTCTGTTACAGAGCTTTGTGTCATCAGCGAACAGTGAAATTCTGCCTTCTAGATCCTGCGCAATGTCACTGATGAAGATGTTGAATAGGACCGGTCCCAGCACTGATCTCTGTGGTACCCCACTGGTCACTCTTCCCTCTGTGGAGTGACAGCCATTTACCACCACCTCCTGTGTCCTGCCACCCAGCCAGTTACCACCCACCACACTATTGTCCTGCCCACACCCATATTCCCCAGTTTGTGTAATAGTCTTCTATGTGGCACAGTGTCAAAGGCCTTGCTGAAGTCCAGATAGGCCATGTCCACTGCCCTCCCTGATCCACCTCCCTAGTCACCCAGTCAAAAATTCAGTGAGGTTGGTCTGACATGACCTCCCCTGGTGAAACCATGCTGCCTTGGGTCCTGTAGTCCATTGATAACCAGATGTTCACCAATCTCTCCTTCAGTAGTGCTTCCATGATCTTCCCCACTACCGAGGTGAGGCTGACTGGTCTGTAGTTCTCTGCTTCCTCTTTGTTCCCACTTTTGTATAAGGGACTACATCTGCTGTCCTCCAGTCTTTGGGTACCTCCCTGTTTCCAGTGATCGGCTAAACAGGATAGCCAGAGGTTCAGCCACCACCTCTCTTAGTTCTTTAAGGACCCTGGGTGCACCCGCCTGCCCCATTGCTTTATCAACTCTTATTACTTCCAGCTCCTTCAGGACCCTTTCTCGTGTAAAGGGACTTGTGTCCATTCTGCACCATTCTCACCCTTGTACTCCCTTCGGACCCATTACCCTCCTCTTCCTCAGTAAAGACTGAGCAGAAATACCTGTTCAATATGTCAGCTTTACTGTTGTCATCCTTCATGCGGCCCCCATCCTCCCCCTTCAGTCTCACTATCCCTCCCTTTGTCTTTCTTTTTTCACTTATGTACCTGTAAAAGGTTTTGTCCCCTCTACCCACTAATTTTGCAGTGTGTTCTTCTGTCTGAGCTTTGGCTTCCCTTACTGACCTCCCTGCCTCCCTTTGCTTCTCCTGGTACTTCTCCCTATCCCCTTCTGCCTGTGTCTTTTTGTATTGCCTGAATGCAATCTTTTTGGCTTTCACTTTCTTTGATACCTCTTTGGAAAACCATAATGGTCTCCTCTTCCTTTTCCTCTTGCTAACCTGCTTAATGCATAATTCTGTTGTTCTTGTAATCCCCATTTTAAATACTGTCCACTGTTCCTCAACCCCTGATTCCTGTCCCATTCCCCTTAATGCCTCTTTCAAGTATCTCCCCATTTTCCCAAAGTCTGCCCCCCTAAAATCCAGGATACGTGTTTTTGTGTGGTTTGGTTCTGCTTTTTCTGTGATTTCAAACTACAATGACTGGTGGTCACTGTTTCCCAGGTGCTCCCCCACTGTTACCCCCCATCACACTGTCCATGTTTGTGAGCACAAGGTGCAGTATTGCCTTCTGCTGAGTTGGTTCCATGACCAGTTGCTTGAGGAAGGCACCCTGAAGGGAGTCCAGGATAAATCTGCTCCTAGTTGATGCTGCTGCTGGGATGCTCCAGTCCACATCTGGAATATTGAAGTCTCCAACCAGTACTACCTCACCCTTGTCTGCCATCCTTTGGATGGCTAGCATCAACTCCTATCTGTTTCTTCCTCCTGGGCTGGTGGTCTATAGACCACACCTGTGCGGATGGCTGTCCCCATTTTCCTTTCAGATTAACCCACAGTATCTCTCCCCATTTTGTTCCTCCTGGACCTCTATGGCCCTTATGTCATTTTTCACATACAGTGCCCTCCTCCTCCCTTCCTGCCTGCTCTGTCTCTTCTAAATATATTTGTAGCCAGGTATGGCCGTCTCCCAGTCATGGTTATCATTACACCAGGTTTCAGTGATGCCACAATGTCAGAGTCTGACTGTACCATGACAGCCTCAGATCTTCCATCTTGTTGCTAAGGCTCCTGGCATTTGCACATAGCTTTCCATGATTTGACCTCCCTAGACTGCTTCACTGTTCTACTCCAGCCCCTTCCTTGGTTGTCATTTATCCCTGGTTCTCCTTGCTGTCTGCCTTCTGCTGAATTTTGCCCTTTCTGCTTATCCACCTCTTGGGCACTAATCTCCATCTTTTGCACACTGCTTTGCAGAGATGCACTCCTCTGGTTCACTGGTTCCACTGCTAGCTGTGGGGTGAGCAAGTGGGTACCCTCCTTGCTGGCCTGCCACCCCCTTTGCTAGTTTAAATGCTTGTCAATGTAGCATTTAAACTTATCATTGAGTGCTTGGATTCCCCTCCAGGATGGATGCAGGCGGTCAGGCTTGAACAAACCTCCATCCCTCCAGGTGGGTCCCCAGTTCTTAATGAATCCAAACCCTTCCTCACAGCACCAGTTCTTCAACCATGAGTTAAAGTTCCTGGTGCATGCACTCCTATGCTCTCCCTTGCCTCTCACAGGTAGTACTTCTGAGAAAGTGACAGAAGTAGCTACTGCTTGAGACCCCTCCCCAGTTCCCTAAACTCTTCCTGAACTTCCTTTGGTTCCCCATTTGCCAGGTCATTAGTACCTAGGTGGATAATGACATCCAGCTCACCCTCCCGTCTTGCCTTCCCAGTGATCCCCAGGATCTTCCTTCCATCCCTCCGTGCCATGGCACTGGTGAGGCACCTCACCTCCCTGTCCTCCCCTCCTGTGTTCCTAGCTGGATCCCTCTTATAATGGAGTCCCCCACCAGGATTCACTTCCTCCTCCTCTGGGGTCCACTGCTTTCCCCGCTGAGGTCACCTCCTTGGCTAACCTCCACATCCTTTCCTTCCACTTCTCTGGGTACCTCTATTTGGTTGTCCTTATTTGCCAGTGTGGCATATGAGTTCTTGAGTGGAATAGGATCTGGGATGTGCCTCTGCCTGACTGCTCTAACCCTCCCTGAGCCCACTGTCATCCAAGTGCTCCTCGTTCTTGGCATCCTTTGAGGCAGTTGCATTGGACTGGGTGGTCCCTGGATAGGGGTGATGGTACTCCTGACCCAGTTTACTTCAGCTCTGAGTCTGGCTACCTCATCCCGCAGTCCAGAAAGATGCATGCAGATAGGGCAGCACCTCAGTGTCGAGAAGGTCTGCCTGAATATGGCTGCCCCACAGCCACTGCATTGCACCACTCCCCACATTATACTGCATTTCCACTACTTGTCTGCTACTGAAGCTCTCCTAGTTCCCTTTTTATTAATTTACTGTACTAAAAATCCTCCATTATCCCAGCAGATCTGCTGGGAAGGTTGCAGGAGGACCCCAGAGCAAATGAGAGACCAGAACAGCCAGACACACCATTATCCAGCAGATCTGCTGGGCAGGTTGCAGGGAGGACCCCCAGAGCAAATGAGAGACCAGAACAGCCAGACACACCAACCATTATCCCAGCAGATCTGCTGGGAAGGTTGAAGGAGGACCCCAGAGCAAATGAGAGACCAGAACAGCCAGACACACCAACCATTGTCCCAGCAGATCTGCTGGGAAGGTTGCAGGAGGACCTGAGAGCAAATGAAAGACCAGAACAGCGACACACCAACCATTATCCCAGCAGATCTGCTGGGAAGGTTGCAGGAAGACCCCAGAGCAAATGAGAGACCAGAACAGCCAGACACACCATTATCCCAGCAGATCTGCTGGGAAGGTTGCAGGAGGACCCCAGAGCAAATGAGAGACCAGAACAGCCAGTCACACCAACCATTATCCCAGCAGATCTGCTGGGAAGGTTGCAGGAGGACCTGAGAGCAAATGAGAGACCAGAACAGCGACACACCAACCATTATCCCACAGATCTGCTGGGAAGGTTGCAGAAGACCCCAGAGCAAATGAGAGACCAGAACAGCCAGACACACATTATCCCAGCAGATCTGCTGGGAAGGTTGCAGGAGGACCCCAGAGCAAATGAGACCAGAACAGCCAGTCACACCAACCATTATCCCAGCAGATCTGCTGGGAAGGTTGCAGGAGGACCCCAGAGCAAATGAGAGACCAGAACAGCCAGACACACCAACCATTATCCCAGCAGATCTGCTGGGAAGGTTGCAGGAGGACCCCAGAGCAAATGAGAGACCAGAACAGCCAGCACACCATTATCCCAGCAGATCTGCTGGGAATGTTACAGGAGGACCCCAGAGCAAATGAGAGACCAGAACAGCCAGACACACCAACCATTATCCCACAGATCTGCTGGGAAGGTTGCAGGAGGACCCAGAGCAAATGAGAGCCAAAACAGCCAGACACACCATTATCCCAGCAGATCTGCTGGGAAGGTTGCAGGAGGACCACAGAGCAAATGAGAGACCAGAACAGCCAGACACACCATTATCCCAGCAGATCTGCTGGATAACAGTGTCATACAGGTTTTACTGTTTTATTATTGTGCTGATTTTGGGAGAAGTAGCTCAACCTTTCTGTTTGTCATGGATGCAAATTTGTCAATCACATCATCAGTGTCAAGTTGTCTGCTTTCTTCGGTCTGAATGCTGAGAATTCTGAGTGAACTCCATCTGTCATTTTCTGTCTTGTTTCTCAGATATGTCTTAATGCGACTCATGGAACTAAAGGAGGGCTCACACACACATGGTAACTGGGATTGTTAAAGCAATCTGTAGTGATTTATGCAGCGTCGGATACATGATTTCTGAAAGTACATTATAAAGATTGGTCATATCATGTGGACGTTCATTTTCTGGCAGCCGACAAATGAAGTTTCTTGCTACTACCAGTTCCTCTTCCAGAACTGGACAGTCATACATCTCTCCAAGTGGCCTCAGTTTGTCCTGGTCCAAGAATGTGTTAGACTGTGGTCTGAGGGCATTGATAGCAACCATCAGTGTTTGGTTATGCTTGGAAAACCTTCTGTCAATCTCTCCAATCATTTTGTCAATCACAGGGTAAAAAACAGTGATTCTCAAATGCACAGTAGTTCTTGTTTCATGCGATGCTGATGTACTTTGCTCAGTTCCAGTTCATGAAGTTGGAACAAAGTGCTCCCAACATGAGGCAGCTTCTTTGCCTCTGTGGACCCGGAGTGTTTTCGGCGTCTGTGTGCCATATTTTCTGCCATATTTAGCTTCCTGTAGAGAACTAGAAATCTCTTCAGCATGAAATTGTGCAATTGTGTCTCAAGCGCAGATACAGCAGTCACTGCACATCAAGTCCAAAGCCTGAGTCTGAAGTAGTTATTTGTTCCATCAAGCCACTGACAGTAGTTTGTCAAACATTTTAAGGAGAAATATATTGTTGAATTCTAGAAGCTTGCTGTGGAGTCCTCTGGCCTTTGCAGTTTCTCCTTCTTCACATTCGAAAGATATTAAGAAGAGCTGGATAAGTTTCTATTACTGCCTTTGTTGCTTCACTTTTGACAAGCCCACCTGGTAGAACTTACTCCGGTATCTCAAGAATTCTAGTCAACCCAAGCTCCTTTTGAACATTTAAGAACCCCTGGTGAGTCAGGACAGATTTGAAAAGAAGCGTGTGTATCCTTGGCTTAAGGTCAAAGAATTTGCATCAGAAAGAAGTGATGAACAGGCATCTACAAGAACTAAATTCAGAATATGCCCATAGCAATGAACATATATAGCATATGGATGCTTATGACAGAAAGAGTTCCTGGACTCCATTTAAGTTGCCACTCATAACAGATGCACCGTCATAAGTTTGAGCTACGCAAGTCATCAAATTCTCATGGAGGTCCCAGTTAGTCAGCTTTGAAAACAGTTCATTTGTCAGACTCTGGGCATCTAATGCTGTTACTTGATGGAAGCACAAAAATTTCTCTACAGGGGAACCATGGTGAACATAATGAAGGCAAATACTCATTTGTTCTCTGCAAGCAACATCTCTAGATTCATTAGCAAGTATTGCAAAATACTTTGCTTCTTTTACCTCATTTAAAATTTTCTCTCTTATTAATTTTGCACAACATTTTATCATCTGATTTTGACTGAGAGGTGAGAGATAGGTGGCATTTCCTGCATGTGAATCTGCAAATTTTGCAATTCAGGATCAAACTTTTTAGAAGATCAAAAGTCTCTAAAAAGTTGCCCTGTTTGAGCTCCCTTCACACTCCCTATGGCCTCGAAAGGCAGTTCCCTGTCTGCCAAACAACAAAACAATCTCAACTATTCGCTCTCCAGGTACTCCTTGTGCTTTTAATATCTGCAATCATTGCTGAATCCATTAGCTGTATAATATTGCCTCGTTCTTTAGATTTCACATAAGTAGTCAGGCCTCCATTGCTCCTGTATGTGTTGTTGTTTGTTGGTGTTCTCTCATCTTCTCTATTGCCTTCTTCCAGTTGTTAAACCCTCTGGACATGAAAACAGTGTCCGCTCGACCAGTGCAACTTGAAAACATTCTGCAGGCAAAGCAAAATATGACATCATTGCTTGCACTATATTCAAGCCATTTAAATGATGCTTACCAGCTGCTTGAAAATGAATGTTTCTTCTTTCTGAAATCCCTTTGTGGAAAACTAGACAGCTTTGGCTGCATAGGACCAGCTTCTTTGGTTCCCAGATCATTGGGTACAACAGTAGCAGCAGACGTAAATCTTGCTACTGAGTCAAGTGCATCACGAGATGTTCCGGGAGATGATGATGTGTTTGCTACATCTTCTGGTACTGGTGGAACTTCCACTTCATTTCTTAATGGCTGCTCTGGTTGCAGCTGTTGAGCATCACTGGGGTCCAGGAAGTTACTTTCTTTATTCTGATTTTTTGATTTTGGACGGAAGAAGTCACAGATACTCATTTTTAACAAGGCTGATGAGTGTGTGACAAGAACTAACTAAAAAGTAAATTATAAGAAAAATGCCCTCTTATTGGGTCTGGCACACAGGGATGAAATGTTTATGTGACAGACTTAGTCTAACACACAGGGCTCACAGTATGCGAAGTAATGAGTATTAAACACCTACTGGAAAACTGCTATTTAATACAGTAGACGGAGCCTAACACACAGGGCTCACAGTATGCAAGTAATGAGTATTAAACACCTACTGGAAAACTGCTATTTAATACAGTAGACAGAGCCTAACAGACAGGGCTCACAGTATGCGAAGCAAAATGAGTATGCTACTGGAACTGTTTTTTTTATAAAGCAGATGGTTCCCCTTGTTCATAAAAAAAAGTGTCTGAAATTGAACTGGCTAACTCCTTGCTTGTGATGTTAAGCTTGCCACAATACAAACCCGAGGCATGGGTCAGGGTATAAGGCAATTTAGGAAAAGAAAAGTTCTGCTATTTTTATTCTAAATTTGTGAGCCTAAAAACATAAACCACCAAAGTGATGTTCTTCAGTCTTTCTGAGCTGTCAGCTCTTCACTAGTACTCAATTTACTCAGTAAAATAGTAAATGTGGAAATAAGTTGCAAGTAAGAAAAAAATAAACATATATGCAGTAGTTAGTAATGCTGCTGTATGGCAGCACTCACAGCAGGTTGTCTGTGTCTGAGCTTTTCAATTTACCCCAAGACACACAAATACAACCCCCGTATTTCATTCAGAGAAAAAAATAAACACTACACTTTTATTTAGCTCTCAAGCCTCTTAGCCCAACAAGTGAACTGGTCTTCAATGTTTGATAACTTTCTAGAAATATAGATTGAATTCCGATTTGAAACTCCCAAATAGTGCCTCTGCTCTGTTGCTCGCTCTGCCTCTACCAACTACAACTGCATCACTAGTTTTTCTTACTGCACACAATGGGACTACTAGTGTACCACGTGTGTGTTGGAGAAGCACACCACGTGTTTGTCCACTGATTGGCTCACTGTGCAAGCAAGCTGCTGTGCTGTTGGTAGGCAGAGTATGAGGCGGATGCCAATCACAGAATACAAGAATAATGAACCCTCCCTGCTCGCCTCCTTCTGTCTATCATCCCCCCGTCCTCCAACAACTGACACCATTTCATTACCTCCCAATCAGTCTGTTAGATCTGCTGGCACTGCTCCCGCCTACACACACACCAGTGACAACTCGCGCTGATGACTGCAGTCCTTGGCTTGCTCAGCGTGACAACATGCAAGCCAGGAGCCTCCTCCACCATGAAGTGCTGCTGCAGGGTGAGGGCAGGCTGCTGTCTGAGTCAAATTCCCTGTGTACTGTAGTGTCCTGAATCCATCCCTCTGTGTGTCTCACTCTCTCTCTCTCTCCCCCGCCCCAGTCACTAACCCTGCAGCAGTACCAGTTTAGTTGCTTTCCAGCCTGCCTGCCCTGCACCCACTCAATGTAGAAGACAGCAAGGCAATTTGAGCTTCCCATCCCGAATCCGCACCTCGACCCCAGTGACTGAGAGTGAAGTGAAGTTTATAATGATGAGATATATGTCCCTGATCTCACTGCGATCAGGGACATATAATCATTTATAAACTTCAAACCCTATACATTCCATGGCAGTGGTGGCAGCGGGGGCGCACCGACGCACCCTGTTCAGTGTCGGTCCTGCTCCTGAAATCAGCATTCAGACTCGAGAGCTGCAGGCAGGGTCCCACTCTTTCAGAGGGCCCCGGAGACCGCTGCTAAATACAAGACTCTATCCCTACATGTACTGTCATCCGCGTGTTTATAATACCTCCTGAGATGCTGCCAGCGAGCTCACATGGGCTGTGATGACAGCTGCTTCGCCTCCTCTCTGATTGGGGTCCTCCATCAGTCAGAAACCAAAAGGAAGCCAAAACAGCCAGGAATTAAACCACGATACCAGTTCCTCAGCGACTTCCTCTACGCTCCACTCAGAGATTTGGAACCATGACTCAGGGATCCTCTGTATGTCTGTAACTCAGCATGTTGCTATCCACGGAAAGCCTTCAAATGGGCCGCTTCGAGTAGCAAGCAGGCGAAGACAGGTCTTTATTTATTTTTTTTGGGGGGCTCACCTTCCACTAGCACATCATCATACAACTGCAAATGGCAAGCTGCACAAAGGCAAGAGGTGTGCGTCTGCTGGCCAAGGTGTGCACCCGGTGATAGCGGTGGGTGACTGGGGTGTCCCTTTGCATGCAATTTGTGTTGTTGCTCCTTTGTCTTTTACTGCCGGATATTTTAACTGTGACTTTTGTTTTTTTCTCTTCCTATATCATTCTCCTGCGAGCAGTTAGTTTAGTATGTGGTGACTTTGCTTTCTTCTTCTGGCTGCATCGGTTGCTTACCCTGCTGGGTACGTTGAATGCTGCCTCTGCTGATGATGTCCCTGCTGCTTTTTTCTGCACTTCACTTCACATCATGTCTCGTGCTGTTTCTCTAGCTGATTGCTGTGTCTGCGTTGTCTATGCATCTGCATCAGATGCAGAATTTAAACAATTAAGAAATGGAATTTAATTTATTTTTTTAGTGCAAATGATTCGGGGGGGCTTTAACTTAGATTGGGGGGGCTGTAGCCTCCCCAAAATCAACGATGGTGACGCCACTGCTGAAGTCCCCTACCAGCAACATTTCCCCTTTGCATGCCATCCTTTGGACCGCTTCCATCATATCTTTATCCACCTCTCCCCCCTGTGCTGGAGGTATGTAGATCACTCCTGTGTGAATAGCAGCCCCCCTTCTTGTCTCTAGGGTGACCCACTGTACCTCAGCTACTCCCTGCTCTCTCTGTATTTCCATTGCTTCTATGTTGTCCCTGACATAAAAAAAGTCACTCCTCCCCCTTTTCTACTTACCCTGTCTTTTCTTCTTTTCTAAACAGAGTATACCCTGATATGGCTATATCCTAGTCCTGATTTTCATTGTACCTGGACTTGGTATGTGCTGCTATGTCCAGGTCCACATCTACCATAGTGGCCTCTAGGTCTGCAATCTTATAGCCCAGACTTTGAGCTTTTGCACGCATGACTCTTCAGATTGTGCTGCTATCCACCATCCTTATTTCTCATTTGCCCTTCCTTATTTCCTCAACTATTTTTTTTCTATCTCTCTTTCCTTTTACCCCTTGGATTCCTTTGTTATTTGGTTCCCTTTGGAATTTCACTCCCTCAGGATTCCCACTGCTGACCTTGTGAGCCTGTGGGAAGGGGGACAGTTTATGTCTCCCTGCCTTATTTTAGCTTCCCCCTTTGCTAGTTTAAATGCTCACCAAAGTAGCATTTAAACCATTCTCTGAGGACCATAGTTTCCCTCCTTGATGGATGTAGGCTATTGTCTCTGTACAGGCCCTTATCCCTCCAGGTGTGGCCTAAGTCCCCAGTGAAGCCGAAACCCTCCTCTCTGTGGCATTTCTTCAACCATGCATTGAAGATTCTGGTTCAGAGAATCCTATCCTCCTGCCTGTCATAGACAGGTAGCATCTCCGAGAAGGTCACAGATCATGTTACTTGCCTAAGACCCCTCCCAGTTCCCTAAACTCCTCCTGAACTATTGTTGCCTCATACCTAGCCAGGTCATTTGTCCCCAAATGGACAATGATGTCCAACTCTCCCTCCCTCCCTTCCTGCTGCCCCAATTATCCTTTGGATCCTCTTTCCATCTCTGTAAGCTGTGGTGCCAGGAAGGCACCTAACCTCCATCTCCTCATCCTTACTTGCACCCCACTGTATCTCCTCACTATGAATTCCCCCACCAGGATTTACTTCCTCCTCCTCTGGGATCCACTGCCACTCCCCTTTGGATCTCCACTATGGAGAACCCCCACATCTACCCTGCTCACTACTTTGGGTGCCTCTGTGGAACTTTACCACTCAGCTAATGAAGCATAGGTGTTTCATAATGGTACTGAATGGGGGATGTGCCTACGTTCCACCACCCTAACCCTTGCTGAGCCCAGCTTTGTCCAGCCACTTCTCCTTTTGGGCAACCTCTGAGGGAGCAGTGAAAGACTAGATGGTCACTGGGTGGGGGAGTAGGTCCTCCAAACCCAAGCCAACTTGGTCCTGAGTTCGGGAACGTCCCCCCTCAGCCCAGAGAGGGGCATGCAGATGGGGCAGCAATGCAGTCTTCAGAAAGTCTTTCTGAAGACTGCCGACCCACAGCCACTGCAATGCACCACTCCTAGCATAACTATGTCCTCCCTTGCCTGTTTTCCTGTTTTGCCTTCTTTAGCCCCTTTTATCCCATTGCCCAACTATTGCTTGACCTGAACTCACCTCTGCCCATTCTTGTTTTGTTAACTCTAAACCCTTAATTACTCCTACCCTTAATAGGGTGATTCACCTATACCCACACTGTTTCTAAACCCTAACATGCTAGACAATAGTAAAGACACTATTTCAATAAGATGCCCCACAACTTGCTGCACCTGTGTTGTCTCAACAAAGCCTCTTCAATTACTGTCTGTGATCAAAACACACAGACTCTGCTTTAAAGCAACAGCCTGCTGCTGTGAGTCTTATGCCACAAGCCAAAACTAACCTGTAATCAGAAATGTGACTCAGTCAGACCCTCTTCCAATTATCAAGTAGCTGAGGTCCCAGGCCAAACAATTTTCACCCAGACCCCGAACTATAGGGCATGACACGGCACTTTATTATGGTCCTTAAATTTTGTGCAACCTGCTGCAACTTGTGGAAACTGTCACAACTGCACCTGAGATTGGAAAATTGGGTGCAGCCGCAGCAAAGGGTTCAGTGCAAAGCTTGACGCAAGTGCTGCACCACCCTTCAAAAACCCTGCCCCCAGACTCTGCTTTAAGGCAGCAACCTGCAGGAGCAAGTCTTATACAGCAAGCCAAAACCAACCTGTAATCAGAAATGTGGCATAAGGGCATCATGAAATCTGCCTGGAATCAGCTGTGAGTCGGCCATCCACTGACCATGCTGCTCCCCTGGGCTTCCAGTACAGGTTATTCCTATGACCCTATCTGACAGTCTATTATTGCTGAATTTGTAAGTGTATCTTGTTCTCTCATAGTAAACTGTTTCAATTAGTTGGTAATGCAGCTCTTAAGATGCATATATCTGTTTATTGTCATTACTTAAACTGTTATTTACTGTTTATCAGTTAGTTTAGATGTTTTTATTGTACCTAAAGGTATAGTTATCCTAGTACTGCCTTTTTAGGTTTTCCCAGTTAGAGATACTGTATCCATGAGCATTTCTCATTTAGGTTTCTAACGTTACTACTTTCTTTATTTTAATTCTGCATATTTTGAAAGCTGCTAATGCTTGTGTGCTGCCTTATTAGGTTTTGACCATATAACTTTTTTCCCCTTTCTCCATTTTAGTTTACTTATTTTATCCTTCTTGTTTATTTTGTTTTCACCCCCCTCCCCCATTTTATTATTTCTTGGCCTCTTAATTTTTTTAACTTCCTTGTCCATTATTTGGCTGACATTCCTTCACCCTTCTCAACTGTTGCTCCTTGGAGAAACTTGTCCCCCCACCACCAATCTTTAGTTCAGTGCAGACTTTATTTTGCCTTACTTTTCATTTCCACTCTGTTGCTTGTATCACTCTCTCTCTTCCCCTTCCTGTTTTCCCTCACCTCACACCCCCCTTCTATCTTTTCTAACCTCACTGTGTCCTCTTCTCTCTTTTTCTCATTCTCTACCACCCTCACATCCTCTTGTCTCCTGGCCTTGCTTCCCTGTTCTTGGCTTCCTGGTTGCTGTCTCCTATCATCATCTTGGCTTCATCCTGAAACTCTCAAATTCTTTCTTCCCTCCTACCTTGTAAATTCTTATTCTTCCTTCTCATTCTCTCACTCCACCTCTCATAAGCATCTCTCAGGTTATCTCAAGCTCACTGTCTCCTTGCTGCTTTTAGTTGAAGGCGACATTAAGCTCAGCCCTTGCTCTTTCCCATTTTGTACACTTCCTAAATGCTTGAGAGGGGCTCATGTTGACATCCACAGCCTTCTCCCTCAAACTGACCTATTACAGTCACTTATGGTTAACCTTAAGCTTATTGTATTGGTGATCTCAGAATCCTGACTCTCCCCTAAGGTCCCTGATTTCTCTGTTGCTGTCCCAGATTTTGCTATTATTCAACAGGTTTGAGCAAAGCGGGATGGTGGTGTGGCCAGTTACCTCTCCTCAAACATGCAGTTTGAGCCTGTGCTCTCCATCTCCATTACTTGTCCCTATGAGTTACTTTTCTTAAACTCTCACTCCCCTTCTCTAGACCTGTATTTATTGTTGGTGTCTATTGCTGCCCTGGTATTTCCCCACCTTTAGTAACAGAATTACTCACCTCCATCTCCTCCCAGGCCTCCTCTGGTGAGTTACTTATTCAAGGTGATTTTAATTTAAATTGGCTCTCCCCCTCTCTTCATAAATTTTTCCTTAACATGAAGTCACTCCTTTTAACTTGGCTGATTTCTATCTGTACTCGCTATGCTTTCAAATCTCAAAATCATTCCCTCTTGGACTGGGTCCTGTCCTCCCATCCCCCTCATATTGTGGATGCTAACATTCTTCCTACTACCTTCAGTGACCTCAATACAGTTTTCTGTGTGTGCAAACTGCACTCACCAAATGCTCCTTCCCAGTTCATTCATATTAGGTCTTCCTGTTCACCAGACTTGTCCTGCCTTCATTCTGATCTGCTAGTCACAGACTGGTCCCCTGCTTTTAAAGCTGGTAATGTGAATGATGCCCTCAAATTTTTCACTTCTAAATTTATGTCTGTCTGCGATCTTCATGCTCCACTTAGAAGAACCAGAGTCCAAAGTTCACATCTCCCATGGGTGTCAGCTGAGTTACTCGCTTGTCACCATGTATGTGACCTTGCCTGGAGGTCCTAGAAATCCTCTGTCTCCACTTCTGACCTTGCTAATTAGCATTTCTTTTGCAATACTTGTACTAAAGCTACTAGGCTTGCAAAGTCTAAATGCTTTGCATCCACACTCCAGAACAACCTTAATCACCCCTCTAAGTTTTGGAAGGTAATTCATTCACTTTTCTCTCCTCCAACTCAGTCCCCTCCACTTGTTCTCAAGATAGGCAATACTACTATCTCTGATCCTGCTGCATTTGCTTCTTCTTTCAATTTCTTCTTTACCTCCTATGCCTGTTCACTCCTCTCCTCCTCCTCTCCCTCTCTTCTTCTCTTCACTCTCATTCTGCCCCTCAAACTCTCCCACTGTCCTCCTCCTCCCTTTTTTCTTTTTCATCATTTACCCCTGCTGTTGCTCTTAAGGTCCTTTGGGCTCTTGACCCTTACAAGGGTGGATGTCCCGATTGTTTTGACCCAATACTACTTTTTCTCTCTGCTCATGGCATTGCCCTTCATATTTCCTATCTCCTTTACTTCCCTTTCTCATTATCCTGTGTCCCAAACTCTTGGAAGTTAGCTACTATTGTTCCCCTTTCCAAAGGGTGATCTCTCATCCCCTAGTAACTTCTCATCTATCTCTTTCATTCCCACTTTAGCTAAGCTCCAGTAACACCATGCTCTTTCCTAACTCTCCCATTTTCTCAACTAAACCTCCTTCTTCACTCCTTTCCAGTCTGTTTTGTGGAAGTCTTATTCCACTACCACCTCTGTACTCCAGCTCACTAATGCTATCCTCTATAGTATGGAGTGGGGCCTTGTCACCTCAGCTATTTTTGTTGACTTAGCCAAAGCTTTTCACGCTGTAGCCCATCCCATTCTCCTGGATATGCTTAAGGCAGCTCTACTCTCAGTTACTTTAGTTCAGTGGTTCTGCTCCTAACTTGATGGCAGGTCACAAGCTGTCCATATTGGAGTCCTCCCCCCCCACTCCCTATCAGGTCAGGCATCCCCCAAGGATATGTCTTGTGCCCAATTCTTTTCTCTAGATTTAAAAATGACTTCCCCAAGATCTGCTCTTCTCTGTCAATGCATATGTATGCAGATGATAAGGTTCTGTTTTTTCCTCTAGCACCTCTGACCCCGATTTCATGAACCAACTCCAACTGGACTTTAACAACATCTAGCATCAGTTCTGAGTTAATCAGTTATCCCTCAATGCTAAGAAAACAATATCTATGATTTTTGGCACCAGGCAGAGACTTGCTAGGTCCTTCCATTTCCTTCCTTTCATACCCTTCCTTGATGGTGCGACAGTTGAAGATATCTCCTCCTTCAAGTACCTTGGGGTCTGGTTAGATCACCACCTAGATTTTTCTGTTCATGTAGATGCAATTTATAAGAAGCTTCACCCAAGCTTGGGGCACTTTACATAAAATAAAAAAATTCATTTCCTGCTTGCACAGAAATCCTCATTGATTATGGAGACATTGTTTATAGTGGTGCTCCAAAGTCTACTTTAGCTAGACTGGATCCTCTCTTTCATTCCTTCTGTCACTTTGCCCTTGATAAACCAATGCATATTTATCACTGTGCCTTGATTCTTCCCTCTCCCTCCCCTCTCTTGATACCAGGCCCTTCACCCACTGTGTCTCCTTTATATCTAAATTTAGTTTTGTCTGTCTCTCTCTCTCTCACCTCATATCTAACCTCTCTCCTCTACCTCCTCCCTTCATCCGCTTACTCTCTTCCTAATGCTTGCTTTCACTGTTTTGCTCTTCCTCAAATGGAATCTACTGCTGGCCAAGCTGCCTTCTCATTTCATTTCCCTAAACTTTGGAGTTCCCTTCCCTCTTCCATTCACTCTGCTCCTTCCTTTTCTTCTCTTAAAGCTCTCCTCCATGAGTTCTGAGCTCACTCCTGCAATTGCTTCTAACCTGGGCTTACTCCTTACCTGTAATTTACCTAATTTACTGTCCTTCAGCACTTATCCACTTCCCCAGTTCAATCATTCCACCAGTTTCTTATTCTAAGTTGATTTCTATTTAATTTTCTTTTGTTTACTTCCATAATTTATTGCATGTTAACTTAATTATTGTCAGTTTATTCTTGGGCATAATTATCATGTTTATTTTTGACGTGCTTATTCCATTCTATGTGTTTTATGTTCTGTATTTTGTATCTGTTTATCTTTTCCTCTCTTCCCCTTACTCTAGGACACATCCAGAAATAAGCTGTTACCAGCTTAGTATGTCTTTCCTGCTAAAACCTTTGAAATTAACAAATAAATAACTAACATAAATAAATTAATTACTTAATTGTGGACAAACTGTTTTATTAAAAATCTTCATCTCAGTGAGGAAAACATTCAAAAGGTACACATCTAACACTTTACTTTTGAAATAAGAAGGCACTGTCAGGAGTTAGATGAACAGCCTGTTAATCACCCCCTAGAGGCATTATGGCACTCGGCTGCGCCTCATGCCACATTTTGCGCCTTGAGGTAATTAACAGACTTTGTAAAATCAAGAGAGGCACAGGGCTGGTGGTGTAATAACACTGGGGTTCAACTTCAATTCTCAGTCTGGAAGTGGACATAAGATGAAAGCACTAAGGATTGAATCTATCCCTTGTGAACAGTAGAGGTGGTAATTTAGAAAATACACTCAGCAGAAAAGAACAGGAGTGGATTTTTAGGCTTGGTACCCTCAAATTGCCTGGACTTAATGGCAAATTTGAGATCACTCCATTAAAAAACACGGCTAAACTGAAATTTCTAACATACCCCCACAGCCATACAAAAGTACATTCACTTGGTTAAAAATTCATATGAAATCATGCCAGTGTTATTTGCACCATTTCTTCTTTAAGAGTACTCATGACTTTTCATGTTGTGGTTCTTTTTACAGGTCCTCCTGACCAATAACAACAGTCACTAAGAAATGGAGACACATCGAGTAAAGTGAAGCTATTTATCAAGGGGTATTTAAGAATGAGTTAAACCCTTTATGAAAATCATATGAAATGATATGCGTGTTATTTGTTTAAGTGCTTAGTTTTGTTTTCATTCTGTGAGCCCCCAAAAAAGGCTTGGTATCCATCAGGTTTGCTTCCACCCTCCATTCTTTTTTGGCCTGAGTCCTCTTTCTTGGCTTGCCTCTGTGTTTCTGTCCTCTCCTGCCAGCCCCCATGGTATTTCTTTGAGAGAGTGGGGCTGGAGGAGCAAATTCATGGAGCCGCTGGTTTTTGAAATGGCACTGTGGTGCCGGTGAGCTCTGAGCATGCACAGATGTGCATTTTTGAGTGGCCATTTTGACAGCCTATTGGTTCCCCTCTCCAGTGGCCCTGGTCCAAGGGAAAGGCAAGAGAGGGACCGGGGACCCTGATTCAGAGGGCGAGGCAACTGGGAGAAAGAAAAAAGAGTTGTTGTGAGTGCCAATCGTACTTGATATACAAGGATGGAGCCTCATTGATATTCATGAGGCGGCATGAATAAAGATGAGCCGAGTCCTGTCTAGTGCTTGGTGAAAAATAAAGAGATAGCACTAGGACAGGGAAACAGAAAATGAATAAAATAAATAAAGAGATGTGCGAAAGATGGAGAGGCTGTCAGTCTGTGGGGAAAATAAGTATATAAAATGGGTAAAGGACTGCAGCCAGGGAATAAAGTGGGAGTTATGTGTGTGTGTGTTATCTAAAGGCATTAGGAAATGGTAACAGCAACAGGAAAGGGGATGAATAAATGTGTTAATGGACACAGTCACTTTACAAGGCACAGGGGTGGCTACTAAATGCTGGGGACAGATTTAAATAAATGATTACTGTTTGGCTGCAGACCACTTAAAACCTGGGACACTGAGTAAACTGTAGACACTATTTACTTTGGCCACCATGTTTAAGCAGCCATGTGACACCATCCAGCCAACCACCAAGCCAGGATTCATGCCAGGGACTCTGGGACTGTGTGAAAGGACTCTTGGGGAAAAATACCAGGGAAAATCTAGGTGCCTTTTTCTGCACCAATGAGGCATCAAGGGAGCCTCATGCATAATAATTTTTGCCTAAGGATAGTGGCTCCAGCCAATGGGGAGTGAGGAAAGGGCTCCCAATAAAACACGAACTGTTGGGCTTTGAGTCAGTTCAGTGGGAGCTCTTCCTGAGGAAGGGAGGGCTCCTGCTCCTGGGGAGATTGGAGCTTGAGATGGCATGCCTGCCTGGGGCTGCCAGTAATTTGTCCCCAGGACAGGAAGGCCTGCCCCATCAGGAACAGGGAGAAGCAGCTTGGCAGAGAGAAAAAGGGAAACTGCAGGATGCTGAAAGTTCTGAGTTATTCTGGAGTTGCACCACAGCGGTGAGAGAAGTGCAGCTTGAATGGAAAAGGGAAAGCTGCAGATTGCAAGAGAGAAGTTGTGTCCTGAGCCTGAATAAAAGACCAAAGATTGGGTCTAAGCCTGGGAAAAGACCAAGGTTGCATTCTGAGCCAGGAAAAAGAAAGAAGGTTGCATTTAAGCCTGGGTAAAGATAGGAATACAGAGGATGAGGAAAAAGAGAATATAAATGTGCTAAGAAAGAGAAAAGGAAGAGCAAGCCTTTACAACTTGGAGAATTGCTAAGTACCTGCACGATGAGAAAAGGGACTATGAATGCAGGTGATATGTGTGAGCCAGAATGAGAATCTGGCTGTATTAAAGTTGAGAAACTGTGAAAGCAGAAGGATGGACAAGTGCATCTCAGGTTCAAGTGCCTGTTGTCTGCTCCTGAGATACAGTGAGGAAAAGCGAGAAACAGATTGCTGTGGCTACACACCGTGGCAGAAAGGATAGAAATAAGAGAAAGACAGGGAAGCAGAAGATAATGTGCTGAATGGTTTCTGCTGACACCCAGGCCAGGTGGGGAACTTGCTAACCCCCATCAAGTGGGGTCTGCCACTGCAGGGGGTCATGGGTATTGTACCCCAGTGTTAGGGTGCTCTGATCAGAGGAAGCCGGGCCGGTGGGGCCACTCCCAGGTCTGGATCCTCTGTGGTAGTAGGCCTTGCACATGTGCTCTGCAATCGGGCCTGTAATGGGCCAAAGGGGACAAGCTGCAAGATCTGCAAGCAAACGAGACAGAGAGCAAGCTACAGCCTCTGTGCCCCCTGTTAAAGCACTGAGCCCAGTTATGCCTGCGATGCCATCAATCCACAGGGCCTCAGTGAACTGTGCCATCTAAGGACTATTTTCTGCAGAACCATGAGTAAATCACAGGAATTGCCCTGCACCTGGGGACTGTAAATATGTTGGCCCACTAGGGTAGGTGATAGAGCTAAGGGCTAGAGGGAAAAGATAAAGGGTTAGCCTTAACCAAAAGAAAGAAGTGTAAAAAGGTAAAGTTATTTAATTCAAGTAAGTGTGCCAATGCCAGCTACCAACTACACCTCAGGCCTGCAACTTTAAAACTGGGTACCCAGGCACTGGACGTTGAGGTTTTAATGGACTGGGACCTGTGGTTCTGGGTTTGGGCATCTGTAGCAATTCACTAGTTAGACAGAGATAATGGCTGCATTGATTGAAACATGGGATTGGAACTGAAAAATGGAAATGTGATTTGGGAAATGTAAGTTGAAATGCTTACTTGAACTCTACTCCTCTTACCCCTCCATTCCTAAAACCCTCCCCCTGTAAATAAACCATGGAGTTATTGTTTTGCAGTAGAGATGAATCCAGAACCTGATTTTAGTGATCCTGTTTATTGGGATGAAATGAAAAGGCAAATGTTATAACTGAGTGTGGGGCGTTCAAACTTGGTAAGTCCATACCTGGGGTAACTGTTGGGGAGGTGGGTTGGTATGACATCCCAGGGGGTTGTACCACAGGTAATCAGACCCACTGAAAATGTACTCTGGGTGGAGGCACCACCATTTTTTTTAACGTTTGGGAAAGGTCCCCCGCAGGTCAGCTATGGGAACCCAGACCCCTTATCCTTGGTCTGGCCAGCAAGGCAGGGGCAGTAGCCCTCACAAGGATGGTGCCGGAGAGGGACTACAATTCTTTAGATGTGTATGCATGATGAGATTTTTCATTAGCACACTTCACTGATTTTCACTAATCACCTTTTAGTCAGAAAGTGTATTTGAAATTAAATAGACCTCATTGATTGGTTGATGCACTAACTTGGAGTGTATAAAGAATGAACCTATGTAACTGACTACATTCTCTGATGAAGCCTCGTATGTAAGGGGTGAAGTGTAAGATTTCCTGAACGGCAGCACTGCTCTGTCTGTATGTTGCAAGTAAATATCGTTTGATTCAGCAGCATGTTTTGCATCCTGTTTGGTGGGGTGGGTGCTACACTTGCTGTCTTTGTAATTAACAGACTGTTAATCTAAACCCTGTCCATGCCTTATTGCTTAGTTCTTGCATTCCATGGTAAACATATGTAACCAACCTCTCTCTTTACTCAGCTTGAAGTCAGTTACCAGAAGGCTTTTGTAGGGTTAAGTCTGACCGTGAGAGTTGTCCTCTAGAGGGGATGCTTGTTTGCTTGTAGACAGGATGTCTGGTCGTTTGTGTACAGTGTGTTCTGGCTTAGCTTGAATCAGGAAAAGTCTGTAAGGAATATTTATGGTCCTGCCCTCTCCAAACTGTCTATAAGAGGGGGATACAAGAAGCAAATTGAGGTTCTTCTTTAGATCAGCATCCAGAGGGAGGAAAAGGGATTCTATGCTTTATCTGCAACTAAGGAGGGGGGACTGTGGGCCCAGGGATGGTGTCAGGGTCCTTGGGTGCCACTGGTCCCCCGTTGAGTTCTCCAGAGTTCCACCAGAAGGTACCAGAAGGATGGATCCCTTAGGGGGGCCTCAAGAACCCCGCAGAACAAGAACAAGATGGAACAACTGGAAAACTGGAGGGCTACTCCACAAGGGTAGTCACCAGGGATCCTTGTTGATCCACTCTCACCAGACGTTGCAATACAGCTCAACTTGAAAAACAGCACAATCATAGTAGGTACGTTGTAAGTAAGTCTTGCATTAAAGATGTCCAATCCAACAATTGTGAAAGGCCTAAGCAGTGTAGTATTTCCCCCAGCAGGTAGCCAAATTTTGGGTCATTAGGAAGAGGGGGCCTGGCAATGGTATCCTGTGAGTACAGTGCCTCAGTTTCAGCGAGTCAATTTGGGCGACGTGAAAATAGCAACTGTAAGATAGGCTATGTGCTCCTAAAAGCACATTGTAACTTCAGCACTTTAGTTTCCGTAGGGAGTAATTATTTTACAGAGTATATAGGTCTTTGTTTATCAGGCCAATTCCAAGTTGGCTGTTTGGTGTAGCAGTTACAGTCACTGCCTCGGTGGCTGGCAGTCCAGAGTTCAGGACTAGCTGTGGAGGATATATATATTTTTTATTGTTGTTTAATACTTTTTGGGGAGGGAATTGTTGAACTCCTGTTCCCCCACCAACTTTGTTGCCCTGTCAGCAGGTTGTCCCCCACATTCTCCCCCACCGACTTGTGTCCCCCTCATGGAGTAGTTTTCCATGTTCCCATTTTCATCCCACCGTGATGATTATATTAGTTATGGGGATTCGGAGGCATGGCCTCCTGCATAAAAGTAACTACATACAGCCCCCTCAAGAGAGACAGTAAACAGCCATTGCTGTTTCTTGAGGTTACTGTAGTGCTCATTGCCATTTTGCTTTTTGGTGATGTCACCCTCTGTTTTGTTGGTGCCATTTTGTAGATGCTATTATCACATAGAACCCCTGGCAACACTTGAGGTCAGTAAGACCTTGTGTGAGAGGGCCAGGCATGGGAGTCTGTTTCTTTGGGCCATTGGGGCTATCAGTATGCTGCCAGAGGGAGGCAGGTACAGCTGGACTAGCTATCAACTATTAGTAGTACTGTCATAACTGCTGATGTGCCCCCCCCCCACATCAAATTGTAAGCTTTCAAGAAGGGTCTGAAGTCCCATCTATTTAAGGAGGCTTTTTCTTTATTTTAACCCTATTCCTAGCTGTAAATGTTCTTATATTAATTTATTTTATTTAGTTTAATTAATTTAATTCTGTTTTATTTATTTATTACGTCTGAGACATTTTTAAGTGATGTATATCATTGTTCTGCACCTACAACCTTTGAGGATGGGAGCTTTATTAATAAAGTTTGCTTGTATGCTTAATTTAATGTTGCTCTACATGAGCGTAGTGAGACAAACACAGGCATTGAACTGCCTCAGGATAGTGCTCCCCCTACCTGGAAGCATACCATACACAATTGCTCTTGGGAGTGCCAGGGCTCCAGGGATCCCATGGAGGGTTAGGAAATTAAGTATAATGTGATGTGTAGTTTGACTACATCCACTGAAATGCTTAACATGTATGCTTCTTAGACTAAAGATGAACCTGGCAAGGATAACCTTGGGAGTGATTCTGGGAAGCTAGACCTCAGGAGTGGTGGGATGGAGACTGGAAACTCAGAGTACAGTGTGATGCAGCTAGTGCTGTACTAGAGGATGTGAGGAACTGAACAGTAATCGCAAAGGACTCCCCTTATGCAGTGTACCATCTCAGATAATAAGTAAATGTACCCAGCTTGATCCAAGCTCCATGTCTGGTCTCAGTTTACATGTTGTCACATGTTTTATTGGTGCTCAAGTGTATTGCTAATGATGTCCCTACTCCAGTGTTCTAGGGCTATGATGGGAAAAGTGTTTAGTGCAGGTACAGTTTCTATGATGTAAGATTGGGTGCTCCTAGGATGAGACTACAACCATACACCCCTAGACAGATAAGGGTGCTCTGGGCTCTTACATATAGAAAACAGTAACAGTTCAAAGAAGGGAGGAAAAAATATAAAGAAAACAGTAAATGTTTGGGAAAATACAGGTAAGTGGGCAGAGGCAGACCCAAAGTATAGTAGAAAGAATTTACATTTATATAACACTTGTCACATATATTCATTCACCCATTTATCAGAAGTTCTGTCATCATAAAATGTTCTACACTAACAGGACCCACTCTAGAAGATCTCTGTTCAAAGGTTTTTATCCTAAATAAAATTGAATTGAATTGTATCCCAAAGCACTTTACAAGCAACAAAGAGACTTGTGAAGTGGCAATAAATGTGTAGTGGTAGCCATTCAACTCAGCATCAACCACACATAGCCAAGGACAATTTCCTTACATAAGTACTTTAATAACCTGTCCTTCACATAGTACACATTTATTGGAATCAGGGATGATTCAAAAGCAAGCAATAATACACAGCAGGATGTGGGTAATGCTTTGTTAACTACTTGTCTAGGAGGAAGGTGGTTACCTAGCCTACCCCACACCCTTGAGTGTTTTCTTGTGCTTATAAGCAGGCAAACTGAGAAACAATGTAAGTAAAAAATGGCAACCTTGTTTTTTTAATTAAAAACAGATATATTCTTTGTTAAAAGTAACTGGTAAAAAGTAACACCTCCCTTGTATGAATCATTTGTCCTTCTATGCATTCAATAGATGAATGTTTCTTCATTATGGAATACAGGATGCACTGTGGTGGGTTAATGGCACACCCACTGTGTTTGTGTTGTGAGGCTCGAGGTATTGCTGAGTGCCTTCAACCACCTGAGAAGTGCCGTTATCCCACCACAAACCACACCGTGGAGTGTTTTATTCTGATTATAAAATGGATCCAAGATTTTTTTGGAGGGTGGTGGTAAAAAACTGAACAAAATAAAATTATGTTTTTTTTAATGATTTTGTTTTTAAAAACATTCAGCCACCCCAGCACAATAGTCCCAGCACATCCCAGCATTGGCATGCCATCTCAGTTTCAAATATTATGTACAACAAAAATACATTAAACCTCTATTTTCCTGGAAAAGCTTACTTATTCCCTAAATGATTGCACTGAACAATGCTCTAACCACTGGACTCACTGGCTGGTGTACACCATGAGCAGAGATCCCACACTCACTCATTAGTAAGGGAGTAATGGTTTTAGATGGGTGGGATGCCCTCATCACCTTACACATCTCCCTTTTAAGAGCCTGGCCCCTTTCCTCCTGCTCTGCAGCAGGCTCCCAAGTAAGCCCTAAGTTTTAACCTGAGCCATGCAGAAGGACAGAACAATATTTTAATGTATAATTTCATTTAAAAGTCCACATATAGGCATATTTCAGGTAGTCTGAGAGCCACAGCCATGGTTCTCTGACAAACCTGACCTGCCAGACTGCCATCCACAGTCCAGGTCTGAAGCCACCAGCCCCTCACAAAAGCTCAGCTACGGACTTGCCCTCAGGGACTGATTACCTCTAGGAAGGGAGCCCTAGCTGTCTGATTTTTATCTTTTACATGAGGACAGTTGCATCTGGGTTTAAATCCAGAGCCTGTTACTGCTGTGACCCACTGGCTGCAGTCAGCCCCAGGAGCACTCCGATTGGCTCCATATAGCTCTGCACTATCAATGCTTGAATTATATTCTACTAGATTATGATTTCTGTTAAAACTGTCTTGCTAGCATTTTATAGTTTGCTGATTTAATCTAAATGCCTGTAGTGTGATCCCTCATATGACCCAGTAGTGATCTCAGCTCAGGGCTTTGAACTCCCCCCTTTCACATTTTTACTCTAGTATTGTGTCTTAAATAGCCCTGTTCTTGCTCTCTCAGACTTTATGACACCTTGCCTAACATTTTGGTCTGCAACACCCCCATTTAAGCCATTTCGCATTTCTTTTAGCTCCACAAGCAGCCCCCAACTTTCTTATTTAATTCCCCTCTGTCCTTCTCTTTTCAGGTAGTCTGAGGGCCACAGCCGTGGGTTCTCTAATGAACCCAACCTGCCAGACTGCCATCCACATTCCAGGTCTAAAGTCACCAGCCCCTCATTGAAGTTCAGGTACGGACTTGCCCTCAGAGACTGATTACCTCCAGGAAGGGAACCCTAGCCACCTGATTTTTCTCTTTTACATGAGGACAGTTGTCTCTGGGTTTAAATCCAGAATCTGTTACTGCTGTGACCCATGCAGTCAGCCCCTGGAGCACTGCGATTGGCTCCATATGGCTCTGCACTGTCAATGCTTGAATTATATTGTACTAGATTATGATTTCTGTTAAAACTGTCTTGCTAGCATTTTATAGTTGAAGTTTGCTGATTTAATCTAAATGCCTGTAGTGTGTTCTCTAATAAGATCCAGTAGTGATCTCAACTCAGGTCTTTGAAGCCCCCGCTTTCACCTTTGTACTCTAGTATTGTGTTTTAAATAGCCCTGTTCTTACTCTCTCAGACTTTGTGGCACCTTGCCTAACATCAGCTACGGACTTGCCCTCAGGGACTGATACCTCCAGGAAGGGAGCCCTAGCTGCCTGATTCTTTTGGCCCACCGACCCACCCCTGGTCCTAATTAAATACACTTAAAACCCTGCCCCAGCTTTCTAGCTCACTCCTACAGGCTACTGACAGCCACGCCCACCCACCACATCCCTGACTTCTATTAAATCCCCAAGGGTACCACCCAGTTCTCATCTACCCTGCTCTTATTACCTATCAGTAGACTTATCCTCAGGGCTCCCAGCTCATCTGCCATGGGACACGTTGCCACTGGGCGGACAGCACTTCCTTAGCTGCTGCCTGAGACCACAAGCATGGACTCTTCCAGCAAAGAGGTATGGCAAAGCCGCATTTTTTTCACCCACCCATCCATTCCCCCTCTGGGCTCATTATTATATAGACAGCCTTCCCCCCACCCCCTCTCATTCTTTAGTCTACTCCTTTATGTCTATCTAAAACACCTCTCACATCGATGATCTCCATAGGCTAACAGCACTGCACATTACCATTTCATATAGTGGTGTGAGACCATATTGGTGCAGCCTACTTTACCACACACATTACCATCTCATACAGAGGTGTAAGACCACATTGGTGCAGCCTACTTTGGCAGCATCCTACCTCCTTTTAAAGTACCAGCTACCGAGGGAGACCACACATCTTCAGTGATCATATAGGCTTGGTGCCATCTGCTATCTTGCTCAGCCCTGTGAAGTCCCCAAATATCTGCACACACCGACTTATTTTGTTCTGTGTGGTGATTCTCTAGGAATCTGTAATCTGGCTATGCCATCTACAGATAAAAATACTTTGCCACAGTCATAGCTTACTATTTTTCACCATAAGGTGTCAGCTTGAGGGCTGATACCTAGCTCCCTCTCTTCATCTTTCTATGGTTGGTGCCTTATGTAGTGTATCACCTGGGCTGAAATAACTCACAGGGGGAGTCGGACCCTCTGTCACAGTGCTATTTGTACAGCAACTCATCTCATAGCTTTTGTTGCACCCCTGCACTCCTATACTTGCATCAGTCTGAGGTAGCTTCTGGGGGTGGGACCTTCACCTCCCAACCCATACAGGGTAGGCCCCCCTATATTCCCAGTAATAATGCCACTTGGTGCCACATGGCAAGGGTTTTAGTAGCTGCATCCTTAGGACAGCACTGCATAAATAGCAGGGCCCAGCACTCTTGTTCTGTTATTCCAAGCAGTCGTGGAAGAATTAGAGCTTTCAAATTATCTCTGGCTGACCTAAAGAAAATTGTGTTTCTCCTCCTATTGTGTTCAGGCAATGTTGAACTTAACCCTGGTCCTACAGAAGCCTTGTCATCTCCGTCTGACCTTACAAGGCTTAGAGAAATGAGCTTTATGCACGTTAATGTTTGCAGTCTCTTAAAAAAGCTTACATCGATCCAGGCCTGGGTCATTCATACCGAACCAGATGTGCTGGTAGTCTCAGAATCCTGGCTCAGATCTTCTATCCCTGACAGAGAGATTAACATCCCTAACTATTGGCTGCTCAGAGCTGACAGGCAGACTAGGGGTGGTGGGGTAGCCATTTATGTCAAGGACAAATATACGGTCACTACCATTGACTCCTCCTCAATCGCAAATGGCTTCGAATGTCTGTCCCTTAAGGTTGAAACATCCTGCTCAATGGCTATCAGGGTTATAGGATGTTATAGGCCTCCATCTGCTAGGTCCCAGCTCCTGTCTCACCTATCGACTATTATGGGACATGAGACCCTCAAAACTATTATTCTAGGGTATCTCAATTATGACTGGTTATCCAAGGTTTCCTTGCCCCTCAAATCCTTCTGTGACTCTGTTGGGCTCACACAACTCATTGAAGAACCTACGTGTCCTAACAAGAAAAACCCCAGGAATAGCACCCTACTGGATGTCTTTCTTATAAGCAAGCTACAGTCCTTTTCTACGCTGGAATATTTTTCTTGGATGTCAGCAATCACTGCTTCATAGCCAGAGTAAGATCTGACTCCAATCCCCTCCACATCTAAGTTCTCCATCAGAAGGTCCAGACGCAACTTTGACCCATTTGCCTACATCGATGAGCTAAAATCGTCTGTACATTGGCAGAACTTTTACCTAGCCAAATCTGTCAGTATGGCATATGACATTTTTCTTGAAATAGTGTCTTGTGCCATAAATAATCATGGTCCCTTGGTAAAAGTCTGCGTAAAGACCAGAACTTGCCGTTGGTGCTCTGCTGAACTCAAGGCTGCATTACTAGCAAGAGATAAACTCTGGAAAAAAGCCCACAAATCAAAAACTGCTGAGGATTGGTGCCTCTTCAGGAAGGCTAGGAACTCCTGCACCAAATTGGTTAGAGAGGCTAAGGCCAATATCTACCGTTCTGAGCTTGACTCTGCCTCAAGGTTCCCAGCAAAATTTTGGTCCACAATCAAAGAGCTGTCTGGTCATACAGCTGGAAATGTACTTTCTTCAAAATCATCTCTGACAATGTTACAATCAACGATAGCAAGGATATTCTCTAGGCCTTCGACAACCACTTTGCTACGGCAGGTCTAGCATTCGACAATTCACCAGCATCCGTGTTACGTTCTCAGATTAGTGCACAGATTCCTGAACCTAGCACCACTAATGCGGTCTTCTCATTCCTTCCTGCTTTGTTGAAAGAGGTCAAAGACCTCTTTCTACAGTTAGACACCAAGAAAAGCACTGGTGTTGACTTTCTCGACCCCTGCTTCTTAAAGATTGCATACTACATCCTAGCTGTACCAATCACACACCTATTTAACTTGTCCTTGTCCCAAGGGACTCTTTCACACCTATGGAAAATTGCCCACGTCATTCCTCTGTTTAAATCAGGGGATCCATGTGACCTAAATAATTACAGGCCGATATCTCTCCTACCAATATTGTCTAAACTGCTGGGAAAATTGTGAATTCTCAGTTGAGAACCAACCTAGATAACAAGAACCTTCTAAACCCTATGCAGTCTGGTTTCAGAGCCAAGCACAGTACCATTACGGCTCTGGCCAAAGTGATTGATGACAGGCAACGAGAACTGGAAAACAAAAAATTTGTATGTGCCATGTTCCTGGACCTTAGCAAGGCATTCAACACTGTCAACCACTGCCTGCTTCTTTCCACCCTAAAAGTGATAGGTCTGGACCCGACCTCTCTGTGCTGGTTCAGTAATTACTTTACAGATAGGCTTCAGCAGGTCAAGGTCGAAGGGGAGCTCTCTCCACTCAAACCACTTAAAAGAGGCGTTCCACAGGGCTCCATCCTGGGGCCTCTATTGTTTGCCATTTATATAAACAATATTGATGTTGGAATCAAGGAGGCCAATATTCACCTTTTTGCTGATGATACGGTGTTGTACCTAAGCCTCCCAGCTCTGGAAGCCGCCTGTGGAGATTTACAAACAGAATTCAACTTGTTGCAGAATCAGCTCCTGAATAAAAAACTCTTACTCAATGCCAAAAAAACAAAAGCTATGCTGTTCTCTCCGGCTACTCATTTGGTGAACTCTGCTATCTCTGGCTCCTTACCTCCCATAAACACTTTACTAGGAGACAGGTTGGGATTTGTTATGAAATTCAAGTACCTAGCGGTCTGGCTAGACCACAGACTCTCCTTCGTGGAACATGTCGAGGATCTGCTGAAAAAGCTGAGGCAGAGGCTTGTTCTCTTCTTTAGAATAAACCGCCTCCTGACCAAAAATGCCAAGATGCAGTTAGTTCAATCCAGGTTTCTATCCCTAATTGATTATGCTGATTTAATTTATAGTCAGTGTAATGCCTCCTGACTTATTAAACTGGACATCTTATACAACAAAGCCTTGAGATTCATAACTGGCCTACCTATCACCACCCACCACTGCTCTTTATATGCAGCTGTGGGGTGGACCTCCCTTCAATACAAAAGGAATAGAAATGCGGCTCTCTGGACTTACAGAGCTATTACCAACAAATTACCCCAATACAATTCCGACTGTTTGCCGTTATGCATGGTGAGCAACTACACACCTGAGAAGCTATTCTCTGCTTCTACTGAAGGTACCTAGGGTCAATACACTTTGGGAGAGCGGCCATAGGCTTTGTGTTGCCCTCACTCTGGAGCAAACTACAGAAATCTATGAAACTGAGTCTTCCTGTTAGTCTTACCACCTTCAAGACCTTGTATGCCAAGGCTGTTAAGGAGCTATGCAGCTGTTTCCAGCATGCTTAGCATGGTAGGGTGCCTACTGCCTACCTGCCCACTACATCTCCACCTAACCCGGCCCCTTGATTGTCTCTACCTAAACCTCCCCTTTCCTTTCTGCTAATCCACTATCTTTCTTACCCTCAGACTCCTAACATGTATGTCCCCAGCCCATCTACCATAGCACCCCTCCTAGAACAGCTGCTTTCCTGTACCCCTCCCCTCCATATCTGCCTCTTAAGTTTGTATACCATATATCTTCGATCTGAAGCAGTGGCTCGTAATCCAAATTCACTGTTTGAGCTGCGGCTAATGATCAAGGGCGGCTATTCTTAGAGGGCGGCTATTAATTAATCATCCAATTTTTTAATTTACATACCAGTAATTTGAGAGTGCTGACTGAATGTGAGATTGAGAATGCAGTCTAAACCATAACTAGCAATGGCTCCAGTACTGGGCTTTCTAAGAAAGTAACTCAGGTAATGGGGCAAACAGAATTACCATAGCTATATTTGGCTGGTGGAGGGTGACAGTGTTAATCAACAAATGTAGCAGTTTTGCAAATCCAGAGGGGTGGTGTGAGACGAATAGAGAGAGGCATACCATATTAACAAAATATGCAGGAAGGGGGGTGAAAACTTAATAAAAATGAAGGGATTGCATTTCTATGAAACGAGGAGTGTACCATGGCATTATCCCACAGCATTCCTTGTTAATGGACGAAAACTCTATATTGGCGATAGCGGCTAATATTTGAGGGCGACTTTTGTTAGAACTTTTGTTTTTCACCTGTGGATTTAGTATGAGGGCGGTTTTAAATCGAAGATATACGGTTTGTCCTGACCAATGATATGCCGTGCTGTTTGAAAATGTTTTAATGTGCTGGCTGTTTCAGAATGTTTTAATTCCCCTTCTCACACCATTCTCCCTAACCTTGTTAACCCTATACCTGAAATACTTGTTATTGCTCTGTGTATTTTTTTTCTGTTTCTGTATAATTATGTCTATTTATTATCTGTACATAAAAGTGTTATTCTTGACCTTGTGTAACGCAGGTCCACCTTGTAAATGAGCCTGCTCAATGGTGTTCGCCTGGATAAATACTTGATTGATTGATTGATCGATTGATTTCAAGTTGCAGTATTATATGTTTTGTTTACACATACCTCCCTGCTGTGGACCTTAGGGAAGAGATGGTTTTGCATGCATAGTTGTTTTAAGTATCCATTGATATCTCTGTACTCTGCCTTGTGTGTCAGACATGTAAAACATATGCATTGAAATTTGTGCTCCAAGCTGTACCTTGAAAAGTTTCAATAAATATTAATATTTACAAAAAAAACCTCTGTTTTCCCATCACCCCTCCATGTATCTGTTTTGTCACCTTTCCTATTTCTTGTTTATATTATTTCCTCCCTTTTGCCCACAGTATTTCTTTTCTATTTTTCTTTAATTCAGTAAAAGGAATGTTTACTATGGATGGAATACAAGAATTCAAAACTCTGCTTTGTTCTACCTCACAATAAGCAATACACAAGAAGACACGATGGGGTGTGCATTGTCCTGAGAAAAACACATTCCATGGGGCATAGTAAGGCAAGAGGATGCAGGCAGTGCCTTCAGCCCCTGGAAATGTGTTTATTTCAGCACAGTACACATCCCTGGAGTGTCTTGTTGCACTAAAAAAGTTTTTCTTTTATTATTTTTTTTTTTAATTCGAATGCACATTTTTAACATTTAGAAATTGTGATGAGATTGTGGGCCCAATTCTCAAAGAGCCCTTAGAGTGCCACAATTTGCACTGATCTAGGGCTGTGGTGACCACACAACCAATTCTGTGAAAACAGGGTTCCCAGCACCAAAAACCCGTGAGTTTCCACACCCACAGGCTACTGCCAAACAATAGATGCAACTGTGGGAACTTCTGCAGAGATACGCCCCCCCCCACCTGGCCCAACATGACAAAAGTTTGCTAGAAGGGGTCTGGGAGTAGAAGGGGCATGGGTGGTACCATAGGGAGAGTTGGGGAGATGGTAGGCATGTGGGGGGTGATGTGGAACCCAATGGGGGAGCTGTTTATATGACCACTAAGCTAATGAGATAGTATTCTGGGAGGGCAGGGACAAACAGTGCAAGAGGCTGGGGCTGTTGCCAGGGCAGTGCCCACCTTAGGGCATGGCACTGTTTGCCCCTGGACCCACCCACGGTACCATCCCAGTAGCTTAATGGTCACATAAACAGCACCTCCACCAGGTGACACATCACACCTTGGCATGCCCACCATCATCCTAACAACCCTATGGCATCCCTCATGCCCCTTCAAGACCTGGACCCCACTTTCAGAGCCCCCCATTTCACCATCTTCTGTGTGCTGGCACAAGAGGTTTAGGCCACTTTCTGGCCAGTCTAACTCGAGACCCTTGCAGTGCCCATGACAGGGCTTCCTCAATACCAATAAAGGAGATGTTGCAGGCCCACTGTTGAGCAAGCCCCTTGTGACCTGGCCCACCTGGTTGTATGACGCAACCATGGTGCAAAGGGTTTTGATGCAGCTGCTTCAGGAGTTTACGCAGCTGCATTACAAAATCCTGATTGACACAAGTTGTGACTCAAGTCACCTCTTGTGTCACAATCTTTAGATGCAATTCCCTTGCATCGCTCTAGCACCTTTGAAAATCAAGCCCTGTGTTTCTAACCTGATGTATTCCTTCCATCTACTAGGACTAGATTGTACTTGTTGCTTTGCTTTAGCTCTTTTGACCTAATGCAGACACAGTAGTTGTGGTTTTGCATGATGTTTTACAACACCCAACAAGCAGTTAGTTTAAAGAAGTTTATTGTCACTTTTCATGTGGTTAACCCTTTTTTCTGTGGCTCTGAGAAGGACATTGATGGTTTACTAGTGAGAGAGATGGCTGTTTTGGTTCAGTGCAGTGCGGTCACAATTCCAGTGTGAGATAGCTAGGGAGAGTGACAGAACATTGAGGCAGCTGACTGGCATCCTTAGAGTAGGTATTTTGTTTTACATTTTCAGTGAAGCCAGTGGTAGTAAAGGTGAGTGAGAGAGTGGTAGTAAATTAAATCTGGGGAGAGTGTACTGTTTTTGCTTATTTCTATTTTTTGTTACTGCTAGACTGGGAAGTGATCATGTGGTTGCTACAATTGGTGGCTCCAATCGGTGAGATTGTGACAAATAATTGTCAGCTGATAGCGATGTACTGTTTTTTTTTTTTTTTAAAATACAGATTATTAACTGCTCCGATTTGTGAGGATGGGAAGTGTGAACTGTCCATGTATCTCAGCCACTCTGATTAGTGGATGCACTTAAAAAGAGAACAGAGCAGCTTCAGTGAATATCACCTACCAGAGATACTATAGTCTGAAAGTGAACAGTTGTGAAGGCAATCATTGTGAGATCTGTCTCTAGCATTCAGAAAGTTAGGGAATTGAGGATGTGTACCCGTTATGAATAGCTGCTTAAATATGCTTAGCTTTGTGTTTTTTGGGGACATGGATCTATGAACAGCTGGTTATGGGATTGTAATGCCACTAATGAAACATAGACCTCAAATTCGAATCAGCTGTAAAATAGAAACTAAAGCAACAATAACAAACATAAAAGATAATTTATGGAAGAAATAATGTTCAGGAGTTATGTTATGGAAGTGGTGATTTAAGGGCTTTAATGCCCATTTTATAGGTAAGCAATAATGCATGACAGAGTGTATGACAGGGTGTGTGATTAAGGGTTATTAATCACATGCCTCTCAAGGGTGTTGTTAGGCAGAAAGTACTTGGGCTAAATGCCTTTAAACACCCATGAGAGACATTTGATTATTAACCATAATCATGCATCCCTATAGTGTTTTAGTTCACTTATTGAATGTTTCCTGCACAACACATTTAAAAAAAAAGAAAAAAAAAGAAATCTATAAATTCAAATAAAAAAACTAGTTTTTGTATATTGTTTTAAGTACAAAAATGGTCTCATCACCATGCTGACCTGTTTCACGCAGCAGACTTCTAAGTTGTGACATGGGAGCGAGACAAACTGAAAAAAGTTGCTGGTTTCTGCTGCTGAGGTGACCTCCAAGTTGTGCTTTGCAAAACTGGCAAATGAGCAGGATGGCCTGAAAAAGTTGTCAGTTTCAGGCCCATCGACTCTGCTGACATGCCAGCTTCTGATTTGTGAGTAACACAGTTATGGGAATGGGACAAATTCATAGTAGACAGTGGCAGGAGGAAAATGAGATGCACTTTGCATTTTAAAAGTGTCTTTGTCCTTGATTTGGATAATTTTTGGCCAGAGGGGTGTATGAATATTGTAGGAAGCACTGATGTAAGATGGTTGGCTTTCTGACTGGTACTACAGCCCATGCAATTGTGGGTCAATAATTAAATGGGCTGGAGTGATTTGCAGCTAATTAGAAAGCTGGATTTTTCTTACACATTTCATAATGGCAGAATGTTAAAGCCTCCACAATCACACAATAGAAAGCCTGAGATGGAACCAGGGCATCTGTGTTGTACATAGCAGGTTAAACAAAAGGATTTCCCTGATAAGCAGATAAAGATAGGAGAAGAGAATTATGAAGGCAAATGACATTTAATTATTTTCTTAATTTATGGCAGTTTTATTTTTAGGGGCTAGTTGAAGGTTTTTAGTGAGTAGAGTGGCAGCCATGTTTTTGATGGAAAACTGTAGCCGACAAGGCTAATTAATTTTATGGGAGAGGTAAAAGGGCTGATGGTCAGGAACATTGATGAAGTGTGATTTTGTTCTATACTGATAACATCACTGTTGAGAACGTGTCCTAATCAAGGAAAAGTCAGAAATATTCCATGTCATTTAATAAACTTCTGCTAAATTCACTGGCAGAATGTTCATTCAATCACAAATAACAGATGACCTAGGTCTCAGTTTTATCCATGGCAGAGTAAGTAGCAAGGATTACCTTGGGAAGCTAAGGATAGAGACGAAACGTTCAATGGTCACCAAAGAAACACCTGGAATTACAACTGAATAGTACTGTGTTTTTTAAAGTTGTGTATGTGTATAAAATGTGATGATGAGAGGAAAGAACATTAAATTATTTATTTAAAATGCAAGGCTGTTTTACTTTTTAGAGCTGTGTGTAAAGGTGGCATCCATGTTTGTGATGGCAATCAGTGATGAGTGAAGTGGGACATGATTTCTGCATGTAATTTGTCCAAACTCCAAATCCCACTGTAACTTTTTAATTTACATTAGGCTGAGGTACATGTATGTGTGCCAGCCTGCTTCAAACTATCAGAAACTAGAATTTTCTCTACCCATTTTTTAACAGTTTTCAGCACATTCCTGTGCTCTGCACCCTTCACAAAGTTCGTACCCCACACCTTTTCCAAAATGTGTATCTCACATACCTCATACATTTTGTACCAACACCATTCCCAAAGGTAGACCAAAAGTAGAGGAAGAAGAATTTCCATTTATGAAATGCTCTTCATACTCACAGTATCCAAAAATGCTTTGCAAACAATGGGGTCTATGCACCATTGTGTATATTGCCTACATACTGTGGATCAGTGGTGCAGAGACAATCCTAAGTGACAATGCTGCACACTAAGTGCCTCATGGACCCTTGCTCACATGCACGTTGGGGACACATGTCCCTTCTACTCTAAATCCCCTGGCCAATCATACAGCCATGCATGCGGCTGGTCCAGGGATGTGTATGGAGGCGTGACCCCACTCTGCACCATTCATGAAGGTACTAAGTGCCAGGCAAAGGGGGTGTGGGATAAGAAGTAGGGATGCTGCCATTTCCATTCTGCACCCCTATGGATTTGGATCACCAGCTGTGGTGGACACAGCCACCCCTACCATGCTACCCTAGTCTTCCAGGCAGACAGGGAGCACAGGGTATAGCCACTTGGTCACTTGCCTGTACACATTCAATTTGTCCTTCCTGCAGTTTCTTACAATCCTCTGCTTGCACAGAGCAGAGGATCAAATCCAGGACCCAGGACCTGTATCTGAGTGGATGCCCCCTGTACCCCTCAATCTGTCCCCCGGCAGCAACATGCCAGGGGGAACATGAACAGGTGCCCTGTGGAGGCATGCAGTAGTACATACCATACACTATGTGCCTTTTCACAAGTGCAGAGCTTCACAGGCTGGATACGCGCATACCCGGACCCACCTTGATGCATAGCCCCCAGTAAATAGAGACTTGTAGTAAAAAGACTATAAATGTGTAGAGGTAGTTTGTCCACTCAGCAACACCCACACACAGGCTGGACAGTTACTGGGCAAACATACTGCAAAACAATCCTGCAGGTACAGTAATAAAAGCATATGTATTGGAAACAGTCATAGTTCAACAGTTTTAAACACATTTTGTATAGTGTACCCATCACAAATTTTGTACTGTACCCCGCAATCTTTCAAAGACTTGTGCCTCAACCTTCATAAATTTTGTGCCTGGAGCCCTCCCAAATTGTCTACCCTGCACACCTCCCAAAATGTGTACCCCACACACAAAACAAATGTTGCACCTTAAACAGCTCAAAGTGTTCGAATCCCACACCATCTCTCCCAAAGTGTGCACCCTACACATCAAAATGTGTGACATGCACCCCTCATTTAATTTTTATTCCATACCCCTCTTGCACTTTTTTGCCCTGAAGCCTGCCTATAGATTGCACCCTGCACCCTTTCTGAATTTTGCTTTCTGCATCCCTCTTAAAATTTGCACACCATCCCCACCTGAATTTTCAATTGCATACCCATCCTAAATTTTGAGAAACACATATCCTAAAATTTATACCCTACAGCTCTGCCAACATTTTGACCCTGACACCTTTCAAAATTTGAAATCCATATTCCTCCTGAAATTTGTGTCCTATATCCCTCCTGAACTTTGCACCTGAACTCCCCAAACATTTTCATCACCACCGCACTAATAGTTCCACCTGACATCCCTCCCAAAATGTTCTGCTCTGCACACCTGTAGAATTTTGGCTCCCTCCCCATATGTTGCACTTTCCACTCTCCAAAATCACTCTGCTATGTACCTCATCCAAAATGTGTACCCTTCAGACTGCCTCAGTGATGATCTCTGCACTCCTAAATTTTGCAGCCTCAGCCATTACCAAAGTTTGGGCCCATATCCCTTCCAAGATATCTTTTTGGCACTTCTTGTACAAATGACAGCCAGCACACATTCTAAAATATGAACCCTACACCCTTCCCAAAATGTAAACACCAAATCCCTCACTTTAAATGGGTGCTATGGACAAAATGGATGGGGGTAGGCAGAAAAGTCATGTAGCTCACCCTGTGCCCCGCAGACAGGTTTGCCCATACTGGCATTCACCAATGCTGGACACCTGCCCATGGCTCCTTCCCTCCAGCATGCAGGATGCCACAGGGCAGCCAGGAGCAGAGACGTGGACCCAGGTGTGCATCCAATTGGATGCCCATCTCGGATCCAGGAATGGATCCCTTGCATTTGTAGGTGTGGGTCTAAGTCATGCATAGCCCATGTGGGTGCATGGCCCCTCACAACTACACTCCAGGGACAGGCCGGCCCAGGAGACTGACCCCCCCACCCCCGGCATGGTGCAGTCATGACCCTATGGTGCCTATTGACAGACCACCCAGCCCTATGGCACCGACACCCCTGGACCCCATGCATGTTGCTGGTGCCATGGTTTAGCTTCCTCAGCCCTCCCAATCTGCCTCGTGGGATGGGACAGCACCACAGGATGTTTTCCAGTCCCCTCATGACCAGCGGAAGACATCCATGGGGGTGCACAGAAGGTTACAGCAGGTTCTATCCTGGCATACCCTGTGCCACCCTACACACCCATGCAGCCAGCACTACACGGTTTAGTGAATACAGTGTGGTGCTGGAACACCCCAGAATGTGCCTGGCATGCTGCTGTCCGTGAATGTGGGGGAAAGGGTGCATTGGGTCTGTATGCTCCCCATTTGTGCATCCTGTGTGGGGGGACAATGGGTGTGGGGTGGCTATGTGACTAAGATATGCAGTGCATAGCCACTCCGCACCTTCATGCATAGTGCTAGTACATTGCACCTCTTTTGAAATGTATGCCCTGCAACTGTTCCAAAATGGATGCATTGTATCCTGAAATATAGCACCCAATAATTGGAATTCTTACTATAGGGACTATTTTATTATAAATATGAGTTTAAGTGAAATGGTAAAATACCAAAACATTGAAAATAAGGGGTTTCTTTTACTTTAAAACAAATTACCTAATTTCATTTAAAATTTTACAACTTGGTCCATTTTATAAGGGAATAGCAACTCCAGAGTGATGGTTATGTGCTAATAACGACAAGTTCCAGGAAGTTAAAAGGCACTTGGTAGCATCTCATGCCATAGAACCACTTGGGACATATGGTTATGAGTCCATTACCTGCACCCTGTCAGTTCTGGAATCCAGTGACATAAGCTAATGGAAGCTGTGCATGGAAAGCTTCACTCTAGGTTTCCACTCAATTGATGTCACTGGATTCCAGCACTCATACCAGCAAGTCATTTAAAAAAAAAAAAGAATATTAGCTAGGAAAAAGACAGGATTAATAAGGGAACTTTAATAAGGAAACAATTAGCCTACATAAAAATAAACACACAAAACAATACACTGGGGTATTAAACAGACATAAAATGAGTAAAGAAATGTCTGTGTCCCGATTGGTCAAGTGGATTTGGAACCCAGGTACTTAAGGGGCAACAACCACCTGGCCGAGAACCCTTTCAACAGCCAAGATGCAGTACATCTAGATATCAATGCTCCCAGAAAAGTTCACCAAAAATGTTTTGGTGGCAATGTTAGTGTGGTTAAAAAACCTATCCACTCGCATTTGCCATTTCTTTATAAAAACATGCCATATTAAAACATTTTAACTCCCACCCTACTCCATCCTTAAACACGCTTCTATCTCAGATAAACTTTAAAAAAAGTAACAATTTTTCTACTATTCTTTTCTTCACCTTAATAATTACCTTTACATACAGACCTCTAAAGCGCTGGTGCTAATTTCTTTCTTGGTTGTTCACCCCCCCCCCACATACTGCTTGCAGCATTCTCACCCCCTCTCATCTCCCTGCTTGCATCACTCTCACTTGTAAGATGACATTTATGTTGCCATCCATTATAGTCCTTGAAAGGTTTGTAATTGCCCAACCACAGTCATACTGAAATACTATCTATGCTGTTCTCATCCTAGCACTGCTGGTGACAACCGCTCTGCTTGCTTGCATCTCAGCTACTGTATGTCTACTGCTCAATAGCAGTGGGGAACTATGAGGCCCCATCCACCCCAAACAGCCCTTGTGCTCATTTCAATTATTGGCACCAACCACGATTAATTCTCCTCCTGATGGGAGACCAGACAGGATCTGCCACTTGACAGGAAGTCAATTTGGAAGCCACACTGCAGACAATCAAGCAATTAAAAAAAAAATCCACTTCTTAGAGCCACATGAAGCACCACAGTCTTTCTAGCACTCTGACTTGCTCTCACTATTAAAATGGTCACAGCGCTGTCTCTCTTTCTGTGAAACAAATAAGTCAATAAAAGTGAATAAAAATAAAAGTGCTTAAAAACAAAAACAAGATAACTTGCTTCACATAATGGAAAGCTACAACATATTGGAAAGCAACAGCAAGTGTCACATAGTGGAAAGGTGTAACAGGTTTTGTCTGTCTTGATATGTACTCTTCTTTCTTTCTTCTTTTTTTGCCAATCTTTCTGATTTGTTGCAGGGGTCCCATTTTATAAGCTGAATAAGACATTCTAGGGAGGTGGTTTTCATGGATCAACACACTTCCAGATGATGAAGGCCCTCAGCGCAAGCATCTCAGGCTTCACAGTGACAATGGCCTCCACATGCAAAAATGCACAAGTGTTTATGTCCCCCCCCCAGTACTGCATGAAATTTAAATTCTGCCAGTTAAATTTCTGTAAATATGAGTATTTCATGTCTGCAAAATTGCAGAAAAAAACAAGGGAACATTTCCTGAAATGCCACCTTCAGTTGTGGATTTTGGCACATATTGTGATTTATTGTGTAAAGAGATGAAAGGATTTCCTTCCATGGAAGTAACTAAACTCTTCTGTTATATATTAGGTTAGCAAAACACTGGTGTAACTGGGAATGGAACTGGGAGGACACAGTGGTGTAACCGGGAGTAGACACTGGCATAACTGTTGTGGTGAGACACTTCTGTAACTCAGATAATGGGAGACACTGACATAACTGAATGCATACACTGTTACTACTGGAGGGAGACACTGGCATAACTGAGTGAATACACTGTTACTACTGGAGGGAGACACTGACATAGCTGAGTACATACACTGTTACTACTGGAGGGAGACACTGGCATAACTGAGTGCATACACTGTTACTACTGGAGGGAGACACTGGCATAACTGAGTGCGTACACTGTTACTACTGGAGGGAGACACTGACATAACTGAGTCCATACACTGTTACTACTGGAGGGAGACACTGACATAACTGAGTGCATACACTGTTACTACTGGAGGGAGACACTGACATAACTGAGTGCATACACTGTTACTACTGTGCATACACTGTTACTGCTGGGGGAGATGCTGGCATAACTGAATGCATACACTGTTACTACTGGAGAGAGACACTTACATAACTTGGTGCATACACTGTTACTACTGGAGGGAGACATTGGCATAACTGAGTGAATACACTGTTACTACTGGAGGGAGACACTGGCATAACTGAGTGCATACACTGTTACTACTGGAGGGAGACACTGACATAACTGAATGCATACACTGTACCTACTGGAGAGAGACACTTACATAACTTGGTGCATACACTGTTACTACTGGAGGGAGACACTGACATAACTGAGTGCATGCACTGTTACTACTGGAGGGAGACACTGACATAACTGAGTGCATACACTGTTACTACTGGAGGGAGACACTGGCATAACTGAGTGCATCCGTTGTTACTACTGTGCATACACTGTTACTACTGGAGGGAGACACTGACATAACTGAATGCATACACTGTACCTACTGGAGAGAGACACTTACATAACTAAGTACATTCACTGTTACTACTGGAGGGAGACAGTGACATAACTGAGTGCATACACTGTTACTGTACTACTGGAGGGAGACACTGACATAACGGAGTGCATACGCTGTTATTACTGGAGAGAGACACTTACATAACTAAGTGCATACACTGTTACTACTGGAGGGAAACACTGGCATAACTGAGTGCATACACTGTTACTACTGTGCATACACTGTTACTGCTGGGGGAGACACTGGCATAGCTGAGTGCATACACTGTTACTACTGGAGAGAGACACTTACATAACTTGGTGCATACACTGTTACTACTGGAGGGAGACACTGGCATAACTGAGTGCATACACTGTTACTACTGGAGGGAGACACTGGCATAACTGAGTGCATACACTGTTACTACTGGAGGGAGACACTGGCATAACTGAGTGCATACACTGTTACTCCTGGAGGGAGACACTGGCATAGCTGAGTGCATACACTGTTACTGTACTACTGGAGGGAGACACTGACATAACTGAGTGCATCCACTGTTACTACTAGAGGCACACACTGGCATAACTTAGAGGATACAAAACTGAGACACTGGCATTACTGGGAAGAGACAATAGCGTAACTGGGAGAAGACACTGGTAAAACAGAAGCACTGGTATAACAGGGAGAAGACACTGGTAAAACTGAGGCACTGGTACAGTTTAACTGGGAGGAGACACTTCCATAACTGAGAAAATACTGTGATATCTCAGAAGACACATGGTTATATCTTGGACACACTGGTGTCCAAAACAATCTAACTGTATTGTGGAAAACGATGCTTTCTTCTTCTATATTCTCTCAGACCCTACTGAAGGTGCTGAAATCTCTCTTTTTTTGTGTGTATGCGAGGGGGTTTCTTTATACTTTTCAAAGTGTCATGGCATCAATTCTCTTAATGACAGTTTTTATTTTTAAGGTAGACTGATCTTTCACACTTTCTTGAGGATTTTTTCATGGGGATTAATTTCAATATTTTAGAAAAATGTCAGAAAGAAGCAATATAAAATGCATATTAAATTATTTGATAGTATGTAAAAGTAATTTACACATCACTTTTTAATACTTTTTTTTGCCATACCTTAGGCTATTTTCCTGTGTCTACACACGTACAAATTATTTTGCTTTAAATGTGCATGATTTTCAATGTTTTGTGAAAAACACATTCAAAGATTGTGTTTACTACACAGCTGTTTACAAAAACGTTACGTGTTCTATAATTAAGCATGTTACTGTCCACCACCAGTTGAAGTGTGTTTGTTTTACATTACTTTTTGTATTACACCCTTGTGATGCCATTCAGTTCTTTACCTGACTGCATGCCCTCATTCCAGTATGCTTTAAAAGTGCTAAACTACTTTGTAGTTTCCATTAGCCACTGGCTTATTCAGTACTACAAATAATAAAATGGTAAGAAATATTCCCGTGCTCTGGTCAGTGCTGATTTTCAACAGTGATGTCATTCTAGCACAACATCATGCCTGTTCAAGAAGCAATAAAAAGGGGGGCGTGGCCTGACCAGCAACATGGCGGCAGCTTACTTTTACAGCTGTGTTCCTCTCCAGGCACTCTCCATGGGCTTTAGATGTGATCCGCTGCCCTACGTGGCCCCACAATAGGCTTTTGTTAGTCTCTCTACACCCGATTGCCCTGATGCCTGTTTTCCACCTCTGTTTTGAGTGTTAGCCATGATTCACTCCCCTCAGCCGATCTCCTCTGTGAGCAGTGGGCATGGTAGGCCACACAGGCCCTGACACAGTTTGCCTGTCACCTCACCAGTAGGATGGTAGTGTCGGGCCTCCTCCTTGCTCCTCCTGGCTCACGACATGTAGTGGGCACTTTCTGGACCCCCAGCTTATTTTTCTGACCAAATTTCCCTGCAACAGATTATGGCAGAGCAGCCCTTGATGCAGGTCCTCACATCTTAGGGGTATAACTTGGTCCCCCCCACCAACAGCTAAAAGGGGGTATCAGGAGGTCTAAACCTCACTCTCAGGTTCTTGGGAATAATGGGAATGAAAGGAATCACAGACACATTGCATAAGAGTAATAAAGCTTGTTTATTACTACCAAAAGGAAAATCACAGTTGTCCTAAGCAGTTCTTACCATTAGGAACTGGGAGCCAATGCTAAGCGTTCCCTATACCTCGAGGAATCTCCATGTCTCCTGGGGTCTCCGAGGTAGAAGATGTAATGTCTTTCATTATATACCTAAGATAATTACCATGGTTACTGTAAGATAGAAATATTTTCTAGTTACAGAGATGAGCCCTATTGGCTAAATTAGAGGTGGCTCTGCAGTCCTAGATAACATTATACAATTTTGTATAGTCATCACTTTGTGCAAACAAAGAAGTACAGTTTGTACATAGCCATGTAGTAATACAAATCATCAGAAGATGGCAATGCTGACTCATATATCATAGCACTACAAGGACACAGGTATCCTAGTATCTTATAAGCAAGAAATACATGTGTAGATTAGAAAGTAAAGCATATAACAATCATATGCACACATATCCTGACATCTACTCTAGTACGGTAGATGTCCTTAGCCCTATATGTTAGTATAACATCTACATAAATGCTATCTGTCTGCGGTGTACCTCTGAGGGTACCAATTAGGGTGAAGGGACCTCATGTAACATTCTCCCCCCCTTGTTGCCTCTGAAGGGGAAACACAAGCAAAAGTAGGGAAGCAGAGAGAGAGCAGGTGTTGATTACAGACCACACGCACAAGCCTTGTAAAGGAACTCCAGCTGCTCATGGTGTTGGCAGAGTATGCGCCGGAGGCAGCAAAGCATAATAATAAGGAAAAAGATCAAAAATGCTTGTATAATGACCAAACCTTTAAAGGTAATCTCTAACCAAGTATTAGTAAGTGCACTATTAAAATCACCATCATTAATAAGGTCAAATACTGCTTCATTTGCTTTGGATATATTATTGCTGATGTGGATGAGATGGTTGTCTTTCCTGTCTAACAGTGACTTCAGAGTTAAAGTCAAGGGATCAGTGTGAACATTAAAATAAGGTAAGTACTCTGAAAGAGTAAGCAGATAATCAGTGTTACCATCAATGGTATCAGGTTCCACAAGGGGAACTGGAGTAATAACTGTGTGCCCAATAATAGTTGTCTGGTGAGGGACAGAGTGAAAATTAGAATAATTAACAGTACATGACTTATCTCCATATGTAAAGTGCTTAAAATTAGTTACCACACAAAATTCACCATCTGAATTATATTGCGTTTTAACAGTAGGTAGTCTCCATTTTTGTAGTTGCATTGGGCAAGTGTAAGTCTATTTGGAAATCCATGTTAACAGATGATGAACCTCCTTCCGGTAAGACTGGTACAATCGAAAATTGTCTGGAGCAGATGTTGAGTCCTGGTATTCTGTGCCATTGGAGGTGATGTCATCGTCCATGGAAAAGGACCAATCGATACTGTCTAGGGATTATCCACAAACAGGTTTAATAACATAAATACATCACATTGACGCAAATAAATGTATCCTTTCTTCACACAGCAGTCCATGTGCGGTGAGACCCACTTGTCCAGAAGAGGATGGAAAACTAGAAGAGGAGGCAAAGTCGAGGCGTTCTCTGTAAATGTCATCATCAATGTGCCCAATGGAGTGTACAGATGCTAGTTTATCAAATATAGTTGTCATAGGATCAAAACATGGTAAAGAAACAGTGAAAGACACAAACATGGTATCCTTTATGGAACATTTCTTAGAAGTAAAGCAAGGACCAGTATCAGGGTGCCTGGTCACAAATCTTAAATTTCTAGCAGTAGAAACAGGAATAGAAACAGATTGTAGCATACATATGGCAACACAGTTAGGGGATTTGCATTGAGGACAGTACCATTTAGAGATATGTCTATCATGTATGATATTAGGGATTCTTCTGTATTCCAGATCATGGAAGAGATTCTTAATGGTAGTGATAATATATGATCCATAGGCAGAGCATAATATTTCACGGGCAATTTATTTATTTTATTTAGCTTTTGTTAACTGGGTAAGTACACTAGACAAGTAGTATGCCTATTTTCAGGAACGACCCGGGAGAGTACAAACAGGTAATACAGGTAATACAGAGTACAACAATACAGCAAAAGTTAAGTGAACGGCTACGTCTCACACTAGTTGAGATGATTACATATACACTTGAAGGTTAGGTACAGTAAGTCGATAAGCTGCAGGCTATAGACAGAGTAAGACAGTGAGGATAGAATACATAGTGAGTTGACATTGAACAACATTGACTACTTGTAGCATAAAGTGGAACAGAGGAGGAGCTGGTCAGGGAAACTGGAATCCGATATGGTTTAAATAAATATAGCTCCTGAAGCAGAGTGCCAGAGGGACTACAGTGTCCAGTGTCCAGGGCTTATAGCTAGGGAGGCTTTAGGCATTCACAGCATGAGGCCAGCTTAAGATGCTCCCACAAGGAGGTCCGAAGGCTTTTGTGGGAAGGGGCGTTGCGTACCTGCTCAGGGAAGGAGTTCCAGAGCTTAGGGGCATGTGTGGCATAGTCCCTCTCACCCATAAGAGTGTGGGTTGAGGGTACTTTTAGTATCCCAGGACCCTGGGACCTTAGGGGGTAGCATGAACGGTCAGCTGGGGAGAGGAGCTGGGCCAACCCCGGGGGTGAGCCAGTGCTGATCACTTTGCTCACTTGGCACCCTATACCAAAGTTTAGGTGATTGGTAGGGGATAGCCAGCCTAATTTCTCATAAAGATCGCAGTGATGAGTGAGGTGGGGGGCAGCCAGAGCATAATGGCAAATGTTGTTGTACGTCATATTCCATCTGGTAAGGAGGGCTTTTGAGGTGCGCGCAATAGGTGGAGTCCATAGCTTAGGAAGGAGTAACAACCCTGGCAAGGGCCAGGCTGCAAGGCAGGGGTGAGGTTGTGTATCTCTACAGGCCAGCCCCAGCTTGCCATTTACTCCTTTTTCAGACATTGAGGATGTGACCCCAAGGTCCAGTTGGGGGTCGAGGTCACCCCGAGATATTTGACGGAGGTCGCAGTGTGGAGGGAAGTGCCGTCTGTGCAGTTGATTAGCAGAGGGACTGGAGAGGCACGAATTTTAGCTGAGGAGCCGAAGAGCATGGCCTGCATTTTTTTCTGGTTAAGGACCAACTTCTGGCTGGTGAGCCAGGCCTGGATATTCCTGAAGTCCTCAGATAGATGGAGGTTTAGGGTGGCTGCGTCTCGGGAGTGAGCAAGGAGAACCAGGTCATCCGCGTACAGGGTGACCCTACATCTGGTAACAGCATCTGGGAGATTGTTGATAAACACAGAGAAGAGAAGGGGTCCCAGAACAGAGCCCTGGGGGATGCCCGAGGTCACCGGCAGGGGATCGGAGAGGACTTTATTAAATTTGGTTAGCTGTTTTCTGCCATGCAGGTAGTCAGTTATCCATTTCAGGGCCGGGGGAGCCAGGCCGAGGGATCTCAACTGAGCGCAGAGCAAGTCATGGTCGACAAGGTCAAAGGCCTTTGATAGGTCGATGAACACGGCTCCAGAGAGCTTACCCTGTTCCATGGCAGTTCTGACACTAGAGGAGACAGAGATCAGCGCCGTGGTGGTGCTGTGCCCTTTGCGAAAGCCATGCTGGGTGGGAGACAGCAGTACGTGAGATTGGATATACTCCGAGAGTTGATTGGCTACCACCTTTTCCAGGAGCTTGCTGATGGCTGAAAGGATGGCAATAGGTCGGTAATTGTTGGGGACTTTGGGGTTTCCCTGCCTGAGCACGGGGACAACCCTGGCCACCTTCCAGATATCAGGAATCTCCCCCATAGCAAGGGACAGGTTAAAGATGTGGGCCACCTGGGATGCAATATAAGGGGCACCAAGTTTGAGAAGTTGGGCTCCAGGTTGCCAAGTCCAGGACTGGCGTGCTGGGAGAGGCCAGTGAGAAGTGTCAACACCTCATTATCCGACACTGCCTTAAGGAGAAAGGGAGGTCTGGGAAGGTCAGGCACCTGCCAGTCCATGGGTGTGGGGCAGTTGTCACCCCTGGCCGAGGGGATCTGTGGGGAGATGGCTGATAGGTCGGTGAACTGGAAGTTGAGAGCGTTAGCAATCGCATGTGGATTGTTGTAGGAAGCTCCCCGATAATCATGTCAGTGACCCCAGAGTTGGACTGACCACTGACCAGGGATTTGATATTACCCCAGAACTTTCTAGGGTCGTTAGCTGTTCTGAGAAAAGCAGCCTTACAGAAATCACTTTTGGCCACCCTAGTGGCTTTTTTACACTCATTTCTGAGTGTTCTGTATTGTTGTAGTAGGGACTGGTTGGGGAAGCATTTGTAGTGGGCCCAGCACTTATCCCTCGCTCTCATAAGAGCAAGACGGCTCCCATGCAGCCACATTGTGGCAGACCCCCTGACCCTCCTTCTAATGAGAGGGTCATGCTTGTCTTGCAGCTCCCCGAAGGAGTTGTTAAACAGGGTAACGGCAGTGGAGGGATCAGGGGCTCCATACACTCCTGACCAATCAGTGAGGTTTAGGTCCTCCATGAATGCATCTGGATCGAACCTGATGAAGTTTCGGATGTGGATGTATTGCTTATCTGCTTCCCTATTGTTCTGTGCAATAAGGGCATAAATCTTGTCTTTAGAATCTGAAAATGGACTCTTACTCCTTAATCTAGATCTGTTTTTCATCCTTCAGAGTTGAACTTTCCTCCTTGCAGACCCTTGACCTACTGGCACTGGCTTGACATCCTGTCAGTCAGTTTTAACACTATCAGTATAGACTAGTACAGTTAGCTATTAGAATTCTTGAGTACTTTGTGAATTGTATTTTCCTTTAAATCAATCTGTGTTTATCTTAACCAATCTAGCCAATAGAATGTCTATCATATTTGCTTTTTTTTTTGTACTTTGCCTCAACACATCTGTATATATCCTAACCATTTTGTATAAACACCCAATTGTATGTTGTAAATGTTTGGTATATCTACTGTATGAGGATGTGTTATTGTATACTCCAATATTATTCTGTCTCATATGTAATTATTACCAGGTCCATCTTGTAAATGGGTTCTTCTCATCGATGTTTCACCTGGCTAAATAAAGATTGATTGATTGATTGAAAATGCGTTAGCAATATCATGCATATTATATACAGTGTATCTTTTTTCCTGACTAAGGCCATCCACACCATGCAATAATGAGGGTATGATGTCATTGATCATACCAGTTTCAAACTTTTGTGAATGTGCTTTGATAGTAGCAATGTCTGCTTTATTCCAGATATACATTGCAGTACCAAAGAGACCAGTGATGGTGCCTGTGGCACCAGTGACATCAGATGTGTCACATGTGTTTTTTTATGACTTTGATTTTCTGAGAAACAGGTTTTCTCCAAAAATTGCCTCTATGCTCTGTGGTGTGTACCCTGGCAATAGGATCTTGGTTACAAATCTGGAAAGCTGCTAAGCTATCAAGTAACAAAGTACTATAAAACAATGATGTGTTAGTAGTATGACACATTCTACATTCTTTCATGTTCCAGTAAGTCACGTTAAACAAGGCAGTTATATGCATATATTGTAAGTTGTTAATCAGTGAGCCAGGTAAAGCAGTGGCTGTGAGGCCACGACGGGGACCAGGGTTTTGCTTTGGACATTCTAAAAGTTGTTTCTCAGTAGGGGGTAACACAGATAAATACGTGGCAGATGAGGCCATGTTGTGTATGCACAAAATTTCCTGGCAGAGTCTTTTGAAAGTGAATCACAACATGAGGGGTCAATTAAAGCAGTGATGTTGTATAAACTAGAATGTCTAAGAGATGTCTGGTGCAAGGACAAAGTAAAATTTGGGGATAATTTCGCATTGGGCCATCCATGGAAAGTTACCTTGGAGAGTTTGGCCACGGGGACTATTTGTTCTTGAGACTTGGATTTCCACTCAATTTGTAAGATAGATTTATCAGGAGCGACAACTAAGGCAGTGAGGTAGGCATCTGAACCTTCCTGAATGGTAATCAAATTGTCAGGGATATTGATGGAGACTCCCTCTGGAGTAGTTGCAGGTGGACCAAGATGAGGAAGGATGTGCTTTACCATGCATTGGATGCAGGAGATAACTTCTGAGATGAGGAGAAAATGGAACAAGATAGCCATCTTGTCAGTGTATCTGAAAGGGAAAATCAAACATTAGCAAATTAATACAATGGGGTAAGGAAAAGTAATTATACTCCTTTATACAGTTTCAATTGGTTTGCATGTAACCATTTGTCAGTCAATTTGTTGTTTTGCATGAGTTTAACTTGATAGACTGCTAGACTGAGCTTGTTGACAATTGGGTAGGGTCCTTCCCACTTGTTGGACAAAGAGGTGTGTTGGATGTGCAAATCTGAGAACCATTAACTGATCTCCAATTTGCCAATCCTCTTCTTGTGCATGTTTGTCAAACTGAAATTTGGACTGTTGCTGGGCCTTGCCCATGCAGTTTGCAGCATACAAATGAGTGTGTGTTAGGTCTTTTCTCAACTTTTCCACATATTGGTCCACAGAAACATGATCTTCGGTGGGGGTGTGCAGGTCAAACAATAGATGTTCAGATAATCTCATACTTCTGCCAGTCATCACCTCAAAGCGTGTCAACTGGGTGGTGGCTGAGGGTGTGCCCCTAATTGCCACAAAAGGAGCCACAAAGTACAGTGGTAACATAACGACATCAGACAGTACAGAAAAAAGATTGAAATTAAAGCAGAACCAAACATTTTCCAGGTACAATCAAATCGGAGTACAAGACAAAAGTGCGAAGTTAAAGTGATGCAATGGCGCGGCGATGGTGAACAATAGGCCTATTGTTCACCAATCATCCGTCCTACTCAACAATAACAATAACACTAATCGCAGCCCAGCTGATCTACCATTTAAATCTTTAAGTAATAATAACCTCTCCCAATACCACTATATTAATCACTACCAGGTCTTTGAAAATAGGCAGGATTGTTGCCTAATGCACTTACCCGGTTACTACAAAGAAATAAATAAATAAGGAGTAATGGCAGTAGGGATCCAGTCCTTGGGATTGTCCTCAATGAATTTGGAAAGCATTTGCTTAATCTGTCTGTTGGCACTCTCTACTTGACCTGATGATTGTGGGTGGTATGGTATGTGGAACTTCTGATGAACTCCAAGGAGTTCAAGGGCTTCTTTCATCAACTCACCTGTAAAACTGGTTCCTTTGTCAGAGTCTACCTTCAGAGGTAGACTTCACCTGGAAAAAATCTGTTCCACCAGGATTTTGGCAGTAGCTTTTGCAATGCATGTCTTAGTGGGGAAAGCCTCAACCCGCTTAAAGAAAAGATCAGTGACCACAAGGGCACATTTGTTGTTACTATTAGTATTGGTAAAGAGACTAATAAAATCAATCTGTAGGGCATGCCAAGGGCCAGAATGCCTTTGTGGTAGTAGCTTGGCTTTTCGTTTGGTAGGGATGGGGTTGTTTTGCGCTCAAAAAAGGCAGTTGTCTATGTACTGTTTGACATCCTTGTTGACACCAGGCCACCATGTGGTGGTCTTGAGCCTCTGAAGCATGTTTTCCACTCCCTGGTGTCCACCAGTGAGGGTGTCATGCACTTGGTGCAAAAATTCAGATCTGAGATGACGAGGGACCACCCATACTTTGGTAGGGGTGTCATCTGGTTGATACAAAATGAGCTTGTCATCTGGGGACAGGTGTAGCTTACCTTCATGCCTTCGGTATGGGTTGTGGGCAGGTAAATTCTCATTGGTACCTTTGTCCAAGAATCTTAACACATCCTTGAGTTCAGAGTCAGCATGCTGGGCTTCTGTCAAATCCAAGAGGGGAGAAGGGTTCAGGTTTCTTCCTAACAGCTGCTATGTGCAGAGCTGCTCTGGCCTCTGGATGGTCCATCATCCAGATGTCCTCCCCTCAGGCCCCTTTCTTAGCAAGGGTGTCAGCAGTGTCATTGAAGGCATGATAGGGGTCATGTATAGACTGAGCCTCAACCTTGTGTACCTAGAGTTTGTGTGCAAATTTCTGTGCCAGTGAATGAATGTAAATTACCAGTTTCTTGTGTTTCACTGGGCTGCCATCAGAAGAGGTGAAGGAGTTCTTCTGCCAGAAAGGGAGAAATTCTGTAAGAGAACTACAAACCCAGTTAAAGTCTGTGAAAATGATGGTATCCTTGGCTCCATGCTGGATGAACTTGAGAGCAGAAGCCACCGCTGCCATTTCCACATACTGTGATGATGCTACACTGCAACGTTTGGAAATCTTAACAGTGTTACCAAAGGGGTAAACTACAAATATGCCCATTTCTGCTATCTGTTCTCCCTGATAATAGAAAGCTGATCCATCTGTAAAGACATGGCACAGTGAGGTGTTCTCAAGTAACTGTGGTGTAGCAGGAAGGAAAGAACCTGGACCTGGTAGATCAGGTGGCTGCAGTGTACATTCATGAGGTTCTCCTTGGAAAAGGAGGCCATGCGCCAGCATGGATGGCATTTTTGGTTGGGTGGACCTTGATGTCCCTATCCTGGAGAAGGAGGGACAAGTGTGTCAGCCTGCTATTGGAGACTGACCCATCCTTCACTCTGTCTGATAGCAAAAAGGTTGTTGGGGTATGGTTCATGTTAATGATCAGAGGGGAGTACCCAATGATATATAGGAAGTGCTTGACAGCCCAATAGGTAGCCAGAAGGTTCCTTTCACAAAGGCTGTACTTCTGTTCCACTGGGGTCAAGAGCTGTGATACATATGCAATGGGTCTAGGGTGCCATGGGCCTTCTGGGCCAACACTGCAGACGTAGCAATGTCAGAGGGTGTCAGATTCCAGATGGAATGGCAGGGCTGGATTGGGGTCGACCAAAGTTGGAGCCAAGGCCAGGGCCTATTTCAGTGACATCACAGCTTGGGTGTGAATGGGGCCCCAAGTCCAGGGGATGTCCTTTTTCAGTAGTTCATACAGGGGGTGGCCCTCTAAGAAAAATCACAACTAAAATCTCTGGAATAATTTACCATACCTAGAAACCTCATAAGGGAGGCCACGCTGGTGGGCAGTGGCAAATCCTGTAATCCCTGTATCTTCTTCTAGGTAGGGCTTTGGCCTTTGCCTGTTATCCTCAGGCCCAGAAAGAGCACCTCTTTGTGGCACAGTTGTGCTTTTGCTGGGTTACACGTGAGGTCTGCCCTCTGAATGAGGGTCAGTAGTTCATCTAAAAGATCCATATGTTGTTCCTGCATGGTTGTGGCCAACAACAGGTCATCCACATACTGCAAGAGACTCTGGGGTGTAGATAAACCCTCAAGGGTATCCATCATGTGCAGATAGAACAGGGAGGGGCTGTTATGGAACCCCTGTGGTAAGCAGGTCCACGTGTACTGCCTACCTTCAAAGGTGAAGGCAAACTTATATTGACTTTTGGGGGCCAATGACAATGACCAAAAACCATTGGAGATGTCCAGTGCACTAAACCATTGTTTTTCAGGGGTCAGTAGTCGTAGCACATCTGGTGCTGATGCCACTGTTGAGGCACAACTAGGGGTGACCTTTTTTAGTCTCCTGTAGTCAATTGTAAGTCTCCAGGTGTCTGTGGGTTTTTTCACAGGCCATACTGAAAAATTTGCAGTGGAAACACATGTCCTGATTACACCTTGCTTGAGGAGTGATTTAATTGTTTTCCTAAGAGAAAGCAAGGCCTCAGATGGGAAGGGGTATTGCTTTTTCCTCTCATGTGCTGGGCCTGTCACTTCAATGACATTGTGCATCTTGCCACAATCATGCTTGTTGGTGGCAAATGTCTCCAGATGCCTTTGTAGGATGGGAAGGAGCTTTGGGAAAAGCTCATGGTTCTTAAACAAATCTATGATGTCATACTCTTTGTCATTTGCGGATATTGTCGCAACCACATGAGAGTCAGGGATCATGATAGTGTGAAACTGTTCCTGAATCTGTATCAGTAACATGTTGGCCAAGTCCACCACACAGCTGTGTGGTGCCAAGAAGTCAATTCCGATTATACTAGGGTGATCATGCAATACCATCAGCTGAAAGGTGTGGTACACCTTTAGGTGTTCCAGCATCACAGGTAGTGGTAGGGAGCAGTATGTAGGTAGCCTAGTTCTGTCTACACCAGACATATTGGTCCTCCATCCAGTAGACCAGGGTGATGTGTCTGGGTTATCATCCTGTAATACAGACACAGCCGCACCTGTATCTAACAGAACTGTAAGTAGGCCGCCCCTGACCTCAGCCTCCATTTGTATCTAAGACCAGCTTGTTTACAATATGAACTGGGGCCTGTAATTGTCAATCTGTACCAGTGGACACATTGGGAAGCTCTCGAGAGTCTGGGCCTGGTTCCTTTGAACCATCTCACCATGCTGTACTGATGCTATATAGGGAGCCGCTTCCGGGTTCAGGCCTGTAGGGGTCTGAGAACCTTGACTTCCGGTATCTCCGCAGCCTGTTGAGGCCTGCTCTCCTGGTTGTATTGCAGCAAGGGCCCATACCGGAACAGCGTCCACTATGGAGCGTACTTTCCCAAGGAGGTCTCAGAGGTTTCGGTTCTCATCGATTATTTCCCTATACGAAGGGCCTTGTCTCTGTTGTTTACCCTTATTGTTTTTCTGGTGTTTCTTATTTTTGTGGTAGTTCTGGTTCCCACCCCAGGATTGTTGTTGTGCCTGCTGGGGGTGTTGGTTATCTGTGGGGAGGGGCTGTTTCTCTTGGGCTTGCCCCTCCACTGTGTAGTGCATTGTGGCCTCCAGTATGGCTTCCACGGCAGTTACCTTCTTGGAGCCAGAGCTTGAATCATGGATGTAGAGTTGGTAAACTCTGTCTATTTTCAAAAGAATATCGTCAATACTCTCAATGGTGGGATAGGTGGTTGGCTCTACCTTCTCTCTTACTGCAGGGATTGTGTTCCGAAGGAACAGGGTTTTGTACTCAATGAGGTCTGCATCAGTGGCTTCTCCTGCGAGGTTCTTCCCTGCTCAGTAGGCCATCCAAAGTCTCTGGTGGAAGGTCGCTGGACTTTCCTTCATATTCTGCTTTACAGAGTATGCGAACATCACTCCAACCATACCTGGGTAGTGTGTAGTAATGAGTTCAGATGCTACCTCATCAAAGGTGGCATGGCTGTCCTGTTGGACAGCATCAGGGAGTTTCACCCATAGGCCAGGATTGATGGTCTGATGTAGGTTCTGGACCTGGTAGCCTGCAGTGAGACTAAGCATTTCACATTTAGCACGCACCTTTTCCAAGTGGCAACTGAGGTTGTTGGACGGGCTCATCTGACCTATACTGTCAGCTATTTGCTGAACAGAGTGGGCCATTTGAAGGGGATTACTGGGATGATTGTTCAGAGGTAGATTGTCTCGGGCACCCTGCAGGACTGCCTGAGCTGTGGCTTCAGCCACACTATGGACTATTCCTTCCTGAGTAGCGGCCTCCTGCAGCATCTGTCTAATCTGCATTTGGAGGGTCCGCTTGCTTCTGTTGGGCAGGGTCACATTGCCTAAGGCAGTATCAATCATTTTCTCTATCTCTTCCTTATCATCCACAGAAATAATGGCAATCAGTGGTGCTGTTGGGACTAGGTCTGGGCCTGCTCCCTCTATCATGGGGTCACCATGTTGGCATTACCCATGATGGTCATCATGCTGTTGATGATGTGGGGAAGTGGTGTCATGTGACGGGGTCCGCCATGTTGTGGATGGTGGGGTGGGGTGACTGGGCCATAGTAGGGGCATGACTCGGCATTGTATTGGGAAATGTCATCATCTGACTTCTCCTCCGCAGATGACATCATCAAGATGGAGGCTACGCCATCCATCACCTTGATGTAACCAGCCAGCACCTCTCACTGATGGTGCAGTTTCACCATTTTACATTCACAATCCTCATGACTAACATTTGCAACATTCTGATCCACATCATCCTGCATCTGCTTCTGTAACACTCTATACACAGCACTCAATTCGTGATTGTCCCTGGTAGCCACTTCTAAGTCATTACATACCTGATTTATCTCATCCTGAAGCTCTCCCAACTCCTCACACATCTGATCATTAGTTCTAAATAATAAATCATTCATTCGCAATGCCTGCCCCTTATTCTGTCTCAAACTGTCACACTCCTGCTTCAACATACAAAGTTCCTGCTCACTTGCTTGAGCAGAATGATGCAAAAGGGAATCCTTTGCATTCTTCAGGGCTTGGAGGTCAGACTCCAAATCCTGCTCTCTTCTCAAATATTCAGTTTCCTACAGTTCCATCTTCTGTTTAAGAAATGAGACTTGCAGTTCAAGGGTTCGAAACCATGCTTCAGAGGCTTCCAAAGCAACATAGAGAGCCGCGACCAACAGCCCTTTAGCTTCTTGCTTTCTGGCTATTTGTCTCATCTCTGAGTACTGGGTTGAAATCCCCAGTACAGGGTTTTTGGATTGACTTGCGTCCCAAGCAAAGTCAGTCCATCCTCCATGGGAGGTAAGGATGTGTGAGACATCGAGTCTCAAGTCTGCACAGATATTGGATATGGTGGCCATTGTGTGGGAGGGAATGGAAACTCAAACTGTGAAAAGGTGCCGTGCTGTGTATTGAGCCACAACAGGTGCACTAGTTCACAGGTGGGCTACCGTGCACTTGTAAGCTTGCAATTTTATTTTATTTATTTATTTGTACATCGGTTTACAACCTTTGAGCCAGAGGCTCATTTCCAAAGGTACCTCATCACATTGAGGACAAATACATAACAGACTTTTGGGTACAGCATATCATTGAGGACAAGTACATAACAGACTTTTGGTTACAGCACATGGGTGACATAGTTAGCAAGCAAATTAGCAAGTTATCAAGCACAGGTGATTGCAACAGTTAAACAGATAGCCAGTTTAGTTACAATGGCACATTCTTGCACGATGGTATGAGCAAGCAGCAGGATCATAGCAGTTCAATCAGCAATGGATGAGGATTAAAAAAAGAAAAAAAAAATTCAAAACTGCTGTGGGGTGAGGTGAGCCAGCATCAACCACATCCAATAAGCAGCCAGAATTTGAAAGTAGTTACAAAGTGGGTGAAAAACAGGAGAAGTGATGTGGGTATGCACACCTATTGTCCCCATTGGGAAGGGAAAGTTGTAGCAACAAGTGAAAACTTTGCAAACTCCAAATATTGCCTGCATGCGTTCGTCAATTGTCAGGAGGTCTAAACCTCACTCTCAGGTTCTTGGCAATAGTGGGAATGCAAGGAATCACAGACACGTTGCATAAGAGTAATGAAGCTTGTTTATTACTACCAAAAGGAAAATCACAGTTGCCCTAACAGTTCTAACCATCAGGAACTGTGAGCCAATGCTGTGTTCCCTATACCTCGAGGAATCTTCGTGTCTCCTGGGGTCTCCGAGGTAGAAGATGTAATGTCTTAGATTATATACCTAAGATAATTACCATGGTTACTGTAAGATAGAAACATTTCTAGTTACAGAGATGAGCTCTATTGGCTAAATTAGAGGTGGCTCCTCAGTCCTAGATAACATTATACAATTTTGTTATAGACATCACTTTGTGGAAACAAAGAAGTCCAGTTTGTACATAGCTGTGTAGTAATACAAATCATCAGAAGATGGCAATACTGACTCATATATCAAAACACTACAAGGACACAGGTATCCTAGCATTTTGTAAGCAAGAAATACATGTGTATATTAGAAAGTAAAGCATATAACAATCATATGCATATATATCCTGACATCTACTCTTGTACGGTAGATGCCCTTAGCCCTATATGTTAGTATAACATCTACATAAATACTAGTTGTCTGTGGTGTACCTCTGGGGGTACCAATTAGGATGTAGGGACCTCGTGTAACAGGGGTGATCCACTTGGATATATAACCCAAATGCTGGAAACATTGCTGTCTAGGATGTATGGCATCAGTGCTGCCCTTACAGGTAATGTGGCAGATGTTCATCAATTGGAGGACAGAGTAAATGTCATAGAACAGTGAGCAGATGGGCTGGAGGACCAACAGGAGCAGGTTTGGTGGTGACTACAGGAACATGAGCATAAATTAGCAAGGCAATGGGAGCAGGTTGAGGATCAGGAGAACTGGGGACACTGGATCAACATCCAGATACTTTGCGTCCCTGAAGGTGCGGAGAGTTCCAGCATGGAGTCCTTTCTAAATGAATGGCCACCTCAACTGATGAAAGACAGATGGAGGGGCCCTGTAGAGGTGGAAAGGGCCCACCGGCTGAACGTCAAGTCTGACCTCTGCACCGCTCCCCCTCTGGCCCAATATAGCGTACCTACTGCGCCACTCAACTAAAGAAAAGCTACTGAAAGCAGCAAGGGACTTGGGGGACATTATTTGGAAGGGATCTCATATTTCTTTCTTTTGGGATTATTATTATTTTTTTTTTTAGTTTTGTTTTAACCAGGAGTAGCACACTAAGCTGAAAGCTTTTTTACAGGAGCGACCTGGGAGCACAGGGAAGTTAAGTGACTTGCTCAGGGTCACACAGTATGCAAGTGGAAGCTGTGGGATTCAAACCCAGGTCTGGTCTGCCGGATGTCACCAGATTTGCAGCTCAGAGCCTTAAACCACTGCACTATACTGCCTCCCTTATTCCCACGAGGTGGCTATGAGAAGGAACACTTTCATTACTATAAAGAAAGTGCTACAAGAACATGGTTTCAAATACCAGATGAGGAGGATAATCTTGTTGTATGTGGCTAAAGAGGGAAAGGAGCTTCTTGCACAACATCCTAAAGAAGTTGAGGACTGGTTAGCAAGGTTTTGGCCTGAGATGCAGCAGTGTACTACATTTCCCAGATGTCTCTGGGTACCAGGATGGCAGACTCATCCAAAGAGGAACCAAAAAGATGGATTTCAATTTCCTGGGGTTGCAGTTCAAGACCGGAATGTGTAGCAAGCTGATAAGTCCCCTGGTGCCAACTCCGGAAGTCGTCCACACCACTTGGAGGCTAGTAATAAAACCGTTCAATCTCCACAGGTTTTGCCAGATTCACCCCTCCCCTCTTCTGGAATGGTACCCAAGGCTCACTCGCATAGATCCAGACCAAGATCCCACAGTAAGGGGAGTCAGCGTATGAGCCTAGTGGGAGGCCCCCCCTAGCTAAGCTCCTGAAAGAGGATTCTAGTTCAGAGGAAGAAGGGATGCCCAGTCAGGAAGTGAAGGCTGAAGTGATGGATACCACGGTTCCTTTGGACTGGGCAGCCGAAACTGTGAATGCTGTAGAAGAAGCTGTGGTGGCTTCCCTGCAATCAAGCCGGGCCTTCTATCATTTGCCACAGCCCTATCACAAGGCCTCCCCCAGTGACCATCTCCTACAGTGGCTCCCTTTGTTGCAGGACCTGATGCTCCTGAAGGTTGAGGTGGTCTGGACTATACTTGGGACTCAAGGCAGTAACTATGTACTCTATTACTTTTCTGCAATTGCCTATCCTGTTGCTGTGTATGCTTTGTCACATTCTGCTCCTAAGGGTCTCTTGGAGTGTCTCCCCCCTCTTTCTTTTTTTGGGCAGGCAGTGGAGACACAGGGACTTCAAGTAGGAATGTGCTCATCCAGTATTTGCCCTCTGTGGCTTCCTCCACTCCCCTCCCCTCACTAGCTGAAGGAGTCATTTTTCCTTTGCTCATCCCTCCAGTCTCTGCTCCCCTTTGTAGGCAGCCAGTCTGACCCTTTTACACTCTTGGTCTTTCAGCTGCTTCATCACTGTCTCCTTGCTCCTGCCTGATGGCCAGAGAGTTTCTTTTAGTTTGCTCTTTCAGGGAGATACTTCATTGGCTGGCAATCAGTTCTCCCCCCCATGGCCCCATAGTATTCTCCACCCTATCCCTTTGCCCACTCCTTTTCCCGGATACCCTCAGATCACATAATGGAAGGTATGGTCCTGGGTAGGGCCGGTCTACCAAATTTGTGACCCTCTCTCTACCCCGTTGGGTGCTGTGAGCTAGCATTGCTTGGGTGTACCTTCCTGTTTTTGAGGTGCAACCCTAAACATGCTTATCTCCTCACCCTTAGTGGTCTCACAGGACTTACCTGTTTAACTTTGATTGGTTGTTATACTTCTTTTGGTAGCTGCTTGTTACTTGATTGCTGACTTTTGCACTGTTTGTTTAACCTCTGTTCATGTTTTCAGTACAAAAAAGTTGTTCCATCATTAATCTAGTTCAGTGTTGAACTTATTGCTACACCTCTTGCTACAGCTCCTTCCAGAATGTTTGGTGGATTTGATAGGGGGTTTGTCCCATGTGATTGTCCACTGCCGGGGGTATCTAGTTATACACTCAGCATGCCTTGGCAGGGCATTATCCCGCAGGCATGAGGCTGATCTCTTGGAATGTTAAGGGTTTGAACTACCCAGTTAAACATACTCTGGTCTTTATAGGCTGAGATGGCTTTTCTCCAGGAGACTCAGCTCACTGTGAAATCAGTGACATGGCTACAGAAGATGTGGGTGGGCAGGGTCATAGCAGGTTCTGCCTCTAAAAAGGTCAGGGGGTAGCCATAGTGCTGCATAAATCTTGCCCATGGGCTCTAGAGGACATTAGGTCTGACACTCAGGGTTGTTGGATCATAGCAAGATTCTCCCATGCGGGGAGCAGGACAGTTCTGGTTAATATGTATGGCCCAAACGATGACTCTGTGGAGCCCCTGCTAGGCGTAGGCCAGGCCTTGACATCCATCACCAAAGAGCATGTCAACCTGCCTATCATTTTTGAGGGGGATTTTAATCTGGTTTTAGATATTTTTTTAGGCAAGAACATACCCACCCCTCAGGCACACCCCAAGGTGAGGGTGGCTCTTCAAGAAGTCATGGACAAGTGGGGTCTCATTGACCCTTGGAGAAGGGATTTTCCAAGTGGGAGGGACTATGCCTATTTTTCACCTGTTCGTTCCTCTTACAGTCAGATTGATTTTTGGTTAGCCAATCCCGAGGCTTCCATGGGAATTAGTGATGTTAAAATTGGAAATATTCTTATTTCCAATCATGCACCTGTTCTCTTTTTTTATCTCCCCACCGGGCAGAGGCCTGAAAGTACCAGATGGCGTTGTAACCCTCTCCTTCTCCAGGACCGAGAGTTTCAGGAGATGATCAGGGCAGAAGCTAAAACCTACTTCCAGCTTAACTTGGGGGCAAAGTTAAGGCAAGTATGGTGTGGGAAGCCTTCAAAGCGGTCCTGTGGGGGAGAATTATCTCTTATACTGCGGCCAAAAACATAGCGAGAAAAGCAGAGCTACTTAAGTTACAGACAGAGCTCACCTCTTTGGAATCAAAATTTAAGGCCTCCCCTGGGCTCATGAGGATAAACCCCTGGTGGCATCTATCATGGGGCTCAAATATAAAATCAATAACCTAGTTCAGAAGAAGGTGGAATGGCACCTGCTTTGGGCTAAGCATAGGTATTAGGAAGGGGGTGAAGAGGGGGGCAAATTGCTGGCGTATCAACTCTGTAAACAGCAAGCTGCTTCTTGTATACATGCTTTGAAAGACCCCTCTGGCTCTGTCATCACAGATCCCCAAGGTATCAATCAAGTCATGTGGCTTTACTACCAGGAGTTATATAGCTCCCAGGCAACAGGAACAGACGTCAGCCTATCCCAGTTTATTTGTGATTTTTGTGACTCGGTACACATCCCTAAGTTGTCCCCAGAATCTGTGATGATGCTGGAACAACCTTTCACTGTCGAGAAGGTGCGCTCTTCCCTCCTTCAGATGGCAAATGAGAAAGATCCAGGTCCAGTTGGGATGACAGTCGAGTTGTATCGATTACTAATTGATGACATCTCCTCCCCTCTGCTCTCCACCTTACAGGAGTCACACGCTACTGGAGCACTCCCTCCCTCTGTGAGGGAAGCATTGGAGACGTTGCTGCCTAAAAAAATTTAATGATGCCCTCGACTGCGCTAACTTCCACCCTATTTCACTCCTTTCAGTCAACATGAAAATTGCAGCTAAAATCCTCACCACTCGGATGGTCTCGGCCCTCCTGGCCATAGATCACCCCTCTCAGGTGGGCTTTTCAAAAGGAAAAGCTGGGGCTGACAACCTTAGCAAGTCCTGAACCTTAAATGGTTAGCCACACACTCCTCTGCATGCCAGCAGCACTTTGGCAATTGAGTTCTCCAAGGCATTCGACTCACTGGAGTGGGGTACCTGCATAAGGTGCTGGAGGTCTATGGTTTTGGACCCTACTTCCAGGGTGGGTTTCTACCTACAATGCACCTCTTGTGAAAATTATGATGGATAAGAATATCTCCTCTCTTTTCAGCTCCATAGGGGCACCAGGCAGGGATGCCCCCTCTCTCCCCTGCTCTTCCTCATGGCATTAAACCCCCTAGTCAGGACATTTATCCAGACTAGGGGCCTGCAAAGCATCATGGTGCGAGACCAATCCCACCTTGTACATGCATATGAGGATGACATCCTGCTCACCATCTCCCACTCCAGCTCTTCTCTGTCAAAGGCTTTAGACATTCTAAGGAAGTTTGCCCAGCTTTTGGGCTTAACAGTCAACCAGAAAAAGCAATTCTAGCCCCACTGAATAACACCTGTACTAAAGACTGACTAACGGGTACAGAGATTGCCTGGGCTCCACAAAACTTCACCTATCTGGGGGTGATTATTCCACGGATGTGGCGGGACCTGGAGGGTATTAACTTCTCCCCCTTGCTCATCTCCTTGATGGCAGAAGTGGATAGATGGTGCAAGCTTCATCTATCTCGCTGTAGTAAAGTGGAGGCCGTGCGCAAGTTTATCCTCCCGAGACCTGCTTATCTATTTAATAATCTTCCCATTTGCCTGTCTTCTCAGTTGTTTCACAATATAGATAAATTGATATCCTTATTGCTCTGGGAGGGAAAAGTCCCTAGATGGAGCAAGGTGAAGCTACGTGCACTGGACCTAGGTCAGGCTAGGGCTCCCATGTTTTCAGAGTTACTGCTGAGCCTACCTGCAGCTCAGGCAGTTAAGATGGTTTGTCCCATCCCTTCCTCCCACATGGGATGGAGTGAGCAGAGTTTGCTGCAAGGTACTCCACTCTGGTCCTTATTGATACCCACTTGCTGCACAACCACTTGCCCTACCCCGCCTATGATGGAAAAGTGAGGCATGGAAAGTGTATGGCTCTTTCCCTATGCTGAAAACAGCCTGGTATTCACCAGTGTGGTACACTCCCTCTAGAACAATAGACAATTGCTTATAGGTGGGCAGCCCATCTTCTGGCCAGCCTGGGCCAACCTGGCATCAAGCTCCTTCAGGACCTCTATATTCCCAGAATCTCAGGTTTTAATGTCCTTTGCACAACTACAGGTATGGTACTGTATCCCGGCTATGGATTTTTGGAGGTTTCTGCAACTCTGTAGTGTAACCACAGAACTCAGGGTGCAGGTATCAGCTGACCCCTGATGGGTATGGATAGACTCCTTGTACAAGGCTATGTCTCAAATGGGTATTGCAGGAAGCTTCTATAGAACAATGAGGGAAGCTCAAACCGACCCCACCGAATCCTGTAGGAAACGTTGGGAGGGGGATCTTGGGACTACACTCCCTTCTGATGTATGGAGCCAGTGTCTATGACTGGCATGCACAGCCTATAGAGATGCAAAGGGTCAGGCTATCCAGTCGAAAATCTTACTTAGGTGGTACAAGACCCCGTCTTGCAGGATATGGGCCTTCTCGGTCACTCCAAATGCTGGAGATGTAATCAACCCTCTGCAAACCTACTACATATCCTGTGGTCATGTCCGAAGGTTCTTCTCTTCAGGGAGGCTGTCCATGAGGACTGCTCCAGGATAGTAGGATGTCCCGTTAATCACTCCACGGTCATGCTGCTCCTTGGTGACTCCTCTACCTTGGACATGTTGTCCCTTCCTCTCAGAAGTGGATCTTTGTGGCTGTACTGGAAGCCAAATGTGATTCTGAGGTGCTGGAGGAAGGCTGACCTCCTCCCCAGTCATTGGAGATCAGCCCTGACACAGGCGGCTACCATGGAGAGGCTTTGTATTCCCATCTCGCACAACTTACTAAATATGAATACAAGTAGGGAGCCTACCTGCAATCTCATTTGTGCACAATACTACCCCCCAACCTGCTAACCCTCCACTGTAGGTCACCTGTTCATTAAGGGCTTTTGTCCTGTCTTTACTAGCCTGGAAGTATCTGTAGCAATATACTGCCTGGACCCTGTTGATTTATGTCAAGGCCAGGTAGACAGGTCCTGTATTGATGTGTTTTATTTCTTTTTGTCCAGGCTTGCTATGCTACATCTGTTTACTTATAGCATTGCTTCAGTGTTATATGGACATTCACTGTTCCAGTCAATCAATCAATCAGAATCTTTATTTATCCAGGCGGGCACCATTGAGCAAGGCTCATTTACAAGGTGGACCTGGTCATGAATACATCAAAGTACAGTACAGAAGCAGGTATACAAAAAGCAAGAATAGACAAGGAAGAAAAAGTATATACAGTGTATACAGTACGAGTACAAGGTTGAAATAAATAAAAAAAAACAGCATTATTTTACAATAGAAGAAGTCAGCAGATGTACAATCAACCATAGGCATACAGGGGCTATAAGCAGAGATCTTTTGAGCGAGGCAGCCGGCAACTACACATATAGAGGAAAGAGGCCATGTATGGGGTGGCAGGTTAGAGAGGTAGAGAAGAGGAGGGATATATTACTGACGACTGGGGGAAAAATTGAGTTAAAACCACAGAAAGTGATGATGGCTGTCATGTACTTGTTTATTATGATAATGACAGAGGAGGGGTAGATAATTGGGACACTACTATGGATGGGGTGGGACTTTAGCCAGGCTAGAGTGGACAGGAAAGGGTGGGTGCAGCAGGAAGGGTTAATTCTGAAAGAGTGAGAGCCAGGGGTAGAAACATGGTGAGCATCAGGATGGAAAGGGTGAGTTGCAGAATTAGTTTGCTAGCGGTGAGGAAAACATTTGCAAGGTGCTTTCACTGTTAACACCTATTCGTTGCATTGGTATTTACTGTCTTCTTAACAGAGCATTACCTGGTCATGCTATGTCTGGTTAATTAGGTGTCTCTTGGATGTATAACTCTGTAATGTGGAATAACAAACAACATTTGACATGTTAAAAAAAAGCAAAAAAAAGGCCGACCTGGTGGCACTGAGGGCTGAGGCACTGGACGCCTTACCTCACGCTATGCTGGTGACCCGTGTTCAGGAATGAGCATGGGCCACCGGGGGTCAGCAGGGGAGGAGAAGGATTGAGCATCCCATGCACTGCTCTCCTTCTCTGGGGAGGGGAGTCCTCAGTGGTCAGCACTTGTTCACCCCCGGCGGAGACTGGGGGAGAGGGTGCCACGCTGCAGTATGGGGAGGAGTTGTGGCAGATGCTTTGAGGTAGTGCGTGCAGATGTGTGCACACTCCCCTCCACTAGCATAATTGCACACCCCCAGCTCCTGGGATAACACCAGGAAAAAGCACTGCCACAGCACAATGGTGGAGGGCGCCTCACAGGCCCCGCTCCTGGACAGCCACGGTGCTGGCCAACTGGATCCAGACATCGTTGGGAGTTGGGGAACCCCACTGACCCCGCTGGGGTGGGTAAGCCCTGGGAGCTCAGGGTCAGCGCCGGATGGTGAATGCTGGGGGAAGGGGCTGGGGGCACCCTCCGAAGGATAGCCAGCAGAGGAGGAAAAAGTAATAAAAAAAAAAGGCAATAAAAAATATATTTCAAAAATGTATTTTTTCACATTTGTTTCTTTTTTCAAGCAAATTGCTTTATAATTGCAATAATGCACTTCAGGACATGTGTCACTGGGATAACATCACTTTTGAAGTGTTAGATGCACTTGACTTGTGGCATCATGCCCAACCACCCAAGGTGAGACATTATCCCAGCATGACACCCTACCTGTCATGCATTATTGTTTACTTCAAAGCCACTAATCAGTTAGTTCATTTTATTTATAAATGCAGTTCAGTCAGTATAGAGAATGTTAAAGGTATCTTTTACCATACAGCTCAATTCTCTGTTAGTTTCCGTATGGTGGCTGTGCTGTGAGGACACTAAACTGAGTGGCTTTCTTTTCAGCCTACCCTGCTTCTGACACCACGTGATGCCATGATATCATGTGGCATGCATGTGTGAGTGTGTGCTTATGCCCACTTGGTTACTAAGCAACTGTGATAGTTTTGCATTCTGCTAGTTCCTAGACCCTGGTGGTAGGATGTCTTTACTATCTTCTTCTTCTTTTCACTTTAAATCTGTTGCGCAACAGTATCTCTTTGCCCTATTCTTTACCTCTTTCTAGCCCTGGCGTAGGTTAGCCATCTACATCAGTCTTTTTTTCTCGCTCTACATATCTCTTTCCTACTGCCTTATTTTTCCTATTCTCTACATCTGTCCCTCACCACCATTCCATGATAGCATCATGTTTAGGTCCAGCATGCCAGCTGGCAACGAAAACAATTAAGGTGCTTATATGGCACTTCATGTCTGGGTTTCAATAAAGTGCATCTGTGCCTTTAAATATACTTTGAAGACTGAAGTAAAGTGCAACAGTGCATTTAAATATGTTTTTTTTATGAAATGACGTGCAGTGATTATTGTGTGATTAAAGTGCTGCAGTGTCAATAGAAACTATGTAGTAAAATGCAGCATACTAAATAAATATGTGAGGGGTTTAAAAACAAGCTGCTGAGCTGCCAAAAAGGTATTATAGGGCTTTTAGTAAAGCCAATAATTATAGGTGTGAAACAGAGTGGCATGTATGAATATAGTTATTTAATTTAGCTACTGCTTTGTTGTATAGTGTTTAAATACATCCTGCATTGAAGCAGTATTCATGGTTAAACTGGGAGGCAATTCTTTACTTTCACCACCACATAGCATGTAACAGATCCCTCCCCCGACTGTGTTGAAATTTTATTCATGTTTCCAGTTGCTGGCAAAGTAATACATAAGCTACAGTGCAAGGGACAGTGGTATTCCTAAAAACCTCAATGAAATATACAGGGGCTGACCAGAGGGTTTTTCAGTCCCACAGCAGAGCGGCGAGTGTATGTCTTTTTCTTGCAGACTACTGCTCTGCTGCAACCTAAAGAGCCCTCGAAATATAAAGAGACAGGAATATCCCTATGCAGGAATGTTTATGAAGCAGTATGCAGTTTAAGGTTAGCAACCCTCAGAATAAAATAGAGGGCTGCAAGAGAAATACCATGTTACTGTTTGTACGAAAGAGCTACTACCTAAGGTAATGTCTGTGGGTAGTAAGCTGCTGGAAACTTAAGTAGAAATGCTTGTACAGCAGGTTAGAGGAGTCAGTGGCTGAGGAAGCATTTTGACCATTTCAGCCGGCCGCTCCTTGTACTGCATGAAACACTTTTTCCTAGCTTCTTCTATAGTTGACAGCAGGAATAAATGCATTGCCAGTTAAGAAGACAGCATTTGAATAAACAGCCCCAATATAAATATCTGTAGTTAATTCATAAAAGAGTACCTGTACATAGTCCTTGGTACTGGTAAGACAGAAGGGCTCCTGCAAAACAAACTGCTGTTAAAGGTGTTTTTTCTTTTCTCTCTGGGACAATCCATTTTTCCAGGTCCTACCAATTCCCCTAGGCAGACCTCTGTTTGTCTGTGATACCAGAAAACTGTGTTATATAGGTAGATCAGTGCCCTCTCTAGTCTAGGACCATGCTGTCAAACAAATGTAAATGGGAGGAGCTTAGAGCTCATTTGGGATCAGTTTAGTATGGAAAATGGTGTTCAAAGCTTCCAAGGGGATCTAATACTGTAAATGTGCATTTATACAATGTTGTTTATTATAATAGCACTGGGCTTGGGTCCTCCCGCTGTTTGATATTGTTAGTCAGTAGAAAATTGTCTGTATAAGTTAACGACCAGGTCAGGTGACCCTTGCCTCTCCTATATAAACCCCTGCTAAAGGGAGCCTTATCAGAAGAGCCTTGGATGTGGAGTGAGAAGGTCTGCAGTGCAAGTAGACAAGAATGATACAGAAGGTAAAAGATCAGAGTTGTTATTGATCTGAGACTGTATTCCAAGAAACCAGTGATGTCAAGTGCCCATTCTGACTGCAATTTCTTTTGATGTTCAATTATTTATTTTCCTATTTGCAAATAAATGTCACATATCTGTGTGTTTTAAACCCAGACACATTGCCTCGTCTGATTATTTCCCACACCCTGTGACAGCAACCAACAACACTGTCAATCACTAACAACAGAGTGAGCAGTGGGAGCAGTGGCAGCAGGCCCCATATGGAGGAAACTCTGCCTTTCTGTACTCCACACCATTGAAATTAATTGATATTTTACAGCAGTATTTGTTGTGTTCATTTAGTACTGTTCTTAAGATATTGTTCATGCCATTTTTTCCATTAGATACCGTTATGCTTAGTCAAGGTTTTTTATTTGCAATGGGGGGGGGGCAATAGTGCACAGTGGGAACATTACACTTTCCCATGAGATTATATCACTAAAGGGATAGTTTACCATGCATATGTTATTTCCATGCCATGTATATATAATAGAAGACCTCAGTACATTATGACAAACATAATTTATTTTAGTCCCTATACATTGTTAAATGATTACAGTGTACATTGTATTGCTATAATCTGTTTTTACTTGGGTCTGATGGTAGAGGTGGGTCTGTTGCCCCCACCACCATCCCTCATGACCAACATGCTGGCCAGTTTGTCTCAGCATTCATGCCAATATTAGAGTCAAGGACTTTCATATTGAAAATCCATTTAATCTCAGCTGTGTCAAGCATTTTATACAATTTCCTCCTCTCTGAGGTTTGGATATAAATTGGCCAGCATGCAAATAGAAATTATGTTTGACATGATGTATTTAATGTGCTTGTAAAAAAAATAAAGAGAAAAGAAAAACTGGAAACACTACCCAGTGAGAGGAAAAATGAGTATAACCACAAGTACTTTTCAGCTTAGCTAAGTGCTAAGATTAACCAAGCCCATACATTCCAAAAGTTGAATAAATTAATTCCCAGGCTTATTTGTTACAATAATGTATCTTCTGAACTCCATTCAAGTGGATAAGTGGCACTTTGTAATCAGGGCTAAAACTTGTTTCAGAGGCAAGTTTTTTTTTTATTTTACTAAAAAATTTTTAAAAGTCGGGCACTGAAGTTGCTAGTAATGATCAGAACTGAATCACTATGTTCATATTCAGTCATTTTTGTTAAGTTGGCCCCAAACTGGATGAAATATAGAAACATAGGGCCCGATTCTCAAAAGGTTACGTCTGACATAACTTGACTTGCTTAAAAAAAAAAGAAATGGTACAAGTAGCAAGTTACACCAGCAGTTGCGACATACATTATTTTGTAAAGAGGCCTGCGACATGCCTCAGGCTGCTTGCACCAAAGTGGACTTGTATCACCAGTTACATCTTAAACCCCCTGCAACATGGTGCTAGTAGATTTATGGCAGCAGTTGCACCCTATTCTGGAAGGGCAGCAACAAAGTCCCCCAGGGCACTATTCTCCAACTACCCGCATGGGAAATCCATCAACGTAAGTTACACTAGCATATAGCTGGCATAACTGTACTTACACCCTCGGAGGTTGCCTGTATGTTCAGCCTGCCCATCCCCCAATGGTATGCCACCCCCGGCCAACACTGCCCAGATCCCAAAACACAAAAACCCTGTAGGGCTAATTCTACCCCCTCCAATGCACCAACCCAGTAACAGCATGGTAATGCCCTGTTGGGCTATCCATGCCCCCCAATACCAACAAACCCCACAGGGCTGCTGCATGCCCCCGACCCCCAGTACTTGTAAAATAGCCCTGCAGGGCTGCTGCATACCCTGACCCCAGTACTTGTACAATAGCACCACATGGCTACTACATGCCTCCTGACCCCCAGTACCATAGGGAAATCCCACACCACAAGCTGCGAACCCCCGATCCCCAGTATCCAAAATTGTGGCCTTCACCCACATACAGGTATCCCTTGTAGACTAGTGACACCCTCCCTCCCTCCCAGCAGCATCCGACCACTCCGCTCCCCTCCCCACCCGATTTTAGGCTAGTGACTGGCACAGCCCAGCTCTCACTACCAGCCAGATGCTGACTGAACACTGCGGGCGCATACTGTACATACTCATGCATATGTACAGTCGTGCTCCTGCAGTGTTCGATCAATCAACTTCTGATGGTGAGGTGGGTCTGTGCCAGTCACCCGACTGGGTGGGGGAGTGGGGGCGAGGTGGTCTGCCACAACTGAGAGGGGGGCCACTGAACACCAGGGATTCAGGATGTGCTATATATAGTATGAAGGTTGCAGAAGGCAGTGAACAGGGATCGGGGCATGGGAGGGACATGAATAGCCCTGTGGGGCATAGATCTGCATATTCTGGGGTCGGGGAATTGGGTGGGGATAGTAAAAGCCCTGCGGGGCATCACTCTGCATATTCTGGGGTCGGGGCATTGGGTGGGGACAGTGAAAGCACTGCGGGGCATAACAGTGTCTGACATGTTGTCAGGGCATGTTAGGGCCACTTGCGCCCTTCTGGCCCGGGGCTGTGGCTTGCAACCATCCCTTCATATACGCCCTTTGTTTGGCATACCTATGGGATTGTCACAACTCGTAGGACTTAGCCAAGGGGACCCTGCCCCTTCCAGAATCAGGTGCAGTTCCTTTGGTGTAACAGAGAATGGTGCAAGTCACCTTTTGCGGTGACTTGCACCATCCTTGTAGAATCGGGCCCCTACAGAATTTGATGGCAGATAAGGAACACTTGGCACACCCATTTTGCCCTTTTCCCTACCTATTGGATAAGATGCAGATCCTAGTTAACCAACAGCTTACTTACTCCTACCCCCCAACTATAATTGCCTTATGTCTCTCTCATGCATTCCTGAATTCCCCCACTGTTTTTGACCCCACAACCTTCTCAGGAAGGCCATTCCATGCATCTACATGAAAAAATACTTCCTCACATTGCCCTTGAGCCATCCTCCCTCTATCTTCAAATTGTGCCCCCTTGTTCTTGCACATCTCTTTTTCTGAAAGATGCTATCCTATTGGACTTTGTTGATTCCCTTGAGGTACTTGAAAGTTTCTATCATGTCCCACTTCTCCCTCCTTTCCTCGCGGGTATACATATTAAGCTTCTTTAGTCTCTCTTCATACTGTTTCTGGTGCAGGCCCTGCACCATTATTAGTTTCCCTCCTCTGGACTGCCTCCATCCTATCTATGTCCTTGTGGAGATGGGTCTCCAGAACTGCATGCAGTACTCCAGATGGGGTCTCACCAACTGTCTGTACAAAGGGATGACAAATTCCTGTTTTCTACTGGTGATACCTCTCCCTATGCATCCCAGTATCCCCCGAGCCCTCCTTATTGCCTTCTCACAGCCTGCCTACATTTAAGTCATCTGCTATGACTACCCCCAATGTCCCTTTCCATTTTTGTTGTTGTTAGTACCCCCCCACTGTGTACTCTTCCCCCTTGGTTTTGTTTCCCAGGTGCATTACTTTGCACTTCCTCTCATTGAATCTAAGCTGCCAAACTTTTGATCATTCTTCCAACCTTGCCAAGTCCCTTCTCATCCTTTCCATCCCCCTTTGTGTATCAACCCTGTTGTAGATCTTTGTGTCATCTGCAAAGAGACGTAATTTTCCTTCCAGTCCCTCTGCAATGTCACTTATAAAGACAATAAAGAGGACCGGCCCCAGTACTGAACCCTGCGGTACTCTGCTGGTAACACCCCTTTCTTCAGAGTGGACTCCGTTTACTATTACCCTCTGCATCCTGTTGCCCAGCCAATTTTTTACCCAGGCTACCACCCTGGGATCCACTCCCAGTCTGGCTAACTTGTTTATTAATCTTTTGTGTGGGACTGTGTCAAATGCCTTGCTAAAATCTAGGTAGGACATGTCCACAGCCGCTCCCTGGTCTATTACTTTGCTCACCCAGTCAAAGAAATCTATTACATTCATCTGACATGAACTTCCCACTGTGAAGCCATGCTGCCTTGGATTCTGTACCCGCTGGCCTCTAGGTACTCAACAATTCTTTCTTTCAGAAGTGATTCCATCATTTTCTTTGCCACTGAGGTCAAATTAACATGTCTGTAGTTTCCTGCCTCTGTCTTGCTCCTACTTTTGTGAAAGGGAATCACATCCCCCTTCCTCCAGTCCTCAGGTACCACACCATCTTCCCAAACTTTGTTAAAAAGGGTAGTCAGTCGTGTCACTAGTTCTCTCCCTTAGTTATTTTAGAATCCTTGGGTGAATGCCATCACGCCCCACTGCTTTGTCCACCTTGAGTTTTAGGAGTTCTTTCAGGACCCTTTCTTTGGTTAATGGACTGGTATCAACCCCCCTATCCAGAGTGCTTCTATTATTTGGTTTAGGTATCTCCCCCTCCTCTTCTGTTGTGAACACTGAACAAAAGAATTCATTCAGTATCTCTGATTTTCACTGTCACCCTTTGCCCACCCCCTCCCATTTTGTTAAGCCTCACTCTCCCTCCCTTGGTCTTTCTTCTCTCCCTAATGTACCTATAAAAGGTTTTATCCATCTTCTTAACTGAGTTGGATATTTTTTCTTTGGTTTGGGCCTTTGCTATTCTGACTGCCTTCCCGGTTTTCTTCTGCTTTTATTGATACAGTTCTCTGTCCTGCTCCTTACGTGATTCCTTGTACTTCCTGAATGCTATATTTTTCTCCCTAACCTTCCCTGCCACATCTTTTGAGAACCATAGTGTTTTTTCCTTCATTTTGTTTTGTTTATTTGCTTCACATAAAGGCCTGTTACTTCTGTGATGGCAGTTTTGATTTTTCCCATTGTTACTCAACTCCTCCTTCCTGCCCTTTTGCTAGTGCATTCCTTAGGCACGCTCCCATTCTGCCAAAGTCAGCCCTCTGAAAGTTCACTATCCTTGCTTTTGCATGGCTTGACTCTATGGCTGTGTTTATCATGAACCACACTGTCTGGTGGTCACTTGTTCCCAGATGGCTACCCACTTCTAAATCCAAGATCCTCTCACCATCCCTGTTTGAGAGTACCAGGTCTAAGACTGCTCTTTCCCGAGTGGGTTCCAGCACTAGTTGCCTGAGGCATGCCCCCTATAGGGCATCGAGTATGACTCTGCTCTTGGATGTGGCTGCAGCAAATGTGCTCCAGTTAACATCTGGCATATTAAGGTCCCCCATCAACAATATCTCAAAATATGTTTTACAGGACATTGACAGAATATGTACATTAAGCAGGTTCCTGTCCTCTTGAAATACCATGTCCACACAAAAACACTTTTGACAAATAAAGGTTTGGTTTTTAACCTGGCATACTAAATTGGATTTTTATAAAAGTATCTAATTCCTCTAACCCCCCACCCATTTTTTCCTTCTCCTTGGTGTCTTCAGACACCACCCTCATTGCCTTATATGGGTCAATACGATTGTTTTGTTCATTCAAAGTGATCAACCCCCTCCAAAAAAATCATAACTGTGTTCATACTCAATGCATCAAAATCCTAAATGTAAATAAAATTCCATAACTAATTTCATTAGCTCTCTAAAGATAAGTCAGTCACCATAGCAACACCTAGTGCTACCAATGCTTTTTTCGATGTGTGCTAAAACAACAACCTCCACACTATTAACCCACTAACTCTGGGTTCAGGCTTAACAGATACTGCATGTAAGACATTCATGAGAGTCTAAGGAAATTTAAAGTAAATTCATATCGGTGACCTTGAAATCAGGCCATCACAGATTCTCAGTGGAACATTAACATCCATACTACAGTACATCAATGCCACATTATGAATAATGCTTGTTCATAGTAGCATTTAACTCAGATGACCTCACTTGGCTGGATGAGCACCCTTCAGAAATCATGTGGCATCAGTGGTGTTACACAAAATTATTTGAAAACATATATATAAAGGCTCTGTTTGTTTACACGGTTTACTGTTTTTGAAAGTTTGTCGTATATTATAGTGGTGTGATAGCACTACTATACAGTAGTTAGGGTTGAGTGGAGTGTTCGGTGTTAAACCTCTAATTTGTCACCTTAATAGCTTTGGCACCGTTTGACGAAATCAGCTAAAAGTTTGCATGTGTTGCCTAGAGGCAAGATAAAAAACTTTGGAAGGTTTTATGATGACAACTTGTGTGGTTTCTGAGATCTGCATATGACATTTTTCTGTAGATGTCTAATTTTTTTTCCTATCCTTAACATGGGATTTTTTTGCTCTCACCTATAGCCTACACGGAATGGAAGGTTTTCCCCAAACACACAGAGCGCAGGTGTGATGTCCTAAGGTAGTGCCTTTGAAGGGTTTGGTGTAAAAATATTAAATGAGTTCAGAGTTATAAGGCTTTAAAGTTTTGTGTTTTCTTGTTCTGAGCATGTTCAGTAGGGTTTTTGGGCTAACGTTCTGGTAAAACACCAAATATTCTGTATTACAGGACTGTTTTTTGTTTCTCACCACTTGCTTGGCACAGCACAAAACATTTTTTGTGCCATAGAGCCTCTATCTTAATGCTTTTCTCCTTGAACTAACAAGCATGAAAACACATAAAAATGCTGCAATTTTAAGAAATAAACACCAGAACCTAGCTAAGTGGGCCCCATTCAGCTGGATTCTGATTCTTGTTTTTTACAGTAATAGCCAGAAATACCATTCCTGGGCACCCAAAAGTTCAGGTGCCCAGCTTAGGGAGATGAGCTGTTGACCCTGTTCCCTGTGAGAACAGCAGGACTTTCATGATTTCTGCAACTGCAGCTGGAACTCATGCTGTGGGCTGCAGTGAGAGCAGTGAGCTGCCATTTCCCTGGTGTCTAGTGGCACCCCACACTCTCTGATCACCACCAACGTAATGATTTTTATCTTCCCCTGGAGTATAGTGGCACCCCCACCCTCCAATCACCATCCCCTTAATGATTTTATCTTTCCCTGGTGTCTAATGGCACTCCCCAACCTCCAATCTCCATCCCCATAATGATTTCATCTTTCCCTGGTGTCTAGAGGCACCCCCCACCCTCTGATCAACATATCCATAATGATTTTATCATTCCCTGGTGTCTAGCGGCAGCCTCTACCCTCTGATCACTGTCCTCATAATGATTTCATCTTTCCCTAGTGTCTACTGGCACTCCCACCCTCTGGTCACCATCTCTGTAGTGATTTTATTTTTTTCTGGTGTCTAGTGGGGATCCATGATGGGTCGTTGACAAAATATTTGTCGAATGACTCAACAGTGAAACAGCAGGTTCACTGCATTTTGCGTCGTGCCAGTTTGCAAGCAACAAGTGTTTTTCTTGAGGCTTGCCCCCAAATGTCCCATGCAGGGCTTGCTGCATCCTTCTCAATCCCCCCCAATTAGGATTCTAAACTCTGAGTCGGAGCTGAGTTGTGGAGGGGTGCAGGATCCCCTACAGACAGAGCTGGGTGCCAGTGGGTTCCCTACAGTGATGTGGTGCTTTTGTCACTGTGGGGGACTCCGCTGTCGACATGTTGACATTGGAGATGTATAGGTGTAGTGACACCCTCAACCCTCCAATCACCATCCCTGTCAAAAAAAAAAATCCCTCAATGTTTTGTTTCTAACTTGCAAACAAGAAAATGGTCCCTCATCAATCTGACCCCCAACCCCACCTCATACTCAGCATCCGTCACCCCACATCCCCCAGTACACCCCCACACACATTTCACTCACCTGAACAGGTCACAGGTGAAGATCCACTCTCTGATCGAAGACATGTCTTGCTGCTGGAACTTCAAAAGGCAACAAACATGGCTCAGGAGGAAGCTGAAGCCTTGCTGAATGAGTAAATGACTCAACAGTAGGCGCACAAACCGTGGGCTCTATGGCTGCAGGAAATTCCACCACATGATCTGTGTATGAAACAGTTTATTACCAAATGTAGTAAAATTAGATAGCACCCCCTTCCCCGTAAACAAGCGTCAACATTTCACGCTGCCCTGGCACTTTATCAAGATGTCAGCAGCATCTGACATTCTTACATTTATAGTTCCCCCATATACATAATGCCAACTATTTAAAGTGACATGCATGCAAAAACTTCATGCAAGGATACACATAAAATAGTAATAAATACAGACAAAAAACAAAACACTATTAAACATCACATTAGGACAACATGATAATTAAAAAACAGGTAAAAACATATCATTGTCTGCTAACTACTCAACTATACACATATGTTAACTCCTACATGTGTCGTGAGCTCAAAGTAATTATAAAATCATAAGGAACTAATATGATAAAGACAATACATATGCTTATTCACTACTTCACTACTATAGTCATCATCTGCATCGCCAACAATATTAGAATTAAATCAAATGTTTTATTAAACAATGTTCTATATAATGTTGTACCACAGACAAAATAGGTTTTTATTAAAAGACATAAGGCACAGTGGCCCAGATATTCAAAAGAGTTGAGCCATGCGCAATAGGGTTGCACCTGCGCAAGTCGGAAAATGCGCCATTCTGCGATATTCAGCAGGTGGCAGTTGCGCCCCCTAAATCACGCTGAGCAACAGTGCAATGATAATGAATGCATGCGCAACTGAAGGGGGAGGAACCATGCATAAAAGGTGCAGTGCGATATTTAACAACATGTGCCATGTGCAATAGGGGAGCAAGCAGAAGTTGCGCCTTAGCAGAAATGAGCCAAAATAAAAGGGAGCAAGGGAGAGGCACAAGAACGCTACAGGGAAGCCACATGAGAGCCAAATACAGCAGGAAACACTGGGCAGCAGGGACACACAGGGCCAGGCAGGAAAGGGCACCTGGAAGCAACAGGCACAGGAGAAGGTGTGGGGAGCCACAGTGCAGAAGGGTGAAGTACACCACACAGCAGTGAGGCCAGCACAGGCAGGTGTTCCCGGTGCAGGGGAAGTATCAGCCAGGACAGCGGGGGAATACAGAAACAGCTGCCGGGGGGGTGAACACAAGCCAGGGACATGGCCAGTGCCACCATCCAGATGGAGGCCATAATAAGGGGGGTGAGAAGGTGGGCAGCAGGGGGGCATGGCCATGGAAGGGCCAGTTGGCGGTATGCCCCCAACAGGCAGTCCCGAGCCTGTACCAGCTTTGAGCTGTACAGTGATACCAAGATTGTGGGCCGGTACCACCTGAATCAGACAATTCTGAGGCAGATCTGTGAGCTGTGCAGTGATGTGATACAGGCACCCACACGATGGAGCCATGCCCTGTCAGTGGAGATGAAAGTGACAGCTTGCATGTGCTTGCTCACCACGGGTACCTTCCAGAGACCAACTGGGGACACCACAGGCATAACCCAGTTCGCCACATCATGCCATCTCACCCAATTCCTCAGCGCACTGCAGCCACATGCTGTGGAGTACATCCATTTCCCCAGCACACCGGGCAGAGCACACAGAAAACATACAGGAGTTCCACAGGGTATCACGTATGCCTGGCATGCTAAGGGCAATAGACTGCACCCATGTGGCCATCCGCACACCACCTGGCCCGAGGGGCTGCATATATAAATCGCAAGGGCTATGCCAGCATCAACTGCCAGGTGGTGTGCGATGCTGGGGGCGCATAATCAATGTCTGTGCCACGCACCCTGGGGGAGCACATGATGCCTTCAACTGGCACCAGTCAGAACTGTGCCACAGATTCGAGAGTGGGGATATTCCCACTGGCCACCTAGTGGGTGAGTATGCAAGCCACATGGACAATCATAGGGCCTGGGGGGGCATGGTCAGAGGTGACATGGGTAGTGGCCTACATGGCCTGGGGAAGGGCGATGCTGATCACCAAACTAACCTCCACCCTCTACACACAGGTGACAGTGGATAACCACTCCGTCCCTGGCTGCTCACACCCTACCGGTGGCCCGTGATCCCATCGCAGCAATGCTACAATGAGGCACATGCCACCACACGTAATGTCATCGAGTGGGTGTTCGGGATGCTGAAGGCACATTTTCATTGCCTGGACACCTCCAGTGGTGCCCTACAGTACAGCCCCTCAAAGACCTGCAGAGCTATTCTTGGCCTGTTGCATCCCTGCACAACATGGCCAACGAATGTGGGATAGCCGTACAGGTTGAACAGGGGGACAGCGATGGGAACGATGAGGACGCCGGTGACAATGGTGATAGGCAGCCCCCCCTTGGGCAACGGGACCCCCGACTGCTGTGGCTGGCACAGCTGCACCAGGACACCATCATGGAGGAGCACTTCAGCCAACCCAGGTAAGTCATGGGGCCATGTGCAACCACCAGTGGCTAAGGCACAACCCACAAACATGCATGGACACACACCAGGGGTGCATTCCGTCAAGGGAAGTGGCCGGGCATGGAACCACACACACAACCAGGGATGGGAGAGGTCTAACATGCCACATGGATGGACACACACACACACAAAATGCACCAGACATGCACACAGGGTAGGAGGCACACCGACCCAGAACACCCCCCATAGCCACACACATGTCCACAGACCACCACGCCCTGCCTGTCGCGTACGTGTGTCAGATGCTGAACACCATTACACACTGGTGTACAGCGCCAATGCAGGCATCATCATGCACATGCAACTGCAGGCGGCAGCCAGGAGGGTGTGCATATGGAGTGTGTGTCGCGTGCAGGACCGGGTACCCACCGATGCAATGCCCGCTGAATGACACAATACACACAGGGCAGCACCAGCCAGTAGCCGCATTGGGAGACAGGTCAGTCACATGCCACAGTGCCCCGGCCACCACAGATGCATGGGTGGCCCTGCCGAGACCCGCCAGCACTGACAGACTGACCACTGGCCTCATGGGGTGGCACCGATGGTCCCCAAGGGGTTCCACTGCGTGAACGCGACTGTGCTCATGCAGGGGCCTGCAGCACACCAAACATGCCTGCACCAGGCGTGCTCGGGATGCCCACAGCTGAACCGGTGTCAACATGGAGGGTGTCGCACGACACCGGGGCGGAGAGGTGGACAGTGCACTGCGTGGTGTCTGCGATGCATGGGCACATTACTGTGTGCCCATGTAGCCATGACAGCAGTGAATGCCTGTGTCTGCCTGTCAATGGCAGCGGTCACATCCTCCCGCAACTGGTCCATCCCTGCCAGGATCAGAGCGGTGTCTCTGCTGCGACGCTCCTCTGCCCGCTCCAGAGCTGCACACAGTGCATCCACTGATGTCACAAGCCGCATCTGCTGGTTGACTGATGCTTGCAGTAAGCGGGTGTGCTTGTCCAAGAGGTCATCTGCCTCCTCGGCATCCTGTCCCTCAGGGTGTGTGCGGCCCTGATGCCCAGCACCCCTTGAGGGTGGGCACTGCATACCAGGACCAGGTCTGGGCATGTCCACAGGCGGTGCACTGACGCCGCCCCCTGACCCTGTACTCCAAGCCCATTGGCTGACTGCTGATGCTGCCCCTCTGGCTGCCACCCACCAGGGCTCACTGGTGCCACTGCAGTGGCCGCAACAGTCCCACTGTCCTGTACACACACCAGTGCTGCCCCACTGGTGCTGACAGGCACAGGCTGGGACTGTGATGACACGCAGGCCTCCACAGCGGCACCACCCACAGCCATGGCTGCGATGTTAGCTGCTGTGTGCCCATCCCATGGCACACACGTGTCACTGCCCCTGCTGTTAGAGACATCATCATCGGTGACGGACCCGGCACCAGCCCGAGTCACAGCATGCTGGCATCCGTGGATGCTGGCATGCAGGGACACGGGCAGGGCCTCCTCTGCACCTGTTCCAACAACATCAGTCTGGACAGCCAGGCGGGCCCACTGTCGCACTGAGCCATGTATACCTGTGGAGGTGGATGGGCCCTCCTCCATCTCCAGCTGACTGTCCTCAGTGGACAGGCCCACCACCGCTGACCCATGCAGATGCTCAGGATCTGTAAGGGAAAACAAAGTCGCGTTACTGCATGTGACCTACCCTGCCCCCAATAGACAGACCATGACCTACCATGCAGTGATGGGCTACCACCCGTCTGGAAGCTACCACCCGGAACACCCTCAATGGCACAACGCTGCATGCTTCCAGCAACCCTCTCCTCCTGTGGGGTCAGGTGTACCACCTCCGGCTGTCCCCCACCTGTCACAGCTCGTGCTGCCCTGATGGCAGCCACCTTCTCCTTTATCCTCTTCCTCCTGTCTGTGCCCATCTTCTTCTTGCACTCTTGCACGGAGCACTGGTGGCTGCCATGCAGGTTTATTGCATGCACCACCTCCTCCCATGCAGCAGCATGGGCCTGTGGTGTTCCCTGCCATCCACTGAGAAGTGGCTCCTGATCCAGGTAGGCCTCAAACAGTGCATCGGTCTCGGCCTTGACAAAATTAGGCCTTCTCCTCCTCCCACCACTGTGTTCCTCCTCTCCCACAACTCGCTCGCTCATTATTTAGCCTGTGAGAATTAAAGTTGTTACCTGTGACTGTGCAGTCCCGTGCATGTCCCAGAATCCACAGTCCACACTCCCAAACAGCATGCAACTCACCAATAGACTGTAGTAACAGACTATGGCCAGTGCAGCCCAATGTCGCACTTTTATAGCGCAACCCATGCAAATGAGGCGAGGCGCAACTTTAAGTGGATGCAAATTGCAGTGCTGCGCCATTGAATGGCTGATTAGCTGATCTGCATATGATGACTGAATATTACGCTGTTGCGATTTGCGCAGTTGTGTTGAACATGCTGAGCCAAGGGTGCAGTTCTGTGACATGCGCAGTACACACCTCACTGCGCATGCCCGGGTTGCTGACGCAGGCGTCTGCCATGCTGCTGATGTGCTGTGCACAGGAAGCAATGCAGGGCATGGCCACCATTGTGCCAGTGGCGCTACAGCGATGTTCACCTATATGGCGCTGTGGCACTGGGCCATCATAGGCACACTGGGGCAACAGTGCAGTAGGCTGCTACTGGCGGTAGCACACAGGCATCCAATCATGCTACACGCATTGGGTTCCAATGGTGCATTGCCTGTCCGTGCGTCAGAGTCACTTGACCCTGTGCCCGACCTTTGCCCCCTAGGCGCCATGTGTCAGGCATGGGTGCACCACTATCGTGCTGTTTGGTGACAGCGCAATAGGGAATGGCAGTGCTGTACCACGTAGCATCTGCACGTGGTGGAGCCGCACTGCAGAGCGCCATTTTGAGCCGACTGAGCAAGTGGAATGGTGCGGAGGAGGGCTGCACAGTTGAACTGGCCAACCTAGTGGCCATTGTAGAGCCATTCTATGGCCCACTGTTTGGGGAGGCACCCCTGGACAGGTCCAGGAGCCAGGTGTGGGAGGAGGTGGCCAATGCACTGGAGGAGGCCACAGGAAGGGGGAAGACAGTGGAGCAGTGCCGCCACAGGTATGGCGACCTGCGGAGGAGGGAACTAGACCTGCTTGCCCGCCTGCGGTCACGTGCCAGGAGGGACAGTGCCGCGGCCAGGTAGAAGTTATGTCCACACACTTTTATCTTCCATATGGGTATCACGGTTGTATGGGTCTGGAACATGGGGAGGGACTGTTCGAGTGTTGGCTGTGGTGGTGTTATCAGGGGTGTGGGGTGGGTGGGTCTGGCTGGGTGGAGTGCACACACACATGGGGGCAGGGGACTTTGCTACAGGATTGTACTGATGTTCCTCTCTCTATGTTTGCCCCACAGGGCTGGAGGAGAGGCATCTGGCCAGGGAGATGCGGTGCCAGAAGGATGACAGGGCCACTAGGAGGGGCAACGGTCAACAGCACCTGAGGGACCGGCCTGATGATGGTGAGTGCCATACCTCCGTGATTACTATTGCATGCTGTGTAACAGGGTGGGCAGAGGGGCATGGCCACCATCCATTGACACCACTGCCATGCAAGTCAACTTGTTACAGTCAGCACTGTCCAGTAGCACTGCATGTCTGGGAGTGCATCGAAGGTGGTCCATGCGTGCACCGGGTACATGGCTGTGCCACTGCCTTCACACCACATAGCCATGTCACTAAATGGCCACGGTGGTGCTGTGCATGACTTGGCCAGTAGGTGTGTGCAGTGGTCCACATGGCTGTATGCACCTGGGTGGGCAGGTCTTGTGGACGTGATCACTGTGGTTGGTCACACACCATCACAGAGGCATGTCCCATGGCCATATGCCATGCACAGTGGGTGGGCTGTATGGGGCTGTGCATTCACACCTATTGACTGTGCTTCCTTGTCCTAGGTGTCCGTCAGCTTCAGGAGATTAGGGAGGCATTGCAGGAGATCCTCAATGTGGCCAGGGCTTCTTTGGAGATCCTGCAACGGATTGACCAGCATGGGGTCGGAGAAGGCACCGGAGGCAGAGCAGCCAGATGGGGCTCCGTTGATCATCCCTCTGCCCTGATATCCCCTACCCCGGGACCCACCTCACACCCCTCCTTTCCTGTCCCATTTGTTCACCCCTGCCCTTACCCACCCCACCTTGATTGTGGCCTCCCCAACATTGTATATAGTTTTGTAAATAGTTCCTTTTGATATGTTTTTCAATACAAATATTTTGATATGAATACTGTGGTGGTCTCTGATTTGCAGCGGGCTATAGGTGCTCAGCTGCAGTGGTGTGCATGGCATCAGGGTGGTGCAGTCATGGGTATGTGTGTGTGTCTGTGGGAAGGTGACTATGGTGTGGGGGTAGCTATCAGTCAGTGTCTGTGGTGTGTGTGTGTTGTGCCCTCTGCACTGGATGACTGTGTGCAGTGGTCCATGGTGCATGCTCTGTGTCCATGGCACCCTGTCAGCCCATCCATGGTCTGTGCAGCTGTCACCCGTGCATGTCTGTGACCTGCATGGTCTGCTGGCATGTCAGTGGTGGCTGTCCATGCAGGGCAGCCACTGTACCCGTCACAATGCTGGGTTGTCTCCTGTCACTGGTGTGGTGCATGTCTGCCTCGGGTGACACTGTGGCCTCCACAGTTGTTGTCCCACCTCCATGCTGTGGCTTGTGTGTGTTGCAGGGGATGTGCACCACTGTCTGTGACTTGTGCTCCAGGCAAATGATGGTGGCATACAGGTCCACAGTGCCTGCGCAGGGTGGCTGGCACTCCTATGCCATGGAGGACTGCAGGCTGTGTATACATGGTTTCCATGGGCCCACGCTGGGGGCTTGGTTGCCCCGCTACTGCGTCCCTGTGTTGTTGTGCCCTTGGATATGGGTGGGTGTTTGTCCATGCACTGTGTGGCATCCGGTGTAGTGCATGCTTCCACGCACCACTGTGGGTGTCTGCGCTGGCTGTTGTGGCCAGTGCTGGGTCGGGGTGTGTTCTTGGGAGGGTGTGCAGGGTGCTGTACTACTGGTGGTGGTGTCCAGGGCATGCCCTGTCCCATATGGGGTACCTCGTGTGCCGACGCATGCTCGGTCTCTCAGCTGTACCTTGGGGGGGCTGTGCATGGTGGCACTGTGTATGCCATCGTTGCATTGCTGTGTGCTGTCACCCGCTGATGGGTGCTCATGGTAGGGCTGCCTTGCATGGTTCTGTGCTGCACAGGGTTGCATTGTCACAGTGGGGGTGGTGGCATGCATGGGGTTTCCTGCAGTGGTGGATGCTGCTCCTGGGCAGAGTGTCTGGGGGTCACGGTGCAGGGTGTGCTTTGCATTGGGGGGATGGCATGGCACAGGGTGGTCAGCCCTCCTTGTGTGCCAGTCACAGCTTGCCAGGAGGTGTGATGGGGCACCATGGCCCGGCTGTGGGTTGGTTGCTTGTCTCCATGGGTCAGTGATTATTCCAGCCCTCCCCCAGTTGTGCAGTGCATGGGGTGTGGGGGGATGATGTCTGTTCTGCTGTGTGTTCCTCTGCCCATCAGTGGCATGGGTGGTGGGCCCCTACCTCCCTGGTTGTGCAGTTGCATTGCTGCCCTGCTGCTGGGGGGCATCCCTGGTTGTGCTATGACACCACTGGACTGCTCAGCTGAACATCCCTTGTTGTGCTATGGCACATCAGATCTGCTCAGCTTCCCTTCCCTAGTTGCGCTATGGCACAGGTGGTGCGATATTCAGTCGTCGGCTGTAGGCGCAGGTTGGCCGGCTCAGTTTTTGAATATCGCGCCTCTTGCACATGGGCACAATGGACTTGCGCTTGCTCCTGCTATTGCGCACTTTTTGGGCACAGTTTGAATATCTGGGCCCGTGTGTCAAATCATTATAATCTTATGCCTAACCAATAAATTAATCATTTTTTCTTTACTGGCCATTTGGCCTCCGTCTGTTTAGCTAAAGCAAAAAAAGAAAAAATGGCTTAACTCACACACAGCGATGTCAAAAACGGATGTCCTTATATACTGCAATACTTGCAGGATGAGGAGAAAAAAACGTTTTAATTAAATTGTTATTTTTAATGTAAAACCCAAATCTAATTTTGCCGCACTCAGTCTTGCTTTTAGCACTTACAAATACTATACTGAATTACACAACCAGCTAAAAGAAAACACAGGAAAAGCCCAACTCATATTCTAGCTATTTGGCTACCATCAAGTTAGATCACAGTCGGCAATGCCTTTTACACATAGCTAACTGCACAATAAGCACAAAAGCTGGTTGTTGAAAATCATAAAAGCAAGAAACAACTAACTCATACTCAAATAATAATAATGGCATATGTCCCTATATATTTAAATAATGCACAATACTATGTAGACCAAAAATAGTTTACACTCAAAAAATGCTGATGGCATATATCCTTGTATATTAAAGTGCTATACAATGCTATACAGAATACAGCAATTCTGATTATTTCAGCACTAACCTACTGCTCGCACTCAGTGGTACCATCAACACATAAAAACTGTACAATATTATGCAGCTAACAAAAAAACTTTTTAGTAAAGCTTGGGACCCAAAACAGAACCAAATATATATTAGTGGTCCCATGCTTTACAATGGTATCCTATGGTGTAGCAAAAAAGGCACTTTTAGTCATTTATAAAATGGTATACCATAGTTATCAATTTCTCTTTACTAGAGACAAGATATAATAGTCTCAAAACAATATGTACCAGATGATGTACTGTTAATAATCATTCATGGGACCCAAATGTTCACCTTCATTTTTTTTTTAAATGGTGAAAGCTGAAATGTCTCATTGAGTCCAGGATATGTCCCTGCTCGTAATCTGTATTGCCAGTAAGTCTCTCTGCAAGGCAATTTATTATTCAAGTCCCCTCCTTTTGGACCCAATCTAACCACTTCTAATCCTCTAAATTTAAAAACCTGTCCCTGTCGCTGCTGTATTATGTGATATGCTAAGGCATTCTCCATTTTTCCTAGCCTTATACATGACAGATGCTCCATAATGAAATTCTTAAATTTTCAACCTGTCATACCCACATAAAAACATTTGCAGGTACACACTGCCAGATAAATAATGCCCTCAGTTACACATGTGAAAGGTTGTTTGCCGATGATTTTAACATTACTGTTAGAAAACTGATAGTCGGGTCCTACCGGGAGGTGATTGCAAGCCACGCAATTACCGCAGTTATGAGTCCCAGCAGATAGTTGTATTTTTTGGTGGTATCTTCATTCATTTTGTTATGGACCAATAAATCAGATAGGTTACTGTCTCTTCTGTAAATGAATTTCGGTCCACATTCTGTAACCTTCTTGAGTTTAGGTTCAGTCTTCAGGACATGCCAGTTTTTTCCACCTCTCTCGCTTGCTGCTGGAACCACCAGCTGCAATATGAAAAACTAAGGTAAGTGTGGTTCTATGCATTTCAACGGGGTTTCAACTTTGAAGCATAATTTTGCCACTTTTGCATATTTTGAGCCCACATTTTTAACATGGCCTTTTTGGGACCCCACCTCATGAACAATGGCAATAGAATTACGCAAGTTCAGTCCAAAAGGCAATTTGTTTGGTCACATGGTGAAGTCACCTTTTGGATAGGATTTGAAAAATTTCACCACCTGTGTTCATGAGGTGGGGTAATAAGAAGGCTATGCTGAAAATTTGGGTTCAAAATCTGTAAAAATTGCAAAGTTATGTGCATACATTGAAATTGTACTATGCTTGTTTGTAACTTTGGTAATTGTAAATATTTTACCCTAAATTTTCAACATAGCCATTTTTTACACCACCTCATGATATGATAGCTGTCATTTTCAAATCCTGGCCTCAATTTTTTTTTCCACGCTTGTGATGCAGAATGATGTTTCAATGCCACAGAATGATGTTTTGTCAGGGATTTGAACATTTTCACTAATGAGTTCATGAGGTAGGATAATAAGGGTATGCTGACAATTTGGTATGCAAATATGGCAAAATGCCCAAACTATGAGTGAACATTGCAGTATTTCAGCTTTCACAAATATCTTCACTAATTTTCACTATTTTGACTCGAAACATTCAACATAGCAATTTTTCCACACAACCTCACAAATGTGACAGAAGTCATTTTTAAAATCCTGGATGAGATGTGTTTTCTCACTTCTGGTGTGAAATGACATATTGGCCAGCATACTATAAATAGTACATGTCATGTTTATAAGGCAAATCATTAAATGAGTATCTTGAAAATTTGGTGTCAAAATTGAAAAAAAAAAACAATATATAATTATTAATAAACTTTGTGTGTGGTGCCACTCTTGACCACAACAGGTATGCTTTGTGATCCCATGCTGGTGAGCTGAGTTCAGGGTTGAGCTCAGTGACCCAGCTGGATGGGGTAAGGGTGGGGGGATGGTGCAGTTATGCAACAACTCTCCCAGCCAGGGAATGATTGGTGCAGGGTTGTACGCACAGGCCTGGGTACCATATAGTGAAGACAACTGTCCACTTGGCATAGGGCCCTGCACCTCTCCCACCTTGGGTGGCAGAGGGCCTGTGCATTGGATGACAGATGCAGTCTTTACCCTGTGCATCTGTCGCTGTGGCCACATACAAGTGCAAGAACCACTTGGCCCTGCACTTCCACAGCCCCACAGACAGCCCCATGAATTCTTCACATCTGTCATTGCACCAAACTGCAGGGCCCACAATTTGCAGCCCCTACACTTCTGTAGGTGAACGGAGTCATCTCTTCATGCAGGGTATCTACATCTGCTTGGCAAAGGCACCTTTCGGGTGGGATTTGAAAATTGTCCTTGTTCATTTGTGGTCAAAATATGTAGTTATGTGCATCCATCGAAAACTTCTTCACTTGCTCCTAACTTTGGTAATTTATTACATTTTGAACCCAAATTTTCAACATAGCCATATTTTTATACTGCCTCATGAACATGATAGTTGTCATTTTTCAGATCCTGTCAAAGCTGTAATTTTGCACCTGTGGTGAGGAATTATGTGGTGGTTCGGTAACATGTTTTGGTGGGAATCTGAACATTTGCTGTAATAGGTACATGAAATGGAGCAATAAGAAGGGCATGCTGACAATTTGGTTGCTGTTGTCCTACAAATGGAAGTGCAGGACATGGAGAGCCCTGTGCTTCCACAGTAACATACATATACGCCTCTATGGAGGGATGGGAGCACAGGACCCAGAAGGCCTTTCACTCCCACAGGCAAATAAGGATACAATTACACTATCTCAAAAAGTATGGATAGATGGGAGTGCCCTGTGCTCCCATAGGCAAATAAGTATATGATTATACTTTCTTAAAAAGTAAGGAAATTCTTTGCAAAAAAACTGTGTTAATGCAACACTTAGTGTATAGATTAAACTGACAAAAGTAGAGAAATGCAATGTTAGGGTTTTAAATCCTAACACACCTGCCCCACCACTTAGGCAAATCGAGGTGAAGTATTCCTTGGGGTTGTCAACCCTAATGGTTGCCCCATTCTTTACACTCATGAAACATACACACCTGTCTCTGTCAAATCTCAGCTTTCTTGTTACTGCAGTGAGGTGAGCATTAGGGTTGATATTCCCAAGGAAGACTCCACCCCTCATTTGCCCTAGGGGCAGGGCAGTGTTGTTAGGGTTTGCAGCCCTAACATCACATTTTCCTACTTTTTTTTCTATATAGCATTTTGCTCCCCTGTTACCACCTCCAAATTACTTGGCAGTGGGGGAAGACATTGTTTCTTGTTTACTCCCTGCTATCCCAGGACCCCGAATCACAATAATGCATGTGCGTGGAGGAATGTATGTGCTCTGTGGACTCAGTAATGGTCACCTCCTCCTATCCCTGGCCTAGAGCCCGGGTTCCTATGGCTTGGCACTGCCACCTAGCCTCCACCAGGAGGCAGCCAAGAGCTGGAGAACCTACAAATCCCTCCCCAGAGATGAGAGCTGCCTTGCAGCTGCTTGATCCAGCTCTGCACTCTTCCCCCACAGCTGACCCTGATGGCCCAAGCTTGCTCCTGAACTCAGGTCACAGGCATGGTGTGAGGTGTGACACTCAAAACCTCAACCCTCAGCACCACTAAGCCAGCTACATTTCCCTACTTTTGTTGGTTTCATCTGAACCCTAACTGTTGCATGAATGCAGTTTTTTGAAAATAATATATATTATAGGGGTGTGGTAGCATCCCTATAGTTAGAGTTGAGTCAGCAGTTCAATGTTAAACTCAATTGTTTGCACCTTAATAACTTTGTCGTTTGATACAATAGTGCAAAAATTTGGTAAGCAGTGTCAGGCTGTTACAGTCTCATGATATGAAAAGTTTCGTAACGGCATGTTGTATAGTTTTTGAGATACAGAAGGTCAAAAAAGAGAAAAAAAAACATACTTTTTTTGATCCCTGTACTTACAATTGGGTATCTTTGCTCTCATCTACAGACTACATGGTATGGAATTACTTCATGAATTTTTCAGGGACAATGAGGCCTGTGCCAAGGGTGTGCCATTGGATGGTTTGGTGAAAAAAAATTATATAGTTTTTGAATTATAAAGATTTTTGGGGTAACATTGACGTTTGATTGAAAAAAAACAATGTGATTGATAATAAAAATGTTTGCAAGTAATTTACTGAAAAACAATGCGATAAAAAACATTTGCAAGTATTAAGAGGTCATAATTTACTGAAAAACAGTGGGATCAATAAACAAGCATTTGCCAATGCCGAATGTTTGCTTGCTGGTATTAGCATTGGAAATGCAGGAGTTAGACAGATGCAGAACAGGAATGGCAGTGAAGTATTGAACTTCACGCCAACCCCACCTCCATCCTGTAGAGATGGATAGGCATTGGGGTAAGTGTTTGGAACATCTCCCATGACGTTCATGTTATGTCACCTCACCCTATTCTGCAGACACCGGCACGTGTTGAGGTGTGCCATGGGGTGTTTGGCTTTACAGTCACCCCATTCCATAAGGACATATGCTGAAATGGGTGCAGCATAGGAGAATGGGGTGAACTCTGGGGCTGAAGAGTCCAAGGTATACCTCGATGTCTGTCACTGGCTGGAGGGTAAGGATGAGCAATACAGTCGGCAATCCAAAGGCACACCCCGATGCCTGTCAGTCCGTACAGAGTGGGACATTATGGTTAGAAACCCTAACACCCTGGGCGTTTGTTCGTATTTGCACTACAAATTTTCAACATGGCCTTTTTGTGACCCCACCTCAGAAAGCATTTGTGACCTCTTCTCATGAAGAGTGGCAGTGTGATTTTGACAATGTGTCCCGAATTTTGAATTCCAACAGAGACCGTGCCATTCTGCGCCACATGTATGAACACACAGATTGGGCAGGATGTGAAGAATGACAGCTCTACCATCCATAGGGAGGTGTGAAGAAATAGCAATGTTGAAACCTGTAGTGGGAATATTAAAATGCTCGCATCTCCTTGTCATTACTGAAACTTCAAGAATGCATGCATGTAACATAGTCATTTAAGGACTTTCATCACCAGATTTTCAACATAGGCATTTTAGGACCCTGCTCATGAACAGTGTCACTGTGATTTCCTTAATGTGTCCTGAAACTGATTTCCACAGTGACCACGCTTATTCGGGCGGAAGTGCAAAAACACATTTTTGTAGGATGTGAAAAATGACAGCTGTACTCTTCATAAGGAGGTGTGGAAAATGGCAATGTTGAAAAATATGGAGTGAAAATATTATCACATTTGTGAAAGTTACAAGTTGCATGGAAAACTGTGCAACGACGCTATAACACACTCATTTTATGGACTTTCATCACAAAATTTTCAGCATAGGCATTTTAGGACCTCTGCTCATGAACAGTGTCACTGTGATTTTCTTAATGTGTCCCGAACACTGATTTCCTACAGCAACTGCGCTATTCAGCTTGCCACCATGTTCACAAACAATATTACACTGGGCAAGGTACCGCTCTGCAATGATGGGTCACTCCCTCATTGCAGCAGAATGCCTGTCGTTGCAATGACGAGGCAGCCCCTGATTGCTGCGGTGAAAACATTACAACTTGGTACTACTTTTGGAAGCCAGTGTCATCAGCACACTGTGCCTCCATTGGTCCACCAGTGCCAAGGCCCCAAAAACAATGCCTCCGTTGGCTGCCACAGTGCCGCACCTCCACAACTCACTTCTCTCCTAAGCTGCCGCATAATGTTTCTTGCGCTTGTGTGCAAGCAAACATTAAAAAAATTCACAGGATTAAGAGGTCATAATTTACTGTTCCATGTGTAGAGAAAAACCTACCCATTTCCCACTATTTGCATTGTGTTCCCCTGGTGTCTCATGGCACCCCCCCCACCCTCTGACCAGCATCCCCATATTGTGTTGTAATTTCCACAGTCTCTGTCCAATATCACCATACTGAGTTTTTAATTTCCCTGGTGTCCTGTGGCACCCCCCCTCTGATCACATCCCCCATATTTTGTTCCATTTTCCCCGGTGTCTAATGGCACCCCTACTCTCCAATCATGTCCCTCCATATTATATTTGATTTTCCCTGGTGTCTAGTGGCACCCTCGCCCTCTGACCAGCATCCCCATATTGTGTTTTAATTTCCCAGTTGTCTAGTAGCCCCCCGACCAGCATTCCCAGATTCTGATTGCATTTCTCTGGTATCTAGTGGCACCCCACCATCCTTGGATCACCGTCCTTGTATTCTGTGTCTTTTCTTAGTGGCAACTCCTTCATCCATCCAATTGACATCCCCGTAACAGGTTGTACTTCACTGCTCATCTGTATTAATACACATTGCACATTCTGTGTATATTGATGTAACTGTTCGAACTGCAATACTGTACAACATGGGTCAAGCTCAATTGGAATGATGTTGCGTTGGCACACGTGTTGGCGGGAATTACAACATTTACTGTACTGGATGCATGAGATGGGGTAATAAGAAGACCATGCTGACAATTTGGTTTCTGTTGTCCTTCAAATGGAAGCACAGGGCCCAGAAGGCCCTGTGCTTCCACAGCAACATACATATATACATCTGTGGAAGGATAAGGGCCCTGCACTCCCATGCCAAATAAGGATATGATTACATTATCTTAAAACCGGGCCCTGTGCTCTCACAGGCAAATAAGAATACAATTACACTATTTCAAAAATTGTGGATAGATGGGAGCACAGTCCACAGGTAAATAAGTATACAATATACTATCTCAAAAGGTAAGGAAATGACAACCCCAAGGCACACCCCATGCCTGATTTATGAAGAGGCAAGAGAGGTGAAACCACAATGATGTTTCCAGTTGCAGTCTGCAGGGTGGGGGTGGGGTGCTAGGGTTTGAAACCCTAATGCAACAATTCCCTACTTTTATCGCTTTAACCCTAACTAGTGCATTAACAAGGTTTGTTACAAAGAATATATATTATATGGGCATGGTAGCGCCCCTATTGTTATAGTTGAGTTGGTAGTTCAATGTTAAACCCATTTTTTTGCACCTTAATAACTTTGCTATCATTTCATGAACTAGCACAAAAATTGGTATGTGCTGTCAGGCTGTCAGAATCTCAAGATGTAAAAATGTTCATGTTGGCATGTGCGGTTTTCAAGATATGAAGGATCAAAAAAGTGAAAACAAAAAAAAGTTTCCTATACTTAACATTGGGCATTTTGGCTCTCACCTACAGCTTATATGGTATGGAATTCCTTCATGAATTTTTAAGGGATAATGGGGTCTGTACCAATGGTGTGCCTTTTGGATGGTTTGGTGAAAAAAAGTATACAGTTTTTGAATTATAATGATTTTTGGGATAACATCGAAGTTCGATCGAATAAAAACAGTGCGATCAGTAACATAGAAACATAGACTTTGACAGCAGATAAGGATCGCTTGGCCCACCTAGTCTGCCCATTTCCCTACCTAGAGGATAAGCTGCGGATCCTATTTAACCAACAGCCTATTTCTTCCTACCCCCCACAAAAATTGCCTTATATCTGTCCCATGCATTCTTGAATTCTCCCACAGTTTTAGAACCCACAACCTCCTCAGGAAGGCTGTTCCATGCATCCATGAAAAAATACTTCCTCAGATTGCCCTGAGCCGTCCCCCCTCTATCTTCAAATTGTGTCCCCTTGTTCTTGCACATCTCTTTTTCTGAAAGATGCTGCCCTCTTCGACTTTGTTGATTCCACTGAGGTACTTCAACATTTCTATCATGTCCCCCCTCTCCCTCCTTTCCTCAAGGGTATACATATTAAGCTCCTTTAGTGTCTCCTCGTATGGCTTCTCTTGTAGACCCTGCACCATTTTAGTTGCCCTCCTCTGAACTGCCTCTGTCCTGTCTATGTCCTTGCAGAGATGGGGTCTCCGAACTGGACTCGAATATTCCAGATGGAGGTCTCACACCAACTGTCTGTACAGGGGATAACAACTTCCTGTTTTCTGCTGGTGATGCCTCTCCCTATACATCCCAGTATCCCCAGCCTCCCTACCACTTCTCACATTGTTTGCCAACCTAAGGCCATCTGATATGATTATCCCTAGGTCCCTTCCATTTTTGTTGTTGTTACTACCCCCACCCCCACCCCACTGTGTAATCTTCCCTGGTTTCTGTTTCCAGGTGCATTATTTTGCACTTTTGCATTGAATCTAAGCTTCCATACTTCTGACCAATCCTCCAACTTGCTAAGTCCCTTCTCATCTTTCCACGCCTCCTTGTATATCAACCCTGTTGCAGATCTTTGTGTCATCTGCAAAGAGGCATACTTTTCCTTCCAGTCCTCTGTATGTCACTTATAAAGACATTAAAAAGGACTGGACCCAGTACTGAACCCTGTGGTACCCCAGTAGTAACCCCTCTTTCTTCAGAGTGGACTCCATTTACAATTACTTTCTGTGTCCTGTTGTCCAGCCAATGTTTTACCCAGGCTACCACCCTGGGACCCACTCCTAGGCTGGTTCAATCAATCAATCAAACTTTATTTAACCAGGCTATATACCTTTGAGCAGGCTCATTTACAAGATGGTCCTGGAAGACATGGAGGACATTACCAATGCAATGGCGGTTATATAGATGATACATAAACACAATAGTGACATTAATAATACAATGGTGGTTATACAGATGATACATAAACACAATAGTGCATCTAGTAAATAAGAAGGTCAAGGCTTCTTTTCCGTTTATGGTTAATTTGACTATTAATCTTTTGTGTGGGACTGTGTCAAATGCCTTGCTAAAGTCTAGGTAGGCCATGTCCACAGCCCCTCCCTGGTCTACTACTTTGGCCACTCAGTCAAAGAAATCAATTAGATTTGTCTGACATGACCTTCCCACTGTGAACCCATGCTGCCTTGGGTCCTGTGCCCCACTGGCCTCTAGGTACTCAACAATTCTTTCTTTCAGAAGTGATTCCATCACTTTCCCTACCACAGAGGTCAAACTGACAGGTCTGTAGCTTTCTGCCTCTGTCTTCGTCCCACTTTTGTGAAGGGGAATCACATCTGCCTTCCTCCAGTCCTCAGGTACCACACCATCCTCCCATGATTTGTTAAAAAGAGCAGTCAGTGGTGTCACTAGTTCTCTGTTAAATGGGGTGAATTCCATCTGGCCCCATTGCTTTGTCCACCTTCAGTTTTAGGAGTTCTTTCCGAACCCTTTCTTCTGTGAAAGGACTGGGATCGACCCCCCTATCCAGAGTGCTTCTGTTAATTGGATTAGGCACCTCCCCCACCTCCTCCTTTGTGAATGCTGAACAGAAGTATTCATTCAGTATCCCTGCTTTTTCACTGTCCCTCTCTGCCCACCCACCGTCCATTCTATTCGGCCTCACTGTCCCTCCCTTTGTCTTTCTACGCTCCCTGATATGCCTATAAAAGGTTTTATCCCCCTTCTTAACTGAGTTGGCTATCTTTTCCTCAGTCTGGGCATTTGCTATTCTGACTACCCTCCCTGCTTCCTTCTGCCTTAACTGGTACAGTTCTCTGTCCTGCACCTTCTGTGTTTCCTTATACTTCCTAAATGCTATCTTTTTCTCCCTAACCTTCACCGCCACCTCTTTTGAGAACCATAGTGGCTTTTTCTTTCATTTTGATTTGTTTATTTGCTTTATACAAAGGCTTGTTGCCTCTGTGATGGCAGTTTTGATACTTCTCCATTGTTGCTCCACCCCTCCTTCTAGCCTGTTTGCTAGTGCTTTTCAAGGCGCCTCCCATCTTGCCAAAATCAGCCCTCCTGAAGTCCAGAACCCTCACTTTGTATGGCTTGACTCTGTAGCTGAGTTTATCATGAACCACACTGTTTGGTGGTCACTTGTTCCTAAATGGCTACCCACTTCTAGATCTGAGATCCTCTCACTGTCCCCATTTGAGAGTATGAGGTCTAAGATTGCTCACGCATGAGTAGGTTCCAAAACTAGCTGTCTGAGGGCATGCCACCTGAAGGGCATCAAGAATGGCCCTGCTTTTGGATGTGGCTGCAGCAAAGGTGGCTCCAGTTGACATCCGCATATAAGGTCCCCCATCAACAGTATCTCCCTTTCTCTGCCATCCTAAGTATGCCTTCTATCATATCCTTGTCCAATCCCTCCCTGACATGGGGTCTGTATACAACCCTCAGCGGATTGTGGTGTAATTTCAGTCTCTGGTGACCCACAGTGCCTCCCTCCTCCCTGTTCACTGTTTTGTTCAGTTGTTTTATCCCTTCCCTTCCCTTAACAGAGAGCTACTCACCCCTCTTCTCCCCTCCCTGTCTCTCCTGTAGGTTGTGTACCCTGGTATATAACATCCCAGTCATGGTTCTCTGTGTACCATGTTTTTGTGACTGCTACGATATCCAGGCATCCCTCTTCCATCAAGGCCACCAGTTCAGGAGCTTGTTGCCCAGACTACAGACATTGGTACTCATTACCTCCATTTCTTGATGGCCTTACCCTTTTTGCCCATCCCTGTCCTTATTGCATTTGTCACTTTCCTCCATTTCCACCCAAGCCGCCTCCCTACGCTGACATCTCTATGTTGGTGTTCACTCCCACTTAGTACCCTGATTTTTTTGGGGGGGGCGCTAGGATTTCCCTGCTCATCTCCAGTGCCTCCCCCTTGGCTAGTTTAAATGCTTGCCAATGAAGCATTTAAACCTATCACCTAGGATCCTGGTGCCCCTCCTGGACAGATGCAGACCATCATGCCAGTATAGGCCTGTGTCCCTCCAGGTGGACCCCCAGTCTCCAATGAAGCCAAATCCCTGAGCTCTGCACCAGTTTTTCAACCACTGATTGAATCGTATGGTGTGGAGCACCCTAGCCTCACCTGTGCCACAGACAGGCAGCACCTCCGAGAAGGTTACCGTGCATGCTCTTTTGTCTAAGGCACCTCCCCATCTCCACAAACACTTCTTGCACTGCTCTGATCCCTTTCTTAGCCAGGTAATTTGTCCCTAGGTGGACAATGACATCCAGCTCCCTCTCTTGTGCAGCTGCTCCTGTGATCCTGAGGATTCGCTCCCTGTCCCTCCAAGCCATGGTGCCAGGCAGGCACCTTACCTCCATCACCTCTTCCTCCCCCAGTTCTACCTTCTTAACCATGGAGTCCCCCACCAGGAGTTGTTTCCTTCCTGTGGGCTCCCATGCCACCCTCCTGTGGGTCTCCTTTGTGGAGGTTCCCCAGCATCCTCCTTGTCTCCAGTGTGGGTGCCTCCATAGAGGAACCACTTTTCCAGAATGGCATAGAAATTGTGGAGAGGCACAACTGGAGGGATGCGCCTGTTCCACCACCACTCACCCTCCCTGAGCCCACTGTGGTCCAACCACTCCTCTTTCTTGGCAACCTCTGAGGCAATGGCAGTGACCCTGGTGGTCTCTGGGTGGGAGAGGAGGTCCCACAAATCCTGGCCAACTCAGCCTGGAGATGAGCAACCTCCTCCCTCAGCCCAGAGAGGTGCCTGCAGATGGGACAACTCCGCATCCTCCAGAATGTCTCCCGGAAGACTGCTGTGCCACAGCCGCTGCACCACTCCCATCATGTCTTATTTCTGGACCCCTAATTGTTGTTTGTAATACTTACTCTTTCCTCTGTTTGTTTATTTCTTTTTTTTTCTTTTCTGTCCCTGCTTACACCTCTGTGCCCCTTTAGCTCCTGATCTTCCTGTTCCGAGACAAGAAGTTCATATATTTCTCAGTAGTCTCCTTACTTGCTCAGAGTCAGACCTCCAGCAGCTGAGGAGGGGGATGGAGAACTGCTCTTGTCCTTTTAGGATGGTGAGTCTTTGGTGGCTGTGTGATCACTCACTTCCTGCTCCCAAACAGGAAGTTCCTGTTTTCAGTTAAATCCTGTGCCAATAAAAGTAGAACTGCCTTTGGGTGGGGGGAGAGAAGAAGGGCAATATAGTCCAAGTAGAGAAGTTTAGTTATACCAACAGGTCCTTCCTCCTGGTGCTCTGCTTGTTCTCTGGCAGAAGCTATCTAGGGCAGTGTTTAAATCTGGTTTTAACCTGGCTCCTTCTAGCTAAGCCACTGCCCCTACTTTGCAAATCTTTCAACACTTAGTTAATTTCACAGATAATTCCCTTCAGCCACCTGTGACAAGCACCTAGATAACTACACAGATAACAGATAACAATTCACTTCAACTAACTCTGACAAACAGACTAACTTTTTTTTTATGTTACCCTAAATTGAAGGTCCCAGTACAAGAGTTCTAGTTCTTAGTCCAAGTAGAGAAGTTTAGTTATACCAGCAGGTCCTTCCTCCTGGTGCTATGCTTGTTCTTTGTTCGCAAGAGTGAACAGGTCATACTTTACTGTTCATATATATAGAAATACCAATTAGAAAAGGTAAAAAAACAGATTGCAAGTGGTTATTTCCATGATTTACTTGCCATGGGAAAAAAACAATCGAGATTGATACCATTTCTTTTTACTGTTTTAAAATTAGAAACAGTAAAAGTACAATCAAATAATGTATTTTATAAAAACAAACACCTGAACTAGCTAAAAGCGGCACCCGTTTAGTTAGAATTCTGTTGTTTTTTTTTTTAATGTTGCCTCAAATGCCTTTCTGGGCACCCAAAATGCTAGGGCCAGCTTAGCAAGGGTAGCCGCTTGACTTGCGTTCTCTGTATGAGAACAGTGGGACGTTCTTGACTTCTACAGTTGCAGCTGGAACTCGTGTTGCAGGCTGCAGTGAGAGCAGTGAGTCACCTTGTCTGGTGTCTAGTAGTGCCCCCTTTCCATCCCCAAAAAATATTTATAGAATAAGAGCTCGCCTCCACCATAGGCTCACCTCACTCCTGCGACCCTCTCACATTCTCTTTTAGCACACAACAGACTCCACATGAGTGTATCCATGCTCTACAACTGGCAACTCACGTACTAGCCACTCTGCATTGCCCACACATTTGTGTCTAACCATCCCCACAATGTACTACAGAAAGTGCCAGCAAATGCCTCTCTCTCTGGCATACTGCTTCTCCTGTAAACTCCCCAGACAGCCAGTCCCACAAAGATCAGCAGTGGCTCGGTTGTGTTAAGACAGGTGCAGACAGAGACAGGTTGGCTAAACCTCCAATTTGTCCAAAGGTTCACAGACTGTCACACACACATGCAATTAATGATCTGTCCAAACTGTAAAGCAATAGTTTTCAAGTATTTACTTGAACATATTTAGTGAACTAGTGAACAATTACATAAATACTTGAAAACTATTGCATTATAGTTTGAACAGTGCATTAAGTGTGTGTGAGTGACAGTCTGTGAACCTGTGGATGAATTGGAGGTTTAGACAACCTGGCACTGTCTATACCTCTCCTAACACAACTGAGCCACTTCTGATCTTTGTGGTACTAATTGTAACTGACATTAATAGCTGGTGATTGTTGCAGGCATAGTCACACCTGACCTGGGAGATTGCAAGGAGCCACTATGCGCTTTGAAGTCAGGACTGGTGAAATTGCCCCTTTTGTCAAAAAAGACAAGCTGTTCCAACAAAGGGAATACAGGAGGGGTCGAAAATCTTTTCCTTCAGTTCTTTAAGTTTATTTTCTTGTTGCCAAATGTCTGAGTTCATTTTCTTGTTGCCAAATGTCTGTCGCTAGTTGAGTAATAAGTTAGTGCATCTATTCTATCTAATCCTATGTACTTCTAGGAATAATGTAACCTACTGTTTTGCCATCTTATATGTTGTCTTTAATCCTGTACAATGTAAAGCTTGATTGTCTACCAGCTGTACCCCTTCCCCGGTCGCACCGGGAAACAAGCATCTTGTTGCTCAGTGTGCCTTTCCTGGTGAAACATTTCAAAATAAATAAATAAAATTTTCTGGGAAAGAAATGAATGACAACTCAAACACAGCAGTGGAAAAAGAAGGAAATTGCAGTTTCAGCTCTAGAGACTACCCTGTCATTACAAGCATGATGGGCAAAGCAAGAGAGAAGATATAGAGCTCACAACCTAGAACCTGCACAGAGGTTGAGTCCATTGATGATATTAAAACTGCTTTTTTCAAACCTGAAAAACTTTTAATTTAAGAACTCAATGAAAACCAATACTGGCATTATGCTAGAAACTTATCTTGTGAAATCCTAAGTCTTGAGGGGACTATGGGTAATGGAAGGCACTTCATGCAGCATTGAAAACATTAACAACAGAGATGTATGGCAAAAATTAGCTGAGGATTGTTCAATGGGCTTTACCAAGTTGGCAATTAAAGAAGAAACAGAGAAATTTGAGAAACTCACTAAAGAGATAAAGACTGCAAAAAAAAAGAAGCCAGCCAGTTTATAACTTCACCAGAGTACTCCACAATGATTTAATCTTATGAAGAAAAGTCAAACTTGTGAGAGATCAAACTGACTAGAAGAGCAGTAGGATTTCCTGTACTGTTAGGCTCCCTGGAGGGTCAGCCGGTGGGCTAGTGCTGATGGGCGCCGAGGCAGTGGGTGTCGGGGAATTTTAGATGTCGGTTGTCTTCGGAGCACTGGTGGGACCCTGTAGCTTGCTATAAATTTGTCCCTGTACCTAGGCTGGGAGGTCTGAAGTCCTGCTGAACTGTAGTATCAGAGGAGGATCAACTTGGATTGGCTTGGATCCTGGGTCACGGTTTGACTTTTATATTTCCTTATTTTGGGCCTCATTGTGTTGTGTGGGCAGAGTGAGTGCCCTATGACTGTTTAAACTTCAAAGTAAATCTGATATTCTTCAGAGAGATATGTGAGAGGTATCACCTGGAAGATTGTTTCATATAAAACTCCAGAGGATGTGGGAGCTCCTCATATTCAAATTATAAAGCTCCTGAGACTTTTAATGACTGCCTATATTTGATTATCACTTCCCTGCTGCCATAAACATCGAGTTATTTTACATTGTGGTATTTCTGGGGGTCTGTGATTAATCTGTGTTACTGTGGGTTAGGTGAAATTGTATGTTGTGTGTATTGGTGTATGTTGTATATTTAAGAGTGTGACTGTTAGCTTGTGAATGACTGTTGAGTGTTTGGTTGGTTTTGGCTGGTTTGTTTGTTGGTGATTGCAGCTGCTGTTTGTGATGTGCTGGGAGGGTATAAAGATGGTCAGGCATTATTCTCCCACCAGACTCAGGGACCTCCGCTCTTTTGACTGTCTCCCTCTATCACTGGAGACCTACAGGAATTGCTGGGCCTCAGGGATAGTTAGGAGAAGGAAGAAGTGGGGGAGAACTGGACATGGTGGGGAAATGGAGAGGAGTGGTTGGATAGAGGTAGTAGGGACAAGAAGATGCCCTGGGGCAAAATGGGAGCAGAATAGGGATCCTCCTTGTCTAGTTCCCATACCCAAGGGCTCTGCTGTATGCAGGCAGGTTGTGCAGTCTCCCTCAATGGTTCATCCTACTCAGGCGGTGTTGTGCAACACCAGGTTTATTAAAAACAAGGCTGCTATAATAGCAGATCTTGTTGGGACATCTGACCTGGTGTGCATCACTGAGACCTGGCTGGACAAGAATACTGACCCTATATTGGCCTCAGCTGTTCTGGATGGGTACTTGGTATACCGCTCGAGGGTGGATTGTAAGGGCCGGGGTGTAGCCATTTGTTTTGAAACTGAACTGGACCTTGTGGATGTGCCAGTGGGGTCCATGAGATCCTTTGAACGTATTGTGGGTGAGAGTGTGGGGTGTAGGATTCTGCTCATCTACCATCCACCCAGAGATGAGAGAGAATTCCTGCAGGAGACTGCAGACTTCATTGTCAACACAGTGTTGGGATTCCCCCAGACAGTTAATTCTGGGGGATTTCAATGCCTGGGTTGACAAGGAACTCTCACATTTTGGTCAAGATTTCCTCCAGCTAATGACTATGCTGGGCTTCACACAAGCTATTTCCTCCGCAACTCACATTGATGGTCATTCATTGGACCTAATGTTCTTCCTGGGTATGGAGATCTCTGATTTGGTGGTGGAACCAGTCAGTTGGTCTGACATTAATCCATAACGTTCAGTTTCGGGGCTCTCCCTAATGGGCCTGCCCCTACAGAGATGGTTCGGTACCACCCTTTAAGGGGGGGTGACTACAGAGGGCCTAATGGTGGTGCTGGACCTATTGGGCTTGTTGAGTGAATGAATGGATCCAGAGGATCTTGTGCTGACCTACAATAGGGCGGTAACAGGTGCTCTGGATTCTATTGCTCCTGCTCGTGTTCGACCACTCACCCTTTGTCCAAGGTCACCATGGTTTGATGGGGCCTTGAAGGAGTTGAGGAGAGTGGGTCAAAGGTTAGAGAGGGCTTGATGGAAGTCCAGCCTGGAGGTTGACAGGCTTAGATTTATGGATCATTATGCTGTCTATCAATCAACAATCACCCGTAAGAAGGCAGAATTCCTGTCCAGAGAGATTGCTGCTGTGCAAAATCAACCAGCTCAGCTCTTCCAGACTGTAGACAGATTGTGCAGTCCAACCTGTCTGCAGTCTATTGGAACATTGTCACAAGAAAGATGTGACGAGTTTGCTCAATTTTTCGCAGATAAGGTTGTTACCATCAGGTCCGGTATCCATCCAGCCCCATCTATGGGGTGCAGTGGAGGTCGGTGGGAGGTTCCGAGCACCCAGCTTGTCTGGTCTGTGTTTGGTCAACCAGACATCATGGACATTGTGAGGATCATTCAGACTCTGCAGCCAATCAGCTGTAGTTTGGACCTGGGCCCAATGTGTCTCCTTGTGGGATGCGTTGAGGAAATCGGTCCAGTCTTAGCTGAGATAGTCTGGCAATCATTGGAGAGGGGGATCTTTCCAGATCCCCTAAAGGAGGTAGTTGTATGACCGCTCCTGAAAAAAACTCCCTTGATCTGGATAATCTCGTCAAAGACAGTCCAGTCTCTAACCTGCCCTTTGTGGGTAAGGTTATTGAGAAGATGGTTGCACTGTAGCTGGATGACCATTTGCTCACCACAATGTCTATGATTCTCTGCAGTCTGGATTTAGGAAGAGGCATAGCACCGAGACAGCCCTTGTTCAGGTGCTTAATGCTTTTCTAATAGTGAGAGTTCGGAGGACTCATTCCATCTTGGTCCTCCTTGATCTCTCAGCAGCATTTGAAACTGTGGACCATGGTGTGCTATTGGAGCACCTGCAGTTCATCTGTGGACTGTCAGGTACCATCCTCAGGTGGTTTTGATCTTGCCATGAGGGTAGAACACAGAGAGTGATCTCAGGAATTTATTCCTCTGATCCTCTCTCCCTATCCTGTGGGATGCCACAGGGCTCCATTTAGGCAACCATGCTGAGTCTTCACTGCTATGCAGATGATACTCAGCTGTACATGTCCTTTGTACCCAAACAGGGAGATGTTCTCTCGGTGTTTTACAACTGCCTATCTAAGATCCAAGACTGGATGATTGCTAGTTGGCTGAGGCTGAACCTGGATAAAACTGAGGTGTTGGTGGTGGACCCTGATCATTGGAAGGTGGGTGTACTGGTAGGACAATCCTCTGATCTTTGGCTCGGGGGCATCCAGCTTTCCATCTCAGATTGGGTGCAGAACCTGGGTGTTATTTTTGATGATGATTTGACCCTTAAGACACAGGTGTCAGCCATTATTAAGACCTCTTTTTACCACCCGAGGAATATTGCCCAGTTGAAACACCTGGTTCCTTCTGATGATCTTCTTACACTGGTCCACACCTTCATGACCACTTGCCTTGACTACTGCAGTGCCCTGTACCTAGGGTTACCGGGGGTTGATATCTGTCACCTGCAGCTGGTGCAGAATGTGGCAGCCAGACTTTTGACTGTTATGTCTAGGACTAGTCATATAATGCCTGTGCTCCATGGACTGGTGGACTGCATTGGCTGCCAGCATGAAGGCATATCACTCAAGGTCAGTTTGCTGACCTTCAAAGCCCTACATGATCAGAGACCCCGTTACCTGCAAGATCTCCTTTCTCCCTATTGCCCCTCCTGAACACTCTGATCCACTGATGAGGGATTGCTAGAGATTCCCAGGGTGCAACTTCAGACATCTGGGGCCTGTTCCTTTGCATTTATGGCCCCAACCCTGTGGAATTCTCTACCTCATTGGATAAGAGACTGCCTGACCATCCAAAGTTTTAAACAGAACTCAAGACATACATTTTTAGCCTGGCATTTTCAGAAGAAGTTTAATGTTAGAGTGGACCATCATTTGTTTATGAATTAACTGTTAATTTTAAAATGTCTATAGTTTTAGTGTGTTAAATGTTGATGGATTATAATTTATGAACAGGTGCCTTGATCGCCGGAAAGGTGCCTTTTAACAAATAAAGATGGATGATGATGATGATGATTGTTTTCCTGGTCACCCAAGAGATGCTCAGGATCAAGATCACAAAGCATTAATAGAGGCAGACCTAAAGTGAAATTTACCTTACAAAATAATGCACAGAGAGATCAGAAGCGTCAACAAAATCTCGAATACTGACACCCAAACAGGTGATGGGTGTAATGATCCAGGGGAATGCACTTCAGGTGTGAATACAGGAAACACCAATAACAGAGCTCAGCAGGTTGTTTTAGCCACATAGAATGCAGCCACAAAGGGAAAAAGTGCAAGTGATGGAGGGGCAAATGAAGTGGCAGAAGAAAATTGAGGGAAGAAACTGAAGAACAAGCACTCCAAATAATCAGTATTTCTGATCACTGAGGATCCATCTTTACTTAAATGTGAATGTAATTTCATTCCAGCCCCAACTGCAAATGACTTCCAAATTCATATTGATTTATTTAAGTTATTTAGAAAAATAAAACTGAAATATTACTTTGGGGTACTGATGCCAGAGGCTGGTACCAGAGAATCAACAGACTGCAACCATGGGTGTGGATGTTGATGAAATGCATAGTGGAACCTTTGAGGAACTGGACTTGGATATATATTTATTGTGCAGGGTCCAGGAAGACATGATGAACTGTGTCATGGATATGGACCCTGTAAGTATGTCACAAAAAGAGTTATTAACAGGTGATGGGGAAAATAGGGATGATGTGACCTGCAAACCCTTTCAGAATTGTTTAATGAGAACTAAGATACTAATGTAACTCCTAATCAAGGGAATCAATATGAACATGATCAATTGCCGAAATACAGACAGGAGATGTTTAAAAGAAAATCAGACTTTTGCTCCATTGTAATCAATGGCATGATCTAAACATATGACAAGGTAGTCAGCAAACAGGTTTGTGAACTGATAGAGAATAACTCGCAAAATATCAGTTAGACATAATTTGAACCTGTCAGAAGGACAGCATAACAAGACTTTCTGAGGATTCAGAAATTATCAAACCTGCTGATAAAGGAGGGAATGTGATTGTGATGAATAGAGAGCATTATAGGGAAATTGCAATGAATTTGTTAAAGAACACCAGCAATTTCAAAAAATTATTGGTTAACCCTGTACCAACTTTTAAAAAATTATTACTATGTCTGTTAAATGAGGTTTTAAGGTCTGGACACATTTCTGAAAAAGAATTCCAGTTTTTATGGAAATATAACCCCATTGTCCCCACCTTTTATATCCTGCCCAAAGTACACAAGAATCTGAGGAATCCCCAAGGGAGGTCGATTGTATCGGGCATTGGATCCCTCACAGATAATCTATGCTTGTTTCTGGACTTTGTTCTAAAACCATCAGTCCAACTGCTGCCATCATATCTTAAAGATACAGGTGACATTCTGAGAAAACTTAAGAATATCAAATGGCAGCAAGGACATCAAGGGATGACTATAAATGTGGAAGCTCTTTACACATCTACAGTGGCGTGAAAAAGTATTTGCCCCCTTCCTGATTTTCTCTGTTATTGCATATTTGGCACACTGGATGTTTTCAGGTCTTTAGACAAAATGTTATATTAGATAAAGGGAACCTGAGTGAACAAATAACACTTGTTTTTTTTTTACTTATTTCATTTATTTAATGAAAAAGTTAACCAAAACCAACTGGCACTGTGTGAAAAGTAATTGCCCCTTACACTTGATAACTGGTTCATACCTTTAGCTGCAATGACTGTAACCAAACGCTTCCTATAATTCAATATCAGTCTTTCACATCGCTGAGGAGGAATTGTAGCCCACTCTTCCTCGCAGAACTGCTTTTAATTCAGTAACATTGGTAGGTTTTGAGCATGAACTGCTTGTTTCAGGTCCTGCCACAGCATCTCTATTGGGTTTAGGTCTGGACTTTGACTAGGCCCACTCCAAAACTTTAATTTTACTTCTTTTCAGCCATTCTGATGGGACTTGCTTTGTGTTTTTGGATCATTGTCTTGCTGCATGACCCAACTACGCTTCAGCTTCATCTGAATGGACGGATGACCGGACATTCTCCTTAAGAATTTTCTAGTACAGAGCAGAATTCATGGTTCCTACAATTATGGCAAGTCGTCCAGGTCCTGAGACAGCAAAACAGCCCCACACCATCACACTACCACCACCATGTTTGACTGTTGGTATGATGTTCTTACTGTGGAATGCTGTGTATGCTTTACGCCAGACATTATGGGATCCATGTCGTCCAAAAGTTCCACTTTGGACCATCTGTCCATAGAACATTTTCCCAAAAGGCTTGTGATCATCCAGGTGCTTCTTGGCAAATAGAGATGAGCATTTATGTTCTTCTTGGTTAGCAGTGGTTTCACCTTGCTACTTTCCCATGAAGCCTATTTTTGCCAAGTCTCTTTTCTGATTGTGGAGTCATGAACACTGACCTTAGCTGAGGCAAGAGAAGCCTGCAGTTCTTTGGATGTTGTTTTAGGATCCTTTGAGACTTCCTAGATGATTTACGCTGCACCTTGGAGTAATTTTGGCAGGCCGCCCACCTGGGAAGATTCACTACTGTTCCAAATGTTCTCCATTTGAGATTATGTCTCTCACTGTGGTTGATGGAGTCCCAGAGCCTTAGAAATAGCTTTGTAACCCTTTCCAGACTGATAGATAGCAACAACTTTTTCTGATCTTTTCAGGAACTTCCTTGATCATGGCATAATGTGCTTGTTGAATCTTTGTGGTGGCAACGTGACTCTGATGGTAAGGTCAAAATTAAGTGAGGTTTATATTGAGCAGGGCTGGCTGTAATCAAGCCTGGCTGTGTTCAATCAGCTGACTTTAATTATCCCTTTAATTGGGTTGATTTAATTAGGGGGCAATTACTTTTCACACAGTGCCAGTTGGTGTTGGTTAACTTTTTCATTAAATAAACGAAATAAGCAAAAAAAAAACAAGTGTGATTTGTTCACTCAGGTTCCCTTTATCTAATATTACATTTTGTCTAAAGACCTGAAAACATCCAGTGTGACAAATATGCAATAATAGGGAAAATCAGGAAGGGGGCAAATACTTTTTCACGCCACTGTATATATCATCATGATGGGGTTGAAGCATGTATGTGGTATGTACCAAGATCCCAAGGGGATCAGAAAGGCTCTTACATATTTTTTAAGCCACAATGCCTTTGAGTTTTATAGAGAGTTTTGCCTTCAAATGTGTGGTACTGCAATGGGGGCCTCTATGGCCCCTTCATATGTGAATCTCTTTTTGGGAAAATGGGAACAGACTGTTATATATAACAAAGATGTTAACCCCTATCTCAACAAACTGAAGTGCTGGTATTATTACATACATGATTATCTATTCATATGGAAGGGAGCTGAGAGTGAAGCATATGCTACTGAGGTTGATTTTTTAGAACTAAAGTTGAATGGAGACCCTGAGACAAGCTGTATCTCCATGAAGGAATACAGAAAGGAAACCTTGACTGATAGCTTATTGAGATACAATAGTTCCCATCCAGTTACTTTAAAAAGATCAATCCCCTTTAGCCAGTTTTTTCATATCAGAAGAAACTGTACCACTCTTGTAGATTATGAAATACAGTCAGAAGAACTGAAAAATAATTTCTTGTAGAGGGGTTATGACATTCAACTGTTAAATAATGCACAGAAAAGAATTGGGCATCTGAATAGGGAAAACATTTTGAAACCAAAGCATCAGGCTGCAGAGAGAGAACACTCGGGGGGATTCCCATCACCTTCTCCACAGAATATAATGAGATAGCTGGCCAGATAGGGAATATCATTTGGAGCAACTGACAGGTCCTTCATAGTTATGACAAGGTCAGAGAGGTGGTGGGAGCCAACCCAAGAGTAACATTCAAGAAAGCACCAAATCTAAAAGATAAGTTGGTGCGTAGTCAATTTGCTACCAGTAGCGGGACTTGAACAAGCTGGCTGCGTGAGCTCCCCAAAGGTTTTTTTTATTTGTAAGAAATGCAACATCTGCAAACATGGGATTCAGGAAAGAACTGTTAGAGCATAACAACCCAGCATAAGATGACAGTAAGAGATTTCATAACTTGTACAGCAAAGTGTGTTGTTTATGTTCTCTAGTGCCCCTGCAAATTGTGCTATGTGGGAAGGACAGTCAGAATGGTTAAAGAGAGGAACCTAGAACATGCTAGATTGATTATAAATGCCAGATTGACACACTGGTGGGAAAGCACTTTACAGAAACACATGGAGGTGATACCACTCTACTTAAAGTCATGGGATTTGAACTAGTAAACCCCCCCAGAAGAGGTTGGGATAGGTTCCACCTACTATTAACCCTTAGGCTGCCAACTGAATTAGAAATTCTGGACTGATATATCAGTCCATGGCACAGCAAGGAGTTAAAATGGGAGTGTTTCTGGATGTACTGTATAAACTACAGACACTAAGTCCCAAAGGATTAAATGAATACTGGGACATAAAACCATTTTTAAGTGATCTATGAAAAACCCCTTAAATAAGTATAATGTATGATTGGGTTTGTTTAGATATGAACAAACACACTAACTGTATTAAAAACAAATATGGGAAATGATGCATAATTTCCCTCCCCTACCCCCCAACCCACCCAAACAACAGAATATTTATGGAATGGACTTTTAGTGGCCAGCCTCCATATACTGAAAATTGTTGTTTTGTTTTTGTCTTTTATTTTCAGGTACAATAAGCCAGCTCTGATCTACATTGTGTTTTGTTATGTGAAACATACAAGAACCAGTCGAGTTGCTGCTGATCACCATATTAAAATGACTGGGGGTCTATTCACTGGTGGATCGCACCTACAGTACTTAGCTTCCATTATGTCAGTGTCTCTAATCTAACTCAACACTCTGAATTTCAAACCATGAGGGAATGCTGGAAATAAAATAATGAATTAAAGTAATGAATTGCAACGTACCTTGCTCTTTTAGATTGTAAGGACTAGAGACGTGATTTGTATGACCAGATTAATTGAATAAGCACAAGTCTAAACTTTTTTTCTTGTAGCGCATGTTTTTATAGGAATGTACTAATTATGCACAATGTGCTCATTAAATGTGCACAGGTTAAAAGTATGGATCATACTGTTAGTCTCCGTGCACTGATGAAGCCTTAGTGGTGAAGCGCTAAAGGGGTGAGTGGTCCCGACTGTGTGTGGCAGGACTTGTTTACTAAAAATGCTCAAATAAATACTTGAAAACTATTACTTTGTAGTTTGAACAGTGCATTATTTGTGTGTTTGTGACAGTCTGTGAACCTGTCCCCACACAACCAGCACTGCTTTACTCTCCTTGACCTTTCTCACCGAGGTTATCTTATCCCAGGTCAACTAATCCTGGCTCATCTTCCTTTGCTGGATCTCGGGGAGGGTGATATTTACATGGGCCCACAAACAACAGCTGACTCTCATTATCAAAAGGAGCAGCAATCCATGAAAAGTGCCATCGATCTCTGATACAGAATGAATTGTAGCAGCTGTGCTGAATAGTACCACTGTAGTAATCAGCTTGCACCACACTTCCAACCCTTCCTTTTTGCTTGCCAAAATGCCTGTAATCCAGACCATTTCTACATAAATTGGATATATCTGCAGGTCAGACACTACTGACAGCAATAAACTGGGAGGCGAGAACCACAACTTCATAGGACATGTGAATCCTAAATATCCATGATATCCCGTAGCACTGCACATACTGGGACAAGACCGTCTGATAACTCCAGCTACCATGGCACACTTTGGGACACCAGACCTGTGTGCCTTCTTTCATCTCCTCCAGTACCACCATGATTCATCACCACTCCTTTGAAATGATTACTCTTGCGTTCAAAAATGAAAGTTTCATTCCATAATGCATTAAAAGCCTTGACTTGCTGACATATCACTTGAGATTATCCTTTATATTCTAACCCCAGGAATTCTTCAATATGATTAAATTAATGCAGTCAGCCTCCTGTGTTGAACTGCTCTGGAGATAGTGGAACATGTGCAAATGATGGAACATCTAATTGGCTTGTGCCATCCTTCAAACTGCTGCCCTTAGTAACTGCTGCATTCTGTAATGTTCAGATTCATTTCTCCACCTGCCAAGTTAAGACGCTTCGAAGATCACTCCTCAACTTAGCCGATCATTTTATTTATTTTTTTATTTTTTATTTATTACAGATTCAGAGAGTACCTTTGAGCCATGGACTCATTTACAAAGGTTCCATGTCACATAGGTTATATACAGACAGACATAACAGCAAATTAACTCAGAGACAGATACAGATTGTTTACAGGGAACCAGCCAAGCTAACATCCAAGATACTAGGATTGCTTATTAGAGTATTTACACAGTACACATATGATGTAGATATATTATAGCACATGAGCAATCTGGATGGTCAGTAAGGGAAGAGACAGGCCAGTGGCCATTGTCATAGATTAAGGAGGAGGAGGATGGGGGTTCAGTTGCAGTTACAGTTATTTGAGGATAGGAGGTGGGCCCTAAGGAGGATTTAAAATTGTCCTAGTCTTTGTTCATTAGCCAGGGTGGTGGCAAGGCTGTTCATCCACATGGGTGCCCTATAGCTGAAAGACCTTTGAAATTGAGAGGTATGGCTGGAAGGAATCGAAGAGATGGTGGACTGAGCTATGGGTATACTTAACCTTAATGCTTGGGAGGATCAGAGGGGGAGAGGCCTAAGGCAATATTTTTAGCTATTAGACAGGTGTAGAACCTAATCCTGTTGTCAAGATTAAGCCAGTTTGTAGCACTACAGAGACAGCAGGTTTGTGTAAGATGGTCACATCCTAAGATTAGACGTCTGGCTTTGTTTAGGGAGATATGAAGTCTAGCAAGGGATGAAGTGCTTGCCGCCCCATATATCAATAGGCCGTAATCTTGCAGAGAGAGGACCAAGGAGGTGACCGCGAGCCTGACCTCATCAGGGATAAGGCAGTGCTTGAAATGGTGCAGAAGCCCCAGCCTAACTTTAAGGGACTTGGATAGGTGGTGAATGTGCTCATGGAAGTTAAGACCAGGGTCCAAGGTGATGCCCAGGTATTTAAAGGAGTCCACCTGCTCCAGAGGGGTGTGATTGGAAGTTAGTATTTGTGGGCATAGTACCTTTCTAGTGTTCTGTGGGTGAGAGAATAGCATAACTTTGGTTTTGTAGTAGTTAAGAATAAGGCATTGTGCAGTGAACCAGTTTTCTGTGCAGCTGAAAGGGGACTGTAGGGAGCGGTGGAGTTGCATAGGGTGAGGACTGGAGAAGAAAATGACTGCATCAAAGGGGTTCTCAAATGGTGAGGCCAGCCTCCTTGGGGAGGCCCCAACCTGTTCCAGGGGAGGCTCAAGCAAGTCTTGAAAAAGTATTATATTTCACTTTTGATTTTTATAGATATTGTGTGAAGAGATAGGCAAACTGAAAAAGGATAATAAGTGAATTTATGTATTTATTCACAAGTCTGTGACCAGGGAAGGTACTGTACACTGAGCCATGGCTTATATCAAGGTGTACCCAGGGAAGGGTAGTGAGAGAATACAGTTCAGAATGTAACTGCAAAACACTCAAGCAATGCAAAATGAATAAACATGCAAACAAATTAAGAACAATAAACCAACAATGCGAGGAACAATTGATCAATTAGACTGGCAGCAGAACTGTCCAAATACAAGAGTTAACCATACAGGTACTAGTAATAAGAGCAGGAGGGAGCAAAATGATCCTGAGAAGTTGCTTAAGAGCAGGGTGAGAGGCAGAGGTCATCGGAAGGTTATTCCAGTTAGAGGGCAAATGGAAAGCAATCTGGTCCATGAAGGTATGGCAGTAAGGGGTAACAATGGTTTGAGAGTCAAAATATTGGAGCAAGTAGGTTGTTCTGTTGGGAGGGGGGTTACAATAAGCTTAATAACACAAGAGCCAGTTATGTAAAGAGGTTTCAATTTATTCCTGATGTACCTGTGAAAAGTAGGCTATTTTTCTATGGGGAGGCCCAAAAATATTTCAGTATTTTAGGGGAGGCTCAAGATCTTTTCCATGGCTTAGGGGAGGCTCACTATGACAAAGTTTGAGAACTGCTATACACTAATAGATTTCCTGAGCAGGACTCAGGGAGGGAGTTGAGGAAGAGGCTAAAAAGTAGCGGTCCCAAAATGGACCCTTGAGGGATACCAGAGATGACAGACAGCCTATTTGAGACTGTGTTACCAATTTTGACCTGTTGATATCAGTTCAAGAGGTAGTCAGAGAACCACCCCAAAGCATCCCGAGAGAGACCCAAGTTGGTCAAGGTGGTTAGTAGGAGAGAGTGGTTGATGGTGTCAAAAGCCTTTTTGAGGTTAATGAAGACAGCACCAGTGATGTACCCCTTATCCAGTGCAGAGTGTATGTGTGTGGTAAATTCGAGAAGGGCAGTAATAGTGCTGTGCCCCTTGCGGAAACCATGTTGCTGCTTGCAGAGAAGGTTATATTTGTTGAGGTGCTCCATGAGCTGATCAGATACAATCCGCTCTAATGCCTTGGAGATGGGAGGGAGTATGGAAATGGGGTGGTAATTATTTGTATTGGAATGATCCCCACCTTTAAATATTGGTGTGATGGAGGCAGATTTCCACTTGGGGGGGGAAATTTACCTAGGCAAAGGGAGCGGTTTAAAATGTGAGTAAGGGGGTAGAGAACCTCATTAAGGGTGAGACGAAGGAGCTTCGTGTCCAGAGAGTCAGAGCTGTATGAGGAGTGGCTAAGGACTGCTCTGAGGTATGGCTCTGCAGTCTTGGTTGTGATGCAGTGCAGGTAAAAGGAGGGAGCTGTAGGGGGGGAGAAAGGGTGTTAGTTGCAGGAGGATCAAAGAAGTTAGGAGAGAGAACACCACTAACGTTAGTGAAGGCATTACTGAAGGCTGAAGCAATATGGGAAGGGTCAGTGGTCAATGACCCATCAACCATGACCTGTGTTGGCATCTGGTTGGGGGTCTTACCACAGATTTCATTAATGTTTTTCCAGAACTTGCATACAGAGCCCCAGGAGGAAGTTAGAAAAGATTTATAGTACTCTGCTTTAGCTTTGTGAATGGCCCAGGTGCACTTATTCCGAGCCTCTCTGTATTTATGTCTGTCAAGCGGGAGGCCAGATTCTAAGGAGTGCTGCCACAATGAATCTCTTGCCCGCAACAAGGCCATGAGGCGATCAGTGAACCAGGGCATATGGTTGCCTTTATACATTCTTTTAGTGAGTGGGGCAAAGTTGTCACATATGTTATTGAAAGACAGGATGAAGAGGTCAAGGGCTATTTCAGTGTCAGGGGAGCTAGTGATGAAGGACCAGTCCATAGCCCTGAGGTATGCTTTAAGAGCTGCCAGTTTACCAGGGCCAAGTTTGCGTTGGGCTATAAATTTGGGAGGGGATCTAGGGGCTTTGCAGGACCAGGTACAGAGAACTGGGGAGTGGTCACTAAGGGCATCTGGGAGAACAGAGACACTAGAGATTTTCTGTGGATGATTGGTGAAGACAAGGTCTAGCAGGGAGGAGGACCCAGTGCGTGGGTCAATACTGGTAGGGGAGGTGACCAATTGGGAGAGGTCTTGGGCTGTGGCAACATCTATGAGTGGTTAGACATCCTTACTTAACCAATTTATATTAAAATCACCTAGTACAATCATTTCTGTGTGAGATGGTAGAGTGTCCAGATAGGACTTTACAGAGTGGAAGGCTGTTTTTTGGTCCCTGGGTGGACTATAAACTGCAGTGATGTGTAGTGGGTTTTGGGCGAGCCCCAAGGTAATTTTAATGGTGACGGCCTGTATCCAGGTCCCAGCTGGGGGGAGGGAAGCTGTTGAACGTGTAATATGTCTTTGGCATAGTTGGCACAACCACCCCCACATTTACCCTGTCGGTCTGCACAGCAGAGGTTGTAACCGGTAAGAGTTACTGAGGAGTCAGGAATCCAGTGGGTGAGCCAGGTTTCAGTAATGGCTGTAACATCAGGATGATATTGCATGACCCAGCCCTGGAAGGAGTCCCACTTTTTTAATATGCTGCAGACTTTGAGGGAGGCGATGACCAAACCACTAGTGGAAGGTTGGAAGGGTGTCAAGGGTACTGGGAGCCCAGGATTGAGATGGACATTGCCCAACCTGAGAAGAAGGAGGAGGAGGAGGAGGAGTGTGAGCCTTAGCGCAGAGTGTAGGAACATCTTCCTTTTGTAGAGGTGCAAGAGTTTGGCAGAGCGCACAGAGGAAGAGATGGTCAGAATGGGGAGAAATTGCAGAGAAGGGGCAGCCAGGAGGGGGAGTTGGTCCAAAAGGTGGGAGGCTGCATCAGCTGATGCAGGTGGTGATGTTTCCAGTCGCCATAGGGTGAGCCCAGAGTTGTGCGCCGAGGATGGCGACCATAGTCCGTAACTGGGCTGTGGATCCTATGCACAGTCCTATTTCCAACAACAAGGTAGGAGAGAGAGGATACCCACGAGTTTATCAACTGCTAGGAAGCTACGTTATTGTCTGAATGGGGGAGGTGTTATAAGGGTAAGATAGGACAGGGGTGTGTACGGTGGGTAGTAGAAGGCACAGGAGGAGAATTACAGGTAGCATTCTTACACTATGTAAAAGTTGTGTTAGGGCTATGAGAAATCCAGTGTTGAAGTAGAAAGAGCAGCCTCTGGTGGTGAAAGAACATAAGCTGCTAATGGTGAAGTTGGCTGATTGGTTAAAAGCCCCTATATAAGGGCATGTTGAGCAAGGGTGGCGGTGGGGGAGGTGGGAACACAATAACACCAGTCCTTTTTCATGGAGTTTGGAGTCTAGCTCCTTGCGACATACCTGCTGGTATTCAGGGGATGGGAGATGGTGCCTTTCTTCCCGTGGCCCTCGCGACCCTAGGAGCAAAGATCTGTGGAAGAAGATACAGAGGGTAAGGGCATTTATACAGTGGAAGCTGGGCAGGGGGGAAGGGTGAAAGGGAAGTTAAAGTGAACAATCCAGGTAGGCTCCTAACTTCGAATTAGCAGGGGCGCTTCTGTATCTGCTGCAGTTTACAATGAATTACAGAGGCAGCACTATTCTGTTTCACATGTAAGGGCTGAAAATAGGTACGGAGCTGCTCAAAGTCAGTTTTTTTTTTTTTACACAGTATACCTATCGGGGGCCAGGACAGTTTAAAGAAGTAATTACAGAGGCAGCACTGTTCTGTTTTAACACAGTTTAGAGAATTAATTACAAAGAAGGGCTACAATTCATTACTGGAGCAGCACATTTCTATTTTGGAGCAGCACAATTCTGTATTTTACACAGTTTACGTATCGGGAGCCAGGACAGCTTCAAGAAGTAATTACCAAGGCAGCACTGTTCTGTTTTAACACAGTTTAGAGAATTAATTACAAAGAAGGGCTACAATTAATTACTGGAGCTGCACAGTTTTATTTTTACCTTTAAGGGCAGTTAATTATGGCATGCAGCATTAGGAGAGATATAGCAAATAAAGCCCTTAAGGTAGAGGCTGACATAACGTTCTATGTGCTGTTTAGAGAGAAATAATGCAGGGGTAGGAGACTATCTCCACACCTACGCCGACAAAAATGGCACCAAGTTCAAACCACACAATAACGCCAGTCCTTCCACGGAGTTTGGAGTCAAGCTACTCGTGACGTACCTGCTGGTATTAAGGGGATGGGGGAGGGCGCCTTTCTTCCCGTGGTCCTCGCGACCCTCGGAGCAGAGATCTGCTTTTCCACTAAAAATGTAATCATTATATATATTTTTATAAGTGCTGCCTCTAGTTTAGAATTTTGGGTTAAGTTTGTCTAGTTTTAGTGGGTTTTTACTTCCGTTTGCGGTTCCGCTACGATTCTGTGTAACCAAAGCAGAAACTATAAAAATTTACTTTTCAGTTTTACTTTTCCTTTAAATTCATCTTTCCTTCTGTTCCCAATCACTGTTAACTTGGGAAACTGTTTTTAGTCAGCGTACGGTAATTTTCTCACCTGGAAACCCACCGCATCAACCATTGTGGTTTCTGACTAAAAATCTCCCTATATTTCTATATTATATCTTTTAACTTTGGGTATAGGAACTGACAATAAGTTTCTTCACTTTATGAAGTGGGTGTCATTGTGGGTGTTATGTCTGAGACACCAAAGTAAAAAACTGGGCCTACTGGTTTTAAAAATTGTCTGAAGTGTGGGGAAGTGTTTGCCAAAGCCGACAAACACGACCTTTGTTTGTTCTGCCTGAGCACGTTCCATTTCCAGGCAGACTGTGATATTTTTGAAATATTCTGTGCAAAAGCCATTGAAAAGAGATTCAAGCAGTACAAGAAAAGGATGTCTACACCCACTGTAACTACTGAGCAGTCCACGGAAGAACCAGCTCCTCCCCTTTCAAAGAAAGTCAAACCTAAGAACCAGAACCGAAAGCAACCAAAAACGGTGAGTCTTCTAAGTCTAAACATACTGGGGAACCAACCAAAGAGCTGGTTCCATCTAAAAAAGAAGCACAAGCAAAAGCATGTCACTACACCTCCTGCTGAAAAAGCAATGGAGATCTCGAAAGACAAATTGGCCACTCCTTTGGCCAAGGAAGTTGCACAGGCCCTTACAGTTTTACAGGCCTTTTAATTGGCTCCCTCACAAAGCTCATCTCCAGTTCTGCAACACCAAACACCAGCTGAGTTATCAGTTCCTATAATGGTTCCAGCATCAGTTACACCATCAGTTCCATTCTCAGTTCCATATTTCCAGGGACCGATCCCCTCCTATGAGGACTTTGAAGAAGAGGAGGAGGAAGAGCTGGGGGAACTGATAGAACCAGATGTCTCTCCAGAACAGAAGTTCAAATCCCCTCCCAGACTACTGGAGGATTACTCCTCCCATTATACATTTGTAAAGCAAATGGTGGAAGCCCTAGATCTCTCCACTCATGAAACTGTAGAAGACGAGGAGGAGGAGGCTGAATTTTTTGACATGATGGGGTTAACACCTACCAAACGCCTGTTGCATCCTATTACTACATATCTGGAAAAAAGAAAAACAGGTCTTAAAGATTCTGGAGACCTCCACCTTTGTCTTGTTTATGGACAAGAAGGTGGATAAAAAGTATCAACCGTCTAGGACTAGGGAATAGTTTCTCTTTGCTAATCCTGACCATAAGGGGTGGTCCAGGCTGCCGCCTGTGACAGAGTCAAGGTACCACTTGCATCTCATCCTCTGGACAAGGACTCCTGGAAAATGGACAGCATGGCCAAGAAAGGTTACCTGGCCACCTCCCTGGCTATTAGGCAGGCAAACTACATGGTCTATGCTGCCCAGTACCAAAAGTCACTCTGGAATTCAGCTGACAAAGCTCCTCAGGTATTGGCTGCTGACCTGACTGAAACAGCCAGATGTGGCCTGGAAGCCACTAAATACCAATTTCATCTGGTTGTAGGTGACAATGACAATGCAGCCAGATGGATGGCACTTACAGTGTCCCTGAGGAGGTCTGCATGTCTCATGGCCACTAATCTTTCTCAGGACACCCAGCCCAAAGTCATAGACTTCATATGTGAAAATAATTCACTCTTTGGGGACACAACAGAGGCTTATATGAAAGAGATGGATGAGTACAAGGCCACACACAAAAGTAATGCAGCTAAGGAAAACAAAACTCCACTTCATACAGGTCATAGGGAAGGGGAGGAAGGGGCAGAATAGCCTAGAATAGGCTGTTTTGCCAAGCTCAAGCTCTCCTTGAATATCAGCAACCAAAGAGGGTACTTCGAGGCAGAGACAGAAGTGGTGCTAGATGTTTAGAACAAGCTCCCTGAGCCAAAGCCCAGGCCAAGCAGAACCCCTGATGTGCTTGCCTGGGTCGCCTCGGCAGGCTGGCTCACTATTTCCAGGCTTGGGAAAATATTACCACAGAGAAGTGAGTCCTGGAAGTAGCAAGCCAAGATCTATCCCTCAGCTTCAAGTTATTTTCCAAGCTAAAGGCAAGACTTTTCAGTCAAGCTGCACCAGCAGAAAGGGAAGTAAAATGGTTTGGCCAGCACTGGCTACTCACAGTTCTCGTTATCTCAAAATGATATTTGAGCAAGCAATGTTTTCAGACAGCAGCAACAACTCCTGGAGACCTAGACTGATGTAAACGGTGTTTTTATTTTATTAAGGTGCGCTACACCTAGCAACCACAGTCTCTCCTAGGTACAGGTCGTCCCCTCCCTTACTCTCCAACAACAATCCTGACGCGTTTCGCACCCTCTAGCGCTTAATCATAGAAATGACAAGGTATGCCAGCTAATCCCTTAAATAGGGAACATTTAAAGTGACAGTGTAGAAGTGAAAAATAAATCAATTTGAAATATAAAAACTATATGAACCCTTATAATTATAGTTAAAACCAATCTTATATCTTAATGTGTTATGTACTATATTTTTCAAATAAGCACATTATTATTTTTACTTTTACCAACTTTTCAAAGTCCATCTATTTTATTGATTAGCCTTCTGCAAGGTTTGTCCATGTGAAATTACTGTGGTTCAGCAGAGCACAGTAACCCTGTAAAATGAAAACAAGAAATATATAGAATCATGTTCACACAAATTCCTATACTTATAAACTATGATAATAATATACAAACAACTAATTACACATAGCGTTATAAAAAGTTGCTTGCAACATATAATGTTGACAAACAACCATCCAAATCCATATTATATATTACGTATTAAATATTAAATATTAAAACCTGAAATCATACATCAAGATCAAGGAGAGAAGTTACTCAGAGAGCCTTATAGCAAAGGCCAGGGAGGAAGTGAACAGGGTGACGAGATCGGAGGTAATGAACAAAAACGCAGAAGGGAAAAGAGTGATTTGAGAATCAATTTTGTTAGCACTTATTATGCACAGTCAAAAGAGGTTAGTAACATTATTAAAAACATTGGCATCTTGTCAGTTTGGATCCAGGCCTGAGTGAGTTAAATAATGTAGAGCCAAGAATGGTTCACAGAAGGTGCCACAGCCTCAGAGATAAACTTGTACACTCTGTACAACCCAGCATAGATAACCCCAGAATGTGGCTACCTAAAAGAAATAATGGTTGCCACAAATGTGGAAATTGTAAATTCTGCATTAAGGTACAAAATAGTAAAACCATCATTCACCCTAAAAATAATTTGGAAACAAAAGTAAGGGGTTTTATCACATGTGCAACAGAAGGGGTTGTCTATATGGCTACTTGTACATGTGGCAGTTATTATGTGGGAAAAACAAAAAGACAGTTTAAAGTGAGGATAGGTGAACACTTAAGGGCTATTGAGAATAATGATCTTAAGAATGCATTAGCCACGCATATAAGTAAATGTCATAATAAAAATTAACATAATTTTACCTTTATAGGTGTGGAAAAACCCTGTAAAAAGCCCAAGAGGAGGCAATTATGACAATGTGTTGTTAAAAAGAGAACAGCACTGGATTTTCACCACAGGGGCCTCAGAAAGACAAGGCCTAAATGATCGAATAGAACTGAAGCCTTTTTTGAAGAAACAGAATTGATGTTGCTAAATGTTTTCCTTCTGGTCTCCAGTATTTACCAATATAACCACAGTTTTCTTCCCTTTACTTGATTTTGATGTATGATTTCAGGTTTTAGTATGTAATATTTAATACTTAATATATAATATGGATTTCGATGGTTGTTTGTCAACATTATATGTTTTTTGTAATACTACGTGTAATTAGTGGTTTGTATATTATTATCATAGTTTATAAGTATAGGAATTTGTGTGAACATGATACTATATATTTCTTGTTTTCATTTTACAGGGTTACTATGCTCTGCTGAACCACAATGAATTCACATGGACAAACCTTGCAGAAGGCTAAACAATAAAATAGACGGACTTTGAAAAGTTGGTAAAAGTAAAAATAATAATGTGCTTATTTGAAAAATATAGTACATAACACATAAAGATAGATATAAGATTGGTTTTAACTATAATTATAAGGGTTCATATAGTTTTTATATTTCAAATTGATTTATTTTTCACTTCTACACTGTCACTTTAAATGTTCCCTATTTAAGGGATTAGTTGGCATACCTTGTCATTCCTATGATTAAGCACTACAGGGCGCAAAACACATCAGGATTGTTGTTGGAGAGTAAAGGAGGGGACGACCTGTACCTAGGAGGGACTGTGGTTGCTAGGTGTTGCACACCTTAATAAAATAAAAACACTGTTTGCACCAGTCTAGGTCTCCAGGAGTTGTTACTGCTGTCTGAAAACATTGCTTGCTCAAATATCATTTTGGGATAATGAGAACTGTGAGCAGCCAGTGCTGGCCAAACCATTTTACTTCCTGTTTCTACTTGAATTTGTGGCTTAGGCACGGTGTTCCCAGGTGCTACCCTGTCATTTGCTTTTGGACCAGCAGAAAGGGCACTTCTGGAATTTGAAGTGTCCAACCTCCTGCAGGCAAAAACAATGGAAACTGTCCTCCTTTCTCAAAGGGGAAAAGAGTTCTATTCCAGATACTTCCTAATGCTAAAGAAAATTGGGGAGTGGTGGCCTATTTTGGACCTATGACTTCTGAACAAACACCTCACCATGCCAAAGTTCAAGATGGTAACTCTAACAATGATTCTTCCCACAGTCCAGCAAGGAGACTGGCTGGCATCCCTGGAACTCAAGGATTCATATTTCCATATTCCCGTCAAGGAAACTCACAGAAAGTACCTCAGGTTCAGATTACCTTTAGGTCACTACCAGTTTGCAGCCCTGCCATTCGACTTAACCTCCACTCCAAGAGTTTTCACAAAGTGTTTGGCAGTGGTGGTGGCACACTTGAGATGGCAAGGCATCACAGTGTTCCCTTATCTGTACAACTGGTTAGTCATGGGACAGTCACCACAGCAGATAAGGGATGCCCTTGCAGTCACTCAGAGCACCCTAGAGTCCCTGGAGTTCCTGGTAAATGTCCAAAAGTCAGGGCTCCAACCTGTTCAATTACTGAACTTCATAGGAGCAGAACTGAACACTCTGAGGGAACAGCATTTCTCCCTCAGGACAGGGTAGACAGCATTCTGCAAATAGCAAACTCTTTCTGTCTCAACACACCCAAGCCAGCAAGGCACTTTTTACAGCTACTGGGTCACATGGCTGCCTCCACAGCAACTGTGCTAGGGGCCAGGTTCCAGATGAGGGACATCCAGTTCCACTTAAGGGCACATTGGTCCCAAAGAAGGGACTCACTTTCAAAACTTGTATCAGTGACAAAGTCCCTACTGCAAGTCTTGCAGCGGTGGCAGGATGGGGCAGCATGGGGACAATCTCAGAGAAGGGATCCCATTCTGGCAAGATCCTCCACACTGATCCTTACAACATATGCATCCCTCGTAGGGTGAGGAGCGCACCTGGAAGAGCACACAGTACATGGGTACATGGTCCCCTACAGAGTCACTCCTGCACATAAACCTGTTGGAACTCTGGGAAGTGCTTCTGGCCCTGCAGTCCTTTGCACTCCTGGCAAGGAACAAGGTGGTACAAGTCACTACAGACAATACCACCACAATGTACTACATCAACAAGAAAGGGGGCACAAGGTCCACATTGTTGTGTACAGAAGCAATGAAAGTTTGGAGCCTAGCCTACTCCCTACAGGTATCCCTTTCAGCCATCCATCTGCCAGGAAAGGACAGCATCTTGGTAGATGCACTCAATAGAATCAATCAGAACCACCATGAGTGGTCTCTCAACAGGCAGGTGCAGGAGACAGTGTTCAGGAAGTGGGGCACTCCAGAAATCGATCTCTTTGCCTCCCTGAAAAATCACCATCCCCCAGTTTTGCTGCAGGACCCCAGAAAAGTGCACAGTACCAGTGGATGACCTTGTATTAGACTGGTTGGGGAGGGTCCTGTATGCCTTCTCTCCATTTCACCTGCTGCTCAGGGTCCTGATCAAGCTTAGATCCCAGCCATCCACCATGATCCTGATAGCTCCAAACTGGGTCAGGCAGCCATGGTACTCTCTCCTGCTACCCCTGTCAGTGATCCACCCCATTCACCTCCCTCAGAGACACAATCTCTTGACCTCCTCACAAGGGAGGATCCTCTACCCCAACCTCGGGTCCCTCAAGCTCAGAGCATGGCTCTTGAGGACTTAAGAGTATGCAGACTTGCATCTCTCTGAGAGTGTTCTCAATGTTCTCAGGGGATTGAGGAAACCTTCCATTAGGAAAATCTATGCTTCCAGATGGAAAAGGTTTTCCATCTGGTCTGACAGCAACAGTACAGTGCCTTCCTAGGAGGGGTTATCTGTCCTGTTTGACTATCTCACCCACCTGCACTCACTGGGCCTCCAGCCTTCTACTTTTAAGGTTCACCTGGCATCAGTCTCAGCCTACCTTTCAGCTGGTAAGGGTGCTCCTATGGTCTCTAACCCCATTTTCAAGAAATTTTTCAAGAGGTTGCTCACCTGTAACCTCCCCACAGGGAACCTATATGATCATGGGACCTCAGTATCTGTATTGCCAAGCTCATGGAACTCCAATTCAAGCCCATGACTACAGCATCTCAAATGTGTGACTTGGAAAACTGTCTTTCTGGTGGTCATTATGTCAGCCAGGTGAATTAGTGAACTACAAGCCCTGTGTATAGAACTAAATTATATCTCCTTTTACAGGGATAAAGTAACCCTCAGGGCTAACAGGAAATTCCTTCCAAAAGTAGTCTCTGATTTCCATTTGAACCAGTCAGTCACCCTGCCAGTCTTCTTCACAGACCATTCTACTTCAGGTGAGTGCAGGCTCCATAGCCTGGATGTCAAGAGAGCTCTGAGCTACTTCCTTGACTACACCAAGGCCCATAGGCAGGACAGACAGCAATTGTTCCTGACCTGTGGGGAAGTGGGAAGATGAAAATCAGCTTCCAGAAGGTCCATTGCATTCTGGATAGTGGCATGTATCCATTCTGCTACAGTAAAGCTGGCAAGGAGCCCCCAGTAGGCCTGAGGGCCCACTCCACAAGGCACACAGCTGCTACAATAGCAGAGCTAGAGATATCCCTCTGTTGGAATTCTGTAAAGTGGCTACATAGAAAACAGTGCACAGTTTTACAAAGCACTACTGTTTGGACACCCATTCCAGAAGTGATGCCAGATTTGGCACAGCAGTACTGTAGAACCTGTTCCCCAAGTAGGCTCTGTATCCTCCTCCAAGGGTACTGCTTCAAAGCCTGCATTAGTTTGATCATATTGAAGAATTCCTGGGGTTAGAAGAAAAAATTACTGTAGTAATCTTGTTTCTTCCAAGGGATTCTTCAATATGCAAACATACGAATCTGCCAGCAGAAACCAGCTTTATGGTCTATCAAGTTAGTCTGCTCGAATGTACAGCTAGCACCCTTATATTGCACCTACCACATCCTCCTCTCCCCCCTCACCATTACCCCCCCTAGCATCCTGTCCCATGCCCTCTTAAAACTGCCCACTGTGCTACAGCATACCACTTCCTCAGGTAGAGTGTTCCATTTCTCTACCACCCTCTTTGTGAAAAAATGCCTCCTCATCACTGTCCGATATCTTCCATCCTCCAACTTGAGATCATGCCCTCTGGTGTCCCTTCCTCTCCTCAGCTTAAATATCCCTTCTGTGCCCATTTTGTTGATCTCCTTCAAATATTTGAAGGCCTCAATGATATCCCCTGATCCCATCTCTCCTCCAGGGTGTACATATTCAACTCAGTCAGCCTGTCCACATAGGCTTTGCCCTCCAGCCCCTGGATCATCTTAGTTACCTTATGCAGCACCCCCTCCAGCAATCTGATATCCTTCTTCAGAAAATGATGCCAGAACTGCATGCAATACTCCAAATATGGTCCAACTAGTGACCTGTACAGTGGCAGGATCACATCACTATTTCTGGATGAGATTCTTCTCACTATACACTCCAGCATCTTGTTGGCCTTAGCTGCCACCTTCATGCATTGGGCTGAGTTGTTCATGTTACCCGTTATGATCACCCCTAGGTCCTTCTTTTCCTCTGTGACCTCTAGCTGAACCCCTCTCAACTGGCACCTCCTCCCTGGGTTCCTTGCTTTGAAGTGCATAACCTTGCACTTCTTTGCATTGAAGTTCAATTGCCATTTTTCCAACCACTCCTCCAGTTTTATCAGGTCCTCCTGTAGACCCTGCCACCCCTTTACGTCGTTCGCCACCACCCATATCTTGGTATCATCTGTGAACAGACTGATCTTGCTCCTAACACCGTGTGAGATAAACAATATGAATAACCCAAACAACACCGGACCCAGGACTGAGCCCTGCGGCACCCCACTTGTCACTGCCCTTGGAGAAGAGAGTGTCCCTCCACCACCACCTGTTGCTGCTTCCCCTTCAGCCAGTTCACAATCCAGTTTACCATCTTTGTCCCTGACCCCACATATTGCAACTTACCCCCAAGCCTCCCTTGAGGGACTGAATCAAAGGCTTTATCCAGTTCCCTCATTTCCCAGTCATAGTATTCAATTAGATATGATTAAATATGATTTAATCTCCCACCACTTCCAGAACCAGTTGGGCTCTGCATACCAGCTGGATTTGCTATGTTGTTTGGGGCTCATATGTTGGTTGTGTTTGCAAACTTTCTGAAACCAGACAAGTGCTGATGTTTCCTTTCTTTAGTCCTATGTGTCTTTAATATTTAAGACATTCTATAGGGGATTTAATAGTTATTATTTGAATAGCTTAGTTAGGAGGTCTTATCCTACAGGATTTTATGAATCTGAGCATTATAGAATGCAACAGTTACTAGGGGCAGCAATTTGAATAGTGGAATGGGCCAATTAGATGTTCCATTTACATATGTCCCACTGTCTCCGGAGCAGTTCAACACAGGAGGCTAAATCTAGATCTAGTAGTGACACCCTGGATCTTAAGCTTCTGTCGCCTACCCTCAATGAGGTAATCCATCCATTAACAAAAATCCTAAACCTCTCTCTCAGCTGTGGAAAATTCCCTGATTTATGGAAAACAGCTGTCGTGACACCTGTCTATAAGGGGGGGGGGATAAGACGAGTTATTCAAATTATCGCCCCATCTCCATACTGCCCCCACTCTCTAAGGCTCTAGCGTGCATCATGGCTGATCAACTTACCGACCACCTGGATAAATACAGTATACCTTGTGCAAACAACACGGATTCCGGAAATGTCACAGCACCACCACTGCCCTTCTTAAGTTCACTGGAGCTTTGCACAATTCCCTCGACAATGGCCTACTTACAGGGGCCATCATTGTTGACCTCTCCAAGGCATTCAATACTGTACACCATGGGCTACTAATTGACCAGCTACTGAATGCTGGACTGTCACCTGACTCTGCTCTCTGGTTTAAAAGCTACCTAGAAAACTGGTCACAGAGAGTAAAAATTGCTGACGCTCTTTCTGATACCATGCCGGTTCACTCCGGTGTCCCACTGGGGCCCATACTGGGCCCCCCTCCTTCTCGGCCTTTTCTTAAATTCACTCCCTCAGCACTGCTCTGAACAAATCACACTATATGTCGATGATGCTGTTGTATTCTCCACTCACAAAGATCCTGCAACACTACAACACAACCTTCAACTTGGTTTCAGTACTGTTGAGACATGGTTTCTCGATCATCAGCTGGTTCTCAATCACAAGAAAACCAAATCTATGCTCTTCTGCAGCTCTCAAAACCCACACAAGCTACACCACTTGGCTATCTCCACCTCCCAGGGGAACACCCTAGAACAGGTGGTGTCCTTCAAGTACTTAGGGATACATCTTGACCCTAAGATCTCCTATGGAACTCATGCTGACAATGTTGCTAGAGCTGCTAATACATGGCTTGGCCTTCTGTACAAACACAGACAAGACCTCATGCCTGAAGCATTGAAGATTGCTGTCCTGAGCTCTGTGATCTCTGTAATAGACTATGGTCTCATCATTTATAGCTCTGCCACAACCATAACCCTTAGACGCCTATCAACTGCCTTAAATAAGGCATGTTGACTCATCACTGGTGCCCACCGTCTCACCCACACATGTGACCTATACACCCAGACCGGCTGGCTCCAACTATCCAACCGCATCAAGTATCTCACCTGCTCCATGTCGAAAAAAATCTACCTTGGCCTTGCACCTCTTGTGGTCTCAGCTCTGTTACAACACTGAACCTACAAACATTGCCTATGGAGATCCAATCTGCAGCTACTGAAAGTTCCCCACTGTCGCACTTCCCAGGGTCAAACCTCCTTTGCCTATAGAGCACCACTCTGGTTCAATGGCATTAGCCCCACCATCTCCTCTGCCCCAACACTTGGTATGTTTAAAACTAGGCTCTGGGACCATCTCACTGCCAACAGTTGCTGCGACTGCCCCACTTAATCCCAGTTCCTCTATTTTTCCTGCCTGCTCTAGTGGCCTCCCTCCTCTCACCTGTCACACCACTCACACCTTGGTATACCCCATGCTGCACTTTTCCACCCACTCCTGCCCTACCTTCCTACCTCTCCTACCCCCTTCCTGCCCCATTCCCTAGCCTCCCTTCCCCTCTTCCTTCTCCCCGTGTCTCTGGCACTTCTCAGCTCTCGTCTGTTTCCTCTGACAAATGCCTCTGGCTACTTTGTTTACTTTGTTACCCTCGAATTGTATTAATCTGCAAATTGTATGTAATGTCCTCACTGTTGTTAGTTCCGACTTGATGTTCCCCATAACTTGTATTTCTCTGACATGGAACCTTTGTAAAAGAGCCTTGGCTCAAAGGTAATTATAATCCTAGACTTGATAAATAAATAAAATAAAAAAAGGAGGCTGACTGCATTAGTTTAATCATATTGAAGAATCAATTAGGAGAAACAAGATTACTACAGTCACATTTTCCCCATTCCTCTTGGCCTGTAACCCCCGCCATCCCTATAGTACTGCGAAAAACAGACAATACTATGATCATATAATTGTCTCTTAGTTCATCCAAATGGTAATTATCTATGTGATTTTTAATTTTTTTTTAATTCTGTAGTGAGTGCATTTAGGCAGCTACGAAACAATAAAAGCTTATATTGCACAGAATGTGCCTATCTTGCCCCCAAGAGCCTCTCCAAGTAGGCATTTGTAAATATAAAGGAGTCCTACCAGGGTTCAACCTGAGTGGGGTTCACAAATTCAGCAAAGTATATCAATTGCCATGTGCAGTGGTTGTCTCCCCCACCCTTCCCCTGGTCCCGATCTCCATGTGTATCAATTCTCTCTCCCTCTGTCCCTCAGCCCAGTCCCTACTGCATTCTGCAGAGGTTGTCCTTCCACTCTTGTGGTATCTTCATAAATTTATTTTCAGTCTCAAGAAGCAGCAAATGAAGTTAGGATAAGAACATTGCATTAAAAATAACACACATATCATTGGGTTTTGATTGTATGCAGTTACATTTTTTTTCAGTGAAATTGAATACATTGGTGAGGTCATGGATCAGGAATGTTGGCATTTTTATTATTTTTTTACAGGAATCAATTTTCCCATCCTCCTTCAGACAGTCATCCAGGCATTCATTGTTATACACCCAGATGATTCTGCAGTTCAGTTTAAAGAATACAGTGAACTGCAGTAAACGATAAAAAAAAATCTCTTGAGGACTAAACAATCTTACTTTATTGGACAAAGTTTTGGCCAATGCAAAAGGATTACAAAGCAGTCTTATATAACAGAACAGGATATTGCACATCTGAATCAAACAGCCTTCGCAATGTGTACTCTTTCTGGTGTCTGGTGTTGGAAAAAATCTGCAAAACACAACACTGTTTTATTTCTGCACTTTCCTGCCTGTGTTCAGACTGATCCCCTCACCACCCTTCTCCTGCCCCCCACCCACCTCAGTCCTCTCCCGACCCACTCCTAGTCTACAAATAAATACCTAATAGGGAAGAGAAATCCCTATTAATGTAACCTTTCTCAATAAAAATAGAAAATAATGCGTATCCCAATTAAGTGGCTTCATCTTCATGTACAGTATTTTATAATGTGACCCCATGTCGGAATGACTGACAGTGTCTTCAAACTATGGACCCTTTACAATGCCATGAAAGCAATTTACCATATGGCTAGTAACAATACTATACCAGCTGTCCCATGAAACTCGTCCCATTGATGACTAAGCTCTCAGCAATGCCACTCTGGCAGGCAGCCCAGCTCAAATCAGTCCCTTCTCTGCCTTTAGATTCAGCTGAGGTGAGCTTGAATAGCATCAGCTCATTACACCAGCTACTGGCATACTTCCTGGTTATATGAAACTGAGGACTCACTCTACAGGTATAATGGACAGGCACCTTTGGGAAGGAGGCGACGCAGGGTTTGGAGCATATATTTAAATTTTAACAAATTATTTCACCTATAAACATTTTTAATCTCATCTCTAAGTTCTGTGTTAAAATGTTAATGCAATCAAATTCTTTAGAGGAATCATTCAGGTAAAGTTCCCGCCTCCCTTCCTTCATTCCTCACCTTGATCCCAATAACTGCATGCATCCCTTCCACCTCCTTCTCTCTCCCTGGCCCCAATAGCGATGTACAGTGTAAGTCCCTCTTCCTGGTCTGTATGGTTCTAGTACCTGACTCCTTTCTTATATATCTGGCCAAGGGCAATAGTTTTGTATTTGATACTTCATAAAAATCCCAGAAATGGAGTAGCAATGATAAAAGGAAAAAAAATAAACAAAAGCAAAGGAGTAAAACTCTTATTCCACTAAATAATAATCAAGCTTTTGTATAAATGTTTGTTGCATTTTTTTCTCACCACAGTTTTGGAAACCTATTTTTAAATGTTCATATGTCCTATAATTTATTTCTAACTTATACACTCTGAGAGTTACTTTTGGGAGGAACTGTACCTGAGCTCTGCTGATGCCACCATTGCATTAGTTTTGCTGAAAGCTGGAAGATCGTCATAATAGCTGGAGTTTAAGTCTACACATTGCACTTTCCTTCAGCAACACACACACACACACACACACACATTTAGAAATGAGAGAAGGCCACCAGCAGTTCAACTTCTTTCTCCCACTAACTCACTGAGAATACCACTCCCTGCCTTTCCTCAAGTTACTTACCCAGTTTGAGTTTGGAGGCAACAAGTGTTGTATGACATCCCCTGCTCTGAAACTCTATTACGAGTATTCAGCATTTGTTCTTTAAAGTACTGTAGAGCTCTTTATTATCATGCAGACTTTTTTTACAAGTTGAACTGCCATTTTCCAGGTTTGAGAATACATTATCAAAAGGCTTCGATGACTGAAAACTGGAAAACGGGGCATTTCTTTTTGGCATGGTGTGGAGGCAGATGAGTCATGCCAGACTACTGGCATTCTGCTAAATGTTGCTGAATTTACCATTCAGGAGTTTCATTTTTGTCCCGTTCACCCCCACTAAAATGCAACAAAGTAGGCTTTCTGCTTTCCAGAGGTGTGATCCAAGCTTGTGAGAATACATGCATACACAGAATTATGAGCTCAATGTGGCATTTTTACAGTCTGTACTATAAGACAATTAATAAAAGCACAATTCGTAAATTTATATCACACTACTAAAAAAACTCAAGCATACTTCTTGCCCAAGAGGACACCTGTGCTCCCTAAAGAGTTGGGACAGCAGCCTCCTTCACTCTTGCAGGATATGTCAATTGAGTTAAAGGGAAACTTTCAGATTTAATCAATCAATTTTTATGTTGATTGCGTGCATGCACAAGAAACATGCTGCGGCAGGTTTCTGCAGAAGCAGGTTGTGGAGGTGTGGCACTGTTGTGCCCAATGTCCCCACAGCATGCAAAGGCTTGTCCCCGGTCCCCCACTGCCGTGGCACGCTGCTGCTGACACTAGTTCAGCCAGCATGCCACAACTCTTCAAACAAAGACGCTGCAATCATGGGCACCTTCATCATTGCAGTGTCAGCCATCCCGCTGCAATGAGGGTGATCCGTCATTGCAGGGCAGGATGTAGGATCTGTGGTATTGTTTGTGAACATGGCGGCGGCTTGCTGCGTATTCTAAACAATATACCCCAATGTTTATTTGCCAGCGAGGGCCTACTTCCGTCGGCGAAGGAACCCAACTTGATGTTTGCCTACGGGGTGCCCTGGTCCCGTCGGCAGAAATAATACCCCCTTTGTTGCTTGCCGGACGGAGTGCCCAATCCCGTCGGCGAAATCATCCCCCCTTTGGTTGTTTGCCGGCGGGTGCCCAATCCCGTCAGCTACAGCTATCCCCCAGACTCGGTGGCATGCTGGGAGCCCACCCCAGCGTTCCCCATGCCCTGAAATGTGGAAAGTGTCCGTGGCGTTTTCTTGTACCTGAAGAAAACAATCCCCGTAGTCTCCGCACACCCTCCACACAACCCGCACCCCACCCTGCGCACGGCCTCCCCACCCCTCACCCCATACTTACCTCTGGAGCACGCACGATGATCTTAGCTGGACCGGGAACACGTCTGCACTCTTCAAAGCCAACCGTGAACTGAGAAAATGCGGTAAGCTGTATAATGGGATGAATAGGGTTTTTTCAACTTTAGTGCATATCTCGGGCATTTTGGGGAATTTTTTCACCAAATTTTCAACATGGGGTTTTTGGGACCCCTCCTCATGAATTCTTGAAATGTCATGGTGTTAATCAGCCGAAGGTCGTTTCGCGGTCACTGTGCAGAATCACCCGCCGGGGCCGATTAACAAAGCGACAGTGCCAGTGTTCGCGGTGGGCTCTCAAAAGTCTATGTTACAAATTGGTGGAAAAATCAAAAAATGACTGTTTTAGGCGTGCGTTGCGCGGTTGCTATGTGCGCTACAGTAACTCGCAATTACAATATTTTCATGCCAGATTTTCAACATTGGCATTTTGTCATACCTCCTTGTGAGCAGTACAGCTGTCATTGTTCACATCCTGGCTGAAATGTGTTTCCACACTTCCAGCACAGAATAGCGCAGTCGCTGTGGGAAACCAGTGTTCTGGACAGATTAAGAAAATGACAGTGACACTGTTCATGGTAGAGATCTAAAATGCCTATGCTGAAAATCTGGTAATGATACTTCATAAAATGACTGTATTCTAGGCATGCATTGCGCGGTTAGACGCCGCGCTTTCGTAACTGCAATTTCTAATATTTTCACTCCAGATTTGCAACATTGCCATTTTCCCAGACCTTCTTATGAAAAGTACAACTGCCATTTTTTCCATCCTGGCCAAAATGTGTTTTCGCACATCCGGCGCAGAATAGAGCGGTCACTGTGGGAAATCACTGTTTGGGACAGATTAAGAAAATGACAATGATAGTGTTCATGAGCAGACGTCCTAAAATGATTATGTTGAAAACTTGGTGATGATAGCCCATCAATTGACTGTATTACAAGTGTGTGTTGCACACTTAACATGCATCCTTGTAACTTCGCAGATTTGTAATATTGTCACACCAGATTTTCAACAGTGCCATTTTTTCACACCTCTTTATAAGCAGTACAGCTGTCATTTTTCACATCCTGACCGAAATGTGTTTTCACAATTCCGGTGCAGAATAACGTGGTCACTGAGGGAAATCAGGGGTTGGGACAGATTAAGAAAATGACAGTGGCACTGTTCCTGAGCAGAGGTCCTAAAATCCCTATGTTGAAAATTTGGTGTGAAACTCCATAGCATGACTGTGTTACAGCGTCGTTGACTATTCCATGCACCCTTGTAGCAAATTTGTAATACTGTCCATACATTTTCAACAGTGGCATTTTTTCACAACTCCTTATGAACACTACAGCTGTCATTTTTCACATCCTGGCTAAAACATGTTTTTGCTTTCCTCGCGGACAATAACCGCGGTCACTGTGAAATCAGTATTTGGGACAGATTAAGATCGAGCCGAGTGAGAGGGGGAGTGACCGAGCTCAACTGAGCTCTGTCGGGACTGCTGCGGATTTGTTTGTGGCAGACAAAGGCCCCAACACAAGAGCCCAGAACAAAAGGGCAACCTGCAGCACTGGGAGAAACAGAACGAGAGAGCGAGTGAGGGAGGGGAAGTGAGCGAACTCACCAAAGCACTGTCAGGACTGCTGCAGATTTCTTTGTGGGCAGAAGAAGGTGTCGATACAGGCATAGGGCCCAGTACAAAAGGCCAGCCTGCAGCAGTGGGAGAAACAGTATGAGTGAGTGAGACAAGGGGACTAAGTGAGTTCAACGGAGCTCTGTCAGAGCTGCTGGGATTTCTTTGTGGGCAGAAAAAGGCACCAATACAGGCAGGAGCCCTGTATAAAAGGGCAGCTTGCAGCGCCAGGACAAACAGAATGAGCGATGAGAGAGGGAGACTGAGCTACCTCAATGCAGCTCTGTCGGGACAGCTGCGGATTTCTTTGTGGACAGCCAAAGGTGCCAACACAGCCAGGGACCCCATACAAAAGCGCAGTCTGTGGTGCCAAGACAAACAGAACGAGCAAGCGACAGAGCGGTACTGAGCGAGCTCAATGGAGCTGTAGTGTGACTGCTGCAGATTTCTTTGTGGGCAGAAAATGCGGCAACGCAGACAGGAGCCCAGTACAAAAGGCTAGCTTGCAGCACTGGCAGAAACGGAATGCAAGAGTGACAGGCGGGCAGTGAGAGAGCTCAGTGGAGCTGTGTCAGGACTGCTTCAGATTTCTTTCTGGCCAGAAAAGCCACCACTGCTGCAGGAGCCCAGTACAAGAACGGCCTGCAGCGCCAGGAGACACAGAATGAGCAAGTGAGGGAGGGAGTCAGTGAGCTCAGCGGGGCTTTGTTGGGACTGCTGCAGATTTGTTTGTGGGCAGAAAAGGCAGCAGTGCATGCAGGGGCCCAGTACAAAGGGCAGCCTGCAGTGGCATGAAAACCAGAATAAGCGAGTGAGTAAGCTCAACAGAGCTGTATTGTAACTGCTACAAATTTCTTTATGGGCATAAGAAGGCAGCAACGCAGGCAGGAGCCCAGTAGAAAAGGCCGGCCTGCAGTGCCAGCAGAACAGAATGAGCGAGTGAGAGAAGGGGAGTGAGCGAGTTCAATGGAGCTTTGTCGGGACTGCTGCAGATTTCTTTGTGGGCAGAAAAAGGTGCCAACAGAGGCAGAAGCCCAGTACAAAAGGGCAGCCTGCAGCGCCAGGAGAACCAGAATGAGTGAGTGAGACAGGCGGACTGAGCGACCTCAATGGACTTCTGCTGGGACAGCTGTGGATTTCTTCATGGGTAGAAAAAGCCACCAACACAGGCAGGCGCCCAGTACAAAAAGGCAGCCTGCAGTGCCAGGAGACACAGAATGAGTGAGTGACACAGGGGGAGTGAGCCACCTCAATGGAGCTCTCTCGGGACAGCTGCGTATTCCTTCCTCGGCAGAAGAAGGTGCCAACGCATGCACCAGCCCAGTACAAAAGAGCAGCCTGCAGCACTGGGACAAACAGACTCAGCCACTGACAGAGGCCCACTACACGAGCTCAACAGACCAACGCAATCAACATTCGGCATTGACAAATGCTTGTCTATGTTGTCTTATGCGTGCGCAAACAACATATTGGGGTAGTATGAGAATTGCAGAGGTGTGTCAGCATTGTCGAATGCAGGGCAAGCTTTAGAAGATGAGCCCCTCATTCCCCAATTAGAGAGCATGCTAGCGCTGACAAAAGTTTATGCAAAGTGCCACCAACTTAAAACAAATGTGCTGCTGCAATCAGAGAGAAGCTCGTCATGTAGTAACACAGATGACATGCCTCATACGTGCCTTTCCTGATGAAACATTTCAATAAACATGGCAGCAGCAGGAGACCAAACAGCTGTTTGCATTGTGTCTCTGCCTCACCACCCCACCAGTCCCTGTCTGAAAGGTGGGAGGAGGAGGAGGCACTTTCCTCACCTGTCTCCTCCACCTCCCGCTGTCTCTGGTGCAAAAGTTTCTCCCAGCCCTGCAGAGCAAGCCACAGCCAAAGCTCTGTACAGGCTGGGAGTATTCAGTGCTCGAAGGCACTTGTACTCTAAGTGTGATCCGATCGCACTGGTGGACCCCCCCACCTGGCAACATCAGGGTACTTAATCCCCCCAACCATCCTTTAATGTGGCACACTGGGAGCCCACCCCAGTGTGCCAAAACCTTCTGTGGTGTTACTGACACCAGGATACTTACTCCTGGTGCCAGATGCACCCCCCCCACATATCCTCTGACCTCAGGGTGCCCAATCCCCAGGTTGGCATTGATCCCCAGTACTGTGGTACACTGCGAGCCCAACCTAGTGTGCCAAAATCCATAGTTTCCCTGTAAAAACAGAAAACAGTCCCACAACATCTTTTTTTTATTTACCCTGGAAAAAAAAAGAAAACCGTCCTTTGTTGTTGCCCATGGCCCACTCCCCAACCTGCACCCTCCCTCTGCGCACCATCTCAGCTCACCCCCCTCACCCTTACTAACCTCCGGAGGTTGGGAGCAGTGATCTTCAGTGGACAGGAAACACATCTTCAGTCTTCAAGAGCCAACAGCAAACTGAAGAAATGATGGTAATTCCTATGACACTGAATGGGGGGGTTTCAATTTAGGTTGATATCTCAGCCATTTTTGGGAGTTTTGGTCCCACATTTTCAACATGGGGTTCTTGGAAGCCAACCCAATGAACCCAGTCACTGTCATTTCATTATTTGGTCCTGAAAGGTCATTTCATGGTCACTGTACAGAATCACCTTTTTGGACTGATTAATTAAATAACACTGCCACTGCTCATGAGGTGGGCTCCCAAATAGCCTGTGTTGCAAATTTGGTGAAAAAATTCCCCAAAATGACTGTGTTACAAGTGTGCATTGCGCAGTTTCCATGCACACTTGTAACTTCAAGAATTTTTAATATTTTCACTCCAGAATTTCAACTTTGCCATTTTTTCATACCTCCTTATCAAGAGTACAGCTGTCATTTTTTACATCTTGCCCAAAATGTGTTTTCACATTTCTGACGCACAATGCTGTGGTCGCTGTGGGAAATCAACGTTTGGGACAGATTAACAAAATCACACTGCCACTGCTCATGAGCACAGGTCCCAAAATGCCTATGTTGAAAATTTGGTTAAAAAAAAAATCACCCAAATAATTGTGTTATAGGCGTGGGTTGCGCAGTTTGTACGCATGCTCATGACTTCACCAATTTTTCATATTTTAACTCCATATTTTCAACAGTACCATTTTCTTACACCTCCTTATGAACAGTACAGATGTCATTTTTCACATCCTGCCCAAAATGTGTTGTCACACCTGTGGCACCAAATGGTGCAGTTGCAGTGCAAAATCACCTTTCGACTAATGAACTGATAGTGCCACTGTTCATGAGGTGGATCACAAAAGGCCCATGTTGAAAATTTGGAGTGAAAATGCCAACAAAGACCTGGGGCATTAGGGTATCCAACCGTAATGCCCCACCCTGTAGAGACTGACAGGCATCAGGGGTGTGACTTGGGATTGTCTGCTATAATGCTCACACCATTCCACCCTCACCCCCACCCTGCAGCCAGTGACAGGCATTGAGGTGTGCCTTGGATTCTTCGACCCCAAAGTTCACCCCATTCTCCTATACTGCACCCATCTCAACATATTTCCTTATGGAATAGGGTGAGCATAAGGCCCGAAGACCCCAAGGCACACCATGACACTTGTCGGTGTCGGCAGGGTAGGGTGAGGTGAAATGGTGTGAGCATTATGGCTGATGACCCACAGGCGCACTCCAATGTCAGTCAGTCTCTGCAGGGTGGGGGTGTGGTTGGTGTCACTTCAATACTTCACTGCCATTCCTATTATGCATCTCTCTAACTCCTGCACTATCAATGCCAATGCCAGCAAGACAACAAATGTTTATTTAGTCTGTAACTAAACTAATATTATTAAATGCACCTCTGAGTTTTATTTTATTAGTTTCTGTGAGTTTTATTGAAACTTGCTATAATCTTTCAATATTAATTAAATTCATATATGAGTGGGTCATCACAAATCCTACTGACAAGCACCTAACTGTGCGTGCTCCCTACTAAGATGCTCATTAAACATTTAGGATCTGAGGGGGCCGTTAGTGCCCATGTTGTTCTTGCTGAAGCTCAAGGTGTTGTTAATGTTCCTAATCCACAGCAGTTGGCTGAATATGAAAGAGAGTCTATAGTAACTTTTTCGCAGCAGTGGGCACTGGTTTGTTTAAGTCACATAATCTACATCAAATGTAAGGGTACCAAAGCTGTTAGAAAACCTCCTATACACTACACAGAGCTGAGACAAACATTTCTTGCTCATGCAATTCTGCCATTAGGCAACAACTAATATTCCCAGAGCTTTTAATAAACCTTGACAAGATGGGAGTCAACTTAACACCCTACTTCCAGTGGACAATAGCTCATACTGGGCAAAAATAAGTGGAGGTTACAGGGTTAAGAGACTATGGGCAGATGCCTATTGTACTAGGCTGCACACTTGCCAGAGATTACCAGCCTCCACAGGTGATCTACAAAGGAAAGACTCAAAACTGTCATCCATCCTTTACCATTTACCCCCTCCTCCTAACACAATTGTCATATAACCCACTCAGAAAATCCCTGGGTAAATTTGGACACAGTGCAACAATACAACAACAGTGTCCTTTTCCCTCATACAAACTTCATTAAAGTAAGATACAATCTTCCCGAAGAATAAAGGTCACTGTGGTATTAGACTTGTTCATGACGCGCACAATGGAGCAGGTCCTAAACAAACTTGAGGAGCATAGTGTTGTGCTAGTGTCCATCCTATTCTCTTGTACTGAACTGCTGCATCCGTTTGTCTTACCACTCATAAAATGTTATAACAATGAGCTTAGTAAACAGAACTGCTAAAAATTTCTGCCCACCATTCTACAATATGTTGTCCTGTAACATGTCTACATGAATTATTTTTGTGCCTGTGCTGTATTCGTCCTCTGACGTCATATTGCAGCTTGCACCAGTGGAATTGACCAATTCCCATTTATCAAATTCATATTTGGCAGACCTCACTATTTGACCAATGCTGTTCTCCTCTGCACCATTGCAAATATCATGACTGTCATAAACAGATTTGAAATGGAAAACCCAAGTTGCCTGACTAATAATTCACTCAATATTATAGTTCCTACTATTTGTTCCAAAACCCACCAGCTCCCAAAACATTTTGCTATCTTCAGTGACAATCGCACCTGTAATTGAGACCACAAAGTTGTTTTCTTTCTCATATGATTATCATATTCTCTTTTTAACCTAATATAGGCTGCTCAATACATAAATGCAAAGCTTTCTATAGTCATCCTGCCAGCTTTATTCAAAATTTGTTTGAATGGTTTATATTCGCAGTCATACCAAGGTCTGCTGACCACAACTCTCTGAATAGTAGTTAACACTCTACCTCTTTCTTTTATTTATTTATTTTTTTTAGTTATTTTATTGAAAAGATGTTGCACAGTGAATCACATACAGAGCACTTCAACCATTCTCATAGTACAGTACTTAAAAAAAAGAACTGCCACCTCATCAGTAGCATACATAGGAAATTGATCAGAACTCATATACTTTTGTCGATTACTCCATTTTTAGCTGTTTGGAACTTGCCTGCCTGAAAGCTGTATTGTGTCCAGCCGTGTCATTTTCTGCTGCCGTGTGGTCCTGTGGTTGGCTGCTGGCTGTGTGCTGGGAGCGGCGTGTGGAGCTGGGTTCGACTGCCGCTGGTGCTGTGGAGAGATTTTGGTTGCGGCCGGCCTGGGGTTTCTGGCGGCTGCCTGTGTGCTTGAGGTGAATGCTGGACTGCGAGGAGGAACGCTTCGTGGTGGAGTGTTGGTTCCCATTTGGGGAAGGATTATTGCCGAACCAGGAAGATGAAGTAATCGGGAACATATTGTGACTGGACTTGCTGTAAGGAGGAAGTGTCTGGGACAGTGGAAATTGTGGATTGTTCTGAATTAAATTGTCCAGATTCCCTGGTCCGGACAGGGTAGCGGGTTTCTCTGCCTCCGGAGGGTGGTGGGGTTACCCTTGCTTCCTTATTGAGAGAGGGGTACCATCGGAGGGTGGTTCAGCCTGTCTCATTGCTGCGAGGGTCAGGTTGAGTCTGGACTTCTGGTCGATGCTTTCTCTGGATGTCTGCAGGAGTTAACGGAGTTGGACTTGTGTGGACTGTGGTGTGGACTGCTACTTTGGTGATGTATACCTGAACTTTTGATATTTTTAATTATATTTTGAGATACGATTGGGAGGACCGAAACCTGAACTATTTAGGCCAGTCTTGTGAGAGAAGACTGTCTAAAGCTCTTTGGGCCATACTAGTGGTGAGAGCACAAAAAGTGTGGATATTAAGAAGAAAAGACCTCGAACTCTTGTTTTGGTTTTCTTTTAGTATTGTGGACTCTGGGCCAAATTTTAAGGGTTTTGTGTAGGTGGAAAAATCCTTTTCTGCAGTGGTGAGAGCACTGTGGGAGGGGGTAGATGGACAAGTGCTTCTGATACATTTATGTATAACACATTGTTATGAAACGTTTTATGCCTGATATTGGAATATAATGTTTAGTATTTTGTTAGGGTATAATTTTAGTTGGTTTTGTTTTGCTTAGTTATAATAGTTATATTTTGTTATTTGTATGCTGAATTTTAAATTCTCTTATTTATATACTTTGGTGAGGCTTTGTATTAGTTTTGTTACTATGTGTTGGAATGAAAATAGGACAGTCAGCTATTATTCCCCCTCCAGGCTCAGGGATCTCCGTCCCTTCTCCTGTCCCCCCCTGTCACCGGGAGTCTATAGAAGGTGTAGGGCTCTGGGGATTGTGAGGGGGAGGAGGAGGGTTAGGGCTGGGCCTGGGGGAGGACGGAAAGGAGTCGGGCGGATAGGGATTGTGAGGTCAAGGAGACACCCTGGGGTGAAATGGGCTCAGGAGAGGGTTCTCCTGTCTTGTGCCTATACCCAAGGGTTCTGGTTATCAGCAGTAGCGGTCATCGTTGAGGTCCATCCTGCACAGTGGTGTTGTGCAATGCTAGGTCTATTAAAACAAGACAGCTATTATAGCCGATCTTGTTGGGTCAGCTGACCTAGCTTGCATCCTGCAGATCTGGCTGGATGAAAATGCTGGGCCAGTATTGGCCGCAGCAGTTCCGGCCGGTACTCGGTGATACACCTTCGATGCAGGACTCATAAGGCGGTGTTGCCATTTGTTTTAAATCAGAATTGGCCTGATGGAGGTACCAGTGGAGTCACGGATCCTTTGAGTGTGTCTTAGGTTGGGTGTGGGGTACAGGATACTTCTCGTATACCGTCCACCAGGTGACGGGAATGTTTTCCTGTAGGAAGTCGCAGACTTCATTGTCGACCTAACATTGGGGTTCCCCAGATGGTTGGTTCTGGGCGACTTCAATGCCTGGGTCAACGATGAACTCTCACGTTTTGGTCAAGACCTCCTCCAGTTGATGTTATCACTGGGCTTCACACAGGTAGTTTCCTCCTCGACCCATATTGGTGGGCACTCATTGGATCTGGTGTTCCTTCTGGGGATGGGGATATCTGATTTGGTGGTGGAACCACTCGGATGGTCTGACCATCACTCCATTAGGTTCAATTTTGAGGCCGCCCCTATTAGGTCAGCCCCTTCAGAAATGGTCCGGTACTGCCCATTGAGGGGTGTGTCCCCAGATGACCTGATGGCAGTGCTGGACCTATCGGATCTTCCGATAGATTGCTTGGATCCAGGTGACCTATGCGGCCTATAATAGGGCAGTTACAGGGGCCCTGGATTCTATTGCACCTGTTCATGTTCGTCTGCTCACTCTTCGCCCCAGGTCTCCATGGTTTGATGAGACCATGAGGGAGTTGAGGAGGGTAGGACGAAGGCTGGAGAGGCGTTGGCGGAAGTCCAGTCTGGATGATGACAAACTTAGTTTGATGGACCATTATATGGCCTATCAATCCGCAATCTCTCGTAAGAAGGCAGAGTTCCTGTCCAGGGAGATAGTGGCTGCACAGAATAGACCAGCCCAGCTCTTTCGGACTGTGGACAGACTGTGCAATCCAGTCTGTCTTCAGCCCGGGAGGGCCTTTTCCACAGAACGATGTGAGGAGTTTGCTCTTTTCTTTGCAGATAAGGTTGCCAAAATCAGATCGGATGTCCGCTCTTCCCTCTCCAGTGGGGGTAGTGATGGTTGGCCGGAGATGTCAAACACCCAGTTTGCATGGTCTGACTTCAGGCTCCCCAAAATCGAGGATATTGTGATGGTCATCAGAGCGCTACGACCAACCAGCTGTGATTTGGACCCTGGCCCCACATGTCTCTTAGTGGATTGTGTGGATAAAATTGACCTAGTCCTGGCTTTGATAGTCTGGAAGTCTTTGGAGAGGGGGATCTTTCCTGAACCCCTTAAAGTGGCTATAGTTAGGCCTCTTTTGAAGAAGTCCTCCTTAGACCCAGACTGTCTAGCAAATTACAGACCAGTCTCTAACCTACCCTTTGTGGGTAAGGTTATTGAGAAGGTGGTTGCACTGCAATTGGATGATCATCTGACCAACAACAATATCTACGATGCTCTCCAATCTGGATTTAGGAAAAGGCATAGTACCGAGACAGCACTTGTTCGTGTACTAAATGACCTCCTAATAGGGAGAGATGGTAGGACCCGTTCTATCTTGGTACTTCTTGATCTCTCTGCAGCATTTGACACTGTTGATCATGGGGTGCTGTTGGAGCATCTGCGGTCCATCTGTGGACTATCTGGTATGGTTCTCAGGTGGTTTAGATCTTACCTCGAAGGTAGGACTCAGAGGGTGGTGTCAGGAATTTTTTCCTCGGCATCAGTCTCCCTGCCTTGTGGGGTACCGCAGGGCTCTATTCTAGCGCCTATGTTCTTCGCGGTGTACATGCTGCCTTTGGGAGCAATTATAAGATGATACGGACTGGGTTTTCACTGCTATGCCGATGATACCCAGCTGTATATGTCTTTTGTGCCCGACCAGGATGCTGCCTTGTCGGTATTTAATAACTACCTTGCAGAAATCCAAGATTGGATGAATGGGAGTTGATTGAGGTTAAATCCCGAGAAAACTGAGGTGTTGGTTGTGGATAAAGGTCACTGTGAGGCGGGTTTACCAGCTGGATCACACTCTGGCTTATGGCTTGCAGGCGCTCCACTGACAACCTCAGATCAGGTGCGGAATCTTGGTGTAATAATTGATGACCTCTTGACGCTTAAAGCTCAGGTGTCAGCGGTGGTCAAAACTTCCTTTTTCCATTTGAGGAATATCGCCAGGGTGAAGCTCCTGGTTCCTCCAGAAGATCTTCCAACATTGATCCACGCCATTGTTACCTCCCCGCCTTGACTATTGCAACTCCCTGTACCTAGGGCTATCGGGGGTTGAGCTTCGCCGTCTGCAGCTAGTGCAGAATGCGGCGGCCAGGTTGTTGACTGGTTCTTCTAGATCCAGTCATATAATGCCTGTGCTCCGTGGACTGCACTGGCTGCCAGTATTTTGGCAAATCACCTTCAAGGTCGGTCTTCTGACCTATAAAGCTCTACATGACCAGGGACCAACTTACCTGAAAGAGCTCCTTTGCCCCTACTGTCCCTCCTGCCCCCTCCGATCCACTGGCAAGGGATTGCTGGAGATTCCCAGGGTCTGTTTGAAATCTTCGGGGGCTAGATCATTTAGCTTTGTGGCCCCGACCCAGTGGAATTCTCTACCTCGTCAGGTGTGAAATAGTCCGACTGTTCTGAGTTTTAAAGGAGCCTTGAAGACCCACCTTTTTAGAATAGCTTTTAATGATTCATAATAGTTCTAAATTCTGTTTATATATTGTTTTATGATATTGTGCAGGCACTTTGGATTGGAGAAAAGCGCCTTTTATAAATAAAAATTGATTGATTGACTCATACACTTCTAAACTCATAAACTCATAAAATCAGCATCTAAAAATACAAGTAATACTTGAACAACCCATCAGAGGTATCAGGATATAAATATACACAGTAGGTAAATAAAGAATAATAATACAGAAGTGTAAAATGGGGTTATACACAATTTATATCTTCCCTTAACAAAGAAGTCACCTCAAGTGGGGAACGCACCTCACTGTATACTAGCTAGTAAAGGGCTCCAAATGTCCAGGCAAGCCTGTCTTTTCCCCATAGCTGAGAGCTGAGTCGTTTCCAAAGACATGCACGCCTTTAAATTATTAGCCCATTGCTGGACAGTAGGGGGAGAAGGTGACATCCATCTTTCTGCCACCGTTTTTCATGCATTAACCAGGGCCAGGGATCGCAAAGGATTATAGGACTGCCCCCCTCCCGGATGATGATGATCAGCCCTGAGCAATAGCTGATGTGATGATCTGGAGGAACAATATCCCAGGACATCATACATTACCTGATATATGCCATACCAAAAGGAAGTTACCTTTGGGCATCTTAATGCCATATGCACAAAGTCCCCCTCCTCACAAACACACTTAAAGCATTTGCTGGGCTTCTGTGCATCCATTGAGTGTAGCCTTTTAGGAGTGATGGATGCCCTATACCTAAAAATAAGTTAAACTTGCCCGAGTTTATTACTCCTGGAGCAGTTTTGAAGGTGTTGACTCACCAAACTCCAGGTCTCAGCGTCAACCGGGGTGAGCATGCTGCTTGAATATCAGATGCAGCTTGACACTCTTTATCTTGTATAATATGATAATATGTGGCTAATGGTTTCCTGCCTGGCTGAGCCTTGAATAACTGTTCCTCAAAGGGGGAAGGAGGGGCCAAGATGCTTTCCCCTGCAAGGAGTCCCCAAGGTGATGTTTAGTTGCAAGATATACAAAAAATATATACAAAATATTCCCAAACTGATATGCCCCACTTTGCACATATGAATGAGAAATCTAGTATTATTCCCCCTTCATACAGCTGATGAACCGTGGTCAGTCCTCAATGTCTCCACTCTAACAACCTCTGCATCAGTGGGACAGTAGGGCAGTACTGACTCCCCAGCTTGAATTGCTAAAATCAAACCAGTGTGTGGGGAAGGATGGCTAACATGCTGTATGTGCCCATCAGCACCTACCCGAACTCTGAGGGTGTTGGCCGTGAAGGGACTGGCAATGTCAGAGGGGAAATTGGGCCATAGTGAAGCAGCAAGTAAATCTCCCTTTAACGAGCCTCTTAAGGTGTCCTCCTCCAATCAGATCCAACTCTGTCCCACCACGAGTCTCCAACCAGAAGAAAACCCAGCTGGGCAGTCCAGTAGTACCTTTGAAAGTTAGGAAGTCTGACCCATCCCAACTCCGGAGGTAGCTGCAGTATGGCTCTCTTAATCCTAGCTGCCTTTTCACGCCAAAGGAATTTATGTAAGATGGTATACAGAAGCCTGTAGTGGGCTTTTGGGCTCTTCTATTGGTAGTGACTGATATAAATACAAACATTTCAGTAGGACTGACATCTTAACCACACCAACGCATCCGAGCGGTGACAGCGGGCGGGCCTGCCATCTATCACAATCCTCAGAAATCTTCAACACCAGGGGCATATAATTTTGGGGCATATAAAGAGTTACTTTTGGCTGAAATCAGAATCCCCAAATACTTCATCTTAGTAACTAGCTAAAGGCCCCCCAAGTTTTGTGATTAGGTTTGCTCTCTCCAAAGAAACATAGAATTTGATGGCAGATAAGGACCGCTTGGCCCACCTAGTCTGCCCATTTTCCTACCTAACAGATAAGCTGCAGATCCTAGTTAACCAACAGCTTACTTCCTCCTATCCCCCCAGGACTGCGTTATGTCTATCCCATGCATTATTGAATTCCCCCACTGTTCTTGACTCCACAACCTCCTCAGGGAGCCTGTTCCATGCATCCACAACCCTCTCCATGAAAAAATACTTCCTCACACTACCTCTGAGCCGTTCCACCTCTATCTTTCAATTGTGCCCCTTTGTTCTTGCACATTTCTTTTTCTGAAAGATGCTACCCTCTTGGACTTTGTTGATTCCCTTGAGGTACTTGAAAGTTTCTATCATGTCCCCTCTCTCCCTTCTTTCCTCAAGGGTATCTATATTAAGCTCCTTTAGTCTTTCTTCGTATGTCTTCTGGTGCAGACCCTGCACCATTTTGGTTGCCCTCCTCTGGACAGCCTCCACTCTGTCTATGTCTTTGCGGAGATGGGGTCTCCAGAAATGCACACAGTACTCCAGATGGGGTCTCACCAACTACCTGTACAGAGGGATAACAACTTCTTGTTTCTACTATTGATGCCTCTCCCTATGCATCCCAGTATCCCCCCAGACTTCCTTACTGCCTTCTCACACTGCTTGCCCACCTTTAGGTCATCTGATATAATTACCCCCAGGTCCCTATTTTTACTGTTGTCAGTATCTCACCCCCAATTGTGTACTCTTCCCCTGGGTTTTTGTTTCCCAGGTGCATTACCTTGCACTTCTTTGCATTAAATCTGAGCTGCCCTACATTTGACCATTCCTCCAACCTTGCCAAGTCCCTTCTCATACTTTCCACTCCATCTTGTGTATCAACTCTGTTGCAGATCTTTGTGTCGTCTGCAAAGAGGCATACTTTTCCTTCCAGTTCCGCTGCAATGTCACTTATAAAGGCATTAAAAAGGACCAGTCCCATTACTGAACCCTGTGGCACCCCACTAGTAACCCTCCTTTCTTCACTGTGGACTCCATTTACTACTACACTTTGTGTCCTGTTGTCTAGCCAATTTTTTATCCAGGCTGCCACCTTGGGACCCATTCCAAGGCTGGCTAACTTGTGTATTAATCTTTTGTGTGGGACTATATCAAATGCCTTGCTAAAATCTAGTTAGGCCATGTCCATAGCCCCTCCCTGGTCTACTACTTTGGTTACCCAGTCAAAGAAATCTATTAAATTCGTCTGACATGACCTTACCATTGTTAATCCATGCTGCCTTGGGTCCCATGCCCCACTGGCCTCTAGGTACTTAACAATTCTTTCCTTCAGAAGTGATTCCATCATTTTCCCTACCACTGAGGTCAAACTAACTGGTCTGTAGTTTCCTGCCTCTATTCTGCTCCCACTTTTGTGAAGAGGAATCACATCCACCCTCCTCCTCCAGTCCTCAGGTACCAACCCATCCTCCCATGATTTGTTAAAGAGAGTAGTCAACGGTGTCACTAGTTCTACCCTTAGTTCTTTTAGAATTCTTGGGTGAATCCCATCAGGCCCCATTGCTTTGTCCACCTTCAATTTTATTAGTTCTTTTAGAACCCTTTCTTCTGTAAATGGTCTGGTATCGACCCCCGTCTCCAATTTCCCTATAGGAAGTAACTCACTTTTTGTCCAGTTAACTTTATGACCAGGAAGCCTCCCATAGTCCCTCATCAACTGGTGTACCCCTGGTAAATTCTGTTCAGGATGATGCAGGTACAAAAGCAGATCATCAGCATATAATGCTATTTTATGTTCAGAACCACCCCCCACTTGACCACTAATCCCCCTGTGTTCTCTAATGGTAGCTGCCAAGGGTTCTAAGGATAATACATATAATAACGAGGGCAGGGGGCAGCCCTGCTTAGTGCCACGCTCCAGTAAAGGGGGGGCACCAGGCCATTCACTGCAATCTGGACTTGCAGATTGGAGTATAAAGCTTTTATCCAAGATCTAAAGGATAGTCCAAATCCCACCCTTTTCAGAGTTTCAAAAAGGTACCCCCACTCCACGTGGTCAAAGGCCTTCTCAGCATCTAGCATTAGGATTGCTGCCCTGTGCTTGTGCATATTCCTACCACAACGGTATACCACATTCAGAGTTCTGTGAATATTATGCTTTTCCAGGCACCACTTTACGAAGCCAGGCTGGTCTGGGTAAATAAGGCCTGGGTGCACTGTTTCCAGCCGGGAGGACAAGACCTTCACCAAGATCTTGTAGTCAGCAGTAAGCAAAGATATTGGCCTGTAGGATGCACACCAGGATGGATCCTTACCAGACTTAAGCAACACAGCAATGGTGGCAGACTGTGTGGAGGTGGGCAGCTCACCTCTATCAAAACTCTCCCTCAACATGTCATATAAGAGAACCAGCAATATTTTGGCAAAAGCTATAAATAAATCAATAGGTAGTCCATCTAGGCCAGGGTCTTTTTCCCCTTTCAGTGCCCTGACAGCTGCCCACATCTATACCCTGGAAACTGGTACTTCCAATTCCTTAGCCACCTCACTTCCTAATTTGGGAAGGGGGGCTTTTGAGAAAAAAAGATCCAGCTCTTGAGGAGCAGTATCAACTTCTGAGGTATAAAGGGAGCCATAGAAGGCGCCAAAGGAATTTTCAATTGCCACCTGGTTCTGTACCATCTTGCCTGACTCATCATGAATCTGACCCACCAAACATTCCCTCTCCCTGCAACATAGCTGCCAGGCTAAGAGCTTGCCTCCCCTATCTCCATCATAGTAAGCGTCCGCTTCAGACAATAAAATGGCATGCTCTTTTCTGGCACTGCTTAGCATGTTAAAGCACACTTCAGCCTCTCAATAACCATATATAATGACCATGTGGGGCGCTGCTTGTGTGCATCTTCACAGGCCTCAATTTTAATACAGAGGCGGTTGAACTCCTGCTCATTTCATTTTTTGGAGTAAGCTGAAAAGACTCTCATTTGCCCCATGATGTATACCTTCAATGCCTCCCACCTGCTTTGATAAGAGGTGTCCCCCTTTTATTAAACTGCAAAAATTCTTGGATACTGTTAGTCATAACCCCAAGGTAATTTTGATCCTTAAGGAGGAGGGGGTCCAACCTCCACTGTCTGGCTGCAGGAGGTGAGCCAGGAGAAGCTAGGCCCAACGAGAGGGAGGCACAATCTGACAAAATGATTGGTGAGTAATTCACTGAGTTAACTACTTGGAGGAGTGAAGGTCTCATCAACAGCCTAGTTAAGTGTGCATATGATTGGTGTGCATGGGAACAGAAACTATAGTCTCTACCAGTGGGGTTGGTATGCTTCTACAAATCCACCAAACCAAATTCTGATTCCAGCTTTCCCAGGGCTCCTGCATTCCAAGAAAAAGGGACAGCTGCAGTGTTAGACCAATCCATGAACATATCCAGTACCAATTAAAATCACCCCCAATATCCAGAGACCAGACGAACCCACCATATCCAGAGTTAGTCTCTGGAAGAAGCCAGGATCTTTCACATTTTAGAGGCATAGATTGATCCCAATGAGAGGGTCCCCACCCTGGCAAGGTCAGCCATAACTAATGCATATCTGCCAGCTGAGTCAGTTATTAGCCCCAATATGTTGACCTAGGTACCACTAGAAAACCACACTTCTCTTGCCTTAGTTTAAAAGGTTGAGGATACTCAAGTACCCCCCAGTGAGGCACTGGTTTTCATAGCTTCACTCTGAGACATGTGCGTCTCCTGAATTATAACCACCTGCCATTTAGCTCTCTTGACTTCCATCTGAAATCTTTTCCTTTTAACCACAGATTTTAGCCCATTTACATTCCATGTTGCCATTCTGATTGTGTAAGCCATGATCTACGTGTATATGCAGAGAGCAATCAGCTCAATCTACAAACAATAACGTAACTACTGTTTTGACACTGATAATTCCTGCCAGAGGGATGTGCCGGTAGTAGCCATCAAGTATTTGGTTAAAATGTTTCATTTCACCCCACAACATCTTAATTTTTCCTCCTCTGTAATCTTCTCCCCGTTACATCCCCCACCCCAGAAAGAACTGCAATCTGCCAGAGGTGTTCTACACTCCATTCGAAGCATACAGCATATGTCTCCTTCAGAGGCAGATCCCCCCCCCCCAGGTTCCCCAATGTTTCCCTCAAACACAGAACCCCTATAACCATAGTCTCTTTCCTACCCCATCCCCGAATAGCCCACAACCACCCAAGGACCCCGAACATTCCCTTGTCCCCCCAGCCTTTACCCTTAACAATGTTACGCTTCACCTCTCCCCTCCAAATGTCATTGTGCCTGAGGAATTATTCCCTGCAAACAACTGTTGAAGCGTAAAATGGTGATTGTATAACTTATCATCTTTATCGAAAGATAGGCACATCTATAACTTTAACTCTTTCTTTTAAGTTAGATACTAATAGGGCTACTGTTTCCTAATAAATAAAAAACCTCCTCACTTCAATTGTATATATGGAGCTATCATCTAGGGTTCTATATGCCTCACTTCTAAGTGAAACTTTGTTTTGTAAACATCTCAGAAATGTGATCTGTGTAGCGGGAAGGGGCTGTACCCTGGGTGACAGAATGGCATTTCAAATAACTGATCAAGCAGGGGTTTCCATTTGATCCCACCCAAGGCAACAGGTTAAGAAAACCTTCCCACAGCTATTACAGCTGGAACTGCGTATATTGCAAGACTCCGAGCAGGCCACTCACTCAGTTGGAGGTCCCTGTTGCTGGTACAAACTTTAACTTTTGTGTGAAAGGTAGGGAGGGAAAAGAAGAGAATAACAGGAAGAATACTGCTTGAGCATTTTCGAAAGCATGGAAATGTGTCCTCTAGTGTCCTCTGTCCATACATGTATCATGCAGAAAGATAACCTGCAAACAAGAAAACAGTCCCTCTCCGATCTGACCCACCCCCACCTCCCACTCAGCACTCTACACCCCCAGTACACCCACACACACCCTCACTCACCTGAACGGGTGACAGGGTGATGATCCACTCTCTGATCGAAGATACGTCTTGCAGCTGGAATCACTGATTGCAATATGAGACACTGAGGTAAGTGCGGTTCAACACATTTCAATGGGGTTTTCATCTTTGATGCATAACTTTGCCATTTTTGCATATTGTGAGCCGAGATTTTCAACATGGCCTTTTTGGGACCCCACCTCATGAAAAATGATGGTGGAATTATGCAAATCCAGTGCAAAAGGCAACTTTTCAGTGACTTGGCAAAATCACCTTTCAGGTAGGATTTGAAAATTGTCACCACCTTTGTTCATAAGGTGGGGTCATAAAAAACTATGTTCAAAATTTGGGGTCAAAATAAAGTTATTTGCATACGTTGAAATTTTGCTATGCACGCTCATAACTTTGGTCATGTTAAATATTTTGACTAGATTTTACACAGATCCATTTTTCACACCACCTCATGAATGTGACAGCTGTCATTTTTTAAATCCTGGCCAAAATGAGTTTCTGCACCTGTGGAGCAGAATGAAGTTTCGATGTCGTGGAATGACGTTTCAGCTGGGATTTCAAAATTTTAACTACTGGATTCATGAGGTTAGGTAATAAGATAGCTATGCTGACAATTTGGTGCATGGTGGTAAAATGCCCAGGTTATGAGTGAATGTTTCAGTATTTCAACCTTAACTCATAACTACTAACTTTCACTATTTTGACTCAAAACTTTGAACACAACTATTTTTCCACACCACCTCGTAAACATGACGTATCATTTTTTAAATCATGGATGAGATGTGTTTTCACACTTTTGGTGAGAAACGCCATTTCGGCCAGTATACTAAAAAAGGTACATGTTGTGTTTATAAGGCGATTCATAAAATTTGTATCTTGAAATTCTGGGGCAAAAATTGAAAAAAAAAATATATATATATAATTGTTAACACACTTTGGGCCAGATATTCAAAGCTTTGCACCTAGTGCAAATCCATAGTGCTGGAATAGTGCTGGATTTGCGCCAGGCTGCAATATTCAAAAGCCCTATTAGCACTGGCGCTGTGTGGTAGCGCCAAAGCTAAAAGATAATAGTATGCAGGGGCGGGGTTAGGGGAGTGCCTAGGAATGCCAGCAGCATGGTATATTCAAAAGTATAGCACTGCGCTACAGGCATTTGTGCAACCTGTAGCGCGGCTCTAAATACCGCCGACAAAAAGCTGACGGTAATGCGGCGGTGCCCCCCCACATGATTCCTGACCTCTATAACCATGGTATGTCTTTAGTTTCCCTGGTGCCTAGTGGTCCCCACCCCCAGCATGAATCCTGACCCCCCGTTCCATGATAAAACATTATTTTTCCCTGGTAATCTAGTGGTCCCTCCAACCAGCAGTGACACCCCTGCTCATCCCAATAACAACCCACAAACAGAGCCGGCGACAGGCTCAGCCCTCCTCTCACCACCACAGCTGGCCACTGACTGAGGTATGAATGAGCGCTACCATAATGAATGAGCCCTTTCATTACTATAGCGCTCATTCGTACCTCAGTCAGTGGCTGGCCGTGGTAGTGAGAAGAGGGCTGAGCAGGTCACTGGCTGTGTTCATGGGTTGTTATTGGGATGAGCGGGGGTACCACTGCCGGGTGGGGGACCACTAGACTACCAGGGAAAAGTAATGTTTTATCATAGAACGGGGGTCAGGATTCATGCTGGGGAGTGGGGGGACCACTGGACTAGAAGGGAAAATTATTTGTTTTATCATGGAACGGGGGTCAGGATTCATTCTGGGGGCTGGGGGGACCACTGGACTACCAGGGAAAATTATTTGTTTTATCATGGAATGGGGGTCAGGATTCATGCTGGGGGGTGGGGAGACACTGTACTACCAGGGTCACAGGTGTGTATCAGGCACACATATGCATGGATGCATTGTATACACCCATACCCTTTGACTGTCCCTGATTTTCAGGGAGGTCCCTGATTTTGCCTCCAAAGTTTCCTCTGTCCCTCATAAAATATGTGTTTTTGTGACAGAACAGTGGGGATTAAAATCAAACAATAATGTCCATACATGAAAGTTACAGACTGGTTCTTCTTCTGAAAATGCATCTTAACACAAATCTCCTTATTCTATCAGCATTCTGAGTGAATAGTACCACTTTTTAAGATGTGTCCCTGATTTTGGGTCTTTGTCCCTGATTTTTTTAAGCCTTGTCCCTGATTCAGGAGGCAAGGGGTTGAGAGGTATGTATGCACCGACTGTGCCTGCCAGCACACAGTGCCTGCTGCTTCCAGCCTGTACTTCCATTCCGACCAACAGAGAATGCTGTGGGCATACCTTGGCCTGCAGCGTCCAGCTAGTACTTCCATTCCGACCAAAAGGTGGAGCTGTGTGCTCCATGCAGTAGCATTGGGCAAACTGCATGCTAATGTATGCTAAACAGCACATAATGAGATGCAAATGTGCCTGTTTGCCCACGGATTACCTAAGTAGGCTCATTTGCATGGGAGCTTTAAATATAACTCACATTTTCCCCAGGCTAACCAGTTTGCACCGGGCTATTGTGTTAGCACTGTGCTGTCAGGATAGCCCCAGGCAAACAAAACTTCAGCATAGCACAGTTCTGCAGTGTGTGGCATACATTGTTGTTTGCAGTAGATGTGGGACATCTCTGTGTAATCACATACAATGTTCTCCACCTGCAACACTGGCTTGCTCCAGGGTCTAATGAGCTGCAGTTCCAGTGTACACTTCTCTGTTGCTATATTCAGTGCTGTCTTATTCCTGGGTTATTTTTGCCCTGCACTCCTGGCCCTGTTTGCCCAGCTTCCTTTGCTTGCTATATTCAGCTGGTTTTGCACTGGGCTATTCCTTTTGAATATAGCTTGCTTTTTGCTCTGGGCTAAGTTTGCCTACTGGGCGGTGCTAATTTAGCCCCAGGGCAAAGTTTTGAATATCTGGCCCCAAGTGTGTAGTGCCACTCTTGACCACAATGGGTATGCTTTGTGATCCGATGCTGGCAAGCTGACTTCGGGGGTGAGCTCAGTGACCCAGCTGGATGGGGTGAGGGTTGGGGGAGCGTGCTGTTATGCATCACCTCCAGCCAGGGAATGAAAGGTGCATGGTTGTCCACACATGCTTGGGTACCATATAGTGAGAAAAAGTGTCCTTTTGGCATTGGGCCCTGCACCTCTCCCCCTTTGGGTGGCAAAGGGCCCTATGCATTGGCTGACAGATGCACTCTTTGCCCTGTGAATCTGCAGCTCTGGCCACATAGAAGTGCAGGGCCCACAGGGCCCTGCACTTCAACAACCACTCAGACAGCCCCATGAAAGCTTCACATCTGTAATTGCACCAAACTGCAGGGCACTCGATTTGTGGGCCCTGCACTTCTGTTGGTGGATGGAGTCTTCTCTTCAAGCAGGACATCTACATCTTTTCATGCAGGTCCCGAAGGGACTTGTGTGAATGAATACACAATTCCACTATCTCAAAAAGAAAGGAAATTCTTTGCAAAAAACTTTGTTAATGCACCAGTTAGGGCTAAACTTAATGCCTCAAAAGTAAAGAAATGTGGCGTTAGGGTTTTCAACCCTAAATCCCCCCCAGCAGCAAAAGGACAAGACCACACAAATAAACACAGACAGCCATCATCAGGTAAGGCAAACAACATACAACCGTTTTCAGATGACACAAATGCAGTAGCACTGATGTGCTACCTTTGTGAACTTGTACCTACACCTGCAGAAGCACAGGCCACACAGAGGCCTGTTCTTCTGCAGCCAGAGCCATGTGTGTATGTCTTGCACCATCCATGAGTACCTGTTACTACAGATGTACATGCCTCATACGGGTCAGACAGAAATGCTGTTGCAATCAGGGTATCTGGATTTCTATATGCAGCTGCAGAAGTGCAGGCTGCACAGGGACCTATGCTTCTGCATTAAGATGTTGGTGTCCACGTCTTACACCCACAGCTGCAGAGGTGCATCACCTTTAGGAGCCTGTGCTTCTGCAGACAGATGTACTGTTGCAGTTCCAGTATTGTGGATTTAGTGGTGACTGCAGTTCTGTGGTTAGAGGTATGTGTGCATGTCTATATGTGTGGTTGCAGAAGTTGGTGTGTATGTCTTGCACATATGGCTGCAGAGATACAGGCCCTTTCAGGGCCTGCACTTATGCAGTCAGAAGTACTGTTGCAAATGTATTGTTTCATTATATGGATTATTGGATTTTACTGTGATAATGTTTTATATTTGTTCTTTGTCTTTTTTGTATTTTTCAATAAAAATTATTTTAGAAAAAGACGCACTGTTGCAATTTGTGTATCATGAATTTTGTGACACCTGTGCTTCTGCTGCCAGAGATTGCTGTGTATGTCTTTTACCTGCAGCTGCAAGAGTGCAGGCCCCTCAGACAGAATGGTGTGTATGTGTTAGACTGTGGATGAGTATCGGGGGCTACAGAAGCACTGGCCCCATAAGGCCCTGTGATTCTGCAGATAAAAGAACTCTTATTTTTGTGTGTTGTGGATTTATATCTGTGGCTGCAGGAGTCTATGACTTTGCACACAAAAGTACTGTTGTGATTTGAGCTTGTATGTCTTATGGTGTGTGTACCATAGATATAAATCCATGAAGGTAGCACATCAGTGCTACTGCATTTGTTTCATCTGGAAACAGTTGTATGTTTGTCTAACCTGTGGTTGCTCGTGTGGTCTTGTCCTTTTGCTGCTTGAGGGGTGGGGAGTTAGGGACTGGGAACCTGAATGCCTCATTTCCCTACTTTTGTGGCATTACGTTTAACCCTAAGTGGTGGATTAATGAAGATTTTGGCAAAAAATATATATATCTTTATATCTATATTATAGTGGTGCGGTTGCACCACTATAGTTAAGGTTGAGTAGACACTTTAATGTTAACCCCCAATTTTTGCACTTTAATAACTTTGCAACCATTCAACTGATTTGCATGGAAGTTTGCATGTGTGGTCTCATGCAGTAGACCACTTGACCTGCCAGGTTTTGTTCAGGTTGGATGTGTGGATTCTGAGATGCAAATAGCACAAGAACATTAAAAAACTGCAATTTGTTTGCTTGGTTTTTCTGCCATTGCCTAGCACCCAGGCGGTTTGGAATTTTGGTCTGAAATTTTCAGAGTAGAAAGGGCTTGGCCCACATAAGTGCTTTTCACTGGTTTGGTGAAAAAAATATTAATCCATTCCAAAGTTAGTAAATTTAAAAAAATTGGCTTCTGGGCATGCTCAGTGAGCACGTCAAAATAGCTGTATGAGGTTTTCGTATGGGAATCCTTTTTCGTGAAGTTTTTCACATGCCATCATTTTGTCTCTATTTGTTTTTGCAAAAAAAAAATTTTTGAAAACTCACAAAAATGGTATGGTAGACACAGAACAACACATATAGCTTGCTTACTGGGACCCCTTATCTGGATTCTGAAATTAACTGTTTGAGACATTCCCTAGAAATTTTGTTTTTTTAACATTATAAATCTTTTTTTTGACTCCTGATATGAAAAAAAAGACTATTTTTTGTATCATGAGTCTCAAAAAAGATCCTTTTCATGAGAGGAAAATCCTTTTTGGCATGTTGGCATGTTATCTCTGGTGTCTAGTGACACTCTCCAATCACCATCCCCGTAATAAGAATATTTTCCCTGGTGTCTGTGATGACCCCACCTCTCATTGCCCTCCTTGTATTTTTTATATCATTTATATTTCTCCCTGGTGTCTAGTGGCTCCCCTCACTGTCCAGTCACCATCCACATAATTATTTATTTCCCTGGTGTCCAGTGGCACCCCCCACCCTCCGATTACCACCCTCTATAATTATTTATTATTTCCCTGGTGTCTAGTGGTGCCCTCCACCTTCCCATTGCTGTTCCCATAATATTTTTGTTTTGGTCCCTGGTGTCCTACGGCACCCCCCACACACACACACACTCCATTCCTATATCCTCTTTGTGTACCTGTAATAAAGAAAATGGTCCTTCAATAACTTTTTTTGTTTTGTTTGTTAACCCTGTAAAAAACAAATGGTCCCTCGCCAATCTGCCCCACCCACCCCCATCCTAACCTCCCAATGAGCACCCATCACCCTGCACCCCCATACCCTCCACACAACCTCACTAACCTGAACAGGTCCCATTGTGAAGATCCACTCTCCCATTGAAAGACACATCTTGCTGCTGGAACTGCTGACTGCTATATGAGAATTTAAGGTAAGTGCAGTTCAATGTAATTCAATGGGGTTTACAACTGTGGTGCATAACTTTGTAATTTTTACGTATTTTGACCCCAAATACTCAACATGGCCTTTCTGAGACCCCACCTCATGAACAATGTCAGTAGAATTGTGCAAATCTGGCCCAAAGGTGATTTTGCAGTCACTTGGCAAAATCACCCTTCGTTCACAATTTGAAGATTTTCACCATCCTTGTTCATGAGGTGGGGTCATAAGGAGGGTGTGTTGAAAATGTATCCTCAAAATATGCAACAATGGCAAAGTTATGAGAACAAGTTAAAATTTTGCTGCTCACACTTGTAACTTTGGTAATTTTAAATATTTTGATCCCAAACTTCCAACATAGCCTTTTTGTTACACCACCTCATGAACATGACAGCTGTCATTCTTCAGATCCTGCCAAAGCTGTTTTTTTCACACATGTGGCATGGAGTGATGTTGTAGTGGCACATGCTCACATTTTGCCAGAGATTTTGAAAGGTTCTGTAATGTGTACATGAGGTGAGGTAATGAGAAGGCAATGCTAATAATTTGGTTGTTGTCTTACAAATGGTAGTGCAGGGCCCTGCACTTCTACAGCAACATATATTTACTCTTCTAAGGAGGGATGGGAGTGCAGTAACCACAGACATATAAGGATATGATCAAACTATGTGAAAAATTAGGGACTGATGGGAGTGCAGAGAAATAAGGATATGATTATACTATCTCAAAAAGTAAGAAAATCCATTGCAAAATACATTGTTAATGCACCAGTTAGGGTTAAAGCAAAAAAAGTAGGGAAATGTGGTGTTAGGGGTTTCCAATCCTAACTCTCTACCCCCACCCTGCAGGCAGAAAACTAGGTGAGGGTTGTGTCTTAGGGTTCTCAAGCCTAACGCTCAGCCCACTCTCATACGCTGAACACATCTCTGCTTCTTTACTGATAGAAAGAGGTAAATATTAGGCTTGAGAACCTCAAGACACACCCCATGACTGGTTTTCTGCCTGGAGAGTGGGGGTGGGGTGTTAGGACTGGAACCCCAACACCACATTTCCCTAATTTTTTCACTTTAACCCTAACCAGTGCATTACCAACATTTTTTTCAATGAATCTGTATACATATATATATATATATATATATTCTATGGGCACAGTAGCACCCCTGTAGTTAGGGTTGAGTAGGCACTTTAACATTAAACCTCAGATTTTGCACTTTGATAACTTTGCAACTGTTCAACAGATTGCCATGGAATTTTTAATGCACAGTCTTGTGTGGTAGATCTCTTAATGTGCCAAGTTTTGTTTCAGTTGAATTTGCACATTGTGAGCTGCGCATAGTGCAAAAACATTAAAATTCACCTTTTTTATGCTTTTATGTCATCATGATGTGCCCATACAGTTTGTAATTTTGGCCTGAAGTTTTCAAGGTACAAAGGGCTTGACCCACAGAAGTGCCTTTTGTTGGTTTGGTGAAAAAACATTAATCCATTTCAAAGTTATTTAATTTTAAATTTTTGCATTCTGAGCATGCTCACTGCTGTCTTTTGGATCACTTCCCGGAAAGACAAAGGGATTTGATCTCATGAAAAAGGATTATTTCCTTGAAGGGACAACCCTTTTTCATGAGAAAAAATTCCTTTTTTATGAGCTGCCATCTTCTTTTCCTTTTTGTCACATCAAATAGTTGTATAAGTTACTAAAATGATGCCTTTCATGGATACCAAAACACGTATCCTGCTCATCTGGACCTCATTACCTGGATTCTTTATTTGTTTTGCTGTAGAAATGTCCCAGGTATGTTTTTTTTTCATTATTTAAATCCTTTTTTGCTACTCACTAAGTTCCTTTTTCGTGAATCCTTTTTATTCTCACAAAAGAAGGATTTAAAAAAAGAAATCCTTTGTTGTGAGCCAATTCCTTTTTTGCAAGAATGAGAAAAGATTCACGAAAAAGGAATCTTTCAAATCCTTTTTCACAAGATGAAATTCTTTTCTGTGACCATGGCAAATGATTCTTGGAAAAGGATTCCTTTTCTGCAAACACGTCAAAGCGTTCAGGAAAAGGATTCCATTTGGTGAAAAAGAATTTCTCTTGTTTTTCCTGTGGCATATCATCATTTTCATTGGTGTCAGTGGTACCCCCACCCTCCAATTTTTCCCCTGCCAAAACGTATATCCCTGGTATCTAGTGACACCCCTAACCCTGCCATTTGTATAGATTATTAATATATATTTTTGCTTCCCAGTGATACCCCCAACATCTAATTGTATTAAATCTGTACCTTCCCCAAATGTATATCCCTGGTGTCTAGTGTCACCCCCACCCTCTGATCCCTGAATTAGTTGTAATCATATCCCCCATATGTGGCCAGTGGCACCCTCACCCTTACATGTAACTGTAAACCTGCAAATGAGAAAACAGTCCCTCACTGATGATTTGTTTTCCAACCTGAAAAAAAATGTCCACCAGTGATTGCACCCGCCTCTCACTGTGCACCCACCAACCTGCACCCCCCTTTGACCCCCTCATATATCCTCCTTACTGGAACTGGCTCCATAGTAAAGATCCACTCTCCTAACAAGGACGTGTCTTGCTGCTTGAACCGGTGACTGCTGTATGAGAAATAAGGTAACTATGGTTTGGTACATAGCTACAAGGATACTGTTCAGGCATACATCTTGTTGCTTGTGAGACTTAGCACAACTTTTCTCAGGTTGCCCAGACAATCCTCCACCCCCCACCCCTCAGCCCCGAACAAATCTTGCTACATCAGATAACTTCATAGAGCCACATTTCTCGGGCAGTTCTGTGGGTGAGTTACAAGTTTGAATCCCACCACCACCTCAGACTAAACACAGTGCAACCCACTTTAGGTGAATACTTGGATAATATGGGCAAAACATAGAAACCAAGAGACAATTCCATTGAGCACCTATTTGAAAATGTCCAATATATCAAACTATAGGCATCATCTATATCAGAAATTTTGTTTCCTTCTCAATTGCCTTTGTGCTGCCCTGTGTTACACTGATACAACTGAGTAGATTACTTGGTATTTTGCTGATCTAGTCTTCCTTGTGCTATCAGAGTTTTACAACATTAGTACTGCCACAGGAATGACAGATAAGGCTGAGTGTTGCTGTTACAGTCTCAACCCAGGGAAGCCATATAGAGCATGAGGAGCATAAAACCTGGTTACATGCATTTCTTGTGAAATGCAAAAATGTACATGGGGCTTAGCTGTGTAACTGGCAGTGAGAGTCAGGTGCAGGTATGCTTTAGAGTTCCTGGTTTCATCCCCCCCATTGCCCTCTGGCTTCTTTTTCTCTGCCCCCAATCTTGTCACCAACTTTCTCTCCTCCCTCCCCAATCATGCAGTTGCCTACTCTGTTTTTGGTGGCATAGTAGGAGATGTTAGTGGGGTAAGAACTAGAGCTAAAGTTTGTGGCAATTTGAGAGAAATTTAAAGTCTGACAATTAGTTAGTTTCAGAAGAAGTAAGACAAGCTCTGCCTGTTTATTTTGACCCAATTTTGGGAGTCTATAGTCATAGAATGTTTCACTTATCATTTGGCTGATCCAGTCTTCCATGTGCTATCAGAGTTTTTCTGACATTAGTACAACCATAGGAAAGACAGGTTAAACCTGAGTATGGTTGTAACAGTCTCAACCCAAGAAAGCCTTGTAGAGCAGGAGTTTGCATGTGTATCTGGGGGTAGCAATTATGATGGCTGCACAGACTGACCCACTGGTGGGGGCCAGGGTTTGAAGGCGGGGGCCAAGCCTAGAAGGACTTTATACATTACACTGTAGGTGAGGAGGAGGCTGACAACATCCCCCATGAGGAGGTACCTGTGTCAGGAAATTGGTCTCTGTTTCAAATTTTTATTCTTGACTTTCTTTGCAGCTCCCCTTCCTCAGTCAGGAACCAGGACTGTCTAACCCACATCAGCACTGTGCCTGTTGCTTGCTCCAGACCTAATCTGAACTACTTTCATACACAGCAGTTTGACTGATGCCAGTAGATTACAACACAACTAGTCCTTTCACATAGATTAGTTGTAATACAAAGTTGTTCTTACCACAGCGTCTCCTTCAGAAAATATTTATTTTGGGGAAGGGGGGTTATACAGTAGAGATTTCTTTGACTTCACTATTTAGTGCAAGATGTTTTATTAACTTTTGCACCTTGTTTACAATAGAAGGTCTGCCTCAAAATATGGTCTATGTGTAGACACAGAACTCGGACAGTATGGGGATTTTGTTAAAAGAACTTCAGTAGTTTCTAAGGATAATGATAGGTTGATTTTACTATTGTTACTGTTATGGCTGTTTATTATTATGTAATATATGGATAATTAAAATAATACCCCCAAAATGCATACAAAAAATCTCCTGTAAAACATTGTCCAAAACTCAATAATACCATCGATGGAACTCAATAATACTATCGTTGAGATCTCGTAATACTATCGATGGAAGATCTCAACGATAGTATTATTGCAAACTCACAACAGAGCAAGCACCACCGGCCAGCTCGAGCAGCTTTCACTGACCGTGAGCTGGCTTTTACTGTAACTGTCACATACAGTAAAAGCCGACTACACATTCACGTTGCAGTAACACTCTGAGGAAAAATGTCTCTTTCAAAGCAGCCACCCAACAAAAGTGCTCAATTTTCTACCACACCAGGAAATAACTTTGGATAGCACTGCAACTTCTTTGGCAATGTAGCAATAAGCACTTAAAAAATCTCCTCAGGCAGTGAAAAAAAGAAGCTACGTGATGTACTCAGACTCCGAGTCTGACTAGCTCTCCACACTAACTGTCACTCGTTCCACAAGAAAAAAAAAATTATGACTGTTTTGTTTGCAGTTTCTTTAATACTGCTCGGTTTTGCTTTTTCAACTGTTAAAAAGTTCTCCAAGTTGCCGCAATCATTGGCTTTTTCGTAACAAAATTACCTCACCACCAACCCAACCGAACATTCCTGACTGTATGGCAAAGTTAAGAAACTACAATTCTCTTGCATCCGTATATTACAAAAAATAACAAATACATTCGCTCTCGAGGTTTACTGTGCCCCCAGATCCTCTCGATGAATTATTGCCTTGTAATACACCAGAATGCATCTATTATTCTATTTATATAGGTGTGCTCTCTCTCTCCCCCTCACCAATCATGCTCCAACTTATTCTTCTCTATCCCCACCCTCGTCACCACATCCCTCTCTCCATCCTCCAGTTTGGGCTTTTGTCTACTTTTAAAGGTCAGGACTGTGGCTCCCACCACCTCACTTTTTTTCTTTCGCTGCTGTGCTCTGTCCAAACAGGAGGGAATGCAGTGGTAAATATTTAGCCAAAGCTGCTGTTTGTGCTGCATCAGCGGTTCAGTCTACTTCTGGAAGAAGGATGGGTGGTGGTAAATATTTAAACTGAACATGCTGTTGTGCTGCATCTATGGACAAGACTCCTTCTGAATGGGAGGATGGGTGGCAGGAAATGTTTTAACTGAACCTGCTGTTTCTATTGCAGCTATGGACCAGTCTCCTAAATGGGAGGGTGGGTGGCAACAAACTGTTTGTGGTTTAGCTACAGACTGGAATCCTTCTGAATGGGAAAGAGGGCAGCAGTAAATGTTTAACCAAACCTGTTGTTTGTGCTGCAGTTATGGACCAGACTCCTTCTGAATGAAGGGTGGGTGGTGGTAATTATTTAAATGGAACAGGCTGTTTATGCTGGATCTAGGGACCAGACACCCTCTGAATTGGAGGATAGGTGGTGATCAATGTTTAATTTATTGGGGGAATGGTGATTGGGGGATGGGAGTGCCACTAGACACAAGAAAAACAGTAGTTTATTGTGGGAATGGCAATCGGGGGATGGGAGTGCCACTAGACACAAGGGAGCTATTACAGTTCAATCTCTTATTGACCTTTACTGTTCCCAGTTTTTTCCTATCAAACCCTAAAGTTCAAACTGTAAAAATGTGCTAGTGGTTATTTTCTGTTCAAACTATCCTTACATTAGCAAGTGACTAACAAAATGATTCTCACCACAAAAACACACATTTGCCTGTAAATTTCTAAATTATAAGACAAAAATGAATTAAGTATTTGAGGGAGACCTAATTACAGGTTTTGTTCATTAGTTACCAAGTAGTACTTCTGTAGAAAACCATTCTTAAAATGAGGATAAAATACAAGATGGCTGACATCATGAACAGTATTTCTCTGAGATCAAACAATAAATCCTTAACAATTAGCAGTCTGAACATTTTTTATTTACCTGCCTGTATAGCGGCTATCACATAAAAATGTTATAATTCAAAAATAGTGTGATATTTTTTCACCAAACCATCCAAAGGCACAGCCTTTAGCTCTGACCCCATTATCCATGACAATTTCAGGAAAAATTGACATTCTGCCTGGGCTGTAGATCAGGGTGAAAAATCCCATGTTAAGTATAGGAAAAAAGTTTTTTGTGTGTGTGTGTTTTACTACTCCATATCTCAAAAACCATACAAAAAGCCATCATAAAACTTTTCACATCTTGAGACAATGGCAGAATGATCACACTTGCCAAATATTGGACTGTTTAGTCAAAGAATGCTAAAGTTATTAAGGTACAAAAGTCTGAATTTAACATAGAAGTGCTGGTACAACCCTAACTATAGGAGCACTACAGCACCCCATAATATATATGTTTATAGGTCAAAGGAGCATTAAAATGGTGGCCAGCCATGGAGGTGGGTGAGTGTGCTGGTCACCCATCATGGGAGTGTTTTTTTTAAATAATAAATATGAAATTACGGGTGGTGGGGGAAGAGGGTGGGATTCGGATTCTAGCACAAGGTGGGGGAGACGGGTGAGGGCTGTTTCTTTTTCTTTTAAAAATTATATTTCCTGCTTAGAAATAGGTATGAATATTGTCACTGTTTTTATTCAGATCCAAATAATGAAGATTGCATTACTCACAGTATTCAAGAAATAGTGCTTGTTACTCATAGCCCCCTAATACCTAGACGACACACTTCCCTAGCTCTAAACCTTGCTATCCCAACATAACCTATGTATTTTCATACTTTCTGAATTGTTTCCTGTTCTTTTTCTGAAATGCATTAGTTGTACATTGCTTTTATCATTTATGTGCATGCAGATGTTGTTGTCACTATATCTATTATTGTGTATCACTCTAAGCTGTAGCCCCTCCCCTGATCACACCTGGAAACCAGTTCTAGCTCAGTGAGCCCATCCCAGACCCCCTTAACCCCTATCCAATTATCTTTACAGCAAAGTAGGCTATTATACCTTACACACTATCGCCTTTAAGACTGAAGTCACATTCTTTGTTCTACAAGATTTCTACAAAAGTAGAATATAAAAATTGTATAGATAAGATTTAAAATTATGGTTTCAAATTTTAAAGGCTATAGTATTCCATCAATAACCCATAACATGAAATGCAAAGGAAAACTGTCTTGGGGTTTCAACTGGCTAGAAAAATAATTTGCAGTCAAATTGTAACTGGACTAAAATCCATGTGGAGAGGCAAACTTGTGTTGCTTGTCTCCACAAGCACAAAGAATGCATTTCATTGTTGAATGTAGTTATTATGAATCAAGTAGTGATTTAACAATTCTGTATGAAGGTAAATATTGCTAACTGCGCCATTTAAGGCCTTTAGAGGGACCTTACAAACACCTACCTGATGTTAGTGGAGGCACATAAGTTTTAATAGAAGTTCATTAGCCCCCAAACAGGTTTTAGCTAAATTGCTCCTCAAATCAACTGGAGCATTTCTAGTCCTCTGGATATATAAACTTCTCAGAGAAGCAGACTACTGAATTGTACAGGTACTTATGACAGGGGAAAACTCAATATTCTAGGCGTCCAATCTAAAGATTTAGTAGTCTTATGGTGAGGATTTGATTACAATGCATAGCTGAGAGGATTGTTTTCAAGACACTGACTTGTCTTATTTGAAAGTGTTTTAATGTTAAACAAATTAAAATACCCATCAAAATGGCATTTATACATATATATTCTGGGCATCTCTGTGATCTGAACTGAAGCTTCCAGTTATATGTTTTTAATTACTCTTAATATCTCTTACTTCTCCAGCCACCAGGCCCCCTTCTGCCTCTAACCAGCTTGTAGCTCAATCATCTGTGGGGTCTCTTACCTGCCCCATGGATTATTCTCCATGGTGGGACTTTGGCTTGATTTCTTCCCCCCACTAAGGAGACTCTGAATGTGGTAGCAGGGACCCCTTTATGCTATATGGGACAGGTGATAAAAGGCCCTAGTCTGCCAAAGCTTCATTCTGCTAGGCTTAAGGGTTTTTCCCATTTTTTCTTCCTTCTCTCAGAGATGTTGGCATTATTTGACTGATGCACACAATGTTTATGCGTGGTGCCCACTGCCATCATCAGTATCTTTCCCTCCCGCTGCTATCGCTAGTTGACTTGCCTCACCTGTGGGCCCCCAGGTGGTTCTGCTGCAGTGAGGATTGCTCTGTCCCTACACCAGAGGAGACAAGTATCCTTTAAAATGATCAAGCCTGTTCCCTCTCTTTGGCCTGCCAGTACTCAGGGTACAGTCTTTAACTAAAGTCACTGACATTGCAAGCAGCAGCCCTGTTGCTATGCTAATGGGCTGTCTCCTCCTTAACATGTTTACCCTATAGAAAAGGAGTCAAAGAAGGGACATTATCTTAGTCTTCTGCATACTCCAGACTATCAACAAAACTGAACTTACAGAAATGTTTCCTTTGGTGTCTTTTAGTATGATAAGGGGAGACACCCTGAAACACAGAAGTGGTAAGTTCATGGGTAACATTACAAGGCACTTTTTCTCCCAAAAGTTGGTGAACCTGTGGAACAGACTACCAGTTGAGACAGTGGATATGATGATAATATAAACTGTCAAGGTAAGCCTGGACAAATTTCTACTTAAAAAGGGAATCATCAGGTACTCTGCATAGTACAGTGAGTAGGGAAGACCTATGAATCAGTACATTTACATAAAATAATTTTTTCCTCCCTGCTTTTGATGTGTGGGGAGGTTGGACATGATGGATCTAGTGTCCCTTCTAAATTTTCTTTCTTTACTTTCTGTTTTTCCCCTCCTTACAATGTGACAACCCCTTTCTTTTGGGGTCCCTAATACACCGAGTACCAGAGGAGATGAGGAGGTACTAGTTCCTAATGAGTGCCCCACTCTCCCTATTCTCTAAAGCCTCCAGTTTACCCACCTCAGAGGGGTGGAAGAGTCCCTCTTCCCCATTCATACTTTAGGAGGAGCGCATGCACCAGGTGCTGCCTCTGAGCCTTGGCACAGGGACCCGTCAGGTGCCGACATGGGGATTTTTTAATTTTTATGATCCTGTCCTCTACAGACAGACATTGGTACACTAGGAGGGCCAATGAGATGAAGGCATGCAGAGATGTCCAATGTCTGCCCCCCCCGTACTGCTTCCTCATCTGCACCACCACCTGTGGTCACCCAGGTGCTGGTATGGCAGGGAGGTCTGCAACCCTACCCTCCCAGAGAAGGACAGCAGCCCAACAGGTGCTCAATCCTTCTCCTCTGGCCAGCCCTCCAGCAATCCAGGCTCAGTACTGAACCCGGGTCCCTGGCATCGCAAGCAGCAGCACTACCACTGTGCCTGTGGGCCAGTGTTGTCCCTTCTAACTTTAAGTTATGCAGTTACTAGCTAACCTCGCAATAAAACAAATTAAAAATAGTTCTATCTTCTGGCACAGAATATTGTCCCAGGTGTGTTTCAGCTGCCAGACAGCAGAGGGCTTTCATGGTCTGCTGTTGACATTCTTCCAAAGCCCACCACATTTTAGCACAGATGTTATCCCTGTTAATGACTACAAACATTTTGCTTTACAGGTGATTTCATGCCACAAGTGTGAAAACACATCTTGGCCAGGATTTGAAAAATGACATCTGTCACATTCATGAGGTAGTGTGAAAAAAATGGCTATGTTTTAAAATTTGGGATCAACATATTGAAAATTATCAAAGTTACAAGTTTGCATTGAAACATTTCAGTGTATGCTCAAAACTTTGTTGTTTTTAAATGCCCCATATTTTCAACATAGCCTTCTTATGACTCCCACCTCATGAATACAGGTGGAAAAAGTTTCCAATTTTGTCATAAAGGTGATTTCACACAGGGACCATGAAATCAACTTTCAGGATGGATCTGCATACTTTTACTTCCTTTGTTAATGAACTGGGGTCCCAAAAAGGTCATGTAGAAAATTTTGGGGAAAATATTCTCAAATGACCAAGTTATGAGGACAAGTTAAAACCCACTGAAATACAGTGAACCACATACCAGACTTCCTCAGTTCACCACCCAGCATTGAAAAGTGAAGGCATGTCTCTGGTTCAGAGAGTATTACAGCATTGGACCCCAGTAGGTAAGTAAGGAGTGGAGGGGTGTTAAGTGGGAGAGTCAGGTGGGAGGTCAGCGACAGCTGCGGTGGGCCAGCAGCAGCAATAGACATGAATGGATGGTTTTCCCTTTTACAGGGTGTATAACAATTAAAAAAAGACTACAAAGGATGGCTTTCTTTATTTTAGGTAGTGATATGAGGGATTGTGCACCCCAGTGTTGGTGTTATAGTTGGTGGCACTGTGGGAGGGCACCCCAATGTTACACAGTGAAAACAGGTAGGGTGGTAGGGTACAAGCCAGCACTGGGGATTGGGCACTCTGATATTGAAAAATGAAGAAGAAAGCTGTGAGAGGGATTAATGGATGGTTTTCTTTATTTTAGGTACTGACACTGGGGATTGGACACCTCAATGTCGGTGTCAATGTTTGGTGGCACTGGGGGATGGGCTTCCCAGTGTTGCACAGTGAAAACAGGAAGGGGGGATGATACTATCCAGCACTGGGGATTGGGCACCCCGTTGTCAGAAAATTAAGAAGGAAAGGGTGGAAGGGACTAAGGGATGGTTTTCTTTATTTCAGGTACTGAAGCTAGGGATTGGGTGCCCCAAAGTTGGTATTCTGTTTGGTGGCACTGGGGGTGGGCTCTTTTGTGTCACACAATGAAAACAGGTGGGATTAGGGTACTAGCCAGCACCAGGGATTGGGTACCCCAGTGTTGGATGATTAAAAAGGAAGGGGTGGGAGGTATTGTTTTTACATTGGCAGAGGGAGAACTACAGCAGATAGGTTGATCATAATGCTGATCAGCTCTGTTTGCTGGGCAACATTATGCAGATGAAAGAAAAGACCCATTGTATGATCCAGATAGCTGTTTTCTTTGAACTTCACAAAGTTTCTTCCCAGCAAGACCAGAAGAGTGTCACGATAAGTCTGGCTGAAAACTGGTCTGACACTGTTGAGCCCCTTGCAGGCTGACTGCCCTCCACTGGACCAACCATGACACACCGCTCAAAATCCACTATCATACCAATATGTTTGCCTTTGCCTAAAAAGTACCCCAATGGAATAGTGTTAGAAGTATACCATTTGAATACTTTTCTTTTTGAGAGAGAGATTTTTAATGAAATGGTTCATTCACCACAGTTTTAGAACGCTGAATCAGAATCAGAATGCATCATTCCAGTCATTCAATAGTGCTACAAGATGGAATGCAATGCTGACAGGAAAAAGTCCTACACCATGGTGATCAGGCTGTACATGAAAGTGTAACAAAGATTAATTAAAGGTTCTTGGAATGCTGACAGCTAATTAGATTGCAGCATTTCTGAGACCATTTTTATAATGCATATTGTGACTGTGAACTGGAATAGGACTAGAATTTTCATGAGTAACAGGAGTTGGAAGAGGTCAGGTGATATGCCAGCAATAAGACATGATGAGGTGTGGGTTATGGCCTGATAAGAGCACACCCCAGGTGCATTATGAGACATGAGGCGCTTGCATTGAGTGCCTTTAGCACCTGGGAAATGCTCTTATCAGGCCATAACCCACACCTTGGAGTGTCTTATTGTACTTATAAAATGGGCCCCCCCTGTAGAAATTATGAATTAAAAAAGAAAAAAAAAAATGGAAAACATTAGTAAAAAACTACTTTTAATGTTAAAAGACTAACAATAGTCCCTCTATGTACTGTACAGTATTGTATTTGCCTATGTCAGCTGTACAAAGCCCCCCCCCCACACACACACACATTCTGGCCGGTTCATGCACCCTGTCTGCATCAGCTATATAGAGTATATGAGCTTTGCTTTCCTACAAAACTTTTACAGTTTGTGTTTTAAAATGGCAGTATTATAGGGAGCGAGTATGTCCCTTTCCAAATGCCATGGTGGTATTACAGGGAGTAGCACCGTACCATACAATGTTGTTCTGCTACAGGGTGTGCTGTGAAGTGAACAGATATTTAAAAAGGAAAGGAAAGGAAGAGGATTTTTTGATGTTACTGTTTGTTTTTTGTTTAGGCAATGGTCGTCAACAGGAGGTGGGGCAGGGGAGGTCCCAACGGCAAGAGTGCCTGTTAAAATACATCTGTAGCGCTTTACATTCAGTTTCTGTATTTTCTGAAAATGTAGTGTGACATTGGTACTGTATCTGGTATGTCAGACATCGTGGCTTTTGAGGATTTTTTTTGTAATTCTGAGGTTTAGTTTTTAAAAGCTGAATTTGTCGTCGCGGCTTGCGTTCGGTGCTGTGCGACTGTGCGAATGTTTCAGATGGGTCGGCTGAGGAGAAGTGGGTTTTCAATTGTGGCAGTGTGGGACCATTGATATGCAGCTGTGCAGCGTCAGTTTCCTTTGATGTAGTGCAGGTTGGCACGACATGGCTCTATAAGGACACGGGTAAGAGTGTTGATTAGCCAATCAGGGAACTTGAAATTCTTGACCCATTTTATAAACAGTACTGGCTGCCTTTAAGTAATTTTGCATTTGGCTGGAAATGGACCATGATTTAAGTTATAGATGCCCTGACCCTAGAAACAGCAGTGAGTTTAAAATGAGTTCCCAGTGAACTGCAGATTCCAGTTTGCAAGGTAGTTTGTTACTAACATTCCATTAGTAATGCATTCACATTTAAAACTGAACATTTTTGAAAGCCAGCTTGAAACAAATTGTCTCATCTAGCTGGTAACAAGTTGGGAATGTTTTCAACGTTATTTAAGCATACAGTCTGTTCTACACACTGAATTGGTAAATGTATGGCAATGTCAATGTCACACTGAATGTTTCAAAACACCGTTTTCTCTTCTGCTAGCTGTTTGTGCTAACAGCGTGGGGACTGGGAGTTGGGAATCAGAGGCAATAACCTGAGAGAGAGAGAGAGAGAGAGAGAACTCCAAGTTGAGATGTCTTACTCTTTGGATATTCATAATATATTTCCATGCACCACAAAAAAAAAAAGTCAACTACTGTCTGGGGACTATTGATATGGGAGATGATTGACGCTGGAGCTAATAATCCAGGGTGAGTTGTCATGGAGCGAAATGACTGGGACAAATTGTGACATAGCTGCTGTTATTATCTCAAACAGCATGCTGCAAAGGTGTCAGCGACTTGCCAGCATCCAGGAGCTCCTTTAATTGGGCAAAAACAATCCTCTCAATGACCTTGGACAATTGGGCAAGCAGACATTTTAGTTGATAGTTTTTGGTCAGGGTTCATTCTCCTAATTAAAAAATAGGGAGCACGGTTGTCTGCTTCCACAGTCTCTGGATCTTGCCAGTAGCTAATGAGTGGTTGCAAAAAATGCATTGAGGACTGCCCAGTACAGCAATAACCAAAGAAAAGAGGCTTAGATAAATATTGGCCAGTCCCATTCTACTTTTTAAGTTCATATGCAAAAGTTACTTTAAAGTTTTGCCTACAGTTAGTGATCAAAACTTAAAACTAGCATCTGCACCACCAGAGCTAGTCTAAATCTGCTCAAGATCCAACAGATCTACCAACAGAGCAGTTTTTGCAGCTCCACAAAAAGTGGTTTTGTGCTCTGTGCCAATTTCAATCGAATTTGTCAAGTTAACTTTTTCTATAGTCAGAAGCAGTATTCCCCATAAGATTGCTTAGTATTTACCTGTTGTCCATTTGAAAATTGAATGTGGGAATTTAAATAATATGCCATGTTTGTATTTCTAACCAATTATTTACATTTATTCCTTAGTTTATTATATTCAAGCAACATTGTTTTTTTTAACATAAACCATTTTATTAAAACTTTCCGAAACTACAATAACAAAGCCAGCAAAAAACATGACAAAAATACTAAAAACACAGACAAAATGCAACCAACAAGATCACATTGTCACAAATGCACTCAGCAGGTCAGGCCCTCTGCTCCCACAGTGCCAACCTCTGAGCGCAATAGTGTGAACAGGCAACAGACAGGGTAACCCTCCTGTCTGCTTTTGGGTCCGAATCACCTTTAGTCTCAAGCTACGGGGGGATTCAAACTGTGAACCTTATGCTAGCATACCCAATGAACAGGCTCTGATACATACCCTCTTCAGGGATTGCGGTACAATCTTTCACCGGGGCACCCAGCCAGGCTTCCAAAATGAACCCTTTTAACTCCATAAGACCTTAGGTATATTCTTGCCTTTTCCCAGTTAGTAACACCATCAAGCCCTTCAAACAGCTGTCAGACTTAACCATGTATACATCACATGCAAAAAGAACTTGGAAGACACACCCAGGCAGTATCTTAAGAAAATGCACTTTACTAAAAGATTATAAAACTATGAAAAACATAAACACAGAACACTATATCAAAGAGCTCACAATCACATAAAAGAACAAAGGAAAAGTACAAAACAAAAACTCCTACCACCATACAGTTAGACCTTTGCTGTCTAAGGTATTACCTCTGGAAGTGTGTTTTAAAGTTAGATAAGAGAGCTGTGTCTCTCTAGAGTCCCAAGGTGATATGACATACATTTCAGACACAAGTGTCAGTTTAAACTCTGTGTCTCCACATCCCTTCTGTGAGTCATCTAGCTCCTCCTTTTAGAATAAAAAAGTACAAACATGATTTCCTATCAGGAGGTATTTTAAATAAGGTGCCATCAGAAGAAAAAAAGATATTTCCTATATATAACTCCTTAATTACACATGTTTAATTTGAATTTAGCAATCCCACACTGGCACCAATGTGTTAAAAAAACAACAGAAATCAGCCTAATGATGTCCTGTTGCTGAAGTCATAAAGTCACATTTGATTTCCACTTCAAAAAGCCTAGGCATGTCATAAAAAGGTAATAAAATGCCATTCTGAAAGAAATCAGTTAACTAAATGGTTACTGGTCAGTTTACATATCCTGTAGCTTCACTGAAACCTGGGGGGGGCTCATGGAAGCACAGGATGTATTTTATTTTACAAATATCATACGATAATCATAACCAGCTGGCCAAGCATCACACACACAACCACAGTAAATATAACAAGTATGCAGCAGCATCCACTATATAAGGTAAGAGACAAATATCCTAATTAATAAACTGATGGATGAGTAATAAATGTGTAACAGGTATAACAAAAATGGGATATTCCAGTAACTTAGGAGAGTTTTTTGGGGGGTTAATGAATTGAGGTATGGGATGGGGCATAGATGCAAATGTAAAAAGAGGTTCCATTTGTTATAGTAAAGCTCTTGCTTTCCTATAGCTATATAGGATAATCATTCAAAAAGGGCCAGTCTAGATAAGACTGAGTGCCATCTGAGAACTGCGGAAAGAGTGGATTGGTTCCATGCCATAAGTAACAGCCATTTGGCTTCCATGAGTGCAGCCAGGAGCCAGAGTTGGAGATATTTTGATGTGAAAGGGACTGCAGCAGGGATACCCAAAATCACCAGCTCTGGAGAGGGTGGGATGGGCACCTTCAATACTCTGGAGCCATCTGATAAACTATCTCACCACCATGCATTAAGTTTGAGCAATTTCAAGTTAGGACAGTTTAAATGCAAACTCTGGCAACACCTTATTAAGCTCAACAGAGTTAGCTGGCAACACCTTATTAAGCTTGTGGGGTTATCAAGCAATAGGTCTGCAGTGTTGGCAGAGGAAAGGGAGGTATTGGAGCTGCAAGAGAGGGGGATGGGGGTTGGGAAGATCCAAGAGGCAGGAATTACAATGAGAAACAGAGATGGGAGAGGTGGTAACAGGAGGGGAGGCAGCAAGGAATGATGCAAGGAGCACAAAAGGTGCAGATTAGGAATGTAAGGAGGGAGGCAGCAGGGATCTGGGGAAGTGGACAGGGATCACAGTGAACGGGGTCAGGTTCTGAATGATGGGGGATGTTGGTGCTGGGGGACTCCATACTGAAGCGGATTAGATGTAGAGGAAGGGGGGAAGGCACAGCTGTATCTGGGTCAAGGCAATTCCAGGGTTGATTGCAGACAGGGCAGGGCAGACACTTCTCAAGTACAAAAGCAGAGGGAGGATGAAACCACATGTGGTGGTGCACATGGGAACAAACGACTTGGCTGGGGAAATGGTGGAGGTGGTAAAGGGGAGGTTCAAGGAATTGGGTAGGCAGTGTGAGGAGGTGGGGGGTGTCGGTGGCATTCTCTGAGGTGCTAATGGTACCATGTGCAAGTACAGGGAGAAAAAAAGAATAGAGGAGTTCAATAGGTGGCTGAGGGACTGGTGCTGAACCAGGAAATATGGACTGGTGTCAGACTGGGGCAGGACTTGGGAGAACAGTGACAGGATACATTTGAGCAGGGAGGGGAGGAGCGTACTCAAACAGGGAATGGAGGGGTATATTTCAACAAGGGTGGATTTAAACTAGGAAGGGGGTGGTGGTGAGGGGACAGCTGTTAGAAACAATGTCCAGAAAGGGGAACATAGGATGCTCACCCTCCTAGTTAGAGGTGAAGGCAGTGAGAGGGGGCACAGAGAGGATGAAAGTAGAGGAAGAGAAATGGTAAGGTTGGGCAACAGGCTGGAAATTGGTCTCACTGAACGCAAGAAGCCTAAGATACAGAACTGTGGAGTTACAGGCTTTCTTGACAGTGGAAATGGTGGACATAGTGGCCATCACAGAAACATGGGCCAGCCAGTACCAGGACTGGGATATGATGATGCCAGGGTACAGGCTATTCAGAAAGGATAGGGACATGGGAATGGGGGGGTAGCGATCTATGTGAGGGAGTTGATTAAGTGCATAAGGGAGGAAGGGGAGGAGGGAATGACAGAAGCTCTGTGGATGCAGTTTCAGGATGAGAGGAATAGGACACTGAGGATGAGGGCAGTGTACAGGCCACCATTACAGAGTTGTGACCTGGATCGGAAACTGGCAGATCAAATTTGAATGGTAAGCAGGAAGGGAAGCACGGTGGTGGTGGGGGATTTCAACCTACCGGGGGTGGATTGGAGCACACCTGCCACCATGACTGCAAGACAGGGGGTCCTGTTGGAAGCATTTCAGATCAGCTTCTTGACATAGCTGGTACAGGGGCTGACATGGCTGGAAAGGACTTTGGATCTTGTACTGGATAATGGGGAAGCTGTAAGGAACCTAGAAGTGGGGGAACCACTTACTGGGAGTGACCACTACTCAGTGTGGTTCACACTAAACATGGGAAGGGACACAGGGGGCATGGGTACAAGGGTAGTTGCGTTTGGGGGTGGACTTAAGGAGGATAGGGGAAATTCTGAGCAAGCACTTGGCAGACATCCAAAAACACATGGATGCAGATCAGAAATGGAATATAATAAGGGGAGGGCTGACGGAGGCAACAGAGACCTGTACTAGAAAAAAAACAAGAAGGGCAGGACAAAGAAAGACAGCTGGCTTTCACCAGAGGTCAGGGAAGGGGCGACTGCCAAGAGGGCAACATTTCGGAAGTATAGGAAAATGAGGAGGGGAGAAGATAAAGATGTTTACAGGGAAAAGTCTAGGGAGGTCACCAGACTGGTCAGAGGGGCCAAAGCATCTAGAGAGCCGAGACTGGTGCAGGGGATCAAAAGAGGAGAAAAAGACTTCTTCTGTTACGTAGGCAAGAAAAGGAGGAGCAAAGACCAGCTTGTGAGGATCAAGAAACATGGGTGGTGGGGTGGGTGGAGAAGAGGGTGGAGCAGGCAGAGGCACTGAATGAGTACTTCTGCTTTGTGTTCATGCAGGAGAAGGGGGGCAAATACCTCAGGCAAGAGGGAGGGTGGGTAAGGGGGAGAGGACAACAGATGTAGAGATTACAGAACGCATGGTGCTGGAGTGGTTGAGGGCATTAAGAGTTGACAAAGCGCTTTTGGCCAGATGGAATTCACCCTACAGTACTGAGGGAGCTGGCAGAGGTCCTTGCATGGCCGCTGGCAGACCTGTTCAATACCTCCCTGGACACAGGATGTGTACCACAGGACTAGAGGATGTCCGGCATGGTGACCATCCATACAAGAGGGCCAAAGGATGAACCAGGGAACTACAGGCCAGTGAGCCTCAACTCGACCATGGGCAAACTCATGGAGACCATCCTAAAGGAGAGGCTCATGAGCTTCTTGGAGGCAAATGGTATCCAGGATGACCAGCAACACAGGAACTGTACAAAGGCCATGCTGTGGACATCCTGTACATGGACTTCAGTAAGACCTTTGATTCAGTGCCGCATGGGAGATTGGAGGAGAAGCTGGAGTATGTGGGGGCAGGACCAAAAATGGTGACCTGGATTAAGAACTGGCTGAGGGAGAGACAGGAAAGAGTGGTGGTAGGGGGGGGAACTCTCATCACTGAGAGCGGTGATGAGCAAGGTACCACAGGGATCCATGCTGGGACCAGTACTATTCGGGATTTTCATTGCAGATATCTTGAATGGGATCTAGAGCAAAATCAGTCTGTTCACAGATGATACCAAGATGGGAGCTATGGTAGACGACATGGAGGGGTGGAAGGGGTTGCAGGAGGACCTGAATAAGCTGCAGAGTGGGCAGTTACATGGCAGCTGGGGTTCAACGCCAAGAAGTGCAAGGTTCTGCACTTCAGAGCCCAGAACCAGGGGAGGGATTATCACTTAAATGGGGTTCAGTTGGGTTGCTCCACAGAAGAGGACCTAGGGGTGATCATAACAGGGAGCATGAACAACTCTGTTCAAGGCAGAAGGGTGGTGGCAAAAGCCAACAAAAGGCTGAGGTGTATAGCTAGAGGGATCTCCTCCAGAAGTAGGGAGGTTATCTTGCTCCTGTATAGGTTGCTGGTCAAGCCCCACCTGGAGTACTGCATGCAGTACTGGCACCCATTCCTGAAGAAGGACATCAGATTGATGGAGGGGGTACAGCGTAGACCTACAAGTATGATCCAGGGATTGGAAGGCAAGCCATATGAGGAAAGCCAGGGGGAGCTGAATATGTGCTCTCTGGAAGAGAAGAGGGACAGGGGAGATATGACTGAGATCTTTAAGTACCAGAAGGGAATAAATAAGACTAATGCAGGGAGGATTTTCCAGAGGAGAAAGGGAAGGGGCACGAGAGGATACCAACTGTGATTGAAGGGGGTAGATTCAGGAGAGGGATGAGGAGACATTTTTTTCACAGAAAGAGTGGTGGACAAATGGAACTCCTTGCAGGGTGAGGTAGTGGTCTGCAAGATGGTAGACAGCTTCAAGAGGGGTTGGAATGGGGTAAGGGATAATAGGATGGGAGGAAGGAAGGGGCAGCAGCATTATAAGGTGTTGGCTGCACACTTGAGCAGACTTGATAGATCGTGAGGCCAGTTTCTGATGGCATTTTCATACGTTCATATGTCATAACAGTTGTGATTGCCCCACCTAATCTTTTGCCCCAAACCTATCCTTCCTTAACCTTCCAAGTCCCATTTATGCCTCCCTTTCATCATCTCTTCCTCTCCCTTTCTGTCCCTACTCCCATTCCAGTCTACACATTTTGTTTGCTGCTCTCCTGACACCAATTGAGCTTATGATCTCAGGTTTTGCCACTCCACCCCCTCCTTCCTTTCTCCTATCTAACATGGAATAAGTCAGTCTCTTACTTTTGTAGCTACTCTGTATATAAATATCTGTAACCCACATTTTTCTTTAACAGTTCTAAATATGCAGACGTCATTGTGCTCTCTTATTTGCAACCTGCAGCTGCACCTGACAACAAAGTCATACGAGTGACTGTGCTTCCTTAACTTTACTTTCTTTGCACTGACTACAACCAGTTCCTGCCCTTGTGGCTAGTATGTGTGTAACTTAGTTTTACTTGTAACTGTAACCTTTGTAACTGCATCAGCAACATTGGTTCTGTACTTTGTACTGTCCTCCTGTTGTACAATTTGTTCACTTTTGATGAGGAACCTTTGTAAAAGAGTCCCTGACTCAAAGGTATTGTAGTTCTGAGAAATAAATAAATTAAAACGTCAAAGTACGTGGAGAGCACCCACATTGGATTTCATCTAAAGTTCAGTGATAGAGCCATAGAGTGCAGAACCTGAGGTGTTCTATACCATCTATGACAAATTTTCAAGCATATTTAATGTCTCTTAGGGTCCCAGAAGAGCTGCTGCGCCATCTGGAGAGTCATGTGCCTCTGTTCTTTTGGTATGCCAGCTCCCAAATCATGTTCCCATTTAGTCTTACTGTATTCAAAAGTAGAGGGTAATGCATCGTAGATAGCATAGCTTTTACCTATGCATCCTTTGATTGAGGTGCCTAGGGAGAGCTGGCATGCCAGAGCCAAGGGGGATTAAGAGGTGATTTCTCTGCATAAAAGTAAATGGCTGCTCTAATTTGTTAGTTGCACCAGAAATCAGTTGGAGGGGGGTCTGCTTTATTTTGGAGTTGCTGGAAAGATAGGAGGATATCACAATGGGGAAGTGAGATGTCAATGATCGTACAGAGATCTTTTTGTTCCCAGTCGATCTATTTCACTGGATTACCACTAGTAAGGATATCTGAACTGAACTATACAGTAAATATGTAAAAGGTTTGGGGGACCCTAGATGCCTTAGGACCTTCTATAATTGTCATACACACTTGTGTGGTGGTCAGAAAAATTAGGTGAGAAGCAAGCTGAGTTGGGAGCTTTTGTCCCAACAGAAAGCTAAGGCAAGGTAAGGAATGCTGGGTTGTTCATTTTTGTCCTAAAACCATTCCAAGCCCTGTCTTTCTTCTGCACCAATTGTACCAGACAAGGGTGAACCATTCCTTCTGACTTCTGTTTTTAGTACATAAGCGACAGATAGGAACAAACTGATTACAGACCTTGTTAAATTCATGTGTAATATCCAACATCAGATCTACTGAGGGGATGGCATGCAAAGAAGACCAGCCAATCTGTGAAGCAGCATTTCTGAATTCACTAAAGTTCAGGTAATGAATGAATCTGGAGGATACATTTGAAGGTAGTTCATCTTTTTCATTGCCTCCCTTGAGCATCTAAGTACTTGCGTAATAGTATCCACAGCTGAGCCATAGCAGGACCAGTATTTGCACCCCCACACTCCAGTCAACTGAAGATTCCACTACTGAAGGTATATCCTAGAGGTGGGGGGGGGGCTAGTATTTTTGTCATTCATCATTTGTTGAAAAATTCACACTTTGCTGGGTGGAATTTCACCAGTTTCACTACAAAACTCCATTAAGATTAACAGAAGTTTAAGTGCCATTTTGCTGGAATTCCCCCAGCAAAATTCCACATTCTGCAATGCTCAGCTGAGCAAATAATCCCTGTCAAAAGGCCACAAAAATGATTTAAATGTAGATGGTTCATGTTATTTATATTAGGGAATTTTTCTAAGATAAGTAAATAAATAAGGCTACGACTACTAATACTACTACTGGGTTGAGCTTGATATGCACTTACTGGGAGTTTTCATTTGTTAGCCACAGTGATTAAATGAATCTAAAGGTTTTAACCACACAAAAAGGCTTATGTGATAGTTATAGTCCTGATACAAAAGGGCTCATTATAGTATAAGTGTGGCACATTATCTGTCTTTAAGGTTTTAATCACTGTAGCATTTTAGTTAGAAATACATTTTGCCAATTAGCAATTCTGTTATCATTTGGCTACATGGCTGATGGCTAGTGGGAATGTGGGCTTGATATATGTGAAGAGGCCTGGGTATCTTGCCCCCCCATCTATGGGAGAATAGTTCAGTTGTGATGCAGATAAAACCTGTGGGAGAATGATACTGTTGTGATTCAGATAAAAGAGAACACAACTCTTTGTAATCTAAGGAAGTGTACAGCTACTAAGCTGACTGAGTTCAGGTAGCCTCTGGCCTTACCCTGTTATACAAAAGTTCATATCATAGACTCTTCCACGCTTGCATTCATTTGATAGTCTATGCTTCTTAATATATGAATAATGCAAATGCCTTGCAGGCACAGTGGGAGAAGAGTCTCAGCTTCTGTACTCAAGGAAGCATTAGCCAGATGCAGAAGGAAAACAACATTACATGTTCCCTGAACCCTCCCTTTAATCTACACCTAAAATGCAGTTTTTATAAGAGAGAGATACACCAAGCAAGGGTACAGCTGGATTTCTGATGTATTTTTCCCAGTATAATGAGAGACACGAACAACTAAAGTAGGCTTAAAAAATCAAGAAGCATCGGGGATGGAAGGGAAAAAATCAATAGAGTGCTAGTATTTTCTCCAGGGTTTTCCTTTTATTCACTTTTTATTCATTATTTATACTAGATGCTGCATCTAGGATCCAGTGATGTTTCAATTAAATCTCAAACCTGGACTGCTGTGTTTCCAATTTGTCATGTTAAATATGAATCTGAACTGTGCTTCTCTGCCAGTTTGTATGCAGTACCGATTGATTCCACTACTGCCAAAATACATAGAGTTTGTTCACTCCATCACTAGTTACAGTGAAAAAAAATATGCAATGGTTTCAAGAAGACATGAAAAGTCTGTGTTTCTCTTTCAATTCAAGCAAACAAGAGAACAATAGTAATTTAATTAACTAGGGCGTATATTACACAGGCACTTTAGTGCCTGTATATTAGGGTTGATGAGAGTGTTTAATGTTAAACGTTCTCTTTCCAACCAATGTTAAACATTCTCTTTCCAACCAATAACTGAAGCAGAAGTTTTCAAATCATTACGGGCTTTAAACCCCAACAAAGGGAAATGCCCGACGTCCCTGGACACCAAGATGCTTTTCCTATCTGCCCCAGTCATAGCTGCTCCTCTAGTCGACCTTTTTAACCTCTCTTTCTCTCTGGGCAAGCTCCCTACGGCCTGGAAGCAGACAACCATTATCCTGCTGCCAAAAAGGGGCGATCCATCCTCCCCAGGAAATTATAGACCCATCTCCTTCCTCCCAATACTGGCTAAACTACAAGAACATTTGGTCCTGTCACAACTCATGCCTTACCTGGATGTAACCTCCTTCTTCACCCCATTCCAATCGGGTTTCCGCAAATCCCACTCCACCATCACATCCCTGCTACGAGTCTCTGGCGACATTCTCATGGGCATGGACAAAGGACACATCATCATGGCCATCTTTATCGACCTGGCTAAGACGTTTGATACCGTTTCCCACTCCCTACTCCTCTCCAAACTCGCCGAAGCAGGGCTCGCTAAACCAGCCACAAATTGGTTCCAAGACTACCTAGTGGGAAGGACCCAAACCGTCAAACTTGCCGGTCACACCTCGAATCCACTGCCAGTCCTGTCCGGCGTCCCCCAAGGATCTGTCCTAGGTCCCCTGCTCTTCTCAGTTTTTCTAAATTACCTCCCATCTACCTGCAAACACTCATCTATCCAGATATACGTGGATGACACTGTCCTCTATGCTTCTGGCCCTTCACCAACTAGGGTAGCTACCCTCCTCCAAGAGGATTTCTATGCAATCCAGCACTGGTTTAGGGCCAACCAGTTATTTTTAAACTCAAAAAAAACTGTATCCCAAACCTTTGGGTCCCAACAAAGACTCTCCCATCTATCCACCAGCACCTCTTTTAAAACTCTGGATAGAACCCCTCTGGAGATATGCACTAGCTACAGGTATCTAGGTGTTTGGCTTGACCAACACCTAGACTTCTCCTCCCACATCAAATCTTTGCATAAAAAGCTCCTCCCAAAGCTCGGCGCTCTATACCGGAACAAAAGCTGCCTCCCTCCACAGTCTAGGAAAGCCATTGTCCAAAAAATGATTCTGCCCATTTTAGACTACGATGATATAGTATACACCACTGCCCCCGTGTCTGCTCTGGCCAGCCTCGACACCCTGTTCCACTCTTTCTGTCATTTTATCCTCGACTGCCCACACTCGACCCACCACTGTAACCTTTACACCTCTCTAACCTGCCATCCCTCCACGATCGGAGACAATTAAACTGTGCCAGGTTTGCAGCCAAATATTGGTCCCTCTCCCTCCCACCCTACCTGTCCTTTTCCCTCTCCCAACAACCTCCACCTGGCTACTCCCTCAGGAGCAAGGACCCTAGGCTACTGCACATTCCATTCATGCACGCTAAAAAAGGCCAGGCTGCCTTTAACTACCGTATCCCTCAAATCTGAAATGCTCTCCCTGCCCACATAAGACACGCCCCCAACCCCTACCAATGAAATTGCCTTCACCGCAGGCACTTCTCCTCCAGCTGCACCTGTTTCAATTAACTCAACCCCACTCCTATGGTGGAATAACTGCTCCCAAGTTGTCCACCCTCCAATTTTCTCTACTTTAGGTATGTGTTACCTCTGTCTGTAACCATTCTTTTTCCACTTTAAGTGGTAACATGATGCTTGTTGTCCCATTTTTGTACTATGCATGAAAATCAATTTCTTGTGAACCTACATGTTTGTATTTGGGTCTCGGCCCCCAGGTCGCATCTGGAATCGAGCATGTTATTCAGTATGCCAACCTGGTAAAACTCGTAAATTAATAAAGGGCAATCTTTGGACCTTAAAATGTAAACGTGAAAGTGATTTTCGCTCACTGTCATCCAGTTTTGCATATTTTGTACCTTAATAATTTTGCAACCCTCCAACAAATTTGCAGGAAATTTGGCATGCATCAACTTAGGGCACAGGTATGACAAATTGAGTTTGAATCCCTTGTGTGGTTTCTGAGAAACACAGGGCCAGATATTCAAAACTTTGCGCCGGGCAAAAAACGTTTGCGCAGGTTTAGCGTGGGATTAGCATGGGTCTGCTATATTCAAAAGGCCAAATAGCGCGGGCAAAATGCATTAGCGCCAGGCAAAATCATAATGTATGCAAGGTGCACTGACATGAATACAGGTGCAATGCTATATTCAGTGATTAGTGCTGTGCTAAGTGGTTTTGCGTGACTTAGCGCGACACTTAGCGCGGTGCACATTACTGCCCAGGAAAAGCTTGTCTTAACCCTAGGCAATCAGCTTTGCATGTTGTTTGCATAACTTTTGAGCACCTTTGTGCGACCCTAACAAAAAAATTTTGCACATAGACAAAGCCAAACATAGAGGAAACATGCTGCTAACTGATGGCATCACAATGATGCCATCATCTGCCACTAGTCCCAACCATGCCAGGCAGTTAGTGGTGACCCTGCTGCCAGTGGACAGCATGGCAGTGTGGCCATACAGCACACAGCTGTGGACCACTCTTCTGTGGACACCAACAGATGGCCAGCACACACATGCAGCACTGTGGGCATGGAGGATGCTGAGGGTAGAGTGTATGGGTGGCCAGGCTGTGCCACAGACCAGGTGTGGCCACACGGCTGAGACACATCATGCAGTGCACATGGGCCAGTACTGGGAATACCCCAACACCAGTGTGCCTTTCTGATAATATATGCCCCCCCAGCCACATACCACACAGCTGTACAACTGCCACAGCACACAAAGCTGGACATGTATATGTCACTGTAAGCATCCCATGCCAGAGGTACAGCATCTGTGGGTCACACAACAGCGTAACAGTAATTTCCACTGTCAGTAAACACCTGCAGGTTGAGCCTCTGACTGTGTATAGTGCAGTCATCATCACTGCCCTACACACCATAGGCAGTGCTGTGTCCACACACTACTGGCCCCCTTGCTACTGTAGTGTCTGCTGTGCACTGTAGCATGACCTACAGTGTGACAGTTGCATGCTGCACCACCACCATCTGTGCCTATGCCATGTTGTCCCACTACAGCTGCAGGCAGCAGTGCATGTGAAAGTACAGTGTTCAAAACTGTATAATATTCCCCAAACTGTTTGCGCAGCACTAACACGGGTCCACACATTTGCTGGCACACACCTTGGCCACATAGTTCACCTCTACCTACCTTCACATCGCTGTGCACTGTGTTGCTGTTATGGTTTGCACTTCCTGGTTGCCATATTCAGAGCTGTCTTATTCCAGGGCTAAGTTTTCCCTGCACTCCCAGCCCAGTTTGCCTGGCCTCATTCCCATGCTATATTCAGCTGTTTGCCCTGGGCAATTCCTTTTGAATATGGCTTGCTTTGTGCTCTGGGCTAAGTTTGCCTGATGGGCAGTGCTAATTTAGCCCCAGGGCAAAGTTTTGAATATCTGGCCCACAGTGTTGGTAAAAAAACAGTTTTTGAGATTTTTGCTGTTTGGTTGATGTGTTTAATGTCAAAGGGCAATTTTTGGATCTTAATTACTTTGTAATGGTTGAAGTGAGTTCTATGAAATTTGGCATGCATAATCACCCTGGATAGATTTGTATGTGGGAAATTATCTCAATAACTTCAGCCATGTCCGATATATAGAGTGTTACAAGTAAAGAAGGTTTGGGGTTTTGGCACTTTTTTGTCCATCTGTATCTCAGAAATGGCTTTAGCTTCTTGGCTGAAATTTTCAGGGTAGAAAGCCTTGGCCTCAGAGATGTGCCTTTTGAAGGTTTGGTGGAAAAATAGTACTACATTCCAAAGTTATTAAACCTTGAATTTCCCATTATTCCTATGGGAAAAAGTAGATGTAAAAGTGATTTTCTCACATTGTCATTCAGTTTTGCATATTTTGCACCTTAATAACTTTGCAACCATCCAACAGATTTGTAGAAAAGTTGGCATGCATCAACCTAGGCAATAGGTCTCTTGATCTGACAAACTTGATTTGAATCCCTTGTATGGTTTCCAAGATACAAAGTGTTGAAAAATAAACAGTTTTTTGAGATTTTTGCAGATTTTTTTGTGTCCACCTGAATCTCAGATATGACTTTGGTTTCTTGGCTAAAATTGTCAGGGTAGAAAGCCTTGGCCTCACAGATGTGCCCATTGAAGGTCTGGTGAAAAATATTAATCCATTCCAAAGTTATTCAATTTTGCATTTCCCATTATTTCCAATGGGGAAAAATAGATGTTTAGCATGACAAAGGATCCATGTTGCAGGAGAAGGTGCAATGTGGGATTCTAGGTCAAATATAATATGCTGCCTACCATGTTATTTCTCCAGTTAGCGAGAGAAATAAATGAAGTATACTTTTTACAGGGGTATAATTATTGACTCTCCACTAGTGTGGCACACTGGGGAGCCCACCCCGGTGCACCAAAAGCATTAACTTTCTAAAAAGTTCTTTTCTACACCAGGATGCCTACTCCCAGTGTCACATGCCCCCCCAGCCCATTCTAATATTAATTGTGTTTGCCAACATCAGGGTGCCCAATCCCCATGTCAGCATTTCAAGCTACTCCCAGGCACTGTGGGACACTGGGGAGCCTACTCTCAGTGTCGTCAAACATATGTTTCATATATTTGCTGATGGGGGGTGCCCTATCCCCCTGTCAATACTAGAAACCCATGCACCCACCCCACAGCATATGTAGGGACACTGGGGAGCCCACTCTCAGTGTCACAGTGTCCCCCCCCGAAAGTCACACCCAGTGCCAGTTTAGGAACTCTGTGGAGCTCTCCCAAGTTTCCCAATATGTCTCCCCCCTGAAAGTAATGCCCACCCTGACAGTGCCAGTGCAGGAACACTGGGAAGCCCACTCCCAGTGTCCCCAAAACTCATTTAATAATGTCCTGTAAAGAAAAGAAACCATCCCCCAATGCATTTTATTCCTGAAAAAAGAAAACAGTCCACCGTCATCCCTGTATTCTCCCTCCCCATCCCCATCCTCCCACTAAACACCCACCTCCCCATACTCCCTCACCCTATACTTACCCCTAAAGGTCAGCACTATCATCTTCTGTGGACCGGGACATGTCTGCTTTCTTCAAAGCAGAACCACAAACTGAAGGATCAAGGTAAGCTCCATATAATGGTAGGCAATGACATTTTGAACTTATGTTGATATCTATGCCATTTTTAGGTATTTTTGCACAAAATTTTCAACATGGGCTTTTGGGACTCCACCTCATGGACACTGGCACTGTCATTTCATTACTCAGCCCCAAAGGTGATTTTGCAGTCACTGCATGGAATCATCTTTTGGGACTGATCAACAAAATGACAGTGCCAGTGTTCATAAGGTGGGGTCCCAAAAAGCCCATGTTAAAAATCTGGTGAAAAAATCTAAAAAATGGCTGTGTTATGAGCGTGCTTTGTGCAGTTTCTATGCAGAAGCATAACTTCAGTAATTTACAATAGTTTGACTCCAAATTTTCAGCATTGACATTTTTTCACACTACCTCATGAAAAGCACAGCTGTCATTTTTCACATCTTGCCTTAAAGGTGGGTTCACATCTGTGGCGCAGAATGGCGAGGTAGCTGGGTGAAATCACCTTTCAGGACCAATGAATGAAATGACAGTGGCAGTGTTCATGTGGTGGGGTCCCAAAAAAGGCCATGTTGAAAATTTGGTGAAAAAACTCCTATCAGTATTTGAGTTTATCTGAAAAAATAAGGACATTCATTGCAAAAAAACTTTGTTTAATGCACCATTAGGGTTGAATGGTTAAAAATAGGGAAATGCAAACTTTGGGTTCCCAAGCATAAGACCCCACTCCCTTAGCACATGCAGTAACAGGCATGTGGGGAACTTAGGATTCCCAACCCCAACACCCCACCCACACCCTCGGCTTCCAATCGTGAGACCTCACCCCCACCCTGCATGCAGGAACAGGTGTAAAGGGTGTACTTTGGCATTTTGAACCTTAATGCTCACCCATTTCAAGACTAAGTAAGGTAATATGGGTACAGAATAAGAGAATGGGGTGAGCATTAGCATTCAAAATGCCAAGGTACACCCACCACTCCTGTTCCTGCATACAGAGTGGGGGCAAAGTCTCATGATTGGAAGCCGAGGGTGTGTTTGGGGTGTTGGGGTTGGGAATCCTAAGTTCTCCACATGCCTGTCCCTGCATGTGCCATGGGAGTGGAGCCTTATGCCTGGGAACCCTAAGTTTGCATTTCCCTACTTTTAACTATCCAACCCTAATGGTGCATTAAACTAAGTTTTTTGCAATGATATATTATACAGTTGTAATAGATGTCTATAACAGCAGACGTTCTGCAGAAATACAATAAAAAGTTTGTTTTACTTTTTCCTCATTTGTCTCCTATCTGGGAATCATTGACAGTCACCGCAGGCATTCAGACATTTTCAGGGTGATTAATGACTGTAAAGTACCCTGTTAGAATGTGAATTCAGCAGGGTCAAGTCATCTGCAAAAAGTCAGCTCATAGCAGAAACTACGTGACTGTAACAGGCCCTGACACTGGCAGGTAGTAAAGGAAATGGGGGATTTGTTAAGATTAACATGATAGCTGCAGGAGTCAAGCTGTTTTGAACCAGTAAGTTGGTCTTGTAAAACCAAATGGGTACTGTACTTGGAGAAATTCGTAAAAATTTCTACTAGGAGTGGGGTTAAATCTTCTCAGGGATTTGGGGAGGTGGACAAGTCCTTAAGGGTATAACCATAGAACATAGAATTTGACAGCAGATAAGGACTGCTTGGTCCACCTAGTCTGCCCATTTTCCCTACCTACAGTAATACCATAGACCCAGTTTGAACTCCAGCTTAGCCCTCCCTCCCATAATGACTAAGGTTTCCTTATGTCAATCCCATGCATTTTTGAATCCCGCCACAGCTTCCGCCCCCCCGAATGCTTTTACAGGTATCCATCACCCTCTCTGTGAAGAAGTACTTCCTTACATATCCCCTGAGTGTACCTACCTCCAACTTTTTAGCGTGTTCCCTTGTTTTTGAGCATCTTTTTTTCTGAAAAATGCTTCCTTCTTGTACCTTATTTATACCTGTGAGGTATCTGAAAGTCTCTATATAACCCCCCTTTCCCTTCTTTCCTCCAGGGTGTGCATAATGAGGTCCTTTAGTCTTTCCCCATATGGTCCCTGGGGCAGACCCTGCTCCATTTTAATTGCCCTCATCTGGACTGCCTCTACTCTATGTCCTTCCAGAGATGTCGTCTCCAGAACTGGATACAGTACTCATGATGAGGTCTCACCAATGATTTATACAGTGGTATCACCACCTCTCTGTTTCTGCTGGTGATAGCCCTCCCTATGCAATCTGGCATCCCACTGGCTCTCCTCAGAGCCTTGTCACACTGCTTGGCAACCTTTAGGTCATCAGATATGATATGTCTCCTGATATCATGTGAGTTATAGATATACTGTAGCAGTCATATGTAGAGCCAAACACAATACCGGATGCACACTGAGCCAAGAGGGGAGTACTGGTCTATTAAATCTCAGGCCTGTGTGACATGGAGTCTGCCATCTCATAAAAGGACACATAGGTAAGAGAAAGCAGACTTAAGGGAGTGTTGCTAAGGGATTTTGTATCTGTAATTCTGTCTCTTTTAAACTGGTTATTTCCTGAAATTTCCTAGTGGTGTTGTATGTCCTTAGTCTTCTGTATATCTGTACATTTAGGGTAATATTTGATTTTTTTTTTCAGTAAAGCTTTTTGTCTTACACATTGACAAGCTGCCATCAGATTTTGGTCCACCCATCCCCATCACCCTACCATCACTAGGGCGTTACTGTCCTCCTCCAGCATACCCACATTAATTGCCACTCATGGCAGGGCCATCAGGGCTAGCCAGGCCTCTCTGGAGTACAGTACAGGCACAGCTCCAGAGGAGGGTGCCTAGTCCATGAATGCAAGGCCTCTGCAGATTGAGCCATCATTCCATTCAGTCAGCTGCTTTTCTGCTGCCATTTTTTCCCCAGCTGCCAAGCATGCAATGATATCAGTGCATGTGCATGTGGAGCACTTGCTTTGCTTCTGCTGATGGCCCTCCCCATACAGTACTCTGCTGCTCTGTGACCATCCTGTGCTAGGCAGCAGTTACAATGTCGAGCAGTCAGAACCTGCTCCTCAGGACAGGAAGGCAGTCATTGGGATGCTCCATCCTCTACCTCCCGGCCAACCTCTGTGTGACCCAAGTGTGCTACTGAACCCCTTTTGCTAGCATGGCAGGTGGTAGTGATACCACCAAGCACTGTGCTGGCTCAAATATTTTATATTAAACATAAATCTGTGAATGCTGTGTTTCAATATGCACAGGTTATCCATTTTTATATGGTCAAGTCTGTGATTCACCTCTGGAAAGAACACTACCAAACTTTAACTCTAAAACCTGTGCATGATGCAGAGCAGGTGGTGAGGTTACCTGGAGCTAAGGGGGTTCCTATGTCCAAGTGGCCTTGTACTGTGTGTGCAAACTCATGGCCTTCTGTTATGTGAGCAAGGGCATGTGGTGGGACTTAAACAGAACAGCACAGAGACACATGTAACCAGGTCGATGACAATGTGATAAAGTGAGTCAGTCCCTGGTCATGCCACTCAGAGCATCTTGGGAATTGTGTGTGTATGTGTTGTGTGGTGCTGTGTTGTGACTATTCTAATTTTGATAAGTAAAACTCACTGGTTGGGTAATTTCCTGGCAGGGATAGACAAACATGGGTCATATCATCTCAGTTTCTACTACGTAAACTGGTCAATAATGTGCCAGACAAGTTCTACAGTCAGAGGAAATTACTATTATTGTAAATCCCAGCTATAAAATTAAAAAGAAGCAAATTATTACATAGGTTTCTTACGCAATTTCACACCACCACCATGTGCACCATCTGCTGTGTTTGCTTATTTACTTACCTGTCATTTCCAGACAGTTTTTTACTGCTACAATAACCAATCAGGTTATACTACTTGGGATGCAATGTTCCATCAGATTTGCAATTGAAATTACATCATGTAAGTTTCATATTTATTTAAATTACCAGGGAAAAACTGAGGTCAACAACTCTTTTACAAGAAAGCACATGTTCATTTATGGTTGTTTTATATAGTAAATTACAAAAAAAATAAGCATCAGTTAGGGATGTAACATAAAGCCACAAAAGCAGTGAAATGCAATGTTAGAGTAAAATGTACTTTAAACTTCCCTATTATGAGTTGGTGGTGTTCCTCAGGGTTTGAGCAATTACTCAAAACTACATTGATGTTCGCCTAACTCTGGCATTGTCTTTCAAGGCAGTACCAAAGTTAGAGTAATGCCAATGTTGCTTTGAGTAATTGCTCAAATCATGAGATAGTTTCAGGAAATTTTTTTACCCTCACATTACATTTCCTTCTTTTGCTCATTTGTGCAGCACATCTGATGCTGAAATATGTTTTTCTTTTTTGCAATTAATGTCGATGCTCAAATTAGTGTTTTTGTTTTTTTGTTTGTTTGTTTGCAATTAATGTTCATAATTTTGAAAAAGGATATTTAGCTTTTGGGCCAAGCAGTTCCTAGAGGCTACTATGTATCCTCTCCCCTTTTACACTGCTCCAACATAAGTAGTCTCTGGAAACCAGTGTCACTGCCTTCCTTACTCTTCTCCATGCCAAGTACTCCACGGCATCCAGTAGCATCTTTTACCTCTCACAAGTCCTAAGCCAAATGAACCCTCATGTCCAGTGGCATCCACACTTCACCCTGCCTAATCCAATACATCTTTGGCATCCAGTGGCATCCTTCACCCTCAGCCTGCCGCAAGCAAAGCACTCAATATCGTCCAGTGGCACCCCCTTCCTCTCCCCAGCCCAAATCCAAGTAGCGCCGGGTGTGTAGTGGCACAGCATCACTCTCCCTAGTCAAAGATCAAGACATCCGTAGTGTCCTATAGCACCCTCATCACCTTGCCCAGAGCCAATCAGTCTTTGGAATACAGTAACACCACCTTTTCTCACCCCATCAATCCTCATGTCCAATGATCCTTCCTAGCCTTGACATACAATGAACTGCACATACTATCCACTCCTCAGCCTGCCTCAATCTGACATATCTTATTACAAACCACAATCATAAAATAGATGCATTTTCATAAATTTCATTAATGTAGTTTATGGTAATGTCATTCAGACAATAGCAGGCCAAAGAAGTGAGTAGAGGGTTTGTGTCAGCTGCTCTCTGTGGGTATGGATTTAGAACAGATCTTCAGTGGCACCAGTGACAGGCTCCCAGTTCTACTTTAAAGAACTAGGGAAGTAGTAAAATCAGTTAACTGGAGATGGACTCTCAGTGGTCACTTTTACTTGGGGGGGGTCTGGTTCACCAGTGAAGGGCTTCCAGTGCACACATTTCTCTCCTAAATGGGTAGCAGAATTTGGCCACTGGGGAGGGGTGAGCTCTTGGTCAATGCATGTGAATTAAGGAGATGTCAGGTACAGAAGAGTACCACAAGGATGTCATCCTGGCAGCCACATTTAGGATGAGAGGTATCAGGGCAGAAGCAGGCCACAGAGGATGGTCTCCAGTTGGCCACATTTAAACTGTGGGAAGCAGGAGACACCAGTTATCCACTAGGCATGGACTCCTGATGGCCACATTTAAACTGGGGGAAGCAGGAGACAGAAGAGACAAGTAGGCCACAGGCCATTGGGATCCTGGTAGTCACATTTAATTTCAGCATTGGCACAAATGCAAAAGCAATGTACCTACCAGTGCAAAACTGTCACTTCATTTTTGTCACAAACATGGTCAGGCACCATGCAGCTACATAGAAAGCTCTTGAAAAAGCAGTGAAAAGCAGCACTGCATGTGTGTGGTTGATGGCTCCTAAATTCATTAATAACTTAACGTTATTTTAAATATTATATTTTGAAAAATTCCAAAGGCACCCTTTGGTGACTGGATCTAATAAACAAAAAGTTTCAGCACACAAAAATGTCTTAATGAATTTAACTTAAACAGTACTGAACCAATTTTTACTAAATTTGGAAGATTCTAAGATCTTGCCCCAAAGTTTGTTTGCCAGTTTTCAGCTCCAACAGTCTAAGAAAAGACAAGAAGTAAGTGGGAAACAATTGCCATTTAACATAAAAATACCTACCGGGCTGGCCCATTGGTGCAGAGGCATGGCTGCCATCTGCAACGCAGATGACCCAAGTTCGGAAATGGATACAGGAGTCAGAGGGCCAGCTGGCAAGAGTAGGATAGAGCATTCACTGGACTGCTCTCTTACTCTGGGGTGAGGTGGGATTGAGTGTCTGACACAATGCGGACTCCTAGCGGAGGCCAAGGGTACTGCAGTGATCGGTGCCAGCATGTATGGGGATCGGGGCAGATGAGGGCCGTCTTTGCTTGTCCCCACCCCCGAGGGAATCACAGCACCAAAAAATGCCAGTCCCCGCTAATGAGCCGCCTCCAGAGCCATCCCCTCTGGCAACCTAAGTCCACTGGTGGTGGCCCCACTCGAGGAGGGGGGCAAGCCCAAGTATGAGGGGGCAGGTTGCCTGAACCTGGCGAGCCCATTTGTGGAGCTAGGGGATGCCTGGCAACAAAAAATATAAATAAAAAAACGAAATAAATAAAAATGCTTACTCAGTCCCAACAATACTGTTGCTGTGCAGTGATTGCAAAAAAAAACAAAACACATGGGTCTGCCAAGTGGCACAGTGGTAGGTCACCAGTTGAGACACTGCTACCTAGGTTTGGGAGCCAACCTAGGTCAATGGGAGCTGACAGGGGAGGAGAACTGAATGGCCCAGAGGCTGCATTCCTCCAGGGAGGGAGGACAGCCTGCTCCACAGCAACACTGTGACCTTGGGGACCACAGGTATTGGCGTAATCAGAGCTCTGGGAGTGAGGATTGGACTTTCTGGGGTTCTGCGCACATGTGCGTGCTCATGCTTGACCCCAACATGTTGACATCCAGTGAGCATGAAAGCCAGAACTAGGAAAACAGCTAGCATTTCAGGATAAAACTGTCATCCTCTGGAAGGCCCCACTCCAAGAATCCAGGCACTGCCCAACTGGAACCGACCAGGGGGAATGAGTAATCTCACTGCCCCTGCCACAGGGTGTAAGCCATGGGGAACTTGGGCAGGTAAGACCTGAAGAAACCAGGTGACAGCACGGGGGGGGGGGGCAGCATGAAGGGGGCCAGCTGAAGGGAGACAAGGAATCAAATGTACAAAAAAAATTAATTTAGGTATCACTTAGGGTTAAGAAGAAAAATTAGTGTTTATATAGTACTTTCATATGCATTGTATCCCATAGCCCTTTTACAGGCAATGAGAGAGAATTGTAGCGAAGTGACTTTAAAAGTGCAGTGGCAGCCATTTTGCACATCAACACCCACACACAGCCTTGATCAATTCAATGAACTTGTGTTATGGGAAGGGGAATGCTGAAAAAGACATCAGGGAAATCCCTTAATCCCCTTAAGGCCAGCCCAGTGGTGGGGTGGTAGAGCTACAGTACTGACAGCCACGCTGGCAACCCATGAAAGAGAATGATCTCAGGTTGCTGGAAGTCGGTGGGGGGGGAGAGGATCAAGTGTCTGACAGACTGCTCATCTCTGCTAGGGATGGTGGGCTTGTTGGCACTGCTTCAAGACTACCACTAGGTGGAGGTCTGGTGATACTGTGACTCATGACTGACATCAAGCCAACATGCATTCCCCTAGCTATGAGGAAGGGAGAAAAAAGCAGAGAAAAATGACTGTGACATGGGCATGCATGATGCTCTGTGTACCAACCCCTCATCCATGCTACTGCCAGGACCCCTGTAGGCACAACTGGATGACAGTCTCCAAGGAGGAGAACAGCCTTTCCCCTCCTGGCCATGCTACAGGGGGCAATCTGTGGGGGCACATGGCTAGCAGGTAAGACCTGGGGAGGTGATTACCAGTGGGGGGGGAGGAATGGGGAGAGAGCCAAAGGGAGCCAGCCTGCCCCAGCCTAGGAGAATAAACACCTTTATGGCACACACAAAAAAACAACAAAGCAACAAAAATAAGGAAATGTGACACTAGGGTATAACATTTGCTAAATGTTTGTGATTGTATAGTGTTCTTTGGGGTTCAAAGAATAGCTCATTTCCATATTAAAGTTACCATAACTTCAGAACTGTCTTTTAAGTCATGGAAAACCCTGAGGAACACCACCCTTCATAATCATGAAGATTTAGGAGTCTTTTTACCATAACGTTGCAATCCCCTACTGTTGTGACTGTGCTTCAACCCTAACTGATGCCTAAAATGTTCTGCAATATACTGTATTTCCAATCCTTTTTTAAAGACATTATTTAATTACAGATGCACAATAATTTATTTATTTAGATTTTGTTGACCGGGAAAGGAGGACTAGACAATTCTGCCTATTTTCAGCTGCGTCCCGGGGAGGGGAATACAGATGGTTGCCAACTGACACTTAACCAGATTAAGCTGTTGGTGGTATTTTTAATGAATGGGGGACATTTGGCCAGGACACTGGGGAAATTCTCCTACTTGTTGGTAGAGGGTGCTGCCTGATCATGGAGGAAGACACTGCTGGGTTGGCAGTTGGAGAGAATGGATCTACACAGCACCAAGAGACTGGTGCTGTTTCAGATTCAATTGTAATGGCTATTGATGGCTCTACTGAGGTCCCAGTGGTGGAGACTGAGGTGAATACAGTTTGTGGTGAATCAGAGATGGTGTTTGTGGATGCTGAGCTGTATTTACTTTGAAGAAGAAATGTTACCTGGTGCATCAGCAGTTGGCTCACGCTGAATGAGAATATGAGGAGGTGTCTACTTTATTGGAGGCAGAAAAATCTCAGAAGAAATGGCCCGCGGCTTTGCCAGTCTCCTATATGCCGAGACACACCAAAGTATTTGTTTTTGGCCTGCAGAAGGATCCGAAGGGCACTGGCAGTATGGAAGGAGTTGGTGTGCAGGTGAGTGACCGAACAAATGAGGAAAACAGTTGGTCTCCAGAATGGGCCCTTTGGCAGGCCGGTTGGATGCAGGACTTAATGGGGACATGGGTGGTGGATCTGAAGGTTCCTCTTCTGGGTACGGCACACATGCCACAGCAGTCGCCTATGGTAGCAGACATACAACCTGATCTGATTGTGGAGAAAGCAGTGGACTGGGCAGACATGGCAGATAAATCAGGTGCAATTTCTTTTTCACCGTTGGGTTCCACTCAGGATATTTTTTATGACACCCAGCCATGGGATGTCTGCAATGAAGTGGACACTGCTTCAGTGACTCGGGATGATATTCCTAGTGTTGTAGATCATTATCTGTTATGGGAGAAGGGAATCAGGAGCAGAGGTCAATTGTAGGGGTGTCGGAACTCCCAGAGCAGGCAGCAGAGCCAGCAACTGCTCCTACATATGCCAGCCTCTTAAGAAGTCAGTGGAACTGGTGAAGAGGTGAAATGTGGTACACATTCGATATCTGGGGGGGTTGGAGGAGCCCCCAGATAGGAACTATGTGGGTAGAATGCTCATTAAGCAGTCATTGAGATTTACACCCTCTGACGTATATGCCCTCATTTGTGGTCCTGCATTCTTTTGACCTCAGTTTTCACATGCCTGTCCTGGAAAAATTCTGGACTAAACATTTGGCTATGAAAACGAATCTACTGTGGGTACTATTCCAGGTGATCCCTTTAACCAAACAATCTTTTTATTTTATCACTGTGTTGTTCTGGAATGAAGGGGTTAACATCCAGGACATTCTTTTTTGGTTGGAAAAACTTTGTGAGATCCAGGGAATGCCAGAGCCTATCCTGGATGATGAAGGTTTTTGGAATGGGGGGGTGGAGGATCCGGATAAAGCTGCACATGGGAGAGAAAGATCTGATACACCTCCCTAATTGTTTCTATGTTGGCAGAGACAAGGGGTTAATTTTTATCCCAGTCAGCTGAGACACTGTTACAAATGTGATTCTGTTCAACATATCAATATGAATTGTGATGCCATTAAATGTTTTCAGTGCAGTGAATTTGGGTATGCAGGATACCACTACACCAATACCCCATAATATTTCCTATGTGATACCTTAGGGCATATGTTCAGTGATTGTCTGCCCACTTCTCATAATACAGAAGACGTGGATTATGGGATACAGGATTTATATATTTTCAAAGCTGCCAGAGCAGCTCAGGATTTTTCAGGGAACTGTACTTCTTCTGGGCCTCTGCTTCCTCAGAGACAGGTTAACCCCCCCGAGATTTCCCTCTGATGGATCAAGGGTTATCTCTGCTACAGAGTGGACTGCTGCTTCTGCTCAGCCTGGTACTAAGATGCCTTCACCCCCATCCCCACTCCTACCTCTTCCTCCTCCTAGTACCCCTCCTGGGGATCAGGGTTTGGTTTTGGTACCTGATCTGGCAGGTTTTTAGACCATTCCCATCAAAGGAAGACAACATCAGTCCACAACTTCCAGGGATGAATTCATGGACAGTCTTTCTTTCAGGAACAAATTCACAGTCCTTAAGGAGTTGCCCTCTGAAGTGGAGGGAGACTCGGATGTTGCTCCTTGCCTATTCCCAAAGGTAAGTTCTGCCAGATCCTGAACAACATACAGAGCTTCCCAGGAAGGATAATAAGAAAAAGAAAAAAACAATGCACTGTGGGGGTTCGAATAGGGTTATGAAAAAGCAATAGAACTTTTCCAACCTGAATACTGCTGCCTCTACATTTGTTGTATATGATTTGGTGGTGGCTAGTTTAAATACTAATAGTAGTAAGTCTGAGAAGAAATGTCTTGCTACTTTTGGTTCATTTGCCAGTCTTTCCCATGATGTTATTTTTTTTCAAGATACGAGATTGCATTCTCTAGAAGAGATACAGGTGGCTTCAAAAGTTGGCTATGGGGACCTAGTTATTGGTCAATGGGTACTGAAACCTGTTGTGGAGTAGGGATCTGTTTTTCTGATCCATCTATTAGTGTTTCGCATTGTCGATATTTCTCGGGGGAGGGCGTTATTACTTGATGTCTCCATTAATTTGGTGGAGTTCTGCCTGCTTAATATTTATGCCCCTCAACTTAAAACTGACCATATTGCCCTTTTGAAATTAATTATGCCATATTTATGTATGGCAAGGTCCATATTATTGGAGGGGGGAGAATATTAGTAGGTGTAAGGGGGATAAAAGTGGTCTTATGTCTAAAGTGTATTGTGATGTGACTTTCCTCAAACATGTTTTAGATCACACTGGGTTGGTCAGTGTTTTTAGTGATGCCAGATGGCATGCCCAGCATTCTTATTTTAGGGGATTATCTTCTTCATATTGATTATTGGTTTCTTACTCCAACTTTGGAAGTCCAGATGGCTAAGGTTACCCCAGTGGCTACTTCTGATCATGGGTTACTGCCAGTAGCTATAGCCAATATGGCAGCCAGGAGTAAAGGTCCTGGCTACTGGAAACTTAACTTGTCCTTATTAGATATCCCACAGATTCAGGAAGGTTTTTAGCATGTATTGGCAGCCCATAAATCTGTTTATTTTTTATATGATGATAAAAGTCAATGGTGGCAGGATAGTAAACTACTGTACAGTAGACATATGAACCTATTTTCAGGAAATGGGTTGGATAAATGGGAAAATTAATAAACATAAATACACACAGCAATGGGAATAGTTATACTTACTTCAATCTAGACTTAATAATGAGGATTCTACAGTGCTAGCACAGCTTAGGGAGGTTAAGGAGGCTATGGTTCAGGTACAATATGACCAAATGAAAACACTTGAAATTGAGCAACAATTTGGTACACGTGGGCGGCAATCCCAAACAAATTATTTTGATAGTTGTACCACATAGAGGAGAAAAAAGGATATTTCTCAGCTTATTAGATCTAGTGGTGAAATTCTGAGGGACAGTTGTGAGATTCACTCTGAAGTGGATAGTTTTACCCAACAGTTGTTTCAGAAAGATGTGGAAGAGCAGGAGGATAGAATTTCAGGTTGGTTGGATAAGGCAGACATGGCACAGTTGCCAAACTTCCTGAAGCAGGAGCTCATTGGTCACTTTATGAAGTAGGAGTTATGCATGGTAACTAAGGCTTTACATCTGGAGAAGGCCCCAGGGTGTGATGACTTACCCAAAGAACTATATCAGGCTTTCTTACCTATATTGAAGGATGAATTACTTCAAGTATTTAACTATTGTTTTTTTCAGCACTGCCTGGCAGACAGTATGAATGTGGGTCCGGTAATGTTGCTTTATAAAGGAGGCACTAGGATGTCTATCCAATTGGCGATCTATCACCTTGTTAAATTCAGATAGTAAAATTTTTACAAAATTTCTGCATAATAGGTTGACTAAGGTTCTAGGAGATGTTATACATCCAGCTCAATTCTGCAGTATGCCAGGTAGAAGGATATCTGATGGTTTACTTGTTCTAAGAGAATTAATGACCAGGGGGTATTCAGAAGAACTGATGGGGTACTGAGTTAGCCTAGATCAGACAAAGGCTTTCAATTTGAGTGTCCCATTTTTATTTATGGAAATGTTTGGAGAAAATGTGATTTCCGGCTTTGTGGATCCAAGCTGTGCAGGCATGCTATAAAGTGGCAACAGTGGCATCTTATGTTAATGGATGGGTTCGATGTACCTGTTGGGTAGAAAGGGGAGTGTGACAGGGGTGCCCTCTGAGCCCAGCCCTTTATGTTATTATGCTGGATTCTTTACTTAGGAGGTTGTATGGAGCAGAGGATATCCAGGGTTTTTCGGTTTCCGCAGTGGATGCTGAAATTAAGGCTGTAGCATATGCAGACAATTTATGTTTAATGCTGGCAAATGTGGCATCTCATGATAAGACAGCACAGTTATTAACAGACTTCTCTTCTTGAACAGGGGCACAAAGCAATTATACGAAGAGTAAGGTTCTGGTAGTTGGGCAGTATGCTGGATCTGCTCAAGGCATTATTGGGATCCTCAGTCCCAAACTCAGTGTAAGATCCTTGGGGTATATTTTGGCCTAGGTGATATGGGGTATTATAATTGGGATAAAGTGATTTAGGAAACAAAGGGTAAGATTGGTAAATGGAATGCTTGGAGAATGTCAAAACAAAAAAGGGTTTATATGATTAAAACATTTTTATTAAGCACGTTTTTTCATTTGAGTGTGGATTTTCCGCCACTGAAACAGCAGGAGATGACCATTTATAGTATAGTTTTTCAGTGCACTTGTGGTGGTAGGTTGAACACAGTAAAGAGGGGCATCCTGTATCTCCCCTTCAAGAGAGGAAGGCTCAGCATGGTTCACCCAATCATTTTTTTTCTTTTGTATGTTTATTTATGCTAATCATAAACATCTGTTACAAAATACAAATAAAGCTCAGGCCATTTGGTGTTTGGACCAGGTCCAGCCATGGTTGGATAATTGGGGACTAGATAAGGCCATACCTAAACAACAGTCATTGGTTGGTCTCCCTTTTTATTTTTAATGGTGTATAGGTACATTGAAACTTTGGGCAATTACGAATCAGACATTGCTCCAATCAACAAGAAGGGAACTATATGGTCTTCTCTTATCCCAGTTTTTCTTTTTACAACCACATTTTAGTGAGCAACCATTACATGAGCTGTCTGCTATTGGGAATATGTTGAGTATAATTCGTACACCAAAACACATACAGGATGTACTTTGGCTCTGTTTCCACAGTAAATTGAACATGAAATCCAATTTGAAATACAAGGATCAGTCAGAGCTTCTGTCCAAGAGTAGAGTCCTGTTCCAATACTTTTGAAACTATGGATCATTTGTATTTCTCTTGCCCATACACTACGTCCTTTTGGGATATAGTATTAATGCAATGGGAAGGGTCCCCATTTGGGAATTTGGATGCTGAAATCTTGTTTTTAGGTTGTTTGCCACCTTCCTGGGACTCATTAAGGGTACCATGTGGATTTTTTTTGTTTTTCAAATACTATATATGGATTAAAAGGTGTAAATTAACCTTGCAGAATACCGTTGTGCCTCCAGATCAGTTATTTTGGTCTATTAATGCTGCATTACAAAGTTTCAAAAGGCAGGAACTCGCTACCATCCAATTACACCGGTCGAGGACTTGGTGGAACAACTGTGATTGGCTATTATAATGGGTATGTCTGCTGCCATACTGGTGTTCTTTAGATAGATCCTCTGGGCATTCCTCAGTATGATGCTTTGTTGTGCTGGTATCCAGATTGGCCTCCTGTGCTGAAGGGGGGGGGGAGAGGTTAGTGGAACAAAATAATCTGGAGGAGATAGAGGTAGGTTCATATGATGTATTACTTGTTTTTCCCCTTTTGCTTATTTTTTTGGATATCTCTGTCACAAGCTTTTTAGTATCCTTGTAATGGAAGTGGAATGCCCTGATTCTGATTTAATTTATGATTTATTAGTTTAGCTTCCTATTTTTTTTGTGCTGTTCCAAAGATTTCATAATTTTGATTTTCTGACTTCCTGCAGGATAGAATTCACCATTCCCCTATTTTTTTGGAGGCTGGGGAAAGGGACAGGATAGTATGATGCAATGCATATTTGTTTTTTTTTTCACTCCTTTTTTGGTTAGTTTTGTCAGGAATGCGACTGCTGGGATTGTATACTATAATATATATTTGTTTTATGAAAATTTTGTTTTTTTTCTGTTTTTATGTTGATTTGTTTTTCCCCTACTCTTTCTTTTTGAGGGGGGATGGGATACAGGGACGGTAACAGGTGCATATTCTCCTCAGTGTGTGATACATATGAAATGCTTTGATTTACTGTGGAGGGGTTTTCTTTTAATACTTTTACAGTGTGGCCTGAATACTGCATGATTTCAATTTTTTTTTTATTTCTTTTCTCATTGCATTTCTTTCTTTTGTTATTGATGTTTTTTTCATCAGTTTATCATGTGGTTTGCAACATATATTGTTTTATTCTTTTTTGAAGTTATAAATACAACATTCCCCTACTCTTAGGGGTGGGGCAGGGGGGATTTGAATGAGTTACATGAATTACTAGGCAATTTGTTTTAGTATGAGGGTTTTTTGTTTTCTATTACTATTTAGAATATGTTTTAGTATTTCCAGAAGGGGATGTATGCATTAATACTTATTTTGCTTTAATATTTTGCTTTCTGTTTTTTTGTAAAGTATTAAGATTTTCTTGAAGTTTGAATAAAAAAATTCTCTTACTCTTTTCGAGAAGTGCCATGGACCCACAGTCTTCTGATCTTCTAGCCTCAGAGGTGAGCATGCAACCTGCTGAGCTACTAAGAATAATATTAAATTAAGCAATAAGGAGTCCAGTGGTACCCCATCCTTCACCCTGCCCCATGCCAAGCAGTTCATAGCATCCAATAGCACCCCTCCCGTACCCCAGTCCTGTTTCAAGTGGAGCCTTGTATTCAGTGTCATCCCCTCTCTCATCCTTTGAGGTACCATTAGCAACATTAATAACTTCCCAGTGTAGCAGGTGGGCATTCTATGAGTAAAGAAAGTACATGGGCACATTTTTTTCTGCCCAAACATGTACCCCTAAATTCATACAGATAAGTGATCAGGGATCAAATCGAGGGACATGTAAGGGCACAGATCTATTCTGAATTCATTAGATTCCCAATTGATAAAATGAAGGCTGGGTTTCTTCATTGTGTGGCTCTTACTGTGTTCCCTTTGCTAGCCATCTTTTTACATTAATTACAACTTCAGCTCTGTCACCATCATTAACCTGAACATTCTGACTGTCACAACGTGGCACTTTAGACATGCAACAGAACATCCCAAATTTTGATGCATCACACACGCCCCAGCTTATCTTTGGAAACATACTGCAGTGACATAGTAAATTAAGTTAGGAAGGACTCTAGGACCATTATGGAATCCATTTAAAACTCTTTTTTTTCTTTCTGCCATTCTCAAAGACTGTCCAAAAGCCAAGTTGGCTAGAATTTGTTTTAACTTAATAACAGTTTGCAATGCTTCTGACATGTTTATTTACCTTATGTATGTTTTGACTTAACTTGGATATGAATGAGACCAGCAATTTGTTTAAAAATGTAAACAACATCCTGAAAAATCTGATAAATGTTCACAATTGAATGATGAAAGTTTTTGGCTTAATAAAGATGATATTATTGTTTTTAAGGGTGTGCTAAAGTAGCATTGAGCTCAATGATGTTGATTATTTTTGTAATTTTGTACTAGTATTCCTCCACTGCCCCAATTTTCTTTTTCTCTTATGTGTATTCCCCTTATCTTGAATATTATTTGGCTAGAGGAAGTTAATATTTCTTGGGGGGCGGTTGGGGTGACCATAGGTATTCCAGAGATGTGCAACCACACAGGCACACATCCCAGAATGCAATGGCTCTGGAGTCGAAAGTCGGTGCACCAGCTTTCCTTTACTGCATCTTCAGCTAATATCATACTCTTTACAGGAGTATATACAATAGATATAAAAGGACCCAGAAGTGTTATTGCCATCCTTTAGCTAGAGGAGGTGGTTGCTGTATTACTTAGTCTTCTGCTGTATGAAGTTTCCCTTCCAACTACAGTATTTATTTACAAGTTCAGTACCTAGGTCCTAATACCATCCAAAAGAACACCGTTTTCCACAGGCCCTCAATTTGTAGTGCCTCATTTAAAACCATATTTACACTTTGCCTTCCCTGGTTCTGTCCCAGCCCAAAGGCCTCCATGGGGTTTCCACTTCAGTAGGTTCATTTCACCATGCACGGTCTTTCTTCATAGTCTTTCACAACCATCATCTCTCTTGCTGGATTTCTAGGGCATCTCCATTCCTCCCAGACTGTCCTTGGACTCCATGGCCATCAGGGTGCTTCCACTGAAGTGAGATTCCACCACAGTCTGACCTTCCTCACTCCATCTTCCCCAAGGGCTAAAAGCTCAGCACAGTCTGACTCTCTCCTTTTAATGTATCAAGCCCCTCTCCCGGGCAGGATCAAAATGTAAATCCTTTCCTAGGACTGACAACCATCTGCAGGCAGGAGAGCAACAGGCAGCTAGTAATGCATTCGCACCCCTACAGGAGAGGAAGGTGTGTTAAATACCACTCCCACATACACACACACTTAATGGACTGCTTTTCTTATCAATATGTGGGCTGGAAAGCCTTGAAGCTACCTAAGAGTCTGCAAACCACTCTTTAGTCCATTACTAGCATGACTAAAATACAGACAAGGGCAAGAACCTGACTTGCTCATGCTATGTCCCCACAGAGACTTAATTAACAATGACAACATGATTATTCTAATACCCTAACACATTGTTTACACATTGGAATACAACATGGTACCCTGAGGTATTGTATTGTACATAGAAACATATTAGTATCACTCCATACATGGAAACATGTGAACACTCACATCTATCAACATTCATAGTCCCACCTGGTTGCACAAGACATCCACCACTCTGTCCCCTCTTCACCTAGATCCTATGGGGTGACTCTGTCTGCCATTCCAGCCCCACACCTTACTAGCTAAGGCCAAGCTCTGAACCTAACATCTTTAGTTTTATAATACCCCACCCTTAGCTGGTGAGTACAGTACCAGCTTTATGGTACCACCTCCTATGGCTATTACCCAAATTTCATGTTTCATGTTTTTCATGCTCAACCCCTCAGACACATAGATACTAAATGGACATTTCCTTTGACTCTTTATTAACTATCTTTGCTCAGCTTTCTGAGGCCACCACCACCTTCATGAACCAGGTCTCTCATCCCTGGGGTACCATTGAGGTACTACAAGAATTTCACCCCAATGAGCCGGTGACCAAGTCATGAGAACCATTTTTTTTGTTTTGCTTAAATCAGTAAATGCCAGTGCACATTGGCCTGACCTCCAGGACCACCTATGCATTGCTATACCATTGTCAACTGACTACTGGTTACACGATGAGTCAAGCTGAGGAAAACCCGATGGTTAAAGGGTGATCTTCTTACCAAGTTAAAGAGGAGGGATAAGAGTTGGCACTGGTTCAAAACCTCCAGCCTGCAAAGTGTCTATAACCTCTACAGAGCTCAGAGGAATGCCTGTGAAAAGGACATGAAGCATGCAAAAAGCTCTTACTGCAAAGAATTGCTAACAAACTCTTACAGTGACTCCAGGAAATTCTGGTCCCATATCAAGTCTTTTCTGGGTTCTCACCAGCTCTCATCACCTAGTGACATGATTCTTGAAGGCGTATATTGTAATAAACCTGAGACCATTGCAAACTTTTTTAGTCACAAATTCTCTGACCTTGCAGCTCTTATCTCCTCCCTCCCACTGTTGCAAATTCCTAATATTCCTCCTGCTAGGTCAGTCCTCCTCTTCTATTTCAGGTCAATTACATGAAAAGAAGTCTTTACCTTCCTACGGGAAAGTCTTGGAGACTATGGCTAGTGGCTCGGACAACCTGGAACCCAAACTATTAAAACTGGCTGCACCTTTCATAGCTGCACCACTAGCTAGGATCTTCACTCTCTCTCTCCCTTAGTCAAAGCCAAGCACCTTATATCTGGAAGTCCGCAAGGGTTACCCTGTTCTTTAAAAAGGAGATCCCAAAGACCCCTGAAAACTACAGACCCATTGCCATCCTATCTGTCCTTGGTAAGATCCTCAAAAAGCTTGTAGCAACCCAAACTATTGAATTCCTGCAGAAATATGACCTTTGAACTGCTGCACAACATGGATTCCACAAAGATCACAGCACAACTACTGCCCTCCTCAAACTCACGTCTGACACCCTATCTGCTATGGATGCTGACCTTCTCACAGGGGCAATCTTCATTGACATGACAAAGGCCTTTGACTTGGTTGACCACCCTATCCTCCTCTCTACCCTGCATTCACTGAACTTTGCACCCAATGTTGTAAATTGGTTTGATAGCTACCTATCAAACAGGACTCAAATGGTCAAATACAATTCCACCTTCTCATGCAAGACTGGACTAAATATTGGGGTGCCCCAAGGATCCATCCTCAGCCCACTCCTTTTCTCCATTTTTATCAATGGCATCACATCTACCCTATCGGAGACTTCCTCCCTTCTGTATGCTGATGATATAGTGCTCTACACCAGTGCCAAAGACATACATGACATAAATCAGCGACTCTCGTTTGACTTTCAAAGTACACAATCATGGTTGGCAAACCACAGGCTGCAGTTAAGTGATTCCAAGACCAAAGTTATACTTTTTGGTACAAACTCTAAAATCAAGCACTCCCAAAGTAATCTCAGAGTCACAACATTGGATGGCTCCACCATAGGATCTGTGACTTTTTTAAATACCTTGGTGTTACCCTTGACCAGTCACTAAGCTTTGATCTCCATATACAAAATGCTTACAAGTCAGTGAACACGAAGCTGGGCATTGCCTATCACACCAACTATGTGTTAATCCCTTCTGCCAGGCTAGCAATAGCTCGAGGTATTTTACTCCCCTCGCTTACCTATGGTGTTGCCACCTATACTGCTGCAGCCAAGTTTAGTTTACAAAAGTGGGACGTCCTCTACAACAGCATCTGTCGCAATGCTTCCTCTGCCCACTGACTCAAACACCACTGTCTCCTCTACTCGGACCTGGGTTGGCTACCTCCAAAGGAGACTAGGCTCTACTCTCTCGGCACTATCATAAATAGGATCATATCTTCACAAACCCCTACGTCACTTGCAGAGTACTTTGTCAGACAGCCCTCTCACTACGGATTGCGCCCGGTGGTCAAATCCCTTGTCTGTATCCCTAGGTTCAGTTCCTCCAATGGAGCAAGTGCCTTTGCCGTTCTAGCTCCCCAATATTGGAACTCTATCCCCCTAGCTGTGCTCCTTGTCCCCTCTCACAAGGTCTTTAAGTCTGAGTTTCGCAAGTATTTAGTCTCAACAAATGTTTGCTCCTGCTTCAAACCCCCTTAGCCCCCTCCCTCCATACCAGCACTGTCCTGCACTTACACTCAGCTCTCTTCTCTAATTCCTTTTCTCTCTCTGAATCTTTCTACGCTCTTCATTGCATTAACTATTGTTAAGGTATACTGCTGTAATGTTTGATGTATTTACCCATCTCTCTTGACCTACTTTGTTTTCTGTTTGAGCTTGTTCTCCCCAAAGATGTTCCTGTAAACATTGTCATACCTTATTGTTTTTTGTACTGTATCCTCCCAGGTCGTGCCTGAAAATAGTCATGACCATGGCTAGTGCATCTACCCGGTAAACAAAAACTAAATACATAAATAAATAAATTAAGATTATCCTCTTTTTCTTCTTCCCGGGGGACCCACATTTTACCAATAAAAAGTGAATGACACGCATTTCCTGCAAATCCACAGTCTACACACCAGTGGCAGCCCCCTTCCCCCAAGTGTTATCCTCAAATAGTAACTGCTGGAACCCAACCCCAAACAGGTATGGAGTAGTACAGTTCTCACACTGGGCCAGGATGACATACCAGTCAGTCTAAAATCTGGGCTTGAAAGCCCTTTGGAATGAATCCATTGAGGGTTTTACTTCATCAGCCTCCCAGCTGTACTCATGACATCAAAACATGTGGGCCATAACTCTAGTCAAGAAAAATATTCCCTCACAGAAATTTTCAAAACCCCATCTTAGAGACCTAAAGTGGCTGCTGCCCCATCTTCCTATAAATGGATATTGGTAGAAAAACAGTACCCAAACTTTTTGCAGTTTTATAGCAATTGGGTAACACAGTTTTGAATAAGGCAATGTTATTTGTGACCCACAAGTTCTGAAGACCATATTTAAATATTGAACATGTAACAGAGTCCATGGGCAAGTCCCTAGGTCCTGTCTACCTAACATAATTGGTGTTCATCTTGGGTCTTCAGTCCCATCCCTCAGTGAATTTGTACCTTCTATCATCTTGAGATCCTAACAAGATGCAAAAGAGAAGCATGCAAAAAGAGACCCCAACAGGGTAGCTTTCAGGCCCAAAGGGTTTTAATTGAATTCAAGTGTTGGTTTTGCCACCTTCCTCCCTGACAGACCTTCAATTTCCACTAACACTGAGCAAGTAGAGATGTCAGGGAAGATCATTCACTCCATACTGATGTTGAGCCCTAGCTTCCAGAACTTTACTACACCTGTGCCCACAACCAGATCACCACCTCTGATTGGTGTTCTAGGACTCCACACCTCAGACTGACCATGTACGCCTCCATGAGTCACTCCTCTAAGCAGGCCTTAAGAAGATTCCTGGTCTGGAATTGGGAGGTATGGAAAATAATATCTACACATGTTTTTAATCTGCTTCTTCAGCTTTCTATCACCCATGAACAATTAATTGAGATGGCTGCAGGCCTCTCCACCCAGCACATGTTTATTTATTTTGTTTTTGTTTACTGAGTTAGGTGTGCTAGCCAAAGTTTACTATTTTCATCACAGCCCGGGAGAATACATACATAAAATGAGATGAGATTATAAAATACATAGTATATAGTACAGATAGGTTAGAATACAGATCAAGTCAGACAGTACTTGAGATAATACATATAGATAGGCAGAGATGACAAAAGGTGACATTAGTACATGCAAATAACAACTGAAACTGGGCTAAGTGGCAGCTATAAAGACATTTTATAGCAACGCTTGTTTAGAAGTGCAGCAGTGTCTTGGGTGAAATAGGCTGATTAGCTGTGAGGCATTAAGTGGGATCAAAGCATGTGCAAGGGTCCCAGGATAGGTGGCGATATAGTTCTTTTTTGAAAATTGGGTGGGAGTTAGCCTGCCTCAGGGCAGGAGGGAGGGAGTTCCAGGGGGCTGGGGCAGTGCAGTGAAATGCTCCAGAGCCTTTTGAAGTAAGAAACCTGGGTACAGTAAGTAGAAATTTGTTTGCTAAGCATAGTCCGTGGGCATGTGTCTGTGGTACAAGTATAGCTGCAAGGGAGGAGGGGGTTTGGTTATGGATTACAGTCTGTGAGGGTCCCTAGTGAGTATAGTAGGTAGGCAGCTGGGGAGAGTCAGCCTAGGTCTCTATACAGTGTGCAGTGGTGCTTGAGGCGATGGGAAGAGGAGGCGTACTGACATATGTTGTTATACTCGACATCCCATTTATGGAGAGCAGTCTTATGGGCATTAGCAAAAGTGGAGACACCATGCATCAGTGCTGGAAGCAGAATACCCTTGGCAATTGCCAATTTAGTGGATGGTGTTAGTAGGTGACAAGTCTTGTAGGCTATTCCAAGTTTGGCATTTGTTGCTTTACAGGTTGACTGGATGTGCAGACTGAAGTCAAGGGATTTATCAAGGAGGACTCCCAGATGTTTGAAGGATGTGACACAGTCGATGAGAGATCCCCCAGAGTCATGGACTAGGAAGGGTTCCTTACAGGCCCTGAGTTTGGGGGCAGTGCCAGATAGCATGGCTTGGGTCTTTTAACTGTTGAGGATGAGCATATTGGCATTTAGCCATGTTTGCACATTCCTGAAATCTGAGGAAAGGTTTTCATTAATGATGTTAACTTCATCAATGCTGGAGTTGAGGACAAGATCAGCGTATAGGATAGCTGAGTTGGAGAGTATGGCATCATCTATGTTGTTGATGTAGAGTGAGAAAAGAAGGGGTCCCAGGATGGAGTCCTGGGGTACTCCGATGTCAATGCTGGTCACATCCGAGAGAGCGGAGTTGAATTTAACAAGTTGTAATCTGTTTGATAGGTAGTTGTTAAACCAGTCAACCACTGAGGATGAGAAGTTAAGTCTATGCAGGGCTGAGAGAAGCAGGGGATGATCAACAAAAACGAAAGCCTTGGTAAGATCGATAAATACTGCTCCAGTGAGTAGGCCTTTGTCCATGTTGCAGAGTACATCGGTGGAGAATTTGAGAAGAGCGGTTGAGGTACTGTGTCCTTTTCTGAAATCATGCTGAGTGTCTGAGAGAAGGTTGTTCTCCATGAGATAGTCAATGGTTTGGGTTGCAACAAGCTTCTCTAGTAGTTTGCTTAGCACAGAGAGAATGGCTATGGGCCTGTAGTTGTTGATATCCCTTGGGTCTCCTTTTTTAAGGATAGGTGTAACTCGGGCAATCTTCCAGAGATCTGGGACAATGCTGAGAGAGAGAGAGAGAGAGAGAAAATCTTGGCCAATGGTGAGGCAATCAATGGTGCCACTAGCTTCAGGAGGCATGGCTCGAGTGACTCTGATCCGGGGCTAGTGTTGTCAGATATGTTTTGCAATAGCCGTTGGATATCGGATCTAGATATAGCTTTAAAGTAGAAAGGGGGGCTAGTAGTTAGTTGGCAGTGGTCAGCACATATGAGTCCTGGGAGAATCGGGCCCCTTGAATGTTAATTCAACTGGGGTCAGGCCAATGACTCAGAGCACAATATGATATGGGATTTGTATAGACAATGTCTTGTGAGCAATTGTAACTTTGGCCATCAGACATGATCCTTAGAGGATTGGATTTTCATAGCTGTCACAAAACACAGCTCCCTGGTACTTTGAGCTACATTAGATTCTTTGCAGGTGGATGGGTTTTAACCTTCGTACATTCAGAGCATGCCATGACTAAGGGCTGGGTTTCAATACTGACCTGCCCAAAGGACTCCTGGACATCTTTGGGACCCAGTGTGACTGCTTACCAATTTCACCCATGTGTTCAAGGGGCTTGGGCACAGCACAGTCTTTCTCTGGTAATCCTTTTCTTCTCTTGCAAGACCCACACAGGTAGACAGTTCTGACACTGGGGCCAACCAACCAGCAAACCCTCAAAAAGGGTGGAAACCACCATCTTTACTCCTTTCCAGTCTGGCTTTAGAAAGTCACACTCAACTTCCAGCTCTCTCCTCTAGATCACTGATACTATTCTTTCTGGCATGGATCAGGCCCTTGTCAATGCCACTGTTTTTGTCAACTTAGCCAAAGCTTTCAACACTGTTGCCCATCACATTCTCATGGGCAAGCTTAAGGCAGCTGGACTCTTGACTTCCTCACTTGAGTGGTTCCATTCCTACCTTGAGGACAGGTTGCAAACTGTCCATATTGAAGACTCTCTTTCCCCTGACTACCTATCAGCACAGGCATTTCCCATGGGTCTGTCCATTGACCATTTCTTTTCTCCATTTTTTTTCTAAATGACCTCCTCAGAAGCCTGCTCATCTATGTCCATTCATATGTATGCAGATGATATGGTACTCTTTTGCTCTGGCTTCTCTGCCCCAACCTCATGAACCAGCTCCAACTGGATTTCAACAACATCCAGCTATGCTTCCAAGAAAGTCAGTTATCCCTCAGTGCTACGAAAACCATTTCTGTGACTTTTGGCACCAGGCAGAGGCTTGCTAGAATCCCCCCCCCATACCCTTGATGGGTACAATTATTGAAGATGTCTTCTTCAAGTACCTTGGGGTCTGACTGGATTGCCACCTTGAGTTTTCTGTTCATGTGAGTGCTAGACACAAGTAGCTCCACCCCAAGTCTGGAGCGTAATACAGAAATAAGGCAAGCATTCTGCTTTCTGCACATAGAGAAGCACATTTCCAACTATGGCTACATTATTTACAGTGCTGCTCCAAAGTTCACTTTAGCTAGACTGGATCCCCTTTTTTACTCCTGCTATCATGTTTCCCTTGACAAACCCTGCATACTCATCATTGTACTCTGTACTAATCCCTCTCCCTCCCCTCTCTCGATGCCATGTGCCTTACCCACTGTGCTTCTTTTATCTCCACATATTGGTTTGGCTCTCTCCCCTCACATATTGCTTCTCTCTTCTCTTTCACCTCTTTTATCCCTTACTCCTTTTGCAATGCTTGCTCTCACTGTCTTGCTCTCTCACCAGTGAAATCTGTTGCTGGCCAAGCTGCTTCTTGTTCTGCTTCCCAAAACTATGGGTCTCTCTTCCCCATTTTCATTCACTCTGTGGCTTCCTTTCCTGCTATGAAATCTCTCCTCCATGTTTTCTGTATTCACTCCTGCAGCTGCTTCTGATATTGGGGTGGACTCCAATTCATCTGTCTACTGCCCCACACTAACACCAGCACTGCCCACTCCACTGGTATCAGTCATTTCTGCCATTTCTTATATTGTTGCATGCTTAATGTTTTTACTCATTTGCCCATTCCACAATTTGCTGTATGTTATTTACTATGTGGCACTTTTTATTTTTGAAAGAGTTCTTGAATTTGTATATAGTTTGTTACACTTATTTCCATATTATTGTATTATTTTTACACACTGTACTTTGTATGTGTTCTCTTCTTTTCCCCCAGCCCCCCATGATCCATCTGGAAACAAGCTGATACCAGTTCATTATGACTTTCTTGGTAAAAATTTTGAAATAAATATATACATACATACATAAATAAATAATGCTGCATTGCTGGGTTGACCCTACAACAGCTCCCTCTATTCCTTTAAATGGTTGCTGCTTGATATAATGTGACTGCCACCCTAATTTCCCCCTTCCCCATTGAGATCAACCACCCCCCTCTGATGTTCTTTGACAATGCCATGAGCTGCTCTAGTCTCTTTTTTGGCTGCCTTTATAGGTTTCTGAAATGATTCTTTGTATGTGTTATTCATGTATCCTATTTACCGTGATGCCGTACCTGAACTGATGAATATGGCTGCATGCTCTCTTTAATGTTGTATGCCCTTGTTTAACATGTTTAACATGTATGTACTCTCCTGACATGGAACCTTTGTAAAAGAGCCTTGGCTCAAAGGTAATTGTAATCCTAGATCTAAATAAAAAAATAAGAATAAAAAAATTAAATAATTTATGGTAACAGGATAGTCACCACATTTTTTCTCTGTCAGCTTTCCCAGTCAAGAAGTTGCTGCATAAATCACTTGGTGTCATGCAGACACATTGCCTGGGCAATGTCAAGCCCAAAATTATAGACTTTATCTATGGTAGCTGCTGCAATTTCCTTATCAGTTTAAGGATAGGTAAGAAACGTTTACTTTTACTTGTGGTTTCAGTTGTCCAACAGAGAACTGCTTTTTTTTATTCTGTTTTCCTTGCTGGGTCTCTCTGTCTGTTTCTCTCTCTCTCTCTCATGTTGCTCAGCTGCAGTTCATCACTGTAACAGCAACTACAGCCACTTACCTCCATGAGAATTCACTGTTATTGTTGTCATCTCTGTTCTTCAGCCATCCTCCATTGGTGCTGACAGGAACAACTGCTAGTCTCCAACTCCACCTTTGAATTACTCGCAGGATCCTGCTTGGTAACTGTAACACTGTTTTAACTTCTTCATCACCACCACCACTGCTTCATCTCAATCTTGTCTCTCTTCCTCACCCAGCAACATGCTCTTGAGATGTCAATATGTGTTTGTGCTAGGCTTCACTTTTGCACTAACTCATGCAGGGGTGCCTCCACACAAAGTCCCTTGCCCAGCTAGACAGTCAGCAAATAGCAGGGGACACATGCAAATGTTGGCACCTCTCTCACATTCTGGGTAGACAGACAGTCCCTCATGCTCTTCCATACTGGGGCCCACACACCCAGGCACCAGCAGGCATGTGCACATAAATAAATAGAAGGACTGATGCAGCAATTTTTCCCTTACTGAAACCTAGCCCAGTGATCAACTTAAAAGACCATGCTACCATAATATGAGCCTCATGTAACTGCCTCATCTAGAATCTCACTTGGCACTAGGGAGTTAGTAATATTTTGATGGTTTTGTGGTGACTTCAGGCATACCAGACCCACATAAACCACGCAGGTATACACCACAGAATACAATGGCTCTGGGGTAGAAGGTCAGTGCCCTCAATTTCATTTAATGAATCTCACATACATATTTGGGAGGGGATGATAATCAGTTCTCCATCTAGCACAGAGATCCTCTTCCTAGCAAGCTCACAGGTAACACACTGTCTCTTCATTTTCTACAAACTACTGTATTTGTGTGCCCAGAGCATTAAGGTTCTTACTGGATCAGCTTATACCACATACTGTGGCAGTCTGTTCCAAGTGTTCACCAGATGCTCTGTGAAGTGGTTCACTTTAATGTTTCCCTTGAATCTTCCTCTCTTCAATAACATTGAGTGTCCTCTTTTCCTTTCATCCTGGTGCATCGTGAAGAGCTGAGCTTGGTCTAAGGGTGGTATCCCTTTTAGATACATGAATACTCTAATCATATCTCCCCCAAGTTTTCTCCTTTCTATGGAAAACAGTCCATGTTCTGCCAGTTGGTCCTCATAGCCTATGTTCTCCAAGCCAGCAACCAATCTGGTCTCTCTTTCTGTACCCTCTCTGTGACATTAATATCCTTCCTTAAATGTAGGGATTAGAACTGCACACTGTACTCAAGATAGGACTTGACCAAGGATCTGTATAAGGGAGTTATAGTATTCCTAGTCATACTTGCAGAGTTTCTCTTAATACATGCAATACTTTTATTTTCCTTGCTAGCTCCTGCCTCAGACTGCTGCTCCCACTTAAAGGTGCTGCTAATCTGTACCCCAAGTCTTTTTCTTGTTTAATTTCAGTAATTTACTTTTATGTTTTTTTTTTTTACCCTTCATCACCTTGCACGTCTCATCTATGGTATTACCCCAAATCCACTTTGGTCTGGCTGGACCCCTTCTTTCATTGTTTCTTCCATTTTGCCTGAGGCTGACTCCTCCCTCTGTATGATACTTCCCTTGCTGGCATGCACCTCTATCTCCCTGCTGCCCTCACAACTAAGTTTTGGTTCTCCCTACTCCTCTGTTATCTCTTCTCTCTCCTTGCCCCTCCCACTCCAATCCAACTGACTCAAGAACTGTAATTTTCCTTCCTTCCCTCCCTTCCTTCCTTCCTTCCTTCTTTCCTTCCTTCTGTCTCCCTTTCTTCAATACTTCTGCTGGTGAGGTCTGTTTCTCTTATGGACTCCTCTCTCTCTCTCTCTCTCTCTCTCTCTCTCTCTCAACCTCATACTAAGGTTCATACTAAGGATGGTAAGGAGCCAGTAGGCAATTGTCCATATATGCTCCTATTTTCCACTTCAATAATGTTTTAAAATTCCATCTCCCAGTATGTAAACATCCAATTTCTCCTTAAATTCCCTTTTAGTTTTACTAATCACCACCTCCAGTGGCAGACTATTCCAAACATTCACCACTCTAAGAGTGTAAAAATATTTCCGATTGATATGTCAAAACTTTTTTCCCCTGATCTATAATGGATGACCTCATGTTTGCATATAGGTGACTTTATATTCAATATTTAATTCAGTAATAAGTGCTATATCCTGCATAATGTCATACAATAACAAGACACCCCTCCCCCATATGACTAGTAGAAAGGGACATTAGATTTAATAGCCTTAATCTTTTTACATAACTAAGCCTCTCCATCCCCTTTATGCTTTTAGTAAATTTTCCTTTGGACTCTCTCAATTTTATTTATTTCATATTTCCTAAAGGGATTCCATAATTGACTAGCAAATTCTAAATGTGGGCGCACATAAGCCCTGTATAAAGGCATTATCACATTGGCAGTTCTTGAGGTGATGTTCCTTTTTGTTGTCCAAATAATTCTAGTGGCTTTTTTATTGCTTCTGTGGTTTGTGCTAGGCTATCAAACTCATTGGTAATTGTATGCCCAAATCTCTCTCTCCACTTGCATCTGGCTATAAAATTCTGAATATGATAATCAAATTTAATATTGTTTGTCCCCATATGTAGAACCTTACACTTATTTAAATTTAGTGTCAGTCCCCATTTTTGTGTCAATTAACAATTCTATCAAGATCACGTTGAATACTTTCCACTTCACTTTTTGTACTGGATGAGCCTCCTATCTTAGTGTCACCTCCTACTCTCACTTCACTTGGCTCCCTCTCTTTTCTCTCTAAAACTCCTGCCCCAGACTCCCACAGACTAGTCTTTCTCCTGTATCTAAATGTTCTCCTCCAGAGTGTTGGTTATGGCTGTTTAGTCAGTTCTGATTCTGTTGGCCCTCAGTGGCTGTTTTTTTTTTTTTTATCATTTGTTGTTCTAGCTATTACAAGCAAATTGCACCTTGTGAAACTATGGTGTGTGTGTGTGTGTGTGTGTGTGTGTGTGTGTGTGTGTGTGTGTGTATTATTGTTGCACGGTAGCACTCCTATAGTTAGGGTTGAGATGGCTGTTCCATCTTAAACCCCAATTTTTGCACCTTAATAACACTGGCTTCATTTCCAGAAATAGCACAAAATGTGGCATGTGTGTTCTGGCTGTCAGAGTCTCAAGATGTGAAAAGTTTCATGACAGCATCTTGTACAGTTTTTGAGATGCAGAACACCAAAAAAAAAAAAGAAATAAAAAACTGTGCTAAACATTGTGTATTTTCTGCTCTCTCTCCTACAGCCTAGACAGTGTGAAATTGTTTCATGAAATTTTCAAGTTTGAAGGGACCTGTGCCAAAGGTGTGCCTTTCAAAGGCTTGGTGAAAAAATATTATACCATTTTAGAGTGATACTAATTTTTGAGTTAATGTTCAAGTTCAACCAGTAAAACAAAAGTGCTTATTTTCATGATTTACCACTTGTGTTCAAAAAAATACCAGTTGGGATGGCTGCCATTTTTCCCTGCTTTTAAACTCACAAACATTGAAAATACATAAAACTTATTTCTTTTTAAAAAACAAACACCCAAACCTAGCTAAACAGGACCTATTTAGCTAGATTCTGCTTTTGGTTTTTAAAAGGAAATGTCACAAATACCTTGCTGGCACCCCAAACTCCAGGGTGCCCAGCTTAGTGAGTGGAGCTGTTTACCCATGTTCTCTGTATGAGAATAGAGGGACTTCTTGAGTTCTGCAACCACAACATGAAGTTGTGTTTTGGGCTGCAGTGAGAGCAGTGAGCTGCTGATCCCCTAATCTGTCTGTCTGTCTGTCTGTCTTTGTATCTGTCTCTGTCTTTCTGTCTATTTTTTTTAAGCAGCCAGGTGTGCCCACCCCACATACTGCTTCTTTCTGTCCCCTCCCATCCAGGTGGCCCGACCTTCCTTTTAATATTTAAGTGAACCGGGATGCCCACCCCTGATACCACTTCTGTGGACCTCCATTCCCTCCAGGTCATGCACTCCCATTTGCACTGACTCTCAGCTGAAATAAAGAAAACTATCCCTCGATGTTTGTTAGTTTAACCTGTAAAAAGGAAAACGGTCCTTCACTGGTCTGACCCACCAACCCCAACTTCCCCCTCAGCACTCACAACCTACACCACTCACACACTCTCATTCACCTGAACATGTCCCATGGTCAAGATCCACTCTCTGATTGAAGACACACCTTGCTTCTGGAACTGCCAACTGCAATATGAAACTAAGTTAAGTGTGGCCCAATGCATTAAAATGGGGTATTTAACTTTGATGCATAACTTTTTCCCAATGTTATCTGTTTATATTAATTCCTTGGCAAGTCTGTTCCAGTTGACTCAATGCTGTGGGACCTTCCAAGACATTATAGATTTGGAAGACGAGCCTTGATCTCTTACCACCACCATCTGATGAGGTAGATATTCTGGCTAAGTTCCTATCTATGTAGACAGCTGATTTGTGTGCATTTGTGTCAAGACTGCTGGTATAATCTATGCAGATATATTTATTCCATAGAGGCACTGCATGGACAATAGAAACTGGAGAGTCGATTTGTCTGGAATGGTCAACTGCCCAGGATTCTATTCTGATTACAGCCTTGGGCTGTGCCATTTCCCCTTGTAGGAGTGCACATAACCCATCATTAATGAATCCCATCAACAATGTTGGAGCTAACAGAAAAGGAAATTACAGTAAGTATGAAAAAATGTCTTCTATACATATATATATATATATTTTTTATTTTGACCCAGAATCTTCACGATACTCATTTTATAATTTACCTTAAGAACATGACATGTACCATTGATAGTATTGGTGAGCATATTATTAGATTCATAAACACTGAGTAGCTAGGTTTTACATGCTGATAATCATATTATTATCATGAGCATATTATTTGTGTGAGCATATTATTATCATGAGCATATTAGTAAAAGCATTATATCAATAATAGCATATTATACTGGTTTATAACATTAAATTGATTTAACAGACTATCCTGAAATTTGGCAAGCAACATCTGCTGGTGTAGGTCTGTTGATGTGCCAAATTTGGGTTGAATACCTTTTTAGATATTTGAGATATAAAGTGTTGAAAATACAGATATTTCCCTGTTTTTTCTGTTTCTTCAGCTACCTGTATCTCAGAAATGGCTTTAGGTCCTGGCCTGAAATTTTCAGGGTAGAAAGCATTGTCCTTACAGATGTGTCTTTTGAAGGTTTGGTAAAACAACAGTAATCCATTCCAAAGTTATTAAATCTTGAATCTGCCATTATTTCCTATGGGAGAAAATAGATGTAAAAGTGAGTGATTTTCGCACATTGTTATCCAGTTTTGCATATTTTGCATCTGAATACCTTTGTGACACTCCAACAGATTTGCAGGAAATTTGACAAGTATCAGCCTAAGGCACAGGTCTCTTAACTTGACAAATTTGGTTTGAATCCTTTGTTTGGTTTCTGAGATACATAGTGCTGAAAAAAACAGATTTTTGAGGGTTTTACTGGCAATTTTTGGATCTTAATAACTTTGTAATGGTTAAAGTGATTTCTACAAAATTTGGCATGCATAATTACCCTGGGGAGTTAATTGTAGGTCATAAATTTTATCTTAATAGCTTTAGCCATTTCCAAGCTACAACGTGTTAAAAATGAAGGTTTGGGCTGTTTGATACTTTTTTTGTCCACCTGTATCTCGGAACCGACTTTAGCTTCTGGGCTGACATTTTCAGGGTAGAAAGCCTTGGCATCACAGATGTGCCTTTTGAAGATTTGATGGGAAAATATGAATTTGTTCCAAAGTTGTGACATGTTGAATTTACCATTATTTCCTCTGAGGAAAAATAGATGTCCCACACAACACGGGACTCTGCTTTGAACTAGGATTCTGCTTTGAACTGGGATTGTGATTCAAACCAGGATTGTGCTTCAACCTAGTATTCTGCTTTGAACTAGGATTCAGCTTTGTATGAGCCCTATGGAAAGGGATTCTGCACTGAACAAGGATGCTATTTTGCAGTAATAAATCCCTTTTGGTAGACAGAACCAACACAGAGGGGGAACAGGAACCAACAGTCAACCAACCCTGCCTATTCTACAGCCCCCAGGGCCCCGCCTCAGGCTGCATAAACCCCCTAGAGCTTTTTTAAAAACATAATCTCCACTCTGGGGTGATCTGCCAGGCTTTGTTTTCTGCAACATTGTGAACTGAGATTTAAATTTACTATAGGACTGAATGAGGTGTTGACCTTTTTGCTGATTTTCCAGGTTGGTGCTTTACAACTGAGTTTAACACCCTGGTAAGTGCACCTCATGCTTGAAGGCTAAAAGTTTTGTGCCACTGAGCTACTGTCTTTTGTGCTTTTTGTTATTTAAATATCTTATCCCCTTCCCACCACTACCACCAGCACAGTAGGACACTGCAGAACCCACTCCCAGTGTCCCAGAAAAAGCACCCCTCCCCCCACTGTGGGACACTGGAGAACCCACTCCCAGTGTCCTGATATATGTATGTAATGGTTTTGCCAAAAGCAGGGTGCCCAATCCCTATGTCAGCACTACATTCACCCCCACCAGCAGTGTGTGACTCTAGGGAGCTCACTCCCAGTGTACACAGTGTACCCAGTTATATTATACCCCTCCAGAGCAGTGTGGGACACTGGGAAACCCACCCCCAAGTGCCCTGAGAAATGGTTCTACTATTCCTGTAAAAAAAGAAAACAGTCCACAACATCTTTTATTTAAACGCCTGTAAAAAAAGTCTCTCATTGTTTCCCCATCCCCCTCTCACATCCCAACCCTCCCACTGAGCAACCAACAACCCCACGTTCCCTTGTTCTATACTTACCAACCAAGATCGGCGGCTGTCATCTTCTGTGGACTGGGACACATCTGCACTCTTCAAATTCAAACAGCCAATGGAAGAATAAAGGTAACTGCCATGTAGAGGTGGTCAGTGGCATTTTGAACATACCGTATGTTACTATCTCAGACATTTGTAGGTCTTTTACATACATACATAGACATTTGTTGGCAGATAAGAGTCTATGGCCTATCCAGTCTGCCCAGTTGAGCTTGTAAGTTCACTTAATGTTTTTCTAGAAGTCTGTTGCCCCTTATCCCTGACCTCCAGAATGCCCTTATGTCTGTCCCATGTATTCTTAAATCCCATGATTGTTTCAGCCCCCACCACTTCCTCTGGCAGGGTGTTCCACTTGTCCATCACCATTTCTGTAAAGAAATTCTTCATGTTTCATCTGAATTGCCCTCCCTCCAACTTCTTCCCATGCCCTCTAGTTCTGGAACATCTTTTTCACTGGAAAATAGTGTATTCCTGCACCCTGTTCCTCCCTATAAGGTACTTGTATGTCTCTATCATATCCCCTCTCTCCCTCTTCTCCTCCAGGGAGTACATATTCAGGTCCTTCAGCCTGTACTCATAGGACTTGTGATGCAATCCCTGTACCATCTTTGTTGCCCTCCTCTGAACCTTCTCTACCCTGTCTTCATCCTTACACAGGTAAAGTCTCCAGAACTGCACATTGTGCTCCAGGTGGGCCTCACTAGTATCTTGTATATTGAAATTATCACATCCCTTTTCCTACTGGTGATGCCCCTTCCTTTGCATCCCAGCATCCTTTTTGCTTTATCTGCTGCCTTGTTGCACTGTTTCCCTACCTTGAGGTCATCGGAGATGATAACCCCAAGGTCCCTTTCCTGTTTGGTGCATGCTATATCCTCAATATCCAAATGGTGTACGAGTTAGGTGATAGGGATATATCAAATAACTGTTTTGTTTCTAATGTTTGCAGAGATTGGTGTTGGTGTGCTGATACACGAACTAACCCTAACATTAAATTTCCATACTTATAAAGGTAATGGAAACCCTAACTGGTTTTGTAAAACAGACTTTTTTGCAATAAAAAAAAAATATATATATATATATATATATATATATATCAGAAATCAATACAGTTTCATACACTATAGGCGATGGAACTATTAAGGGTTTAAACCAAGTTTAGTCAGAATAAACTCTAAAATACAGTTTTACTAACTCTGGTAGGTTGTGGTAGCTGTGGATCTGTCAAAGCTAAACAAAAGTGTTATTTGCTTACGTCAATGTCTAGCACAGCCTGAGACAAATGTTTTATCTGCTTCTAATATATTATTCTGCTGACTATTTGTCTAAACATAGCCTGGTGTCTTGCATTAGGGAGATGGGATTGGACACGTCTTGCACATCTTATTAGTGTAAAGTCATAACAACCTAGTCAAAAACATGTTTTGGGTAAGACATTGATAGCTAACAGAATGCTGATCAAGCATGGGTTCCTATGGGAAAGCATTCTATCTGTGCCACATGCTTAACAAGGCAAATTTTATTGGATATAAATTGAGAGATTTTGTTTATCTATGTCTTGTGCCGTTCAGTACCATGGAGGTGCTACGAAGTTCCAGTTGCTTGGTCTGGATGTAAGTAATGGCTATTTAGATTGAAATTGCATCTATTAATCTAGATTACAGGGCAATTTATATACAAATATAAAAATGTTTTTAATGTTCTATGTCTGTATTATATTCCTGCAATGTGATGGTCTAGATAAATAGAAATGCTACATTGTATATCAGTGTCCTGTCTAGTCTGAACCCTGTAAAATAAAATTAGATTTTGTTATACTGCTTATTAGATTTTCATTGGCAACTCTAAAATAATTCTAATATAGTAACTCAGAAATCCAACAAGTTGGCTGTGTAACAGGGGTGGGGGGGCTGGCAGAAACAGATTTTGGTCATATACAGACCCCTGAAGGGTCAGGATTGCAACCTATCTTCCAGGGCATCAAAGGGGAGTTGTCTTTTGGACAGCTCTGGTAGACTGAAAATGGGAACTTCACAGATAACATGTTCACACAAATCTATTAGGAATTATGTTGAAAAATACAGTGAAATGCAAGGTGCCATGGGGCAGGCAGACCTGTGGCATTACATTCAACATGGATTATAAATAGACGCTTAAAACAATAAAAAAGTCACAAGTTATAAACAAACAGTAAATATAGCCCAGGGTTTATATTACGCTGTTCTGACATTGCAAGAACAAGTCTCTGGTTTTAAAAGTAAATGTAAATGTGTGACTGGTTTATTGTCTCAAGCAAGTGAGACACTGGTATGTGATCAGGCAGATTTCTCTCCGAGGATGTGTACCTGTGCATATAAACTTGACATCAAATTCAAAGATTCATCATTCTGAATCAGTAGGCTAATATGTTGGCTGCACATTCATACTGCAGTCCTTAAAGCTTTATACAAAATGTGATTGACAAAGGTTAGGTGCAACCTGACTTGCTCACATCTTAATGGCAGCCTGTGACATGGGCTACTGTGGGAAGGCAACATGCACAACAGTGACACCTGATGGGTGACTGTGATATGGGCACCCATACAATGCTGGCGACAAGCAGGAAGGGTGACTGTGGCATGACAGCAACCTGCATGTATGGTGACATTGGCAAAATGGTGACTGGAACATTACGGTGACTACCAAGCACACACGCGACTACAGATAGCACCAGCAATGAACCGCCCCCGCCCACCACAAACCCCCATTCACAGCAGACCACAACTGCTACAACCCCCACAGACCATACTGATGGTTGCAGGCCCTCCTGCCCACCCACACACGCAGCTGGGCCATGAAGGTCCCTTTCCGACAGGCTACAGACATGCCGCTCTGATGGTATGCTCCACTAGTGTGACACCAACAGAAGCACAGACAGTACCACCATGAGTTCGAACACCATGGGAAGCTTCACTAGGTAGACTAATGGCAGCAGTACAAAGCACAGCATTAGGATGTCACAGTGTAGGGGAATAAAAATACATACCATGCCCCCTCAGGGCTAGTCGGCAGCCGCAAGCAACACATAATGGCAGGAGTAGCACACTGGATGCCAGCACAGGAGTCACCTCCACCATACCACCACAGCAATACACAGCACACACATCCAGGTAGCAGAACAGCTAGAATAGACCCTCCCCATTGCAGTAGCTGGTCAGGGCAGCAGGGAGCGGGCAACTGCGTTTTACTGTGCACAGTCGGGTGTGCATAGGGGCATGTCTGCAGGCACCTACCCCATTTGACAGCAGTGGAGGTGTGGTGCAAGTCATGGCAATCAGGCATGGGACCACACAGCATGCCCATAAATAGGCATGCACCACAACGTCAGGTTGTCACTCTGTGTCAGCAAGTGTAGGATGGAAGACGTTACCTTCCTCATGAGCGAAAAGGGGAGACCACTTCTTGCTCACCATGGCTATGTATATCACAAAGACAAGGAGAAACAAGGGAAAGTGTACTGAATGTGTGTGCAGAGCCACAGACATGTCTGCCCTGCATGGGTACACACTGTAACAGACCATGTGGTCCATACTGGCCACCTGCACAACCACGTTCCAGATTCAGGGGAGGTCAGAATCTGTGGTGTGCTGGCAGGTGTGTGGGACCATGCACGCACCAGACTGGAATGTATTACCCAGGTTGTTGTGCAGGCCACAGCTGCCAGTCTTGCCCCTGTTGCAACACACCATCCAGCGTGTGCTCCAGGCTGTGAGTGGCTGCCCAGCAATGTCCAGCAGCATGACTGAGCTCACAATTCCACTGTCATATATGGTCACTCGTGACGGTGACCTGTTCTTGCAGTATGATAGCAGTCCATTGGCAGACCGCATACTCATATTCGCTACGCAGCATGACCTGCTGTACCTTATTGGGTTTCAGGACTGGTTCCCAGATGGCACTTTTCACACCACACCACCACTCTTCAGGCAGCTGTACACCATCTATGGCATGTGGTCCGGGCTTGTCCTGCCAGCGGTGTACGTACTCATGTGTACATGCACATAATGGTCATACAAGCAGGTGTTCACCAAGCTACATAGACTACTGTGTAATGCACAACCATGGACAGAGTTGCTGGACTTTGAGAGCGCAGCCTGGCTTGCCTTCACAGCCATGTTCAATGGTACAGTTATGTATGGATGCTTCTTCCACTTCTGCCAGGCCATGTGGCACGGTGGGCATGGCAGTGCTGTGCTGCATGACAGGTATGCCATGGATGAGGACTTCACACTGCAGATACACATGCTCCTCACACTGGCATTTATACCAGTGAACACCGTGGCCGATGTTTACGCAGAGCTGGTGGACATGTCCTTCTACTGCGACAACAAGGCAATCCTCCGGCCACTCATCAACTACATGGAGGATACATAGGTTGGATGCCCTGTAGGTAGGACTGCCAGGCAGTGCCCACTGTTCCAGGTCACCATGTGGAACATGTATGAACCAACACACAGTAGTCTGGTGAAGATGAACAATGCGGTGGAGGGTTGGCACCGTGGCTTCAACACCCAGTTTGGTTCCAGACATCCAAACATAAGGCACTTCCTGGGCTGCCTCAGGGAGGAGCAGTGGCTTAGCACCCTGTGCAAGGAGCAGCTTGTGTCAGGCTCAGGGTCTGCCAAGCCGAAGAAGGTGTACAGGGACCTGACACTCCACATCAAGGCTATTGTGGTGGAGTATGGTGTGCACAGCATGCCAGACTACCTCAGGGGTCTGGCATATAACTTCCAATTGCAGGTGAAGTCTGTTGCACCTGTGGCTGCAATGGCACATGTATACCATCCTATGCCCATATGCCACCATCAGGACCTGTGCCATGCGCCTTCACCAGCACCCACCATGGCTGCACCTTGTCCACCTTCTCATGGTCACTCATCTATGGGGTGGCCACCACCCATCACATGCCATGTACCACAATGCCCTACTGCCTGGAACCTCCACTGCTGCCCTGGCATCCCTTTAGCTGCCTGTACCCCTGGGTCCACCCACTTGCAGGCCTCTGCCTCATCACCCCTTGTCACTGTCTCTGGACTCCACCCATCCAGCCTGCCATTGTCATGCCATGTCTGTCTACTGTGTGTACCCAACCAACTGCCATCCACTGCTCCGCCTCCTGCATGGGGTCCCCCATGCCATGGCTGCTGGCCACCTGCATCTGGCTATGGCAGCTGCCATCCTGCCCATGCCTGGACCCTGCCAACTCCTCATGGCACCCACTGGCCTCCAGGCCCTCCCTTATGTTCTTATGTCTCTGCTATCCACCGTGATCCCTGTGCAACCCTCCCCTTGCCCTCTGTCATGTTGTGCTGCCATCTTGCATCCCCACCCCCTCTGTGTGTGCTGCCACACTGTGCTCTGGCTGTCACCCCCATGTCATGTCTGTGTGCTGGTGGCCCTCTTCTGGTTCTCATCCCCCACCGGTTGGCTGCTGTGCATACCATCTTCCCCAATGTTCCTGTGGAGATGCGGTTGCATTTTTTTGGGGTGTCAGCCGTCGCCATTCTGACACTTGCCTATGTTGTGCTTGTGCCCTTTTGACATTAGCGGTGTTGCCATTGCTGTTCAGTGGGTTGTCCTGTTGTAGTAACCTTTCTCACATAGAACCCATCTTATTTTATACCACATAACTTTTATTCTCTTTATTCTTTACTTTGTACTTACTGCACAGCATTTTATCTAATATATATTTTTTTCCTTCGGTAAGGCTTGGCCGGTGTCAAGGAGGAAATGTTCTACTTTCTCTCTCTCTCTCTCTGTCTCTTTCTCTCTCTTTTTCTACAAATGCCACAAATAGTAGCAGCTGTTAGACATAAAAAGAGGCAGTTCTCTGTGATTAATTATTCAAGTGGTTATTTTACTAACAAGCATTTGTCAATGCCGAATGTTTGCTTGCTGGCATTGGCATTGGTAGTGTAGGAGTTACAGAGCTGCATAATAGGAATGGCAGTGAAGTATTGAACTGAAGCAAACCCCACCACCGCCCTGCAGAGACTGACAGGCATTGGGGTGTGCCTTTGGGGTGTCAGGCATAATGGCCATGCCATTTCACCACACCGTACCCTGCAGACACCGACAAGTGTCACTGTGTGCCTTGGGGTCTTTGGGACTTGTGCTCACCCATTCTATAAGGAAATCGGTGAGATGGGTGCAGCATAGGAGAATAGGGTGAACTTTGGGGCCGAAGAATCAGGACACCTCAATGCCTGTCACTGGCTGCAGGGTGTGGGTGGAATGGTATGAGCATTACAGGCGACAATCCCAAGTCACACCCCTGATGTCTGTCAGTCTCTACAGGGTGGGACGATACGGGCGGAAACCCTAACGCCCCAGGCGTTCATTGGTATTTTCACTCCAATTTTTCAACATGTTTTTTTTGTAACCCCCACTTCATGAACAGTGGCAATATCAGTTTGTTAGCCGAAAACTGATTTTGCACAGTGACCACGTCATTTGGCACCACTGGTGCAAAAACACATTTTGAACAGGATGTGAAAAATGACAGCTGTATAGCAATGTTGAAAATCTGGAGTAAAAATATAAAAAAACTGGTGAACTCATGAGTGTGCATAGAAACTGTAATTAGTTTGGGGACTGTTTACAGCAGATTGTCAACACAGGCATTCTGGGACCTCCACCCATGAACAGTGGCACTGTGATTTTCGTAATCTGTCCCGAACACTGATTTCCCACAGTAACCACGCATTTCTGCGCTGGAAGTGCGAATACACATTTTGGCCACAGTGTGAAAAATTACAGCTGTACTGTTCATAAGGAAGTGTGGAAAATGCCACTGTATAAAATCTGGGCTGAAAATATACATTTGTGAACTTACGAGGGTGCATGGAAACTGTGCAATGCATGCTTGTAACACAGTCATTTTATGGACTTTTGTCACTAAATTTTCAACATAGCCATTTTAAGACCTCTGCTCATAAACAGTGTCACTGTGATTTTCTTAATCTGTCCCGAACATTGATTTTGCACACCGACTGCTCCATTGTGCACTACATGTGTGAAAACACATTTTGGGCAAGATGTGAATAATGACAGCTGTACTGCTCATATGGAGGTGTGGTAAAATGGCAGTGTTGAAAATCTAGAGTGAAATTATTAGAGATTTGCAAAGTTACAAGCGTGCATAGAAACTGCGCAATGCATGCTCTTAAAAAAGTCATTTTTTGGAATTACTTTACCAAATTTTCAACATAGGGTTTTGGGGGCCTACCTCACAAATGGTGACACTGTCATTTCACTACTCAGTCCTGAAAGGTGGTTCCACACAGTGACGCAAAATCACCTTTTGGGACTAAATAACAAAATGACAGTGACTGAGTTCATGAGGTGGGGTCCCAATAAACCGATGTTGAAAATTTGGTGAAACAATTCCCAAAAATGGCTGAGATATGAACCAAAGTTGAAAAAAAAAACAACATTTATGTCATTATACAGCTTACCAGCATTTCTTCAGTTCGCGGTCGGCTTTGAAGAGTGCAGACGTGTTCCCGGTCCACCGAAGATCATTGCACTGGGCTCCAGAGGTAAGTATGAGGTGAAGGGGGAGCAGGGAGTTGGGTGTGCAGAGGGTGGGTGTGGATTGGGGAAGGGGGGTGAGACAGTCAATGATGGACCATTTTTTATTACAGGCTTTTTTTTATCCTTTTTCAGGAAGACTACGCAGGACTTTTGCCACGCTGGAGTGGGCTCCCAGAATGGCATCTGGAAGGTTTATTGGGGTGCCCAATGGAGCCGACAGGGGATTGGGCACCCCCGTTGGCCATACAGACATCAGACTGTTGCCACGCTGGGGTGGGCTCCTAGCGTGGTAGTTGGAAGGTTGTTTGGGGGCCAGTGGAGCCGACAGGGGATTGGGCACCCCCACTGATGATGGACTGTTGCCACGCTGGGGTGGGCTCCGAGTGTGGCACCAGGAAGTCTATTTTGGGGGGGGCAGTGGAGTCAATGGGGGATCGAGCAACCCCATCAGCCATATGATGTGCGGGCGGGGGGAGTGCATGAGCATGCTGGGGTGGGCTCCCAGTGTGCTAGTAGTGTTCGGGTTGTGGGAGGAAGAACTGTCTATGACAGACAGTTCAGATGCAGTGTGACATGCAGGCAATCTGCATACTGTCGATGACAGCAGTATGCAGATTGCCTACACGTTACCACCGCTGATTGCAGCAGTTTTTCAGTTTCAACTGTATGCCACTGCATCTGAACTGCTGTCATAGACAGCTCAGACATCTGTTGGTGTGGTGAGACAGCACCTGCAAAAGGAAGCAGGGCATTGGAAGCTGAGTGGCACACCTACGAAAAGTTGTATGGTGGCACTATGTTTCTTGCACATGCGTACAAGCAAACATAATGACTTTGTGAGTGAAACACTAAGCTGCAATTTCTTTTGAACTGTGTGGCATGCTGTGTTACAAATTCCTTATGTTATCTCCGAACTCATCTGATAGATGGGTGGTAGAGCCCATTTCTACACTTACATAGGTGTTTTAATCCATTCAATGGCTGTTCTTAACAAAAGTATTGACTTGTATCAGTCCCTGTGCTATTTATGTGTCCCTCACTCAATGTAAAACCTGCTGTACTGTACCTATCAAAAGCATTGTTTTTTTCCCTCCCTCTAGGTACTTGTAACTAATCCTGGTTCGCCCCTGAAAAAGGGATCTGTGAGGTTCCAGTGGGCCTACTGGTCACCAGAATTTAAATAAATAAATCCTTACAAAGTCTGTGGTATGCATTTTAAAGTTTTACTTCTCTGATAGGGAAGGGAAGTTATATGTTATTTTAACATATATTTTCTCTGTTTGGGTTGCTGCATAATACAGTGGCTAGGTCAATCTGCATTCTGTAGTTCAAGTTATGCTTTGTCTTGTGGCTTAAGACAAAGAAAAATGAATATTGTTATTTAATATTTTGGTTTGAATGGTATTGTCATATCCTGCTTTGAACATTTTACAAGTACTGTCTGTTCTGTAAGTTTAAAGGGCGATTTTTCTACTCATAGAGTCAAGATTAAAAGCCCATCTCATTTTCTTATCTCAACAATAGCAAAAACAAAGAGAAAGCTGTCTCTAGTAATTTGTTACTGTTGAATGGCTTACATAAGAAAAGGGGGTTCTTTACGGAGTTTGCACTCACCTGTTTAACCTCTTCAATCCTTAATTTAGTTACATGTCAATGCAACGTGGCAGATAGGTGGAAAGTGCTTAAAGAAAATGTAGTTTCCAAGGATCCCTGATTGATATGGCATTTTCCCTGTGCCTCCAGGCCAAGTTTCCTATATTTTTCTGTAAATTTTATTATTTACTATGGCAGTCAAGTTACTCAGTTCTCCTGTATAACCATTGTAGCTCTATGGGAACAATTGTCCTGTAGATGGCTCATTATCCCCATAAGATAGAGAAATCCCTGTAGATCTGTAAGCCCTGCATGTCTACAAATATGTGTGTGTATATATATATATATATATATATATATCTCGAGAGAGAGAGAGCGAGAGAGAGAGAGAGAGAGAGAGCTGGAATGATCCTCATATATCTATAGTAATGGCAACTGGGTTTTTGTATGTGGATGAATGCTTGAGTATGTAGTGAGAATGGCATGAAAGAAACGAAGGTTTCACGAGCATCATTGTTTGCATTATAAAAGCAGTTTATGTATGGCTTTTATAAAAGTGAAAATAGCCAGTGTTTGTGCTCATGTGATTAAAACGACCACCCTATGTGTCTTCTGGGGTCATCCATTCAGTTGCACAGAGTCCAGATAACTGCAAGTTTACCATAGGCTTTAATTTGTTTCAACCAAGTGTTCACAAAAATTAAAAAAATTAAAAATAAAAAGAAATAGGGAGATAGAAGGCTCACTATTTATTTGTTAACTGGAACAAGAAAGTACATCTTCAGCTGTTAATGTTTGTGTATTTCAAGTTATTTGTAGCTTTTGTGTTACAAAGGCACATTGTGTCATCTTGATTACAAGCGAGTCCCAAGGTCACCCCTGCTGAGTAAGAAACAGATCTTTTTTTTACCCCTGTTGAATAAGAATCATTTTTTTTTCTATTGTCATATTGCTAGTTAAGCATAAGAGGTTTTAAATTATTTTACTTTATTTTAAAGATTCTCCTTTCCTGAAGGGAGAGGGATGCTTCTATAAGAGGTATGTTTAATTTAAAACATATGTTCTTGCATTCTCAGCCCTCTCTTCGAGAAGGAGCTACTGGCTGCAAGAATGTCACTGTAAAGTGCTCATTAGACAAAATAAAGTTAACATTTTGTCAGCAGTTTTAAGGTTTTATTCATTTTGTTTACTAAACCAAATGTCAGTGCTTACAGTCTGTATTATAGACATAATCCTATGGGGAAGGGGGTTACCTCAAACCTTTGATTAAGTCCTTCGTACAGGGGTTTTAAGGCCTCAAATGATGCCCCCCTAATTTTTGCTGTGTTTAAAGTTTTTTTAGAGATATTTTTATACTCTATAACTTTTATGTTAAAGGATTATTAAACAGGCACTTTAGATATGCCTTCCAAAAAAACACAGCATCAATGGTCACACATGCACAGGTAAAGAATTTGGAGGGGGAAGCTCTTAAATAAGGTAATTTTATACTTTCTATTTAAGTCCCCATTCATCCTGCATTATCACTTCCGAGCATTGTCTCTCAGATGATGTCATCATGTACTGACATAGCTGCCATTTAAGGGAGCTACTTTGGTGCTGCATTTAAACAGGAGCTAGGGCTTCATTTACATGTCAGCAAAATCTTTATGGATTAGTGACTATGGATTAAAACCATTCAGAAGGCAAAGGAACACAATGTTATGTAGGTAAGCACCTGACATACAATGCTGTGTTTCTGGAGGACATATCAAAAGTGCCTGTTTTTGAATCCTTTAAGTTCCCATCTACACCTGAATGCCCAAGCCTATCTCCTTGCACAACAAGGAGCTTGTGGGAGAAAGAGACACAAAGCTTCTGTATGCCACCCACCCCATCACTAACTGCTTTCGGCTGTAGCTGATTAACAACTATTTTAAATAAGGCATAAAAGAATTAACTGATGTGCCCATAGGAGGCAGATGACTATTTTAAATGTTAATTACATTGTTTAAGTTCAGAGTGGCTACTGACAAATCATTTCATGCCAATTTGTTTAAAGAAAAACATTAAAAATAGGAGGCAGATGTATATTGTTCTCACATACACACATTCACCAATAGAAGGCTTCTCAAGGTTCATCATAGAAAAGAATATGTGTAAATGCTACAACTGTTACCAACTTGGTATGACTCAACATGTCAATAAAATTATCCATGGACAGACAATGCCATGAAATGCAATTACAAGCAGGGGACATGATATTCATCATAACTGTATGTACATCAGTTCAAATTGGTTCTAACCTACCAGTGAGGGAGGGGTTCCCTCCTCTCTGTTGTGTTTAGTTTTTTTTTTTGTTTTTTTTTTATCAAAGTAATGTTTGGCTTGTAGCTGCAAGAACTAATAGAGTGTATGTCAATACAGTATAATACCTTCTACTTTTAATTCTGATGTTGCTGAGAGAGAAGCCAAACAACATCACAGGTATCTCTCCACATAAAATAATTAAAGGCAGACAAATGCAGCTGCATCAGCAAGCTTTGTTTGCCCCAATATCACCTGATATAGAGCAGGTGGTAAGAACTGTAAACGTTGTGCAACCCTTGTTACAGAAATTCAAACTAGTATTCTCCAGGTGGGGAATGCCCATATTAAGTATTTTCATTTAATGCAACTAAAAGCAACTAATTTGGTAATTAAGGAATCTTAAACTTTTATCTTTCAGAACATTTTTTGCAGGAAAAATTGCTGCTGCTACATCACCAAAATGAAGGATCCAGTACTGCCCATGGCAAAAGGGCTGTGCAAGCATATGTGCACATTTCATCTCCTACCTTGGGCTGCAAAGCATCACAAATCACATACAATAATATTGTGTCGGACAAGGCCCAACAGAAAAAAAGCTCAAAAATAATTGCCTAGTGTGCCAAGAGTCAACTTTGCACCTGTTTTGCAAGGCCTGACGTTAGGATTCCTGTAACCAGGAACAACTCCCGTCCTGCAAATGGGACAAGGAAAAGGGCAATATGGTTACATTTTATCCCACACACACTAAAATTGGCATTATGGTGACTTCATAATGTATGAGAAACAGGGTATTGATAATCTTACAGCATGGGGATATCTGATAAAAAAACATATTTGGAGTGCCAGTCAGCACTGGAAAAATGTGACAAATCAGTCCAAAATAATCCAAATTGTTAATGTACCAAATGTGGGACCAGTTATTCTAGGCAATTACCTGTGCTTTTCCTATACATAGCAGCTCAATTATGCAAAGTGTTTTAACAAAGAATGATATAAGGTTTGAAATCAACTTGAGCCCTGATAATTTTAGAAATAGAAGTCCTGTTTTTTCTGTTGCATAAAATAAAGTAAATGATTGTTTTCTGAAAATTCTACAACACCAGTACCAGAAATGGGGCACATTTATCAAAAATTAAAAAAACTTTAGAACAACATACAATGCAAATGTGGCTGTTTTGCTAAACTTACCTAGTATTGAGTGACCAAAAGATATCTGCCTTCAGTATTTACAGCAGTTATATCGTGTTTTATTACTGACATGTGGATTAATTTTAAATATTAGATTTGAACCTTCACAGTTACTGCCACAACAGGGTAAAGGTTTAAAAAGGGGGAAGAGAAGTTTATGTGGAGACATGATAGGTACTGTACATGTGGTTCAGGAATGGGGGTTTGCAACAGCATTGACTTAGAAGCAGTAAAAGAACACCAAATAAACCTTTAAAATATGTTGAGAAAAGGAGAGTTAGACAACGTAGTACACATTAGAGAGGGACTTTTAGATGAACACTTTAAAACTATTGTTAACAGGAAATAAATATTGCATGATTTTCTGATCCTACAAAACTGGACACAGTTAGTAAGGTAAAAGCTGATAATATGTATGAAACAAAGAGAAATGAGGTGTGCATAGCCTACGGTGCATCTGTTCTGAACAGACTACAAGATACTCGTAGAGATGTTGAGACAAGTAAACTTCCTACTTTTATAAACACTACTATATTGCAAAAATTCATATACAATGTCAATCATATTAATGCTACAGAGTGCCTTTTAAAAACAAAACATATATATATATAATGGTAGCACAGTAGTGCTAACATAGTTAGGCTTGAGTAGCCCTTTTAAGGTTAAATGTGAAACTTTGCACCTTAATAACTTTGCCACTGTTCAATGGATTTGCCTGAAATGGGGCAGGCATGGGGCATAACTATAGATCTTGGGATCTGGTAGCTTTTGTACTGGTCAGATATATACGGCTGTGGAGATATTAAGCAACATCCGTGTGCCCCCTCTCAGGGGGAGGAAATGGACAAGGAAATGATAGAAAGTACACTTAGAATGGCAGAAAAAGGGGAGATATTGCTGATGGGTGATCTGAATATGTCAGATGTTAACTGGAGTGCAGTTGCAGCATCCACTTCGAAGAGTGGGGTTATTCTAAATGCCCTACAGGGGGCATGCCTTAGACAACTAGTATTGGAACCCACTCGAGAGGGAGCAATCTTAGACCTGGTTCTCTCAAATGGAGATGGAGAGAGGATCACAGATGTAGAAGTGGGTAGTCATCTGGGAACTTGTGACCATCGAACAGTATGGTTCACAATAAACACAGCAATAAAGTCAAGCCATACAAAGGCTAAAGTACTGGACTTTAGGAGGGCTGACTTTGCCAAAATGGGTGAGTGCCTAAGGAATGCACTAGCAAATGGGCAGGAAGTAGGGGTGTGGAACAACAATGGGGAATAATAAAAACTGCCATCACAGAGGTAACAAGCCTTTGTATGAAGCAAATAAACAAAACAAAATGATGTAAAAACACGCAATGGTTCTCAAGGTAGCACTGACGGTTCAAGAGAAAAAAGAAAGCATTCAGGAAGTACAAGGAATCCAGAAGGAGCAGGACAGAGAACTGTATCAGTTAAAGCAAAGGAAGCTGGGAAGGCAGTCAGAACAGCAAAGGCCCAAACCAAGGAAAAGATAGCCAACTCAGTTAAGAAGGGGGATAAAACCTTTTATAGGTGCATCAGGGAGTGAAGGAAGACCAAGGGAGGGATAGTGAGGCTTAATAAAGGGAGGGGGGTGGGCAGAGGGTGACTGTGAAAAGGCTAAGATACTAAACAAATATTTTTGCTCAGTATTTACAAATGAAGAGGGGGAGGTACCTAAAACAAACAATAGAAACACTCTGAATACAGAAGTTGATACCAGCCCATTTACAGAAGAAAGGGTTCTGAAAGAACTCTTAAAAATGAAGGTGGACAAAGCAATGGGGCCTGATGGGATTCATCCCAGAATTCTAAAAGAACTAAGGGTAGAACTAGTGACACCACTGACTACCCTCTTTAACAAATCATGGGAGGATGAGGTAGTACCCAAGGACTGGAGGAGGGCAGATGTCATTCCCCTTCACAAAAGTGGGAGCAAGGCAGAAGCAGGAAACTACAGACCTGTTAGTTTAACCTCAGTGATAGGGAAAATGATGGAATCATTTCTGAAGAAAAGAATTGTCGAGTATCTAGAGGTCAGAGGGGCACAGGACCCAAGGCAGCATGGATTCACAGCAGGAAGGTCATGCCAGACAAATCTGATAGATTTCTTTGACTGGGTGACCAAAGTAGTAGATCAGGGAGGGACTGTGGACATGGCCTACCTAGACTTTAGCAAGGCATTTGACAAGTCCCACACAAAGATTAATATACAAGTTAGCCAGCTTGGGAGTGGGTCCCAAGATGACAGCCTGGTAAAGAATTGGCTGGAGAATAGGACACAGAGATAATAGTAAATGGAGTCCACTCTGAAGAAAGGGGTTACTAGTGGGGTACTGCAGGGTTCAGTATTAGTACTGGTCCCTCTTCAATGTCTTTATAAGCGACATTGCAGAAGGACTGGAAGGAAAATATGTCTCTTTGCAGATGACACAAAGATCTGCAACAGAGTTGATGCCCAAGGTGAGTGGAAAGGATGAGAAGGGACTTGGCAAGGTTAGAGGAATGGTCAAATGTATGGCAGCTTAGATTCAATGCTAGAAGTGCAAGGTAATGCACTTGGGAAACAAAACCAGTGGAAGAGTACACAATGTGGGGTGAGATACTAACAACAACAAAATAGAAAGGGACCTGGGAGTAGTCATATCAGATGACCTAAAGGTGGGCAAGCAATGTGAGAGGGCAGCAAGGAGGGCTGGGGGGATACTGGGATGCATAGGGAGAGGTATCACCAGTAGAAAACAGGAAGTTATTATCCCTCTGTACAGACAGCTGGTGAGACCCCATCAGGAGTACTGCGTGCAGTTCTGGAGACCCAATCTCCGCAAAGACATAGACAGGATGGAAGTTGTCCAGAAGAGGGCAACTAAAATGGTGCAGGGTCTGCAATGGAACACACATGAAGAGAGACTTAAGGAAACATAGAAACATAGAATTTGACGGCAGATAAGGACCGCTTGGCCCACCTAGTCTGCCCATTTTCCTACCTAACAGATAAGCTGCAGATCCTAATTAACCAACAGCTTACTTCCTCTAACCCCCCACTAGGACTGCCTTATGTCTGTCCCATGCATTCTTGAATTCCCCCACTGTTCTTTACTCCACGACCTCCTCAGGGAGGCTGTTCCATGCATCCACAACCCTCTCTGAAAAATATTTCTCACATTACCTCTGAGCCGTCCTCCCTCTATCTTCAAATTGTGCCCCTTGTTCTTGCATCTCTTTTTCTGAAATATGCCACCCTCTTGGACTTTGTTGATTCCTTGAGGTACTTGAAAGTTTCTATCCGTCCCCTCTCTCCCTCCTTTCCTCAAGGGTATAAATATTAAGCTCCTTTAGTCTTTCTTTGTATGTCTTCTGGTGCAGACCCCATGGTGTACTCTTGCCCTGGGTTTTTCTTTCCCAGGTGCATTACCTTGCACTTCTTTGCATTGAATCTGAGCTGCCATACATTTGACCATTCCTCCAACCTTGCCAAGTCCCTTCTCATCCTTCCCACTCCATCTGGTGTATCAACCCTGTTGCAGATCTTTGTGTCATCGGCAAAGAGACATACTTTTCCTTCCAGTTCCTCTGCAGTCACTTATAAAGACATTAAAAAGGACCGGTCCCAGTACTGAACCCTGTGGTACCCCACTAGTAACCCTCCTTTCTTCACTGTGGACTCCATTTACTACTACCCTTTGCATCCTGTTGTCTAGCCAATTTTTTATCCAGGCTACCACCTTGGGACCTACTCCAAGGCTGGCTAACTTGTGTATAAATCTTTTGTGTGGGACTATATCACATGCCTTGCTAAAATCTAGGTAAGCCATGTCCACAGCCCCTCCCTTTGGTCACCCAGTCAAAGAAATCTATTAGATTCATCTGACATGACCTTCCCATCATGAATCCATGCTGCCTTGGGTCCTGTGCCCCACTGGCCTCTAGGTACTCAACAATTCTTTCCTTCAGAAGTGATTCCATCATTTTACCTACCACTGAAGTCAAACTAACAGGTCTGTAGTTTCCTGCCTCTGTCCTGCTCCCACTTTTGTGAAGAGGAATCACATCCACCCTCCTCCAGTCCTCAAGTACCACCCCATCCTCCCATGATTTGTTAAAGAGAGAAGTCAGTGGTGTCATTAGTTCAACCCTTAGTTCTTTTAGAATTCTTGGGTGAATCCCATCAGGCCCCATTGCTTTGTCCACCTTCAATTTTATTAGTTCTTTCAGAACCCTTTCTTCTGTAAATGGACTGGTATCGACCCCCATCTTCAGAGTGTTTCTCTTGTTTGGTTTAGGTACTTCCCCCTCCTCTTCCTTTGTGAATACTGAGCAGAAATATTCGTTCAGTATCCCTGCTTTTATTGTCACCCTCTACCCACATTCTCTCCCCTTTATTAAGCCTCAGTATCCCTCCTTTGGTCTTTCTTCGCTCTAATGTACCTATAAAGGTCTTAGCCCCCTTCTTAACAGAGTTGGCTATCCTTTCCTCGGTTTGGGCCTTTGCTATTCTGACTGCCTTTCCAGCCTCTTTCTGCTTTAACTGATAAAGTTCTCTGTCCTTCTCCTTCTGTGTTTCCTTATATTTCCTGAATTCTATCCTTTTCTCTTTAACCTTCCCTGCCACCTCTTTTGAGAACCATAGCAGTTTTTTCCTTCGTTGTGTTTTGTTGATTTGCTTTACACAAAGGCTTGTTGCCTCTGTGATGGCTGTTTTGATTACTCCCCATTTTTCCTCCACCCCTCCTTCTTGCCTGTTTGCTAGTGCTTTTCTGAGGCACTCTCTCATTTTCCCAAAGTCAGCCCTCCTAAAGTCCAATACTCTTGCTTTTGTATGGCTTGATTGCATGGCTGTGTTTATCGTGAACCACACTGTTTGGTGGTCGCTTGTTCCCAGATGGCTACCCACTTCTAAATCTGAGATTCTTTCTCCGTCCCCATTTGAGAGTACCAGGTCTAAGATTGCTCCCTCCCGAGTGGGTTCCAATACTAGCTGTCTGAGGCATGCCCCCTGTAGGGCATCAAGAATGACCCTGCTCTTGGATGTGCCTGCAGCAAAGGTGCTCCAATTAACATCTGGCATATTCAGGTCCCCCATCAACAATATCTCCCCTTTTTCTGCCATTCTAAGGAAGCCTTCTATCATTTCCTTGACCATTCCTTCCCCCTGAGATGGGGGTCTGTATACAACCCCCATGCAGATTGTGGTGCCATTTCCTGTCTCCAGGGTGACCCAGAGTGTCTCATCTGCTCTCTGTTTACTCTTTAGTTCTGTTGCTTTGATCCCTTCCTTTACATAAAGAGCTACTCCTCCTCCTCTTTTACCCTCCCTGTCCCTCCTATAGATTGTGTATCCTGGTATGTTGACATCCCAGTCATGGTTCTCTGTGTACCATGTTTCTGTGACTGCCACAATATCCAGGCAACCCTCTTCCATCAAGACCACTAGTTCAGGGAGCTTGTTACACAGACTATGGGCATTGGTACTCATCACCCTCCACTTTTTGATGGCCTTACCCCTTTTAGCTCCATTCCTGTCCTTACTGCCTTTGCCTTTTTTTACATTTACTTCTGTCCTGCTCCCTAATGACTTCTCTACCTTGGTGTTTACCTCACTAATTACTGTTGTTTGTGGGGGGAGGCTGGAATTTCCCTGCTCCTTTTCAGTGCCTCCCCCCTTGGCTAGTTTAAATGCTTGCCAATGAAGCATTTAAACCTCTCACCAAGGATCCTGGTTCCCCCCCTGGACAGATGCAGACCGTCGCACCAGTATAGGTCTGCATCCCTCCAGGTGGCTCCCCAGTCCCCAATGAAGCCAAAACCCTGAGCTCCACATCAGTTTTTCAACCATTCATTGAATGGAGCTTAATATGTATAGCCTTGAGGAAAGGAGGGAGAGGGGGGACATGATAGAAACTTTCAAGTACCTCAAGGGAATCAACAAAGTCCAAGAGGGTAGTTTATTTCAAAAAAAGAGATGTGCAAGAACAAGGGGACACAATTTGAAGATGGGGGGGTGGCTCAGAGGTAATTTAAGGAAGTATTGTTTTCACAGAGAGGGTTGTGGATGCATGGAACGGCCTTCTGGAGGAGGTTGTGGAGTCAAAAACAGTGGTGGAATTCAAGCATGCATGGGACAGTCATAAGGCAATTCTAGGGGGTGGGGGTAGGAAGAAGTAGGCTGCTGGTTAACTAGGATCTGCAGCTTATCCATTAGGTAGGGAAATGGGCAGACTGGGTGGGCCAAGCGGTCCTTGTCTGCCGTCAAATTCTATGTTTCTATGTTTCTATATGCACAATTATGTTTTTTTTTTGCTCATTCTTTGCTCTCACCTACAGGTCGCACAGTTTGTGTGACCAGTCCAAAAACTTCAGGGAACGTGTGGCCGGGGTCCCCGATGTGTCTTTTGAAGATTTCATGAAAAAATATTGAACGGTTCAAAAGTTATTCAAAAAACAAGTTCCCATTATGACTCAATGGGAGAAGTTAAAAAGTTTGACACTTTCGCAAATGCAGTTTTTAGTGTTGCAAATGGCTTTAGTAGTGTCACAAATCCGCCATTTTGTTTTCAGTTACTAATCACAGAAATGTTTGGCATTTCAAATTGGGACCATCTAGGGACACAATTCTTTTTGCGTTTACCTATTCGAGCCCTGAGGATGTTAGCCATGTCTTTGTTTTGGGGTTAAACACCACAGAAATAGGTTTTTCAAATTTCTGAGAAAAGTAGTGTCGCAAAGTGGTGTCCCACCTGTGACACTTTCACAAATTTTTGCTAAAGCTTTCGCAAATCACGACACTACTTTTCTAGACTATGGCCCAAATTATAGGAATGCTTTGCCATCTTGCTGCAAAAAAAACAGTTTGGTCTTTTGGGCTGAAATTTGGAGGGAAGAAAGCCAGCATCTCACAGATGTGTCTTTTGGTGGTTCAGTGAAAAAATATTGCAGGGATGCAAAGTCATGGTACTCTGAAGTTGACATTTTTTTCCCATAGACTAACATGGTGGCGTACGCCATGCCTTTCTGAGCTCGTATCACAGAAACTATGCGAGATACAGAATTTTTGTCACAACAATGCACATTTAGTGACAACCTAGCCAGGAAACTCATGAATCATGTGAAATTTAAATGTTTTTTCTATGCTGCACGGTTCCTGAGATATAACCTATTTAGTATTCCAAGAGCTCATTTTCTGCTCCAAGGCCTATTATTATGCATACATTCTTTGTACACACTGTGTTTCTCCATGCAGCTGTTGGGCAAAAACAGGGTGTGCACTTCCGTTACTGTTACAGTTAGTGTTTCAACTTGCGTTTCCATACCCGTTTGCATTACCATTCCCGTGTACTCCACCATGTGTGTTACCTTTTGCTTTCTCATTTGCATACATGCTTGTGTTCGCGTTTCCATTTCTGTTTCCTTTGGTGTTATTTCTGCTGTTAGCTTTACCATTTGCATTTCCAATTGCAGTACCATGACCGTGCACGTCACGGTTTGCATTTCCTTACACGCTTGCATCTCCTTTTGCATCACTGTTCACTTTGCGCTTGCGTTTCAACTAACGTTTGCTTTTCCATTTGTGTTTCAGTCACCATGTGTGCAACTGTTAGTGGTTGTTTCTCCCTTGGACTTACTGTTACTGGGCCCCACACTCCCACCACCACATTCCATTCACTATTTCTACTGCACATTCTCAAAAAGAAGGGAAATTAGAGGCAAAAATCTCCATTTAATGCATCATTTAGGGTTGTTCCACAGTGACAAAAGTGAGGAAATTCAGTGTTAGGGTTGAAGGCCCCCCTTGCACCCCCCAGCCCGCCACCCCAACCGCCAACGGGGTGTGCATTGGGGTAGTCGGTCCTAACTCTCATCCCATTCTCCTATACCTCAGCTTGTTTACACATGTGATGGGGTGAGAGTTAGGGCTGATGACCTCAATGCACACCTGCGCTGGTGGTTGGGGGTGGGCTGGGGTACGAGGGGCTTTCAACCAACACCAAATTCTCGCTCTTGGCACTGTGGAACAACTAACTGTGCATTAAACAGAGTTTTATGCCTCTAATATATATATATATATATATATATATATATATTTATAGATTATACAATGGGTAATGGAAATATACTGATATTTTCCCCGAGTGCAAATTGATGTTATGACCTCACTAGTGGCAAAGCCAAAAGTGAGGTCAGAAAGTCAAACTGCACGAGGGGAAATATCAGTGATATTCCCATTAGTCTCATTGCATATCTCATTTATGTAATACCTAATGATGTTTTTCCTTTTTGGTTGTTGCTTAAATTGTTTTTAAATATAAATTTGAATTATTTTCTCCCTCAGTGTTCCCTCTGTATTTTCAGTAGGTAGGAACACTAGCATGGTTGCTAGGATCCCTATGTGCTGTCCTTGTGAATGTGACATTTGATTGCCTGCTCTTCTGTGTGATTAGGCTGAGCAGGTTTTGGAAATATGGTGGTGAAGCTCCCGCTTACCGAGGAAGCAAGATTGCGGTGCGGTATTTTCTTTTTTTAATAATTTATGTTGTTGGTCTCATTTTTATTTTTAAAGTGATCTCTTTCTGGTTGGTCCTGTCTTCTGTTCATAGATCCTTTGGGCTATGGAGTACGTCCTTGCTGGTTACCTGGGTACGTAGTGTATGTCGGGGCTGGGAAGGAAGGAAGGTATTGACTGCTCTGCATGGTTTTTTATTCCCTGTTTCTAGTTCTGTTTGTTTTTGTTGTTTTTTTATCCTTTATGGAAGCTGCCAGAGAGAGAGAAAAAAAAATGAACCTCTCAGTGTGAATGCCGCTTTCACACTGAAGAGGCTCTGCATTGCAGCTGGCTAGTGAGTGAGTGAGTGAATTGGGAGTGTACATGGAGGGTGAGAGCTGCTTGTGTGCAGTTTATGGTGGTTTTCTGGCTAAGTGCAGATAGTGCCTCTGAGTGACCTAGTGTGTGGATAAGTGACCTACAGTGAGGATAAACATGATACCCTCACTCTAGATCTGAGAGCAGATAGCAAAGATATTTTCCAAGAATTTATTCACACTGGCATTACATAACAATATCTATCTATCTATCTATCTATCTATCTATCTATCTATCTATCTATAACTGAACTATGGACACAAAATCTGCAAGTGCATGCTGCTTATGCAGAAAAAGGACATTGCTGGTTGTGTGGTCTCCAAGCTTTTGCTTTTCCTGATACCACTACTATATAGGCTGAGCTGGCCTACCTTGAAGATATCTGCACTGCCGTGCCACTGAAGATGATCAAGATTCCACTACTGATGTTTGAACTGTGAACTTTATTGGGCCAAAAGGCTGAAGAATTGATTCCTCTACACATGGACAATGCTGTTATTTGCAAAAATGTTAATAATTTACCAACCTTTGATTGATTACTGTTTGTCAATGCTTATGTCCAGCATGCAACATTGTTTATTTTCTGTACATTTCTCTGTCTACAGTTATTTTTCAATATATGTAGTTGTTGCATATATGAAAGGTTTAAACATGCCATGTCCCAAGTTGAAATAGAAGCAAAAATGTCCTATATGACACCTCTATATTAGGGTGAGTCACATGAGACTCATCTTAAATGACTCAAAGTAGGAAATGTTGAGCATATTATTAGTTAGATTCATAAACACAGTGTAGCTAGGTTTCACATGTTGGTGAGCATATTATTATAATGAGCATATTATTAGTGTGAGCATATTATCAAAAGCATTATATCAGTAATAGCATATGCAGTGAAGCCTGCCAGGATTAAGTTCAGTGTCACAGGTTTCCTGCATGACAAAAGGGATGAACTCCCACTGAAATTGTATTGTTTGCTGCAGCAACTTTACTGCAGAATTCTGCAGAGTTGTGCTTCATCCTGGTGAGCTTCACTATATATATATATATATATATATATATATATATATATATACAATAAACTTGATTGAACCATAAGGAGTTAAATCAAGTTTACTTTATTGGTATAAATTGGTTTTCATAGACAAAGTAGGCTATAAGCCTATTAAATTGTCTTCTACTCTTAGTAGGTTTATTGTTTAGAAATAGTTAGTAACTAATTCATCTAGGAGTTTTTTTAAGTTTCAAAGGTGGCTGCCTTTGCTAATTGGGCTGGTATGGAGTTTCATGTTCTAGCTGTTCGGACAGTGAAAAAAGTAAGTTGTTTCACTGCATTGCTCTTTGGTACAACTAATTGTTTCTTATGTGATCTAACGTTATTGTTTCTAGGGTTATTTATGATGCCACATTGTCTCATTACTACTGGGTTTTGCAACATTTTGTACATCAGTAGTAAATCCCTTCTTTTCCTTCTGGTTTTCAGAGTGAATAATTGTAATTTAATCAGTTTATCATTATATGCAGTAGATTTCAGACTTTAATTGATTTTGTTAGTTTTCTTTGTGTTTTTTTTCCATGAGATTAATATCCCTTTTGTGGTAGGGATTCCAGAGTGGTGAACCGTAATCTAGGTGTGGCATAATATATGTTTTGTACAATCTCAGTATACAGTCACTGTCTCTTGTTACAAATGATTTTTTAATAGATCAAATTATTCTATTGTTTTTTTGGGTGGTATGAAAACAGTTATCTATTGAAGAAAGATCTTAATTCATATTTCTTTGTTAGATGTTTTTAGAGTTTTACATTTCAGTTTGTATTGAGAACAGGGATTTTTGTGACCAAAATATAAAACTGAGCATTTGGACTCATTAAACTTCATTCTAGTGATAACTTCCCAGTGTTCAATCTGTTTAAGATCCTTGTTTAGTATTTGATATTTTTCTAATGAGTTAACTTCACCTGCGATCTTTGTGTCATCAGCAAATGTTCACACTATACTCCTTGATCCTATACCCTTGTCAGTAATAAAAAAGGCCAAACAGCACAAGACCAAGGACCGATCCCTGCGGTACCTCATTGCAAACAAGCCCATCCTCTGATGTGACACGGTTAATTCTGACTGATTGGTTCCAGTCTGCTAGCCAGTTATTTACCCACCTGACAATGAATTTGTTGATACCCATGGTTTTAATCTTATTAATTAGCAAATCATGTGGAACAGTATCAATGGCTTTTCTTATGTCGAGTATCACATCAATAGGCATACCCTTATCAATGCAGTTACTAACAAAATTATAAAAGGAAATAAGTTTGGTGACAGGATAAGCCTTTCTGAAACCCATGCTGTGTTGTATCTGCGAGGCCAAGCCTTGCTATCTCTTTATCGATTTATGTTTTAATCACTCTTTCCATGAGTTTGCCGCAGATTGATATTAGGCTTATGGGCCTGTAGTTAGCTTCATTCATCCTATTTCCTTTTTTGTAAATAGGAATAACTAAGGCCCTTTCCTGTTTTGATGGATTTATTAAACAGCAGGGTTAATGGATGTGCTAAAACATTGGGAAGTTCTTTGAGAACAATAGAGTTTATATTATCAGGGCCTGGTGATTATGATGTTTTGGGTTGTTGTAGTTCCTTCCGGACCTGTTTTTCCCCCTATAACTATTAGTGTACTTTCATCAGTACACAAAATGGGCATGTCATTACTTTTTTCATTAAACACTGATGTAAAATACTTATTGAAACATTGGGCGATGTATTTGCATCACTGATAACCTTCCCTTCACTAAGTATGGTAGTAATTTCATTAGCTGTGTATTTGTTATTGTTTACATGAGCGTAGAAGCTTTTATCTTTTTTATGGGCAAGCCTTAGTTCTAATTTAGTTTTTGCCTTTGTATTATTTTTTTAGCTTGGCTTGTTCATTTTTATACTGTAATTCATAACTAGGAGTAGAGTATCTTTTAAACTGTTGAAATGACTTGTGGGTTTTTTTGCATCTGTTTTTTTAATGGCTCTCACCAGAGTGTCCTTTGTAGAATAAAAAAAAACAGTTTAATCAGAATAAACTGTAAAATACATGCTATCTCTGGTGGGTTGTGTAGCTGTGAATCATTCAAAGCTAAACAAAAGTGTTATCTGCTTATGTCAATGCCTAACCCAACCTGAGATGAAATTATTTATCTTCTCCTCATATATTATTCTGCTGACTATTTGTCTAAGCATAGCCATGCAGTGTCTAGCTTTAGGGAGATGGGATTGGACACAAGGTCTTGCATGTCTTATTAGTGTGAAGTCAGAACAACCAACCTAGTCCAAAACATGTTTTGGGTAAGAAATTATAGCTAATAGAATACTGATCAAGCATGGGTTCTCATGGGAAAGCATTCTGTCTGTGCCACATGCTTAACAAGGCAAATTTTAATGGCTATAAACTAAGAGGTTCTGTTCATCTATGTCTTGTGGAGTTCGGACCATGAAGGTGCTATGAAGTTTCAGCCACTTTGCCTGGATGTCACTAATGACTACTTAGCTTGAAATTGCATCTATTAGTCTAGATGATAAAGCAGTTTAGATATAAATATAGAAATACATTTTATGCGTATGTGCTCTATGTCTGTATAATATGCCTGCAATGTGATGGTCTAGATAAATAGAAATGTTACATTGTATATCTGTGTCCTGTCTAGTCTAAACCATGTAAAATAACATTGGATTTTGTTATACTGCTTATAAGATTTTCATTGGTAACTCTAAAATAATTCTAGTATAATAAATTAGAAATCCAACAGATAGTACATTGGACAAAATGTCATTTTGCACCAGAAGTCTAAAACCACATCTCATCCAGGATTTACAGTAAAAATGAGACATGTCACATGTTTGAGGTGGTGTGAAAAAATGGGTATGTCAAAAGTTTGGAATCAAAATATTTAAAATTTAGTGAATTAATGAGTGAAGATTAAAATACTGCAATGGCACTCATAACCTGGGCATTTTACCATATTTGTGCACCAAATTTTCAACATAGCCTTCTTATTACCCCACATTATGAACCTAGTTGATGAAAATGTTTTAATCCCCACCTAAAACAATGTTGCATGCCACTGAAACATCATTCCACATCACAGGTATAAAAACACATTTTGGCCAGAATCTGAAAAACAACAGCTTTCAGATTCAGGAGGTGATGTGAAAAACTGGCTATGCTGAAAATTTGGGGTCAAAATATTTAAAATTACAAAAGTTATTAGTGAGTATAGAAAACTTTCAACCTACACATGTAACTTTGCCATTTTTACATATTTTGACCCACATTTTCACCATAGACTTCTTATGACCCCACCTTATGAAGAAGGGTGGTGAAAATATTCAAATCCCATCCAAAAGCTGTTTTCACCAAGCAACCAGAACATCTCATCTTGGGCCTAATATGCATAATTCCACCACCATTAGTTCATGAATTGGGATCCCAAAAAGGCCATGTTGAAAATTTGGGGTCAAAATAAGCAAAAATGGCAACATTGTGCACCAAAGTTAAAAATCCAATTGCATTACATTGAACCACACTTACAGGTAACTTAATTTCTAACACTGTAGTCAGCAGTTCCAGCAGCAAAATGTGTCTTCGATTGGAGAGTAGATATTCACTGTGGGACTTGTTCAGGTGAGTGAGAGTGTGTGTGAGGTGTGGGGTGGATAGTGCTCAGTGGGAGGTCAGGGTGTGAGGGTTGGATCAGTGAGGGATAATTTTCTTTTTGCAGGTTATAAAAACAACAAAAAAAATGAGAGATTTTTTTTTTCAGCTTTTACTGTTTTGGGCATAAAGTGACAGATGACCAGGAGGGAAGGGGGGGTTCACAAAAGTGTTACCAGTGGCTGGCACCCCGGTTTGCTTATATCTTAAAAAATAACATTGGGAAGGGTGGGTCAGCTGGAGGGCCAGCAGAGAAGAAAAGTGGTACTGGGCATGGGCACCCAAGACTGTTTATAAAATATATAAATACAGTATACATAAAATAAAAGAAAAATGGGAATGGTTGGTGGGCAACCTTAAAGTGGGATCCACTCTTGGACCTCTACTCTTCTCCCTCTTCCTAAATGATATTCTCCCCATGTCCCGGCATAGCTCCACTCTTATGTACGCAGATGACCTTGTTCTCTACTCTGGGTCAAAATCGGTTGCTGCCATCAACTCCACTCTCACTAATGACTTCCAATTCCTGCAGACCTGGCTCTCTAGCAACCACCAAGTCCTGAACCTAGAAAAACCTGTGCTATGCTATTCGGATCCTCTAAGAAACTGTCTGCCCCTGCGAACAGGCTCTCGGTTCAATGCCTTGATGGCTCCCTCATCTCAAACACTGAGTCCTTCAAGTACCTTGGGGTCACTTTGGATCCCACACTTGACCTCATCTCAACATGTCAATATGGTGTGCCCGTGCCGTCAATACTAAAATTGGCGGAGCTTATCGCGCACTCCCTCACTCCTTCCGCTAGACTTTCTGTTGCGAGAGGTATTCTCTTACCCCAGCTCCAATATGCTCTGCTCCTCCTCTTTGCTGCAAACTCTGCTACACTCCACAAATGAGACACTGTCTACAACAACATCTGTAGATTCACCTTAACTGCCCCACATCTTACCCATCATTGTCTCCTTTACGCTGGCTTAAATTGGCTGTCACCTAAGGATATTCGAGCTTACTCCCTGGGCTGCTTTATCGACTCCCTGTCTAGACCTGTCTGCCCTGTCTATCTTGCCAACCTCCTGACTCCTGCCTCACACACCCGTACCCTCAGGTCTTCCTCTGTCCCCATGCTCTCCACTAGACCTTGCATGACAAAAAAGGGTGAACAGGCATTTGCCTATTTTGCTCCCAAATTCTGGAACTCACTCCCCCTTATGGTGAAAACTTCAGCCTCCCATCGAGAATTCAAAAACTTGCTGTTCACCCACCTCCTAGCCTCTGGCCAATGCAAATGTTCTTACCTTTTGTCCCACTGCAGGCTGTGGTTCTGACCCTGAGTACTACACTAATGTTCTCCCATGCAATACATTTGTCTAGGTGGCTATGAACCTTGATGTCTTTACTGTCCTCAGCTGTCTTATGGTTACCCTAATTGCTTTATTTTACATCCTTATTATGATCTATGCCTAAAATGTTCCTTATGTAACTATTACTGTGCTACCCAATATATATCTTGTTTTGCTCCTGTACACCTATATTATGTCTGTGCATTTCTGCATATTGTAACCAATGTCCTGTGCTCTCCTGGGTCGTGCCTGAAAATAGGCAGGTCTGTTGCCTAGTGCACTTACCCAGTTACCAAAAACTAATAAATAAATAAATAAAATAAAGGGCAGATGGGCAACCTGAAGAGGAAGGGGGAGAAAGAAGCAATACCTGGTCCACTTGACATACAGATAGATAGATAGATAATAGATAGATAGATAGATAGATAGATAGATAGATATAAAGACAGACAGACAGAGAGAGAAAGATGGTGACAAGGCAGACTGAACAAGGGATCGGCTCACTGCTCTTATTGCAGCCTGCAGCATTACTTTCAGCTGTGGCTGCAGAAGTCAAGAAAGTCCTTTTGTACTCATATAGAGAACGTGGGTAAATGGCAACTGGGCACCCTTTATTTTGGGGTGCCCAAAACACATATTGCTGGAAAGTTTTAAAAGACAAACAAACATTTAGCTAGCGTCAGGTGTTTGTGAGTTTAAAAAAAAATGGTGGTATTTCTGTCAGCACAAGAGGTAAATCATGAAAATAAGTAGTCATTATCCTTTTTTTAGTTATCATTTGAGAGGTGAAACAAGAAAATAAGCTATTGCAATCATTTTTTTTTACCAACTCTAAAATCTTTATAACTCTGAAACCATATAATATTGTTTCATTAAACTTTCCAAAAGCACACCCTTGGCATGGGCCACCTCAACCCCGAACATTTCATGAAAAAATTCCACACTGTCTAGGCTGTGGGTGAAAGCAAAAAATATTCAATGTTAGGTACTGGGAAATCAAACGTGTTTTTTTTTTCCATTATTTGGTGCTCTGTATCTCAAACACCAAACAAGATGCTCTAATGAAACTTTTCACATCTTGAGAGCCTGGCAGCCTGGCACTGAGTCACAACATAGCCTGCTACAATAGCGCGGTCAAGAGCCGCATGGTAAAAATGCCACCACTTTTTGTTTTTGAAGGGGGCTCTGCACCTGCACCCCCCCAACACAGTGGGCTCTGCCCCCTGCAACCACAGAACTAAAGGATACCAACTCCAAAGGGAGCAGATCATGGGGCAAGAGGAAATTTGTGGGGCTATGGAATACTTGTTTCCACGGTCCCTTGTAAAAAGAACTAAAGGATACCAACTCCAAGGGGAGCAGATCATGGGGCAAGAAGAAATTTGTGGCGCTATGGAATACTTGTTTCCATGGTCCCATGTAAAAAAACCTAAGTCCCAAGAGTTACAAAATCGAGGGAGACCAGGATTAGAACCCTGGTCTCCACTGCCTCCCAGATTAGCTGCTCCATGCCTCAGCCCTCCATACCGTGGGAGCAGCTTGGCCAGCCTCTAAATTTCTTCTGCCCAATGGACTGTGACTTGGGGAGTGCTTACTGCATAGCACTTTCATTCCCCAATCACTGTCCATGGTTGTGCTATACAGACTAGCACTCTGCTGACTGGCTCTATTCATGTATTACTATTCTAGTGGGTTACCGGTAGCCTGATCATACATGCCAAAATTTGGGCTATTTTGTCAAATTATGCCAAACTTATTAAAGTGCAAAAATTGGGGTTTAACATTAAGCAGCCTACTCAACCTTAACTATTGTGGTACTACCATGTCCCTATAATATTGGATAAGTTGGTGGGCCATACCCCTATAATATTGGATGAGTTGGTGGAGAGATTGTTTGAGAATAGCCATTTTATTGATGATGATTGCAATTTTTTAAAAGTGAACCATCTGGTCACATCAACATTTTACACCCTCCCAAAGGTCCATAAGTCTGTGATGGACCTTCCTGGGGGACTCATTGTTTCTTGCATAGGATCACTTAGTGAGGCTCCCTCCAGATTTATGGACTTTACATAAAAAAAGAGTGCCTAAGATAGCAAGCTATATACAGTATGAGACAGCATGGATATAATTAGGAAACTGGAAGGGTTTTAGTGGTAGGCACAATATCAATGGTTAACAATTGACATAAGCTCCTTGTACACTTCTATTAATCACAAACACAGGGTTAGAGCAGTGAAGGAATACATGACATTAGATCCAGAACTAAGAGATGCACCCAGAGGCTAAGTGCTTTGTCACAACAATTTCATTTTTGATTGGAAGATATACCTGCAAATCTAAGGGAAATTAACAGGAGCAGCACTATCCCCATCACACATCAATATCTTCCTAGCCTAGTGGGAGGACCAGATGATCTTCACTGTGATGACTCCCCACTTCAGACACATTATCAAATAGTACTGTTATATTAACGATATCATATTTGTCTGGGGTGGGGTTCTGATCAGCTTGAAGAATTTGTGAAACTGTTGAGTTCAATTAATCTAACTATCCAGTGCATATACAATACTGATGCTTGTAAAATAGAATTTATGGACATGAGTTTTTTTGCAGGGGGTGGCAGTAGGGTAAACTCTGAACCTTATACAATATCTCTTAGTATAAAAGGCCTTTTGAGAGCCAAGGCTGCACACTTGAGGTCTCTGGTCAACAACATCCCCTATAGTCAATTCTTCAGAATAAAAATGAGTTGTTCTTTAGACAGGACCTTTTAGAGGGAGTCAGGGATGCTGTGTACCTGATTTAATGACAAAGGATATTCAGCAAAGGTAACGCAGAAGGCAAAGAAAGAGCTGTTGAGGTCCAATGGAAGACATTGCTTACCCCAAAACTAAAAGTAAAGAATTATCCAACTCAGAAAATGTTTGTCACAGATCTTCATAGACAAGCATATGCAGTTGGACAACTTATAAAATGAAGGTGGTATATCTTGTCAGATGATGAGAAACTGAAAGATATCTTCAAAAAAACATCAAGAGTGGAATTCAGGAGAGGAAGGAATTTGCCATACCGCTTGGTACATAGCCATTATGTGAACAGAAAAAAAATCAATAGGTGGTGCTTCTATTTATGCCACGCCTGTGATATTTGTACATATGGACATGTGATGGCAAGGCATACAAAGACACAGCAACCAAAGGTAAAGTGCACAAAAAAACACACAAGTGCGTTTATCAATTTATTTTTGATAAATAAAAATAAAATAATACAGAAATAAAAATAACAGTTGATTAATTCAACACAATAATTCAGCCTTCTGCTTCTGTCAACAGAGGCTGCAGCTTTACTTCAACCAAGATAGCCTAAGTGTATTCCCTTCTTACACTTTTCAATTCTGGTGTGAAAACAGCAGACTCCACAAGTAGGTCCTTCCCAGCTCACTGTCAGCACTAGACTGACTCGACTATCTCACATTCCCCTAGTGGTGAGCCGCATTTATACCCTAGGGATTACATCACACTTTTTGGGGGAGTTCCCATTTGCTGTGACATTACATAATGGGGAGTTTCCATAGGCCGTGACATAACATAATGGGGAGTTTCCATATTTAACCATGCTTTAACATGCAGGAGCTTTTTTGTTTGGCCCTTTCTCCCAATAAGCTTTATTTCTACAGGCAGCCGCAGTCACAACATCTCTGGGGCTGCAGAAACTCATTTTCATATTTCATTAACTTATTTAACACATGTTCCTGGGTCACATGCTGTGACTGGGAACATTTCCAGACAACAGAGCTGCCTTCTGGAAATAAGAGCTGCAACATGCAGCTGTGGGCCTGGCACTCAATTGCACTCAGCAGCGGGACCATTTAGTAATCAGGGGCACCAGTGGTTTTCTAAACCTAAAGCATGATATGCATTTATTCCCATTTGCTCCTGCTTGGGAGTTTTACAAACAGCGCGACTTGTGCTACTAATTATCCACAATTCAGGAGATCAAGAAGAAGAACTTTTAGCACTTAATGTGCAAGGAGGGAGATTTTATAAGAAAATGGGACAGAAAAGCAATGAGAATGTCAGGTTGGCCACCCTGACATGAAAAAAAGGAAAGAAAAGAAGAAGACAGAAAACAGTGAGAGAGAAGGGGGAACTGGCACATTGTTTTATGATTTACAGGGTAAATAACAGGAGCTCCCTGTTGCAGGACAGTAGGGCAATGACTTTGTACAGCCCATCACTGGGATAAGACAGCACTTGGATGAGTATATTAATGACAAAATCTCATTTGTTGTGTATGTGGAGTGGTGCAGGTTTGGGAAGGTGTGTGTAGGCTATACAATTCACCCATTAAAAGAACAAATGCAGGAGCACGTACATGCCATTCAGAAAGGGAAGAGAAAACATTTTCTGGGGGATCACTTCCAAAATGCAGACAGATGCACCATCTCCATGTTCAAATTTTGAGCTTTGGATCACATACAGTACCTGCACCAGTGGGGGCTAGATTAAAGTTGCTTTCAAGCGTGAATCAGAATGGTTCTATAGACTTCAAAATTTACATCCACTTGGATTAAACTGTGAAATGGATTTAAAACCCTTTCATTAATTATCTCTGAGAAGTGCTTTGATACATACGTATTCCCCTTTAAACAAAACATCAAACAATATTTGTATCTGTGCTACATTTAAGCAATAGGAAAGTACTGTCCTCTACGTCAATGCTATGAATTTATAAATATTTGACTCCTGTTTAAAGTGATTGTTCTTGATGAACTTCAATTTGTTTGTTTGGAAAGCTTGGGTGGTTACCTCTCAACACCAAGTCTTTTTTTTTGGGGGGGGGGAGATCAGTTATTAGTAATGCATAATATAGTAAAAATTTGGTCATCTTAGATACCCCTTACTTAAGGGAGACAGTGTAAATTTGAATCACTGTTGGAAAACTTGGGAATTATGACTATTCCCTCCAAACTGGTTAGTGTACCTTGAGGTATAATGCAACCAGAATATAACAAGCATTTGTCAATGCTGGATGTTTGCCACTGGTACAGAAGCCCTGGTATACTGCATGAATTGTGGTACACTGTGTGGGTTATATGTATTACCAAAGCCATGAGACTGTGTTTGTAAATTTGGATGCAGGCTCATACATTTTTTATGTTTTAATATTTTTCCCCAGATTGTCAACATTGCCGTCTTTATGACCCCACCTTATGAACAAGAGCAGAGAAAATGTTCAACTCCTGTCTGAAAGACAATTTCATGCAGGGACTGTGAAGTTACCTTTTGGGATGCAAAAACACATTTTGGTCAGGATTTCAAAAATGACAGTAGTAACATTCATGAGATGCTGTAAAAAATGGCTATGTTGAATATTTGGGCTAAAAATATTGAAAACGACCAAAGTTACAAGCCTACTTTTGCAAAATTCAATGTAGGCTCATAACTTTATAGTTTTTCTAATATTTTTACATGGCATTTTCAACATAAACTTCTTATGACCCGGCCTTATGAAATTGGGCACAAAAAATATTAAACTCCTGCCCAAAAGGTGATTTTGCGCAGGACCGCAAAATCACCTTTTGGCATAAAAAAATACTTTGGCCAGTATTCTAAAAATGACAGCTGTCACATTAATGAGGTGCTGTAAAGAAATGGTCATGTTGTTAATTTGGGGTAAAAATATTGAAAATTACCAGTTATGAACCAGCATTCTCAAAATTCAACGTAGACTCATAACTTTGTTGTTTTTAATATTTTTACAACAAATTTTCAACATAGCCTTCTTATGACCCTGCCTTATGAACAAGGGCATAGAAAAGTTTGATTTTCTGCCTGAAAGGTGATTTCATGCACAGACTACAAAATCAACTTTTTGGGATGTAAAAACACATTGGCCCGGATATTCAAACTGCGCCAGGCTGTGGCGCAAGCTTGGATGCAGCTCAACTTGGCTGTGCAGGGGTGTGGCCTGGGCAATATTCAAAGGAGCTGCGCCATGGCTCAGCAGCTTTGAATATTGCACCCTGGCCACCCCCAGTGTGCATGGCGCAGTAGCACTGCACCAGCGCAAGTGGCCAGAGTGGAGCATGGAGATGTGCTAGCGCAAGTGCCAATGCGCCATTCACAGCACCCACGATATTCAAAAGGTGACGTGCAAATGGGGCTATAATTTATGCAAGGTGCACATGGGGCCATTTGTATGTCATTATGGCCCCATTTGCATGCAGGGTGCGCTGATCCCCGATGACTTGCACCTGGCACCCTGCCAGGCAGCAGCCATCGGGACTGATGCCCCCTGCAGCCCGATCATGGGCATCTGTCCGAAAATAGAATAATCCTATATCCCTGGTGGTCCAGTGGACTGCTATGTACCCGATCGCGGGCATCTGTATCAAGTAAACCCCGTCCAATATCCCTAGTGGTCCAGTGGACTGCACTCTGCCCAATCGCAGGCATCTGTTTTAATAAAGAAACCCCCCCTGTCCGATGTCGCTGGTGGTTCAGTGGACCGATTTTTGCCCGATTGCAGGCATCTGTTTTAATACGAAAAAAAAAACCTGTCCAATATCCCTGGTGGTCCAGTGGACCGCCTCTGCCGATCCACGAGCATCTGTTTTAATAAAGAAATCTCCCTGTCCAATATCCCTGGTGGTCCAGTGGACTGCACTCTGCCTGATTGCGGGCATCTATACAACAGAAAACATCCTATTACCCTGGTGGTCTAGGGTACCCCCTCCCCCACCCGCCCACTGAGCCCCACCCCTCCCCGTCAGCCAGCGGGCGGCAGCACCCCCCCGCCTGCCCCGCCGCCTGCTGACTGACACCTCGGCAGGGCTGCATGCGCCATTGGTTCATGCTGTGAACCAATGGGCAGCCGAAAAAGTCATCGGCAGCAGTGGCGGGTGGCAGGCAGGTAGAGTGCTGCCGCCCGCCCGGCTGGCAGAGAGCAGGGTTCACCACCCCACTGCAGTGGGTAGGGAGGAGGGTACCCTAGACCACCAGGGTAATAAGACATTGTTGTACAGATGCCCGCGATCGGGCAGAGAGCGGTCCAATGGACCACCAGAGATATTGGCTGGGGGGTTTCTTTATTAAAACAGATGCCCGCGATCAGGCAGAGTGTGGTCCACTGGACCACAAGGGATACTGGATTGGGGTTCCTTAATACAGATGCCCATGATCGGGCACATAGCGGTCCACTGGACCACCAGGGATATAGGACAGGGTTTTGTTTTTATGAATGCCCATGATCGGGCATGGGGGCGCCGCCAGGTGCAGCCAGAATTAGACACCCACTGCGGCAGCTGCCATGTTGCACCCTGCAATGTGGCAGCTCACCTGTGGGTGGCCATCAGTTGTTCCTTTTTTTGGCTTAACTTTGTTCGGGCGCAAGTAGGGGTTGTGCATGCATGGCTCTGCACATCCCAGGCTGAATATTGGGCTGTGTAGGTTATGCATAGGCACGCCCCCCCTGCCTGTGCCTGCATACATTACTGATGTGATTCGGCGCATCGGGATTTGTGCAGAGCACTTTTCCCTTTTGAATATCACACCGGGGCGCATCAGTGGGTTGCGCATGGTGCAACACTGTTGCACCATGTGCAACCCTTTTGAATATCTGGGCCATTTTGTACAGGATCTGAAAAATAACAGCTGTCACATTCATGAGGTGCTATAAAGAAATGGCTATGTTGGAAATTTGGGGTAAAAATATTGAAAATTATCAGTTACGAGCCTGTGTTAGGAAAATTCAACATTGGCTCATAACTTTGTTGTTTTTTAATATATTTACGCCAGATTTTCAACATAACCTTCTTATGACCCCACCTCATGAACAAGGGCATTGAAAATGTTTAACTCCTCCCTGAAAGATGATTTCACACAGGGACCACAAAATCACCTTTTAGGACAGATTTACTTAGTATCACTGGAGTGATTCATGAGATGGGGTTGAAAATTTGGGGCAAAAATATGCACAAATGGCCAAGTTATGTCACTAAGTTCAAAACTCCATTGAAATACATTGAACTGCATACCTATTTTTTCAGTTCACAGTCGGCTTTGAAAAGTGAAGACGTGCCTGCAGTCCATAGAAGATGAGAGCATTGGATTCCTGGTGGGTAAGTAAGGGTTTGTGGAAGGGTGGTACAGAGTGGGAGGGTCAGGTGGGGGAACGGTAACAGCCACAAAAAACATTGATGGATGGTTTTCTTTTCACAGGATTTAAAAATGAAACAAAAAAAAGCCAGAAGGATGTGTTTATTCTTTTTTCTGATTGTGACACTGGGGGATTTGGCACCCCCAGTTTCATTGTTATGTTTGTGGGGAAAGGTTCAGGTAGGTGGGAATAAAAAACAAAACAAGGAAGATGTGATCATGCATTGGGAGTGGCACAGTACTGGACCATGGGAGGTTCACTTTTGGTATGGACTCACTGGGAAATTGGACACACCCAGTATCCATGTCATATTTGTGGGGAGAGGGTTTGCTGAGGATATTCATGGGTGTAGTAAATAAATAAATACATTATAATAAAAAAACCAAGATGTGAACATGCATTAGGAGCGGCATGGTAGTGCAGCAAGGGGGGGTTTCACTTACAAGCTGGTGACACTGGGGGATTGGGCACCCCTGGTGTCAGTGTGATATTTGTGGAGTGGGGCTGAGAGGGAAGGTCGGCTACAGGGGACAGTCAGGGGGCCACCACTAAAAGACATCACTAGATGGTTTCCTTTTAAAGCTGGCAGACATTCCAAGCATTCCAGGCTGACCAAGATTGATCAGCTTAGCTTGTTGGATGGCATACATCAAAGGGAAGCGCTGACCCATGACTGGGTCAGCTCTTTCTTTCGATATACACAAAGTTTCCACCAGCAAGCCAAAACTCAATCATGATCAGTCTGCCTGATGATTGGTGTGCCACAGACTTGCCCCCAAAACACTGCTCTGCATCAGACAAACAGTGTCATACCCATCAAAAAACAATACTATTGCAATATGTTCACTTGTGCATGTGCACATGGTGAACATAAAAATACATTTAAGAATGTATGGTTGATATGTGTAGAACTACTCTGGAATAACATGATGTTGTATCAGCATACAGAACATATGTTTATAATGCAAGGGTGATCTCTTTTTATAATATAGAAATGTAAGCTGTAGTTGTTGTCTATGAGTCTCAGTCTGTGATACTATATAGTAAATAACTTTTTTATTAATTAATGATATAGTCCTTCACTTTCCCCACTAAGTGGTTCACACTGTATGAATAAGTAGTTCATTAATTTTGACGAAGATAAATAAACAAGCAATAACACACAATTAGGTGTGGGTTATCTCCTGATAAGAGCGCTCCCAGGTGTGTTATAAGGCATGAGATGCATGCACTGAGTGCCATACACCTGGACATGCTCTTATCAGGAGATAACTCACACCTCAGAGTGTGTTATTGTGCTTATAAAATGGATTCCCCAGTAAAGAAGTTAATTAAAAAAAAGTACATACAAAGACTACATAAAAAACGTATAAAAATGTGATCAGTAGAAAATAATAAAAAGTACAGTAGTCCCTGCCATTGCCTTTCAGTGGAGATCTTTAATGAAAAGTTACTACAGGTTGATGCCTGTCTATGTCTAAACTCCCCAGCCACCACCCACACACAAACACTGTAGTAAAAAATACATTTTTTTACACTTCCCAGCAACCACCTACACACAGGGAAATAATTGAACCCATGCTATTTTTTTTGTAGTATTTCTTAATTTGCCCAAACAGTTTGTGTTACAGCCATTGGAAATGAACATGTCCCATATTGGCTGACCTATTTACTGTGATGTTTCTTGGCTTCCTTCCCCTCCCCACAAGATGCAGAAAGAATTTTTGGGGTGTTTTTATTTATTCATGCTTTGAGTTGGCTGCTTTTATTTGTGTTTAACAGCTGGCTGACTGGGAGCGAGCATGTCTCTCAGCAGCCACCGTACAAACTTGTTTCCTGCTTTGCCGGTCTCAGATTGTAACAATTACTGATGTATAAAAGGAACTTCAGTTGACTTTTGCTGTGACAATTTATTGTATTTTAAAAGGGAGCCAGAACAATGGCAAACTTACTATGTTTATGCAAAAGTGCAGCACATTTTAAAGATGCCATTTAGTTCAGTGAATCGTTAACTTGGAGGGCCACTGGTGGATGTGGAGCTGGATTTTAAACATGTGTCTCATGCTTTGCTCTCTTCTTTGCCATCAGCAGAGGTTAGACTAGTGTTTTAAATGTTTTACTTGGCTTCAGTGTATGTGGCTATGGTTATAGAGCGTGGCAGGGTGGCTGCAGGTTGGCCAGTACAGGTCCTGCGTGGTGTGGCTTACTTGTGGAAGCAGTTTGTAGCTACTATGGGTAAGGGTTATTGATATTTCCCTGTTGTGAGGTCACCCAGGGAAGAAAAGGGCTGGTTCACACAGATATGAGCTGATAAGGGCATGGTTAAAAGGTCCTCTCAGCCAATCATATTAAGGTGTTTTCTTTACCCATTTAATAATATCAATTGAAACTACTACTATAGAGGAGATCCATGAGCTGACAAATCCTCCCCTGTGCCATTTGTAAAAGTAAAATATTTTATTATATTTGTTTAAAGTGATATTTATAAGTATCAGAGTCGGAATAAGGTATGAGTGGAATAGATCTAATGAAAAATGTAGAATATGAAGGAATAATTTAGGTTTGTTAAACTTATACGACAGTAAGGTTTTTTTTTTCCAGACTGAAATTGGTGATATACGAATGAGTGAATAATCTTTTTAAATAGATTTACTCACACAAGTACTTTATGGGTTACTTGTTTACCATGCAATGTGTGGAAGAATGTATTTACATATGATTTGCACTTTATTACAATTGCACAAATGAGTTACACGGCTGTGTTATATCACATTTTCATAAATATGTATAACCCACTTGAATGTGTAAATGTCAGGGCTATTTAAACATGTGAATTTGGCCCAAGCACTGCCCCTGATGAAGCCTGACAAACGCACTATATAGGGGTTCTTAGCCATTAAGAGTACTGCAATAAATAAGGGATATGCAGGGAGCCAATGTTTGATAACCAAGTTATGTTGTGCAGTTACCTGTGATCTCGAGTAACCTCACAAGTGGCAAAGCCATGAGTGAGGTTCACAGAAGGTCTGAGCAGCCTATACAACCTTAACAATTATCTACAACCCCATATTTGATTTATGCAACACCTATATAATAAACAAAACACCTTTGTGTTAGTATCATTTGTTTCTTTTATTTTTTTTTGTATGCTAGTAGTTTTTTAAAATTGTATTGGAAGTTTAAGGTGTTTCATTTTTTGTAACTGTTGCTTTCTGCTCCCCCTCCCTATGCCTGGTTGCTATGCCTTAATGATGTGACAATATCTCTGCTGATTGGTGGAGGGTAGAGGTTTTGAAAAAGTTTATTTAAAAATGATGTTTACGCTAAGCAAGAGCAAGTGTCCATGTAGAACATGTGTGGGTGGTTTCTTTACATGCTGTTCACTTCTTGTGTTTTTGTTTAATTAAGAAAAAATGAGTTTCTGATTTTAGAAAGAGGTAGCAGGGGTTGTGAGGAAATGTTGGAGTACAAGCGGGAAGTGTTGGAGACTGGAGTTCAATTGGGAAGAGCTGCTCTGTAGACTGCAGTACAGAGCACAGAAGGTAAACTTTAGAATTAAAACACACAGAGAAATGTTATTGAAAAAGTTGGAAAGAGGGGAAGCTATTGTGGGTATTGTTTTCTTCATGGTCAGGGAACACTTGAAAGAGATGTCAGCTTTCTCATGAAGGAAAGAGAGAGGGTGAGTGCAAAGGAGGTGGGTACGGGGTAGTTGTTACTGAAGGAGCTGTGTTTATACTATTTATGAGAGAAAAAATACTTCAGAAGAGTGGGAAAAGATAATAGCTGCACAGGAATGCATACTGTTTTTGTTGGCTTTTTGAATTCATGGAGTATTGGGAGGGTTATCACTGAAGAGCTGGTGTACACTTTCATTTTGTGGTACAGTACATGGAAGTAGTGCAGACAGGGGGGTGGGCAATTGGTGACATAGTCACTGTGTGGATAAATGGGGTATGATGTAATCACTAAGGTAATAAATAAATTTATTACCACAGTGACTCAGATCAATGGATTTATGTGATAGTTTTTATCCAGATACCTGTTGCATAAATTAATCTATTTTGCCACCAGCTGTGATGTGTTCACCATTCCTTTGTTAGCTACTGATCTGGGTGCACTGTACTTTGTGGCTGTACCATTGGTGATGGTTGGCTGTGAGTGTTTCTGTTTTTTTTTTTGTTTCTTTCTTAGTTTTCTGTATTATTATTACCCTGATTGGTTGCACTCTGATACGTGTATGTCAGAGGAACGCATTTGGATGGAAGCACTGCGCTGTTGAAGACAACATTTCAGATACCAAAGACCTATACATCCCCAGGGCATCCTATCCTGAGGCATAAAGATACAACCCATACAATAATATCTACCAGAAGTGTACCTGGCAATTTTCAGTACACATTTGCAGAAATGGTATGCTTCAATTACACTCAGATTAGCAAATTTAAAATGCCTTACTATAAGTACTACTGTGCATGGCATGCATTTCTTTTAAAATAGCCTAATACTGATTTACTGTGAAGAAGCAGATACATAGGGACACCATTTTCTTCTGAAATTCAAAATATTAAACAACTGGAAAGACAAAAAGAATCATTCTAAATTGGAAAGTGAACCAGTTTATTCCAGCCTGTAGGTTGGGATCCATATTATGAATGCAACAGAATTAACATTGTTTTCTAAAATGGGAAAGGGAAAAACTTTTATGGTTTTACAGTTTACTAAAAGAAGCAACAGAGAACAAATTGAAAACTGATAAAAGCTTATCATTTAGACTGGGGATATAGGCATAGATATTTCTAAATAAAAATATTTTCTGTTGAGGCCATCAACAACAGGCAGAACAGTAACTAATTATGTAGTGAAAAAAAATGTCACAGGTGTCCAGAACTTGAGTGAAGTGGGTACTCAGCCTCCTAGAGAGTTCAAATCCATGAAGTAGCATGGAGACCGGGCCTGATGGTAGCACCTCCAAAGAATGACAAAAACAATAAGCGAACACCTGGCATCTCACCCTATAGTAGGTTTACTGCAGTGTAGGTGTGTCCTTCATTCAACTCTAGCAGACGAAGCACAGCATCAGCATTCATTTAATTCCAAGTTCACATAATCACAGTTCAAGGGATACTGTGCACAAACCAGCAATCATAAAGTAAAAGCATAACCCGGGTTTTGTGAATCCATGTTTATTGTACTTTGGAAAGAAGTGATGCCACCAGGCTTGGTTTGTGAGTCACATTGAGACTTATTTTGTAAACTTTATATCATGTTTTAATTCTATTTATATAAAGAACAGAAATTAAGAGATGTTACAAATTTCCAGGCACCTGTGCCTAATGGGCCTTACCCAGTTAGAAAAGAACAAAATAAAATAAACAAATAAATAAAAAAATTAAAAAAAAATTTGAATATTGAGCAAAAGCCCATTTACAGTGGTGCCTTGCATATACAGCCATTAAAAGTTACAGCATAAATACAAAACAATTTACAGAACACAAATGTGAAACAAAGAACCATTTTAGTCATGCAAATAATTCAGGTGAAATCCATGAAGCCTCTCCAGGCTCTAAATTACTCTAAGAAAGCTATCTACTCCTAAAGGATAAATATAGAACTAAAATAGCAAAGGCAATTTGATTAATTAATTGCTGATAAACAGCAAAAACAAATGTGGGCTAATTCTCATTGTCATAAAATCAGAAGTATGGAGAGCTTGTTTGGAGAGCTACTATTACATTAGATGTAGTAAAACCCCAATTATATTGGAAAACTATGAGACAAGAAATTTGGGAAAATGATGAAGGAGTGGTAGTGCAGATGAAAGGGGGAAGGACATGATAGAAATGTTTAAGTACCTCAAGGGAATCAACAAAGTCCAAGAAGGTAGCATCTTTCAGAAAAGAGATGTGCAAGGGCAAGGGAACACAATTTGAAGGTGGGGGGGATGGCTCAGGGGCAATGCGAGGAAGTATTTTTTCACAGAGAGGATGATGGATGCCTGGAACTGCCTTCCTGAGGAGGTTGTGGGGTCAAAAACAGTGGGAGAATTCAAGAATGCATGGGACAGACATAAGGCAATTCTGGTGGAGGATAAGAAGAAATAGGCTGTTGGTTAACTAGGATCTGCAGCTTAACCAGTAGGTAGGGAAATGGGCAGACTAGGTGGGCCAATCGGTCCTTATTTGCCATCAAAGTCTATGTTTCTATGTTCTATGTGAAGCAAGAATACAGAATCTAGCAGAGACTCTGTTACTGTGTTTCATTTTTCAGGATGAGCTGTTTTAAGTTTAGAATTGTCTGTATAAAACTCTGTTCACTGCAGCAAAGACATATATCAATTAAGTGTTAAAAAGTTCCCTTGCAGGAAGGATTGCCAAGGCATGGCAAATTCAACTTATTGGGTGGAAAATCTAATTCAGGTGGTGAGACTGTAGAAGGCTGTTTTTGGTGATCAGTGAATACTATGGGTGGCACAATATTTATCAGTCAAAGGGTGATTCATTTTGTTCATTAAGAAAATGTCTTGGACTAAAGATGAATGGATGGGTGGTACAGTATTTATCAGCAAACGGGTGATTCATTTTGTTCATTAAGAAAATATCTTGGACTAAAGATGAATGGAAAAGAGAAATGAACTAATAAAATGGGTTAGACATGTTCTGCTTCTTGATTGGCTAGTAATGTTCCTACACCACTATGTTAATCCACTATCAGAAAATGTCTTGGATCAAACAAGCATTCTGAGTGGTTAAAACCGATCATTTGAATATGCAGTTCAATATTTTTTGTTGATCAACCATTTGGTCTTGACAAGTTTAAAAACAATATAAATACACAGATAACTCATAAAGAGAGTAGCAGTATTACCCCACCACATATAAATGTTTAACATATATTCCCTACACTTTTAATATTACTTGCACAGACTAATCCTGATTATCTGACCCCCACCCCCATCCAGACTTCCCTATCTAATGAACCGGCATTGTGTTCCCCATTCTAAATGATAGCTGTTAGTTGTCCAGACTACGTAAAGCATCACATAGGATTTGGCAGCTCAGATTATGTGAGGAGTGGCTGAGCACTGCAGGTGAGGATTTCCCTATTCATAGAAGCCAGACCCAGTTGAACTGGAGGGTTTTGTGCCAGATCAGCTGTTTAATGCTGATGGAACTGGGCTTTATTGTCGCTGTCTGCCAGATCACACCCTAGCCCACAGATCTCAGCGTGACACCTGCAGCTTAAAAAAAAAAAAAAAGATCAGGTGATAATCCTGGGGTGTGTGTGTGTGTCTGGCCACAAGCTGAAATGAATGCTAGTGGGTAAGTCTCGGGAGTCAATGCGTTTTAAGCATGTGAATATGCATCCTTCCCTATTCAGTATGAATCCCAATGTAAGTCATGAATGGATGCTTCAGTTTTTACACACTCGTTTATTGAGCAATTTATCCCTTAAGTTAAGCACCCCTTATGCACAAAAGGTCTGTCACAGAAGGCAGTTCTCTTGGTGGACAACTCCCCTGCCCAGCCAGACATTCCTGATATTATAACTATGGATCGTGTGGTCAGGTGCATGTTTCTACCTGCCAACACCATGTCTAAGCTCCAGCTCTGTGATCAAGGATTGCTGGAGATATTTAAACACAGGTGCTGGAAAAAGTTGCTTCAGACAGTGTTATCCAAGGAAAATCGAGCAGGCACCTCTAAGCAATATTATCAAGGTCATTACTTTAAAAGATGTGTTGTACATGGTCTCTGAGGCATGGGATTGTTAGTGTCCAGAAAGCATTAAAAAAGTGTGGGTAAAGTCCGGCATATTAACAAGACAGAGTGGCATCCCTGACCCTACTCTTACCCTAATGTAGACACAGAGAACATATCCAAGTTGAAAATGCTGGCTTCAGAGTTTCCTGACCTGCAGACAGAACAAGAAGTGAAAGACTGGGTGCAGTGTGATGCCGAGGAACAGAGTCACAAAATCTGATGCACAATAATGGAGATGTGAACACATCCTGAAGAACTGGATGATGAATCAGAGGGTGAAGAGAATAACACAGAACCCATATGTTGTTGCTAGCATGCACATAGAGGGAGTCAAGCTGCTTGGAAAAAAAAATACTGTACATGGTTTACCTGAAAAAAACAGCTCGACTGTGACCTAGTGCAAGTGATACTACTGCATAGCATGAGGCAATGAGCATTAAGAAAAAAGTATGACAGCCTCAAACAGAAATCACTAAAGAACTTTTTTTACTAAACTTTTTTTACACTCCTTTTTATTTATTTTCCAGTCAAAATCAAGTACTGCACTGTAAATAAAGCTTTAAAACAAAAGCAGGTGCATGAAGTTGTCATTCTTCATAGTACAAATGTATAAATCCTATATTCTCTGTGTACTCAATCAAACTAAATGCGACTCCTGCAAATCCAACCTTCCATTTCTCCAAATTCATCGGACGTCCCCCAGACAGTTTGACTAAATGAGGTTGGACTGTATTTCTTTTCTTTGTTTTATTTACTTTCTGTTTTTCCCCTTCCAGCCCACAAGCTCCCTCTGCCATACTTTGGAGCGCCCCAGGAAATTCCCAATCCCCTCCTACCTCCATCCCCGGGCTCCTACCTCCAAGTAGCATTGACTTCAGCAACCCCCCCCCCCCAGGCAGGGTCGGGAATAGGGAACTACCACCTGAACTTTCCTGTTCTCGTCAGGTGGAGCAGCTTGGTACTGCATGAGGTATGGAACCCAGATAAATCAGGAGCCTGTCATCATCAAGGAAGTGCTGGTGGCTGCAATAATTTTCTCCCCAGACACTCCCACAGGGATGTCATATGCCATGACATCAAGGCACGGCTGTGCACACTGTGTGTGGTATCCATGCCAGTGTCTATGATGTCCCCCCCCTTCAATTGCAGGCCACCTGTAGTCATGCAGGTGGCAGTATCGCAGTGGAGCATGGAGCCCTCCTTCCCTCCCTGGAAGAGGAGAACATCTTCTGAGATGCTCGGTCCTCATCCCCTGGCCAGCCCCTGATTACTCGAGCTCGTTCCTGAACTTGGGTTTCCAGCATCACAAGCAGTAGCACTGCCGCTGTGCCAATGGGACTCTTTTGTATTTTTGTATTCTACTACTTTGCATAAGAAAATGCAGAGCTTATCTAAAATTATACAACTATCATTATTAAATAAATATTCCCCGAGATTTTCTGTAGGGCAATAGAGTGATCCAGAGATACTATCCAGCCATTTACCCTTTTTCTTTTGTATATAATAGTCACAATAATGTTACAAAACCCATATTTAGCCAGCTGCACTAGCACTGTGATAGCGCTAGGCCTGCACATGCCAAAAGAGATATTTGGAAGTAACACACCTACGCTAACCCCTCTGAATATTGAGCAACAGTGAAGTGCGTATGCGCAACACAACAAAATAGCACAGCACTAGTGCAGTACAACAGCACAATACAGGGTACAAGTGCAGCACTGACTATAGCACTGAATATACTGTTGTGCACAGGCACAGTGCAAGTAGCACAGAGAGCTGCACAACAGGGTTGGGGGTTGGAGAAGTGAGCACTAATGAAAGTCACACAACACAGTAGAAACAGTATCAAAAATATTTAATGAACACAAATGGTCAACAGACTGTAAAAAACAAAAAAAAACAAAAGAACAACACAAATAAGGCATCTGTTTGTATAATACACATTAAAAAGAAAGAGCAACTGCCCATAAAAGACAAATTAAAACAAAAGAGCACCCACCCATAGAACACAAATTAAAGAAAATAAGGCACCAGCCCATAAAAGACAATTTATAAAAAGGGCACTCATCCATGAAAGACATAAGCCTGGCATCTTACCACCTTTCTGCATCACTGCAGGAGCCTATGGAAACAAAAAAACATGAACGCAGTCAGTTGTGCACACAGGATGAGGGACTCGGGAGTGGCATAAAGTTCATGACAGATTACAGCCAGAGGACACATGGACCTACATGCCACACACAGGTGGTTAGAGTCATACAGCCACAGTGGAATGTGTGTGGCATACCATAGACACCATTATATACATGAACAGTAGAGAACTGCACATAGAATGAGTGTGCTGTGCTGAAACAGAGTCAGAACTAGACATGCAAGGGAAACAGGACACTGGCAGACATGCCAAATGTGAAAACACAGCAAATGCCACAGCAGCGCCAAATCAGAGCACACTAGGTAGTGTAATGGCCCCAGGGGCTATGAGTTGCACCCATACACCCAGCACCCCACAGACCAGACATCCAGCACATTGGTCCACACAGGTGTACAGGACACCAAACATGCAAGAGCCACCCTGGCCAGCAGCACCAGGGGAGGGGACAGGCACACAGACTACTGGTACACACAAAGCACAGCTGTATATGGATGTGAAAATTAAGCAGCAACATGTGAAGCAGGCAGGGTAACATGAGTGCAGTGGTGTGGCAGGTGAGTGAGCACCATACACACCATGCTGCACTCACCATAACACCATTGTGAGACTGCCATTGGGCACCCTCCTGCAAGGGGATGCCAGGTAATGATAGAGGCCCTCATATAGAATCTGTGCAGGCCATCAGTCTGGTAACATCACAGCAGTGCTGTAATGTGTGCATGTCACAGTCTGTGTGCTGTGGAATGATCACACAATGGACATCATTGTGCTGGGTAGACTTTACCAACTGTGCATCAGAATGCCAAACAAATACATGCTAAGCTACATTCAAAGCCCATCAAGGACTACTCTTGCTGTGGACCCATGCCACAAAAGGCTGGCTCAGGGGAGATGCAATGGCATGGAACGTAGTGCATATGGTACTGGAGATGGTGCAGATACAGACAGGCTGCCATGAGTGCTATATGCTGCATATGACATGTCACAGGGCTTACCAGGACAACAGTGACCAGTGTCTACCACTGCCAAAGAGATATGCATCCCTAGGCCCAGCCATGTTGCACAACAGACCTGACAAAAAATGACAGTCCTACTATCTGGGGCACTGAGCATTACTGTCACCATCCTTGAGGACCAAGGTTGCCACATGGGGGACATGCCACAGCAAGGTGTAATGCATGCCAAAGCACAGTGCATCCACAGGGTAGCATGGATGACACAATGATGATCAGACCAGTAGATGGCACAGCCCCTGCCAGTGTCAGTGGCCAGGTGAGTTACCAGATCCACAACTGCCAAGGAGCTGCCCTCACAGGCATGCATACAACCTAGCAAGGCATACACATGGACATCCCTTCCCCAGCAAAAACATGCGGCACAGTGAAGGCATGCAACACAAACAGTGAAACACACAGTGCAGGCTATTTACGTGGAAGTGTGGTCAGGGCTGATATGCCTCCCTCAATAGAGCCTTCCAACATCATGGCTGGGTGTTCCCTCCAGCTGTCTGACATCCTGCTGATCCTATGCATCTTGGCTCGCCCTGGGTGGCTCTGGCTGAGTACTGTTGTCTGTGGATGGGGACAAAGGTGACATGTAATCAACAGCAGGCAGTGGTACACATGGCACATTACCATGCACCTTCAACATTACACATGTGTGTACACCATTACTCTGTCACTACAGCCACATGTGCATGGGAGAGATAGACAGAACCATGCATGGACCAATCAGACAGGAATGAACAGCCATGCTGTGGCACACTGACAGGTGAGACCAGGGACTGGGCACAGCTTCTACACTAGATAACAGTGTTGTAGTTAAGATATAGAACTGTGTACCCAAGACCCATTTGGTGCCCAAGTGTCTCTGTCCATGCTGCCCCTTTCCAACATACCCATACAGTACATGTCAGCTACACACCATGTACACCTAGTATTACTTAGTTGGATGCATGTATCCTAAGGTCTTATACAAAAAGAGCACAATAATCATACCATTATAAGAGTCAGGGTGGATATCATACTGCAGATGTAACCAAGCAGAATGGAAGTTTTAGATCTGCACAATCACTCCAATACAATTAAAAATCAAGCTTTAAATGGCAGGTGCATACCTGTACCAATGCTACATGCCACAGTGTACTTGGAACATATATTGAGTGTGGCAACATGCTGTTTGCTACACCTAACACCCTAGCTACAATTAAACACTAAGGCATAGGACATATTAATCCAATCTGATCGTGCCTATGATCATAGGAGAAAGACAGCAGAAGGAGACCAAGGGTTCATCTAGCCTGTATAATAATCATCACCTGAAAATGTGGTATCACACACCCTTGGTGTTGTGGTGAACACCATGGCTCCCTACCCCACAGTGATTCCAGTATTGTCCAAGGCAATGGGGGGGCAACTACAGTGACAGTGTACCATAGACCTTCATTGGATATATAGAACAATACAGCAAATCAGTTCCCATAGGACAAAATGGATCAAACAGGTACACATGGGTACATTGCACATTCCCTTAGAGACAGTAGCAAAACAGTCCTGAGGCATGGAAATAATACTGCACCCCAGCTGGATGTATTCACCTGGCTGTGGCACACTTCCACTGTGTATCATAGCTGTCAGCTGCTGTAGGTGCATTGGATGCCTCCAAGACAAGTCACTATAATGGTGGATGTATGGTCCCCCATCCTTGTAATGTCTGCCCAACATGCCAGGTGCTGTTCCACTGATGCCAACACCTCGCACATGGGCCTGTTGGATGCTTCCCCTTCCCGAAGCAGCAGCTCCTTCCAATCAAGAACAAGGCTGGCCAGGATGGCCAGCTCCATAGCTGACCTCCTGGTATCCCTCTGTCTGGCCCTTCTGACCCTCATGCTTCTGACATAATTTTTTCTTTTGCTTTAGTTTGGTTCCTGGCAACTCCCTTGTACTTCTCCAGCTGTTTGATGGCCTGCCTTGGCTGTACTGAGTAGGTTGGATGTTAGGCTGTATGATTGATGCTTGCGCTGCTTGAAAGTCAATTTGCACAGCATTAAGTGTGTTTCTGGGTGGAGGATGCTTGCCCACACCTGGATTTCAATGTGCTTCCCAGGTACATGGTGTGCATGCACAGCACCACACTGCACATGTGCAATGCCATAGCGCAACGTCACAGTGTCAGTGTCCATGCAGCACAATGACATTGGCATACATCACACATTGTCATGGCCATCGCCACACTGGCCATAGCACTAGCACAAATTCTGCACTATGGTGATAGCGCTAGCCACAAAACTGCAGTATTCAAACACTCTATGCAAATAACCTAATTTCGCTGTCCATGCCCTAAATCCATATTTGCATATCATTGCTGAAAAACTTTCAGTCAATTACATGTCTAATTACACCTGGAGCATACAAAAGGAGATGATAGCACCACACAGCTTCCATAGAGGTACTGTAGGCAGCAAGACGTATGTGTAGGTTGCATGGCCTACAACAGGAACTGGGGTGTTCATAGCAATGCATTTTATGCTGTATCCAGAATTGCCTGTAGCTGTATCTGCACATGTCCTCAAGTCTGTGATAGACAGGCAACTCACTGTGTGTTTGACCCTTTCCCTCAGGGACACATACATGCCCTATGCAGGTGGCACTGGTACCTACATGCCACTGAACTTGTATCTGTGCTCTGTGCTCTGCAATGTGTATATGATGCTCAGTACTGTCCATCCTCCCCTTTCCAACAGGTATCATGAAGAAGGAATACAGACTGAAAAATATGAAGTTTTCTTAGGAGGTGGTAATGGCCCTGGCCCATACTTATGTGACCAGAAAGTTGCTGGGCTATCACTGTGGGAACAGGGATGACATACCAAAGTGATAAAGTTCTCCAGTAGCAGAAATGTATAGGGGACGCAAATGAATATACAACAGACAGCTTGGATGTAGAAAAATGTTCACAATAATTTATTCAATTTTCACAGCAAACAATCTCTAAGTTTCACCTACATGCGTAGGCTTCTTCAGGAGGTGCCTTTCACTGCTCAAAATATCCTTCAGTGGATTTCTGGTTGAAATCTACCCAAGACTTTCCTGCTGAGAGTAGCAACTTGGCATCTTGGGTAGATTTCAACCAGAAATCCACTGAAGGATTATTAAGGTTTTATTTCTAAGTATAAACATTGAAAATAGCGTAGAAATGAAGGTGTTTAAAAACAGGGTTTGATGAACTGCAAAAAGAATTGTTGAACACATCACTAGGCTTCCATATTTTGAGCAGTGAAAGGCATCGCCTGAAGAAGCCTACACATGTAGGTGAAACGTAGAGATTGTTTGCCGTGAAAATTGAATAAATTATTGCCAGCATTTTTCTACATCCAAGCTGTCTGCTGTATATTCATTTGTGCCCCCTATACATTTTAGCTACTGGAGAACTTTATCATTTTGGCATTCACATCAGAGTGGTAGCACTTAGAGACTACGAGAGGCTCATTTCCCGTGGGACATTCAGAGGTTTCTCAGAGACTAGAACTTTATGACTTACCAAAGGCCTGGCAGGATGCCACAGACTATGTGTATGCATGGGAAGCAGGGGCTGGGCAATCAAACAGGTGTGGAAGAGGGATGGTGATCTCCTAGCCACAGGTGGTGGTCCCTAAAGAGCAGAGTCCCTAGCCTCTGCAGAGCTGCTTATGTCTGGCATGCTTCAGTCCATTGCCATAACAGGAGTCCCCGGAGGTGGCTATGAAAGCCAGGTAGGACCAACTAAGGCATGTGATTGACCACAGTAGCCCTAGCACATTAAGGCTGGGTGTACACATGCATCAGTGGTGTTAGAAGTTGAATGCTTGTGGGGGGGGCACATACCATGGTGATGTGGGCCACTGCCATCCAAGCAGAGAGGGCAAACACAGAATATAATGCACAAATATGTGTTCTGCGGATACTTCCTACTGTAGCACTATGCATGTAACCTGCTTTGGACTCGGTACACCATGCAAATGGGCCCTCACTACTGCACGCACTTTCAGTAATGGTGTATCTGTTGGGCTGGTTACACAATGGAGGTAGGCTGCCTAGTGGTGTGGATGTTTGCAAAAGTAAGGGTCGGAATGTACATTTTGACCCCCACTTCTGAAACAGGATTTACTAGCCTGTTATCTTAAGTTTGTGTTTTGTCTTAAGTCTGTGGCACACACAACACACATTCACCTGAAATCAGTGAGAGCAAGGTCAAATGAGCTCACTGAATTGTACTGACTAATTGTTACATACCCTTCCCCCACTTGCACACAAAAAATACATTTTTTCCATATCTTTTATTGGACCAACAAGAGATTTAAAGAATTTAAGCATTCAAGATATGCAGAGCTTTTCATCAGACAGTGACTTTGCAAAGAACACACTTTAAATACATAGGGTAGAATTGGTATTATTAAGAAATTTAAAAAAAAAGTATGACATCCTAGTTGTGTGTAAATCAGCCTTTCCCTAAGAATGCAATATGACAAGGGCTATAAATTGTGAAGTGCTTAATTGCCTCCCTGAAAATGTACATCAAAGTGTGTATGTATGTGTGTGTGTGTGTGTGTGTGTATGTGTGCTCAAAAAGTATGAAACCAGCAGATTGTGTGTGTTTTGCCTGGAAAAGGCTCCATTGAGCGATGCTTATTTACAAGGTGGTCCTGGTTTTTGTACAACCACTGTCCTATAAAGTCATGGAGTACTGACTGCTGCATGCTACTTTGTTTTAGTCACCAGAAATGATGTTAATCAGTGTTCAGAAAAAAAATATTGAGAATACTGATGAAAGTTTATGGGATGCTCCTTTTATTTTGTAATTTATTTTTATTCTTTGGTAACTGAGTAAGGACCATTAGGCCCAAGACCTGTTTTCAGGTGCTACCTAGGATCAACTGCTCAGAGTCACATAGTATGCCTATGTCTGCTGGATGTACCAACCTTGTTCACAGCTCCTTACTCTAACCTCTAGACTATACCACCAGCTCAGTGCTGAAGTGTAAAGCAGACTCAAAATGAAAGAAGATAGGCTGCAGTGTTCATTTCAGAGTGGGGGACTGGGGCAGTTTTCAGTTTTGGGCCAAATAAAATATTATGCTTGTTAATGCATAGCATAGCTATAGCATTGTAACCATGCTGGTTGCAGCATAATTGGTGAAGTGTGGTGGGTACAGACATAATGGCATCTGGAGTAAGGCTTCCTGACTCCTGGGGTAACTGGGAACAACAAATAGGTCCGGAAGTGACCACCTCTATGGCTTTTGCAACCCTGTACATACTAATGTCATAGTAAGGATTAGGATTATAAAGAAAGAAAAGATAATGGGAAAACTTAACCTAATGATAAGTAGTGGCTATGTTTACAGAGAAGCATGAGCACCACACTCTAAGCTATTTCTTGGACCCACCGTTCTGCAGTTACACCAGGAGGTTGGATAGGCCAGATATTTTGTGTGTGTGAGGGGGATGGTCGGGATACAGCCCACTAATTTTGTTTATAAACCACCTTTATTAGGAAGACAAGGGACAGGGAGTACTCTGTAGAAAAAGCTAGACACTTGAAAGATTGTTTTATTACTTAGAATCCTTTGTATATTGCTGGCATGACCACTGATTTCACTAAAACTTCACTTAGATTTTATCAGGTCAGTGAGAACGCTGAGTCCAGTAGTGAATGCAGGGGGACATAATCTGTAGATATTCTGGGATTCTGTGTGGGGGTTGGTGGGTGGTTGTGTGTGTACAGTTTTTTAGATAGCAGCCGACATACTCCAGGCAGGCAACTCGTACCAAAGAGCTGCCCAAAGAGTTACTTTTAGAGTGGGATGATGGTCAAAATCTCTAGCATCAGTAAATTCAGGATTTGGATCAGCTTAGACCCAATTAGCCTCATGCCAAAAATGTGATCTCCAAGTTACTTTGTTTAAAAGTTACAAGTCATTTTACAACCCTAAATTCACAGCTTGTTCAAAAAACTAGTTTCAGTGAAGCACTGATGATGATTTCATCTCCTGAATTCACAGTCAGATCCTCCCTTTCTGCAAGTTTATTGGACCTGTTTCTTCAAAGTTTAAAGTGATTTATGGAAGTTTCCCAAATGCCTTTTTCACATAGTATGTCATTGCCAGCCATGTTTCAGATATTGAAGCTGCAATTTGTTTTGTAAAAAAATCTGTCAGTCAGTTTTATTGATGTTTTTCAGCACTTTGTTTCTGCCTGCCCTCCAGTTTTCTCTGTGTAGTCACACCCCCAGAATGATGCCATGCAAGGGAGCTGTCAATGTTTTACATACAGCACCAAGGAATTCTGTGTACATTATAAAGGTGATTTAAATGTAGTTACTTAGAGGTGCAGTCCCTAATTTTGGTGGTGGTGACTACACCTATTATGTAGACGTACATAAGGCATTGTGAGTACAATAAGAAGTTGTTTTCCAATTTCCTCACTGTGAAGTACAGTCTCATATCTCTGTAGTGGCTTCAACAATAAAAGCTCTCATATGTTTATTTTCCAAACAAAGCATTGTGCATATAGTATTTAGCGGACAAGAGTTCTTTACTGAGAGATGTAGTCTCCTATGTCGGTAGTGTAGGTTGCTGCAATACCAAGACTGACCAACAGACGTCTCTGTTTCAAAACAGTGCTTATAAACTTTGTTTCCCTTGCATGACGTCATGCTTGGGGGTTGCAGTACTGAGAAAAAAGGGATAGGTTATGCCAATGAAGCAGAGCACAGAAATAAAAGCATTTATTTAATGGAAAAAGGCACTTTTTGGAAGTTTGAATGGTAGGAGATTGAATCACAACTCGTACAGGTTAGTACAGTTTACTACTCTCATTTGCTATGGCAAAGCTTGCTAAATCACTTTAAAGAACAATTAAACAACCTATTTTTAGAAAGAAACAATTTAAAAATCTGGCTTCATAGAGAGGTGAAGGAAAGGCTGCTGTTTACATTCAGGTTAACATTGTATTTATCTGAATAACATAACTGCAGTTTTGTAGCATTTGAAAAATTAAGCTTCGGCCTTCAAGTTCAAAAAACCTGCTCTGCCTGTTCCCTAAAATGGCTGCCAGATGTGTGACATGATGACATCTTTGGAGCTAGAGGCAGAGAGCTACTTGGATCTGTATAGTGCTAACTAGTTCTGTTTTCCCCCTTTGTTTAGAATTGTTTCACCAAAATTATCCAGACCTTGACTTAATATGCAGATTATTTTGATCAGTACATTTTAGGCTTTGATTTTGTTCGTTTTGTTTACTTTAACGTGCTGAAATTGTGTTGTAATCCAACCATCTCTTTGGCAAACCGCAGTACAGAACAGTACACATTTTCAAATACCTGGTGATCTAGTGGCTATTTGTTGACCTGATGGTTGTAGCAAAGTTCTGGTATGGTCCAATGCCAAAGTTCACGCTTTCTTGGCAATCCAGAAAATAGTTTTCTCTTGTAGTCTTCTTTTTCCTTATGACCCCCCCTCCCCCGCAGCTAGCCCACCAACCATCAAACAGCCCACTGTTTACACTCGGTCCTTAGTATTGCTTGTGCATTGCATATGAGCTTTCCAGTCCCACAAAGAGAATTATCACACTTCAGATTGTAATCTTGTGCCTCAGAGTGTAGTGCACATCCATACCAACATGCTTCATTGACTGGCGCTGTCAAATTATGCCTCCCAAATCACTCTCCAGTCTTCTTTCATCAGTGTTTCACTTCTGCTCCCACAATAAACATCAGGCGGAGCTCCACCCTTATGCACAATGAAGGCAGTGAGTACAGTTTCCCTGTTTTGATTTTTCCCCCCTCATTATCCAACAACCAGGTCTTTCTGGGGAGCCAGGAAAAAAAGCACTGGGGCATACTGGGAAAACTGCTGCTCATGCCCTCATAAGGGCTGGACTTGCTATGGATAGCATTATTAGGCAGGGGAAACATAGAAACATAGAAGTTGATGGCATATAAGGACCTCAAGGCCCATCCAGTCTGCCCATTATTTTTACTTTGTGAACGTGCTAAAGGTCTGCATTCTGTTAATGGCCTATCTATTCATACTCATCTGCATTTCTACTTTATGCCTATCCCATACCTGTTTGAAGCCATGTACAGTATTCATATCCACCACTTCCTGAGGTAGGCTGTTCCATGTATCCACCACCCTTTCTATGAAAAAGAACTTCCTCACATTACCCTTTAATCGGGAGACATACTAATGCCTTGTGTGAATACATCTCCCCGCCAGTGTCAGTCTACTCCCTTACCTGTGATCTGCAGAACCCCACAGGACAGTCCTCAGCAATCCTCCTCCAGTACTTTTCTGTGGTCTTCTTCACAGTGCAAATTGGCTGGCTCACCACTCTTCCAGATCTTGAATGCTGTACACACAGTCCTCGCGATACTGTCACAACAAACCTCGACAAACCCTTCATGGGTAATCTCCCTACACAGAATCCAGGTAACAATTTAGGTGCTGCCAAGCCGCTCCGAGTATTTACCATTGCTGCCTGCTCTCATCCATGGTCAGGTAGTGATCACAGTGCAGGCAGCCTCCTATCTCAGATCTCACAATGATCTGTTCAGCTTTTCCTCCTCCTGTCTTCCTCCTACCCTGAATATAGCTGTACCCTGTAGGAATGGTCTCCCCAGTTCTCTCTGGGAATTGTTCATCACTCCTTCTCCCTGCATTGAAAACTGATGAGTGCACCACCCTTCCACATCATGAATACAGTTAGTACAGTCTCCCAGGTTTTTTGTCATAATAAACATGATATTTCTAGTAAGTCAGGCTGATAGTAGCAGGGCACAAGGGGGGAAATATGGGTTTTCCTACCCTTATAAGGTCGAGGCTACCTAGATTATGGACTATTAAATGATGTGAACAATGATGCGTGTTCCTGCCATTTAATGTTGCCTAATCAAAGGTAACCTAGATCTTACAAGGGTAAGAATGCCTCCCCCCCTTGTGCCCTGCTGCTATCATCCTAGATCACCAGAAAGATCATGTTTATTTTTGATATGTCAAAAAAAAACAAAAAAAAACAGGGGACTGTAGTAATGGAATTCATGATATGGAAGGGTGGTGAGCTCACCAGTTTTTGATGTGGGGAGCAAGAGTGAAGAATGAATACCAGAGGGAGACTGAGAAGGCCATTCCTGTAGAGTACAGCTATATTCAGGGATGGGGAAGACTGGGGAGTGGGGGAAAGTGAACAGATCACTGGGAGATCTAAGATGTGGGGCTACCAGCACCATGATCACTACCTGACCATGGATGAGAGAAGGCAGTGATAACAAATACTTGGAGTGGCACTGTGGCACCTAAATGGGTGCCTGGGTTCAGTGCAGGGAGATTACCCTCGAGAAGGGAAGGGGGTGTCAAGGTTTGCTGAGGCAGTATTGAGAAGACTGCGTATACCACATTCAAGATTCAGAAGAATGGTGAGCCAGACAACTAGCAGTGTGGAGTAGGGCATGGACAAGGACTGCAAGAGGATTGCTGAGGACTTTTCTGCCATATTCCTCTGATCAGAGGTAAGGGGTAGAGAAATGCTGGAGGTCAGAAGGATTTGATCAAGACATTAGTACGTTTCTCCTGCATAATAATGTTGTTATCCATAGTAAGTCCAGCCCTCATGAGGGTATGAACAGCACTTTTTCTGGTGTGTTCTGATACTTATTACTTGGCTGTCCAGGAAGATGTAGTTTTTGGTCAATGAGACAGAAAGTAAATGGGGGACTGTACGTACTGCCTTCATTATGCAAAAGGGTGGTGATCTGCTCAAATGTTTATTGTTGGAGCAGAATTGAAACATTGATTACAGGGGACCAGGGAGTGATTTGAGAGGCACCACATAACAGTGCAAGTCACTGAAGCATATCAGTATAGATGTGTGCTGCTGTTTGAGGCACAAGATTATGATCTAAAGTGTGATATTCTCTTTGTGGGACTGGGAAGCTCATATGTGGCCCCAGTCAGTACTAAAGACAGATTGTGAATGGTGGACTGTTTGATGGCTGGTGGGCTAGTTGTGTGTGTGGTGGGAGGGTTCATAAGGAAAAAGAAGACTACAAGAGAAGCATATTTCTGGATTACCAACAAAACATGATCATTAGCACTGGACAAGACCAGAACTTCGCTATAACAATCAGGACATCACATAACCATTAGACCACGAGGTATTTGAAGAGTTGTACTATACTGCAGTTTGCCAAAGAGAAAGTCGGTTGGATTGCAACACAATTTCGGCACATTAAAGTAAACAAAATGGGCAAAATCATGGCCTAGCATGTGTACTGATCAAAATAATCCTCACCTCATGTTAAGCCATGGTTTTGGTAATTTTGGTGAAACAATTCTAAACAAAGGGGGAAACAGAACTAGTTAGCACTATATGGAGCCATGTAGCTCTCTGCCTCTAGCTCCAATGATGTCATCACTTCACACATTTGGCAGCCATTTTAGGGAACAGGCCTTTTTTTTTAATTGGAAGGTTGATGCTTATTTTTTTAAGATGCTACAAAACTACTTATGTTATTCACATAAGTGCAATGTTAGCATCAATGTAAACAGCAGTCTTTCCTATGGCCCCTTATGAGGTGGAATTCTTGAATAGTTTGTTGGCAAAATGTTGTTTAAAAACATTGTTTCCCTTGCAAGATGTAAAGGTTGGGGGCTGCAGCACAGAGAGAAAAAAAGGGCCAGGGCTATGCAAATGAAATGGAGTACTGAAATCAAAGGATTTTTTTCATGGCAAACAGTACTTTTTGGCAGTTTGAATGTCAGGAGACTGATTCACAATGCCTAATGGTTACTATGCAAGTTTGCTCTGGCAACCTTACATAAATCACTTTAAACTTTGGAGAAACAGCTCCTACTGTATAAGCTTACTGACAGGGAAGACTAGACTGTGAGTTCAGGAGATGACATCAGCAGCAGCTCTTCGCTGAAACTGGCTTTTTTGAACAGGTAGTGAAATCAGGGTTACAAAATAGCTCAAAAGTTTAAAATGAAGTAAAGCAGACACCTACTTTTTGATATGGGATTTATTGGGGCTATGCTTATTCTAATTCTGCAATGCAGCACTTTTGGCCAGATCCCCTCTTTAAAAGAAATCTGTACCTTCAGTTGCCTAACTTGCAACTTCTGTGCATGAGCCAAGCAGCTGCTGAGCACTGCAGCAGCCCTGCCCCTAAAATAAGCTTAATGAGAACACAAGTAAGGAACATGCTGTAGGTGCTCTATGTAGATATTAATAGGATATATAGGGATGGGGACTCTCTAAATGTAGTTGCAATACTTTTGCTGGAAGTTATATAGGTATGGGTCTATAATTAACCCCATACATGTAGAACTGCCAGCAAAATAATGCAGCTAGGTTTAGAGAACCCCCCACCCATCCCACCAGTCCAGTTAATACAGTTTCTTTATAAAGCGGCTGCAAACTCCTTCCCTAGTTTGGGTCATCATTAAATGTATTTTAGGGGCAGGGCTGCAGCTTTAGAACTCTACGGCTGCTCAGCTCATACATGAAAATTACAAATCTAGCAAATTAGGGTACGTATTTCTTATTACTATATTTAGAGAGAGATGGCACAGATGAAAAAAACACCCAGCTGAGCTAGTTAAAAGACCAGAAAACAGTGATATACCATGAAACACTGATGGTAGTATTACCTTCCCACAGTATTCATAACATGACTTCCAAGACTATGAAACTGCCATATTATGATATAATTTGTTCTGAGCCCCCCCCCCCCCATATTTGAACCACTCCTCTGCCTATGGAAACAACTTCTGCAGGTCACATTCTACTGTTCTATGTACTGACTCATCCTTAGTTTTACTTTGCAGTCTGAGCTAGTAAGTGGAAGGGAACAGATCTGCTCTTACAACTTAGCTCTCCCCCCAAAAAAATTTTTTTCCAGCTTTCTAGTACTTGTTCTTCATTTTATTTTTACTATATAGTTCATGAGTCTGTTTAGTTGTTCTTTACCTGTTATTTCCTTTATATTGAACCCTTTTATTGTGCTATTTTTCATCTCTATTATGGTGTTTTTTATGTTTGTTTGCACGCATGTGCAAGAAACATAGTGCCATCATACGAGTTTTTCAGAGGTGTGTCAGCCTCTTCCAATTCAGTCTGTGTATTTGCAGACGCGGTCGCAGCGCAGCAATCACTGCTCCAGCTGTCTATGACAGCTGAAAAATGCAGTGGCATACAGTTGAAAGGGAGAGCTCCGCTTGAGTGAGCAGAGCTCTCCCCCCCCACACACACACAGGCGCGTGCACGCACGCACACTGCGTGCTCATGCGCCTTCCCCTTCCTCCCTCCACACTGTACAGCTGACAGGGGTGCCCAATCCCCCGTCGGCTCCACGTCCCCCCCAAAGCATCCAGGTGCCATGCTGGGAGCCCACCCCAGCATGGCAAATGATGTAAAGGCCGATGGGGTGCCCAATCCCCATCGGCTCCACTTCTCCCCACCCCCATGCTGTCGCCGATGGGGATGCCCAATCCCCATCAGCTTCACTGTCTCCCCGAGTACAGGGTCACGCTGGGAGCCCACCCAGCATGGCAGCGGATGCCATGGCCGATGGGGGTGCCCAATCCCCGTCAGCTCCATGCCCCAGCCATCCTTCTGCCATGCTGGGAGCCCACCCCAGTGTGGCAAAGCGTCCCAGCGTCGTCTTTTTTTTTAAACTGTAAATTAAAACGGTCCCATGCAGTCTCCCAGCCCCCCAACCCGCACCACCACGCACACCCTGCCTCCCACACCCCCCACCCCATACTTATCTCCAGACCTCGCGCATGATCTTCGTGGACTGGGAACACGCCTGCACTCTTCAAAGCCGACCGCGAACTGAGGAAATGCTGGTAAGCTGTATAATGGGAATGATAGGGTTTTTTCAACTTTGTTGCATATCTTAGGCATTTTTTGGAATTTTTGCACCAAATTTTCAACATGGGGTTTTTGGGACCCCTCCTCATGAATTCTTGCACTGTTATGGCATTACTCAGGCCTGAAGAGTGATTTCACAGCCACTGTACAAAATCACCTTTCCAGAAAGATTAACGAAATGACACTGCCAGTGTTCATAAGGTGGGCTCTCAAAAAGCCTATTTTGAAAATTTGGTGGAAAAATTCCTAAAAACGACTGTTTTACGAGCTTGCGTTGCGCAGTTCCTACGCAAGCTCGTAAGTTTGCGAATTTTCAATATTTTCACTACAGATTTTCAACATTGCCATTTTACCACACCTTCTTATGAGTAGTATAGCTGTCATTTTTCACATCTCACCCAAAATGTGTTTCCGCCCATGTAGCGCACAATGGCGCAGTCGGTGTGCGAAATCAATGTACGGGACACATTAAGAAAATCACAGTGACACTGTTCATGAGCAGAGGTCTTAAAATGGCTATGTTGAAAATTTGGTGAAGAAATTCCTAAAAATGACTTTTACCAGCGTGCGTTGCAGAGTTCCTATGCACGCTCGTAAGTTTGCGAAATTTCAATATTTTCACTCCAGATTTTCAACATTACCATTTTACCACACCTCCTTATGAGCAGTACAGCTGTCATTTTTCACATCTTGCCCACAACATGTTTCTGCCCATGTAGTGCACAATGGCGCAGTCGGTGTGCGAAATCAATGTACAGGACACAGTAAGAAAATCACAGTGACACTGTTCATGAGCAGAGGTCTTAAAATGGCTATTTTGAAAATTTGGTGAAAAAATTCCTAAAAGTGACTGTTTTACGAGCGTGCGTTGCAGAGTTCCTATGCACGCTCGTAATTTCGCAAATTTTCAATATTTTCACTCCAGATTTTCAACATTGCCATTTTACCACACCTCCTTATGAGCAGTACAGTTGTCATTTTTCACATCTCGCCCACAATGTGTTTCTGCCCATGTAGCACACAATGGCGCAGTCGGTGTGCGAAATCAATGTATGGGACACGTTAAGAAAATCACAGTGACACTGGGCATGAGCAGAGGTGTTAAAATGGCTATGTTGAAAATTTGGTGAAAAAATTCCCAAAAATGACTGTTTCAGGAGCGCACGTTGCACAGTTCCTACGCATGCTGGCAAGTTTGCAAATTTGTAATATTTGTACACCAGATTTTCAACAGTGCCATTTTACCACACTTCCTTATGAGCAGTGCAGCTAACATTTTTCACACCTCGCCCAAAATGTGTTTCCGCACATGTAGCGCACAGTGGTACAGCTGGTTTGCGAAAACAATGTTTGGGACAGATTAAGAAAATCACAGTGACACTGGTCATGAGCAGAGGTCTTAAAATGGCTATGTTGAAAATTTGGTGACAAAACTCCATAAAATGACTGTGTTACAAGTGAACATTGACCAGTTTCCACGCACCCTCATAGGTTCATGGATTTGTAATATTTTCAGTCCAGATTTTCACCAGTGGCATTTTTCCACACCTCCTTATGAACAGTACAGCTGTCATTTTCCACAACATGGCCGAAATGTGTTTTCACACTTTCAGTGCAGAGATGCGTGGTCGCTGTGGGAAATCATTGTTTGGGAGAGATAAAGAAAATCACACTGACACTGTTCATGATCAGAGGTCCCAAACTGCCTGTGTTAACAATCTACTGTAAAAAAATCCCCAAACTAGTTACATTACGGGTGTGCGTTGCACAGTTTCTATGCATGCTCGTGACTTCACCATTTTTTTTAAGATTTTCACAGCAGATTTTCAACATTGCCATTTTTTACACCTCCCCATGAACAGCACCGCTGTCATTTTTCACATCCTGTTCGGAATGTGTTTTTGCACCTGTGGTGCCAAATGCCATAGTCGCTGTGCAAAAGCAGTTTTCGGCTAACAAACTGATATAGCCACTGTTCATAAGGTGGGGGTCACAAAAAAACCATGTTAAAAATTTGAAGTAAAAATACTAACGAATGCCTGAGGCGTTAGGGTTTCTGACCATAACGCCCCACCCTGTAGAGTATGACAGGCATCAGGGGTGTGACTTGGGATTCTTGCTTGTCATGCTCATACCATTCCACCCCCACCCAGACCCTGCAGCCAGTGAGAGGCATCAAGGTGTGCCTCGGACTCTTCGAGCCCAAACTCACCCCATTCTCCTATACCGCACCCATCTCACCGTATTTCTGATGGAATGGGTGCGACAAGGGCCAAATACCCTAAGGCACACCGTGACACCTGTCAGTGTCTGCAGGGCAGGGTGTGGTGAAATGGGGTGGTCATTATGCCTGACGACCCAAAGGCACACCCCAATGCCTGCCACTCTCTGCAGGGTGGTGGTGGGATTGGCTTCAGTTCAATACTTCGCTGCCATTCCTATTATGCAGCTCTGTAACTTCTACACTACCAATGCCAGTGCCAGCAAGCAAACATTCGGCATTGACAAATGCTTGTTTAATTGTCTTTTTACTCTGTGTTTTATCTTTGAGTTTAAAATGAGAAAATAATTAAAAAAATTAATCATCCATCTGTATTCCTCTCTGTCTGTATTTCTTGATTTCTGCTACCACTTTCTTCTATCTGCTGAAATTCTTCTGTTCTCATCCATTCAAAAGAAAAACTCTGTTGTCTTTCTTGTGCAACTGCACAGTCCTTACACTATCACTAAAATTGTTGTCAACTACTGTTGCACTATGTGTCTCACACTCCTCCCTGCCACAGGCTGCCCTTCCTGTGCTTCACTGCACAACAGTAGTACAAATGTTCCAAAAAAACAAAGCAGGCTGAAATTCAGTACAATCACTTTAATACACACAACTGCCAAGCACAATATATAAATTTCTCACTTCTGAAAATTCTCCCCAAAACCAGAAATAATTAATGTAATTAATAAACGCCTGCTGCTGCCATTGTTACTATGCTGTTTGAGTCGCCCTCTTGGACAGTCTGAGGTAGTCAGTGGAAGGGGACAGATCTGCTGTTTTCAGAGGTATAAAACCTAGCCCCTCCCAAAGAAAACCAACATATTTTTCAGCTTTCTTTTGTTTGTTTTCATTTTCATTTTACTGTACAGTTCGGGAGTCTTTGTTTAGTTGTTCTTTAGCTGTTATTTTCTCTTTATTGAGCACTTTTACTTGTGCTATTTTTCATCCCTTTTATAGTGTTTCTTTTACTCATTTTTTTTTGCTTTAAAATGAGTGTGAATGGTCAGGAGAAGGGGGAGTGCATGCAGCAGATGGCAGATGCCATGCTTTTCATATCAAGTGGCCCATGACACTGGCAGTAGGAGACATCAGCAGCACCTACCCCCCCACACAGTGCAGCACCCCCAGCAGCAAGATGAGGCAAGGGCACAACCACCAACTGAAAAGAAAGTTCCAACTCAGTCAGCTGATGTACTACCCCCATCACCAGCACCATCATATGTGCACCACAAGAAAGAGGAGATGCAGCCAGAACCATCTTCCGCCTCCCTTCATTGGCAGTGGCCAAAGTCCCTTTTCTGGGATTTTTTCATGACTGACCCACTAATAATAGTGTGGTCACCTGTAAACTATGCCACACTGTTGTTGGCATGGGAAATGGGAGAGCCATTTGGGGACAGGTGGGCAGCACACCCACCTTAGAGCAAGGCACCAAAAGGAGTGGGAGGAGAATCTGTGAAATAAAGTTGTTGAAAGGGTTGGAGGTGGTGGTGCCACCCTTACTGGTTCTTCTTTGCTGGGCAAGAGAAAGAAACATGGTGAGCAGCAGCATGAGGGGGAGATGGAGGGGATTGGGAGAGGGACCTGCTGCCAGACTCGAGTGCTGCAGCGGAAGGCACCTGAGAGACCAAACTCAGATCATCCTCCCACATCCACCCATGAGAAAGTACAACAGTTCTACAGGGAGGTAGGGGAGCTCTCCCAAAAAACTGCCAGGATGAAGGAGCTGTTGGAGGTGGTGCTGTGAAATCAGAAAACCATTCTGTACGGTTTGTCCAAACTGTAAAGTTGTAGTGCACCCACTGTCCCCAGGCCATAGCCCTCCAACCTAGATATTTTCTTTTATCTTTCTCTTTTTACCATTTGTTACACCCTAAAAATGAAAAAAAGAAAAAGAAAAAAAGAAAAAAGAAAAAAAACTGTTTATCTTTTCTTATTTCTCTCTGTCTGCATGTCTTAATTTCTGTCACTGGTGCGCTGTTAAACCCTAAAATTAAAAACTTATAAAGAAAAAAAAAGTTCATCTGTCTTTATTTCTCTCTGTCTGTCTGTATTTCTTGATTTCTGCTACTGCTTTGTTCTATCTAATGAAATTCTTCTGTTCTCATCCATTCAAAAGAGAAAATCTAATTTCAACTCTGTTGTTGTCTTCCAGTGCAACTGCACAGTCCTTACACTAGCACTAAAATTGTTGTCAGCTACTGCTGTTACATGATGCTGTGCTGTATGCCTCACTCTTACTCCTCCCCCACCACTTGGTGCCCTTTGTGTAATTCATTGCACAACAGTATTGCAAATGTTCCAGAAAAACAAAGTAGGCTAAACTTTGGTAATCCCAGAATTTTGTGTATGCTGCTGCTATATGGTGCTGCACTGTGTGTCTCACCCTCTCCCCCACCACCACAGGCTGCCCTTCCTAACCCAATGACTCTTCTGTGTAATCTTGCATGATGTGGTGCAGATGTTTGATCCCCCAAGTCTATTTATCCTCCTTTAGGCAGATCACCATCTTCGTCTGCCAAACCTACCAGTCTCGGGGTCTTTCGGGATCTTATGGTAACACGCACACCCTGGAAGATCCCCGAGCCAGTCCAGAGGCTTCATCCTTGATGGCCCTGATTTTTCCTCTGTTTTTTACCCCAATGAGTCCTACTCCTGAGATCCCATAAATGGTGATGCATGCGCATGGAGGTGCACATGCACACCACAGCTCTAGTGCCAGTCTCTTCAACCTTCCCTCTGCCTAGCAACAACAGTCCTCAGAGTGATGCAGCCACTCTGGCCTCCACCAGGAGGGTGGCCAAGCTCTGAGGAAACCTTTTCCTCTCTCCCAAGGCAGAGGGCTGCCAGCTAGCAGCCATTTGGATCCTCTCCCTTCCCACCGCCAATCTCTGATGACCCAGTCTCATTTCCAAACCTGGGTCGCCAGCATGGCTCGAGGTGTGGCATCCAGCGCCTCAACCCTCTGTGCCCCCAAGCTGGCTGTGGAGAATCTGGTTGATGATGGCTTTTTTGCTGGAGGAGGAGGTAGCAGGACTGGGGGACACCTGTAAAGAGAACAAAAAAGAAATTATTTAGACTCTACTAAACACACGGTATATCAGCACGGTGTATCCATTGTCTACTCCCATTCTTACTGTACCTGTCACCTGTGAATAAAAATGAGAAATGATGTAGCCTTCCTTTGGCCACTGTGGTGGCCACATGGTACATCCATTGTCCACTCCCATTGTTACAGCACCTGTCACCTGTGAATAAAATTGAAAAGTTATTTAGCCTCCCTTTGGCCACTGCGGTGGTTCCACAGTATATCTATTGTCCACTTCCATTCTTACTGAACCTGTCATCTGTGAATAAAAATGAGAAATTACATAGCCTCCCTTTCATCACCATGGCACACTGTGAACCTGTGAAAGGGGAGAACAAAAAAAAAAATCATAATGATACTTGCCAGTCTGTAGGAAGCGGTTATGTAACCCCTGTCTGGTGTTTCTTGAGGGTTGTCTGGCTTTGCAACTGCCTTTGCAAGTTGTCACTGTGAATGGTGAAACCTACAAAGAGACAAAAGGAAAAAAAAAAAAAATAAGGTCTTTCTTAGTAATGTGGAAGGCCTTCCATCCTCTGTGAAGCTGACGACTGAAGTCATCCATCACCAGTGAGGGAGAGACAAGGACTGTGAGCAACAGTGAAAGTGAATTACCATTACAGCAAAGATAGGCCATGGTGGAGCTGAGGTCATAGAAACATAGAATTTGACAGCAGATAAGGACTGCCTGGCCCATCTAGTCTGCCCATTTCCATACCTACCGTATAAACTCCAGATCCTACTTAATCTGCAGCCTACCTCCTCCTTCCCACCCCTAGTGTTGCCTTCTGCTTGTCCCATACGTTCTTGAATTTGCCTACTGTTGTTGCCCTCACAACCTCCTTAGGGAGGCTATTCCATGCATCCACCACCCTTTCTGTGAGAAAAGTACTTCCTCACATTGCCCCTGAGTCTTCTCCTCTCCAGCCTCATAGTGTGACCCCTTGTTCTTGCACATCTTCCTTTCTGAAAGATGTTACCCTCTTGAATTCTGTTGTTCCCCCTGAGGTATTTGAATGTCTCTATCATATTCCCCCCTTCCTCCTTTCCTCCAGTGTATACATGTTGAGTTCCCTCAGTCTCTTCTTGTATGGTTTCTGGTGTAGCCCCTTCACCATTTTTGTTGCCCTTCTCTGGACTGCCTCCACCCTGTCAGTGTCCTTTCAGAGATGAAGTCTCTAGAACTGCACACAGTACTCCAGATGAGGACTCACCAACTACCTATACAGCCCCATCATCACCTCCTGTTTTCTACTGGTGATACCTCTCCCAATGCATCCCATCATCCCCCCAACTTTCCTCACTGCCTTCTCACATTGTTTGGCTACTTTTAGATCATCTGTTATGACTACCCCAGGTCACTTTTCAGTTTAGTTGTTGTTAGTACCTCCCCGCCCAACCTGTATTATGCCCCTGGGTTTTTGTTCCCCAAGTGCATGATTTTGCACTTCTTGGCACTGAATCTGAGCTGCAACACTCTTGACAACTGCTCCAAATTGGCTAAGTCTCTCCTCCTCTTCTCCCCCCCCTCACAGGAGTGTCAACCTTATTCCAAATCTTGGTGTCATCTGCAAAGAGGCATACCTTTCCTTCGAGTCCCTCCACAATGTCACTAATAAAGACATTAAAGTGGACTAGCCCCAGTACTGAACCCTGTGGCACCCGACTGGTTACTCCCCTTTCTTCAGATTAAACTCCATTTATCACAACCCTCTCTGTCCTGTTGCTAAGTCAATTTCTTACCCAGTTTACCCCCTTGTGACCCACTCCCAGACTGCACAACCTGTTTACTAACCTCTTGCATGGGACTGTGACAAATTCCTTGCTAAAATCTAGATAGGCCATGTCCACTGCCCCTTTCTGATCTACTACCCTTGTCACCCAGTCAAAGAAATCTATCAGATTCATTTGACAAGACCTATCTCTTGTGAATCCATGTTGCCTTGGGTCCAGTGCCCCTCTTGCTTCTATATATTCCACAGTCCTTTCCTTTAACAGTGATTCCACCATTTTTCCCACCACTGAGGTCAAACTGACCAGTCCATAGTTTCCCGCTTCTACCTTCCTTCCACTTTTGAGAAGGGGTATCACATTCTCCCTCCTCCTACAGTCTTCTGTTACTACTCCCTCCTCCAATGATTTGTTGAATAGGGCTGTCAGTGATGTGTAGCACCTCTCTGAATTATTTTAGTATTCTGGGATGTATCCCATCCAGTCCCAACACCTTTCCATCTTCAGTTTCAAGAGTTCCTTTAGGACTCTTTCTTCTATGAATAGTCTGGTGTCCAGCCTTCTTTCCTGTGTGTGTCTGCTGGATAATTCCAGTTCTCTCCCGCCCCTTCTTTCATGAACGATGAGCAAAAGTATTCATTCAGTATCTCATTTTTTTTCCAGGTCCCCTTCCGCCCACTTCCCTCTCCTTTACATAGCCTCACTATCCCTCCCTTGTCCTTTCTTCTTTCCCATATGTACCTGAAGTAGGTTTTATCCCTCTCCATCCCTGTCTGGGATATCCTTTCCTCTGTTTGTGCCTTTGCACATCTGACTGCTTTTCATGTCTCCCTCTACTAAGTCTGATACAGTTCCCTGACTTTCTTCCTCTGCATTTCCTTGTATTTCCTGAATGCCAGTTTTTTTTCTCTAACCATCCCTGCCACTTCTTTTGAAAACCATAATGGTTTTCTTCGTCATCTTGCTTTGTTAACTTGATTTACACAAAGGCTTGTTGCCTCTTTTATGGCTCTCTTGAGGTTCTCCCACCTTACCTCTACTCCTCCTCCCTCACCCTTTGCCAGTGTTTTCTTGAGGCGTTCTCTCATTTTAGCAAATTCGGCCCTTTTAAAGTCTAGTACTCTTGCTTTTGTGTGGCTTGACTCTTCTACTGTCTTTACCTTGAACCATACTGTATGGTGGTTGCTGGACTCGGGATCACTGCCCACTGATACACCCATTATTTTGTCTCCATTTGTGAGCACCACGTCAAATATCACCCCCTCCCGGGTGGGTTCCACTACTAGCTGCATGAGGCATGCCTCCTGCAGAGCATCCAGAATGACCCTGCTCCTGAATGTGGCCACAACATAGGTGTTCCAGTTAATATCAGGCATATTTAGGTCCCCTACCAACAACACTTCCCCCTTTTCTGTCATTTTATGGATGTTATCTACTATTTGCCTATCTGTTTCCTCCTCTTCAGCTGGGCGGCTGTAGATAATCCCTGTGCAGATAGTGTTGCCATTTTCTGATTCCAGAGTGACCTGCAGTGCCTCACCTCTTCCCTGCTTTCTCTTTATTTCAGTTACATAGAAACATAGAAACATAGACTTTGACAGCAGATAAGGACCGCTAGGCCCATCTAGTCTGCCCATTTCCCTACCTACAGGATAGGTCACAGATCCTAGTTAACCAACAGCCTTTATCTTCCTGCCCCCCACAAGAATTGCCTTATGTCTGTCCCATGCATTCTTGAATTCTCCCACAGTTTTAGACCCCACAACTTCCTCAGGAAGGCTGTTCCATCATCCACTACCCTCTCTGTGAAATAATACTCCTCACATTGCCCTGAACCGCCCTCCTTCTATCTTTAAATTGTGTCCCTTGTTCTTGCAAGTCTCTTTTCTGAAAGATGCTACCCTCTTGGACTTTGTTGATTCCCTTGAGGTACTTGAAAGTTTCTATCATGTCCCCCCTCTCCCTTCTTTCCTCAAGGGTATACATATTAAGCTCCTTTAGTCTCTCCTCATACGGCTTCTCTTGCAGACCCTGCACCATTTTAGTTGCCCTCCTCTGGACTGCCTCTATCCTGTCTATGTCCTTGTGGAGATGGGGTCTCCAGAACTGGACACAGTATTCCAGATGGGGTCTCACCAACTGTCTGTACAGAGGGATAACAACTTCCTGTTTTCTGCTGCTGATGCCTCTCCCTATACATCCCAGTATACCCCCCGCCCTAACTTCTGCCTCTCATTGCTTGCCTAACCTTAAGGTCATCTGATATGATTACCCCAGATCCCTTTCCTGTTTTGTTGTTATTACTACCTCCCACCCATTGTGTATTCTTCCCCTGGGTTCTTGTTTCCCAGGTGCATTATTTTGCACTTTTGCATTGAATCTTAGCTGCCATACGTCTGACCATTCCTCCAACCTTGCCAAGTCCCTTTTCATCCTTTCCACACCTCCTTGTGTATCAACCCTGTTGCAGATCTTTGTGTCATCTGCAAAAGGCATACTTTTCCTTCCAGTCCTCTGCAATGTCACTGATGAAGACATTAAAGGACTGGACCCAATACTGAACCCTGCAGGTACCCACTAGTAACCGCCCTTTCTTCAAGTGGACTCCATTTACAATTACCTTCTGTGTCCTGTTGTCCAGCCAATGTTTTACCCAGGCTACCACCCTGGGACCCACTCCCAGGCTGGTTAATTTGACTATCAATCTTTTGTGTGGGACTGTCTCAAATGCCTTGCTAAAGTCTAGGTAGGCCATGTCCACAGCCCCTCCCTGGTCTACTACTTTGGTCACCCAGTCAAAGAAATCTATTAGATTCATCTGACATGACCTTCCTGCTGTGAACCCATGCTGTCTTGGATCCTGTGCTCCACTGACCTCTAGGTACTCAACTATTCTTTCCTTCAGAAGTGACTCCATCACTTTCCCTACCACAGAGGTCAGACTGACAGGTCTGTAGTTTCCTGCCTCTGTCTTGGTCCCACTTTTGTGAAGGGGAATCACATCCGCCTTCCTCCAGTCCTCGGGTACCACACCATCCTCCCATGATTTATTAAAAAGAGTAGCCAGTGGTTTCACTAGTTTCTTCCTTAATTCTTTTAGAATTCTGGGGTGAATTCCATCAGGACCCATTGCTTTGTCCACCTTCAATTTTAGGAGTTCTTGCAGAACCCTTTCTTCTGTGAAAGGACTGGGATCGACCCCCCTATCAAGAGTGCTTCTGTTAATTGGATTAGGCACTTCCCCCTCCTCTTTTGTAAATACTGAGCAGAAATATTCATTCAGTGTTCCTGCTTTTTCACTGTCCCCCTCTACCCACCCACCGTTCATTCTATTCAGCCTCACTATCCCTCCCTTTGTCTTTCTATGCTCGCTGATGTACCTATAAAAGGTTTTATCCCCTTCTTAACTGAGTTGGCTATCTTTTCCTCAGTTTGGGCCTTTGCTATTCTGACTTCCTCCTGCTTCTTTCTGCCTTAACTGGTACAGCTCTTGTCCTGCTCCTTCTGTGTTTCCTTATACTTCCGGATGCTATCTTTTCTTCCTGACTTTCACAGCCACCTCTTGAGAACCATAGTGGCTTTTTCTTTCATTTTGATTTGTTTATTTGCTTCACACAAAGGCTTGTTGCGTCTGTGATGGCAGTTTGATAATTCCCATTGTTGCTCCACACCTCCTTCTAGCCTGTTTGCTAGTGCTTTTCTGAGGCACTCTCCCATCTTGCCAAAGTCAGCCCTCCTAAAGTCCAGTACCCTCACTTTTGTATGGCTTGACTCTGTAGCTGAGTTTAACGTGAACCACACTGTTTGATGGTCACTTGTCCCCAGATGGCAACCTACTTCTAGATCTGAGATCCTCTCACTGCCCCCGTTTGAGAGCACGAGGTCTAAGATTGCTCCCTCACAAGTGGTTTCCAAAACTAGCTGTCTAATGCCTGCCACCTGTAGGGCATCAAGAATGGCCCTGCTCTTGGATGTGGCTGCAGCAAATGTGCTCCAGTTAACATCTGGCATATTCAGGTCTCCCATCAACAGTATCTCCCCTTTCTCTGCCATTCTAAGAATGCCTTCCATCATATCCTTGTCCATTCCTTCTCCCTGACATGGGGGTCTGTACACAACCCCTGTGTGGATTGTGGTGCCCTTTCCAGTCTCCAAGGTGACCCACAGTGCCTCCTCTCCTCCCCATTTACTCTTTTGTTCATTTGCTTTTATCCCTTCCTTTACATAGAGAGACTCCTCCCCACTTCTCCCTGCCTGTCTCTCCTGTAGGTTATGTGCCCTGGTATGTTAACATCCCAGTCATGGTTCTCTGTGTACCATGTTTCTGTGACTGCTCGATGTCCAGGCATCCCTCTTCCATTAAGGCCACCAGCTCAGGGAGCTTGTTGCCCAGACTACGGGCATTGGTACTCATTACCCTCCATTTCCTGATGGCCTTACCCTTTGCCCCATCCCTGTCCTTCTTGCCTTTGTCACTTTCTCCATTTACCCCGCCCTTCCCTATCGACACCTTCCATGTTGGTGTTTGCCACACTTACTACCATGATTGTTTGGGGGGCTAGGATTTTCCTGCTCCTTTCCAGTGCCTCCCCCCTTGGCTAGTTTAAAAGCTTGCCAATGAAGCATTTAAACCTATCACCTAGGATCCTGGTTCCCCTCCCTCAGTTGCTTTGATCCCCCTTTGATGTACATCACTACCCCGCCTCCCTTTTTGCAATCCCTGTCTTTCCTGTATACTCCGTAACTGGGTATATTAACATCCCAGTTATGGCTTTCCATATACTATATTTCAGTGACCACCACAATATCCAGGTCTCCCTCTGTCATCAAAGCCACCAGGTCAGGGATCTTGTTACCCAGGGTGTGGACATTTGTACATATGGCCCTCCATGTTTTGATGGCTTCACCCCTACTTATTCCCCTCCTATCCCTTCCCCCGTGCCTCCCCTGAGATTACCTCCTGTTTCAGGTCTTGCTACATTGATGAGCTGGCTGGCTGGAAGGTCAGCATAAGGGCTGGCTAGTGGGCTGGCTGGTAGGAGACCTGATTGATGGCATCATTGTGGAAGTGGTGGCCAATGCTCTTTGTGGCTGTGTAGGACCAAAGCAGACCAAAGGAGGAGGAGGAGGAGGCTGTGCCATGTCTTGCTGGCTGGAGTAGACAGTGTCTCTAGACATCATATTAAGGTGGTGGAGGCTCATAATTGATTAGGCACAAGAAAATAACAGCACAAAAACAACTGAGGATGGGGAACAGAAAATGACTGAAAATAACAGAATTGTGAATCATAAACTAGAGGATTATACTGATGAGTAGGGATGCAAGTGTGTCATGGCAGTCATACACGTCATTGATTCCATGACGTTTGATCTTTATTCAGGACTTCCATGACTTTCACTAGTGTCATCAGAATGTAGCAATGATGACAGTGCCACAACATTTACTACTGTTTACTAATGATTTCATGAACAAACAATGAGTCATTAAAACCTCATACTTGACAAACTTACATCCTTACTGATGAGGGGAAAAAAGAGAAACAACACTTCTTTTTTTATGCTTCAGTCTCATCAAGGAAGCAGCCCTCACGGTCCTCCAGACTGGGAGTTATCACCAGATGGGAATAATCTCTCCACTACTGCTTCTTCCACCTCAGTTGTACAAGACAATTTGCTAATGCTGACAACACCTTACTCTTCATCTTCACCACCACCACTTTCATGTAGTAGGAACATGGACATGATTGTCTTATGTGGAATGTGCCCCTCATTCATTTTAATAAATGTTAGCAAGCCAAGATTTTTTGAAGACTGATTGGAGCACCTGTCCTGCACAATAGCACCAGCAGAACTGAATACATTCTCCACACTGACACTCCAGGGTGGGCAGATGAGGTATTTTACTGCAACCGAGGTCAGTGCTGGCCACTCAGTGACCTTGCTGCTCCAATATAGCAAGGGCTTGTTGGCAATGGTAAGGTGCCTTGTGACTGCTAAATATGCATCTACCATGCGTTGCACTGCCTGCAGTCTTGCTGCCTCATCAGCATCCTCCTCCTACTTTGCCTCCATGTCTTCAACTCCCACCTTACATAAAACATCTCAAATGGGATTTGGCATTTTCTCTTTTAACCTGCATGTTTTCTCAGCCTGTTTCCCACATGATTTGGTGGTAGCAACACCTGGTCTCTGTGGAGTTTCATGTTGTGCTTTAGATAAATGTGTCTTTAGCATCTGTGCCCTGCATACCCTTCTTATCAGAAGATCAGTCAATGTTTGGACATGCCCATGCTCACCTTCAGTTATTGATGCCAGCCCACATTTATAGCATGGGTCCAGCATGGTGGTAATCCCAAAATCTACAGACTGCAGAATGCTGGAAATATGTATATTGCAGTGTAAGACGTGGAGCATATGTTCCATTAAGGCACAATTTCCACTATCACCACCTGCCTCCAGCACTTGCTGCACATTCTCCAGCATCTGCCTCAGCACACGTAGTAGAATGGCCTAACTAATACAGGCAGTGTCCCCACTCATTGCCTGTGTTGCATATTCGAATGGCTTGAGAATCGGGCTCAGGCTGTCTATTTGGCATCACTGCTCTGTTGTCAGAGACATGGATACTCCAGCACTGTCACGGCTTGTATGTAGCAACAGATATTCAGATATAGCTTAATACTGCTTGTACAACCACTCAATCATGTACATTGTTGAGTGCCATCTGCTGACAACATCCAGCTTCATATAGTGCTGATGCAGTTTGTTTTGTATCTGCAGCTGACAGAGCTGGTAATGAACTTTTCCAGAATGGGCAAAGTGGACACAGATGTGATGGGCCACAGTCAAAATGTCCTTGATATCAGGATGGATTACAAACTGCTGCACAATGAGATTAAGACAGTGTGCCAGGCAAGGCACCCTGACAACCCCCCCCAATCACTGATGCATTTCACAACATTCAAGCCATAACCACTTGCAATGAAACCTGCTTTCAGTGAATGTGGATGAAGCTACCCATCAGTTTCAGTAAGGAGCACTTCCAGCATTTTCTCACCCATGTGTGATCCAGGTATACTCTTCATTGTCTGTGTGGCATGCTGGTGAATACCTGGAATGTTGCTCCCACCACAGTTGGGCTTAGTGCAATTTTTTCCACACCCAGAGTGAAATACAACCCCAGGTACCTGTGTCCAATGTGCTGCAATGCACAAGTAGGAACTACCAGCTGTTTGGCCACTGGTCCACATATCCATGCTCAGATGTATGTACGATGATGCCAAATGCTTCAGGCCATGGTATACCATCTGTGACACTGTCCCATAGACTTCAATAACAACACATTTAGAAAAGTATGTTCTAGATGGAATCTACCATTTGGGACAGGCATGGGCCATCAACCTCTGAAATCCAATACTCTCAACAAAGGAGAATGGCAATAGATCAATTGCCAGCATTTCAGCAGTTGCTGCATTTAGCTCACATGCAGTAGCATGATTGGGAGTGAATTTGGAGTGATGCTCAAACATGCAGCGTAGGCTGCACCTTTCTTAGGGTTGGGCTACCAAACAGTTAGACTCATTGTGGCTGCATTGTTGAGGTGGTATTTGACTCCTGGAGATTCATATGTGCTGCTGCTCGAGTGACACCAGTTATTTTAGGGACTTTCTGCAATGTCATTACTGTGATTTTCTGACTCTGGGTGGTACTACTCAAACCCATCTCCACTACTGCTATGCCTGCTACTAGGCAGCACCACAGAATCCTCCTCCTCTCTGTAGTCCTCCTCACTTGCCCCTCTGTCCACCTGATCTATTGTTGTGTCACTTCTGTTTGCCTTGCCTAACGATGATGATGAAGGATAGGGACCCCTTGCCCTGGCTTCCTTCTGGTGTTGATGCCAGCATAACAGGTGCTATTCTTCAGGTGTGTGTATTGCCCACTGGAGCCCAGGTGGCTGACCTTTCCCCTACTACCTCGTACTTGACATTACTGACAGATGGCGACTGTCTCATCAGCTGGGTCAAGTATATAGAAATACCAGACTAGGGATTTCATAACCCTTGATTTACCATTGTGCAAAGAGTGGTACAGCTAAGGGGAAGTGGTGGAAATTTGTGTTTTTTTGGGGATGATTTCATAAATTCAAGAATACTGAGGGAGGGGGGATGTTGGTAGATGGATAATTGCAAACAATATCCCCTGCATCATCTGCATCACCACGCTTATGCTTTTTCTCTTCAGGCTCCCACAGGGGATCCAAGAAATCATCATCAGCACAGCCACTGCTGTCTTCCTCCTCCTTACCATCTCCAGGCTCTCTGACACCCTCATCATCAGGAGTTGCATGTGATGCACATTTTCCAGATCTCCTGCCTCAACCAGTGACTCAAGCTCCATGCTATCAGGCTCAGCACCACAACCACCAGCAGCCAAGGGGACACCAACAACCTCCTCCTCAGCCACTATTCCTTGTTTACTGCAGCTTCCGTTGTCACCTCCCACATCCCCCACCAGCATGGCTGCCACAGATGTGGCAGAGAAAAATGTGGCCACACAAATGCCACTGCTGCCATCTACTGTTTTGATACCACCAGCCCCAGAACTCATAGAACATGTTGCCATGTACATAGTTTTTTTTAATTGCAGCAATATTTTCCTTCACAGATTTTGAAAACTTCTTTGTTGCCTCCCCCGCACCTTTTCCTTTAGTAGAGCATCCTTTCCCAGTCATTCTTATATGCTAATTGTAACTTGATTTGGGATGAAAAATTACAAAATGTAAACAAAGCCTGCAGTAAAAGTAAGTACCAGGAGCAGATAACACCTCCCCCTAGGGAATCAGGGATCAGCAGTGAGATCTGAAAAAATAAAACACCACAGGGATTAACACGACACACACAACAGGGGTAATAAGGTTGAACAAGTTATTAACTACCAGCAGCAGACATTCGAGACTCAGGGATCAGCAGTGTGATCTGAAAAAATGTCATGCTAATAATATGTAGCGAAACCAAAAAAAAGTTTTATTTTTTTAACACACAACACAGGGATTAATAAACCAACACAACACTACAAATAAGTACCAGGAGCAGACAACATCTCTCCCTAGGGAATCAGGGATCAACAGTGTGATCTAAGAAACTACTACAAAAACAACCAAAAAAGTTATTTTTTTTTTTTTTTGTTTAAACACAACAAGGATTAAACTGACATTGGACGTAGAGGTAATTTAATATTAAGTATAACAAAAAGTGATAGAACTCTGTCACCTTAAGAAAAATATGACTAAAACATTACTGAAACTGCTACAGAAAGACACTGACAAAATACTTTATTTAAACACGTCAAACTAAATCACAGAAATAAAAATGAGAAACTAACTAATTACAGATAAAAAATGAACAAGAAAGTGAGAAAACCAAAATACAGCACAAATCTCCTGCTTATACAAAACAATCTCTGGATCTTTCTGGCCTGCCTTGTTAACTTGCACAGTACAGCTACCCTCCACCACAGCACTGCTTCACAGATTGACAAAACAGAAACAACTACTTTAAAGTAAATAATCAGTGAACAAATAAACAAAAACAGAAATCTAGCAGCACAAGACCCTCTGCAACAGTTTGTGAGCAATCTGGATTCAAAAAGCTTAGCTTTGAGATGTATTTTACAAGTTTTTTTCTCAGACAAGCACACGTGGTCTTCTCTCCGATTTTCTCTTCAAAACAATGCACTGAAGACAGCCTCTTCGAGGCATACAGGCTGTTTCAGCAACATGTGACCTCCAGTCCCATGGTACATTTGCAAACTTCACCTCAGTACCAAATTTAGTGGGCAAAATTGTAACTTCACATTCTTGTTATACTTTGTCTCTGTACCAAAACTCCACTGGCAAAGTTGCAACTTTGAGTTTCATGAAGTTATCAATTTTCCATGAATTTTGACTTTGCACGGTACAGTAACTCTACGAAATGCGGTGAATTTCTGAATTAATCCACGGAGTGACATTTTCTAACTTCACACATCACTATTGGTGAAGCACCCTGCTGCATCACACACTTCCTGACAGCTGATGAAGTGGAAGCCCTTCTATTCATGTGGGCCTCCACCCCATCCCCTGGCAGTGCATGGATGGCAACATGAGTGTTGTCAGTGGCACTCAGTATGGCTGGTAGGAGCACAACCTGATAGAATTGCTGCATGGTTGCTGCTTGCTTTGCTAGTTTGGTGGGGAATATGATGAATTTTACAGCAAGGAATCTAGTAACTTTCTAAACAGGCAAGAGGTGGCAGACTACATAATAATGGTGGTGTCACTCACCAGTATCTGAAAGGTTCCAGTGGCCTGGAAGCAGAGTGCTGCTGTCACCTTAAGCTCTACGGACATTGCATGACAGCAGTGGGTGTCTGTCTGGAGCTGTGCATGCACCAGCTCACATAGCTGCATGAGTATGACCCTGTTGAGCTGTACTGACTCATGATTTGTTAGTCAATGTTTGCAGTATAGCACCTCTGGGAACTGAGAAATGGCCCAGAGCATGGGGCATTTTTCTGTTCCTTGTCCTCCTGGACAGCATTCAACAGGTACACAAAGTATGCCATGTTGTTTGCAGTTCAGGGATCTGCCTCTGTGTTTTTATTTATTACTTATTTATTTGAAAATTGGTAACTGGGAAAGGCACACTGTGGTAAGGCTCATTTCCAAATGCGACCCTGGGAAAAGGGACTGGAAATACAATAAATCATAAACAGCAGAAAAGAAGCCTTAAAAAGTGCAAACAGTGAACAATTTATATTTCCATGTGCAGAGCTGTTAACTCTAAAATTGGTATCGCTTACAAAACTAGCTACACCAGCCACAGACACTGCCAGCTATTTCCCGAAATTTCTGTGATATTTCCAGAAATATCTCACGCTTTCTCCATTTCCACAGTAGGGGCAGCAGAGAGAAACTCTTTAGAAATTTTGTGAAATATCTGGGAAATGGCTGACAATGTCTGTGGCTACTACTGTATGCCTTAACCTCTTCTGCCAGAATTGCCATTGTGCAGGGTGTCCTTCTCCTTGCCCTTGCCTATGGCTCAATAACTTATGCTAGAGCCATTAAAACCAGCCTTCTCAAATGGGATGCCACCTATAACAACATTTGTCACTATGCCTTAGCATCTCCTCTGCTCACTCACCACTGTAAGCTTTACAGTGACCTAACCTGGCCCTCCCATTCAGCCCACCGATGCTTATATCTTGGCTCCCAGATAGATAGTATTATTCATTCTGGTGTTCCCATCTCTCTTGCTAAAATGCTTACATGGGCAAACCTTAGTTATAACCTATGATCTGGGGATCAAACCCTTCTAAATGTCCCTAGCTGCAAAACGCATATAGGGACCCGGGCCTTTTCTCACACTGAACCCCAGTTCTGGAACTCTCTCTCTTGGTAGAGCTTAGGCTGTCTCCAATTCATGCAAACTTCAGAATGAAGCTACATACCCACCTTATAGCATCTGACTCATGTAACTGTTTCCATCCCCCTTGACATTTCCTCCACTTCCTTTTCTGTACCCTGCACTCTGCTCCCCTCTCCTTACAGCCTCTGGTTACTTGCCCTAAGCACTCTCACTGCACTTATAATCTCTATTTAGCTCCTTACCTTCCCTTTGCTATGTAAAGTTTCCACTATTTTTCTCCTTATCTCCTGTCTGTACCTGCTCCTCTCTCTTCCATTGCTGACTGCTCTTTACCATTTTTCTGATTTCCCTCTTATGCATGCCCCAGCACCCAGGTAGCTCACCCTTTATATGAACTATTTCACTTTATTTGTAATTATATTATTTAATCTGTTATAAATATACCTTGACTGAATTGTACATACCTGTTCTGTTTTTGCAATATCTGCTACCCTTATCTGCTGTATTTATCTCCTGAAATGTTTTGATGAATGTAATGAGTGGCTCCTGTTTGCACTGTACTATATTATATTTGCATTTTTTACTGCTCTCATTTGTACTTTCTGGCTCATGCCTGAAAATAGGCATTTTTATGTCTAGCGCACTTACCCAGTTATCAAAAATAAACAAAATAAATAAATAAATAGAATAAAAGATAGATAAGTGCATATTACAAGGCCTTCGAGAGGTTTTGGGGACAATGGAACCTCAAGAGTGAAGCTCGAGAGGTCCGAAAGTCCCCAAAATCTTGAGATGGTATTATTGCCTTGTAAAACACTTATCTTTCTGTTATTTTTTGTAATATATGGATCCATTGATAATGCTACAGTTGGAGATAACCTTTGAACTGTAGTATTATCAGCACAAACTATAGTATTATCACTTTTCAGGATAGTATTATTGATCATAGTGATGTATTACTGGGAAATTTTTGAATAACTTAGTATAGCATTATTGAGGCTTATCCATATATTACAAATAAATAAAAACAAAAATAAACATAGTGCAAGTGCAAATAACAACAAAGGGTGAAACAAAGTTAGTTCTTTAAGCAGCACTATAGACTAATTAAATTGGCATAAGCAGGTTGAAACAATTCAGTGAATCAGTTGTAATGACATAAACTGATCCCAGGGGGGACCATCATGGGGGTAGAATGAACATCAGGGGCAGGTCAGATAGGGGGCTGACAGGAGCAGGAGGGAGAGTGGAGGAACTTTAGCTGGTTTCTAAGGGAAAAGTAGAAGGGTGAGAGACAGACAGAGGAGGGGAACAGGTTTCAGAGTGAGGGAAAGTGATAGAAGGCTAACTTACCAGCAGAAGAGTGAGGGTGGGGGAGGGAGAAAGTGCAAGTATCCCTGGAGTCAAGGGAATATGAAGCAGAGGGAACAGGTTGGAGAAATATGGCTAGGTAAGATAGTAGAAGTAGTAGTAGGAGGAGATTTTATTTGTTTATGGTGCCTTTCTCCAGAGGCTCAGGGCACCAGTACAATAAGACAGAGATAACAAATAAAAATAATAACTATCAACCAACATAAAAACATAACCCAGTATAAAATTACAATGAAAACAACCCTTAATAAAACCGATTCTTAACAAATATCTGAAATGCACTGTGCATATCTTGGACAGTCTCCCTTGACTACCAGAAGAGAATATTACTTCCCAAAAGCATGGGAAAATATAATTTTAAGACCCCTTTTAAAGGCCTCCACTGCAGAAGTCTCCTTCAAAGCCTTAGGGAGAGAATTCCACAATAAAGGGCTTACTACTTCAAAAGATTAGTCCACTGAGGTTTTTAGCCTTGCCCTAGGTACCACTACGATACCTTCCTTGGCTGAGTAGACAGGGCACAAAGGCCTGTAGGGATGCAGGAGATTCAGAAGGTAACCCAGGCCCAGCCTGTGAAGAGCCTTATAGGTTAGTAGTCCAACTTTAAAGGAGATATACCACTTCATCAGCAGCCAGTGCAGTTCTTGCAGTGCTGGGAAGATGTGGTTTGATCTCAAAAGGCCAGTGAACACCCTAGCAGCCACATTCTGCACTAGCTACAGGTGCTATAACATACTGTACCTCCATTGATTCCAAAGTATAAAGCATTGCAGTAATTGAGCCACAAGGTCACAAAAGCATACGCCAGTGAGGGTAAGTTCTCTTAGGGGCTAAGGGATCAAATCCAGCTGATATTACTAAGATTGTAAAAGGCATTCCAGACTATTGCCGACATCTGAGCTTAAAATATCAGCGCCTCATCCAGAATGGCAGCCAGATTCTTAAATTTTGCAGCAGTCATGAGACTGGAAGTGGTGAGACAAGCCCTGTCTGCCTCCCAGCTATTGAATCCACCCCCACACACAACCCTGCTCAATCACAGTGCATCCTGGATCTCAGCCAAGCACTGATTGAGCACATCCACTTTACCCCTTATGTCAGGTGCAAAAGACAGACAGAGCTGGGTATCATCTGCATAGCAATGAAACCCAAAGGTATATTATCTAATTATCTTACCGAGGGGTAGCATAACATGTATACTGCATACTGCATACAGTGTGGAGGAAAGGAACAACCCCTGAGGCACACCACACTGCAGGTCATCCAGGAGCAAGGAAAAACTTACTATCACAACCCTCTGTGTCCTGCCCATGAGGCAGGACTTAAACCAACAGAGGTGAATCCTACACACTCCATGAGTTGGTTTAATAAAAGCCCATGGTTCATGGTATCAAATGCTGTTAGGGACCCAAACCAATATTTGGAGATAAGGAGGTAAGTGGGACTGGTGACATGAGCGTAAGGGCAGATAGATAGGGAGGAATAGAGGGAGCAGTGGTAGGTATGAGAGAGTGAGTTGATAGCAAAGTGAAAGAAAGTGTTACAGAAGGTGTTCAGTCTGGCAAGGGAAGACTAGGAGGCAGTTCCATAGACCACATCCGCATAGTCAAAGACCAGGAGCACCATTTTGGTAGCCAACTCCTGACAGACCTGGGTGGAAAAGCAGTCTTTCTTATGATAAAAGGCTCCAAGCTTGGGGTGGAGCTTGGAGTGGATGGCATCAATGTGGGCAGAGAAGCCAAACCTACTATCAAGTAACACACTGAGATGCTTGAAGGGGGATCCAGTTCAAGAAGGGTGCCAACCAGGATGGAGAAGGCAGGAAGGGAGGCAATCCTGGCCAGCTTGAGGCTGGTGCATACAGGCAGAGGGGAGGTCATTGAGAAAAATGGAGAAGAGGACTGGACTCATGATGGAGTCCTGTGGGACCCCAGCCTGGATTGACTGAGGAGGGGACAAGGTGCCTCCTACCTGTACCAACCGCTGATCGCCCCAGAGGTAGGATCAAAACAAGTCAACAGGAGGGACAGAGAGACAGAGAAGCCAGCAAAACTCAACTTTTCCAGGAGGAGTGGATGATCCATGAATCAAAGGCTTTGACCTGATCAATGAAAATGGCTGCCATAGTTGCCCTGATCCATCCCAGTGAGGATGGAGTCAGTGACCCACAGCAGGGAGGACATGGTTCGAGAGGAAGTTAGAAGAGTGGATTAAGTCAATAAGCCTGGAGTAGATAAGTATTTTGCAGCTTTGCAAGAGGGGGAGGAGTGAGATGGGTCAAAAGTTGCCAGAGGTAGAGAGATCTCCCCCTTTTGGAGGGGGGAGAACTTTGGCAAACTTCAAAGACTAAAGGACAGCACAGAGGGTGAAGGAGAGGTTGAGGAGGTGAGTGATGGGGAGTTGATGGCCAGAGCTTAAAGATACAGAGGTTTAGGGTCCAGGCTGTTAAGCTTGGATTTGGACAGGTTGAGTGAGGAAAGAGCAAGCAGAGGGAAATGAAACCCCAGGAAAGGGGGGTGGAGAGGAGGGTAGAGATAGGGGAAGAGGAGAGGAGAGGAGCCAGGAGGTGGGGGAGAGGGGAGAGCATAAGCAGTGAAAAACTAATTGAAGTGAGCAGCAAAGGAGGGAAGGTCTGAGGATACTGAAAAATTAACCATGAGGCCCGGACTGGGCTAGGAGATCAAAAATGGAGTGAATCACCTTCCAAAATTTAACTGGGAAGTTAAGATTGTTCTGGAGACTAGCCTTATAAAAGAGAGATTTGGAGGGGTGGATGGCCTTTTTGCAAGTATTTCTATGCATTCTGTAAGAGAGGAGGTCAGACAGGGATCAGGATAATTTGCACTAAGCCCAGGCTTTATCACTGGTCTTGCACATATCAATGAGGCAATAGGTGATCCAGGGGTGGTGGGAAAACTTAACCCTGGACTTCCTGATTGGGGCATGTTTGTCCCAGATGGAAGTAAATTTAGAATGGAAAAGGGAAAGGACCACATCAGTGTCTGGCACTGAGAGGATGTGGGGCCAGTCAGTTGCAGCCAGGTCACTCAGTGGACTGTTTTTGTTTAGTGACCAGAGTGACCTGGGCCAGATGTACTTGGGGGCAAAGGGAGGGCACAGGACTTTCCTGACACAAAATGTCATCCAGTGGTCACTAAATGCATCCAGCAGAATACCCACTGCAATAATGTTGTGGGGGTGTGAGGAAAGAAGCTAGTCCAGGATGGTGTAGTTAGAGGAGTGTGGATTGAGCTGGAAGGGTTCTGAAATGAGTTAGGAGAGGTTTAGGGACTCAGTCTTGAAAGCGGTAGGCCTGGAGGCAGGAGAAGCTTATTAATATTATACAATGGCAAGAAAAAATTCTCAACTCTGATTGGTCCATGTGCCATAGACACAGTGATGTTATCTGACAATAACATCACTGTATCTAGGACAGACACAGAAAAGACTGCATTACCCCTTAAGAATTACTCCCTCCTCAATCCATCGAAAGTCAAGCACACTATCTAGTGAGCCGTCATGCCCCTCCCCACAGACACACACACATACATACACACACTCCATCCCTCGGTCTTCCTACTCCTCCTTCTGTTTTAACAGTTACATTATTTTAAGCACTACTCTTTTTCTTTTGTGACACTGAGCTTGTGTAAGGGAAGGAGCGAGTGAGCAGTTCTTCAAAGACAGCACATGGCTGTCAGTTTACGCTACAGATCGTGGTCGCTCAGAAATCATCATTTTAGTCACTGTATTTGAAGGTTTACTTTAAAAGCCTTAACTCGTATCACCTTCTAGTCAACAAAAGACAATAATTTGAAAGAAGCAGCACATGGCTTTTACCACTCCATCAGGCTCACTACATACAAACCGCGCAAGCTAAGCGAGCAGTACCATATTTGAAAAGCTAAGCAGCATCTGCAAATCGTAGCCACACCAACATAACTGAAAAAAAACAGCACAGTACACGATTTTAATAATTTACCTGCATACCTGGTGGAGCGAAAAGGCAGGCAGCAACAAATGAAAACAGTGGGAGGATTGCGCAAACAGGTAAAGAGAGACCAAACCAAGATACTGGGTAAACATGTAACAGCAGCTCCACCAGCTGGAAGAAAGGGAAACTGTGCACTGTTTTCTCAATATGTATACCTACCCTAATGAAAACTGGGGAAACACATTTTAAACACATTATGCTCATTTTATTTTTATTTTTCAACAAAGGAGCCATTGTATAATAGCAATAAGGCACTCCAGGGATGTGTGTTATTGTGTAATAATTAATGGTGTCCTCTTTTTCCCATAGGGAAACTTTGGCGTAATTTGCCGTTACAAAGGAGCATTTATAATGGCAAGCACGCGCACAGTTTCCCCCACTCTGCGCATGCGTCTCCTCGCGCTCCTCAATTCTCGATCGCCGTCTACTTCCCAACCCTAGACCCAACATGTAAAGAAAACTGCCATGGACTCTCGGCAGTAAGTAAAATTTCAACTAAACTTTTGATGTTCCTCGTTTTTACTGGCTCGACCTCCCTCACAATAATCGGACAAATATTAAAAATAAAAGTGAAAGCTGACTGCTTGCGCCATGACGTGATCGGACTGCAGCGGCACAGCAGCCTTTTTTATTTTATATAATTGCTGAGGGGAAAAAGAGAAACCCAACAATTATATAAAATAAAATATGGGTCTGGGTGTATGTGAACTCGAATTTACACACACCCTTGGAGTTTGATGCTACGCATAAACCCCTCGAGCTTCGCTCTCGGGGTTTATGTAGCATCAAACCCCTCGGGTGTGTGTAAATTCTCGTTACACACCCAGACCCATACTTTATCCTATATATAACGTCATTTCTGGGGTGGTGGAAGCACTTGGCTTCACCTCATGCTTCAACCCAACCCAGGAGTGACGTTATTACACATTATACAATAGCAAGAAAGAATCATGGACAGTCATTGGTCATTCTGGAGCTGGACCAGTGATGTTATCCCAGCATAACATCACGGATCTAGTCCCAGCACACTAGCTGACCACATCAACTATTAACAGAATAAATCACCTTCACACAGACTACTTCATGATCCTCGCTTGGCATACCGCTTGCTCGCCTCCCCGATTCCCGCTCGGCAAAAGTGTTCACTGTCTCCGTCTCATTTACTGATAAAAAATACAGAAAACAACTAAAAAGAATCCAACACATTCCCCTCAAAATCACAAAATGTTCCTTTTCACATTTCAGTTTTTGGACCATCACCGAGCAACCCAATGATTAAGTGAGCAAGTATGTGACTCGTCAACAGTCATGCGCCTCTGTCTTCAAAACGCTCGCTTACTCCTAAAGTCACTGTGTTGATTTTCCCCAAATGGGAGCATGTAAAACAAATAGAAAAAAAACATTCTCCCTGCAACCTCCCTACCTTCTGTCATCTTTCTTTGCAGAAATCTTTACAGCACGCAGTGGTTGGGCAGATAAAGATGGGTGGTGGGGCGGGTGGAGGGGGGGAGAGACCGATTCCCAACCAGCAGCAGCATTTAAAGCCAGTCCTGAAAAGACACAAACAGGAAAACATAAAATGAAAATTTGTGTCAAAACAGAACTAAAACTGCAAGGAATAGGGCAGACTAACTAAAACTTTCACCACTGACAAACGTGCTATGAGGAGAACAGACTCAGAGCCACACAAAAAAACCACAGCAGCTCCACCTACTGGCTGAATCAGCACTATTTTTTATAAAGTAACACTACTCATTCATAAAAATTACAAAAATATATTTTAAAAGTAATTTCTCTTTTTTTTTGTACTACAAAGAGCCATTGTATAATAGGAATAATGAACTCCAGGGTGTGTGTGGTGCTTGGATAACGTCACATCTGGGGTGACTAGTCACATTTGGCCTGCGGCCTCATGCCTAATTACCCCAGGCATGACGTTATCCCAGCACGACACACCCTCTGTCATGCATTATTCCTTTAATAAAACACACCATCATGTCTTATTGCTTAACTGAAATCCTCAACGAGGCTGAGTTCACCAGAGTAGGAGTGCGAAGTAATGGCAGATAGTGAGTCAACTAGTGAGGAAAGGGAGATTTTAGAATAGGCATAAAAACCCCAATGAAGTTGGGTAGAGCAGAGACATAGGAAAGTTTAGCAAGGAGAAACTCAAGGGAGGAGGGTCCAGCCTCCCTGGGAATGATGGTATAGGAGAGATTCAGGCAGACTTAGAGGGCAACACTACCACCACGTTTATCATGGTCCTGCCTGTTGAGGTGGTAGTCAGGACACGCCAAGCTAGAATCAGGAATTCTGGAGGAGACCCAGGATTTAGAGATACAGAGTAGGTCAGGAGAGTGCTGATAAACCCAGACATTAAGTAGATCCAGTTTAGGGTGCAGGCTCCTAGCACTGAAGTGAAAAATGCTAATGTTAAGGTCTCTAGGGCTAAAGAAAATGAAGAGAGGAGGCAGGGGACCAGGATTAGGTTCCACATGACCAGAAAGGAGGAGGAGTAGGATAAAGAGACAGAGAATGGAGTGGGGCTTGTGTTCCCTACATGGGAGATGGAGAGGAAGGGGAGGAGGAAAGGACAGGATGGAACAATAGAGAAACTCCAGGTTCAGGGTTGGGGAGGAGGGGAAGAGACCAGAGTCAATGGAGAGGAAGGAAGAAGAATGGAGGTGGGGGACAGAAGGTTGGGGGGAGAAGGAGATTAGAGAGGGAGTAGTGGGGTAGGAGATGGTGGTGCTTGAAAAACTAAACTAGGTTAACGAAATATGCAAGGAAAAAGACATAATCCAAATAGGTGTTAAATGATCACTCCTAAGTATTAGCAACTAGTAAGGCAATAGGCTTACACTGGTGAAAGCAAATGAAAACCATACAGTGCTCAAATTATGTAGGGTAACTGCAAAGTAGGCTATATCCAAATAGGATATAAGTAGGGTACCTGAATATTACCACTTTTAAAGGCAACAGGTATGCAATAGTAACAGCTAACTGGTAAAACTGCAAAGGAAATGAACTGTGGGGGAACTAGGAAATGTGGCTGTAATCAGAAAGGGTGAAACTAGGTAACTGGAGTAATATCAACAAGTAACAGCAACTAGGAGAACAGTGGTGAACGATGGTGAACGATGGTGAAAGCAGCTGATTAAATGGGAACAGCAATAATTACTGAAGCAAAACCAGAAGTAACACTATATTCAGCTAGGGTGTAATTAAGATACCTGAGCTTAGCAAAGTAGCAAGGTTATGAACAAGCAAAAACAAATAAGTGTGCAGTGGTGAAAACAGATGATTATATGTACACTGCAAAATTAGAGAAGCAAAACCAGAAATAGGACTACATAAACATACAAACATACTAACATTTTCAAGCTCCACATACAAAAGTACCAGCACATAAAGGCCTTACGTTCTATCTAGGCTGCTCAAGTGTGCAGTTCCCATGGTGTTTACAGAGGGGATTGCCCCCGCATATCCCCCTTGACCTTATACCTAGATAGAGTGTAGCTAGGACACCTGATTTTAACAAGGTAGCATGCAGTCACTCCTGTAGATGAGCAAGTCTCTTGGTGAAGTAAGTTGGTGTAATCCATAGAGCAAGACCTTAAAAATACTGGAGGAGAACAGAGGGAGTCTTGAAGAATGGAATGAGTGGAGGGCAGTGTGGCTGACTGATGGCTGACTCATGGCAGACTCCAGGCAGACTCCTTCAGGTAGATGAACTTTGCACTGTAGTCCTTAGCACTCTGGACCACAACATGGACCACTAGTGTAGAATGGGTAAACTAGAAGCCAGGGAACTCTACCCCAGCCACCTGACTGGTGGAAAATTGCAGCAGTCAGGACTCAGCAGAGAGTTTGAGGAGTTGGGGATTGGTAGGGGAGAGGCTGCTTCTGTACAGTTCTTGGTGGTGTTGCGGTGTGCAGAAAATTGGCATTCAGGAGCTGGGATTTGAAAACCATGCCTTAGCTAGGGAACTCTACCCCCAACCACCTGATTGGTGGAAAATTGCAGAGGTCAGGGCTGCAATTTTCCAACATTCGGTATGTTGAAGGTGAAGTTCACTGGCTATTGGTTTGCCCTGGTTAAGACTTGCTTTTAATTGGTTTTAATTTACACAACACAAAGTCATGCTAAATGCCATCAATGCAGTATACATCTTTAAATATCACACTGGGCAGGATATTTACGTTACTGCCCCCTTTTTATGTGCTGAATACATTATTTTAGCACTTCTGCACTACTGTCACTGACCGGTGCAGCACTAACGGCTGAATATTGCATTCAACTGCTTGTACCAGTGCAGACCAGATTTGCACGTCACAAACCTTCTGAATATTGGGCCCCCCATTTCTTTTTTAATCTTTCAATGCTTGCATACACCATCTTATCAAATCTTGTTTTCCAAACATAACTTAAAAGGTTCCAAATAGATGTCTAGTTAATCATTTCCTTTTCCAGAATAGGCTAAGTGAGGCATCAGTTGTTAGGACCCTTGTGGAAGACACTTGTTGGAATGGGATACCCTCTCTAGGATTTTCTCTGTTTTTCCACCATACTACATTTGTACCAACTTGTGTGTGACTGGAACTGGCTGTTCTAAAGAAGCAGTTCTTTGATGGCAATGCTTTAACTGGTACTGGATATCTTCAAATTCATGCACTTTCCTTATTTTGCCAGCCATGAGCTATAATTACTAGCTGCCACATTTTTTATTTATTTAGTTTTTGTTGACCGGGTTAGTGCACTAGACAAATCCTGCCTATTTTCAGGCATGACCTGGGGAAGGGGGATACAGATGAATGCCAACTGACCTTGAACCGGATGAAGCTGTTGGTGGTAATTTTTGTGAATGGAGAAAATTTGACCATTGCACCGGGGAAATTCCCCTACTCATCAGTCGGGGGAACCTCTGATTATCAGGATGGCTGGCTCAGTTGGTAAGCAGGCTGCGATGCAGCAGGTTGTGCTGCAGGATGAGAAGTTGTCTTCTCCTCTTGCAACAGATGTCATGGAACCAGAAATTTTCTTTAAAGCTCCTGCAGATATGGAGGCTTTAACTGAATCTGAAGAGCTTATGCTGAACAAATGGGCAGAAACTGCTGTGGTTTTTCCTATCACTCTACCTGAAAAAACTAGAGAATTGCAAACTATGACTTTAACACAGAACAAATGGGACCTACCTATGGATGTTACAGAAAAGGATCCAGAGGCTCTCCAACTTTTATTAGCTTCTGAAGAAGTAAAGTTTTCAAAGATGAAAAAGAACATCTCGGCGGCGGCTGTGCTGTCTCGCGAAACAGAGGCTGCCACGTCTACAGTGGTTCTCACTAACTCTCCGGTTGCTATGGCTGCAGGTCCTACTCCACCACCTCCTGACCTGAACATTTCACCTCCTGGAGTGAGTACTGTCTTTACTACCACTTTTTCTGCTCATGACAAAGCTACAGTTTTTTCTTTTGCTGCGGATACAGAAAAGCACGTTCTGAAAAGCGCTTCTAAACCCTCCCAGAAACAGACATCTTCTTGGGCAGACCAGGTTGATGAGGCAGAAGCCTCCTGGTCTGTGGATTCAGCCCTGAAATCTGCTGGATGGGCACAGCTTCCTGACTCTGGATGCTGGATCTCTGGGTTTACACTCATAAAAATACCAGGGATCCGTGTGGACAGGAGGGATTTGTCAGTTTCCCCTCCACATCCCGTTTCTAATGTTTTCTTGGATGCTTTACCTCCTGCATCTTCTAGTAAGGAATGTAATAATTTAACTGTGCAAAAGAAAGTTGCATTTCAGGATTCTCCACCTGCACTACCTTCTGATTTATTGTTGACCCAGAACCCTATCCTTAGGTTGGAGACTGATATCTCAGACATCCCCAATCCAGCCAATGACGACTCCTCTTCTAGGAGCTCGCCTTCTTCTTCCATGGAACATTTAGACACACACCTTCCTATGGATGACCCTGAAGGCCCACCACCAGGCCCATCTACTGACAATTCAAGATAACACTTCTCGTACTTATGCTTCTTTTATCAGGACTCCTACTTTCTCTGCTAAGCGACATAATGCAGTCAGATTTATATGTAAGTGGGGTATGGAAATCTTTTCAGATCGCAAATTTTTTGCCAGGTGTCTACAGAAAGAAAGTTTGCATTTTTCTTCAACCAAAATATATGCCTTGATTCATGTTTCTGGTGAGAAGATATTTGACGTCAGTTTTAAATTGAGCAGTGGGTTAGATAAGTTTTGGGATGCTTACCATAAGGTCATGCATACTCCTTTATGGTCACCTTTTGAAATAATACCTTTAACTAAACCAGCTCACAAAACTGTTACAGTCCTCTTTAGAAATGAGGGAGTGAGTGTCACTGACCTCGTTTTTTGGTTGAAACAACAGTGTACAGTGTTGGGGCATCCGGAAGCAATTTTTGACATCGAGGATATTTGGACTGGGGGCTCGAAAATTAGGGTAATCCTACGCTCCTCTGAAGATGGGTTACAACATCTCCCTAATTGTGTATTTTTGGGTATGGACAAGGGAGTGCACTTTTATACTGGGCAGCCTAAGACATGCTACAGATGTGGCAAGCCAGGCCACATTAGCAGTGGCTGTGACCAACTGCGCTGTATACTCTGTAATTCTTCTGGCCACACTAATGCACAATGTGGCTGTTTGTGCTCTGTGTGGAGTTCTTGGACACTCCTACACCACCTGTCCTGCAGCAGCCCATAGGCGACCAGACCTTCATGATTCTGAGGAGCAACGATTAATGGTGGCTATTGCCCAGAGGTCCCACTCCACAAGACATGACTTGCCTCCTTCTGTCCCCTTCCCCCCACCCTCCTAGTTGACCCTGTTCCTTCTGTGTCTTGCCCTACCCTCTACCCCCCCTTTCAGGCATGTGACTGTCTTGGATCAAGGAGAGGTAGTCACTAGGGTTTGCCAGGCCATACCTCCCTTCCCCCCTTCAGAACTTTTGCCGGATACTATATCTATGCCCACTCCTCAACCTCCTCAGGAGTTACCCTTTCAGTCCAGAGTAACCAGAAGAAGGTCTTACAATCCCCAACCTGCCTCTAAGGTCCTGAAACTCTCCAGTACTCCCACCACTAATAGATTCCATGCTCTTTTGCTTGCCCAGGATGTTTCGGATGCTGAGTCTGAATCTTCCCAATCAGGGGTAGAAATCCCAGGTGGACAATCAGATATGGAATCTGAAGAAGGACAACCCCTTGTCCTAAACTGACTACCCCAGGACAAAAGAAAGGAAAAAAATATAAGCGAAAGCCTGCCTAAGGGCTAATTTTCTTTGAAAATTTGGCATGGCTCCATCATTAACGTTTTGTTCACTTAATGTGAACAGCATCAAGAATAAGATAAGATAAGATAAGACAGGCTGCTATTTTTTTCATTTTTGAAATCTACTGTATGTAATGTTTTTTTCCTGCAAGATACACGGTTACACACCATGGCTGAGCTTTCTTATACTGCAAAATGGTGGCATACTGGCGTATCCTATTGGTCTTTAGGTTTAGAACCCTGTACTGGGGTGGCTATTTTATTTCATGATAGCACAGTTACAGTTTTGAACCTCATAGATTTAGTTCCAGGACGTGCTTTGATTCTGGATGTCTCATTTCAGGGAGTTTGTTTACGATTACTTAATGTTTACACCCCTCAGACAAAGGCTGCTAGGGTAGAGTTATTTCATACTGTACAACCTTACCTTCACACTCCACACCACATAGTTTGGGGTGGAGATTTTAATTGTGGTTTGACATATAAAGATCGGGGAAGGGGTACTACTACTAAAAAACAGTTTTGTGACATGTCCTGTTTAACAACTGTTGTGCAAATGGCTAATTTAAGTGATGCATACGCTCGGCTTCATGAGAAACTGGTCCCCACCTTTCATAAGGGTACATTGGCCACCCGGATCGATTTTTTCTTTATTAACAAATCATTGCCCATAAACTCAGTTTCAATTATTCCATTAGAATTTTCTGACCACTGTGCATTAAGAATTACTATTGGCCCGGACCCTGCTTTGATAATGGGGAGGGGCATTTGGTGATTAAATTCTGATCTTTTGACTCACCAGGAAATACTGCAGCAATTACGTTCTTTTTTTTTCAGCCAGAAAATCTCTTTATGTAATGTATGATGACCCTTTTTATTGGTGGCTTGACACAAAACAGGATCTGGTCAAACTCCTGAAATTTTTGGGGAGAACCTATTGAGAGCAGGTTTATTTCACTTATCTATGAAATAGGCAACAACTACAAAGAGTGATGTCTTTGGCCCAAACCACTAAATATGATTTTACTGCTCAGATCAGACTATTGAAGGATAAAATGATGCCCTTTCATATGGCTCAATCACATACCCTAAAGTCCCAACAACAATATGGTACACAGGGCACTTTCACCACACTATGTCCCTTCCTTAGTTGTAGAGACAGGGTGAGGAAGAAAGTTTTTGAGGGCATAAAGGGGCAGGATGGTTTATTAAAGACTTCCCACTCAGACATGATGTCTGAAGTAACTCATTATACCCAGTCTCTTTTTCAGGCACATTCCATTGATACTAATACTGCAAATTATTTTTTGCAACAAGTCAGAGTCCCTAGTTGTCCTTCTTCCACTCTTCATCATTTGATTGATCCTATTTCTCCACAGGAAGTGACTAGTGCTATTACTGCCCTACAATCACACAAGGCTCCTGGGAGGAATGGTCTGACATCAGAGCTTTATAAGCTGATGGGCGAGGACTTCTCCCAGGAACTTGCAGACGTTTTCAATTCTTTGTTATAATTTTTGTATTTTCCTTTAGACATTGTGGGAGGAATTCTTATTTTTCTACATTAAAAAGGGGACAAAACGGAACTTTCCAAATGGAGGCCAATTAGTCTCCTTAATGTGGATTTGAAAGAACTTATGAAAATACTTAAGGCACGTCTTTTGACAGCAGCCCAGTTTCTTATTTCCCCGGCACAGTTCTGTGCTATTCCAGGACATGCAATCACTGACCAACTGTTACTTTTAAGAGATTTTCGATAGGTCGCAAACTATGGATCATTCAAAATTTATTTTGTCCCTGGATCAGAGGGGTGCATTTGATTCGGTGAACCATGATTATTTGTGGCTCACCCTTCAGCACTATGGGATACCCCCTTTATTTATTTCATGGTTACAAAAAATTTATAGACATGCCACAGTTTCTCCTTTGGTTAACGGACATCTTGGACCACTCCTCCCTGTACATCGGGGAGTGAAACATGGCTACCCTATCAGTCCTTTACTGTATGTATTTAGTATCAACCCATTAGTATGTTATTTAAATCTCATGATCCCTCCCATCACAGTCCCTGGTGTTTTACTGCCTCTTTCCACTTCAGCCTATGCAGATGATATTTGTATTTGTACCTCTACAGTTTCTTTTATTCAGACAGCTGTTTATTTATGCAACGCCTTTGGGACTCTTCCTGGCACTTCCTTAAATAAGCTAAAATGTATTGGCCATGAATTAGGGGTTGTCCTTCCTACCCATGACTATATCTCTGGTATACGGTTCTCTGTGGAACCTATCTGGATTTGGGTTTTTTTGGGGGTGGGGGGCCCTGCCCCAGCGACATATAATTGGGACATTCAGCTTGACAAGGGTAAAAGTATGGTTTAAAATTGGAACAAATGGCAGCTTAGTAAAACCAAATGTATTTACATGATTTGAAAGTATTTATTGCCCCTTTTTTTGTTTTTGAGCAGTGTTTTTTCCTCTCCCTAAGCAGCAAGAAGCTTTTCTCTTTAGCATCTTTTTTCAAGCGGTGTGGGGTAGTCACCTTAATCCTCTTAAATGAAACAGCTGCCAACCTGCCCATCCTTCTGGGCATACTAAAGGAGCATAATCCTAATTAAATTATTGGCTAGTCCAGGTTGCAGACTACAGATGATCCTGTGGAACAGTTCGTAGTTAGAGATGAAAGGTCAGGAACAGGCTTCCAAGTCTTGCGTAAGCGAAGCAGGTTGCTGTATGAACAAGTGAAGCATCCAGGTAGATGTGCACTGAGGTGAGCATTGTTAGAATACACCGAATAGTTTCAGGATGGGGCTAATGAGGAGCTCCTATGACTAGTATGATAAATAGATGAATAGAAATTACATATATACCCAGGCTCTGTCACTGGCAGGCAGGATGAAATAGAAGTAGTTTAAACCTCCAGGCTTCTGCTGATAGAAGGCTTATACATTTCATGGCATGGTAGAATGGCTTGAGATGAAGCTAATGACTGATGAACCCAGGTCAGGTAATAAGACAGAGAGAGAGTAGAATTTATGCTTAAGTCATGATATAGAAGGCATACAGCAGTAGAGCTGAGCAGAAATCCTGGCAGGATTTGAGGGTAGTAAATTCAAAGCAATAGTGCGAGGTTAGGAAGCATCCAAGGAAGTATAATGGGTCGAGCACAATAGGTGAGGATGTGTGGCTGGACCGCGTAGGTTAGGAGATGAGGTAGTAAGTAGCAAGTAAATGGAAAAGGTTGGTCAGCAGATAAGTAGTTGAATGTGGCAGCTAGTCCCATAGCTAAGATGCACACCTGGACCCTCATCGGTCAGCTGGTGAGGTAAGTAGAGTGGTGGCTAGCTGCATGTAGCTTGTTAGCGCAGCTAGACCTTCTTAGGTCTGCTAGAAAATAAGTAGAGTGGCGACTAGCCCTCATAGGCTAATATACATAGTTGATCCCCACAAAGGTCAGCTGATGAGTAAGTGTAGGAAGTTGAGAATGGCAGTCAAGCCCATAAGGGTTAGCAGTTGCAGTGGAGCCCATGCAAGTCAGCTGGAATTAACAGGAATGAATTGTGAGGGTATACAGTATACGTAAGGTGACTTCAGTGACAAATAGTAATATCCACAGGTAAGCATATGTGATCCGCATAGGTCGAATTGTACTTGTCGAGTAATTATAGCAGATGATGAATTCTTTCCGAGAAGGAGGAGTTTGACCGAATAACTGTGATCCAATAGGAGAATATGGTCTTGGAGTCTATGCCAAGTTAGGGTAGGAAAGTCTGGTATGAGGTAGAAGTATATGAACCTCCAGGCCCAGACAGGGTGAGGCAGGCTGAGAGAATTATGACCCTCCAAACCCGATGCGGGGCAAGGCCGGTATAGTGTACAAATATTCAGACCTCCAGGCCTTGAAGGTGAAGCAGGTACGAGGTAGAATATATGAATCTCCAGGCCCAAAACTGGGCGTGGCAAGCTGACAGAAGTTATGGGATCCACGATGGCTGTTGTACAAATTTTTCGTCGAACGTCCCGGCAGCGAATCTGGCAGGTTGACTGCATTTAGCAGTCGGCTGCTGGTTTCCCAGAACAGGAAGTGTTTTCTTCCGGGAGCTTTGCCTCCCGCACCCCCCACGCAGGATGGCTGTGCCCCCGCACCCCTCACTAGTTATTATCAACTCTAAGCCGGAGCTGATTCAGCGGGGTGCAGGACCCCTGACAGACAGTGCCCAGTTCCAGTGGGTCCCCTACAGTGGCGTGGTGCTGTAGTCGCTGTGGGGGACCTCGCTGTCTAACTGTCACTGTTGGGTGGGTATACCAAAGTTATGAACCTCCATGCCCAATGCTGAGTGAGGCAGGCATAGTGTATGAATAGTTGAAACTCCAGGCCATGATGCGGCAAGGTAGGTGGAGTGAGAGCAGTCTTGGAGCTGCCGAAAGAGCACTGAGAGCTGATCAGAAAAGAGTGTGAGTAGTATAAGTTCATATATCTCGTCAAATGTTAAATTTCAGCCAATCAGCACGTGCCACATCATTTGACAGGTGGGCGTGGCCTAAATGGACCAATCGGAATCACCCTTGTGAAACCGAGTCCCTCTAAGTGCGTAGCCCGCCCCCTTCACAGCGGAAATGACATATGTTCAACCGGTGTCCCGCCCGTGCAGGAAATGACCTAACACCACCATTTTGTAAGCGTGCCTCGCCTCATTCTCGTGACACCCCTCGATCCCCTGCCAGACCATCCTGGCTCGAACCCGAGTCCCACCATGCTAGCTTGAACTCCTGCATCCCCTCCTTTCACCTGCACCCCCACCAGCCTGGCTCGAACCCCTGTCCCCCGCCCCATCCTTCTCGTGCACTCCTCGATCCCCTGCCAGACCATCCTGGCTGGAACCCGAGTCCCACCATGCTAGCTTGAACTCCTGTGTCCCTCCTTTCTCCTGCACCCCCACCGGCCTGGCTGAACCCTTGTCCCCTTTTCCTGCACCCACCATCCTGGTTCGAACCCCTGTCCCTCTTCACCACCGTGCTCCTCCCACCCCAAAAAATCAGTTAGTGTTTATGTAGTGGTATGTGCCCCCCCGTAGGCCTGGTGTATAACTGCAGGGACATGTGTGTGTTTTTTGATTAGGATATTTTCAGAAAGAAGTATCTAGGAGGGAACCTGATCGTGCAGAGCTTTCACAGATCTGTGTGGAGACCCCACACCCGAGGGAAATTCATCTGCCTGTGTGAGTACCCCTTTTTCTGTTTTTGTAACAGTATACAAAATTATTTAACATGCATCTGTAGGACTGTGTCAAACTTGTATCAAAAGGATAGCTTTATGTATACGCATGTAACATTTATAAGCTAAAACGGGGGGACCTCTGTGTAAATAAGATGGTTCAGCAGTTTTCTCTGGATAGCATTGCAACAATCGCAAAAAACTAATTATTTATACTTTTGTCATGAATTAGAAAGAATAAAAATATATCAGAAAAAAGGAATACACATACCTATAGTTCACCCCCCTCAGCTCTGTGTAGTATCAAGGAGAAGGCTGAAATGAAATGTGTGTACGTGATATTTATAATGTTTTGAAAAAAATGATATATTACAATGAAAATACAGAATGTAAAATGATAATGTTTCTCTTCCAAAAATAATTTTAAAGCACACAGTCTTAAAATGTATCTACAGCTTTGCTTAGAGTTGTTGTAAAAATACACACTTTGTGTGTGTGTGTGTGCGTGTGTGTGTGTGTCCCTCATTAGACACGTAGAAAAAGCAATGTCTTTTATGTATGTTTAAAATATAGATGGTGGAGGTTTTTGGAGCCTGGTGGCTGTGTGTGTGTGTGTATGTATGTCTGTCCCTCATTAGGCACATAGGAAAAGCAATGCCTTTTATGGATGTTTAAAATATAGCTGGACTTTTTGGAGCTCACGGTCCTGTTGGCTGTGTGGTAGGGGTCTTTGTCTGTTAAGACGTGACAAAACATCTGTTGTTCATTTACACAGCCATGGCTACAAAGGTCTATTGATTCTCTTTGGAAACATGTGTGTCTCAAGATTTTTGGATTTCAGGGGTCCGTAAAAAAGTAGCTTTATGCTTTTGTTGCAAAATAAATGTCTATAGTTACATTATCAAAAAATTAAAAAGTCATGTAGTACTAAATAGAAAAATAAATGATATGTTACAAAGAAAAGATAGAATGTAAAATGATAATGTTTCTCTTTCAGAATAATTTCAAAGCACACAGTCTTCTTAAAATGTATCTACAGTTTTGCTTAGAGTCGGTGCAAAAGAATACACACTTTGTGTGTGTGTGTGTCCCTCATTAGACACGTAGAAAAAGCAATGTCTTTTATGTATGTTTAAAATATAGATGGTGGGGGTTTTTGGAGCCTGGTGGCTGTGTGTGTGTGTGTATGTGTGTCCGTCCCTCATTAGGCACATAGGAAAAGCAATGCCTTTTATGGATGTTTAAAATATAGCTGGACTTTTTGGAGCTCACGGTCCTGTTGGCTGTGTGGTAGGGGTCTTTGTCTGTTAAGACGTGACAAAACATCTGTTGTTCATTTACACAGCCATGGCTACAAAGGCCTATTGATTCTCTTTGGAAACATGTGTGTCTCAAGATTTTTGATTTCAGGGTCTGTAAAAGTAGCTTTATGCTTTTGTTGCAAAATAAATGTCTATAGTTACATTATCAAAAACTAAAAAGTCATGTAGTACTAAATAGAAAAATAAATATGTTACAAAGAAAAGATAGAATATTAAATGATAATGTTTCTCTTTCAGAATAATTTCAAAGCACACAGTCTTCTTAAAATGTATCTACAGTTTTGCTTAGAGTCGGTGCAAAAGAATACACACTTTGTGTGTGTGTGCTATGTTTTACCGAATTACTAATTTAAAGGACGTAGCTGTTTAAAAGACAGAATTTCTGTTTTGACTTTTCAAAACATAACTTAACCTGGCACTCCACTGCCTCTCTGTGTTTTAAGATTGATAAAAAGCATCTGTTTTAATTAGACTGTGACCAGCCTATTAGCAGAAAATAATTTCTTAATGCCTTCCAGCTGTCGTGAGGAAGTGAGAAACAAAGCCTACATTGACTAGCATAGGTTCTTATATCCCCCTTGGAGAATGGGGTTGTTGGTCTGATGGACGGTGCCAGATGTTTTCACTACTTGCCACGTACTTGGGTGGGGAGGGGTCTGAGTCATTTTTATATAAGCATTTCAAGATACTGGAAGCTCAAGTAGTAGTTGTGTTAGTTTCGCTCTGTCCTTTTGTCTTGAGCTAAAAAATTAAAAATATTCAACAATTAGCCATGGAACCATGGACTCCTGATGAAGAGCTTATCCAAACATTTAATCGTTTGGCTAATACACAGTTGAACACTACAGAAGGTGTGTATTTTTTAACTAGAAATAGTAGATGCTGCATGTTTTAGAGTTTAAATGTTGTCTTATAAAAGTTTTAAAATATCGGTAGTGACAGGGGCTTATTTTTTGTTTTTTAAACAGCCCCACAGATAAACCCTGGAGGGGAGAGGCTGGCTAATCCCCAGATTACGGCTACAGAAGGTGTGTATTTTTATCTAGAAATAGTAGATGCTGCAGGTTTTAGAGTTTAAATGTTGTCTTATAAAAGTTTTAAAATACTGAAGTAGTGACAGGGGTTTATTTTCTGTTTTTAAACAGCCTCACAGACAAACTCTACAGGTGCGAGAGGGAAAAAGAGATCATTACATGAATGTGATGTTTTTCAAAGACATGCCAGAATTTCTGCTGGTGTCAGTGACCAGAATACATATAGTATAACTGAACAAGATATACAGCCATCTACGAAGCAGTGGTTCAAGAGTCTCTGCAGTTGTAAATGAACCAAATGTGCCAATAAACATTGTACAGCCATCTACGAGCAGTGGTTCAAGAGTCTCTGCAGTTGTAAATGAACCAAATGTGCCAATAAACATTGTACAGCCATCTAGGAGCAGCAGCTCAAGAGTTTATGCCCAAAGGTTTCAAGAAAGTGACATTGACATGATCAATATTGGGAAAGCCTATATTTTTAAAACAATTGATTGTTTGTTTAATGCCTTGGTAATTGAGGGCAGATTATCTAGTGAGGATTACGATCATCAGCTGCTTAAATCTGAGCTTTTAAAAGTTCAGCTACTGTACTGAACAGTGTGCTTGGTTTAGTCCATATTTCTAAATTCTCAATCAAGGAAATGAAGATGATGTTAGTGCCCCCTACATGTATGAAAAGTACAGGGCTTGGAGGAAAAGTGCCAAAAACAAAGAACAAAATACAAAGTGAAAGCACAGAAGCTTCCTATAGACTGAGTACAAAGGGTTGCATCACTAACAAAATGAAAGAAAATAACAAATGGGGTAAAAAGAAAAATCTGGGTAAAAAATAAAACAATCCGTGAAAAGTTGATAAGAAAAGTAAAACATGCCAGGAAAATATTACAGCGTAGGTTGTTACAGAATGCTACAAATGGTCTACAGTCTGAATTAGAAAACCATCATGATGATGATCAGGTTAACAGGGCGCCCCCTACAGTGTATTTAGAAGCTGTACAGGAATATGAACGCAGTTTAAAAAATTTAATGCTACAGAATTTCATCAAAGATATAAGTTTATAAATCTAGATAAAATAAAATCTTTACAGAGGCTATTGCTGCAATGCACCAGGCTATAGAAAGTTTGTTAGACAGTGTGAAGAGAAAACACAATATGGGATTTTATACAGGTAAGATTAAATGCTGCTTCTTTGAATCACCCCTTGTTCTCAAGAAAGACAAGACCAAATGAACTAAATGCTGCAACCTTCTTAGATCAGATAGCTGATATGCTACAGAGCAATACTGAAGTAATTACTGATTCCTCTATACATCTTGTGGTAACGACTCATCAGAAACCACCAGGGGTCGGGTGGGGGAGACGGACACTGAGCTCCATCTTGTATAGCAGGATTTTACAAAAAAGAGGCGATACCTGATTGATTTAAATAACAGAGACAATAGTTTGTGTTTCGTGGCTCCATTCTCGCACTCTTAAATCCACATATGAGTGACAGTCACTTGTTGAACAAGGCTAAAATATTGTATGCTGAGCTAGGTTTGTCAGACCAAAGACCTGTCACTTTTAGTGATGTGTCACAGTTTGAACGCTTTTAGGAGTCAAAATTAAGATTTTATATCATAATGAAGGAAACTGGCAAACATTTTCAACAGGTCCAGAAAGATTTCCTAAAACACTGTTTGTATTATTACATGAAAACCATTTTTATGGCATCACTAATGTAAAAATTCATAGGTGCAGGTACCTCAGAATATTGTGATGTAGCCTACAGCCATAAGGGAAATCATATCTGTGCACAACAGTGCAAAGTTTGTTTCACCGTGTTGTCTCGAAAAGGAAATTGGCACAGTATCTTGTCACAAATGTAAGAAGATTTGTAGGTCTTCAGTGTGCCTAGAAAGACATTTAGCTAGAGCTGATGGTGATACAGGGTCTTGTAAATCCATGAAACTGTGTGAACAATGTTTTGTTTTTTACAAGGGATCTCATACATGTAAATTGATTCAGTGTAGCAGATGTGGTTCTTTCATGACAGCAGACAAGCATCTGTGTTACATGTCACCACTCAGTGATGTAAAAAGCACTGAGAAATATATAGTGTTTGATTTTGAAGCCACACAAGAAACGGGGTGCACATACCAAATTTTGTGTATGCTAAGCAATTAGATGGGGAGAGGTCCTGGGAATTGGCGAAGATTGCATAAAAGATTTTGTAGGACATTTTATTGATGCCCCATTTAGACACTACACATTTATAGCACACAATGCCAAAGGCTATGACAGTTACTTTATCATTAGCCAGCTAGTCAAGGAAATAATTGATATTAAATTGCTCACACAAGGAGGAAAAGTACTCTGTGTCACAGTGACATCCCTACACATCAGATTTATTGACAGCCATTGCTTTCTTCCTTTTAAACTAGCAAAATTCCCTGCAGCCCTTGGATTTGAGAATGAGATTGCTAAAGGCTACTTCCCCCATTTTTTTAACACCAAGGCTAATGAAAATTATGTAGGCCCCCTGCCCGATGCTCAGTTTTATGGTTCTGAATATATGTTGCCTGCAGAAAAGCAAGAGTTTTTGCAATGGTACCTAGCTAACAGACATAGAGAATTTAATCTGAAAAGAGAGCTTCGCTACTATTGTCAGTTAGATGTTGAAATTCTTCGAAAAGCCTGTGTCAGATTTAGAAATGAAGTACTGGAGATGACTAGGAAAAGTATTTTAAAACAGTCAGACGGTGATACAGTGGAGTATGAAACAGTATCCTTAGATCCCTTCCAGTACGTCACCATAGCCTCAATTTCTATGGCGATGTACAGGTTTCTGTTTTTGAAAGAATGCACTGTTGCTGTTCTCCCCCCCCAGACAACTACCACAGACAATTGAAGAGGTACTCCACACCTGCTATTCAGTGGCTTATGTACATATCTGAGAAAGAAAACATTTCTATTCAGCATGCGCTAAGGGGTGGTGAATTTAAGGTGGGTCCGTACTTTTTGGATGGCTATTCAGTCATAAATGGAATACCCACAGCATTTGAATTTAATGGTTGTTTTTTTCATGGCTGCAACATCTGTTACTGTGAGAAAGATAGAAATCACATGACAGGGACTAGTTTTGGACAGTTATTCAATAGGACCACGCACAAATTTCATTTTCTAAAAAGACAGGGTTTTGCAGTTAGAGTATTGTGGGGAACATGAATGGAAAGCAATGCTGACCACGGATCAGGGTTTGAATAATTTTTTGAGGGACAGGCAGCTACCACAGCCACTCGAACCTAGGCAGTCACTGTTTGGGGAGAACAAATGCCATTTGTCTGTACTATAAGACACAGCCTGATGAGAAATACACTATTATGATTTTACCAGCTCTCACCCTTTTGTTAACAAAACCAAACAGTATCCAGTCGGTCATCCTGACATCATTTATGACAATTTTGATGACCTCACTCAGTACTTTGGTTTAGCAAAAGTAAAAGTCTTACCCCAGAGGTCTTTTTCTTCCAGTGCTGCCATCCAGGATTGGTAAAAAGCTTGTGTTTACATTATGTCGGCATGCGCTGAAAATAGATTTCAAACAACATCATGCACACATGATGATGAGCAACGGTCACTTACAGGTACCTACTGTACCGTAGAACTAAACCTGGCACTGGAAAAGGCTACAAAATCATTAACATTTATGAAGTTTGGCATTTTAAAGAGTCATGCACAGAGCTTTTGCAGATTACATCAAGCTGCATCTAAAAGGCAAGCAAGAGGCATCTGGTTTCCTTCATGGGTCAAAACTGAAGAGGATAAAGTCAGGTACATACAACAGTATTTTGAAAGGAAAATGTACATTTGAACCCTGCAGCCATAACTGTTAACCCTGCAAGGAGACAGATATCTAAACTGTTTTAAATTCTCTTTGGGGCAAATTTGGGCAGAGAGCTAATTTTACCGACAACGATATAGTAACAGACCCACAGAAATTATTTCAATATGTTTTCGTTCCATATCACGATATCTCATCGTGCTTTTTCATCGATGATGAAACAGCATGTTTAAGCTGGAAATATACCAGCGATCATTACACAAATTCCAATAATATCAACATATTTATAGCTAGTTTTACAACAGCATATGCCAGAGTCGAACTCTACAACCTGCTAGATAGGTTACAGGACAGGTGCCTTTACCACGACACAGACTCTGTCATTTTTGTGTCCAGACCGGGTGACTGGGCCCCACCTCTGGGTGATTATTTAGGGGAGCTGACCAGTGAAGTTCCTGCTGATGAACACATTACAGAGTTCATTTCTGCAGGCCCAAAAACTTACGGTTACAGGCTGTCCAGTGGTGAGGTTGTTCTTAAAGTGAAAGGGTTTACCCTTAATGTAGCCAGCAGTAAACACATTAATTTTGAAAGTCTGAAGGACCTGGTCTTTGACTATACGGGTCACAGATCTCAAAGAAATTACCGTGAGTCAACCCAGCATTGTTAGGAATAAAAGCAGTGGTCCCTTGAAACAAAAAACGCTGTCCAAGACACAGAGAGTAGTTTATGACAAGCGTAGTTTTACAAGACAATTTTAAAACACTTCCTTACGGATACTGATTGTGAAAAATGGATATCAGGTTGCAGCATCCCTTTACTTGTCTGTTGGCTGGCCCCTCTAATAGTGGGAAGAGCTTCTTTATAAAATAGTTGTTGGAACATGCTGATGCCACTTTATCACACAAGCCTGAAAATATTGTCTGGTTATACAGCTGTTGGCAACCTTTGTATAATGAATTGCTGTTAAAGTTCCCTCAGATTAAATTTGTGGAGGGTCTACCGATGTCACTAGCTGACAATGATCTCTACCCTGGAAAGGTAAATTTTGTCATTATAGATGATTTGATGGACTCTGCCTGTCAAAATAGTGAAGTGGAATATGGGTTTACCAAGTACAGTCATCATAAACAATTGACAATATTTTTAATTGTCCAGAATGTGTTCTGTCAAGGTAAAAAAGGAGGACCATCACACTAAATGCCAAATACATGATTTTGTTTAAAACCCCAGAGACAAGCTTCAGATCACAACACTAGCTAGACAAATGTATCCTGGTCAGACAAAATTTTTCTTAGAAGCTTTTGAAGATGCTACAAGAAAGCCTCATGGCTATTTACTGGTTGATTTAAGATCCAATACACCAGACTTAATATAGATCATGAGTGGGGTGTTTCCGACTGGCCTGTATATGTCATGAAAAAACACATTCTGCTTCTAAAAATATTTGATACTGTATTGTCATTATGTCAAAAGACTGCAGAGAAATCTGTCTGTTTTAAAGTTACTAGTAAAAGGGCCTCCAAGCTTAAGAAAAGCTATTTTATGTTCAGCCTCTGATGATCTGATATCAGCTATAGCTGAGATAGCTTAAACACTCTCAGAGGAAATATTCCACTGTCAGCAAAGCAGTTAGTGTACTGAAAAAAACGGAGAGTCATTAAAACTTTAAGCAATAAACAAATAACCTTAAAAAGGAAAAAGAAAATAGTTAATCAGACTGGTGGCTTTATAGAGAACGCTAGGAATTGCCATCCTTTGATCACAGGCCTGCTGGCTAACAGATAATGGAATTTACACAGAAAATGTATTTGGTACCTCAGCAACAGATGGATCACATTAAAACTAATTACCCTGATCAGGATATGAGAACAGTTGCAACTAACAGTTTGGACACTGACATGAGAGCTATACCGTCCCGGACTGATTTATCAGACTATGACAAAGCCAAATGTACTCTGCTGTGTTACAGCGCTATCTGACTTTGTAAGACAAGGAGAACAAGCTAAAACCAGTTTGACATTACTCATGCCTGAAAATGAATCAATGTCTGACCCCCTGGTCATGGCAGAGACAGCTTCTGTACCTAGTACTATGGAAAAAGACATTTTAAGTAGTGTTTCTCATCGGTTCAAAACCAATGCTGAACTTTTGTTAAAGCATATGGCCAAGAACAAGGATATTGTGTTTTGGAGTGATAAGGGTGAATTAATGTATAAAGGCACTGTTGTTTCTGGGTCACACATGGTCGATTTAGTAAGGTGGCTACAGCCACCATGCAATCCCTGACCACAGAAAGCCAAAGGGCTGGGATGTTTTGTCAAAGCAATGGCAGAGTCTAACATACCCACCTCAGTGTTTGCTCACTCAGCAAACAGGAGCTATGGGAAAGCTGAAATGTGTAGCTGGTAACAAAACAGCCACAGCCATGTCCAGGTAGCCAATGGTCAGTGACGCCTAAAAGACAAAAGTCTTTAAGAAACCTGTGTGGCTCACCATGTAAACTTAAAATGCAATCTCTATGTATGAATGTTAGATACCTCAGTGACTGTTGTGTACAGCATATGTTGAACATTTTACCTCATATTAAATATGTAATCCTACCTCAGTGACTGCTGTGTAAAACCTATGTTAGTGATTTACCTCATACTGAATATGTAATCCTGTTTTTACAAAAAAGTGTTTATATTGATGCATGTTAGCCTACTTCATACTTAAATATGTTAACATGCTTTTTAGAAAGATGTGTTTATAATTCTACCTCAGTGCTATGGCGTATATAGTGTGCATTTTTTTAACAGGAGATGCTTTCGTTTTATTATATCATATCTATGATGTCACCACTGATGCTTGTTGTATTTTATTGCCAGTTTTTTACAATAAATGCCTTTGTATTTTATATATTTGTCATTATTGAAGACATTGCATATCTTATCCATGATGTTACCACTGATTTTTGTTGTATTTTATTGGCAGTTTTTTACAATAAACGCTTTATATTTTATATATTTTTGTCATTATTGAAGACATTGCATATCTGAAAACGTTAAACACAGCCTCCCACAGTTTAAACACAGCAAACAGAGACACAATTATGAGTGTTTATATATGATTTTATATGACTGGTTTTGAATAAAATTACAAGCTGCTGCATATTTTAAATTAATTACAAGACAAACAAGTCTGAACATGTTGCCACCTCACTGATATGTGCCCTGACATGTTCAGATGTCTGGAAAAGTGACGTACAAAACTAGTTACCATGGCATCATTTTTCAGCAAATCATTAGAGTACATTTTTAAAATCTGATCATAAGAAAGTCCTTTGCATCTGTGGTGTAAGAAAAATATGCAGTGAAATCCACAGGTGGTAGAAAAGGTATCTTGTAACTGTGTGTTTAGGTACAAAATGTTGTTTGCATTTCTGTTTAAAAAAACCCCAATAGTTTGTGCATGATTGTCAGGATGAAAACCGTAGCTGTCGAAGAACTCCCCAGTCCCATTTTCTGAAATGTATACGGCTAACCAGTGCTGTCCAGGGAGGTCATGGGGGTCAGTATTGATGACTAGTGCTGCAGGAAGGTTTCTCAGACTCTCCTTGGGTAGCAGATCACAGGGAAACATGCCCAGAAAGCAGTCACGGATGTGGGTGTCACTGGTTACAATTTTTTCCAGCTGCTTTGTGTTCATTTTTATGGTTTATCACATATAATCAAAAATTACATTTCTTCTCTGGTTTATCTCAATGACATTATCAAACACTGCATAGATAATGAGATTAACTGTTTGTGGAAGGGCTTCTGCAAATCTGATCTCAGCTCTGAGGTTCCCAGTTTTAATTAAAGAATAATGATCAGCACATTCTTGGTCCGGAGTGAGATCAAAGGCAAACAGGGTGTACCCTTGGGTAAATTCCTGACGGTTAACTAAAGCGGTCGATCTTTCATAGATTTCCCCGCTAGTACTAGATTAAAATATTCTCTCACAGCATTCCCATTTCTAAAATCTGGCTGCAGAGGTTTAGCGGAATTTGTTCACCGTCCAGATACAGAGCCACAAAATTAATGTTATAATGCTTAAAGTTAAAGGGGTTTTTAGTGTAGGAACCACTAAAAGCATCATTGTCAACAAATCCCATGACCATCATTTTTGGTAACTGTCCCAAAAACAAATTATCTTGGTTGCAGACCCTGCTGCCTGCAGGAAGGCTGAACACTTTCATACCCACTCTGTCTATAGGGTATTTAGCGTTGGAGGTGAGCAGGGCTTCTGAGTGTCCCAGACGGACTCCGGGGGTCACTTTAACCCTTTTGACAAACAGAGAGGCGGCCATGACTTTTAGCTTATAAGGCTCAGCATCTCCACTCATCAGGCAAAAGCTGTCCCTGTTACGTGTCAGTTTAATTTTAATATCCATGCCATTCAGCATCAGTTTCTCTTGAAAAACAAGTCTGTGCAAGTGTCCCAGCAGTTCTACTCTCTACTGAGATGTGAAGGAGCTTCTTTTATTAAACCTACATTATCACCATCTCTGTCTGTGATTTCATGTTTCCTGGGGTGTCTTTGTAAAATAACCCTGCTGTAAATTGTGTAGAAAGGGTCAATTCATTGAAGTTCAGCACAGATTCTATGACAGCCCTGTAGGGGTAACAGTTATTGCTCTGACTGATGAGCCGATCACCGACAGTCACATCCAGCTGACTGAAAATGGTTGCCACTGGGTAGTTTATAAGGCACACTTTGGCCGCTGCAGGTATATCACTACCATCCGCTTCAGTGATTTTGCAAACCAGGTAAAGAAGTGTGTTGTTTAGATCCAAATAGTCTTCACCAGTCCCTGCTATATAAAATTCAATCGGTGAGTTTTCTGAAAGGGCAGCCAGAGGGGGTATCTCTACATAAATGCTTTTTTCAATGCTTGTCTGTGTGGGAGAACGGCAAACAAGTCAAGTTCTGATTTTGTGCATTCTTCAGAACCACAGTGCGAAAGCCATGTTTTTAGAACAGGTCTCTGCTTGTTTCGACCCTCAAGATCCTTTTGCCTTTGACGTTTTCTTTTATGTGAAGTTTTCGTTTTGAAACACCTCTTTTAAGTAGCGGGGGGCGATGAGAGCTAGGGTGTACTCTGCCTTTCTCTTTTACCTCTCTTGAATACAATCAGCCCTGAGCCACCCTGAGTAGGCTTATCACCCCCTGACATCTTTTGAGCGACGGCACTAGTCACATGCCCCACAACATCCTTTGCAACATTTTTAGCAGCTGTCTGTACATGTGGTTTTGCAATTTCAAACCCCCTTCTTAAAAATGGAACTGCTTTTCTGAACAGACTACGAAATATCCCTCCTATACCAGAACCATACATAGTAGGAAGTCCATGAAAGCCTGGCAGACCGTATCCTGCCTGTGCCTTGTAATAGCTTCTGTACAAGACAGGGTCCCCATAATGTCGAACAATCACCATCCTTGTTTAAATTTTAGAGCACTCTCTGGGGGCAAAAATGCAACTTCACGATCACCTTTCCAAATCGAAATGGTACAGGTTCATTTTGATCATTCTTTATTTCAATGGTGACTGTATCGATCTGATGTTTACTGACTGTTTGATAATGGGGTTTATCGAGGTCACGGTCACTATCTCATTGTCTTGGCTCCTGACGGTACGCATCTCAGCAAAGGCACTAGACTGTCACCCACTATTTCATGTGTGATAATGTCAGTGTATATATAATGTGTAAAAGCCCCATTAATATCTGGAGGGTTCTTTGCTAGATTCTTTCCTACACCTACCTCGAGTCTGCTAAAACCCAAAAGGTACTGTAACTGCCCATGCATAAACCAAATACATTTGATGTCACTGTCAACGCTTATTTCTCTCCCAACGGTTTGTTGTTCCAAAACCACTGGCAGTTCATTTACTTCAAATATGCTTTTATTAATTTGAGCAATAACACCAGCCATGTTAGGATAATAGCCCGATGGTATTTTAAATGCTGCTGACTCAGTAAAGGGTCCAGTTGGTGGTGTTTTACTGTGGGCTACGTTTAGAGGCTGATAGAGCATACTTAACCTGTTTTTCTGTGCAGGCACATTGTCCCAGGTATGAGGGTACTGAATTTCTGCTAAGTCCACTTCCCATTCACCAGGTAGTTCAAGCGTTTGTGGTAACTTTACAGTAAAAGTGGATATAGTATTGTTGGGGAAAATGTTGTGCGATGCATTGCTGGGCAATGTGATATAAAATCCATTTTGATCATATTAAGCCTTATCTGCTTCTAATGTCCCGAACCTGTGTTGCCTCAACCCAGCTATTAAATTTATCAGGCCACCCTCTCCACTTTACCAGATACCAAGTTTTCTGCCACGCTTTTCTCCTTCAGGATTTTCTGCACCCTGTACACACGGTCCTCATCAGGTTCAATTTTTGCAGCTCCTCTGGGTAAAAGTACCTTTAATGTCTTCCCTGATAGTCTTTTAGCTTATAGGTGGGCCTCTGTGTCTTTAAGACCTCCGTCACAATAAATATCTCATCTGTCGTCTGTTCATATCCCTTTTCAAACACCCCTTTTAGCTTAGATAGTCTCACGTGATCATCTTTCTGAAGGGTACCCTTTTGTTTTTTGCCAAGAACAGAATTACCGTATAGGATCTTCCATACACCCAGGGCATTGGAAGGGTTAACATCCACAGGTCTGTGTTTAATGCTTCTGTGATAAGTATGGTTATAGCTGTGCACCAGGTCTGACAACACATCTGTATATTTCCAAGTATTCTGGGCTGTAAAGTAACGCCACATGTGACTTCAGTGTCCTATTAAATCTTTCTACAATGCTGGCCTTAACTTCATTATTCATCACAAATGGTGTATTTTATTTTGTTTAATAGGTTCTTAAGGAAGCATTTAGAAACTCTTTACCCTGATCAGTCTGCAGCTTCTGAGGTGTGCGTCCACTTTTAAAAATAGTTTTAAAGGCTTGCATCATGGCCTTGCCTGATTTGTCTCTTAAAGTCACTACCAGGCATACTTGGACAGCACATCGATGCACGTCAGTATGTACTTAAACCCATTATTGTACTTTGCATATTGACTCATATCCACTAAATCAGCTTGCCATTGTCTGTCTATGTCAGAAACAATGACAGGATTTCTCTTAAATCGGACTCTGGCTGCTTTGTGTAATGAATAGGGGTCCTGCTTCAAAGTCATTCTGCAACACCTTTCCTGGTGACCTCTTTATCAAGTTTTTTTGCAGCCTTATACAGCTGAGTCACCCCTGTGAAACTACCCACTTTTTTTGCATTAAAATATATATTCTGGAACAGGTGATCATTCATCTCCTTCGTCAACACCCGACACATCTGCTAGCTAGCAAAACTCTTGTCACCAGTAAAATAAAATAAAGTATGTGCTCTTTTGTTCTTTTAAAAACACTATGACAACCACAAAGTGCAATGCATGATTATATTTTATTTATAAATACACATGCTCATAACAGTATTTGAATATTTACTTTATAATACATCAACTAATGCATATAGGTTCTACATACAAAAGGCATAACACTATGACAACCACAAAGTGCAATGCATGATTATATTTTATTTATAAATACACACCTCATAACAGTATTTGAATATTTACTTTATAATACATCAACTAATGCATATAGGTTCTACATACAAAAGGCATAACACATGGTAAGCACGCAACAGATTATATAACAGTTTTGTTTTTCTACTCTTCAATTTTTACACGCTTCACAAAACCCCGAAACAGCAACTTTTGAGCTGCATGTTTTACACAAGCATTGGCATCGTCCACTTCCCCCTTGGTGATGAGGTATGCACAATACATACACACATATGCCATACACCACTCAAAATAACAAGACTGATTTTGAAGACATTCTGTTACATCTAAAATGACATTCACCTTGCATACTGCTCTACGGTTACTGTTTTCCATTACGTCAACATAGAGTCTCCATACAAGGGTGGCAACTCTTTAATCAGAGTCAGTGTGTTTTCTGCCAGTGAAGCAGCAGCATCTTCAGAGCAGACATTTAATGCAGGCTGCTTTCCAAAGTATATAGGTTCCTTAAAATGTCCTTTATCACATGGTACATTGTAGACATCAAGACTGTCTGGAATATTGGAAGCATGCCAGCACGCTCCATCTGAAAGTACATTATAATAACTATTTAGGAAAAGCATATGCTAAATCTGGTTTATGAAACACAACAAAGCGATAAAAATGCAAAATTTATGATGTCAGACTCAGACCCCGTTCTGCAAACTAAACACTAAAAAGTCAACAGCAGTACAGATAAAAACACAAAAGTGTATTACATCATAAGGGTTATGCATAAACTCTATAGCAATTTTAAACATTGCTTCCTCAAGATAGCCCCTCATCCTTAAAATAATCCACAGTTTCCTTTGGGGTCCCTCTGGGAGACTCATCAAGACCTTGGCATGTCTCTAAAAGTACAGGCGGTGCTTGTCCTGTAGGTAGATTTAAACCAGGTTGTTTCGCTTGTGTCTGACTAGTTGGTAAATAAGCTCTGGATGCACTGACAGGGTGTTTCCATCGTTGTATACTCTGGAAAAACATACATTTAGCAAGTGGTAAAAGCCAGGGTAACAATATGAACAATATGAAAATGGTAACAAGTAGCAGTTTTTGGGGTGGGGTGGGTGGGGATGTTTTTAACAATAAAAACAGTGTTTCTGAATTTCTTATATCATTTTTAAAGGGTCCTTTTTGACCAGTGGATCATTTCAGCAAGCAGAGAAGCCAGGTTAACAACACGCACAATATCACAAGGTTTTTTCTGCTTTGTAGTACACACACACATGGCTATGACGACCATGATATAAAGTCCACAAAGACATTCATCGTCTTCTATGAATATATTGGCAATCACTTTAACATTTTCTACAAGTGGTAACACAGATTCATTTATATATTTATCTGTATCCTCCCATACTTCTGGAAGGGCAAACATCATCAGTTCATAGGCTGCATGTATCTCACAAAGGCAAATGTCATATTGAGGTGAACCAAACAGTGATGGATGACAGTAATGGCTTAGGATCAGATACATAAACCTTTGGATTCTCTCTGTACTTGCATTCCATGATTATCTGTAAAAATAAAATATGACACATTTTGGTACTGAAATGTTTCCATGTAGTAATTTGGGGGAGGGTAGGGGGCAGGTGTTGAGGTAATTTTTACAATATAAACAGTGTTCCTGAATTTCTTTTTAGAAATTTTTAAAGGAGCCTTTTGCTGACCAGACGGCAGGCATCTTTTTTAATTTCACCGTCTGTCTGCTGTAACATTTGCATAACTAACCACATGGGGTCATCAGATTTTTTCACATCATTTAAAACATGACTTATAGTTTCCAGGGTACAGTTGGTCATATTTAACCCCTGATGCTTCATAGCGATTGCCAAGATCACGGGCATGAGCTGCCCTATATGTATGGCTTCAGAAACATTTCTATCTTCTTTAGACCTTAAGTCATCAAGGACACATGAATGGTTTTCTGACTCGGATCATCTATCTCACACCCAGGACGGGAATCACCAATTCACAATGTATTACCCTCTGTATCACTGAAGCAATTGCACCACGGATGGTATGATACATAATGTACTTACAATACATATCGTTGTCAGTTTTGGGGTTTACTACTAAGGCCTGATTTTTCACATGAGGTCCCCTGTCTAATCTCAGTAGAAGAAGAGGTTGTGTAGTGATCACAGCCTGTTCTGTGACATTTGAAACATTCTATCGCTCTCTGTATTTCTAACATACTGGTTCTCACACATCTCAATAACAACCACATTTGTATCTTTCACACAGCAAAGACAGTCGAGCAGTAGATTTGTGGAAAGTCGAGAATCCATGCTGTCCGAATATGACTGCTGCTCCATCGTAAATCCTTCAGTCTATTAAAGTAAAACAAAAACAGCATTGGTCCTCTGACTCATTATAGGTAAGATTTAGTTCTACTGCTAACTCATCTCCTCAGTTACACCATGTAACCACTCACATTTTTAAATGTTAAAATGCATTTACCTCATCAAGGCAACTCTTTCTTCATTTTTCTCATCTTTCTCTTTCTTAGCCTGTGCCTGACTGCTTGTGGCTGCATTATCATCATCACCCTCTTGGTCAGAGCCCCTCTTGGCTCTGTCTTGCATTCTTTTTCACAACTTTCTCTGATGCTTTTTGGCAGTGTCTCATTGACCATCATCTCTGGCCCCCTTCTTGTCACTCTCTGTTTTTGGTTTCATAGTAACTTCTTTTTCATCAGATTCACACCCCAGCAACTCTTCAAGGTCTTGCAGTGGTGTCTCTTCAGAAGGACAGTCAGATTTAGGATTTTCTGATTCACCAAACTGTTCAGCGAGTTTTTTTTATGTCAGACACTCTTCCACTCAACAAGACTTGTGTGGGGCATTCGTTTTCACACCTCATAGTACACATCGTTGGCTTGGGTTGTGGGGCCCCGACAGCTATCTTCTTGCTTGGTTTTTCATCTCCAGACCTTTCATTAGGCGGTATGACAATCTGGCTTGTTACAGGGAGGTTGAATTTTTCATTAGGTGGTATGACAATCTGACCTGTTACAGGGATGTTGAAATGAGAAGCGCTTGCCATCTTCTTGCTTGATGTTTTTGATAATCTGCTCCAAGTCTATAAAACAGAATCTGAGAAATCTCTCAAAAGCTGTGCCTTCTGGCTTCAAATGCAGGGTTTATATAACGCTTAGCAAGATGGACTGCCCCTTGGTAAAACCATCACCACAACCCATCATACTATACATGGTAACGTGTCAGAGGTACATCTGTTGTAGCCCCCACCCCCCTTTTTCAAAACATTATAAATATCACGCACACATTTCATTTCAGCCTTCTCCTTGATACTACACAGAGCTGAGGGGGGTGAACTATAGGTATGTGTATTCCTTTTTTCTGATATATTTTTATTCTTTCTAATTCATGACAAAAGTATAAATAATTAGTTTTTTGCGATTGTTGCAATGCTATCCAGAGAAAACTGCTGAACCATCTTATTTACACAGAGGTCCCCCGGTTTTAGCTTATAAATGTTACATGCGTATACATAAAGCTATCCTTTTGATGCAAGTTTGACACAGTCCTACAGATGCATGTTAATTTTGTATACTGTTACAAAAACAGAAAAAGGGGTACTCACACAGGCAGATGAATTTCCCTCGGGGTGTGGGGTCTCCACACAGATCTGTGAAAGCTCTGCACAATCAGGTTCCCTCCTAGATACTTCTTTCTGAAAATATCCTAATCAAAAAACACACACATGTCCCTGCAGTTATACACCAGGCCTACAGGGGGCACATACCACTACATAAACACTAACTGATTTTTTGGGGTGGGAGGAGCACGGTGGTGAAGAGGGACAGGGGTTCGAGCCAGGATGGTAGGGGTTCAGGAGAAAGGGGGGACAGGGGTTCGAGCCAGGATGGTGGGTGCAGGAGAAGGAGACAAGGGTTCAGCCAGGCCAGTGGGGTGCAGGAGAAAGGAGGGACACAGGAGTTCAAGCTAGCATGGTGGGACTCGGGTTCCAGCCAGGATGGTCTGGCAGGGGATCGAGGAGTGTACGAGAAGGATGGGGTGGGGGACAGGGGTTCGAGCCAGACTGGTGGGGGTGCAGGTGAAAGGAGGGGATGCAGGAGTTCAAGCTAGCATGGTGGGACTTGGGTTCGAGCCAGGATGGTGGGTGCAGGAGAAGGGGACAAGGGTTCAGCCAGGCTGGTGGGGGTGCAGGAGAAAGGAGGGACACAGGAGTTCAAGCTAGCATGGTGGGACTCGGGTTCCAGCCAGGATGGTCTGGCAGGGGATCGAGGAGTGTACGAGAAGGATGGGGTGGGGGACAGGGGTTCGAGCCAGGCTGGTGGGGGTGCAGGTGAAAGGAGGGGATGCAGGAGTTCAAGCTAGCATGGTGGGACTCGGGTTCGAGCCAGGATGGTCTGGCAGGGAATCGAGGAGTGTACGAGAATGAGGGGCGTAAGATGCTTACAAAATGGTGGTGTTAGGTCATTTTCTGTGCAAGGGCGGGACACGAGTTCGAACGTATGTCATTTCCGCCAGAAGGGGCGGGCTAGTTTAATTTAGGAGGACTTCCGTTTAACACGGATGATTCTGATTGGTCTGTTTTAGGCCACGTCCACCTGTCAAATGACGTGGCACGCGCTGATTGGCTGAAATTTAACATTTGATGAGATATATAAACTTATACTACTAGTGTGAGTGTGTGGCCCTTGCAAGTCTGGATATACATAGGTGGCAGAGTCCAGGCAGCTAGAGAAGAGCAGGAAGCAGGAATGCGATGAATAGTGCAAGCAGTAGGTAACGAGTTGTAAGCAAGGGACTGGCATGTAGGTCAGTGGTAGTAGTAGTAGTAGTAGTAGTAGTCGTTGGGTTTGCATGGCATGCAGATGCAGAGGAAGTAGTAAGTAGTAATACTGAATAAATGCAGAAGGTACATAGTGGGGATCGATGAGGAATGAAATAGCAGGGGAGTAATCTGACCCTCCTAGAGTTGTATGTTTGGTGACCAAAAAGGGGAAGCATGGAAGCATAAAATAATTACCAATATTAAATACAAACTTGTTCCTTCTTGGAAAATGAGTCTGATGAAGCAAGAGACAGCCTCTGAATGACATCCAACAGCCAGAGTATGTGATGTCAATAGCCCAAAAAGGAATGAGAACCAACATAACAGAAAAGAAAAACATAGCATCCGACAGCTGCAGGAGTCAGAAACATTGGCTTACCCAAAATGGAGAAATGAGATCGGCATACTGGAAGGTGCAGGCATGGCGGTCATGGCCAGAAGAAGACCAATAGTCACTGGCAGGAAGCTTGATGAAAATTGATCACCAGTCATCCCATCCCAGAGGCAGCCACCAATCAACTTTGGGCAAAGTAAGCTCCACAGAAGCTGTACGCCAGGAGCTTATACCATGTCAAGCATCCAGTCCATGCAAATAATGTTTATTAAGAACAGAAGTCCAAGTTATACCTCTAATGCTTGAATGAGAACCTGGAAACTGGATATGGTTTGTTTTATGACTGGTGCAGACATGAGCTACCAGAAGAAGGGAAGCAGTGCCTGTCAACTCCCATGAGACTGGAGGAAGAGGATTGTACATTCTTAACAGTGTGAGTTGCAAGCTTCATAGGGAAATGAGATTATTTTGAGCCTGGCATGTAAGGCTTGCAAGCATCCTGAATCACGCAGGGTAGCTGACAGAGCAGTATCTGAACAGGCACCAGAGAATGGGAAATGCAACCCGCAGTACCAGCAGTGGGCTACAGTATGTGGACACTGAAACAATGAACAAGCTGAGAGAGCTAGGTGGCAGGTAGAGTTAGGAGTGCTGAAATAAACACCCTGCAATGTATTGTCTTGAGCCCAGACATGTAAGCATGGTGACTGCAAACTGAGGAAAAGATAGCTAACTTGGTTAAGCAGGGGGATAAAACCTTTTATAGGTATATCAGGGAGCGTAGAAAGACAAAGGGAGGGATAGTGAGGCTGAATAGAATGGATGATGGGTGGGCAGAGAGTGACAGTGAAAAAGCAGGGATACTGAATGAATACTTCCGTTCAGTGTTCACAAAAGAGAAAGTGGAGGAGGTGCCTAATCCAATTAACAGAAGCACTCTGGAGAGGGGGGTCAATCCCAGTCCTTTCACAGAAGAAAGGGTTCTGAAAGAACTCCTAAAACTGAAGGTGAAGCAATGGGGCCAGATGGAATTCACCCCAGAATTCTAAAATAATTAAGCAGAGAACTAGTGACACCACTGACTACCCTTTTAACAAGTCATGGGAGGATGGTGTGGTGCCTGAGGACTGGAAGAAGGTGGATGTGATTCCCCTTCACAAAAGTGGGACCAAGGCAGAGGCAGGAAACTACAGACCTGTCAGTTTGACCTCTGTGGTAGGGAAAGTGATGGAATCACTTCTGAAGGAAAGAATTGTTGAGTACCTAGGGGCCAGTGGGGCAAAGGACTCAAGGCAGCATGGGTTCACAGCGGGAAGGTCATGTCAGACGAATCTAATTGACTTCTTTGACTGGGTGACCAAAGTAGTAGACCAGGGAGGGGCTGTGGACATGGCCTACCTAGACTTTAGCAAGGCATTTGACACAGTCCCACACAAAAGATTAGTAGTCAAATTAACCAGCCTGGGAGTGAGTCCCAGGGTGGTAGCTTGCGTAAAACATTGGCTGAACAACAGGACACAGAAGGTAATTGTAAATGGAGTCCACTCTGAAGAAAGAGGGTTACTAGTGGGGTACCGCAGGGTTCAGTCCTGGGTCCAGTTCTTTTTAATGCCTTTATAAATGACATTGCAGAGAGACTGGAAAGAAAAGTATGCCTCTTTGCAGATGACACAAAGATCTGCAACAGGGTTGATACACAAGGAGGTGTGGAAAGGATGAGAAGGGACTTGGCAAGGTTGGAGGAATGGTCAGAAGTATGGCAGCTTGGATTCAATGCAAAGAAGTGCAAAGTAATGCACCTGGGAAACAAAAACCCAGGGGAAGATTACACAATGGGGGAAGGTAGTAACAACAACAAAAATGGACAGGGACCTGGGGGTAATCGTATCAGATGACCTTAAGGTTGGCAAGCAATGTGAGAAGGTGGTAGGGAGGGCTGGGGGGATACTGGGATGTATAGGGAGAGGTATCACCAGCAGAAAACAGGAAGTTGTTATCCCCCTGTACAGACAGTTGGTGAGACCCCATCTGGAGTACTACGTCCAGTTCTGGAGACCCCATCTCCGCAAGGACATAGACAGGATGGAGGCAGTTAGAGGAGGGCAAATAAAATGGTGCAGGGTCTGCAAGAGAAGCCATACGAGGAGAGACTAAAGGAGCTTAATATGTATACCCTTGAGGAAAGAAGGGAGAGGAGGGACATGATAGAAATGTTTAAGTACCTCAGTGGAATCAACAAAGTCCAAGAGGGTAGCATCTTTCAGAAAAAGAGATGTACAAGAACAAGGGGACACAATTTGAAGATAGAGGGAGAACGGCTCAGGGGCAATGTGAGGAAGTATTTTTTCACAGAGAGGGTGGTGGACGCATGGAACAGCCTTCCTGAGGAGGTTGTGGGGTCTAAAACTGTGGGAGAGTTCAAGAATGCATGGGACAGACATAAGGCAATTTTTGTGGGGGGTAGGAAGAATTAGGCTGTTGGTTAAATAGGATCTGCAGCTTATCCTCTAGGCAGGGAAATGGGCAGACTAGGTGGGCCAAGCGGTCCTCATCTGCCATCAAAGTCTATGTTTCTATGTGACATGCAGAATATGACCAGAGGGAACATAAATACTAGGAAACCTGTTTCTGAACTAGTCACCTGCACTTTGGCACGTAGTTCAATGTAAGCGAGGGTTCCAAGTGGTAGGCGATCCTGACCAAAGCACCTGAGGTGTCCGGAAGTGATAGCAATGGTGGAGGTAGCACAGGAGTCCTCAGGGAGATCAAACCGAGCTCGGTTCTGGGAGGTGGCATGCGATCGCAGTAGAGGAGTAGCGGTGCATGAAAGTGAAAGCTTGGAACTCTGCACGATGCAGCAACGCAGGTAGGACATGGAGTAGCCTGTAACAGCAGCTGGAAAAGCAGGGAGCAGAGACCGTATGGAGGCACACGGGCAGGAAAAGAAACAAGGAAGCAGTGGCTGGCTGCAATTGTAGAGGATCCAGAGCCTAAACACCCCAGTCTAGGAGAAGCTGCGAAGAGTAGTCATGGCACGGCAGGATGACTGGGGAGAGCCATGAACAGTAAGGTCCCAGGAGTAAAAAACAAAACAAAATGATGGCACGAACTGTGCAACGCCGCAATGCTGAGGCAAAGCAGAAGGAACCCCACCCCCAAAAGAAACAAAACAACAGAAGAACAGGGAGGGAGGGTGGGGAGACAGCAAGAGCCAGAGAGGAACGAGAAGAGAAAAGCACAAGCGCAGAAGGGGGGGCAGGAGAAGGTGCTAGCCTCAGCCAGCAGCACAGAGAGAGCGCAGTGAGTGTGTCTCGCTCTAAGCAGAGCAGCAGGGTTCTGCTGCTCTTCCCCCATATAACTTCAGGCAGAGCCTCCAATTATAAACACAAACACTTGCCAGCTTTCCCTTGCTCCACGCATGCACCAGCTGCCGTGTTTCCTTGATCGTACCAGACACTTCGCCTCAGGCACTTGGACCCCTTTCATAAGTAAATATTTAAAAACAAATTAAACCAAGCTCTTTTAAATACACTTGGGAGGAACTGCAAATACACTTGGGAGGAACTGCTTTATTAAAAAAAAAAGTTACAACAGCCATTTAAACACAACCACAATGTGTTTCTATTGTATTTGTAACCCCCCTACAAATGGGGTTCCTAAAAGCCATCTAGGAGCTGCTTAAGTGACTCCCCTGGTGTTTGGTGTTCGGCGCTTAAGCCATTTGAATGGCTCTGTGAGTGCTTGTAGAGCCTCCACGTACTGTCTCTTTAAGAGCTGTCTGCTTACAGACATAATTATTGCTCACGAGGGGAACTGTGTGTTTCCCTGCTCGAGTCCCGCTCGAGCTGTAATGTAATTGCCCCTCTTTGCCATCTCTGAAAGCACCAGGGGAGCCCACTCGAAAGATGTAACTATTTGCCTGCAATCATTTAGAGTAATAGTGAAAATGCAGTTGTTTAACCTGCCTTTGTTGCAGTTGGGACTCTGTGTGCTGTGCCCCTCCATTTTGGACCAGGACTGTCTGAGGGGTCCAATAGGAGCAAGGGAGTATCTAAAATGAAGTAAATAGCGACCACCCAGAATCAGGACTCTTAATGGAGCTGGCTGACCAATGGGGATACAGCTAGTAAGTCTGGGAAGTGAAGTCTGGACTATGGCACCTTTTTTGCACCAATGAGGGCAGTAGTGAGTAACTGGCAGCTGCATCCCACCAATGGGATCGGGTGGCACTCGAACTGGTTTCTGTGCCCAAACTGCAGAGGGACAGAATCATTGGTGATAGTGAAGGTAGAAGGAGCTCTGGCTCCTGCGCTGTGGAAGTCTTTGCGCGGGAAGCTCATGTGGCAGGCCAAGAAGTCGGGCAATAGCATCGCCAGAAGGAGCGGGCAAGATCTGTGGAGGAGTGCAGGCGGAGGAGGCTGTAGGTTTACAGCTACCTACCAGGCTCACCCTGTAGAGGACTGGAGAATCTGCTTCAATTGCGCTCGGTCTGTCAGGACAAGTGAAGCTGCGTCATTTGGCCCAGTGTGTTCAGTGAAAGTGATCGGGAGTATACAGCAGCTGCCTGGTATGGTACCCCTCTGCTTTTCATATAAATGTGTGGAGAGGTGTTTGAATTCCAGGCTCGGTCCTGCGAGTGGAGTGAGAGCGATCTTTCTGCTGGAGTCGTGAGTACTAAATCAGGGTAGCCCCCTGTCAGATGTTCATAGTGGGGGCAAGATTTGTCTGGCTGCTTTACTGGCTACACGAACCGAGCCTGCTGGCTCTACTTAATCCTTTTAGGAGTCAAATGCTTGTTTCCTGCATCAGGGCCCCAACCAGCTCCATCGAGAGGCTAGCCTTCTATTGCCTGGGTAGCCAGAGACAGTGACTTATAGGTTTGGCCTGTGCACAGTGCCCTAGGTGTGTATATATATATATATGTATATATATATATATATGTTAGAGTGGTAAGCTAATTATCCTGATCTTCCCCGTCCTTGTTACTTTCCCCTTAATAAACCAGATTTGTTGTTGCAAGGTGCACAGTTTGAACTGCGTGTTTGTGCTACCCTTTGTGCATGGATTATTATATAAGTGCACCTTATTTTACAGGGGGTCTCAGCACCAAGTTGGCCAGCCCAACCTCGGGGTAAGTGTGAGTCAAAGCGATAGTGTAGGAATCGCTGGTGAGCCACTAGTGGGAAGAAAGGGGGGTTGCAGTGACCCAGAGGGCTGTGACCAGGTCATATTTGGCTGTTCCAACCCCGACCTCTGGGTGAAGGCACCCGCCATTGGATCCAGGCCTCTCAACCTGTTAGCTAAGCAGGCAGGGGTAGTAGCCCTTTGGATAGCGCTCCCTGGGGGTTACATATTTAATTGCTGTGGTGAAAAAATGCTCCCTAGCAATTATATAAAATAAAACATGGGATAGTGTATAAAACTTGAACTTTATACACACCCTCAATGTTGGATGCTTAAATAAAACCCTCAAGCTTTGCTCTTGGGGGTCTATATAGTATCCAACGCCTCATGTATGTGAAACATTTTCATTAAACACCCCCCATGTATTATTCTATATTTAATAAGTGCTCTCCAGGACATGTACTTACACCTCAAATCACAATGGACATGGAGTATGCATTAATTCTAAACAACCCCTTATCCTGTGGTGAGTTATTGCTTACATCTAAGGAATCAGGAAGTACAGAGAATTTTAAAAAAAATTAGCGTGGAAGAAAGTAAACATTTAAAATCAGTGTACAGTGTACTTAAAAACTATCTGATAAGGCACGGCAAAAAAAATTAATAGTAATAATTAGCTGTTTCAAAGATAACATATTATTATTCTTTCCTGAGGAGTCAGTCACAAGATTAAATACTTTCCCTTTGTCATACTGTACATATTCCCATTGTCAGTGTCTTGACAAGTATGAATAAAACTGTTTATAGATAAAACCTTCTATCCAAATATTCACCTATAGTTCCTTAATGAATAGCTTCTGTCAGCTCTGTGCATCCAATTTTGTAATTAAGATAGGCACTAGAAGTAAAACTGTGCAAAACACTTGTTAGTCAAATGTCAGGTAGCTTCAAAGTTAGAAGCTAGACAAGAATTGCTTGTTAGACATGACGTGTTCCATATTAATTTAAAGCTTTTAGTAATTGTAAACAAAAGCTTGCAGTGCCAATGCATGCTCTAATAAAGTGTGCCTTTCAGTAAAACAATTGGATGTTTATTGTATCAAGAAAATGAAAACATCCTCAACGGTACAACTATTACATAAATACCTTCTTCCACAAAGAAGAAAGCACATTATGGTACCTGAGATCCCAAGCCTAAATGGTTTTAAACTCAGTTACACATACAAATCACGGCAGGAATTAATTTTCTAAGTACTGAATAGTACCCAGACAGAGTAAGGATTACTGGTAAAAGGGATCTGTTAACATTTCATTGTCTTGGAGGTTGCTATGTTACCTTTACCTAAAAACACCATGCCAAACATCTAGAAAACTGGTCACAACTATGTGTTTATTGTGAACCTGTAATTCATACAGCATTTCAAATGATGTAAGCAGCTCAAGATAGGGAGAGTGAACTTGCTGTGAGACGGTTCTGATTCAAACTCTGATCTTTTCCAAAGGTTCTGATTTACTCTGATGAAGAGTAAACCTAACAAAAATAGGGTTTTGAGTATTCCTGGTGTCCAGTACTCCCTCCCCACCTGATCACCCACTCAACATAATGTAACAAGTTTCCCTGGTCCAGCTGTCCCATCCCGATCTCCTAGAAGTTATTTTCCATTCCTGTGTCCAGCGGACCTCTACCTAACTCCATTCCACTGTAAAAGAATAAGGTATTAGTCCTCCATTCCCTGGTGTCCATTCCAGTCCCCTCTACCTATCCCCATTCCACTGTAAAAGAATAAGGTATTAGTCCTCCATTCCCTGGTGTCTAGCAGACCATCCCAGCCTGGCAGTCAGAGACAAGAGTGGGGGGCTGTGCCAGTCACCGTTGGGGGGGATTGGGATGGGTGGCTTCCCACACTGATCCCCCCATCCCACTCCACTGCTGGTGATTGGCACAGCCCTCTGCTCTCCACCGACTGAGCTGTCACTGAAAGAGCATGTACTTGTACAAGCACATGCTCATTCATTGACAGGTCAGCTTGCACTCATTCAGTGACAGCTCTGCCAGCAGCGGAGATAAGAGTGGAGGGCTCTGCCAATCACCAGCGGGGGGTCAGGATTGGGGGGGATCAGCATCGAGGCCACCTCATCCTGCCCCCCCACCCTTCACTCTTGTCTCTGACCACTAAATTTCGCTACCAACAGAACTGTCATGTCAGTGAATGAGCATATACTTGTACAAGCACATCCTCATTCATTGACAGCTCAGTCGCTGACTGACTGTGGTGGAGAGTGGAAGGCTATGCTTGTCACCAACTCTGAGTCAGGATGGGTGGGACAGGTTGGGGGGCACTACCTGCCTGTGTCGGGGATTGGGGGGGTCTGCTAGACACCAGGGAGTGAACTAGTGCCTTATTTTATTTCAAGGGAGCTAGGATAGGGAGGGATGGTCCACTAGACACATGGGAATGGTATATAGCTTCTAGAGGATTGGAATGGGGGACTACTGGACACCAAGGAAACTTGTTACATTATATTGGGCAGCTGATCAGTTGGGGGAGGGACCACTGGACACCAGCATGGAAGCACTTAACCACGGTAAAGTGCTGAACTGAACTGGACTGCACTTGTGAACAGGTCCAATTTGACAACCCAGGTCACGCCATGAAAGGCTCAGTTTTCCCAGTCAGAGCTGAGCTGGCACTGTCTGGGGAGGTTTGGAAGTGCAGCAGAGCAGGTTCATCCATTAAGGTTCTTGACAATTACTGCTGTACTGTCCCTTCATCTACTGAGTTGACCCATGAAACAGATCCAGGAACAAAGTATTTCCTCCTGAATCATACCAGCTTTAGAGGTGAGGAGGGTAATTTTGGATGTATGGTTGATGTCCATCCTCCATCTGGCTTGTACTACACCTACAGGACACACCTGATGAAGATATCCCTTAATCCATCTGATCTAGCCTGTTTATCCGAGTTTCTTCTTTTGCTGACCTAGGAAGGAACATGTCCAGGATGGAAGTGGGCTCCCCTTTATCCCCTTGTATGGCTCCCTGTTGTAAGAATCCCTTGACATTCCATATTTACAATGTTTGTTATGAATGATACCAAGCAACAACTTGCTATGCCTTCTGGAGGAGGTACAAAATCCAGTAAAATCCCAGTATCAAAAACCAGGAAAATTCCTCTTTGACCTCTAATATGATCCCCTTTAGCAGAGTTGGAGGGTTCCCTACATTACACTGGCCATCTCAAACCTTGCTTTTATGAGGGGGGCAGAATTCCAAACAGGTAGAGGAGTAAGCAGGGCTTCTAAGTCCCTTGCTTCTCCTCTCCAGTCAGATTCTCTCGCACAGGAGGTGGCCCTATCTGGAACTAACCTCGGGAAAGCCTCCTAGCCCTGGTTACCTATCAGTCCAGGTCACCAGGGAAGGGACTTTCTAACAAACCCTTACCTGCTGCAATATTTTGCAGGGTGTCCATTGCCTTAGAGGCCCTTACTTCCCCTTTATGCTGAAGAAATCACCATATACAGACATTTTAGAAAAATGGCCACGGACATGTATTTTTTATGAAGCTGTAATTCATACAGTATACCAAATTATGTGTGCAGCTTTAGGGTCTCATTAAGGTTGATGACAGTCATCACTGTATTGTCTTTTTACAATCTGAAGGGACCCATGCACTGGACCAGGTACAAAGTACAGCCTCCCAAGGGGTACCAGAAAAATAAGGGTGTACGATATTCACAGAGGCAAGTTTCACTGACAGAAGTACAGAAGCAATAATTTTACTGCAAATAAGTGTTTATTGCAAGGCAATGCTAGTCAAACACAAAATTACAAAACATGCATTTAGCTCAACCCAAAGCTCTGGTACATTGTTCATCAGCTCTGTCAGGGGGCTGGCCAAAGGGAACCAGCCTTGAAAGTCTTGAAAAGGGGTTACATATTTAATTGCTGTGGTGAAAAAATGCTCCCTAGCAATTATATAAAATAAAACATGGGATAGTGTATAAAACTTGAACTTTATACACACCCTCAATGTTGGATGCTTAAATAAAACCCTCAAGCTTTGCTCTTGGGGGTCTATATAGTATCCAATGCCTCATGTATGTGAAACATTTTCATTAAACACCCCCCATGTATTATTCTATATTTAATAAGTGCTCTCCAGGACATGTACTTACACCTCAAATCACAATGGACATGGAGTATGCATTAATTCTAAACAACCCCTTATCCTGTGGTGAGTTATTGCTTACATCTAAGGAATCAGGAAGTACAGAGAATTTTAAAAAAAATTAGCGTGGAAGAAAGTAAACATTTAAAATCAGTGTACAGTGTACTTAAAAACTATCTGATAAGGCACGGCAAAAAAAATTAATAGTAATAATTAGCTGTTTCAAAGATAACATATTATTAGTCTTTCCTGAGGAGTCAGTCACAAGATTAAATACTTTCCCTTTGTCATACTGTACATATTCCCACTGTCAGTGTCTTGACAAGTATGAATAAAACTGTTTATAGATAAAACCTTCTATCCAAATATTCACCTATAGTTCCTTAATGAATAGCTTCTGTCAGCTCTGTGCATCCAATTTTGTAATTAAGATAGGCACTAGAAGCAAAACTGTGCAAAACACTTGTTAGTCAAATGTCAGGTAGCTTCAAAGTTAGAAGCTAGACAAGAATTGCTTGTTAGACATGACGTGTTCCATATTAATTTAAAGCTTTTAGTAATTGTAAACAAAAGCTTGCAGTGCCAATGTATGCTCTGATAAAGTGTGCCTTTCAGTAAAACAATTGGATGTTTATTGTATCAAGAAAATGAAAACATCCTCAACGGTACAACTATTACATAAATACCTTCTTCCACAAAGAAGAAAGCACATTATGGTACCTGAGATCCCAAGCCTAAATGGTTTTAAACTCAGTTACACATACAAATACGGGCAGGAATTAATTTTCTAAGTACTGAATAGTACCCGCACAGAGTAAGGATTACTGGTAAAAGGGATCTGTTAACATTTCATTGTCTTGGAGGTTGCTATGTTACCTTTACCCTAAAAAAACACCATGCCAAACATCTTAGAAAACTGGTCACAACTATGTGTTTATTGTGAACCTGTAATTCATACAGCATTTCAAATGATGTAAGCAGCTCAAGATAGGGAGAGTGAACTTGCTGTGAGACGGTTCTGATTCAAACTCTGATCTTTTTCCAAAAGGTTCTGATTTACTCTGATGAAGAGTAAACCTAACAAAAAATAGGGTTTTGAGTATTCCCTGGTGTCCAGTACTCCTTCCCCCACCTGATCACCCACTCAACATAATGTAACAAGTTTCCCCGTTGTCCAGCTGTCCCATCCCGATCTCCTAGAAGTTATTTTCCATTCCCTGGTGTCCAGCGGACCCCCCCCTCTACCTAACTCCATTCCACTGTAAAAGAATAAGGTATTAGTCCTCCATTCCCTGGTGTCCATTCCAGTCCCCTCTACCTATCCCCATTCCACTGTAAAAGAATAAGGTATTAGTCCTCCATTCCCTGGTGTCTAGCAGACCATCCCAGCCTGGCAGTCAGAGACAAGAGTGGGGGGCTGTGCCAGTCACCGTTGGGGGGGATTGGGATGGGTGGCTTCCCACACTGATCCCCCCATCCCACTCCACTGCTGGTGATTGGCACAGCCCTCTGCTCTCCACCGACTGAGCTGTCACTGAAAGAGCATGTACTTGTACAAGCACATGCTCATTCATTGACAGGTCAGCTTGCACTCATTCAGTGACAGCTCTGCCAGCAGCGGAGATAAGAGTGGAGGGCTCTGCCAATCACCAGTGGGGGGTCAGGATTGGGGGGGATCAGCGTCGAGGCCATCTCATCCTGCCCCCCACCCTTCACTCTTGTCTCCGACCACTAAATTTCGCTACCAACAGAACTGTCATGTCAGTGAATGAGCGTATACTTGTACAAGCACATCCTCATTCATTGACAGCTCAGTCGCTGACTGACTGTGGTGGAGAGTGGAAGGCTATGCTTGTCACCAACTCTGAGTCAGGATGGGTGGGACAGGGTGGGGGGCACTACCTGCCTGTGTCGGGGAGTGGGGGGTCTGCTAGACACCAGGGAGTGAACTAGTGCCTTATTTTATTACACGGGAGCTAGGATAGGGAGGGATGGTCCACTAGACACATGGGAATGGTATATAGCTTCTAGGAGATTGGAATGGGGGACTACTGGACACCAAGGAAACTTGTTACATTATATTGGGCAGCTGATCAGTTGGGGGAGGGACCACTGGACACCAGCATGGAAGCACGTAACCACGGTAAAGTGCTGAACTGAACTGGACTGCACTTGTGAACAGGTCCAATTTGACAACCCAGGTCACGCCATGAAAGGCTCAGTTTTCCCAGTCAGAGCTGAGCTGGCACTGTCTGGGAGGTTTGGAAGTGCAGCAGAGCAGGTTCATCCATTAAGGTTCTTGACAATTACTGCTGTACTGTCCCTTCATCTACTGAGTTGACCCATGAAACAGATCCAGGAACAAAGTATTTCCTCCTGAATCATACCAGCTTTAGAGGTGAGGAGGGTAAATTTTGGATGTATGGTAGATGCCCATCCTCCATCTGGATTGTACTACACCTACAGGACACACCTGATGAAGATATCCCTTAATCCATCTGATCTAGCCTGTTTATCCGAGTTTCTTCTTTTGCTGACCTAGGAAGGAACATGTCCAGGATGGAAGTGGGCTCCCCTTTATCCCCTTGTATGGCTCCCTGTTGTAAGAATCCCTTGACATTCCATATTTACAATGTTTGTTATGAATGATACCATGCAACAACTTGCTATGCCTTCTGGAGGAGGGGCAAAATCCAGTAAAATCCCAGTATCAAAAACCAGGAAAATTCCTCTTTGACCTCTAATATGATCCCCTTTAGCAGAGTTGGAGGGTTCCCTACATTACACTGGCCATCTCAAACCTTGTTTTTATGAGGGGGGGAAGAATTCCAAACACAGGTAGAGGAGCAAGCAGGGCTTCTTAAGTCCCTTGCTTCTCCCCTCTCCGGTCAGATTCCCTTGCACAGGAGGTGGCCCTATCTGGAACTAACCTCGGGAAAGCCTCCTAGCCCTAGTTACCTATCAGTCCAGGTCACCAGGGGAGGGACTTTCTAACAAACCCTTACCTGCTGCAATATTTTGCAGGGTGTCCATTGCCTTAGAGGCCCTTACTTCCCCTTTATGCTGAAGAAACCACCATATACAGACATTTTAGAAAAATGGCCACGGACATGTATTTTTTATGAAGCTGTAGTTCATACAGTATACCAAATTATGTGTGCAGCTTTAGGGTCTCATTAAGGTTGATGACAGTCATCACTGTATTGTCTTTTTACAATCTGAAGGGACCCATGCACTGGACCAGGTACAAAGTACAGCCTGCCAAGGGGTACCAGAAAAATAAGGGCGTATGATACTCACAGAGGCAAGTTTCACTGACAGAAGTACAGAAGCAATAATTTTACTGCAAATAAGTGTTTATTGCAAGGCAATGCTAGTCAAACACAAAATTACAAAACATGCATTTAGCTCAACCCAAAGCCCTGGTACATTGTTCATCAGCTCTGTCAGGGGGCTGGCCAAAGGGAACCAGCCTTGAAAGTGGCAGGGGGGCATTTTGGCTGGGTGGCATGCACCACACTGCAGTACAAGTTTGATGAGCCTGATGAGGATATTCCTTGACCTGCCCAAGCTGGCCCAGGCATCTGGGCCTCTCCTCCTGCTGACCTAGGAAGGAATAGGACTGGGATGGAAGCAGGCTCCCTTTTACCTGCTTATGCAGCTCCTCATGAGACTATCTTTTGACCACATGAGAGACAACGTCCTCCTCCCCAAGCACATTAACTAAACACTTTTCCTGGACCCCAAGCATGGAAGCCATGAACATATCACAGCCCATCTCAAATGCACACCTTCTTCAATGTACAGTTGAGACAGCTTCATGGCAGTACCATCATGGAGCAAAACTGTTCCCCCTCATCAGAGTCCATGAAGGTGCACTTTTTCATATTTAATCTATAAGGATCTTCTTCACTGCTCAGTGATTATGGGGATGGTGCCATCAATGTCTCTAGATGATGTGGGACCAAATGCTGTTATATCTGGCCAAGCATTGTGACAGGGTGACCCCTGTCATAGTGGACACCCCTAGGATAAATTGAAACCCCTTCCTTAAGCAGTTGTCTGACTTACCTTTTTGTATTCTGTATATTTTATTTGATGAAAATAAAATGACAAACACACTTATGCATTTTTTATGCACCTGACTTGTGGTCTGCTTGAAATTGTGGTATCCTAAACCCATGTCTGGTGAACTATGGTGTCAGAGGTGGTATCTGTCTGGACATCCAAGAAAACAAGGGGAGTTCAGTCAGTGGTACCAGACCTGGTACCAAGGATAACAGGCAGAGTTGCAGGGTGCCAGGTGAGATGAGGACAGCTCCTGATGGAGATGGTGACCTGGGCAAGGCACCATGGATGGGATGAGACAGACCCAATGGCCAAATGAAGACCCTGATATGGCTTTTTCACTGAATGAGTAGGAGATGGCTGGAGGCAGATCAATGCCAGAGAGAGGCAGAGCGCAGATGCCAGGAGCTACTCAAGAGGTCCCACTCAGAGAATGTCGAGGAAGAATCAGTGGAGCAGGATACATGAGTTCTGGAGGAGGCGGCCCGCAAGGGAGCATTTGAGACCAACGTTTGTGGAGATCCTGTTGTTGCCCATTTTTCCGGGCTGCTATTTGGTGGAGGATGGTGAACGAGAGGAAGAGACCCCAGGTAAGACTCTGACTGGCAATGTGATACTGGGGAGAAGACATCAAGCAACATGAAAGAAGCCATTTTGGCTGAAGGGACTTTTGCATGTTTTACACCTCCTCCTCCTATGAAAAATTATTGTTCTGATGTTGACTGGGGAAAGTTGAAGGTCGGGGATCCTGAAGTAACCCAGTTAAGGGAGTATGTAAAAATCAAGGATGGGAGACAGGTTAATGGTGTCGTGGGGGACAGGTTAAGATGGTATGAACTTAAGAAGGAAGTTCTCTATCATATGAGGCCCAACCCGCGGATGAAGCAAGTGGATGCCCAGGTAGTGGTGCCCTTGGCATATAGGAAAAAGGTGATGGAGGATGCGCACTCCAGTCACTCAGGGCATGTGAGCCATAGAAAGGTTTTGGCTAGACTAACCCCATATTTCTATTGGCCAGTCATGAACAGGCATGTGGCAGCATACTATAAGCATGTTATAGGGACAGACAGCTAGTGACCCCTGATAGAGATGTGGGAGGAGTGACCCAAAGGGTGGAGGGCAAGAAATGGCACATGTGGAAAAGGGGGGAACTCCCACATAGAACAGAAGAGACTAGGTGTTAGCCAACTCCACTACTGTAGTAGTGTATAAGATTTGATATGAAAACCCAGAGGTTAGCCCAGGCTGTTAGACATACAGCGTGGTATGTTACTAGCTTACCTTTGGATGTATAAGTGGGACAGAGCAAGGTACTTCTCCCCACGCAGGCAGTTATACAGGGTGTTGGATGGTCCAGCCATTCAAATGTTCGAGAGTATCTGTTCAGGAAAAGTCACTAGATGGCATAAAAGCTGCCATTAGTTATTTCTCCTGGTGTATGTAATGCTTTGTAGTTTACTAATGTAGTAAACTTGTAAAATGTCTCATGGCATTTGTATAATGATGGAAAAGATAATTGTGAAAGGGACCCTGAGACACAGCTTCCATTGAAGGTGAGCCAAAGCTCCACACCCTTCCAGGGGGTTAGTTAAAATTTGGACAACTGTAGGATGGTTGCCCTCTTATGCAGGGGGATATGTGTCAGGGTGACCCCTGTCAGAGTGGACACCCCTGGGATAAATTAAAACCCCTTCCCAAAGCAGTTGTCTGACTTATCATTTTGCTTTCTGTCTATTTTACTTGATGAAAATAAAATGACAAAAGCACTTATGCATTTTTTATCCGCCTAACTTGCGGTCTGCCTGAAACTGTGTTATCGTAAACCCATGCCCAGTGACAAGCATCATCATTCTTCATTCTACAGAGCAGTTCAATAGATCTCATTTGGCCTAAATAATGTTACCCCCAAAATGAACAACAAACACATATGGGAGGCCAGAGGACCTCAATGGTAACCATGGAGAGTAAGTCCTTCCATTGCATCCTTGTATGGTCCATCTAGTGCACCTGTGTCACTGCTAGATCAAACACATTCTTGTCCCATGGGTCTCACTTGATCCACTCTGCTGCTGTACAAAGAAGGAATGAGCACAAATCCAAATCTGGTTTGCTCCAGTCTGGAGATCTGCCAGTAAACAGAATAAATATAGAGCAATTGAGGCCATATTTCTCAAATGCATGTTTTTTTTTTTTTTTACCAAATATTTTACCAGGTGAGACACACTAAGCTGAAAGCTTGTTTGCAGGTGCAACCTGGGAGCACAAGGAAGTTAAGTGACTTGCTCAGGGTCACACAGTATGCAAGTGGGGCCTGTGGGATTCAAACCCAGGTCTCCAGATTTGCAGCTCAGAGCCTTAAACCACTGCACCATACTGCCTCCCAATGCATGTGATCTCCAATGGTCAAGGGCCTTTATTTGTCCATCAGTCAGATTCTCAGCTTGTGTATTAGTTGTGGCTCCAATGCAGAAGGAATGGGAAATTCAAACCTGCAATGCCTAGCACTCTGATAAGCACAAAACTAAATTAATATGCCATCATTGGCATTTTGTCCTCATGGTGAAAGAAAGCTGCCCCAGTGGCTGGTCTCCAAGCCCCATAATGATGCACCATGGTCTCCATGCCCCAGCATGTGCCTGCAACATGCTCCAGCACCCTGTAGCTAAATGGTATATGTGGTAAGTCTTGCTCTTTCACATAGAATCTAAGAAACATGGAATTTGTTAGCAGAATAGGACTTCTTGGCCCATCTAGTATGCCTAAATGTTCCCTTCATGTCTGCACAGACTCTAAATGGTCTCCTGTGACCCTCCCCTCCCTGACTGTTTACTAATATTCCCCTATGTCTATCCCACACATGCTTGAAGCCACACACTGTTTTTGACTCCACCACTACTGGCAGTCTGTCCTAGGCATCTACCTCTCTTTTAGTGAAGTAGTACATCTTCACAACCTTCTTAAATTTCCACCACTCCAGCTTCATCGTATACCCCCTGATCCTGGCACTCTTTCTCACTGGAAAGAGGCTCCCCCCTGCACTCTGTTCATCCCTGTCAGGCACTTGTCAGTTCCCTGTCATGTCCACCTTCATGCTCCTCTTTTGCAGTGAGTACATTTTGAGATTACTCAGTCTCCTGGTAGGGCTTCTTGTGCAACCCCTGCACCATTTTAATTTCCCTCCTCTGGACTGCCTCTACCATGTCTATGCCCTCTCTGTTGTGGGTGGGGTGCCACTATTGAATGCTACAGTGCCAAGACCTCCTTCCTCTTCCTGCTGAAGATACCCTTCCCTATGCACCCCAGCATCTCAGTAGCCGTATCCATTGCTCTGACGCCTTGCCCTGCTGCTGTAACACCATCCGTTGTGATAACTCCAAGGTGACTTTCCTACTTAGTGATCTCCAGTATCTCCCCTCATCCTGTACACCTCTCTAGGGTATGCCCTAGGTGCATGATTTTGCACTTTTTGGCATTGAACCCCAGCTGCCATGCTCTTGACCACTCCCTGAGTTCCCCAAGATCCCTGCACATTCTCCCTACCCCCTCCTGAGTGTCCACCTTATTACAAATTGTGATACCATCTGCAAAAATGCACACCTTCCCTTCTGGTTCTTCTGTGGTGTCACTTATGAAGGCACTGAAGAGGGCTGGTCCCAGCACTGAGTCCTGCAGCACCCCGCCAGTCTTGCTCCCATCACTAGAGTGAGTGCCATTAACCACCACCCTCTGTCGCATATACATTAACCAGTTTCTAACCCACTTCACTACTTTGGATCCCACCCCAAGGCTGCTCAATTTATTAGTCTCCTGTGCAGCTCAGTGTCAATGGCCTTGATAATGTCCAGATAGGCCATGTCCACTGTCCTACCCTGATCTATTTCTCTGGTCACTAAGTTAAAGAAATCCTTCTGATTCATCTGGCCTTACCTTCCCATCCTGGTGAATCCATGCTGGCTATGGTCTTGCAGCCGATTGAATTCAAGATACCAGACTTTTTTAAAGAGCTAGTGTTCTGCCTAAAACTAGTATTACTTTTAAAAAAGCAGTCGTCCATTATCTTTTGTGTCAGATGTACTTTTTATTTTCCTTTTGGTTAACGAGAAGATGGTTTATCTGATGTTAGTAGGTGTGATATGTGGAACAGCACTGACTGGCAGCTGACATATCTAGCTCTTATCCTCCCATTACTGCATCAGCATTGTGACCTCACTGACTGTGATATCACAGCTGCTCAAGAAGAGCCAGTCAGCAGCTGCCAGGTCAGTCACCTGTGATGTCAGCTGATGATGTATCTGTGCAGTAGTTGGGGAACTGTGACTAGATAAGTCAGCTGCCGGACTGAGAGCTACTCCACATAATCCACCACAATATTATCACATAGAAAACTTTCTAATGGGAAAAAGGAAAAAGAAAAATACTTCAGAAATAACAAGTTATAACTGACTACTTTGTAAAATTTATATTATTTTCCTGCCTGCCTGTTTTCATTCCACTAGCTCTTTAAGCAGGGTTTCCATTAATTTCCTCATCACTGAAATCAAACTGAGTGGTCTATAGTTACTAGCCTCCTCCCTGCTGTCACTCAAACGTAAAAGGCCACATCAGCCCCTTTCCATTCCTCTGGTACCACACCTGTTTCCAGTGAACTGTTGAATAGTGCCATTAGTAGGGCAGGCAGCACCTCCATGAGTTCCTTTAGTACTCTTGGGTGTATCCCTTCCGGTCCATAGCCTTGTCCACTTTTAGAGCTGCAGGTAGGCACCAAAAGGAAAAAAAGTAAACAAAAAAGAGTTAACTAACTCCGATGGGCTTTGCGGTCACCGACGCTAGCACTACCACCAGCATTTAGGCGGCAGCTTGAAAATACCAGCTCAACTGTTAAAAAATTAAACAGCGCCAATATCACCTGTCATCATGCTACTGAGCCCTCGGGTCCATTGCGGTGCCACTTTCCCAGCATCACAATCCCTGATTCTACTGGCAACCCCCCCCCCAAAAAAAAAAAACTAAAGGGATACTACACTAGCTAAAAACAACACAGAGTAAAAGAAACAGAAATCCCGTTTATTCTTTTGAAAGTGACAGCGCTATCCTGCTGTCACCTCGCGCTCGCAACCTCCAGCTAAGTGCTAACCACAGCGCTCTGCAGTACGCAAACTCTTAGTCAGCCGGTCTGGCGATCGCGCCTACCACACTACCCGACTCCCAGTACATTGCTGATTATGTATAAGTATTTTCCCCTTATATAAACAACTAGCTGTTTACTTGTAAGAACTGCCACTTTCAATTCTTTTTGCTAACTATTTTAACAAGGTTGTCAGCTGCAGCTTTCTCCTACTCTGCATTCAGTAGCTCTCTCTCTCTCCCCCCTCTTCAGCGCTGATACAGCTCTCTACCATTGCTTTTCTCCCTGTATTTAAAAAACTGACAGCTACTCTGAGGGTAGTGTTAGAGACTTTGGGGGAATGGGAAAAAAATATGAGCTGCTCTCTCCTACTCTGCATTCAGTGTCTCTCTCCTCTACAGCACTGACACAACTCTCTGCCATTGCTTTTCTGCCTGTGTTTAAAAAAAGGACAGCTACTCTAGGGGTAGGGGTAGGGACTGTGGGGGAACAGAAAAAGAAATCTGAGCTCACCACTAAGTTTTCACAAGATTGCCATCCGTCTCAATCATCAAAACCACTTGGGGGGGCAGACATTGTCAGACAGTACAAAGAGTAGGTCAACAGTGCAGAGGGACTACTTTACATCAAACTGTATTTTTCCCCTTTTTTTAACAGTTATTTGTTTTCTTCACAATGCTTGATTTAACTTTTATTAAAAATGTAACCCCATAACCCATTTCTGAGCGCAATAATATCCATGGGGTGGTAGTATTGTGCTGCCGGACCTTCAAGGGCTACTTGAGGCCTCCGCCTGCGGTGTCGGGCCTCATTATGCCCCTGGGCGGTCCAGTATAGCACAATACTGCCCACCCTGTTGGGTATTATTCCTTACAGAGAAGCTTTAGTGCTAGCAGGTCACAGTCATGTGTTTAGCATTACTGTGCAGCATGACACGCCTCGGACTGCATTCAGAAATCTAATTTTATTTGTTCTCCCCTTTTTATGATGAAAACCTGAATACATAAGGAAAAAACCACATAGTAGGTCATGCATCACCCAATCTTTCAGCCTCTGTTGCTGCCCTCCCCCCTCGCAGTTACTGTCCCGATCTATCCTGCCTCTCATTCATGGTCTGGCTGCTGCTCTATCAAGCAGCTAAAAGCTAAAACTGTACAGTACTGTTTTTCTGCTTTGCACAAGAGTGAATCACCTCTTCACAAATGAAGCAGTGATCACACTATCTACACCACCATCCTCGCAACAGTCCCTCCACTCCAATGTTTGAGACAGCAAACTGCTGAAGTGAACTGGAGAAAAAAAAAAGAGAGCAATAAAAAAAAGTAACATCGCCAGACTTGGGGAAAACAATAAAGTCCTGCTCCTCTCTTTGGTGACATACTAACAAGCCGCAAACTAAACTGCCCACTGCACAGAAAACTACAACTACCATGAAACCATGGGACAAATATGAATCTGTAATGAAATACAGTCTCATAAACAGCAATGTCCTCAAATAGCCAAGTATAGCAGTAGACGGACTATTTTACAAGAAAAATGTACTTTTATTCTTTTTTTTAACATTTATTATACTTGTTATTTCTATTTTTATTGAATTTCATTAAAAATGATACTAATAGCCCATTTTCTAAATGCAATAATATCCTCCAGGGTGGGAAGTATTGGGCAATACCGGACCTTCCAGGGGCTATAATGCCCTCAGCTGCTCATTATGCCCCTAGGCAGTCCAATATTGCCAAATACTGCCCACCCTGTAGGGTATTATTGCTTACATAATTCAATAAAAAGTATATTTCGGACAAAAGAACTAAAAACTCGCCAGGCAATGTAGGTTCAGGAATAAAAGTTAGGGAGACAAGATTGTTGGTTTTTGTGATCCATCTCATGAACAGTGGCTCTATCAGTTCATTAGCTGAAAGGTGATTTTGAACAGCGACTGCGCCATTTGCGGCCACAGGTGCGAAGACACATTTCAGGCAGGATGTGAAAAATGACAGCTGTACTGTTCATGAGGAGGTGTAAACAAAATGGCAATGTTGAAAATCTGGAGTGAAAATATGAAAAATTGGTGAAGTCACGAGCGTGCATAGAAACTGCTCAACGCACACCTGTAACGCAATTATTTTAGGAATTTTTTTTACCAAATTTCCACCATAGACATTCTGGGATCTCTGCTCATGAACAGTGGCACTGTGATTTTGTTACTCTGTCCAGAAAGTTGATTTCCCACAGCGGCTGCGCCATTGTATGCCAGATGTGCGAAAACACATTTTGGGCAGGATGTGAAATATGACAGCTGCACTGTTCATAAGGTGGTGTGAAAAAATGGCAATGTTGAAAATCTGGAGTGAAAATATTAAAAATTGTCGACGTTACAAGCGTGAGTGGAAACTGTGCAATGCACACTCCTAACAAGGTCATTTTTTTTTTAATTTTTTCACCAAATTTGCAACTAGGCTTTTTGAGACCCTACTCCATGAACAATGGCACTGTCATTTTGTTATTTGTTCCTGAAAGGTAAGGTTAAATGAGAGGTGTTTGAACATCCTGATCATATCTCCCCTGTCTCTTCTCTTCTTCAGGGAGTACATCTACAATTCCCTCAACCTTTCCATGTATGCCTTCCCCTGCATTCCTTGTACCATCCTAGTAGCCATCCTCTGGACTACCTACACCCTCTCAATATCCCTCTTCAGGTGCGGTCTCCAGAACTAAACACAGAACTCTAAATCAGGTCTGACCAGGGCCATATACAGGGGCATGATAACACCCCTCCTTCCTTCTACTGACAATGCCTCAACCCATATGTAACCCCGCTCCCCCTCTGTCTAGGGGCATAATTTGTCATCACAGATGTTCAGCGGGAAAAAGAAGAATTACCATACTGCAAAACAAACTCCGAGCCAGTGCACCAGAAATAAAGGTAGGAACGTATTTATCCTACCTCTCGATGACTTCATCACACCATCAACTCTTGATCTCTACCTCTGTGAACTAGATTCACCCCAAACCTCTGGCCACCAGATGCAGGACCTTCAAACCTGCAGCCTTCTGTTTTCTCTGAGCTCCCGAGCTCCTCGAACCCAGTGCAGCCTGATGGTCACCTTCTAGAATGACAACTTATGACACAAAATAAATACAAGGGCCTTTTCATTTCATTTTCCCCCCTTTTAACTTAGAAAAAGGAGAATCACTACCATGTTTTTTTCCCCAACAGGTTCTTTATTTTATCACCTGCATTCCAAATGATTTCAGGAGTAAAGGGGTCCTATTCTTCACCAAGTAAATATAGCTGCTCCATGGGGCTAGCTAAATGTTTTACAGTTCAGTCAATGCTGGACCTCTCCAGCAGACTAACTGGTATACAGCCAGTACAAGCAGGTTATTTTCACCCCTGAAACTTGTATGGTTTACCCAAGTGGATACTTCCCTTGAAGAATCAACATGGTCCTGGCTCACTGGCACTGGAAAGCCCAAACTCTTTCTTATTCTTTTCTGGGTTATCCTTCCCTCATCTCGCTATCTGTCTGGCTCTTGTTGGCTGCCCTATCTCCGGTGCAGAGAAGCGTGCTGCTTCCCCCACCTGGCCCCTGAACCTTGGCCCAAATCTTGAGAGGTACCGAGATTTTTCCTTTCCAACCCAGGCCCTGTAACCTGTATACTCTCCTCCCACATGGAACCTGAACCTGCTGGTGTATCAAGCACTTCCCGCACTGGTCCCCTTACTACGGCCATGTATGTTCTCTTACTCCCCACTGGTGCTGAAGCCCTCAAACCCGACCCAGCTCCAGTGCCCGAGCTGCACCTTCCAGGCTGCCCTGCCATGAGAGAATCCTGAGCACTGTCACCACTCAGGCCCTCCGAGCAACCCATTCCTCTACTATGGCACCTTCCTCTTTACCAAGCTCTCTGATGACCATTTAGGAATGGCCCCAGCCTCCGGTCCACATCCCTGCCAACACATCCAGGGCTTGAAATAAGCTCCATCTGGGAACTGCCCTTCAATGCCTCTCCTAAATCTGTGACCTGCCTTTCCCTTAAATGCCGGCACCCCAAGACCTGCCTCTCCATGCAGGTCTCTCTGTATGGGTGAAAGACACTCCTGGCTCCCTCCATGCCTGAGCTGCCATGCCACTCCAGGTACGAGAGGACTCCTGCCACTGGCCCCTCCGTTATGGGAACTCTGCCACTGTCCCCACAGCCCTGGCAGCCAAAACACTCCTACATGGGATCACACAGGGCTCCTGCCTATCCTGACATACTCCTACCACCTAGGCCTCCCTCCATCATGATGACAAAGATACCTGGCTCACAATCCTCCCTTTGGAGTTCCCTTTCTGGCTCCTTGACATCACATCACTGCAGAGGCCATCCCTGTCTACTAACTTTGTGGGGGGTCCTCTACAGGCCTCACCTAGACCATTGTGCTCCCTCCTTGCCTGCCTCACCTGCTACTCCAGCCCCACCTCCAGCATCATGCCTAGTGCCTGGGCTGGAAAAGGCCTCAAACTTCCTGTGTCCTCTCCTTATATCCCTAATCTGCCCTCTACTACCACCTTTAAGCATCCAGCAGGGATTAACCCCCAGAGCACAAATAAATTCCCTAGCTCGGGGGGGTGGTAGGAGGAGGAAGGGAATCTCTAGTGGGAGCATAAGACCCTCTGAAGAGAGGGGGCTTAGATATATATTCCAGCATTCTGGTTGCCCTCCCCACCACAGCTTGGCACTGATTTGCTACCTTCAGGTCAAATGAGATGATGATACCCAGGTCCCTCTATTGTTCCACCATGACATTTCCTCCCCATTAATTACGTACTTTGCTCTCAGATTCCCATTTCCAATATGCATAAATTTGCATTTCTCTGCATTAAAACATAGCTTCCAGACCTTGGACCACCTCTCTAATCTCTCAAAGTCCTCCTTCACCCCCCCGGGGTGTCTACTTCATTACTTATCTTGGTATCATCTGCGAAAAAATATACCCTCCCCTCTATACCTACTGCAATGTCCCCAATGAAAATGTTGAAAAGAACTGGGCCTTGTACAGACCCTTGAGGCACCCCACTCATGACGTTCCCCTCCTCAGAGAACATCCCATTTACCATCACCCTTTGATTCTGCCTGAGAGCCAGTTTCTCACCCACTTTATTATGGCATGCCCCACTCCCATTAAGTCCATCTTACTTAATAATGAATTATGGGGAACATTGTTGAAAGCCTTTCTGAAGTCCAGATAGGCCACATCCACTGCCCCTCCCTTGTCCACCACTCCTGTCACCCAGTCAAAAAACCCTAATAAGTTCATCTGACAGGATCTCCCCCTAATAAACCCATGCTGTCTGTGATCAACAAGCCCTTTCCCTTCCAGGTAATCCACCAGTCTTGCCTTTAGGAGTGACTCCAAGATCTTTCTCACCACTGATGTTAGGCTCACAAGTCTGTAATTTCCCACCTCCTTCCTGTCTCCCCTTTATGAAGCAGTACCACAGTTGCCCTCTTCCAGTCCTCTGGGATCTTCCCCCTTTCTAGTGACAGGGTGAACAGTTACGCCAGTGGTTCCACCAATTCCATCCTTAGCTCCTTCAGGATCCTGGGGTGCATCCCATCTGAATCCATGGCCTTATTTATCCTAAGACCACTTAATTCTCTAAAGAACCTGTCTGCCATGAAGGATGAGATATCTATCCCTTCTCTCCCCACTGCTTCTCTGCCCATCTTAGGCCCCCTGTCTTCCTCTTCTCTGGCAAACACTGAACAGAAATACCTGTTCAGTATATTTGCGTTTTGGCCATCCTGCTGTGCCCTAGCACCCTTCCCCCCATCCCTTAGTCTCATGTGTTTGTTAAAAGCCTTTAATTAAGTTTGTGGGACCCTCTCCACATAACCTGGATATATTATAGAGTGAGTCCACCGCTCTCTAAGAACCCAACCTCAGGAAGGCGGCCACCCCAACCTTTGAATTTCCAACTGTTAAACTACCTGGAAAAGGCTTATATTTTCACTAAACTATGAGACACAAAGGCATTCCACTGGGAGTGCAAGCGCATTCAGTTTTCAGGATTGCACTTTACAGGTACGCACTCAACGGGCAGCATACTGTGAAGTTATGAGAGAGATTTCAGCTGTTCAGATTTATTTTTGTCTGTTTTACCCTGCCCATCTCATAGTAGAAACCTTGAAGGGTCAACATCAGTTTCAATCTGCTGCCCAAGCCATCACTGAACTACTTTCTTTATTCTCATACCTCTTTCACAATTTCCCCAACAAATAGCTGCGAGTACTTTAAATATGCTGGCTACCATTTAGTTATTCCCCTGTAGTTTGGACTTAGACTAACTCTTTCCCATAGGCTATTTCACTTCATTTGTGTTAATATTTTGTTTTCCTGTTGTAATGTTTATGTGGTTTACTCTGACAGGTATTGTTGATTTTACTGGTAGACAACTGCTTCGAGTTGAAAAAGGCATGATTCATGATAGGCTTTTTTGGCTGTTTTGAAATTTACCCTGTTGTTGGAGTTTTACTACAGTGTCTAGGTGCATGCTTTGCCTTTGTGCTCATTTATAGTTTTATACAAAGGATTGTAGTGGCTGTTCAACCTATCGTTGGCTTGTAAGCCCTTGCAACTTCACCCTTTCTGAGATGCCTCACTCCTAATGTTACGGCTTATGGTATCCTCTCCTTTTTTCTCATCACTTGATTAGATTGGCTTACCTTTACTTATTTGACAGCCCTTAATAATTTTACTTATTGTCATTTTATGGGGCATGATACAGCAATGTGGGGGGGGGGGATCTTTATACTTTGAGAGGTTTTCAACTTGCTACCAGTTCCAGTCTTTGACAACAACAAACCTCACAGTTTTATACCTTTCCCTTCACCACCACTATCGCTATTTAAGTTTGTAAGCTGCAGTGGCTGGGCTTGATATGTGTTAATTTCTTATATTGCTTTTATACAGGAACTGAAATGCACTGCTGCTTGAATAATGGCTTGGATTCTTATATAATTGCCTTTGCTGAACAGAGTTTATACCTCTAAGTGGTTTTGGGATTTTGGTTTTCACTTTTTCTTTTTTGGAGGAGATGGGGTTGAGGTGAGTTAAATATCTGTGTGCTACTAATATATCCACAGAGCTGGTTTGGTGGACCTTGCTGGCTGATCACAGACTGATGAGGAGAGGAGACAGTCCGCTGGACCTGGAGGGTATTCTATGGGCTGTAGGAGTATTGTTCAGTGATCTTATTCTTAGTTTTTTTGATGGGTGTTATATCTGTTTGACTGAGTGTAACATTTCCTTTGGGTTGGGCAGGGAAGGGGGGGGTCCTAGACCTGATGGCAGCGGTATTGCACAGCGTAGCAGCTTTTTTATATTTCCCTGTGGTTTGTGTCTTATTTTATATCACTCATGGCTAATGCTCCAGGAATAATCTCATGGAATATCAAAGGGGGTCCGACTGTAACCAATAGATATAGGGTTCTTAAGCATCTCCATAAATTTGGAGCTGCAGTGGCCTGCCTTCCAGAAACGCACCTTCCTAGAGAAGAGGCTACACTTTTTAGGAGAGAATGGGTCAGCCAAGTTTATGAGGCAAGGAATAGTACTAAACAATGGGGGGCAGCTATTTTATTGTCTTGCACTATCCCTTTCCACCTCATACAGGATATCTGGGACCCTGAGGGACGTTTCCTCTTTCTCCATGGCAAATTAGGACAAACAGAGCATATTTTAGGATCCATATATGGACCCAATCAGGATACTCCCTCTTTCCTTACTGATCTGGCCTCTAAACTGGCACTACATACACATCTACCAATCATTTTAGTTGGAGACTGGAACTTGATCCTGGAGCCAAATTTGGAAGGATCAACCCCTTCCCAATGTGGCCTATCTCCTGTTCAGCATGTTTTTGTAGAAATTATGGATTGCTTGGGATTATTTGATCCCTGGCACCTATTACACTCGATGGAGTGGTTGTATACTTTTTATTCTGCTTCACACACTTTTTTTTCTCTCATTGATTGCTTTTTAGTGGCACAAGAGGTTTTTCTTTATATTCAGCTCTGTGAATTTAGTGCCAGTGTATTATATGATCACTCACCCATCCTTGTACAAGTGGACTTAGTTTGAGGTATGGAACTGGACTGCTCTTGGCATTTTTATATCCAGCTTCTGCATGACTCCAAAATAGTTCAGAAAGTGAAGGAAAGTTTTACTAATTTTTTGACAGACAACTCCTCCTCTGTTGATAGGGGAGATGTTTTGTGGACTGCAACTAAATGTTACATTTGTGGTGAGTCTATACATTTGGCTACAATTCAGAAAAAGTGGCAGGACCAGGCCTCTGCCTCTTTACTACATGAAATCCATAACATCGAGAAGCACCTTGTTAGTTCCACTTCCCCTGACAGTGTTTGGCAACATCTAAATACTTTGAGGGCAACATATGCTGAACTGATTAATGAAATGTCCAAACTGGCTATATTCAGAGCCAAGGTACGATATTTGGATCGAGGAGAAAAAGCAGGCTGAATACTTGCTCTTCGCCTTAGACAGAAGGAAACCTGTAACTTTATTGCAGGGGTCTGAGATTCTGATCAGTCACCCTGAACAACAAATTCCTGTCAGATAGCGGCCTGCTTTCAATGTTTTTATCAACATTTATATATACCCAAACAGTCAGAGCAGAATGCTGGTGATTTGATGGAGGCCTTCTTGTGAGATCTCCCACTCCCTTGCTTAACCGATGTCCAGCAGGTTATGTTAGATGGACCTATTTGGGTTCCAGAGGTGGAACAAGTGATTCAAGTGCTATCAGTTGTAAAGGCTTCAGGGTCGGATGGCTTCCCAGATGAATGTAATAATTGCTTTCAATATGAACCAGTTGGCCCCTTGACAGACATCTTTGATCAACTGTATGAGCAGGAGAGCTATAATCATTCTCTAACACAAGCCATTATTTGTCTCATCCCTAAACCTGGTAAAGATCCCATGCTGTTTAGCAATTATTGCCCTATCTCTGATGAATGTCAACATGAAGATACTTGCTCGGATCTTGGCCAACAGGTTTCAGAAAATGTGGGCTTTTTTAATAGGTCTAGAGCAAGTAGGCATCACGTCAGACAGGTTATCTAATGACCATTTAGGAAAAGTGCTTAATATCATAGCAGCATCTAGGGAGCTAGGGTCTCCTACTGTCCTGGTCTCCCTGGACAGTGAAAAAGCTTTTGATAGAGTGCACTGGCATTATTTTTTTTCATATTATGCATTGTTTTGGCATTCCCACTTCTTCTTCTTTTACTCAATGGATATGGACATTATATACTAACCCGACAGCCCAAATTTCTTGTAGTGGTTTGTATTTGGAGCTTATTCACTTAGCAAGGAGACACGCCAAGGTTGTCCACTTTCCCTTTTTAATTTCATTTGTATTTGGAACTCCTTTTATTGAAACTGAAAATGATACACAGAATATGAGGCATCTAGCTAGGTGACCTCGTATTTAAATTATCAGCCTATGCAGATGATAATCTTTTGCATGTTTTATAGCCCCAAGATTCTATCCCTGAATTCCTGGATATAGTTACCTCTTTGGGCACTTTGCAGGCTAAAAGTTCAATATTATAAAAGCAAATGTTCTCCATCTTAATATGCAGGTTTCTAAACAATACATTTTTAATTTAGGACTTCAGTGATCCCTATCTCAGTTGACCTATCTGGGTATTCATTTATCTAATTTTTTATCTAACCTGAAGGATATGAACCTTGATCCCCTGATCAAGTCTATTACTGAGGACCTTACCACAGGGACATCATTACCCCTTACATTATGGGGTCAAATAAATATAACTAAAATTAAACATTTTATCCCATTTACTTTACCCCATTAACATTTACCTTCCCCATTCTGGTTTAAAATGTTGCAATCAACCTTATTTACTTTCCTCTGGAAGGGGGAAGCACATCATATGGCTTATTTTAATCTTACCCCTTCAAAAGAAATGGGAAGCATTGTTTACTGATTTCCAGTTCTACTATTTAGCTTCACATGCCAGTAAACATTTTCAGTAGGGCTCTATGCAGGAACAGTTATCCTCAGATTATGTTCCACAATGGCTCCAAATTGAAAAAAAATTCTGTGTATGGCAGCTGGCCGTAATCCTGTTTCACTATTCTATATTCCTTTGTCCAGATCTTCTACTGGCCTATGTCTAGTTCCAGTTTTCTGGTTGCTGAAGGCTCATAAACAATTATGTCGCCTACTGCATCTTGATATGAGCAAAGACCTATGTAAACCCCTTTGTGAAAATCCAAATTTTCAGATCGCTGGCAAGATACTATGTCCTTTTTCTTGGACAGAATAATCCATGCTTACCATTTCAGATTTTATGTCTGAAGATACCTTTCTTCCCCTTCAACAGATTCAACAATCCTATCACATACCAGTCTCAGCAAGTTTTAAGCTAATGCAATTATGGCATAGCATCCCTAGTTATTTGGACTCTCCCCCTTGGTTGAAAAAGGCGAGTGAAACTTTTTGTCAGCTGATTACTACAGTAAATTCAACTCATCCTGTTTTGCATATATATGCCACACTTCAAACTTAGGACTCCCAAACAGGCTATATTGGTTGTTTGTACTTGAATTCTATGTTAGAACTTTCTCTTGATGATTCAGGTTGGCACAGGAACTGGAGAGACCTCCATGTTTACATTAAACAGGATAGATTATAGCTACATCAATTTTATGTAACGCATAATCTATACTTCCCCCCAGCAAAATGTATCACATGGGTAGGGACCCTTCAAATTCATGCTTAAAGTGTGGAGAGTCTGAAGGTTATATTTACCATAACTTATGGCTATGCAGAAAGATTCTAATTTTTTGGAAAGAGATTAAGAGCTCTCTAGTTCTCTTCCTGGGTCTTCAAAATGCATTTACTGCAGAAATTTGCCTAGTGGGGCTTTATCATGGTAGAATAAGTGGACCCAGGAAAGGGTATATAGACTTAATCTCTGTGGCTGCTAAATTAGTCATTCTGTGACATTGGCTGGAAGTTTTGAGCTCAACTAAAGAGGAATGGCACATAGAAATTCTTAACATTTTAAACATGGAGATGATGATTGCAAATCTGTCTGGATGCCATTCTTTATTTCAGAAGAGATGGACGCTCTTTTATGCTTTATTAACTACCTAGTTGCTTATACTTTCTTATAAATTAGACAAACCTCTGTTTGATATAGTATTTATTTATTTATTTATTTCAGATTGGGATTAATATTTTTGAGTTAGGGACTCATTTACAAAGGTTCCAGGTCATACAGATACATAAGACAATCAAACAACACATAGGTTACATAACGTTACTTAGATTCCATAGAAAGTTTACATTGCAAGTTACAAAGGGTACACGTGATACATTGGTTGCAAAGGAAATTAGTGATCCTGGTAACCCAGGACAGAACATAACTATATTAGAATTCAATGCAAAATAGAGAAAACTGTTTACAGTACAAATGCAAATTGTAATATATGACCATACCAGAGTAAGTGCAGAGTACAGCAAGAGGACTAAGGATCCAAATCTTTGCTTGATAGTGAAGTAGCCAGAGAAGGCTTTGTCAGCACATGACATAGGAGAAGGAATGTGGTGGGGAGGAGAAACATGGTAGGGGTGGGCAGAGGGGAATAGGAGGTGGGGATTGTTATGGGGTGGGCCAGGGGTGGCACGGGGGAGTAGGCAGGAGGAAGATGGAGGGGGTGGCATGAGGGGGAAGGTCAAGGGGAAGGGGGAGAGATGAGAGATGAGGGATGGTGGAAGGGAAATGGTGGTGGGGGAGCACTGTAAAAATTTATACTAGTGTCTGAAGGGGTGGTATGAAAAAGCCAGGGATCACTGCGTAGGTAAGGGCTAGATAATGTTAGGGTTTGTGGAAACATTTGCCAACATTTTGTTGGGCTAAGTGGACTCAGAGCCCTGATTTCAATTGGCTAACCTTACTACATGCAAACAAATCCTTGGGGAGTTCATTGAGCCACTTGGGTCCCCAGAAAGAGAGGGATCTCTGGGTTTGTGCTATTCACTTAAAGGGCACCACCCCCCCTTAACTGCATTTCGAGTCCTTATATTAGGTTGAGTGGTTTTGAACATGCAGGATGTTGCTCTAGGGGTAAACCCTAGCATGGACTTCTTAGCAAGTAGGCACATTTGGTATTTAATCCTTTGGTGAAGAGGGAGCCATCCTGTCTCTTGATAGAGGGCACAAGTATGTGTTCAGTGATCAGCCCACAGAACCTGGTGACAGGTTTTGTTAAGTAGGGGTTTTTACCATTTTGAGGGTAGTATTGGTGCCAGCACCATAGATAACAAGGCCATAGTCTATGGTGAATAAGACCAAACAACTTGTGACCAGCTTCATGATTTCTGGGGTCATAGAATGCCAGTGTCGGTAGAGGACACCAAGCCTTGCATTAGCAGACTTAACAACATGGTCAACATGAGTTCCAAATGATAGAGTGTCATCAAGACGAACCCCGAGATATTTAAAGGTGGTAACTTGTTCCAGTGTGTCACCTTTGAGACTCTGGACCTGTAGAGGCCCAAACTTCTTCTTGTTCTGTTGAATGGAGAACAGCATGCTCTTTGTTACTGGAGAACCATTTTTCAAGTCTGTAGAAATTGTCTTGTGTTCAGCAGAGATCATGACCTGATTTTTTCCTTTAACAGAGATGACCACATCATCAGCATAGAACATAATGTGCACTGGGAATTCTGTGGGTAAGGGTTAATAAAGAGACTGAAGAGGAGTGGCCCTAGTATTGACCCTTGGGGGACACCTAGGCTCACTACCCTTGGTTCTGAAAGATTACATTTGATTTTGACGCATTGAGTCCTGCAAGAGAGGTAGCTGTCAAACCATGCATGCCACGTGTCCCTAGACAGGCCTGTTTAAGGGAGGTTTTGGAGTAGGAGTTGATGGTTGTCAGTGTCAAAAGCCTTCATTAGGCCTCTGTCAATCCATTATCAAAGGCATTGTATATTTGGGAGGTGTAATCAACCAGGGCGGAGAGGGTGGAGTGATCTCTCTTGAACCCGTGCTGCTGGGCACAGAGTAGGTTGTTCTTGGATATATACTTTGTGAGATGGTCCAAGACCATGCATTCGAGGGCTTTAGATAGTTGGGGGAGAATAGAGGTGGGCCTGTAATTGGACAGGTTGGTTGTATCCCCAGATTTGAAGACCAGGGTGATCAGTGCCTCCTTCCACTCATCTTGGAAAACATAGGACCTTAGAGAGGCATTGAACACTTTAGTGAGGGGTTCAACTACCTCATTTAGTGCCAGAGCTATCAACTTCATATCAATGAGGTCACTACCTATGCGTGTTTTTTCTTGTGGCCATTTAACATATTTCAAGGTTTCATGTCTATAGATCTGCTTAAAGTAGAATAGGTGAAGGCTTCTTATTGGTGAGAAATGTGGAGTTATTTTTGTAGGCAGATTTGGAATAGAGGGGGAGAGGTAGTCACTGAGTAGTACCATACTGAGATCATTGAATGCTAGGTTTAAAGCATTTTCTATGTCACTGTACTCCTGGAGTGTCCCGGTTGTAGTGATAATTAATTCAGGAGCAACTCTGGATGCTTTTCCTGCAAGTGACTTTACAGAGTCCCAAAACTCTTTTCCATGACCCCAGCACTTCTTCAAGAGGTCATTGTAATAGGATGCCTTAGTCAGTCGAATGAGCTTGGTGCACTTGTTCCTGGCAGTTTTGTAAGCAATGATGTCAGGATGTTCACCCGTTGCTCAGGCATTGTACAATAAGTTGTCCCTATGATGTATTAGCTCAATGAGGGAACAAAAGAACCATGGGTGGGTAGCCCATCTTACTTTTTTAGTTTAATAGGGGCAAAAATGTCACATGCCTTGTTAAATGTTGTGACAAAGTAGTTAAGGGCTTGGTTGCAATCCTGTGCCTTGTCCAGTGGTGACCAGTCCACCAGTTTGAGATATTGCCTAAAGGCATTCAGCTGACCAGTTCTCAATGATCTATTTCTTAAGACCTGGGGAACACTTCTGGAGAACGTATTCGAGCAGGTGCACATTACTGGGAAGTGATCACTAAGGGTGTCAGGTAGGACTGTGACCTTGGCGATGTGTTCTGGGCAGGTAGTGAGGAGCCAGTCAATTAGCGTACTTGTTTCCATTTTGCAGTTATATTTGGTGGGTTGAGTTACCAGCTGTGAAAGGTAAAGGCCTGAGATCTGATTATGGATGGCAGATGCATCATTGGACTACCAATTGACGTTGGTTTCCCACAGTGATGTGTTCCCAGTTTTGCCTATCCTGCTCTAGGTTGGTAATTACTTGTTGGACACCAGTAGTGTGAGTACCAGGGGGTACGTAAACAGTGGAGAGTAGTAACACTTTGTTTTGTTGGCCGAGGGTAAGTTTGAGGCTTAAAATTTGTGCCTCCTTAGTGTGGAGACTAGTAGGCAGTAGTTGGCCTCTGATCTTGCTCTTGATATAAACCATACAGCCACCCCCGTGTTTGGATAATCTATCCTGATGGTACACAGTATAGCCAGCTATGGCTATGGCAGCATCACTGACCTTCGTGGAGAACCATGTCTCTGTGAGTGCTATAACATCTGCTTTGAGCAGTTCCACCCATGCCTGAAATTGTGGCATTTTGGGTAGGAGACTGAGTATGTTTAGGGATACTATTTTGAGGTGCCCCAGGCTCATAGTGGACTTAGCCTTGGGAGGGTCCTGGGTTGGGGTGCACATTTCCAAAAATTAATAGTAGTAGTAGGATCAGCTTCCTTAGGATCCGTGCCCAATAAATCCATCTTTTTGCAATATATTTTGCCCTGCAGTGCTTGTGGCCATTGGTAGCAGCCGCAAGGGGATTGTAGAGTAATAGGACAGCTACTGGTATTTTAGAAGTTTATATATTTAGTAATTTAGATTATACAGTGACTATGATGTTTGTGTTGTTTTATTTTAGCCTTCGTACCTTTTGTGAAGGTACCTTCAGACATGTACAGTTATGTTATAATACATGGGTTATGATATCAGAAATAACGAAACTCTGGTCCAGCCAAACCTCAGAGAAAATGCATAAAGTAAAAAGAGTATATTCAGTAGGAAGAGGCCAAAATCTAATCAAAGCTAAAGCAGTATGCAAGGAGATCGGAAAGAACGACCCACTCACCAAATACTTAATATTTCAGTGTTTATTATTCATATTTCATCCAGACACATTTAGTCCTTTATTTCAGGAAATATTCCTTCATCAGTGAGTCTGGTTTAGTATCTAAAATATAATTTATACATTTTAATATCCTTTTCTTTAAATCATTAATTTAAATTAGATAATTTCAGCATGGGAAATTCTAGGGCAAATTTCACTTACTTCAGTTCACATGTCAGTTTTTTATCCCATAAATATAATGACATCAAGTATGGCTTCCCTAAGTATAAATAATACATTTCAGTATTATTTACAGTATATAAAGAAAACAAATCTTCCTTTATATTTTCCTTAATGAGACTTGTTTCTCCTACCTAAAAACAGGCATGAGCTTTTTGTTTTGTATCCACGTGTATATCATAATATATATTTTCAATCTGGAAATGTATACGTTAAACATTTTCATGTTACACAGTGTTGTAATTGGCTTATTGCAATAGTTAATTTCAAATAGCTGTTGCACCATTCACATTCTGAGTTCAGTGTGATTCTAATTCATGTGGTTATGTAATGTGTCACATCACATATTTGCATTGTCGCCAGTGCAATAGAGTCATTGCCCATATGTGTTTCATTTAACAATAATCACCCATGAGCTGTCTTTTAAAGTTGTCCCAGATTTTATCGCTACCACAGACATATTCTCTAGCACTGTAATGTCATTGCCCATTTATGTTTCATGCGCATATGTTAAACTATAATCACCATGGGACTATCTTTTAAATTTGTCCAATATTTCATCATTATCATAGATAAACAGCAGAATTCAGCTGTAGTCATGCTTCTTCTATTAGCACAGCAACAAATACCAGCACTCCTCGAGGACGTATTCCAAAAACTCAGTTTTATTACAGAAAATCACAAAGATGCCACAGAAGGCCATACAGATAACTCTCTCCCAGTTTCACACTCAAGAGGGACTGTCAGGGATGTGGCTGTCTGTGGCAACTTTGTGATTTTTCACAATAAAGTGGTGTATTTGGAATACGTCCTCAAGGAGTGCTGGTAGTTGTTGCTGTGCTAGTTCAAAATTGTACCTGTGCACACTCTGGAGTCGTTTGGGAGCCACTATTTGTTTTAGTTATGCTTTTTCTATTCCTTGTTCCACAATACAGCCATGTTACAGTGCTTAACTTTTCTGACCACAGTGTCCAAATATTCACTTTTTTACAGCTTTAAAAGAAATTTGGTATACAGTTACAGACCTGTGCTTTATGCCCATTTCATCCTTAGGGAAGCAACAGATTCTGTGTGCAACTACCCTTTTATAGGGTGAACAGCAACAAAATCAGGCAGTGTTATGCAAAATATTCCATGTGGAGGCATTCGTGTACTAGTGGGCTGGGGTCTGCCCGCTTGTCTAGAAGATCCCATGCACCATCATCTATATGTGGAGGTGTTCTTTGTGTATATTTCTTTAATTGTAATCATTCTTTGTAACTTGTTTTACTACCCACATAACATATTTCTAAACTTAGGATCATCAGTATGTAATCAGAATTAAAAAGGAAAACAAATGAATAACAGGGACCTACACAGTGCAGGACCAAGTTTTTCCAATGATCAGGACCTGGGAATCATTTACAGAATGGTAATTCAATATTAGAACAGTGTCTTTAGATTCCTTAGTCCCTGTAGATCCACAAGGGGTCATTGGCTACAAACTGAAGGATTTTAAACATCTCTTTTTCAAGGACTGATGGTATGATTTGTGATTTTATGACCCCTATTTATATTCAAACATACGAGTTAAATGAGAAAAACCTTTCTGTCCATACCATACTACATTTCCCTATTAGTGGTACCTTATACCATAAACATTTTTGGTTTATATTTAAAATACTGACAATATGATTTTCTGCTGTTGCCATGTTCATTGTATCATGCTATTAAGTTGTCCTTTTGATTAGCCTACTTTAATTTAATGCTGGAAACTAAGTGATCCTATCCTACATTCCTATCCACCAATATAAGTCATATCTATAAGTTCTATATATACTTTTCTCAATGCAATCTCATAACTGAAGGGGTTCTGTTGCCCTACTTGGGCCAGGAGTTCTCCCTAAAATGAACTGCTGTATGTGGCTCATACCCCTCTGCTGGACCTGCCCTGCTTCTCATAACTGAAGGAATGGAGCTGCTCAGATCTGTGTCCCTTTTTGAATTTTTGGCCCCTAAAGCAGGGTTGGCTGATAAGTGGTGCAGACAAATTTAAAATGCAGAGCTGTACCCTGACCAGATCCCAGCCCTCTACTTTCTGCCTCAATTCTACAGGCTCAGACAGAGAAACACAGCTCCCAAGGCAAATTAAGCTACATAACTGTGACTGCTGTGCTGTACTGTGGACAGACCTCAATTTGTTTTTTCCATTTGCAAATTATACTGCAAAGCCAATAGAGGACAACAACTTGTGGAGGTTGCAATCCTCTTCCCACTGCTCTCCCTTAACACTTCTAGTCCTGGGTTCTTCATACTTAAAGCAAATTACCTACACCCTAACAAACAATGAGTGGTGTGATCTAAATCTGTAAGCCAGTACACCATAGCCAAGTTTACAGCACGTGCATTCCATTCTGCCTAATGTTTCTATGAATTGCTATTTCATAGCTGCATCCCTAACTCACCCTCCAATGCACAGTGAGGAGGTCACACCACACAGTCTCGATACTGAATCCCGGTCTGTGTATTTCACTCCTACTTGCCTGCCAAAATGTGGAGTTGTATACCTAGGTAGTATGGCTCACCAGAAAGCTGCAAATGTCCTCTCTTCTTGCTAAAAATGTAAAGCAGCTACTTATCTCCTCTATCCAACCATTCCTACTACGTTTCCTGCTATTAACCCTTGCGGGTGATGTTGAGTTAAATCCTGGACCCACCATACCTTCATCTGCCCCTAACCCCCCAACATCATCATATCAAATGCTGAAAGGTCTAAAAATTGCTCATTTAAACATACATAGTCTCAGACCTAAGATGTCTGAGCTAGAAGCTTGGATTAATCAATACACTCCTGACATCCTGGGCATCTCTGAGACATGGCTGAAACCATGCATTAAACAACATGAGGTTGCTGTGCCTGGATACAAATGTTTCAGGAAGAATCAACTGGAAAAAGGGGTGGTGTGCCAGGAAGCACTTAGACACTGTTGAAATACCCATGTCTGAATGTGGACCTTCTGCTATTGAATTGATCTTCCTTTCCCTCACCCTTGGCACCATAAAAAAACTCATAGTAGGTTGTGTATACATGCCCCTTAAGGTAGCAGTCCCTGGCCTCTCCTCCTTCATAACCTCCCTTGCTAACCTCCCACGGCATGACCTCATACTTGGAGGGGACTTCAACGTTGACTGGCTGCAGTCTAACTCTTCCAAACTAATTGCCATCCTTGCTGACTCAAATCTGGTTCAAATGATTGGTGACCCCATCCGTATTAATACAAAGACAGATAACCATACTTTACTTGACTGACTGGTTACAAATTATGCCCCAAAGATAAAATTAGTGGAGGTCCTCTCAGACGGTATAAGCGACCACTCACTGACACTGTGTATGGAGTAATAATTTCCCTAACCCCCCTCATAAGATCATCACTGTTCGGGACATGTCCAGGTCTGACATGAACAACTTTGTCAATACCATCTGTGAAACTGATTGGGATCCAATTAATACCCTGCCGGGTGTTAACTTGGCACTAGACTATTTTGTGGCAAAAGTCATTAACATTGTTGATCAACATGCCCCTTTAAAGAGTTGCCAGGTAAAAGGTATTAAACCATCATGGTTTACCAAGGAATTAAGGCAGCTCATGTCCACTCGCGATAAGGCATGGAGGACTTGTAAGGATAGTGGGCTACCTACCAACTGGCAGACATATAGGCAATTAAGGAACAGCTGCAAGAACTCAATCCAAAAAACTAAATGACTCCACTTCAAGAGACTCCAGATTGAGCATTTTAGTAATCCAAAAGAATTCTGGTGACAAGTTAACTCCCTTTTGAAGGGTAACACCTCTGAAGCCCCCATTTCCCTTGATGCCAAGGTGGTCTCTCTCACTGACCCCCCCATCCATCACCTCTGGCTTCAATGAGTTCTTCACCAATCTGGATAAGTACACATCAGTATTTTCTAATTCATCCACTCCTTCCCAACCTGACCCCCTGCCATCAGTTGACTCTGCGGACTGCCCTGCCTTTCATCTAAAGCTTGCAACAATTGCAGAGGTTCACCATCTTCTCATGAACCTAAAGGCTGATTGCTCACCTGGCCATGACACTCTAGAGCCTAAATTCCTTAAGTTGGGAGTTGATGCCCTAGCCCACCCTGTGCAAGATTTATTTAATCCATCCTTCCTTACTTGCTAGTCCCTGAAAGATGGAAAGTAGCTGTGGTCATCCACATCCACAAAGGAGATCCCAACTCAACAGTGGACAATTTCTGATCTATTTCAATACTTTTCCTCTAGCAAAAAACACAGCAGCGGATAATCTATGACCACCTTCAGGATTACCTTGACTTCCACCATCTGCTCTCAACCTCTCAGCATGGGTTTAGGAAAAACCACAGTACACTTACAGTTCTAATTAAAGTCATCTATGACATATTCCATGAGATGGACCATGGCCGAGCCACTGGAGCAATTTTCATAGACTTGACCAAGGCTTTTGACTTTGTCAACCATGGCCTTCTATTACAACAACTGCATGTTCTTGGCCTTGATGCCACTGCCCTGTCCTGAACCAAAAGTTACCTTTACAGCCATACCCAAAAAGTAAAATGGGCAGGCTCCCTATTTGACCTGAGGCCCATTACCCATGGTGTCCCACAGGGTTCCATATTCGGCCCATTACTTTTTTTTTTCTGTATATTAATGACCTCCCTAATAATTGTGCTGGGGTCTCTGTTCACCTATATGCAGATGATGCTATCATATACCGTTCCTCTTCTGATATTGGGTGGCTCAGTTCAATGCTAGCCCCCAATTTCCACACCCTTGAGGACTGGTTCCTTCAGCAGTAGCTCATCTTTAACACTAAAAAAACAAAGAGCATGTTATTCTCCAACGTGGCCATACCAGTCCTCCCCCCATGGCTATCCTCTAACGTACAGGGGATGCACTCAGATTGGTCAGGTCCTTCAAATACTTGGGAGTCGCCTTAGATCCCTCACTTACCCTGGATGTACATGTTACAGCCATCACTAAAACTATAAACCAAACAATTGGTGTCCTCTTCCACATCCGCCTGTTCCTTACATTAACCTCATGTTGCAAGATTGTGGATGCTGCACTCCTGATCCTTCTTATGTATGGCGCTCCATTACTACTCTCTACTTCCACATCCATACTATCATGCCTATCACAGGCTTACCATAGAGTTGGCAGGTTTGCTCTCGGTGCCAATGTTCGGCACCATCATTGCAATGTCCTGTCTGCCCTAGGATGGCTACCCTATGAATTTAAATTATGCTATGCCACACTAAGCTTTATACATAAGCTTGTACATTGCTTCACTCCTCCTTGTCTTGCTGATATTGTTCAACATCGTCTCCCTCTATGTACCCTCAGATCTACCTCCTTGCCTCTTCTCTCAGTGCCAGACTTAAGACTCTCCATGACTCAGAGATCATTTGCATTTTCTGCTGTATCCCACTGGAACTCTCTACCCCCCTCTATACTGGTCTGCACCTCCTTCTCTCAATTTCAAAGGTCGCTGTTAACTCACCTAATTGCCCAACCATGCTCCTGCTTCCACTGACTCCTAATCCCTGTTCACTTCATGCAGGATTCTCCTAGCAACACTTCTGTCTCTCTCTCTCTCTCTCTCTCTCTATCTATCTCCTGCTCTCCAAGACAAAAAAATGTAAATGATGTCTGAATGTATGTAAGGTTTTGTTGACTGTGCTTTAAATTGCTTATTTTTGCATAACTGAATATAATTGATGTACTCTTATACTGTATGACTGTGCTTTAGATTGTGTATTTTACATAACCGAATGTAACTGATGTACTCTTTTACTGTACGACTACTCCTTGTCTAATTTCCTATGTCAATGAATGCACTATCCATGTACTACACTTCCCGGGTCGCCCCTGAAAAAGGGACAGTCTTGTCTCAGAGGGCCTACCCAGTTACCAAAATTCAATAAATAAGTAAATAAAATAAATAAGTAATTCCTAACCTGTAATATAGTTTGCCAGTCAATGCATTAATTCATTCCATATTTAGGGTTAGTTGCCTCAAAAAAATTAATGTAGTATGTCTCTCTTAATAATATTTTCTGGTTAAATTTAGTAAAATCACTACTGAATCAGAAGAACTTAAAATCTTAGAAAATTATAAACCAAAAAGACAATTTACTGGACCAGTATCATCCAGAACAGTTATTAACACATTTGAATTTAATAAACAAAAACAACTAAAATTAGACTGGCATGCATTTATATTAACAGAATATTTTAAGCAAAAATAATCCCACATGGATTAAGAAATTTGGTGGAAGCAAACTTAGATTTTACAACTGCAGAATTAGAACAGAAATGGGATGGTGACAGAAATCACTGTTAAAGGGACGTTATGCTCATTTTGGTTGAGGCCCTAACTAAAGAATTTGAGAAAATTGATAAAGAAATTGAACATTTACAAAAGGATGTAAAGAAAAAGTTCTCAGTGGAGGAATATGATGAAATTTTAAATAAAGTAAATAAACAGAGGATTTTGAAAATGAAATAAAAGCAACAAAAATATTTAAGTTCAAAACGGATCTCAATGATTATAGGGACAATAAAGTATACAGTTGGTTCAAAGATCAACAAAATAAACCCAGAGGGAATTACATTTACAAAATTGATTCTGACACTACATTATATACTTCTAGTATCGTTACAGATGGTGAACAGACCAGGAGTGGAAGATGAGGCCATTTTTTGGAGAAGGGAGGATTCAGGGGGAAGGGAGGGAGAGGTTCTTGGAGAGGGAACCAGGGATATCAATATACCAGAACAGGTGTAGAGAGAACACTAACAGACCCAGCAGAAGAAGGATCAGGATTAGGTGCAGGAAGAACAGATGGGCATACAGAATCAGGAGGAAAAAAGAAAGGCGACAGAACAAAAGATCAAATATCACAAGTGAGAACAAGATCTAATGTCAAACCATAGTCGTTAATTTATCAAAGTGTTTTTTTTTTTAAAACAGAGTGAAGTGAATTTATTAGGGAAATGCATTTCCTTTTGTCCACATGATAAGGTTAACAAGTTCAAAATTAAACTAGAATGAAAAAGATTTTTTTTAGGAAATTAAAGTTGAGATACTTTTTTGAAACTAATCCACACAAATTTGACTAATTCATCAGAAGTAGAAAAAAAAATCTTAAGTCAAAAATTGCACCTTAAGTCCCAGTTCTTTCCACCAGGTACAATACAACATATAATTGAAACTTACATTAGTTTAGTTAATAAAGACATTGAAATATTTCTTAAAAATAAAAAATATGGATTGTAGAACAACATTTAACAATAAGGAATCTGGAAAATGACTGAAGTATAGTGATCAAAAAAGCAGACTAGGGTGGGGGCATAGTCTTAGAAGGCTATGAGAAATATAAAGAAAAATGTATAAAACTGCTGAGTGATAAAAATAACTACTTGCAGATAATACAGGATCCAACACAAAATATTAAGGACCTAATTAGGGGACCAGTAGAGCACTGGAAAGTGGATGGATCTTTGAGTGGGAACATGGGGCATTTTTTGGAGAGTACCCATTGATCCCTATTTTCTACACATTACCAAAGATGTATAAAGATCCTCTAAATCCACCAAGTAGACCAATAGTGTCTGGGTTGGGGTCCATTTTGAATCACTCTCCATCTATGTGGACTACCATATAAGGGAATAAGTTGAAAAAACTGTGTTTTATTTAAGGGACAGCAAAATGTCTCTTAAACCACGAGAGGAGTCATTGTTAACTAGTGAGGAGCAGCCCCAGACAATAGGGAACAAAGTATTACTCACCTTAAAATTTTATGACATATTTTATGATATTAAAAAAACTTAAAAAATTGGCATGTCCTTAGATCCACCAACATGGGGGAAGAGCATTTTTGCCTAGTCCACAAGTGGTTGCAAAAAAAGTGAAATCATTACAGGATAAATTGATGCATACTGACCATATAATCCCAGTGCAAAGACAAGTAAGATATTTCACAAATGAAGACCTGAGAAGCAATTATCCATGTGGTAGGTGCATACATTGTAATAGCACCTACAAGTTAAAAAAAGATTAGAAATGTCAGCCAAAATAATGGATATAAATATTAGGAAATTTATAACTTGCCAAATGACAGGGGTGATATATGGTACAAAATGCCCATGTAGTAGGATGTACATGGGCAAAACCAAACATCAGCCTAAACAGAGAATCGGAGAGCATAAGGGATATATTAGAAATTTGGACTTAAATTCCCCAGTTTCAAGACATTTTTTAGAAAAAGGACACCAATTGCAAACATTTTTTTTTTTTTTAATTGAAAAAGTGGCTAAAATAGATGAGGGGTGATTTTAACCAGAAATTATTATTAAGAGAGGCATACTATCAGCAAAAAGTGAGTCAGCCATTGACATTCATGGCATGTGTTCAGACCAGGAGACAGAGAAATTGCATGTTGTTATCCTTCAAGAAAAACAGTAAGATGGAGAAGTTCAGCAGTGTGGACAGTGTTTGCTCCCTAGACAGGGAGAAGCACAAAGTAATAGTAGCGGATGGTAGGAGCTCTGAAAGTGTGAGAGTGACAATGCAAGCAGAGAGAGACAGACAGACAGACAGACAGTCTGTTGGTGTTCAAAACCAGTGTGCAAGTGCCTTTTCACAGTGTGTGATGTCGTGAGAGAGATAGAGCATGCTGTAAAGCAAACTTGATACAATCTCCTCTCTCTCTTTCTCTCTCTCTCTGTAAAAATCATACAGTGATCCAAATGCAGTGTTACCATGTGAGAGAGACACCCGGGAGACATAGAGAGAGGGAAAGCAACACACAGTCCCCCAGGTGAGATACAGTTCTCCCTGTTCTGTGCCATACCATGCTGTGGAGGCAGTCACAGGTGGTGGTACATTTACTTCAGCATTCCTGTAGTCTTGTCTGTCCTGTCTCTGCAAGGGACTGACAGTGAGAGAGACAGTTCTGTCCTGTGATGAAGCATTATTTCAGTTCCCCTCCCATCCCCTAGCACAAAGCCGAGACAGAGCTACATCCTCTAGCATGTATGTATAAAACCGAAGTAGCAAGTGGGCTAGAGCATGTTCAAAACCAGAGTATAAGTGACTTTTCACAGTGTGCAGTGGAGAGAGAGAGAGAGAGAGAGAGAGGACAGAGAAACACAGTGTAAAGCAAACTTGATACACTCTCTATCATTCTCTCTCTCTCTCTCTCCAAAGCATACAGTGATTCAAAACCAGTGTTGCTGTTCAAGAGAGACACACAAAGGACTCCTAGAGAGAGAGAGAGCAACACACAGTCCTCCCGGTCAGAAACAGTGCTCCCTGTTCCATGCCATACAGTGCTGAGGAGGTGCTCACAACAGGTGTTACATTTACTTCAGCATTCCTGCAGTCTCGTCTGTCCTGTCTCTGCAAGGAACCAAGAGAGACAGTTCCATCCTGTACTGAAGCATTAAGTAAGTGTCCCCCACTGTAGTGCCTATCACAGAGAGTGGGAATATGTGGCAGCAACAAGTCCTGCAGGAACACTAACAGCAGTTCCTGATCACAAGCTTCATTTCCATTCCCCAGAACATAGTAAGCAGGTAATATTGAGCTATAGAAGGGCAGAGCTCACTATCTGGTACCTAAGTTCCCTGTTCCCTTCCCCCCAACTCAGGGAGAGAGAGAGAGAGAGAGAGAGAGACAGTGACAGTGATAGTTCTTCCCCTCACCTGACACTCCTTCTCAGCACCCCCACAGAAATATAACAGTGGCACAGGGGAGTGTCCAATCCCCCAGTGCAGGAATCCTCGTTTGTTTCTTTTTTTACCTGTTAAAAAAAACACACACATCAATTTCTTTTCTGCCATTACACTGCTCCCCATCTGACCCTCCCACTCAGCACCCACCACCCCACACCCCCCCAAGTCCTTACTTACTGATCAGGAGTCCAACACCATAATCCTTTCTGGGCCACAGACATGACTTCTCTCTTCAAAGCTGGACAGTGAATTGAGGAAACAGGTATGTGGCTCAATATATTTCAATTGGGTTTTGAACTTAGTGCCATAACTTGGCAATTTTTGCATATTTTTGCCCCAGATTTTCAACATGATTTCTTTGGGACCCTACCTCATGAACAAAGGCACTGTCATTAGGCAGATATGTTCCAAAAGGTGATGTAAAGGTATCAGTGCAAAATCACCTTTTGAGCAGGAGTTAAACATTTTCTTTGCCCTTGTTCATGAGGTGGGGTTATAAAAAGGCTATTTTGAAAATGTGGTATAGAAATATTAAAAAATAACAAAGTTCTGTGCCTACATTGAATTTTGTGAATGGAGGCTCATAACTTTGGTAATTTTCAATATTTTTCCCCCAAATTCACAACATAGCCATTTCTTTACAGCACCCCATGAGTGTGATACCTGTTATTTTTAAAATCCTGGCCAAAATATTTTTTTACATCCAAAAGGTGATTTCACAGTCTCTGTACGAAATCACCTTTTGGGCAGGAGTTGAAAATTTTCTCTGGCTTGTTCATGAGGTGGGGTCATAAGAAGGTTATGTTGAAAATTTGGTGTAAAAATATTTAAAAATCAACCAAGTTATGAGCCTACATTGACTTTTGTGAACTCAAGCTTGTAACTTTGATATGTTTCAATATTTTTACCCCAAATTTATAACATAGCCATATCTTTACAACACCTCATAAATATGAGTGCTGTCATTTTTCAAATCTGGCCAAAATGTTTTTTACCTCCTGAAAGGTGATTTTGCAGTCCCTGCACAAAATCACCTTTTGGACAGTAGTTTAAAATGTTCTCTACCTGTGTTCGTGAAGCGGGGTCACAAGAAGGCTATGTTCTAAATTTGGTGTAAAAATATAAAAAAAAAGTTATGAGACTATGTTGAATTTAAATTGCAGGCTCATATATTTGGTAATATTCAATATTTTTACCCCCACATTTTCAACATAACCATTTCTTTACAGCACCTCATGAATGTAACAACAGACATTTTTCAAGTCCTGCCCAAAATGCGTTTTTGTGTCCCAAAAGTTTCACAGTCCCTGCATGAAATCACCTTTAGACCAGGAGTTCAAAATTGTTTCTGCCCTTCTTCATGAGACAGGGTCATAACAAGGCTATGTTGAAAATCTGGTCTACAAATATTACAGAATAACAAATATATGAGCCGGTGTTACATTTTGCTAATGCAGGCTTAAAACTCTGGTAATTTTCAATATTTGAACCCCACATTCCTCTCATGCAGCCCTATTGGCTCTGGTCAGAGTTTGTTGAAGATTGCAATTCCTTTAGAGTGAGCTCTACATCATAGCCAGATAGTTTTTAGCCACAAAAAGTTACTGAAGTACCAACTGTTGAGCACTGATGGCAAAACCAGCACCATGTATCCATAAATACATGTGAAGATAGATGCTAAATGCAGTTGCACAAGTAAAAGCATCAAAGACATCAACTGTACACCACTGCTAATTTTTCCTGAGTCCAGTCCATGAACAGCACACTGCTGGACTTCAGTTTTAGTGCTGCTGTTGGAAAATGTATTCACCATAGTAAATAAAGAGGTATAAAGACTATTCTGATACTTATGCATGTAAGCCTAATAAATAGGGGATGATCTTCTTTCATGGGCAGCGACCTCTTGACCTTCAAAATAGGGGATATGTGATAGATGCTTATGAGATATATTTATCTTCATGAGTGGTCAGTGACCTCTTGACCGTCACAAGTGGGGAAGCCAAGAGTGAGGTCAAAAGGGGTCACTGCCCACTCTAGTTCCATTGTTCCTTCTGCAATGAAGATCCTGTGGTGTGTGCTCCCAGATCTCCTTTTGAGGATGCATTTTCTTGTAGCATAGCTTTGAAGCACTGGCAGCTGCCATACACTGTAATTTAGAGGTAGCCCATGCTGGCTGATGCATGTGCATCTAGAAATGGCTAGGCACAGGTGACAGAGAAGGTTCTTTGTGACATACCCAACTAGCTAAAGTTTGTTACATACCCTACTGTGAAAATAAAGAATTTATCTGACTAATGTTCTCTGCTACAGACAGTGTTTTTATTTAGCCCACAAAACACTAATTTATATTGTACAGATGGTAATACAGACTCCCAGTGAAGCAGAAGCATAAATCTGTTTGCCCATAATGTCCAATTTTCTAAATTCTTTATCAGAAGGCAAGGAGCTCATGTGATAGGGAGTCCTATATCTGTTATGAGCAGCCATAATGATAGTGAGTTAGTTTCAGGCTCGGTAATTTAAAAATCCTTGGTAGAAGGGGGTGGATATTGTTTTGTCCACCTTGCAAGGGACAGCTGGTGAAGTAATTGGCCTGTTCCAGGCAGCTATAATAGTATTCTCCAAAGCAGGGAAATGGGAGGAATATTCATGGAAGGAGCTGTGGAGACCTTCAAGAAGTCATAAAGATTCCTCTTAGTGGAGTCTTCTCCTGTAGCAAAGAATAAATTTTCTTGCATGAGGTGTAGCAGAGCCTGATAGTAGGCATCCTCAGAAGCAGATCTGGGAGCACACACCACAGGATCTTCACTACAGAAGCACTAATAGAACTAGAGTCAAACCCATAAACAGGTTGCTCTTCCTCAACTTCCTCTAAATCCAAGAGGTCTAAATTGTACTTGTGCTTTTGTGTGTGGGTTGTAGGGACCACAAGTGTCACAGGGTGCTGTAGCAGTGAAAGGAGTGGTGAAGTGGCAGAGACCATAGTCTCAATGGCAACCAAGGCAAACATCAGTGGAAATGACAATGAAGGCTGTGCCAGTGACAGAGTAATCAATGGCAGGTAAGCCAACAGCCTCTTAAATAATTCAGAGACAGTAGCCAGAATAACAGCACTAGTGTTGATGGCACCAACTGGTGCAAATGAAGAAAGTGGCAGCAAGACAGTGCCTATTGATAATGTCCTTGTAATTGGCTGTAGATCATGGACAGTGGTTGTGTGAGAGCCTGTACCTGACCTCAGTGTCAAAGAATGGTCAAGCCACTGAAGGAGATTGACAAAATGACCTGAGACTGGGATTCAACAGTGATCTGGATTGGGAGAGACTTAAAATACTTGCAGTGATGCTCTCTTGACCAGGCCTTGAAGAGGCCTTATTTGACTCATTCAGTAAATGGTGTTGTTTCCTCAGTGACAGTATTTCTGCCCAATGAGACTTTCAGAGTTTTCCAGTGGCAGATCTGGCAGAGTGAGTTAAAGACCATGGGGTATATGCCAAGGCTGTCCACTTGGCATTCCCTTTTTTCTCCAGGAATTGTTCCTAAGCCTTCCAGCACTGTCTCCCTGAGGCCTGATTAAAACCCTGATAGCTAGTACAGGATTTCATGTCATGGGGAAGGCTGAGGCAGCAAAAACAAAATGTTTGAGTATTGTCATTTCTGAATATCTTCATATAATACTGACAACACAACAAAAACAAAAAAGCAAGGGGCTTCATTGGTGGAGCAGATGACAGCATGCAATAGTCATATGAAGTAAGTAAAAGAAAAATGGTAATTCAATAGAAGAAATGGATAAAGGTCTTTTCTTAATCTGCCAAGAGGGTGATGGAAAGAGAGGCAGTATGGGGCAAGTTATACAGGCAGCACCAACATATGATGTGCATCAGCAGGGGCATTCCCAATTAGGCAAAAGTTTCTGAGTGGTCCTGATACAGATAACTTACAATTTCAAAGATGTGGCTACATGGAGGGAGATAGTCTAAAAAATCTAGCACTATTCATGCTTTTGAAACAGGACTAGACTGATTCCTGAGGGAGAATAGCATTGAGGGTTACACAGCATGAATATTATAGCATTCTATTAAGTCTGGATGTGTGTCCATACTCAAAATGGGTATATGTAGTCACTGCCATGCAGAATATGTGGTGGACGAGATAGACCCTATGTCCTTTCCATCATCATAATATAATGGGCCAGATTTTGAAATAGGTTGGATTTGATACAAATACAGGGCGTGTCTTTGTCTGCATCCACCTGATTGCATCCAAGCAGTCCTGCTACTATTTTCAGGGATTCATCCATTTTCAACAAAGCATCAAGATTTTGCCATATTGTGTCTTTTTTTTAGATGTAACTTTCAGATATAGATAAACCATCTAATAAATGGTATTACAGTTGGATAGATAATCCTTTTGAAAATTGTGGTAAGCAGATCACAGATGGATCCTTCTAAAAATATTTATCTATGTTACTATGTAAATTTAACTCCCTGTAAATCAATTTAGCATACTTTGGCCATTATGTCATATGTCTGACAGAGGCAAATCTATATACTGTACCAGGATAGTTAATTTAGGATAGCATCAAAACTATCCTAAACATTTGCCATGAGACAAATCAGTGTGCATGGAGAGGTTTAAATTCATGGCAGAACAAGCATACCTACGCATGAGTATGCTGCAGCATTAGTGCCACACAGCAACCCCCGGATTACTCTGGATCTGCTAGAGCAACTCTCCTCAAGAGATCATCTCTGGTAAGTGGCACAAGTACATGGCTCAGCAGCAAACATCCAATGGTACAAACAAGTATGTAATGACTGCACAAAAGCCATCCATTGTGCAAAAAGCACCTATTACAAAGAAGCCCTCACCAGTTTGTGGAATAACAGCAAATCCTTTTGGGACAACCTCAATGACATCACTGGGAAAAGACCCAAAAAATGCTCCAGCTATGCTCGCAATCGATGGGGTGCTATCCTTAGACCCTCTTTTCATTGCCAACTCCCTGAATCATTCCTTCATGGACCGTAGCAGTGTGATCCCTGCTAACTTCTTCAATCCCCTCACCACAAATGACCCACAAGGGAAACAATTGCCTCCCCATGACCAACCATTATTTCTCTTCAAAGTAGTCTCTGAAGTTGATGCCAGAAAATACCTGGAAAAGGTACTAGGGAAATCGAGATGCAGTGAGGACTCCCTAGACCTAAAATTTGTTAGCCTGGCACTTGAGGAATTTCTTAGCCCACTAATGCAAATCATAAGCCTCTCGCTCTGTCACTCACAATTCTCTCAATGCTGGAAATCTGTGACAGTTACCCTGGTGCAGGAAACTGGTGATCGGACTCTGCACAATAACTACAGACCAATCTTGATACTACCCGCGCTCTCCAAGGCCCTAGAATGGATTGCAGCAGATTTGCTTGTGGAGCACCTCAACCACCATCAATTACTATGTCCTGAACAGCACGGGTTCAAGGGGTGGCCACAGCACCATCACGGCCTTGCTAGAATTTATGGGATACATCATCCATGCATTAGACAAAAGCCTCCTGGTAGGAGCCACATTCATTGACCTATCAAAGGCATTTGATATGGTGCATCATGGGCTCCTCCTCAAACAACTGGCTGACATTGGGCTCTCCTCTGGAACTCTGAGCTGGTTCACTAGCTACCTGAGCAACTGTTATCAGCAGGTTAGGATCGGGGATGTGATCTCTGACAGTAGACCTGTCAGATCTGGTGTACTGCAAGGATCCATATTAGGACAACTGCTGTTCGGCTTATTCTTAAATAACCTCCCAACCTCTAGCTCATGTCAAATGCTCCTTTATGCAGATGATGTGGTTTTATTCACCAGCAGTCAAAACACTGAGCATCTGCAGGCAGATCTACAAAATGGCTTTGCATCCACGGAGCAGTGGTTTAAGGACCATAGACTGGTCTTGAATTATAAAAAGACCAAGACCATGATGTTCTCCACCCCATAAAGCAAACACAGAGCCTTCCCATTTGCAATTATGAATGTTTTGGGTGCCACTCCCGAGCTTGTTTGACACTTCAAATACCTAGGCATCACTATCAATTCCACCTTATCATATGCCGTGCAGATTGACATTACTGCAAGGGCCATCAATACCAGAATCGAGATCCTGTATCAGCACAGGCGCTGTCTTAAACATGAAGCCCTGAGTATTGCCATCAATAGCTCAGTCGTCTCACTCATCGATTATGGGCTGGTGATCTATGGATCTGAAACAGTTACAGCCCTCCACCGTATCTCAACCTCAATGAATAAAGCCTGCCAGCTCCTCATAGGTGTTGCTAGACTCAAACACACCTGTGATCTCTATACCATGGCTGGCTGGCTACAGATCAGTGGAAGAATCAGGTACCAAACCTTCCTCCTTGCCAAAAAAGCCTCCTTAAACCTTCTACCACCAGAAGTACAGAACCTACTGATCCCTTCCTGGAGCACAAAGCAAATCAGAAGCACTGCCTCTCAGGTATTCCATGTACCAAGCTGCTGCACTACCTTGGCTCAGCGGGATTGCTCATACCAGGCCTCCCTCTGGACAAATGCGCTACCTCATGACATCTGTGATGCAGCAATAATTGGCTCATTTAAACACAAATGGTGCCAACACCTTCTCAACACGGGTACCTGTGCCTGCCCCCACTAAATCCCATGTAAAGTCAGTAATCCCATTACTATAGTCTGCACTTACCCTCTAGCACTTCTTAACCCTGCCACTCTTCCAGTGGCTAGACCTGACATTGCACTTCACTGACCCACCTCCTCTCCCATGGTGCTGCCATGCTCACCCACTTCTCTTCCCTTACCCCTCCAGCTCCTACCCCCACCAACCCCTTCCTCTTACCATTACTACTCCATCCTCTCCTCCCTTCTCCTCCCTTTATTTACTCTACTGATTTTTGTCTCTCCTTGACATGGGCATGCATTGTACAATGCCTCAGTTTTTTGTAACCATAAACTTTGTCTGTATTGCTGTGCCATAACATGTGTTTGTATATTTGCTACTGAACCACTCTGTATTTGAATGTTTATGTATCACTCTGTACTTGTTAACTGACATGGAATCATTTAACAAGCATCCGCTCACTGGTGCTATCCAAGATTTCAAAATAAATAAAATAAATAAATTAAAACAGCAGGAGTGTGGCATCTGACCTGGAAATCTGCAGAGCATCAGCAGGTAAGTCTGCAGTTCCACAGAGAACTCTGTCCAGGAGAAAGTTAGTTAGCCTGTGGGGGGAGGGCTCATAGCTCATCACATCTTATCAAGAGAACACACAGAATCAGGGTCATGTACATAGACTCCTTGGGGGAGTGAAACAGGAGACCATTAGTGAGGGAGGCAAGGGGAAAGGGAGATAGTAAACAAGCAACTTTTCAAAGGTGGTGGAACAGCCTCTCTAGGGTAAGGTAATACAGCAATGAAGGGAAAGGGCTGAGGGGAGCTGAAGGTAGAAGGAATAAGTTCTGGAAGTCAGGGGTATAGGCAGAACTTAGGAGGGGGAGATAACTTGAACCTGCTGGACAATGATTGGGAAACCCTAGTGAACAGGATCACAGGAATCAGGAACTGTAGGACATGATGCAGGACTGCTTACTGGTGCAGCTGGTCATGGATCCCACATGAGAGGATGCCATTCTTGACTTCAAACTTACCATCTAGGAGGTGATGGATGGGATCACAGTCAGGTAACCATTGAGTCCACTGACCACACATTTATGTGGTTTTAACTGATGATGGGTGTATCGGTCCCTGGGAAGTGGATGGCTCAGTTGATTGGTAGTGGTTAAGGAGCCTTCCACATCTAGGTCAATGGTTCAAATCTAGTTCAAGTCAATGATGGTCAAAAGCCATTATCCCTTAAAGGCTGTTCAGTGGCCTATGTGAAATGAGTTGTGGTTGTCTCAGTCCAGTTTCCAGTGGAAAAATGTCCACATCACAAAACCAATACAACTGGCATTACTTGGCACCCTTGCTGACAGCCTCAAATGAAAGGCCAAGGATTGATTGGGCATGGAGTCTGAACTACCCTTTAACCTATATGGTGGTCCCTCTACAGCAGGACTGAGGTACATTGGTGGGGCACTGTGGGGAAGCTTGCACTGTGATCACCCTTTTTGTACCTGTCATGTGGATAAACACAGGTCTTCAGGTTCCAGTACTCTCAATCCAGCACCTTTAAAAAGCACCAAATGCACACACAGAAAAAGAGAAAATCTTTAAAAAAAAAAAAAGTTAAAAAGGGTACATTGGTCCACCCTTAACAGCGGTGGTTCTGGGCATCAAATGGACAGATTTTCATGAAATGTGGGAAAACTTATTGGGTACAGACCAGATCAAGGAAGTAACGGAACAGTGGTGAATGACCAAGTGGGTAATACTGGAGGTGACCGACTGCTGTGCAAGGAAGTTCACCAATAGAAATAAGTACAAAAGACTAATCTGGTTTTCAAGGAAGTCAGGAAGGCTGTAAGGAGGAAATAAATATTTCTTTTAATGTGTCTTTATAAGTTAAAAGGCAACAAAAGGAGAAGATGAATGGAAGGAATACTAGATCAGGCTACAGGAGGTGAATGTGGTAGTCAGGAAGTAAAGGCAGACACAGAGCTACAGATTGCCGAGGGTAGGAAGGGAGGAGAAAAATAATTCTTTGTATGTATTTAGGAGAAAAGAAAGGCTAGGGGGATTGGTTAGGCTAGCTGAGGAGGAAAAACAGTTAGTGAAAGTGACAAGCAGAAGGCCAATGTCCTACAGTATTACTTCTGCATGGTATTCATGGTTGAGGATGATGGACAACGACCACAGAGTAGGATCAAGGCAGTCACACAAGGGGTACAGGAAATAAGGAGGACAGTGATCACAGCTGAATGTGCCAAAAAAGAACTGAAGCTCCTTAGAGTGGATAAAGTTCTGGGCCTAAATAACCTACATACGAATGTACTTTAGGAACTAGATTCAGAGCTGACTGAATACTTTGCCTTAACCCAGCTATTTAATTGCTCACTGGAGTAGTGTCAGGGAATTGAAGATTTGTAGGTGTACTCCCACTCCCTCCACAAGGGCAGGGACAGGAAAGACCTGAGAACTTCAGGCCACTCAGTTTTACCTCTGTTGCAGGTAAGCTGAAGGGGACCACAGAAATGGAAAACCTAGTGGCCTACTTAAAGGATAATGGGCTGGAAGATGGCTGCAGCATGAGTCTGTGTCAGGGATGGCATGTCAGATCAACCTGATTGGGTTTTTTGACTGGTTCACCAGGGCAGTAGATAGAATGCAGGTGGACAATTTGCTGTACTTTAACTTGAGCAAAGACTTAAATTTAGTGCTACGGTGGAGGCTGCTAAAAAGGCTGGAGGACTTAGGATAGAGGTGGTTTAGTTAGGTAGATGGGGAACTGACTAGGGGAGGCAACAGAGGGTGGTACTAAATGTGGTCAAATCTGGGAATGAGGGTCATGAGCAGAGTGCAGCTGAGTTCAGTCCTGGGATCTCACCTATTTCATATGTTTATCAGTGACATAGGGGAGGCATCCAACGAAAAATGTTTCTCTTTGCTAATGACAAAAAAAGTTTTGGCAGATGGCCACTGAGGAAGGGGTGAGGGAAATTCAGCATGATCAAGAAAAACTGGAGAAGTGGTCAAACATTTGGCAGTTGAGATTCAACACCAAGAAGTGCAAAATGATGCACTTTGGGAAAAAGATCCCATGTATGTAGTATTAGATCGTGGGTGGATTAGCCACTGCAGCAAAACAGAGGGATTAGGGAATCATCAGTGACTCCCTCCAGCAAACCTGCCTGTGTAGTAACTATTACAGTATGACATTAAAGATGCTGGGGTGTATCGGCAGGGGTTTTGATGGTAGGAGAAGAAATATGATAATTCCCTATACAGATGACTGCTGAGGCTTCACCTAGAATATTATGCCCAATTCTGGAGACCTCGCCAGGGAAAGGATATAGCTAGGCTAGAGTCAGTTCAATGAAGGGTCACCAAAATGATTAAGGGCAAGCAGGGCAGATCCTATGAGGAACGATTGATTGAAAACCATGAATATGTACTCACTGGAGGCCAGATGGGACAAGAGGGACATGATAGAGACCTATGAGTTCCTAAAGCAAATAGAGTGAATAGTGAAGACCTGTCTATTAGAAATAGAGGTGCATGGGGCAGCTGAGTGGAGTGTCAGGCTGAGGCACTGCCTACCATATCGATCCGGGTTGAGAATGGACCACAGTCACTTGGGGCTGGCCAGAGGAGAAAGGATCGAGAATCCATAGGACAATTCTTTTCCCTCAGGGGGGATGTGCATGTCCATTGGTTCCATTGCCACCTAGATGAATCTAGATGGCAGTAACATGGGACAGCAAGGGAGTGGGCCCCACACCCAGATGCCAGGGGCATCTCCATGGAGAGAGAGCATGCATATACTGTTGATGCACATGTGTGGGGCCCCAAGGGAGAAAAATTGTGGGAAAACCCATCGAATACAGTGCAGTGATGGCCCAGTCTCTCGAAGGCCCCACATCAATGACTGGACACCTCCAGTCAGATAATGTGGCAGGACAACAAGAGAGAGACAGGTAAGGACAAGGGAAGTCAGGTGCTGTTGCTAGTCCCAGGGGACCATTCCATATGGCACAAGTCAGAGTGACCAGACAAGAAACACAATGTGAAAAGAAATAGTTTCAGTTTATTTAAAAGGACCTGGGGGCCCAATTCACAAAACCGAACAGCTGACACAAGCTGTCTTTGTCAATTGGATTTGATGCAAGGGGCACCTTGTGTGAAAAATTGTGGAGTTCCCTATTCATGAATGGTGACTGTGGTGACAACAGGGTCTGGTGCAATGAACAAATCCTGTGCCAGTGTGCCCAAAGGGTGGGTGCGCCACAGTATAAGGGGGCTTGCACCAGCACCCAGCTACAACATACCTTAAGGTGGTATTCAGGAAGCCCCATGGCCAGTGACCCTGGTGCCAATGCTTAGACCAGCAAAAGGCTGGTCTAACAACCCATGCACCACACCAGCCACCCACAACAGCCATACATCCTGGGCACCAGAGTGGTGGCACACAAGACATGGTGCTGAACAATGGCATGGTCACCTTTGTGTGCCCCAATGCTGTGCCCTGTATGCAGCCAGCCTGAGACATGTGTTGCCACACAGCAGTGGCATTCCCTGCCAGTTCCTTACTCCCTGCTGGTCGTCAGGGTACTGAGGCCCGTACTGGGACCCCCCAGACAACAGGGCACTTTTGGCATGCACGCAGGACTGTTCCACAGCCCGAATGTAGGACAGGGCCTGACAGAACAATGCCCACCCCAGCCACGCCACACCCCAGCTGTCCTTCCACATCATCCATCCCCACTGGTCTGCTGCTGACTGGTGGCCAATGTCTATCGGGTGGGGGGCTGCACATGCCTTGGGCACTGTCAGCTGCCAGGTTTGACTACCACAGAGCCAGGGGCTGCCACAAAACTCCATCATTCCCTTACTGTGTACCTTCTGTTTGGTGTAGGGGAGCAGATGCTACTGCGTCACTGACAGTGGTGCTTGGGCCCTTCCCAATAATGAATCAAGTGCAGAGTCCCTGGTGCACTGGAGATCGGTGCCAGCTGCTGCGCGACCAGCCCTGGTCTTTTTAAATAAACTGAAACAGGGATGAAATCATGAAGAGACACAATTAGAAACTGGGGGAGCGGGGTAACCTTAGGGGTTACGTGAGGAAGTTCCTCACTGAAAGTGTGCAACAGCTGTAGAACATACTGCCAGCAGAAGTGGTGGAGGCTGGTACCTTAATGGATTCAAACATGACTGGCACAGAGCAAAAGGACTCAGTGCCAGTAGAGGGAACCAGGGAGGGAAGAAAAGCAGGGGGAATAGAGTGGGATAACCCCCCAGGTCACTAGGTTGGGATAAAGTAGTAATACCATGGGCAGACTTGATGGGCCATTATTTCATTCTTCTGTCAGAGTCTATAGGCCCGATTCTCAAAGAGACAGGAACGGTGGAAGGTGCTTGCACCAGAGAGATATAACACAAGTGGCACACTACACTGCACCTTGACTCATTCCCGATTCTGAAATGGTGCCACATGAGAACCATTGCAAAATGTAGCCTTGCACCTGACTTGCAGCATGCTGCACGCAGTGCCAAGGTGTTGGAGGGTGCTGTGCTGATAAGCAACTGCCATATCCCCAACAATGGGATTCTGAAACCCCTGCAGTGGCACAGGACATCTACCTAAGTTAGATCATCACTGGGCTTGTCTTTTTTTTTTTCAGTTCAACTTTTATTAAAGTTTACATAACAGAGAACGAACCACAATAGGCCATATCAGATTAATACAACAATAAGCAGGATATACAGTGGTCCATTCTCCCCCATACCCCTCCCTCCCCCCACAGACCCAGCACAGCAATATACTAACAAGGGTGCAAGAAAATTAAGAAAAAAGTAAAACCTAACAAAGGGCACATAACGCAGTTTTATAAAGCATATAAAGTTTGAAAGGGGCCGAGGTCTTGTTAAACTTGTCCATTTTATGTGAAAGACTTGCGATTGTCCTCTCCATTCTAAGATTAGCCAAAAGCTCTTGTAACCATTCCACATAACTTAAACTCTCAGAATCTTTCCAATGCTTAAGAACTACTTTTTTAACAGATAAGGAGATGAGCTCCATATAATACCTTCTACACACCACATTGATGGGTAAGAAATCTCCCAAAACACATATTTCAGGTGTAAAGCAATCCGAGATCCCTAATAGCAGATTCACTCTCTGCTTAATCATGGACTAAAGTGATGCCACTCTAGGGCATTCCCAGAAAATATGGAGGAGGTCACCCATCTGCATCCTACAGCTTGTACAGAGCGGAGAGGGTAGCAGGCCCAGTTTGGCAAATTTCTGAGGGAAATAATAGATATTGTGTAAAATTTTAAATTGCATCAGCCTGAGTCGATCTTGTAACAGGTACTTACGGCAATCCCGCCAAATACGGGACCAGTCAAGTTCCATCCCAGGTAGCAGGGCTTGCCAGTAATGGACTGGCACGCTGTTGTCAGGGTATGCCCAGGCAAAGAACAAAGTATATAGTTTGGATACAGCATGAGGGAGGCCTACCGCTTGGGTCACAGTGGGCAGGAATCAGTAAAGAGTTTTGGAGGGTGGAGTAGCCCCAAACACTTGCAACAGAAGGTGCCGTAGCTGGTAGACCTTGTATATGTGTTTACCGGGTATCTTAAATTCATGCATAATATCCTCTGAGGAGGCCCAGCGCCCCTCAGCTAGGATAAAGCTCTCTAACTGACACTGACCTAACTGAGGTAGCCAGGAGAGTGGCAACGGCTTATTATTTATTTGTATATTGGGGTTACCCTTGATGGGCTGAGAGGTATCCCTGCCATTATCATATTTGAGATATGCACATAATTGCATGTGGGTCTTAATCGAGATTGCAATGGGAGAGTTCCTAATTGGCTCCAGAAGAGAGCGTAACTTAGCATGCAGCATCCCCTTGGGAAGATAACCAAATTTTTTGATAAGGGCGGATTCAACCTTCAGCCATAGCGGGATGTACTCAGGAGTAACCGGTGGGTCTGATAACACCCATCTAAGATATTTAGCAGCCTGGCAGGCCCAGTAATATAGTCTCAAATGTGGCAACCTTAAACCTCCTCTTTCCTTAGGGGCAGCTAGTTTGTGGTATGCCAACCTCGCTTTTTTGTGTCCCCAAACAAAATTGGAAAGTATGCTATGCACTCTTTTGAACCAGGACATCGGCAGTACAATGTTTAACATATTGATAGGATAGAGAAGATGGGGGAAAACATTCATTTTCACCAGATTTATCATGCCCCAAAGAGAAAGAGGGAGAAGGGACCATCTTTGGAGGTCTTGCTCGATCTTCTGTACCAGCATATCTTAAGTTTAATTGCTTCAGTCGGGACATGCTGTGTGACAAAGTGATACCTAGGTATTTAATAGAGTCGGCCTTCCATGTCAAACTGAAAGTGGTGATTTCATGTTTATAAACTTTATGGTTAAGAGGGAAAACCTGGGATTTACCTATGTTAAGTTTATAATTTGAGACTTGACTGAATTCTCCTATGATCTTGAGAACCAAGAGGATAGATGTAACTGGGTTGGACAACTGGAGGAGGAGGTCATCTGCATATGCCCCGACTTTAACCTCATAATCATTTAGGAGAATACCAGGGATGTTATTCGCTTTTATCAGCCTACAGATGAGGGTCTCTAGATAGATATTGAAGAGCAGAGGGGGATAGTGGGCATCTCTGCCTAGTTCCCACGGATAACTTGATCGGGTCAGAGACCAAACCATTGCAAGATATCCTGGCAGTGGGTAATAAGTATAATGAGTGGACCCAGCCCCGAAATTCTCTGGGAAAACCAAAGGCTTCCATTGTTACAAATAAGTACCTCCAGTAAACTCTGTCGAAGGCCTTCTCTGCATCCAGGGATACCAAGGCCATTGGGAGAGAGGCGTCCCTGGAGGCAGAGAAGACATGAGCAAGGGTTCTGAGGTGATCAGCTGAAGAGCTGCCTTTCATGAATCCCACCTGTTCCTCCCCTATAATAAAAGGAAGGACTTGATTCAGTCGATCAGCGAGCAATTTAGCGCGAGAATATTAATATCTTGATTGAGAAGAGAAATCAGTCTGTAACTAGGGACCTGGTCACGTGGCTTGTCAGGTTTGGGCAATAAGATAATCAACGCCTCAAAAAGAGAAGCGTCGGTTGCTTGACCTGAGAGAAAGAAGCGGAAAAGAGGAAGCAAAATGGGAACTAATTGTTTCGAAAACACTTTATAAAAATTGGAGGAACACCCGGCCGGGCCAGGGGTTTTGTCTGACGGAAGGGATTGTATTACCCTTTCTATTTCAGCTTCAGTTATGGGAGAGGTTAGTGCGATTTGTTGAGACTCGTCGAGAGTAGGAAGTTGCAAATCTTCCAGAAATCCTTGTAAATGTGCTTCTGAAGGGGGGTAGTCATGGGACCATATAATTCCTGAAAATAAGTAACAAATTCCTGTAAAATCTCTGGGGGGGGAGATTTTAAGTGAATTATCCTCTAACGAATGGACATCGGCAATGAACTTACTGGATTCCTGTTGTTTCACCCGCGTGGCCAGCATCCACCCTGCCTTCTCGCCTTGATATGTATAGACTGCATTTGTTTTTAATATTGCAAATTCAGCTTGCTCTCTTAGCAAGCCCAAGTAGGCATCTTTTAGTTTAACTAGCTCTTGTCTAGTGGTCTCGGGGGAGGCCGGGGAGAGACTTGCCTCTAAGTTCCTGATCTGGGATAGTAACTGAACAGCCTTGTTTTCCCTCTCCTTTTTCCTCTTGGATGTAATACCAATCATAATCCCTCTCACATACGCTTTGAGGGCCCCCCACTCTATATCAGGTCGACCTGTGGAATTATTATTTATAGCTACAAACTCTTGAATTTGAGAGGCTATATAGGCAACCTTATCCGGTTCCTTCAGGATTTGGTTGTTAAGTTTCCATCTGCTACCCTTCCAGGGCAGTGCTGTTAACAAGAGCTGGCAAGTGACGGCTGAATGGTCTGAAAGCGGGGCCGAAACAATGTTGGAACCCAGAACCCCAGGTAAGATGTTGTGAGTTATCAAAATGTAGTCAATCCGGGAGGAGGTTCCATGGACTTGTGAAACAAAAGTGTAATCTCTTTGGTTCGGGTGAAGTACCCGCCACACATCGCATAGTCCAGCGGAGTCCAATAAGTCCCTAAAAGCCCTCTGCGCAGGCGAGAGGCCGGATCGAGATCGACCTGGTCTATCTACCCCCTGATCAAACACCAAATTAAGATCACCCCCTATTATAAATGGAAGGTCAGGGAAGGAGTGCACCACTTCCAGGAGCTTGACAAAAAACCCAGGGGAATCTAGGTTAGGGCCATAGACCGTACCCAAAAGAACATCTAGTGTATAAAGTGCCCCCCTTATGAATAGGAACCTCCCATCAGGGTCAGCAACCACATGGCGAGATTGAAAGGGAACAGATCTGTGTAACAAGATCATGACCCCTCTACTCTGGGAAGAGCCCTGTGCCATGAAAATTTGCCCCACCTGTTGACGCCTCATCTTAATAGCTTCGGCATTTAGAAGATGCGTCTCTTGCAGGAATATAATTTCTGCCTTGAGGTGACTCAGGAATTTTAAAATTGAGTACTGTTTGACTTTATGCCTAGCCCCTTTAATGTTCCAAGTAATACACTTGAGAGCCCTAGCCATCTGCTGCAATGCACATAACATCTAACATAAAAAGGCACCCATATCTCTTCACATTATCGCTAGCTCCCCCTGTTAAGTATATGCTGTGCTGGCCCCACCCTTTCACCAGCCAACCATATCCCCCCCATACCTCTATAACAGTCCCTCCCAATAACAGCCCCAATAGCAGAGAACAAATCCCTACCCCCTCCCATATCCACCCACACATTGCTATGTACATGATGTACAGTTTACCAGAGCTTTCCCCATCACCCCACCCCACCCTGACCCCCAGATTTGACTACATAATACATAACAGTAACAAACTAAGTAATGCAGCTATAGTATTATAAGATCCAATAACACCTCGGTCCAGACTCAGAAACCCAGGCTAACTGCCCATGCTGAAACATAAAATTGAGAATCCCCCAACCTGAGGATAAAGCAAGTACACATACTATAAGAACCAACTATCGCTCTGGCAGGTACTCACAAAATCTGGACACCACTAAACCAGAAAACGGTCCAGATTACTAAATAAAAGGAACAACCCCATTATCCCTTGCCATGCAAACAAAATAAATGTAGATTACTCTTTGAGTGGGATGCTTCTCGTCATACAAAGTCTACCTAAATACCCCGAGGAGACCAGTACCATAAACGGTAAGAAAGCAGCACATACAGCCTTTGGCACCATCTAGTGCTGCGCAGCTAATACTGCTACATAAAATGGGCATCCAGGCTGGAGCAGCAACAAATTACAAAATGAATGAAAAACATTGACCCCCCCTTGCAAATGCTATAAGGAGAAATTAGTCTAATCATTGTGGCATATTTAGCTGTGCATATAACTAAAGTGGAAGTTGCAATCGAGAAATTAAGGGGCCAAAGTAAACTGTGCATAACAATGGAAAACCGCACAACAAATCAGCCGAAATGTCCATGGGATCGGGGCTCCCCGCTATTGTTCAGTCGTCCTTAGCAGTGCCGCTGGAGGAAATAGCGACGATCACCAGTAGCCAGACCCATTGGTGTTAAATCATCTTGCCTGGTAAGTACAGTCTTACAAACGAGCACTGGCGAATCCAATACCAGAACCTGGAGGGCTTTACTCACTTCCCTTGCCGGTAGCTTTGAGACGAGAAAATAAGGAAGCCTAAACCCTCAAATACAGAGAAATTCCAGCCCATTGAACCAGTTTGAGTGAACAACCTCTTCAGAATCCAGACTTATGGGGTGCCGAAAAGATCTGGAAAGGCAGCCTTTAAACCAGAAGCCACTGCTTCGGCATCTTCATAAGCACGCCAGGAGCCTGCAACAAGCACCTGCAGTTTAGCAGGGTAAGCCATTCTAAATTTAATTGCTGCAGCTATTAGTTTAATGACTATAGGGTGGTAAGAGGCACATTTTTGGCATACAGACAGGGGTAGATCCTGAGCGACCCTGATTTTGGCACCCTCCCAGGTGATTTCTTTAGCTTCCCGGGCTTTAGTCAGAAAATGCTGCTTTTCTTGATAATTCAAGAAATGGAAGATAAAAGATCGAGGGGCAGCTCCTGGAGGTGGTGCTGGACGGAGTGCTCTGTGTGCTCTTTTGATGATACAATCATTGCCAAATGGGGAAGGGCCAGCAATCTTGGCAACTAGTTTCTTCGCGAATTTGATCGGGTCAGTTCCTTCTTCGCGCTCTGGGAGGCCGATTAAAACTGCATTGTTGCAGTGACTTCTGCCCTCCAGATCCTCGACTTTGGCTTCCAACCTGGTTATTTTTAGCCTGACGGCCACCAACTCCGAGCTCGTCTGATCTTGTCTGCGCTCTAGCGAGCGTATGCAGGCCTCATTATCGGAGGTCTTCTGAGCCAGGAATTCCACCTTGCTAGATACCATTTTGAGTTCATCCAGGATTGACTGCTACTCCGACTTAAAGGGCTGAAGTTTGTCCAAAAATCTAGCCAGGGTGAGGGGTTCTGAGTCTGTATTCATAGCGCCCGAAGGTTGCGGTCAACTAGTAGCAGAGGCCTTGGACTTTTTTGGGGCCTTCTCAGGAGATGCAGGAGGAGTATGCCTAGGGAAATTCTTCTTCATTTCTACCTCCATTTAATTCCCAGTAAAACGAGCACCGGTTCTGCAACAGGCTACTACCAAAAACCATTTAAAACCACTTTAAACAACGTAGATAAAAGATTTAAATCGGAGCAGTGGGTAGGAGCAAAGACAGAAGAATGTTACTCGGTGCGCTGCATCACATGACCTCTCATCACTGGGCTTGTCTAACAGGCCCTGTGCCATCACTGCACCAGCAGAACCCTGCGGGCACAGAATATACAGGCAGCCACCTTGTATGCTGGTGGTGGACAGGCACAATGTGCCCATATGCCCTCACTGCTTCTCTGACAAGTCATACGACCTCCTAACTACACCTTCTCCAATCTTCCCAGCCCAGCATTGCCACATTTACTGCCTCACATACCAGCTCCTGTGGCATACCCACAGCAATGCAGCACCATGGTTCATGCCCCACACTAGTTCATGCACCCTCCAGCCCTGCAGCCAAGGTGAATGGCAGTCATGCCACTGGGGATCCAAGCTGGCTGCATGTGGACAATGTGAGCATGTGGCACAGTGTTCTGTCATTGGGGACCCCGTGTCCCTCCCGCTACCTCCCACTCCAGCCATGCCACCATGCATCCCCCCACTTGTGTATTCTACAAGCTCTCATGCACTGCAGCACCACTCTTCCTGATGCCAGTCCCCCCAGTATGGCAGCATCATGGCTACACTCTCTGCCTCTGTAGTGAGCTTGTGGCACCCACCACTGCCTAACAAATCCTGTCTTGACCTCCACAGCCTCTGCCCACAGCCAAGGCACACAACCAGCAAGTTACTTGCACAGGGTACCATGCCACATGGTCCTCTCATGTTATGTGGCACTCCCCTCCCCTGCACCATTTCTTCATCACATGAGAGCATGTGTGCCAACCTGGGGGCTTTGATGCTAAGACCCCACCTGTACTTGAATCAGGGGCAGGGTCCCTGCTACACTGGACTCCTGTGCAAGCTGCTGTTTGGTGCAGCTTGTGTTGCTCTATGGGCCCATTCATGAACCGAGCCCCATGTTTCTATGAAAAGGTCTTCGCCACAGATAAAGTCAACTGTTCAGTAGTTGATCTACCTGGCAGAGTATGAATGGGGCACAAAATGTATTATCCAAGCAGTTCAACTTATAATGTGCATATATCAATCCACCTTTCTGTCTCCCAGGACACACATAAACAATGAGGCAGTTCCCAGAAAAAAAACATGTTGATGGTGTAAAGGCTATTCTTAGTGAAGAGGAGGTCTCACACAACATGCTATTTCCAGCTAGTCTCTGGACTGTACACCAAGGAAATGTGTACATCTTCTCTGATTCCACCGATGCCCTGAAATGGGCCCAACACCATGTTTCACTGTCATGTCAGTTTGAAGAGACCACTTAATCTGATTGAGAGGGCAATGAATACAGAGATACCTGAGCTTGACTATGAAGCTGAGTGCTCTGCTATGATTATCCTTCACTTGCAATGCAGCGTATACTCTCTCTGAATTAACTTTCCCTTTCATTTGGAGCCCATTTTCAGGTTGTTAATTTGGGTAGCTTATTAGATTCCCATTAGTAGCTGTTCTCTGTTGGGGATAGAAGTGTTCTTCCAGCAAGTTAAATGCATTATTTTTCATTACTTTAAAAGTTTGGAGATCTGGGGCACTAGTTTGGTTTTCTTATCGCTCTGAATTTTCTAGGTATGTCTACCTGTTTTGTATTTTTGACTCATTGTAGGCCAGCTCGCCTGATAGAGAATATTATATGTAGTGCTATATTTTCATAACAGATGTTACCTTAATAGTACATAAGGCATGTTTTACTCACTTGCTTTTTAAGGAAATAGAGATAACTTTTAACTCCAGGAACTTGATAAGATTTCTTTACAATGTGTGCCGCTCATGGACTCCAACTAAGCAGCATTTACTGAGTTAATTTTGACCATTGGTACTAGTGGTGGGTGAAGTGGCTAAAATTTGCTACATGTAGTATTTCACGTAGAACCCGAATTTTACGTAATTTTCCACACACCGAAGTGAAAAACATTGCATTCTGAAGTAATGCGAAGTTCACATTATTCTCTATGGACTTTGCATTACTTCACCTTATTTTTTTGCTCTTTAAGCCAAATTTTGCAGTGATTCATTGGATTTAAGGTCACATGGGCTCTATATTGTTTTTCACAATCTCAGTTCAGCATAGTGTGTGTAGTGGAAAGCTGGAGACAATTTGCTCTCAGAGCTCTGAGATTCAAACCATCGAAAAACCTTTAACACCACATTTTTGCCACAAAATTTTGTGCCAAAATTTAGCACATTGATTGCAAGAAACCCTTATGTGTTTATATCATCGAGTAGTCATTTATTTTGTGTGAATATTTAATGTTAATTTGGTACATTCAGTCTCTGTAGTGACAGACAATGTAGAAGTGTGCTGGGGGAAGGAGCAGATCTGTGGTGTAGAAGGGAGATTAGTGAGAACGGCAGTTTTTCCAACTTTTTCTGGCTAGTTTTTTATTATTTCTATGTTCCAGTACACACAGTACAACTTTACTTAATTTTTTTAGAGGATTTTTCTGTTTGCTGGGCATTTTTTCAGTCATTTTAAAAGACTGTCTATATTGTAGTTTACTGAACAGTTAAAGTGTCTGTGGCTGACCTTTAATGTGCATGCATTGTGTAAATTGATACACATTCTATTGTGGCACCGTAATTGCAGTACTCTGAATTTCTCGGCCTGTCTGGAATTTTTTTCCCTGCTTCTGTCTGTGTAACTAAAGGGGCCCCACAAAACAAGGTATTGTTTTGTGACTTTTGGATTTTTGAAGACTGGTTCAGGTCTTGTCTTACTTGTGCACGTGTGGATGCATCTCTTGTATTTTTTGCTTCCCATCCCCCAAAAACAGCCAAAATAATAAGCTGCTGTTAATTGTCTGTGTAATCTTAAAATGCCAGCGAAGAGATGTTCATGCAAAGCTGTTTTTGGCTGTGGCACTGCTGCCAATAAGACTATTAACAGTAGAAGTTATTGTGATGATGAGGCAGGTTCATCAGAGGCTAGTAGCAAGTCTAGCAGTGTTAAGAGTAGTGGTTATGGCCATGGTACTATGCAGCAAAAGAGAAATGTAGCAGTTGCTGCAAGTAAAGGGATTTCTCTGACTCTGTTTTTCACAGCAAAATCAGTCACTTCAAATGCTGGTTGCAGATGCTGTTGTCCATGCTTGTAGTAAAGTTAGTGACGGCATGGTTGGTATCAGCATGAGTACTGCTACAAGTTCAACCCAGGCAAACATATCAGGTGGGAAAAATGATGTTGAATCCACAGACTTGAGCGTAGTTGATGTCCCACTCCCCACAGTAGTTGAACATGATTCTGATCATGCTACTGACTCATAGTCTTGTGCTTCCACTGATCTTGAAGTCAGGCCATCCAAACATCCAGATGTTGATGAAGAAAGTGTGGATGATAGTACTGAGGCTGTGGTTGGAATATCTCCACAGGAAGACAGCATCCAAAATGAATCTGTGGATGATGATTATGATGATGCTAGCGACTCCATTTGGGAACTGGGCAAAATGAAAATGAAGGTGGCTATTTGTAAACAGTCTGTTCATCAATCACCCCTCCTTAAAGTTCTGATATAGCTATATCTGTTACTGACCTTGAAGAAATAGTCATCGATTGTGATGTTCAGTCAAAGTCCAAGCATACACAACAGCAGAAGTCATGCAGTACACCCCATTTCATCACCACCAAAACTGCCATTCCATATTGACCCTCAGAAGTGATATATAAAGAGTAGGGCATCAAAATCCTTAGTTTGGGATTTTTTCATACAAGACGGTAGTGATGAAACAGTGGCAATCTGTCAGCTTTGCCAAGCCTGTGTGAAACATGGTAAAAAGGGTCACCATCTGGGCACTGGGGGCCAGTATACTCATCTCAAAAGCAAGCACATGGAACTGTGGACTCGGCACCAGAGGGGAGCTAATGCCGTAGTGGGATGTCCACCCTCAGTCACCTTAGTGAGCATGATATCCCCTTCCTTTAGTGTAAGCAGCCATGTCGGTAAAAGTGGCAAAATAACACTGGTGGATTACTATAGGCATGAGGAGGAGGAGGAGGATTTTGAATGTTCAAGTAGTAGTCACAGTAGCAGTGGTCCATGTATTAATTCTAGTACATCAACTCCTATGCTTAAAACAGGTAAAATAACTGCATTTATTGGTTTGTTACCAGTGCACCCACTGTCACACGTCAAAGGTACCCCTTCCATGTCGGTTTACAGAGGAGAGCTATTTGGCACACCACGTGCAAAACACTGAACAATGCAGCCCACACTGCACAGACTTTTTGTCTGTAACAGTAAATACCCACCAAATCATGCAGTTGCTCATGAACTCAGTGCTGCAGTAGCAAAAATGCTGGCAATTGACCTTTTGCCATTCTCCTCTGTGGAGAATGCCGGATTCTGGTGCTTTATGGCACACACATGTCCTAAATGGAAGATCCCATCCAGGACCTTCCACCTACACTGTCCCTGAGTTATATGGGACCTAACCACCACAGTGAAGCTGAACTGCTAACACCTCTTTCTACAAGAGAAAATGAAAGTAAAACACTGACTTCCTGCCTATTTAAGTGCCTCCCTAAATCATGTGACATGCGGGCCTGCAGAGACAGTCAGGCATGTGATCAGTGGCCTGTTTCTTACCAACTTTGCCTTATCAAACTGGAACTCAAAGTGAACTCAAAGTGGACAACGTGAAGTATGGCAAATTTCAACTTTTTAATGAAAATTTCACGTAGTGATATGCAATTTCGAAATGGACCACTTTGTGTTCACTACACAGGTGAATTAAAACTTTGCTGCATCTCTAATTGGTACTTTATGTACATTTACTCTCTCTCCCCGAAGATGTATCTTATTGATGTATGTTTTTCTTAACTGCATGTATTAAGAGGAGTGGCACCCTCCTTAAATATAATACTGTTACTCCTTATGTATTTCTTCCAGAGGACTACCTGTATATTCGTTGTTAAAGTAACAAACTCAAGGTTTCAAAAAAATGAGGCAGTTCCACCTTTGTGTGCCCTCCTGACCACATTTGTAATTAACTAACTAACTAACTAACTTTAACTCAGTGGCAGAGCCAGGTTTGGGGCCATTTAGTCAATCACAGGCTCCACAATAGGCACTAAACAGTGAATAAAGATGGTGGTGGGGCACCACTACCCACACTGGGGCAGCCAGGAGGGGCAACCTCCCCCCAGCTCCCCCTAGCTCCACCACTGCTTTAACTGAATAATTAACAGTAATAAAGCCTTATACCCTGGCTCCCTCATCTCATTGTTAATGTCCTGAAAATGACCTTCCTAACATGCATTAGTGCTGAAATCAAATCCCCCTTCAAATTAAGAAACCCCTTTTGATATCTAAAAGTGCTGATGACATCCCTTAATCTTAAATTTCATGATGCTCCATCATTGAACTGAATAAACAAATGTACTGTGCCAAAAAATAATCCCAGCCAATTTAAAGCACAGGTGCTTGAATTACACAGTACACAATAATACACTACCCTGTAATGAAATGCATTGTGGGTAATATGTGTCATCACCATAACATATATATGACTGGCTTTTTAGCAGGATGATAAAGTGCACTATGCTTCTCACAGCAAACTTTAATGACTATCACGGACATGTTTCATACTTTCAGGATCACAAACAACTGTCTGAACAATTAATCTATAGGCAAGGCAAGACAAATTTTATTTCTATGGCACCCAATCCCAGAGGCTCTAGGCACCTGACAATAAAAACAGTATAAATAATATCATTGGAAGAAATGGTAAAAAAAAACAAAAGACACTAATTAAACAAATATAAAGTACTAAAATTTATAATCAGAATCATAGGTCACCAATACTTTCATTCAGGCAGTCAGGTAGATCATATGGTCTCCTCTGGTTAAGCCAGTTGAAATAGGTGGGCTTTTCGCCTCTGCTTGAACACCTCAGTAGAAGGGCCTCCCCAGACTGCAGATGGTAGCGAGTTCCACAGGGTCAGCCTGGTGACACTAAAGGCACAGTCACCCAAAGTCTTGAGCCAAACCCTGCGAACATCCAGGAGGCCTCTAGATGAGGAGCGGAGGGAGAGGTCAGAGGTTGCAGGTGTAAGGAGCTCAGTCAGATAGCCTAGACCCAGTCTGTATAGGGCCTTAAAGGTGAGCAAGCCCACCCTGAAAAGGACCCTCCACCTGACAGGCAGTTAGTGCAGAGCCTGCAGGACGTGGGTCACATGACTGGACCTAGACAGGCCTGTTAGTAACTGAGCCACTGCATTCTGCACTAGCTGCAACCTGAGGGGGGTGTCTCCCATGACCCCGAAGTACAGAGAGTTACAGTAGTTGAGCCTAGCGGTAACAAAGGCATGCACTAGTATTAGCTGGCCTTCGAGTGGAATGAGGGGCTTGATGCGGGCAATGTTCCTCAAGTGGTAAAAAAACACTTTTGACAACAGAAGACACCTGATCCTCAAGTGTCAATCTGCTGTCCAGGCTCTCACGAAGATCTTGCACCCTCAGGGATGCCACCAACAGAGCAGACCCCAGAAAAAGTCCTGTGTCAGCTCCAGGTGCACTTCATCATGCCCACAACCCAGCTCGATCACCAGCACCTCTGTTTTGTCTGAGTTCAGCTGCAACCAGCTGAAGGTCATCCAGTCATTGATTTTTGCCAGGCAGTTGTTAAGCACATCAACAGCACCGGATGTTCCAAGGGTAAATGACAAATACAGCTGGGTGTCATCTGCATAATAGTGAAACTCCACACCGAATTGCTGAATGATCTCACCCCGGGGCAGCATATACACTGCGAATAACATTGGCAACAGATAGAACCCTGGGATACTCCACATGACAGCAGCATTGGGGAGGAAGAGAGATTCTCCATCACTACTCGTTGCACCCTGTCAGAGAGATAGGACTCAAACCATTTGATGACAACACTGGTGAGTCTACAGTACTCATAGAGCTGACTGAGAAACACACAGTGATCCACAGCATCAAAGGCTGATGAGAGATAGAGGAGAACCAGAATTGACTTGTCTCCTCTATCTCTAGCCCTGAGCAGATCATTATGCACCCTAATGCCATTTCAGTGCTGTGTTTGGCCCTAAAACCTGACTGTAATGGCTCATACATATCAAACGACACAAGGTGATCCTCAAGTTGTTGTACCACAAGTGTCTCAACAACCTTGCAGAGAGAATAAGCAGTATCATGATAGAACATGAACAAGGGCATTTGAAATAAGCTCTGTAGTGCAGGAAGTCCATGTAGTAGTGGAAAGAAATTAAATGTGTGGGTGAACAATTCTGTGCTTTAAAACAAAATCCAGCTGTCCACTGATCCCTTTGTTGAAATAATTAAAATAGAGCCCCCATTTAATTTTGTATACACATTTTATTTTGTCTCAAAAATAGCAAATGTATATTAAGAACATGAACCAGAGATTTATTAAAAGCTCCATAGCAAAATATTTAGCCAACTCTGTTACAATATATAGGATAAAGTTTCTACGATATAACACTATGCTCCAATTCACTGAGCGATAATGCTCTTGACACATAAAAGCAACACATTGCTTAGATTCTGTCAATGTTGTACTGATTACCTCTTATGGAGAGAGCACTGAAATTATTTTGGTCTATTGTGATTTCTGAAAAGAAAAGTAAATTAAAATGTAATATTTAATGCGTTTATCCTCTCTAAAGAATTAAACAGTAAAAAGTGGTCCGTACCTGAGCAGCTAGTTTACATAAAACAACAAAACTGCTGACTTGGAATGCCTACCTATGACGATGACTATAAAGACCACTTTACTGACACCTTCAGCAATATCATTTTGATGCAGTTGCAATACTCCCAACATTCAAGAGTGTCAGTGTTGTGTACGGGTGTAGTAAACTACAGCATTAATCTGTTGTACTGTTAGACAATCAGGATAGTCAGGCCCACCATTACAAAAATATATTGATTAGGTCTCCATAAATAACCATAACGTTATGTATAACAATAATTTAGTTCTTAAGATTACTGAGTTATTTCATTCTTCTACAGCACTAGTAAAGGCATATGACATCAATCAATTTAGTATTTCAACTATAGAGAACATGAGGCCACTTATTTCATATATTTGAAAACATGGTAGGTCTTAAAAATATTAATTAAAAAATAATGGTGTGCATATATTACCAAAATTACTTATAATGACCTTGTGTAAAAAAAATAAGTATATGTACAATAACCCAAAATGAACTACACAAATAAAACCAGGGCTCAGTCTTTCCTTTTTTACTCACTGGTCCAGAGTGCTATACCAGCAACTACAATTTTTGAGTGCTTTTTGGTGATTTCATACTAAATGAACTGTAACTGCAGTGTGAGTCTCTCTAAAACAATGCATACAATTTATACAGCACACATAGAATGCTAAAGACTTAGGATTACTGCAATTTGACCACTGGTGAAACTGGATATCAATTTCCTAACTTTGGACCACTGGACTAGTAGTACCCTTATCCTTTATGTATACTGTAGCTCCTTCGCTAACTCTCATCAGCATTTGCAGCATTTTTTTTTCTAACTGCTCTATCATTATTTCTGACTACTTATTTTGGTAGAGAGAGAGAAAGAGAGAGAGAACTATGGTTTTGTATACTTTAAATCAAAATTTCTGGAAGTACTGTAATATATATATATATATATATATATATATATATATATATAATTTGTTTTGTTTCTCTGTTGATGATGTATCTTTCTACATCTCCAAAAGTCTTACTTCATAGGAAGCTAATGCATAAGTATTACACCATAAGGATGCCTCAAATATTAACAACTTTGACAAGTTAAATTCAAAACACTGGCATTTAATGAGTGAAATCTGCACAGTGGTTATGTTAGCAATCAGATAAAATCTCTGCTTTTTTTCTGCGTTGGTCATTCTTTTGTTCTCATTTTATTTTTTTGACATGGCAGGATTTTACAATTCCTCATGCTGACACTAACCTGATATGTAGCTGCGGAACAGTACCATATTGAAAGATGATTTAAGTTGGCTATCCATAATGTGGATACCAAAGTGAGTAGTAAGATGATATAAAGGGTCCTCTTTTAAAAAGATGGCATATCACGTGGGCCCAGTGAGATACTCACCTCAACATTCCAAACCAGATCAACTTGCAACATTCTGGTATCTGAAGGGGTTATGTTACATGAATAGACCAAATTCAGGAAGAGGAACCAATTTATATGTGAAAAGGAAGTTTGAGATGCATCTTGGCTAATTATGAGTGTCATCGCAAGACAACTTTGTGTTCGAGAACCGTGAAGCAAAGCTGAGCAGTTCTGGAACACAAGGATGTCTCGAGATGACACTCAGTTTGCCAAGTGATATCTTGGACATCACACTTAGTTTTTATAAAGTAGTTCTTTTCTTCAGTCAGTTATTGGCACTTATCGTGGCACTTACCATTGCCTAGATCAGGTGCTGGTGCCTGAAATTTTAGATTGAACAGTGAGATAAAATGAACAATTTAATCATACCATAAAAAGATATGTACACTGCCTGTATAAGCGCACTGTTTTCACAGCCACCAATGTTGATACCACCTTACTCATCCCCCCTCCTGATCTGCATACATGTGCATACAAAAACAGACCTAGGCTGCCTGTGGACATTTTTATTATTTATCTGTAATTTTTTTTTTTATTCAGTGGCCCATGTTATGGAAGTGATCAAATGGGAAGTTGAGAAATGTTCAAAAGTAGTTATTTTTTTTCCATGAGCAAGTGTGGACAGCGTATCGGGGATTTCTCATTTAACAATGAAAGGGGACTGGCCACCAATGACTGTTGGCAAAGTGTACGCTGAAAAGCCAAGATCGATGTAGTCAGTGTACAGGTCACTTGTAGAATGTGCATGCATAGTTTAAAGCAAAAACAAATCTAGACTGTTGCAGGACATGGATGTTGCTGCTCGTGAAGGTCTCTTGACTCTGTAAGAGGTCTTCATGTGCTGCAGTCTCTCTCATTCTATACCACAGTAAGAAAAAAAAAAGAACTGCTTTATAAAGGAACAAAAGGGCATACGTCTCCCAATTGGTGGTCCATGCTCTAGATGGACTATGTCCTGAAAACATGGTCAAGAGGTGTGCTGTCTCCTTTCTGGTGGGACCCAGGGGATTGTGGCGTACTGTCAGCGAGTAGCACTGGGCAATATTTTTTCTTTTCTCCCCCAATATAAAATCAAAATGTTAATAATACCCATAAAGGGCATACCACAAACAGCCTCTAACATATCTCAGGGACATGTTTTTGATACATTTTAGTGTACACAATTTAGCCTACATTTATTATTCTTAGTTTCCTTTCATACTTAATTACTTGTGAATTTTTATGACAACAGAACTTATGCCATTTGGTTCTCATCTGCTCTGGCTGATTGTCTTTAAAGGGCATCATATTCCTCTGCCTGTGAAATCATTTCTACAGCAGGCAATTGCAATAACACAGGCAGAGAGGACTGTGAGTCAGGTATAGAAATGCAGCAGGGGTGGAGGAAGACCAAGTAACAAAGAACTCAGTATTCTCACAAATGTCCTTAACAGTAAAGAACATTTTGAAAGTAAATACAAAATATTTTTAAATTTTATGTTGGAGTACAGTATATATAAATATTATGGTTTTCAAAATTCTTCTTCTGCTGTCAGAGGCTTTTTTAGGAAGCAAATTTAAAAAAATGAAATGTTTCTCTTCACATGAGATTTTTTTGTGTAAATTTATATGTGTCTGAAGCAATGAAACAGCTACAATGCCGTATCCCAACCCCTTCAAGTTTCTGTGGATCTTTAAGTAATTGCATAACATTATGGAACCAAACAACATGCCTGCTCTTCTAATATCCCCAGCTGACTGTAAGTTAACACTGCTGCAGAGATCACTCTTTCAGTTGTAAGAGCTGTCTCACATATATTCTTTGGATATTAGAACTGTAAACCATAGGTAAGCAGTTCTGATATCCTAAGAATGTAAGTGAGATTACTTTTTAAAACCATAGGAAAGGGTCTCTGTAGGTTCATCATATCAGAGCAGCAGTGGCGTTACCACTTGCAATGCCAATGTCCTGGGTTTGTAAATGATCCCTAGTCATGAGACTGGCTGAGGAGAGGATGACTGAGCATCCCAGAGTATTCCCTCTTCCTCCTCTTCTGAGGCAGGAGGGTCCCTGTCTCCACCACAATTCTGCTACCTGGATGACAATGTGAAGTAGTGCTGCAGAGCCATGCTGTGGTAGGGGTGGATGCTTGCTGTGCTTGGTGCCACCAAGTATTGGCGTGTGTGTGCCCATGGATCTCTTCACGCACTGGCAACCTCAGGAGTCAGGACAAAAACTAGAATGCAGGAAAACCCCAACTGCACTGCAGGATGATAGGGTAATTCAGATCCTGCTTCAGTCAACTAGCCACCCACCCCGGAGGTCCTCATGAAGGAGGATCAACATACTGTCTAGACTGGCCACCAAGGTATTGCCCACCTGAGGGATAAGCTGGAGGGTTGGCAGAGAATAGGTGCTACAGATGGTTGGGTACAAGGTGGGACACAGCTTCTAGAAGAGGGCTGCACCAGAGACAGAATGATCATAAACAGTAATTTATAACACAAAGAGTGGTTCCCATGGCATTTTAAATTTATTATTATACAACAGCATGAAAGAATGCTGGCCTCTGATTGTTCAATCTAGGGCTGGACCCGTGATGTTTTCCCAGCATAACTTCACATATCTAGTCCCAGCACAGACATGACTGACTCACATGAAGAAAAAATAAATACCCATCCCATGATGAATCAAACTGAAATCTGCATTTGTGAATGGCTTCACACCACAGCCCTGCTGTAGTCACAGTCCTCAGTTGGCGAACATCCCTTTTCTTCCCCATTTTTTGGGTTACTCATCACTGTCCAAGCCCCCTCAACACAATTCACAAGTGGAAAATTTAAAATAAAATGTAAAAAAGCCATAACTGAAGTTGGCTTTCTCCCCACTCCATAGCCTGATCATATGAGCACCTGCGCACAACAGCACTGCACTTGCTGATCAGATGTTCACCAGCCATTACAAACGGCCACACTGCTTAGTGACTTACTTTGCTTACAACATGCCGAATTGTCACAGCAGGTCGGCAGGAGGGGGACATTATGTAAATATGAAATATTATTACCCTCAGAGACACAGAGCTGTCAGGAGGGAAGGAGAAGATGGCATCTACTGACCACACAAAGCTGCTCTCAATCCCCTCACTGATCAGCTTGCTGTCTGCCCTACATACCTGTAAGAATACAAACAGCCACAGTGGTTACAAAACTAGTTCTAAAATAAAAAAAAAAATGACTAGGAGACCTTTCAAATCCACAATCTGTAAACACCACAGGATGAGATCGGGGTTGGGGGGAACGATGTGTCACAGGCAGTGATAAGCAATAGAGGACTTAATGTGGCAGACTGCAGAGCCACAGTAACAGCAGCTCCACCTACTGGCCAATGCAGTCAACCAGCATTATTATTTTTTTAAGTACACTTACCCACTGGAAAAACAGGAAAAAAATACTTTAAAATATGCTTTTCAATCTTTTTTTTTGTTTACTCATAAGCCATTGTATAATAGGAATAAAGCACTCCACGGTGTGTGTCGTGCTAGGATAACATCACCTTTCAGGTGCTGGACACACTTGGCCTGTGGTTTCATGCTCAACCACCCGAGGCATGATGTTATACCAGCATGACACACCTCTGGAGTGCATTATTCCTTTATTGATCAACGTTAATCAATAATATATAAGAAATCTTTAAAAATTTCTCCAAATAGGGCAACCTGACGACCCAGTGGGTAGCATGTTGCACTCCCATGCCTGTAACCTTGGCCCAGAGCAGACTTGGCAGCTAGGACTGGTGGCTGAGGGGTGGAGCAGCATTGTCATGTGGAAGTGCTTCAAGGTGGTGTATGCTTGGCATTGAGATCCACCACTGCAGCAACCCTTATGGTGGGCTGGAGAGCTTGACACCTCCAAAGGATGATGCTGCTTGCTCGCAAGTACTGTAGGAGGGAATACAGATGGAAGGGCAAAACCTCATTGGTGAAATCCCCCACAGTGACATTTTGACATGTTTCAATAATGTCACTGTGGAACTCCCGCTAGCAAAATTTTGCCCTTTCGACTTTATTCCCTCAGATTAACTCTGACTGGAGTTAACAATCTTTAGAAAGGGGGTGCGGGGCAGTCCAATAGAAAACAGACCAATGTAGAGAGGCGAAATTTTACCTGTCGACATTGGAGATGTCTCTATGTCAAATGTTGATGACAATGTTGTCACGTCAGCATAGGTAAACCCTGTAGGTGTCATGCTCAGCACTGCAGGTGGAATCAGGTAGGGAACAAAAGTGATGAACAACTGGTGGCTGTCTAAATGATGGTGGCACTTGCTGACCACTGAAGTGGACAGCCTCTGCTCCTCACTGGATCTGTACTCTGGAAGTGGAGTGGTGTTGCCTGCCTTCCTCCCAGCTCAGCTGTAGGGGATAATCCATGGGGGACTATGGCAAGAGAGTTGTTTGGTTGTGGGGTTAGTGGAGTTGTCGACCCAACACACTAAAATGTGTGAGATGTTTGACTGAGAAGGGGAACACCTGTAAGGAAAGAAAAGCTCCCATGAATAAGCCTGTTTTAAATGGGAAGAGTCAGCACTATGAACCCCACACCTAAGTGTGTGGCTGGTCTCAATTTACCCTTTGTGTGTAAAACATTTTACTTACCAGTTACAGCATTATAATAGATTGTATCAGACAGATTCTGCTGACTTAAAAGCTGATTTTCTATAACTACAAATTCCAGAATCCCACACAGCTGACATCAGAGGAGTGCTGCAGCAGATAGAGATTCAGTAGACTGCAGTGCATGTTAGAGCTTTTATAAGCTCCAATCAGATGTTTGCTGGTCCCACTGTTCTCCTGGACCTAAGTATAGTTCTTTGGGACTGAAGTGAGTCCAGGGAGGACAGCGAGACAAACAAACAAAAGACCAGAGCTTATAAATATGTTTAACATGCACTGCAGCCTATTGCTTTTTCACTGCTGCCGCCCTCCTGTTTTGTCAGCAGCAGGGATTCTGAGATTTATGCATAAAAAATGGCAGCTTGCAAGTCAGCAGAATCAGTCCAATACAATATACTATAATGCTGTAAACAGTAATTTAAAAAATTGTTCTTGCACGCAAAGTGCAAATTGAGACCAGACCCACACTTGGGTGTGGGGCTGTTAGTGTTACCTGTTCCCCTTTTAGGGCACCTGCATGTGAAACACTCTTTTTAGAATGAGTGTCTCATGTGCAAGAGACATGAGAGCTCAGAGTGGTCAGAAGAGATCCCTCAATGTATAATTATAACAATTAGGAGAACTGTATTTGTATAACATTGCAGAACATCCATTTTGCACACAAATTGCTCCCTAACATGGCAAATATGAGTAACTTCCCTGTTTTTTGCCATTGCATATGGGTAAATCCTTTCTGGAACAGGGCCCTCAGTACGTAACCTTACAGCCATCAGAGATGCAGATCTTCACTCACAAAAGCCAGCATTAATACTCTAGAACCATTTGGCTAAAAGGGTCTTGTTCCCTTTTTAAATTAACAAACACCTTTGTTTTTTAATTGTTTTGAAAATATAACACCTTGTGAAATATAATTTTAACTTAAATTAGAATCTTGTTTCTGAGGTTCCTCGCTTTAGGTTGTTACTTAAAAAAACTCATTGTGTTCAAAACTCAGGTTATTGTGAGATCGTGAGATCATGAGTAACTTTTCTTTGTTAGTATAATCTTTTTTGTTTGTGGTTTGTGGTACAAGTAGCCTGTCCATTGGATCCTCTTTGTTCTCTAGTTTCATGTACCCCTTGCTGTTGTTACGGTCCAGCCTTGGCCAGCTTGGATGTTTTCTCTGTTCAGCCTGGACAGTAAGTGTGGAGGGGGCCCCTGTCCAAGTCCAGTGATTTGGAATGTGCAGAGAGTATGTGAAGGGAAGCATTGGAACCAAATTCCTTCCGAGCAGCACCAGGAGACAAAAGTTTTCCAGTAACAGAAATAGGAGATCTGGCTGTACTGGATGGAGATTCTATGGCTGAATTACTTCTTAGCAGTATTACATTAGTAGGCTTGTATGACTCAGTGATATCAGTTGAAGGAACAGCCAAGGAATCCATTGATGGATTCCTGGACCTGACTTTGTTATTATCAGAGTCCTCAGTAATGTTATCTATGTCAGGCTCATCAATAACACAGTTATTTAGCTTAATTACAGGAAGGGTGAAAGCACTGATGGATGAAGATACAATGGACTTAGTATCACATTTTTTTAGTACTATTACTTTTGTCATCCTTGGTCTTGTTTGGTTCTGGACGGAAGCCAAAAACAGAACCTGACCTCACCCTGCACAAGTGAGGTAGGAAGCTGTCGATGTTCCTGTTATCAAAAGAGGCACCATCTTCATCCTCAGTGGAACCTCCTCTCTGTGCTGTTCTAGCATCTTTTCCAAAGCCTGTGAATGACAATAGGGTATTAGCAGCCAGTTTTGAAGCACATTGATTCTCGTACTGCTTAAAGTCTGCATCTCCCAATTGGCCAGTGTAGGCTCCATTTAAATGCTTCTGTTCCTTCACCCGTAGGCTGTGGATATCTATAACAGTGGAATATATGTCTCTCATATGTATAATTTTGGTCTCCTTGTCTCTGTTTTCATGGAGTATGGCATTTGCACATATAAATATAAAAATCCCTATCCCCATAGTAAATGGGCCTAGCATTTTCATCCTTTCAGAGTGCAAATGTTGTTCAAAAAACTGGGCCACCAATCCCCCTTGGTCCCTTATAATATGAGTGTCATTGGTTGAAAGCCTGGCTTCAGCAACAGGTGGACTTTCTTTCAGGGGCCAATATCCAAGGACTGCCATTGCAATTCCCATCATTGAGACTAACACTCCTAAAATGAGGAAAAATCCAGATGTAGAGTAGAGTCGAATTTTGCCTCTGACAATGACCACATCAGCCCTGGGTTTTCGTTTGGCTCGTTTTTTCTCCTGAGAAGGAGGTTGTGTAGGGAGAGGCAGATGGTGTTGGGATCTGGCGGAGTCCTGCCTCTTTAAGGCTGCCAGTCCTGTAATGACACCTCCAGTTGCTATCATAACGCTGTCTTCTGCTCTGAATAAAAAGAGAAAAAACACAGAGCATTTTAAAAAGAAAGAAGGATGAAAAGTATTGTTCAAGCAGTTTAGAGTGAAAGGGAAATTATCTTGATAGCTAAAAATATAAAGAATTGCCTTTGAGGAAGTCCTTTCAAATGCAGAATGTAAACTAGACACACACTGTATAATGGCAATATTTCTGTATAGACAACCTCAGACAGGAATTATTTAGAAAACACTGCTTTTGGTCTGTGAAACACAACATTTTTAAAAAATAATAAAATGATAAGGTCAGTGTTTGCTTCTTCTTACCACAACCATAGGCCAGTCAAACATAAAATGGTCATACAATAACCTTGCCTCATAACTGAATACTATGATATTGTCATTTTCTGTGTTGGTTCTGTTCCTGCTACTGAAGGACAAGTAGAATCCTTAAAATCTGTGGGATTGCTTAGGAATACCAGCAGTGATTCCTATCATTCTCAATGTATGTCCACTTCAGATGCTTATAAGAATGAAATGTATTTAAAGGAAACACTAGCATACAGCACATAGGAGACTTAGGCACAAGTTTCTTGCATGTCTGCTCTCAAGGAGATGTTTATCCAAGTTTATAATGCTGTGCAGTTAGAAACTTCTCATTAATGATCAAAATGCTCTTGTTTTTTGCAGCTAACTGCAATTTATTATAGTGTCAAATTTACAATAAGCAATAACATTTCAAAATTAGATTGCACTACTGTCTTATGTGGTAGACTTCAGTTTGTGGCTTGACATCTACTCCCTCAATTGGGCAGTGTAGTCACAGAGATGCGGCAGAGGGATACACTGCTGCTGCAGCAACAGTACCTCCTACCATGACTAGCCTGGTACTGAAGTCATGGATGGCCTCACAATGCCAACCAGGCCTCACCAACAGGATGTCACATAGACTGCAATGACTACTTTGGGATGTGGGTGGCATCTATGGGACAAAAGGGAAAAACTGCTGGCCTGGACCTCAGATGAAGGTAACTATGCACCCCCATGCTGCATGACCCTTTGAAGGTCATCCTCCTCTCCTGGCAGATGCTAATGATAGAAGGCCTTCCCCCCTCCCAGTGATCACATAGATCAGAACTCAGACAATGAGGGCCCAGAGGTGTCTGGATGTCAGATTCTGTAGGCCAGAAAGAGTAAAGTACCGGGGCGGGGGCGTGGGTACAAAAAAGAAAATCAAATGTCTTTTTAAAAGCACATATTTACCAATAAATTGTAATTTTTCCATGTTATGTGGCCCTGTTTAACAACACTTAGTTTACATGTCCTTTACACACCCTTTATATATCAAAGAAACAGGTGCCCGGGTGTGTTAATAAATAGGAGCCCTTAAAGAGCCCCTGACACCATTGGTAAAACATGGAGCTATGTAAGTCTTAAGCAGAGTACAGTTTCTGGTTCATATATTTTCTATAATTCTTTCCCCCTTTTTCTTTATTACTGAGGAAAGTCACATAAACACAAGGCAACTGTCCACTAGACTTTATCTGCTTTGGCTGCCTGTCTACACCTGATATCACAATCAACTTATTATGATATCATGATTACCTCCACAGCAACAGATTGTGATGTCATAAACTCAATTGTGATGTCAGGTGTAGACAAGTAGCTACAGGAGACAGGGTAGGTTTCCTATGTTTTGCCAACATCCTCAGTAATAAAGACATAAGGGTGATAACTATAGAAAGAAAACATGAAATATAAGCTGAATTTTGTCTGAATACTAAGTTTTTGCAAAGTTGTCCCAGTGGTGTCAGGGGCTCTTTAAAGGAGAACTGCAAGTCTATATTTTCTGTACAAGCTGTTTATCAAATATTAATTCACTTTCCTTTCATGCTTCATCTTTACTGGCCTTTTTATAAATCCAGTGAGTGTTTCTGATTGAAACATTGGTGGCAAGGACCATTTTAGAACTGCATGAGGTAGTTTATGTCCTTGCTTAGCTCTTCCATTGCTGCCACAATGTGCTTGTGGTCTACTATGTAACTATAGTTGAAAAGGACATAAAGTACATCACAGATTTCAAAAATCGAACTTACCACCATGAATGTGAATCAGAAACACCCTCTGATTTTATTAAAAGGCCAGTAAACACTGAACAATAATAGAATGGGGCCCAGTAGTTATTGATTTATTTAATTTATTAATTCCTAATGATTTACCAGGAAAGACACAATGAACTGAAATAGCTATTGCTGGATTTTCAAAGCCCCATCAGTCGCACAGCTGCAGGAAAAAAATGGCACCTGTGGGTTGCCACTTGTGGAGCCACAGTTTTTCCCACAGGCATGGTATTTTTAAAGATGGAGCCAGTTTACAACTGGCTCTGCAGTTTACTTCAGCTTGACTGTTTTTTTGTTGCAGCTGTGGTAAAATGTTACACCCGGTGGGACCAGGTGGGACATCTCCAGCAGCTGCGCTGGCTGAAAATATGAATCTCCACAAGTGTGGAGATTTCATCCCACAACGATGGTTGCAGGTTGGAACTTAGTCCCAGACAGGCTAAGGGTCTAGCCCCTTGTTTCCAGATGTGTCCAGAGGTGAGGGGGAAGAAGAAAGTACAACAATAAGTTATAACAAATAGGTTGCAGTAAGCAAAACAGCACAAGTTAAAAATAAACAGTAACAAAAACAAATCATACAATAATGTGCAGATGGAGGCAAAACTGTAGTGAGAACAAGGCACTAGTGGGTTCAGCAGACAGTACAGATGGAGCCTAAAGCTGTGGGGTAAGCAGGGCAACACTGAATACTACAGTTAGGGGAGAACAGAGGAGGTAAGGGGTGATTGACTTATTGCAGTTGTCGGGGCACAAATGTGGAGTTTAGGGGTGATAAAAATAAAGCCCAAACCAGGGTTGGGGCAACTGCAGGACACAGAAGAGGATTTATAGAGGATGGATTTAAATGAGTGGAAGGGAGAAGCAGTGAGTATGGGAGGGGGAAGAGACCCACAGTTTAGTAAAGCAAAGACAGAAAACAACTTGATCTGAGGAGGATTTTACTGAAGGAAGTCCCAAGAGGTGGAGACCAGAGTTGTGAAGGGAGTAGGAGGTTGGGGGGGGTGAGAAAGGAGGAAAGGTAGGGGAAAAGGTTCCTGAACTACAATTTAGAGATGAAGATACCACAATAAGCAAAGTGCCTGGTGCCACAGGACAGAAAGGAGAGGGTGGAATATAGTGAACTATGGTGACTTCTAGGTGAACAATCAAGGGCAAAGTGTCAAGAGAAGTGGAAGGGGGGGGGAACAGTCTGGTCAGGGTGGTCTAGGGAGCAATACTGTAAACAAAGTTCCCATAACTGAAGTTAGGGAGAATCATCTTCAAAATTATCTCTCTGTGAGTAGGAAGCAGGATACATGCTTTAGTCCTGTAAAAAGCTTCTAGACTATAGGGTGACTTCTTGAGGATGGTGTTCTCATGAACAGAGAAATCAATGTGACAGACACTCCTGCCAGATCCCAAGGTATTTAAAGGAGGAAGCATTCTCAGTTGCGACACCATCAATGGTATGGAAGAAGGAGAGAGCCTACCAAGTTTCTGCCTTGTACCATAAGTCACAGAGACCTTTTTTATCATTAAGAGACAGTTGATTAGCCTGAAACCAGAGCTGGATGCTGTTGAAGTCCAGCTGCATCCTCATCATGTGGTCAGACGCAAAGGAGCCAGATGCCAGAGTAATTCAGAAATGTGTCATCTGCATATTTATGAATAGATGCAGATGTGCAGGCAGAGAGAAGGCTATTCAGGAAAATAGAGACTAGAATAGGGCCAAGGATAGACCCTTGGGGTACCCCACTGCAGATAGGGAATGGATGGGATATGGCATCACCAATATGGACAGCATGAGACCTGCCATCAATGTAGGAGCGGAACCATTTGAACTGAGGAGGCAGAGAACCCTGCTGCCTTAAGCGTGTCCAGAAGGATGGGATAGGCAGCAGTGTCAAAGGCTTTGGCTAAGATGACAATAATGGCTGAGGTGACCAGACCACAATCCATGCCTGAAAAAATGGAGTCAGTGATCTGCAGGAGGGAGGGGGAGGTGTAGTGGGCTTTCCGAAAACCAGACTGGTAGGGAGTGAAATAGGAGGATGAGTCAGGGAAAGGGGACAGTTGGGAGAGAACCAGGTGTTCCTGGAGTTTAGCTTGAGTGGGGGAGGGGTGGAGAAAGGGTGGTATTTACCAGGGAAGGAGCGGTCACCTGCTTTAGGGAGGGATGAATGTAGCCTCATTCCATGTATAAAACACAACTTCTGAAAGAAAGAATGAATTACAGATCCAACAGAGTCCTCCCATAAAAGGTCTTGTATAATTAAAAATGGGTTACAAATTCCAGTTCAAATTTATTGACCCTCATACAGGATAGGAATCACTCAGCAAAAAACTCATTTTCAGGAACCATCCTCTGTCAGTCAGTTAAATATTTATCATAATTTAACAAAGTCAAAAAGGTGAAAAAGGAACATGTAGAAACAGCAAGGGAATAACAATCACACAAAAATTACATACAAACAGAAAATAAATCCTTAATGACACTGTTAAAGGCTGTTTGACAGTTTGCTTGATGTTTTTTCTCCCATTTGGCAGTCTACCACATTAAGGATTAATGACAGTAGATATATAGAGTAATTTAATGTGTACATTTTAAAGAATTCAAGAAAAGTCAGAATACATTGATTGCTATGGAAAGTCATTGCCAAATCCAAAGAAAATGTTTTTAGAACTAATGTGATAGCTAGCATTCATGATTTATTGTATAACTTTAGATTCTGCTGAGGCTGCTGCAGAAAAATGGACAGTGGAACTATAGAGACTCAGGAGGACAGACTTATTAAAATAATTACGACATTCAATGTGATGATGGGAAGACAACAAATATTTAAAATATCTAGAACTTTAGTACCATTCAGACTAAAAAATAAGAAAATGCAGAGAAGCAGATTATTTGTATTTTAGTTTAGATCCCAGTATTAGTTTTTTTCATAGCATGGCATTGATGAGACAACCTTTCCCATTACAAATATAAAGAATGTTCCCCCACCATGAACAAATACCAATACCAGTGTTGATCCCTCATGTAGGAACGACCTAGCAAGAAGTAACTGCATTGTTCAGATACATTCAAAGAACAAGGCCGCATTCTGTTATCTAACTGAATAAAAGTAGTCAGCTATTACATTTCTATATCTAAAGTACTCCTTCTTTTTGTCAGTTATATTTTCTGACAATACACACTCTGGTTGTGTAGCTGAAGCCTTTACCTGAAGGCTGACATGTTAAACAAGACAGGAAATGTGTGCTAATTGATACCATATGTAAGGTTCTTATTTACAGAGATAAAATTCACACCTCCAATTAATTCATATTTAACTGTACCTAAATAAATGCTGATTTGAAAAACTGTGTTTTTAATTGTTTTCTTTTTATGGACAACATTCCGCACAGTTACTGTCATGGAACCAGTGTGGTGGAGTTTTTACTACATCACGGTTCATGAACAGAATGATAAGTATGAGCTGTTAACTTGTCAGAAACATGCTCAGAGTCCTGTACACAAACTGTGACATAGTTAAAACTCCACAGGGAAAGGGAACATTGTCTAACCAGGAGTAGCACACTAAGTTGAAGCTTGTTTCCAGATGCAACCTGGGAGCACAAGGAAATTAAGTGAGTGCCTCAGGATCATACAGTCTGCACCTAGGTGGCTGTGGGATTCAAACCCAGGTCTCCAGATCGGCAACTCAGAGCCTTAACCCACTGCACTATACTGCCTCCCTAGAAGAAGAAAACAATGCAAAATACAGTTTGCCATATTTTTGTTTATTCAGGTACAGTTAAATATGGATCATTTAGAGGTACAAATACCATTTCTGAAATAAGTAAAATGATGAAGAGCTACCAATGAGAAATAACTTCCTGTAGTCTTAATCACTGGCGTGAGCATGATTGTTGGATAATGGCATGCCTTGGTAAGTAAGGTACGTCATGAATCTGAATGCCTTATGCACTCCAGAAGTGTTGAATTCCTACAATCATGCACAGTCTGGAGTGTCTTATAGTAGTTACTCCACAGAGTTTTTTTTATTTTGTATTTACGTTTCAGCAGCAGAAAGTACATTCGATATCCACAACCAAACCTTTACAGAAAAAAAAGAAATTGATACAATAATAATAACTGAATAATATTTACAGTAGTAAATTAGAAAAGGCAGACTGTGCAAAGCAGGACCATCTATTAGAAAAAGCTATGAATACTAGAGTCAAAGCCATGCTGCCTCACTGTATAAGTAGATGAGTCCTCTAGTAGTGGTCATTTTGAATACAATACAAAAGTCACCGGAGCTGTTTATACTCACAACAAGGAGGAATTTCCCTTATGACAAATGGTTGGAATTGCTGCTTTTGGAACTCAGGGTCCCAGGTTTGATTCACAGCAGAAGCTAGAGGATTGCCTGCCCAAGCAGGGGAGACAGACATGACATACACTCTACAATACAGTTACTGTAATAGCAAATTCATGAAATGTCACAGAAAGTCCAAGTAACTATCCTGATGAAAATAGAAATAATCAAACTGCTGATGATATTGAGAGGCATTCATCTGATCTAATCAGAAACAGGACTCCACTACAAATGAGATGTGGCATCTTAGCTATAGTAAATATCCTGCGCAAATAAGTTGCTTGTAAAGCTCTTTCTATGAATGTATTAAAGTACTACATAGATATAAATTCTAATTGTTTTCCACTCCAGTCACCACACATTCTGTATATAATCCAAGTACCAATGACACAGAAACATGCACCTAAGCTCAAATGGCTAGAAAAGGACTACATGAAAAACTAAAGATGGCTACAAACAATAATGTATTTTTCAGTATAGCTGTCTGTTGTTTATAATTGTGAGCTATTTGTTTATCCCAGGAATTTATCTGTTGTTCATAATTGTGAGGTACAGCAAAAGTACTTGTTCTAGGAAACTTCTTGATTTTTGCTTGAACCTATTATTTTTTTCTTTCACTAAGACCCACAGCAATAAGATACGAAGTGCCAGAGTGATATGCTCTGACCTCCACAAGAATGTCAGGATATGAGCTGCAGGGTCAACAGGCCCTTTTAAAGCACATTGCAGTACTCAAGACACAATTCGATAAAAGCCTGTTAAAGTATGTTTAGGTCATCACAATAAAGAATGGGTTATAACCTGGTGATTGTAAAAATCAGCCCCAAACTACAGCCAATGTCTGGGATTCCAGGGTCAGTTTTTCAATAACTACTACCCCAGAAAGCTGAATAATATACTGCATAGGTAACTTCTGTTATTTAATGTCACTGGGAGTGTAGAACAGGACACAAAACATGTATTATGCTTGCAGTGAGCAGAAATATGTAAAGTAATTAAAATGATAAGAAGGAAAAAGCACAATATGTAAAATGTATAAATTATGCAAGAAGACAGATCATTTCCCATTTTGCATGGTTTTGGTAAATATACTCAGCCTACAGCATCAAACCCAGTATGAACCATCATAGGTATACAGCTCTATCAGTGTTACGCTGAACAGAAAATGCTTCAACTGTACATTCTGCTGACAATGTCATTATGTAGACCACACCATAACTGGATCCGGTGCACTGAATGGTAACAATAAGCTTCCTAATATGTACAACTTTTACTAGCAATAAAACCCATAACAATAAGATGAAGAGTGCCAGACTCTGGAGACATGCTGCAGCCTTCTACACCAGCTACAGGTGCCTGATCTGGCCAAAGAGTAGACCCTTGCTGAGTTTACTTTATACTACTTCAGGCAATATAAAGCTGCACCACTATTGTTAAGACCTCAACTTCAAGAAAGGGGTGAAATCTGGCAATGGTAAAAAACAATCCCTAACTACAGCCAGCTCTAGGAATTCCAGAGTGAGACTTCCAGGAAGGACTACTTCCAGACTGCTGACAACTCCTTTTTACAACAAGCTGAATTCCTCACAAGATGGGTAGTGTCTAGTGCTCCTTCTTATCGGGTACATGGAACCAGGCATATTATACTGCATCTCTTGCTGTTCACATAGTGAGAGGAAAGAGGTGAAGTAATTAAAATGCTGATAAGAATGAAGAACAAAATGTAGGATGAATAAATTATACAAGAAGACAGATACTATAGCTTCCACTTTGGTATATTTCTATAAACACACATAGAGTACAAAGCCTGAAATCCTGCACAAAGCATCATGTGTACTCAAATCCACAAGGGGTATAAGCTAAATATTAAATGGGTCAACTGGTATTATATTCTACTGACCATGTCACTATGGAGACCACATCACATGCACACTAAAAGGTAACCTTTTCTTCTTCTTGTAACTCACAACAAAAATATGTTGAGTACCAAAGTGATATGCTATGACTTCCACTAGGAGGTCAGTAGCTATGTAATGCAACAGCCATAAGTGTGAGATCTAGCCACATGGTAGTCCCCTTGAACAGCACATTACAGGAATATGAGACAACAAATATCTGCACCAATGTTGTCAAGTTTTTACAAGAACGGTGTAGAACCTGACAATGGCAATGACAGCTCCTTTCTGCAACAGACATCTGGGGTTTCCAGCAGCAGACTTTTGCCAAATCTACTCACAGCTTGCTGGCAATTCTTCTTGCAACAATTTGCATCCCATGCAGGCTAACCTTCTGCTATTGATACAATTCACTGGGATCATAAACGCAGGCTTATTTTAACTGTTTCTGTGCTTGTCATGATTAGAAAGAGGTAATGTAATTTAAATGCTGATAAGAAGAACAATATGTACAGTATGATGCGTACATAATACAAGAGGACTTGATAAATTCTTGTTTGTTGTTTGTAAACATACTGTACATGCAGTCAAAAGACTCAAACTGAGTACAAAGCATCATGGGTATGCAAATCCGTGTGTGGGTAGGGAGTAAGATTACCAGAAAATGTCTCAACTGGTGTCAACTGGTACTGCATTCTGTTGGCCATGTCCACATATAAGCATAACCATAGCTGATTTATGCACACTAAATATAACAATAATGTTGACGATCTGTACAAAAGAAAATTATAGAAATAGTAGGTTCTCAAACTATTGTTTCCTGCCTAAAAATAATAATAAAATGCAGAAAGAGAAAGAAAAACATGAAAAAATGGAAAAGAAAAAGTAAGACAAAAATGTGAGTAAGAAGAAATCAAAATCTCTGTTCTACAGGTTTTGCCGAAGATTGCCCTTTATACTGGTAGTGAGAGACAAATTTTACATTATTTACTGATACTTAACTGGTAAAAGCTCATGGCCTCCATGCCAACTTCAGTGGAGATACTAACACTTCTTGACAAATAATTCATATATCGATTCCAATTTTACAAAACATGTTTACTGTGATCTTTCCTATCATCTTGAGATACTGGATTAATCACTGTAACTGTCTTTGGTTTCCTATTTAGTATGTCTTGTAGATATTGTATTTGTATGACTTTGTTTGAAATCTATAAATATCTGCCCATTAGTACTGTATTAAGAATTGGTTGACAAAAATCCAGCAACCTGATTGGCTGAGAGATCATTTCAGCCCTGAGTAAATCCGACCACATACTCATGGTTTTTAAAAAGTTCTGGGAACACCTTATTTTCAGCACCACGTACTGTTCCACTCCTATCCCAATCACCAACCTCAACAGGCCACCTCACACCAAACTTTTGCACATCCTTCACAGGACCCTACTTCTACAAACAGCACAACCATTTACCAAGCTATGCTCCCCCCCCCAAAAAAAAATCCCTCATGCAACCACTCCAACTGCCACTACCGCCTGACACAGTCCACTATAAATTTATATCAGCAGCCAGTAAGAGCAACAGGAAAGCCATCTCGGAAGCCAATTTCATTTCTTTAAAAAAAACTGAAACCTCTGTCAGTCATGGCATTTAACATGCCAATTTGCCAATTTCTATCAAAAAAACAAAACAAAACAGAAAAGCATTTCCACTCATGACATTAAACATTTACTGCCACCAATCATCAGCCGCACCTTTTCACACATCCAATCGTAACAGCAATGGCCAATAACCATCAAACATCAGTCACCTAGTAGCTCACATCAGTATAGGGGTAGGCAATCACACAAGTTTAAACATTGGCTTTTATAGCAACCAACCAAATGCTGCCCCTGCCTCACCATAAACTCCTGACATAAAATACCTGTTTTTTGAGGAAATCCTGCTATTTTTCAGACTCCTCAGTCCACTGGATACTTTCATATCTCTGAACAGGCCAATACAAGTAAAAAAAAAAAAAGAGTAATTCCAGTCAGCCTGGTTCTTGAGCACACTATGCATACCTTACAACAGTGCCACCTGCTGACCACAACCAGCATAAAAAGAACTGTTTTTCTAAACTCTATCCTACCCTAACTTATAACATTATTTCCATATTTTAAAAAGTTTTTTTTTTAAATTTATACACATTATAATTAATGGCTTCCACTTTTTTCAATGTAAAACTCCGTGTGTTAAATACCATAACACCTGAGTAGATGTTACAGCATTCACATGCTCTCTTCCCTTATGAATGCGCTTGAGACACTGAACAAACACAGCTCGAGCTTAAAATGCTCCATTTCTCTTCACACACTACTGACCACAAAAATGTTGGGCTGCTTCTTCAGCGGGTCGGGAGGCAGGAGGTATTCTCACAGTGGGAGGGAGTAAAAGGGAAGTTGGCAATGTGAGGGACAGCCATATGGGCGTGATGCGGCTCTTCAGTGCTGCCAATGGGGGACTGAGTTTAAACTAAACTTCTAAAAGAAAAAAGTCGCCCTTCAATTATAAATAACAAAATATGGGGTGCAGTGTGTTTTACTTGAATTTCACACACTCCCTCATTGTTAGATAGCTAATAAACCCGCTTGGGCCATTTCGGGGGTTTATGTGCTCTCAACAACTCAGGAGTGTAAAATTCTCATAACACACTGCACCCTATACTTTATCTTATATTTAACCAGTGTATAATAACAATAATACACTCTTGGGTGTGGTATGTTATGGGATATCATCACTTCTGACGTGCATCAGACACTCGGCCAACAGCCTCATGCCTCACACCACACCCACGTTATGACAATATCCCATAATATACCACACCCTGTTGTGTATTATTGCTTAATTATATCAAAGTACCAATGATACTGAGAGGCTTTAAGCTGCCCCAAGCATAGACAGGACCCCACAAAAATAAAATGTGGCATCTCAGATCTGCTAACCTGTGTAAATAAATTGCTTCTAAAATGTTTTGGGTCAAGGTATTCACTTGCAATCCTGTGTAAATAAATTGCTTCTAAAACATATTGGGTCAAGGTGTCCACTTGCTACACTGGTGACCCAGGCTTAGAAATGGGTTCAGGTTGCAGGAACAGGCAGGGGAAGGAGCAATGAGTTTCCCACTGGACAGCTCTTCTCCCCTTTCGGGAAGGGGGGACTCTGTCCTCTGCTGCTTGACTGCTGCCCACCAGAGGACAGGTGGTAGCACATACAGAGGCTGACTTTGGGGCTGAAGACTATTGTGAATGCCGATGCATGTTGCACTCAGCTGCACAAGCTTATGCCATGTCATTGCATGCTGTCAGCCCCCTGGGGAGAAAATCAGGTAGAAAACCACCATGGTAGCAAAACAGTGATTGACCCCTTCTAGGCCCTGCACCATCGACCAGCCATCCACCTCTGATGGGATCCTGCTTCTCCTGGGGAAAAACATGCTCCTAGGGGCCCTGCCATGACAGCAAGCCATGGAGGAACTTGTAGGTTGGGGTAAGTACCTTAGGGTTATGAGTGACAGGGCTGATGGGGAGGTGGTCAGATGTGGGCTGCCCAGTAGCAGCACCAAAAATAAAAGATTGAAAAAACATTCAGAGTACAAAAAAGATTACTTAAAAGAAAATGCACTATTCTGCAGTTCATGCATCACTAGTATTCCTTAATGTCCTCAATTCTTATTTTCTAGCTGGCCCGGTGGCGCTGAGGGCTGAGGCTCTGGACACTACACCTCACGCTAAGCCGGCAACCCAGGTTAGGAAGTGAACTCAGGCCACCAGGGGTCAGCAGAGGTAGGGTTGAGGATGAGTGCCCTTGTGGTGCTCTCCTTCCCCCAGGATGCAAGGGGGACGACCCAGCATGCTGGTGACCCCCAGCGGAGACCGGGGGCTGTTGCAGCAAGCTGGGCAGCAGTAACTTACGTGGCCGATGCAGGCAGGGTTGCCATGCACCACAGCATCCGGGGTGCAGCAAGTACAGGGAGAGAAAGTGCAGAACACGGAAAACATCAGCTCATGGGACAGGCAATGGCACCTGTCCCCCATGCCCACCACCGGGCTCTCTCCAACTGGCCTTCCAGGTCCTCCACCCTGGCCCTTGACTGCAAGCCAGAGTCTGATGTGCAAGAGCGCCCAAAAGGATAAATAGTAACAGTCCAACACCCCTGGCAGTCCAGTGGACCGCTTGCAGCCCGATCATGGGCATATGTAGTAAAAATGTTGTCCTATTTCTGGTGGTCCAGCAGTACCTCTCCACACACACTGAGCCCCACCGCCTACCCCTGCGTCAGTGGCGGTAGTAGCTCACCTGTTAGCCGCTCGCCACTCGCCGACTGACTCCACATGGTATATGATTGGTCTCATGCGATGAGCTATTGGCGCAGTAGCCTTATAGTATTGATAGTGCTGTGACATGGATCCATTCATCTGGACTGTGTAGCATAGCAGGATGCACGCCCATTGGCTTCCGCGCTGTGGACCAATGGGCATACAGCCATACCGTATGGAGTCAGTCAGCGGGCGGCGGGCAGCAAGCGGTGGGAGCTGCCACCCGCTGCTGACTGGGGAAGCAGGGCGCTGGGGCTCAGTGGGCGGTGGGAGGGGGCACCACTGTACCACCAGGGATATAGGATCATTAGTTTTACTACATATGCCCGCATCAGGCCGCAAGTGGTCCACTGACTATCAGGGATATGGGATTAATAATTTTCTATGTATGCCCGTGATCGGGCATGGGGCGCCACCACGGAGGTGCAATCGAAGCTTGTGCAGCCACCACAGGTGGCAGTTGCCGCGGTTGCATCCTGCACACGGCAGCTCACCTGTGGGTGGCCAGCTGTTGCTCCTTTTTTTTTTGGCTCACCTGTGTGCAGCGCAGGTAGGGGTTGTGCATGCATGGGCTCAGCACATCCTGGACCGAATATCAGGATGTGCGGAGTATGCATGGACATGCCCCCCCCCGCGCCACATACATTACTGATGTGCTCCGACGCACTGGGATTTGTGCCAGGCACAATCCCACTTTGAATATTGTGCCGGAGTGCATCAGTGGGTTGCACATGGCGCAACTGTGTTGCACCATGCACAACCCTTCTGAATATCCCGCCCCTAGTGTACAGTTTTTTTTTTTTTAAATGAAAGTGTTTTTACAGTGCTACATAGCAGCAGCTAACGTGCCAGGTGTTGTAGTACAGAACTTGATCTGACTGCTATGTGCAGTAGCACTGTGTAAAACATCAGCTACCATGAGGATTTCCAATCAGCTGAAATGTTGTTGTACCACAGAAGGTACAAACGCATTCTATGAACGTTGAACTGTGGTACAAAAACATTTCAGCAGTTGCGCCATGCACAACCCTTCTGAATATCCCACCCCTAGTGTACAGTTTTTTTATTCTTTTTAAATGAAAGTGTTTTTACAGTGCTACATAGCAGCAGCAAACGTGCAAGGGGTTTCAGTACAGAACTTGATCTGACTGCTATGTGCAGTAGCACTGTGTAAAACATCAGCTATCATGAGCCATGAGGATTTCCAATCTGCTGAAATGTTGTACCACAGAAGGTACAACCGCATTCCATGAATGTTAAACTGCGGTACAAAAACATTTCAGCTGGCATGGAAATCCATGTAGAACAAACCCTCACTATACACTATACATAAATCTAAAAAAATAAGAACAATTAAATTTGCAGCATTAGAGTGGTTCATTTCTATTTTACTAAAGTATTTCATTCTGCCTATGCTCAGGATGCATATTTTGGTATACCCCATATGGATAAGAACTATACTTTGTTAATATATAAATTGTCTGACTACATCTAAATATATCTCAAACATATTTCAGACATACTGTATGTACATTTTGCCAGATATATTTTTGATATTTGCAGAATTCAATGAGATATGTCTGATACTTAGAATTGCTATATTAACTATATATTTTTGTTATACTATCAAATAAATGGTATTTCTTCTATTGTATTTTTACGTTTTAATGTTTTTATTTACTCACTAATGAAAAATTATTGTATTTGTATGCAAGTGTAATTTTACACTGTAATTTCCACAATAAATGTATGTTAAACATATATTTTCAATATATTATATATATATATGCAATAGGCGTGGACATATTCTATATGCTAAATTTGTGCTACTATGTGATAAATGTGAAATCTCGCATTTATACACATAGGCCCAGATATTCAAAAGGGTTGCGCCATGTGCAACAGGGATGTGCCAGCGCAAGTCCGAAAATGCGCCATTCTGCGATATTCAGCAGGAGGCAGATGTGCCCCAAAATCACGCTGAGCAAGAGCGCAATGATAATGAATGCATGCCCAACTGAAGGGGGAGGAACCATGCATAAATGGCACAGTGTGATACTCAACAACATGCGCCATGCGCAATAGGGGAGCAAGTGGAAGTTGCGCGATAGCGGAAATGAGCCAAAATAAAAAGGAACAAGGGAGAGGAGCAAGAATGCTACAGTGAAGGCACATGTGGCTGACCTCTAGGCAGACACACAGGGCAGGACAGACATGCAGGACAGGGAAAGGGCACCCTGAACCCACAGGCACAGGGAAGGTGTGGGGAGCCACAGCCACAGCCAGTGCAGAAGGGGAAAGTGCCACACAGCACTGAGGCCACCACAGGAAGGTGTTCCCAGTGCAGGGGAAGTAGAAGCCAGGACAGCGGGGAAAACAGAAACAGCTGCGGGTGGGGAACACAAGCCAGGGACATGGCCAGTGCCACCATCCAGATGGAGGCTGAAATGAGGGGGTGAGAAGGCAGGCAGCAGGGGGCGTGGCCGTGGAGGCCCCGTGCATGCCCCAACAGGCAGTACAGTCGCACCAGCTTCCAGCTGTACAGCCGACACTGAGATCGTGCTGTACTCTGAACGGGCAATTCTGAGGTGGCTCTGTGAGCTGTGCAGTGATGTGATGCAGGCACCCACATGACAGAGCCATGCTCTGTCAGTGGAGACTAAAGGGACAGCTTGCATGTGCCTGCTCACCACGGGTACCTTCCAGAGACCAACAGGGGACACCACAGGCATAACCCAGTTGGCTGCGTCACGCCACCTCACCCAATTCCTCAGCGCACTGCTGCCACATGCTGCGGAGTACATCCATTTCCCCAGCACACCGGCGGAGCACACAGCAAACATACAGGAGTTCCACAGGGTAGCACGTATGCCTGGCATGCTAGGGGCAATAGACTGCACCTATATGGCCATCTGCACACTCCACCTGGCCCTGAGGTGGCCACATATATCAATCAGAAGGGCTATGCAAGCATCAACTGCCAGGTGGTATGCGATGCCAGGGGGCACATAAGCAATGTCTGTGCCACGCACCCTGGGGGAGCACATGATGCCTTCATCTGGTGCCAGTCGGCACTGTGCCACAGATTCAAGGGTGGGGACATCCCCACGGGCCACTTAGTGGGTGAGTATGCAAACCACATGGAAAAACATAGAGCTTGGGAGGGGAATGGTCAGAGGTGACATGGGTAGTGGCCTACATGGCCCAAGGCAGGGTGACGCTGATCACCAAACTAACCTTCACCCTCTACACACAGGTGACAGTGGATACCCACTCTGTCCCTGGCTGCTCACACCATACTGGTGGCCCCATTGCAGCAACGCTACAATGAGGCACATGCCACTACACGCAATGTCATCGAACGGGTGTTCAGGATGCTGAAGGCACATTTCCATTACCTGGACACCTTCGGCAGTGCCCTACAGTACAGCCCCTCAAAGGCCTGTGGGCTATTCCTGGCCTTTTGCATCCTGCACAACATGGCCAATGACTGTGGGATAGCCGTACAGGTCGAAAAGGGGGACAGCGATGGGGACGATGAGGATGCTGGTGAAGATGGTGATGGGCAGCCCCCCCTTGGGTGACGGGACCCCCGACTGCTCCAGCTGGCACAGCTGCACTGGGACACCATCAAAGAGGAGCACTTTGGCCAACCCAGGTAAGTCATGGGGCCATGTGCAACCGTCAGTGGCAAAGGCACAACCCACAAACACGCATGGACAAACACCAGGGTTGCATGCTGTCAAGGGAAGTGGCCGAGCATGGAACTGCACACACTGCCAGGGGTGGGCGAGGTCTAACATGGCACGCGGTCATACACACACACACAGACACCTCACAAGACATGCACAAAGGGTAAGAGGCACGCCGACCCAGACCACCACCCCTAGCCACACACACGCCCACTGCCTATCATTGCGCATATGTCAGACGCTGGGCACCATTGCACAGTGGCATACAGTGCAACGCAGGCATCATCATACACATGTCACAGCAGACAGCAGCCCGGATGGTGTGCAGATGGAATGTGTGTGTGCATGCAGAGCCGGGTACCCCACCCGTGCATTGCCCGCTGAACGATACAATGCACACAGGGCAGTGTCAGACAGTAGCCATGCTGGGAGACAGGTCAGTCACGCACCACAGTGCCATGGCTGCCACGGATGCATGGGTGGCCCTGCTGAGACCCACCAGCAGTGACAGGCTGACCACTGGCCTCATGGGGTGGTACCGATGGTCCCCCAGGGGTTCCACTGCGTGAACGCGACCGTGCTCGCGCAGGGGTTCGCAGCATCAAACATGCCCGCGCCAGGCATGCTCGGGATGCCCACAGCTGAACCCAGTGCCCACAAAGATGTTGACGCATCGGCATTGGGAATGGGGTGGACATTGCACTGCGTGGTGTCTGCGACGCATGGGCAAATAACTGTGTGCCCATTGTGGCCATGACAGCTGTGAATGCCTGTGTCTGCCTGTCAATGGCAGCAGTCACATCCTCCCGCAACCGGTCAATCTCTGCCAGGAGCAGAGCGGTGTCTCTGCTGCACTGCTCCTCTGCCTGGCGCAGAGCCACACTCAGTGCATCCACCGCCATCACAAGCCGCATCTGCTGATTGACTGATGTTTGCAGTATGCGGGTGTGCTCATCTAAGAGGTCATCTGCTGATCAGCATGCTGTCTCTCAGGGTGTTCGCGGCCCTGATGCTCATCACCCCTTGAGGGTGGGCGCTGCACACCAGGGCCAGGCCTGGGCATGTCCACAGGTGGTACACTGATACCACCCCCTGACACTGTGCCCCCATGGTGATTGGCCGACTGCTGATACTGCCCCTCTGGCTGCCGCTCTCCAGGGCTCAATGGTGCCGCCGCAGTGACCGCAACAGTCCCACTGTCCTGGACACATACCAGTGCTGCCCCACTGGTGCAGACAGGCACAGGCTGGGACTGTGGTGACACGCAGGCCTCCACAGTGGCACCACCCACAGCCATGGCTGCGATGTCACCTGCTGTGTGGCCATCCTGTGGCCCACACGTGTCACTGCCCATGACGTTAGCTCCATCATCATCGGTGACAGATCCGGCACCAGCCCGAGTCTCAGCATGCTGGCATCCATGGACGCTGGCATGCCAGAACATGGGCAGGGCCTCCTCCGCACCTGCTCCACTAACATCAGTCCAGGCGGGCCTACTGTCGTCCTGACCCCAGTATTCCTGTGGAGGTGGACGGGCCCTCCTCCATCTCCATGATACTGGCCTCAGTGGAGAAGCCCACCACCGCTGACCCATGTAGATGCTCAGGAACTGTAAGGGAAAAAAGTAGCATTACTGCATGTGACCTACCCTGCCCCCCCCAATAGACAGACCATGACCTACCATGCAGTGACGGGCTACCACCCATCTGGAATCCACCACCTGGAACACCCTCAATGGCGCAACACTGCATGCTGCCAGCAACCCGCTCTTCCTTTGGGGTCAGGTGTTGCACCTCCGGCTGTCCCCCACCGGTCGCAGACCATGCTGCCCTGATGGCAGCCACCTTCTCTTTAATTCTCCACCTGTCCATGCACATCTTCTTTTTGAACTCCTGCATGGAGCGCTGGTGGCTGCCATGCAGGTTGACAGCATGCGCCACCTCCTCCCATGCAGCAGCACGGGCGTGTGGTGTTCCCTCCCGTCCGCTGAGAAGCGGCTCCTGGTCAAGGTAGGCCTCAAACAGGGCATCTGTCTCTGCCTTTGTGAAGTTTGGCCTCCTCTCCCTCCCACGACTCTGTTCCTCTTCCTCCACAACACGATCGGTCATGATTCATCCTGTGAGAATGACAGGTGTTACCTGTGACTGTGTAGTCCCACACATGTCCCAAACACCACAGTCCACACTCCCAAACAACATGCAACTCACCACAATAGACTACAGTAACCGACTATGGCCAGTGCAGCCCAATGTCACATTTTTATAGCGCAACCCATGCAAATGAGGCGAGGCACATCTTTAAGTGGATGCAAATGCAGTGACTGCGCCACTGAATGGCTGATTAGATGATTTGCATATGCCGGCTGAATATCGCGCTGTTGCGCTTTTTGCAATTGTGTTGAATGTACTGAGCCAAGGGCTCAGTTCTGTGACATGCACAGTACACACCTAACTGTGCATGCCCGGGTTGATGACATAGGCACCTGCCATGGTGCTGACGTGCTGTGCACGGCAGGCAATGCAGGGCACAGCCACCACTGTGCCAGTGGTGCTACAGCACTGTTCACATATATGGCACTGTGGCACTGGGGCATCGGAGGTGCACTGGGGCAACAGTGCTGTAGGCCGCTACAGGAGGTGGCAGACAGGCACCCAATCACACTACATGCATTGGGTTCCAATCGCGCTGTGCTGTCTGTGTGCCAGAGACCCTTGACCCTGTGCCCGACCTTTGCCCCTTAGGCGCCATGCATCAGGCGTGGGTGCACCACTATCGCGCAGTTAGGTGACAGTGCGATAGGGAATGGCAGCGCTGCACCGTGCAGCATCTTCATGTGGCAGGACCGCGCTGCCGAGCGCCATTTTGATTCAACCACACAGCAGAGATGGCGTGGAGGCGTGCAGTCATTTGGAGCCAGGTTGAGCTAGCCAATCTGGTGGCTATAGTTGAGCCCCATGCTGGGGCTTTGTATGGAGAAGCACCCCTGGACAGGGCCAGGAGTGTGATCTGGCAGGAGGTGGCTGACGCCCTGGAGGAGGCCACTGGCATGGGGCGCATGGTGGAGCAGTGCCGCCATCGTTATGGGGACCTGAGGCACAGGGACCCAGACCTGATTGCCCGCCTGCGGGCACATGCCTGGAGGGGCACAGTGCCAAGGCCAGGTAGGTGCAACATCCATACACTATTATCGTCCATACGGGTATCATGGTTGCATGTGTCCAGCACATGGGGGGCGTCCGGTGTTGGCCGTGGTGGTGGTATAGGGGTGTGGGTGGATGGGTATGGCTGTGTGGGATTGCACACACATGGGGCCGGGGGGACTTTGCTACCAGATTGTACTGATGTTCATCTCTCCATGTTTGCACCTTAGGGCCCGAAGAACGCCGGCAGAACTGGGACCTGAGGTGCCGCATGGAAGAGCAGCGTGCCAGGAGGGATGATGGTGGTCAGCGGTGCGTTGACCAGCCTGATGATGGCGAGTGCCTTACATCCATGATTACTATTGCATGCTGTATAACTGGCCGGGCAGCGGTGCATGGCCACCATCCATTGACACCACTGCCATGCACACAACTTGTTACAGTCAGCACTGTCCAGTGGCACTGCATGTCTGGGAGTGCATCAATGGTGGTCCATGCATGCACCGGGCACATGGCTGTGGCACTGTCTTCACACCGCATAGCCAAGTCACTGTACGGCCATGGTAGTGCCGTGCAGGACATGGGCGGTGGGTGTGTGCAGTGGTCCACATGGCTGTGGCTGCCTGGGTGGGCAGGTCTTGTGGACATGGTCACTGTGGGTGGTCGCACACCATCACAGGGGCGTGGCACATGACTGTATGCCATGCACAATGGGTGGGCTGCAGGGGGCTGGACAGTCACACTTATTGACTCTGCTCCCTCATCCTAGGTGTACGGCGACACCAGGAGATACAGAGGAGTATACGTGAGCTGCTCCAGGTGGTGAGGGAGACCTTGGAGCTTCTTCAAAGGATCCACCGCCATGGGGTGAGGAGGAGGAGAAGCAGACACCGGCGCCATGATGAGGAGGACCGGGGTGCACGTTGATGTCCCCATGCCCCTACTACCACCTTCCCCCCTTTGACCCACCCTCACACCCCTTCTTCCCTCTCCCATATGTTCACCCCTGCCCCTTACCGCCCCACCTGTTATGTGGCCTTCCCTCCTTGTAAATATTTGTATATAGTTTTTGTTACATCTTTTAAATATATGCATTTTGTTATGACAACTGTGGTCTCTGATTTGCAGCGGGCTACAGGTGCTCAGCTGCAGTGGTGTGCATGGCAGTGGTGGTGCACGATGGGCGTGTGTGTGTGTGTGTGCAGAGGTGAACCACCCATGGTGTGGGCAGGGGATCAGTCACTGTCTGTGGTTTGTGTGTTGTACTCTGTGCACTAGATGCCTGTGTGCAGTGGTCCATGGGGCCTGCACTGTGTGCATGGCACCCCTGTCAGACCATCCATGGCCTGTGCAGCTGACACCCGTGCATGTCTGTGATATGCACGGTCTGCTGGCATGTCAGTGGTGGCTGTACATGCTGGATAACAACTGTACCTGGCACAATGCCAGGTTGCCTTTCATCACCAGTACGGTGCACTTCTGCCTCCGGTGGCACTGTGGCCTCCGCTGTTGTAGTCCCCTCTCCATGCTGTTGCTTGTGTCTGTTACAGGGGATGTGCTCCAGTGTCTGTCATCTGTGCTCTGGTGGCATACAGATTCATGGTGCCTGCACAGGGTGGCTGGCACACCTGTGCAATGTAGGGGTGCTGGCCGTGTGTACATGTCAGCCGTGGCCACACGCCAGTGGCTTGGTTGACCCGCTACTGTGTCCCTGTGTTGGTGTGGCCTTGGGTATGGGTGGGTGTTTGTCCATGCACTGTGTTGCATCCTGTGTGGTGCATGCCTCCATGCTACACTGTGTGTGTCTGTGCTGGCTGTTGTGGCCAATGCTGGGATGGGATGTGTCCTTGGGAGGGTGTGCAGGGTGCTGTACCGCTGGAAGTGGGGTCCGGGTCATACCCTGTCGCATGTGGGGTACCTCATCTGCTGACACATGGTTGGTCTCTCAGCTGTACCTTGAGGGGGACATGCAGGGCAGCGCTGTGTATGCATTTGTTGCATCGCTGTCTGCTGCCGCCCACTGCAGGGTGCTCATGGTGGAGCTGCCTTGCATGGCTCCATGGTGCACATGGTTGCATTGTCACAGTGGGGGTGGTGGCATGCATGGGCTGTCCTGCACTGTTGGGCGCTACTCCTGGGCAGGGTGTATGGGGATCATGGTGCAGGGTGTGCTCTGCATTGGTGGGATGATGTGGTATGGGGTGGTTGGCCCTCCTTGTGTGCCGGTCACAGCTTGCCAGGGGTGTGCTGGGGCACCATGCCTGGCTGTGGGTTGGTTGCTGGTATCCATGGGCCAGTGGTTATTCCAGCTCTCCCACGGTTGTGCAGTGCATGGGGTGTGGGGGACAATGTCTTTTCTGCTGTGTGTTCCTCTGCCCGTCTGTGGCATGGTTGGTGGGCCCCTGCATCCCTGGTTGTGCTGTTGCATTGCTGCCCTGCTGTTAGGGGCGTCCCTAGTTGCTCTATGGCGCATCTGGACTGCTCAGCTGAGCATCCCTTGTTGCGCTATGGCACATCAGATATGCTCAGCTTCACATCCCTAGCTGCGCTATGGCACAGGTGGTGCGATATTCAGTTGTCGGTCAGAGGCGCATCTGGCTCGCGAGTTTTTGAATATCGCGCTTTGCAAGCATGGGCACAGTGGATCGGCGCTTTGCTCCTGCTGTTGCGCACTTTTTTGGGTGCAGTTTGAATATCTGGGCCATAGTAGATATGTCACAATCACTCCAAAACTCATTTAGAATATTCAGCCTCAGTACCAGTACTAACTATATTCAAATGCAAATAACTTTAAAACAAAAAAAGATAGCATAGTGCTGTGAGCATGAACATTGTTCAGCACAAAATTATCTACAAAATGAGTGATGTTTAATTTATAGATACAGTTTAGTTTTTTTATAATTAGCAAAAAATCTGCAGAAAATTCATTTTTGTGTTCACGTTTTGACAAACGCAAATAACTTTAAAATGAAAAAAAGTAGTAAGGTACTGTGAGCAAGCCATTTGTTCAGCACAAAGTTTACTACAAAATGAGTAGTGTTCCATTTAATAACAACCACTAAGCCGGCAGGCATTCACTAGGAAAGTTAACAAAAAGTCGCAGAAATTATCATTTAAAAAAAAATAGATAAACAGTCAAAAGCAAATGTCCCTGCTCTGACAGAAAGCATCCCTATTGCATAAATGAAATATACAATGTTGAATTGTCGGATAAATTATTTATCCACACTTGTACGGTCTGACCTCGGATACCTCACTTGTGGCATATGCCACTCATGAGGTTACCTGAGGTCAAACAACACTTGTGCACTTAAATCATTTACCTGACAGCTCACCATTGTATATCCTATATATATATATATATATATATATATATATATATATATTCTGAGATGTATCTCACATAGTTCAAATGGATTTGGCCTGAGATACATCTAAAGGATCCACGACAGGTCGTCGACAAAATATTTGCCCCCCCAAACCTCCCACATGGGGGGCTGCACCCCTGCACCCCCCTTAAGATTCTCAACTCCAAGTCGGAGCTGATTCTGGGGGGGTGCAGGACCCCCGAGAGACAGTGCCAGGTTCCAGTGGGTTCCCTTGAGCGACGTGGCGCTGTTGTCGCTGTAGCGTACTCCACTGTCGACATGTCGATGTCAGGGATGTATACCCATCTAAAAATATCTGGAATATATGTGCTGTTTATCCCGATTGTATCCTGATAGTAAATGTTAAAGCACGCTGGACTTGAAGGGGTCGAGAGAGCAGCTTTCAGCTGACTATGTGCTGCTCTGTCCCCTATGGATGCCACAACTCTGAGCTGAGCTCTGCCAATCAGGGAACCAGCTCAGGAGAGAGGGCAGGACATTCTGTGCACAAGGACGTTACAGGCATTTTGCAGCACCTTGAGCCACTCCAGGGCTCAGAAGTGCACTGGACTTCAAGGGGTCAAGAGAACAGCTCCCCACTGACTTTGTGCTGCTTTCCACCCCACTGATAGCCTCTCCACACCACCACAGCAGCAAACAAAAGACCCTCTTGAACCACAGCTCTGAAATGACCTCCACCCATCAGGGAGCCAGCTCAGGACACAGTGAGAGATATTCTGTGGACCAGGAACTTTTGGGTACTTTGCAGCACCCCGAGCCACTCCAGGGCTCAGAAGCACACTAGACTTAAAAGGGTCATAAGAGCAGCTCCCAGCTGGCTTTGTGCTGCTCTCCCTCACACCGATCACCTATTCACTCTGCTGTAGCAGCAAACAAAGGACACTCTTGTGCCACAGTTCTGAGCTGAGCTCTGCCAATCAGAGAGCCAGCTCAGGACACAGGGTGGGACATTCCGTGGACCAAGAACTCTCCAGCATTTACAGTGCCCGAGCTGCTCCAGGGGTCAGAAGCACACAAGACTTGAAGGGGTCAAGAAAGCAGCTCCCAGCTGACTTTGTGCCCCCCCCCACAAAGATCACCTCCCCATGCCGCTGCAGTGGCAAACAAAGGACCCTCTTGTCCTACAGCTCTGAGATGAGCTCTGACAATTAGGGAGTCAGCTTAGGACAGAGGGCAGGCTGCTCCCCCTCCTATAAAAGCCATCTACCCCAAGCAGCCCTCCCACTTGTGGCCATCATACAAAGAACCTGCACAAAAGTCATCAGAAGTCTGCCAGAGTCAGCTGGAATAGACGGAACAATGGCAGGATACCCTGCAGAGGACTGTACTAACTTAAAGTGTGTGCTCTCCTTTGCCACAGAATTGAGGCTAATAACTGCTTGTATTACCATGACTGTTCTGCAGTCCTGCCCAGTATTTCATTTTCTTTCTGATGTGGCTACTGTGAGTATGGCTATCCAATATTTCAAGCTATGTCATGTTTAAACTCTAGCTGGCCCCCTGACAAACTAAATTGCCTGTCTGGTACCACATATGGGCATTGTGTACTAAATTGCTTGAACTCATCTAGCTATTTTCACTGAGTATTCTTTTACCAATAATCTGTTTCAACGGGCTCCCTCCAGATTCCTGTTTACTCTGTAGAGCTGCTTTAACTGCAATCTGAATACATCCTGGTACATACAGGTATAATCATTCCCACACCTCCCTGTCCCTAGTTCCTGTTGCCTCAATAGGTGGTTTTATAACTCTGTGCACATTTTTGCACATACTGGTAGTAGCGTTAATAATTACTAGCTAAACACACCCTGCATGTAGAAGGTGAACTATACCTTGCATACCACCTCCTATCTTCCACTGGGATCCTCCTTCTAGATGGCTTACCTTCCTAATTCTGGATATCCCTCAACTCTTAATGCACTAGAATTTTCTCCCTTGGGATCTACTACATTCACCTAAGATTTTACCAACCAACTGCTATGCCCACAGCCTCGCTAAGGACTGCAGTCTCCCAGATTACTCCACTGCTTCAAGCCCTGGTTTGTTCTACTGGGGGAAAAAAAACCTAGTGGCTAACTTCCTATTGACCTCCCGCATCACTAAACATTTGCTCATATCAGATCTCAGTGCCATGTCTTAGACACAGACCAGGCCAATCTCTCTCAATTTATACCTACAGAAAGCCAGGCCTCCCTCCTACCCCCATCTGATCACCAGGGGCACCTCTCATATGCCCCACTTCTCCTTGCCCTCTTTATCAATAAAAAGCATCACTTCCTGGGTACCTTCCTGTTCTCATTCACCTGCCCTGTGGTCCCACTCCTTGCCTCTTGCAGTCCCAAGCATCTTATTCCTTCTTGCTGCTACTATTAGCAGGGGATGTTGAAAGCAACCCAGGCCCTACCTCCCCTCCCTTATCCACAATACACCTGGATGGCTGGGCAAGTGTGGGCTAAAAATCGTGTATCTCAATGTTTGCAGCCCGTTGTCTAAACTCACTGAACTTGAAGCATGGATCCCTCTTTATAATCATGACATCCTTGGCATCACCAAAACCTGCTTGAAGCCTACCATGCCAGACACAAGTTGCTGCCTGAAAGGTTACGCCCTAATACGTAAAGATCACCCTGGTTCCTAGAAGGGTGGTGGAGTGCTCCTTTACTTCAAGGACCTTTTCACTGCAACCTTGCCTCCTGCAGCTCACCCTATAACTCAGCTAGTGACTGGCTAATCACTGAGTTATCTATTGGGGTTGCAAAAAGATTTACATTGGCTGCTGCTATGGTCTACCCAAGAGTGGCATTACCAGCATAATTCACCTATTGAAAGACATTGGTCTCCTCTCCACCCAAGGGAGACTATCATGCTGGGTAATTTCAACCTGAACTGGCTAAACAACTACCAAATGGAGTACAGCAACCTATTAAAACAACTGAACCTCAGCCAGCTCATTAACACCCCAACCCACCCTAACTCCCTTTCCTTGAACCACCCCTTACTCGACTGAATACTGACCAACCATGAGGATAGGGTCCTGCATGCTGAGGTCCTATCTGATTCCATCAGCGACCACTCTCTGACCTTCTGCATCTGGTCTGCCAATCCCTTCCCCTCATCCTGCCCCCAAATACCTGACTTTCAGAGATTTCTCTAAATATGATATCCCCCGCCTACATTCTGACATTAGAGCTGTCATCTGGCCAGCCCTACACACAATGACTGATGCCACCTGTGCACTGATGGCCTCTCCCCCCACTTCCTGAAACTTGTATCCCATGCCATTGCCAAACCACCAACAACAGTCCTCAACCTTTCCGTTACCATATCTGAAGTTCCTCCAATATAGAAACAAGCCAGGATGGCAGAGCCAAAGTCATCCCCATCTTCAAGTCTGGCGATCCTCAACTAGCGGAAGACTACCACCCTATATCTATTCTCTCCAATCTAAGTCAGATTCTGGGAAAAAAGTAATTCACCAGCAAATCTCTAACCATGTGGTGAAGCACAACCTCCTCTGCTTCAACAACATGACTTCAGGAAGGGCCACAGCACTATCACCACCCTGGCCTGCTTCACTAACCAAGTCTTGGATGAAGGTAAACTCACTGGACCCGTATTTGTGGATCTTACCAAGGCCTTCGACCTGGTGGACCACCACATCCTCCTAATTAAGCTCAAGGTTCTTGGCAGTTCCCCCTCATCCACTGCCTGGTTCCATGACTACCTCTCTGGTCAAACCCAAATGGTCTGTACTGGAGCGCAACCTCCCCTGCCCAGGAAGTGCTTACATGGGTCCCACAAGGATCTATCCTCAGTCCTATTATATTTACCCTTTTTATTAACTCCCTTCCCAAGGATAGCAACACGTGCAACTCTCTGTTGTACGCTGATGACCTTATCTTATACCACAGTGTTAAACCCCGGCTGAACTCTCCACCATTCTCACAAACAATTTCCATGCCACCCATCAATAGTTCCAAACCGACAGACTCCTGGTCAATGCCAAGAAAACCAAGGCCATGCTCCTTGGATCTAAACCCAGACTAATCAGTGTAGACAGGCACACTTCCCCACTCAATATCCTTTTCCTGATAGCTCTCCCTTGGAATCTGTTACCTCCTTCAAATACCTTGGTGTTACCCTTGACCCTGTACTGACCATTGCTAATCACATAGATCTTACTGTTCGGCATATAAACCAGAAGCTAGGTGTCAGACACAGGCTTAAGGAATACCTTACCCTTGAAGTTAGACTTGCCATCTCTCAGGGCACCCACCTCATCTATTCACAAACTACATCTGCTGGACTCTCAAGACTTAACACAACCTACAATAACATTTGTCAATTTGCACTGATGGCTCCTTACTCTACTTACGACTGCTCCCTTTTCCAGTCTGTTGGACAGCTCCCCCCATAGGCCTGCCATGAATGCATCCTTGGCTGCCTCGTTGATAAATCCATTACAGAAAAGGATGTATCCCCCTCATCCCTTTACTCCAGTCTAAACATTGCCCTCATGGTCTTCATAACTCTTTCAGCTCCATGTTTCAGTACCGTAAGGTCTCCACGTGCATGTGCATGGGCCAAAGGGCCTTCAATTCAGTTGTCCCAAATATGTAGAACAGTCTACCAGCCCCACTAAGAATTCTAGGCCCCAACCCCCAATTTAAGTCCCACTGTAAATCACATCTTATGGATACTGCCTCCTTCTCCTGTCCCCCCACTTGATTGCCTTACCCTGTTCTGAAGTTAGCCAAGCTGTCCAAACTTTTGTCCCAGAAATTGTTTTCTTTTGTTTCCATAACTTGCTCATACTGATTGTTCTATGTGGCCCCTGCCTTGCCACAGTACTGCTGGCACTTTCATCTATTGGGAATCTCCTCAACTACTCACCTTTGTATTTTCCTCATATGCTCAAGTTTTTATATGTATTACGTATGCATGTTACATATAGAACCACACTCTCTGCTCATACACTGATCACAATCTGCTCAATTATTGCACATATCTGGTATTATTTTACTTGTCACTCATATTCCAGTACCTACCTACAATCTTGTTACCTATTGTATTTGTTTTGTAACTACTTTGTATCATGTTTTATGTTATTGTGTCATTTTCATGGCCTGGATCGTGCCTGAAAATGGTCCATTGTGCCAGTGCATCTACCTGGTTAAGAAATACATAAATAAAAATATGTGTTTCATTTAGAAAATTAATATATGTTGTCAGGGTGTGAAAAAGGTACTTGTAATCCTAGAGTTTAATAAATAAATAAAATAAAAAAATTCTATACCTTAGGTGCCATGGGCAGCCACTTTTACTTGGGGATGTGTACATTTTTGTAGTGACTGCCCACTGGGACACCTAAGGCTGCTGCTGCACTTTTTCCCTCTTACTCCCAGTCATGTTAATTTCAGACTGAGGTATCTTGCCAGTGGCATGCTGTGCAAGCTCCTTGTACCAGGCATTGACAAGGCAGTGGGACTTCAAGGTGCACCTGAAACAGCCTGCCACAGCACGTTCCTGATGTGTTGTGCCATGAGTGAACTTGTGGTCAGGATTGCATGTCTGCACAGTATCATGAAATCCTCTGTAAAGAAGTGTGGGAGTGTACTGTATGAAGAGTTAGCCCAGCACCAAAAGCAGTCAGCACAGTAGATAACTGTCAGTGCTGCATGGGGTTGCGATCAGCAAAGGGGTGTTTTTCTGACTGCGAGTCATACTTGACCAACAAGTAAGCACAAAACTCTTATCTACTATAGAAGTTCGGCTTTACTACCCTGACCTGCTTTAGGCAGCAGGTTACTAAAACTTGTTAAAGACAGCAGTCACTGACTGAAAAAGGCAAAACAGAAAAAAAATAACCCACAGCAGACAAAGATGCAGTGGGGACTTTGAATAGTATTTTTTTAGCACTCTTCTCTTTCTTAGTCTCTTCTTCCCAGACAGTTTTCAATTTTTTGGTTTTTTTTTAGCAAGGAAAGTGAGTGGTGGAAAATTAAAGACTTTTATTCCTCAAACATCATGATTGATTTTTTTTTATGACACATCAATGTAAGTGTTCAGTGATTTATTGAAGCTCAGTCTGAAATGAAATTAGTTATTTGTGTAGTTATTGCAATACGAAGTTTGACAGACTGTCTCAACAATTTATTGCAGTTATTACTTAACTTCGATACTGGGTACTGGGTAAATAATCTAGAAAACTAACAGCAAGCATGCGGCAGGAAATAATATTTTTTTAAAAGCCCAGTTAAGGGATGTGATTACTAGTCAGCAGTTCAGTCCTTTTAAAGATAATGATACTTTGTTTTAAAGCCCTTTTAGAGTTTGGGGGTGCTAAAGCAGTTGTCATATTAAGGGACTGGGGCTGACAGCAGGCTTAAGAGTAGGGACCAAATAATCAGCCACAGACACAACTCCATTTTAATAAATTGTGTTTATTGACACATTTAACATACAGATACCCTACTGACAAAACAGAAATACTACAGTAAAAATGTACAGTGGCGTGTAAATAACTGTTTATAAAATGTAAATGTCCCAGTGGGCAGGTAACCTTTTTTATGAAGTTCATACCCTGCATATTATACTTAAGAAATGTAGTTGGTATATATTTTACATATATCATTAGAATATATGTACACTACATTTTGTGAATAGATACTGAATGCATTATTTGTACGTATCTTCTGGTAAAATATGTATCTTGTTTTCAGGCAAACTACTGTATGTGTAGAATACATTTAGAATATACTGTATGTTCCTTATGAATTATGTGTCAAATAAAGTTTTTTTTTGTTTTTTTTTTGTAAATGCTCACTTTGGTACTGTGTATACACTTGCATGACAAATTTATTTTACTTATCAATTTAGTTTTTGATACCTGGTAAGGTGCACTCTGCATAAATATGCCTATTTTCAGGCATGACCTGGGAGAGTTAAAGTCTAACAATAGCAAGTGAATGAACACAATAACAGTTACAGTAACAGTGACATAAATTTGAGAGCAACATCAGTCATGGATTATGTTTAAAACAAAAATGACAGAAATTTACAGTACTAGTATACATAGACTTGAGGGCAACATCAATCAGTCTTGGCTATGCTTAAAAGTGACTTCATAACAAGCAGGAGTGCAAAATAAAATACAGTGGCAGATGCAGTAAAAGCGTTTGCAAAAAAAGGAGGACAGAACAGGACAAACAAAGATAATGGCTATATCAGGAGTACAAAGATTAGCATATGATGCGTAATCAACCTTTAAACTCCACAGTATGCCTGTCTGCTGAAGTAGTTTTAAAAGAACCAAGCTGCAAGAAGGTGTGAAATACCACATTTACCTTCAGTGAGTTTTACAAGCTATGTGAGTTGTAATGTGTTTTTTTTCCTCCATTTGGCTTATAAGTTTCCAGAGAGTTTTTGCAGGGTATTTGTTATTTTAGCATAGAGATACATAATATAAATTGCTGATCTGACATGTTCTCATATGCTAATGTAGCTCTCAGGGACAATGAGATTTCAACAGCCACAAAATGGACCCTCCCAGGACAGTGACAGGGTCTAATGTGAAGTGTGAAAACTAACTGAAGCAGTTGCATACATCTTTAACAGCTACATGAAAAGAGTTGTCTGTTGACATGGAAACAAATAACATTTAGAAGATATGAGGATGCAGTTTTCCTTTAAGTAGTTTTGTGGATAACTGTGTGTATTGTGGGTGGGAAGAACCACATGTGTTTCCATTGGTATGTGTACTACAATTCAGCTGTGCAGCTGATATGAGAGGAGACAAGAAAACTAAAATGTATAACAGTGACTACAAGCATGCTGCATGTGTGCAGATGTATGCAGATTTGTACTGAAGTATAAATGAGCCACATGTCTGCAGGCAGTACAGCTTAGTGGTTAAAGGCACTGAACTGTAAACTAGGAGACTTGGAGACTGGAAGACCTGGGTTTGAATCTCATCAACCCCCACTTGCTTATGGTGTGATTCTGAGCAAGTCACTTAACTTTCATGTGTACAGTTATCAGTGACCACTTGCTTTTTACAAGCATGCCACATGCATGCAGTCTGTTCCAATTTAACATAAAAAGCGTGCTTGCTTGCTGCATGCATGCCACATGCATGCAATCAGTTCCAATTTAACATCTAAATCATGCTTGCAGCTTGCATATTATATGAGTAGTTTTATGTGTGCAGCATGAAAACATTTCATATAATTATTTCTGTAAGGGGAGCTATGTTGGGGGGGATAGTACATGCACACCAGGTGGAAAAGTTTAGCCGTATCAAGTGTGAGCACTACACGGATGCACTTGGGTGTGTGTGTAAGAAGCTGTGGTAGAGAGGGTTCAGAGGAGGGCAACCAAAATGATCTGGGGCTTGGGGAACAGGACCTATGTGGAGAGGCTCAAAGAGCTAAATATGTACACATTGGAAGAGAGAAGGGACCAGGGGGACATGATAGAGGCCTTCAGGTACATGAAGGGGGTAAATTGGAGAGGAGCAGTCAGGGTGCTCCGAAGGAAGGAGGGGGGCAACTAGAGGGCATGGGTGAAAGCTGGAGGGGGGGAGATTCTGGGGAGAAAGGAGGAGGTGCTACTTCACTGAGAGGGTGGTGGAGCCATGGAATGTGCTGCCCAAGGGGCTGGTGGAGGCAGAGACAGTGGAGAGATTCAAGAGGGGGGTGGGACAGGTACAGGGGAAGGGTTCTGGAAGCAAAGTCCAGTGCAGTAAGAATATCCGGGACTGGGAAGGGAGAAGCCAGAGAGGGCGAGTGGGGCAGCAAGGTCAGCTCCCAGGGTGGGGGATGACCAAACAAGCAGACACAAAAGACTGTTAGGCCTATTCTGCTGCCATTTTAGTATGTTAGTATGGTAGGATGTGGGAAATGTTTAGATGCTCCTTAAAATAGATCACGACTCTGCCAACCCTCTTGGGGTACTCCCTGTCTAAGGGATGAAACTGCAGGGTTAGGTATGGAAAGTTTTAGCCATGTCTCTGAAAGGCCTAGTATGTCAGGATTATTTATACTAACCTATGCCTGCAGTTCAGCCTTGTTTGCCATTGGGCTTTATACATTCATGTGCGTTAACTTAAGACTGTTAGCTGAGGACTAAGTCTAGGAATGCAGAGGGGGACCTGAGTTTTGTTTAATGTTACTAGATAACAGGCAAATGTGACAAATGAGAAGAGTGACCAGAGGAGATCCTGAGGTGGGCTCTATGGCAATGGCCATGGTGGGATGCAGTAACAAGGGAAACGAGGTACCTATCTGCATAATCAGGCCAGTGCTATCAGGCAAACTACATGAGGTAGTTAGAGAGTTTGAGAAGCAGTAGTTTATAGAAGCACAGTGCACCATTTTACTCCAGGCTGGGGATAGCAGAGGGAAGGAATCACACAACCGTAGGACACTGAGGGGAGCCAGACCTAGGGCTACTGGTGGGCAGGCAGGGACCATGGAAAAAAGCAAGTATGCATTTGTCAGAAGCACAGTTTAGGAACCAAAATCATGATAAGTTCTATTTTTAAAGTATTTTTGAATTGGCAACATTAACTTATAGGTCAGAGGAAAGCTACAGAGTATAAACCAAGTACATGTAGGAACTTACCCTGACCTAAAAAGGGAACAAAAATAGGTGGTATAAATACCAATTTGAGCCTTTACTAATCATCAGGTCCAGAGCTTAAGTCCTATGTGTAAGTGTAAATGTGTAAACTGTATGCGTCAGTTAAAGGTATATGGTTGTCAATCAGATTAAATCCAAGTGTGCAGAAAAAGATACATCATAATTATTTTTATAGTCTTTGTCTTGAGTATAGTTTTACAATATATATATTTACAAAATACTTTAGATATATGTCAACTATGTAGAAAGTATCATGTACTAAAAATGTATCAGCAGATATAGAAAACATATTATGGATCTATAATAACTATATCATGGGAATGTACATATTATATATAGTATATAGGAGCCCTTGATTCTCCACAGATTTTTGCAGTTCCCAAAAACTTGTAGGACAGTTCAAAGGTCACAAAAGCTGTTGTACTATCGTTCTGATGTCACATCGATAGTACAACTTTTCTGTATTGCCCTGCCACCTCATTGGCTGAAGACACTCCTCCTACTGTCCTACAAGTTTTTGGATTTACAAGCTTGAACACCCCCTAGCAAAGTGGGATACCTGGGAGCCCAACCCCAATGTTCTGAAAAAGTTTAATAATAATTTTGTCGATTCTGACACTGGGATTCCTACCCCAGTGTCGGATGCCCGCCTTCCCATGCAGTCTGTTGATTTAATAATGTTTGCTAACATCAGGGGGCCCAATCCCTATGTCAACATTCACAAGTCCCCCCCAGCAGTGTTGGACACTGGGGAGCCTACCCCCACTGTCCCAAAATAGCCTTACTATTTCCTACAAAAAGAAAAAACATCCCGTGATGTCTTTTTTTCCTGAAAAAAAGAAAACTGTCCCTTGTCATTCCCGTTGTCCCTTCCCCATCCCGACACTCTCACTGAGCACCCACAACCCCACACACACCCTTATCCTATATTTACCACCAGATGTTATACGCTGTCATCTTCTGTGGAGTGAGACATGTCTATACTCTTCAAAACCGAACCGTAAACTAAGGAATGAAGGTAAGTTATTTTTAATGTTATTTTGAACTTATGTTGATAACGCGCCATTTTTTGGAATTTTTCACCAAATTTTCAACATTGCCTTTTTGGAACCCCACTTCATGAACACTGGCACTATCATTCTGTTAACTGAACCTAGAAGGTGATTTTACGGTCACTGCGATAAATCACCTTTCAAGACCGAATAACAAAATTTCACCATGAGTGTTTATGAGACGGGGTTCTAAAAATGCCTTGTTGAAAATTTGGTGAAAAAATTCCTAAAAATTGCAGTGTTACATGTGTGCATTGAAACTTTTCTAAGCATGTGCATAACTTTGATCAATTTCAATATTTTGACACCAAATTTTCAAAATAGCCATTTTTTCACACCACCTCATGAACAGTACAGCTGTCATTTTTCACATCCTGTTCAAAACATGTTTTTGCACCTGTGGCACAAGTTTGAAAATGTTCACCTCTGTGATTTATGAGGTGGGGTCATAAGGAGACTATGTTGAAAGTTTGGGATCAAAATATTAAAAAACAAAGAATTTATTAAGTAACCTTGTTTGCAGGGATGTCTGTTGCACCACTGGGGAACATGCTGCCTTATTATGCCAGTCAGCTGAGTTCAGGTGTGAACTCAGTGAGCCAGTTTAGTGGAACAAGGCTGATGGGGAAGATGCTGCAGCATGCAGCACCAACCCTGGCCTGGGTAGGGATGGAGCAGTGTTTTGGCACAGATGCACACCCTGTGGTGGGTCAGGAACCTCATCCATGAGGTACTGACCTGTGTGCTGGGGCCTGCTGGGCCCATGCACTGGGTCAGGACTATCTCCAATATTGTATTTATCTCATTTGTGCTGGTCCTGAGGATACAATTCCACTATCACAAAAAGAAGGGACATTCTTTGCAAAAAAACTATGGTAATGCAGACATTAGGGTTGCAGAATGCAAAGTGCACATAGAAGGAAAATTAAAAACATTAGGGATTTGGGTCCCTGAAGTATTGGTGAATCAGTGGTGGGGACTTACTTGGGGTTGTCAACCCTAATGCCTGCTCCTTCCCATAGGGCTCTGTATGAAGAAACCTCTAACAGATTATGTTGGCCATACAATATCACTATGAGGCACAAGGTTGGAGCTGTATCTTGTGATTCAGAAAGAAGACTATGGCTTGGGTGGAGAAGGTGGGCATTAGGGTTGACAACCCCAGGTAAGACCCCCCTCATTGATTCACCAATACTCTGGAGACCCAAATCCCTAATGTTTTTCATTTCCCTTCTTTGTGCGCTTTGTGTTCTACAACCCTCATGTCTGCATTAACATAGTGTTTTGCAAGGAATATATTTATATATATTATTTATAAAAAAACATCATTAATGCATCAGTTAGGGTAGTTAGTAAAGTGACAAAAGTAGGGAAATATGGAATTAGGATTTCCAACCCTAATGCCCCACCTCTAATCTGCAGACATTGACAGACATCAGGGGGTGCTTTTGGATCATCAGCCCTTACTTTTTCAGATAGTTTACTTGTATCCTTATTTGGCTGGGAGCACAGGGTCCTTTGGACCCTACACACCCATCCCTGCATACCTGCATGACCAAATTATCAGCATATCCATCTTTTTAAGCCAGCACATGTACCTGGAACCGAAAATGTTCAAATCCCTGCCATAACATAATTCTTAGCAACTGAAATGCCATTCCATGACACAAGTGCAAAACCACAATTTGCACAGGATTTGAAAAATTACACCTGTGACACACATGAGGCCAGGTAATAAGAAGGCTATGTTTAAAATCTGGGATCAAAATACCGAAAATTTCCAAAGATAGGAGTGGGTATACTGAAACTGCAATGACTGGTCATAACCATGGCATTTGGTCATATTTTCACCCTAAATTTTGAACATCGTCTTCTTATAACCACACCTTATTAACCCCATAGATGAAAATTGTTAAATGCATGGCAAAACCCCATTCTATGCCACAGGTGTGAAAACAAATTTTGGACAGTATGTGAAAAATAACAGCTGTACTGTTCATGAGGCGGAGTGAAAAAATGGCTATGTTGAAATTTTCGAGTGAAAAGATTAAAAATTACTACATTTACGCACGTGTGTAGAAACATTTCAAGAACCATTGGTAGGATTTTTTCACAAAATTTCAAACATGGGCTTTCTGGGACCCCATCTCATGAACACTGGGACTGTTTCATTAATCTGTCCTGAAAGGTGATTTTGTGTGACGGCCACAAAATCACCCTTTGGGCCCAAGTAAAGAAATGACTGTGACAGTGTTCATGAGGTTGCATCCCAAAAAGCCCATGTTGAAGGTTTGGTGAAACAAAAATCTAAAAATGGCAAAGATATCAACATAAGTTGAAAACACCATTGAAATACATTGGTAGCATGACAAGTCAGCGAATCAATTTCAGCGACTTAAATTCAGCGAGTCAGTTTCAGCGATAACATTTACAGCAACTGCAGCATTTTAGGAACTGTACACTTTTAGCGAGACCAACAATTCAGCTGACCTCTGGAGTCAAGGAGCAACTCGGAGGATGTTATTTTAGAGATGGGGGTATGGGGACGCAGTCCCCTGTGGGGTGTAGGGGCATAGCCCCTGCAATACCAATGTCACTAATTATCAACAGGTGTGGAAGGGCTATTTAGATGGCTCTGTGATGTAATGTGCTAAAATGTACGTCACTGAACTTACCAATTGCCGAAAATAGCTTCACTAAAAATAATTCACTGAAATTGCAGTCGCTATATTTAAATTGATGAAATGACATGAACCAAAACATTATATGGCACTTACCTTTATTCCTCAGTTCACAATTCAGCTTTGAAGAGTGCAGACATGTCCCAGTCTATAGAAGATGACAGCGGACAACCTTCAGTGGTACATATGGGGCAAGGGGGGGCTATGGGGTGGTGGGTGCTCAGTGGGAGGGTCAGGATGGGGTAGAGGTACAGCAGGGACAATGATGGATCATTTTCTTTTTTCAGGACAAAAAAAAGACATTGCAGGACTGTTTTCCTTTTTTACAGGTTTTATGTGAAACATTTTGGGACACTGGGAGTGGGCTCCCCAGTGTCCCAGACTACAGGGAGGGGTGATACACATCTGGGAATACTGGAAGTGGGCTTCCTAGTGTCCCACACTGGAAGTGGAAGGGTCGGACATTGCTGGGGATAGTGGGAGTGGGCTCCCCAGTGTCCCTCACTGCTGGGGGGAATACATGCCTGGAACACTGGGAGTGGGTTCCCCCATGTCCCATGCTTTGGAGGGAGTTACATACATATGAGGACACTAGGAGTGGGTTCCCCTGTATCCAACACTGAAGGGGGAAATACATGACTGGGGACACTGGGAGTGGATTCTCTAGTGTCCCACATTTCTGGGGGGCAACATAAATGAGGGGTGCCACTAGAGACCAATGAAAATAGGGTGTTAGAAACCTGAATCCACAGCCGGCAGCATGAGTTCAAGCTATGGCTGCAGGAGCCAAGAAAATCCTGCTGTTCTCATACAGAGAACATGGCAGAAGCATCCTCTCACTAACCTGTGCAGCCAAGAAATGGGGTGCACAAAAATAGTATTTGTGACCAAAATATAAAAAAAAAATCAAAATGTGGCTAAATGGGCCCCTTTTAGCTAAATTCTGATGTTTGCTTTTTCCATAAGTTACATTTTGATATCTTTAGTTTGTGTATCTCGCTAAAGAGAGAGCAAGATGGTGGACACAACACTGATCAGTGAAAATAAAGCAGAGTTCTGCAACAGTATGTCACCAGATCTGTGAAAACAACTCACCCTCCCTGCAAAAGCAGGAGAACATTCTTGCCAGCATAATACAGCTCTGAGAAAACACACAAGGCTCCCTGTGAAACTATGTGACCCTGCCTGCAATAATAAGATATCTGTCTGCAAAAACAAGCTTGTTTTCATGCAGGACACTTACAGTATCTTTTCTTAAAGCAAATAATAGTAAAATTTAAAATGTAATAACTTTTGAAAATATTAATATTTTTTTCACTAAAACTTCAAAAGACACATCTGTGATTAAAAGGCTTTCTACCCTGGAAATTTCAGGCAAAAATAAAAAGCCTTTTGTGAGATATGCCTGCCTAAAAAATGGCAAAAAAATGGTAAATTTAGGATGCTTTGATGCTTTATATCTCAAAACCCACAGAACAGATTCACATAGCATTTGGTACGTTATGAGACCTACACCTAGAAATTATGCATGCCAGTGTAACCCCTAGATGGCGCTATCCCAGGGGCTACTACCCCTGCCTGATTTGCCACTAACAGGTTGAGGGGCCTGGATCCAATGGCGGGTGCCTCCACCCAGAGTTCAGGGTTTGCAATAGTTAAACTTACTTGGTCACAGCCCTCTGGGACACTGCAACCCCCCTTTCTTCCCACTAGTGGCCCACACAATAAATCAGAATTACCTTCACAGTATACACTTACCCCCAGGGCTGGTTCAGGCACTGGGACCTCCTGTAAAATAAGATACAGTGCAACAATCACAGTACAACAATCACAGTACAATACTTTAACATAGACAAATACCTCAGGCAGTATAACTTTGCTGAAACAAGCAGCTCGGATTTATTTAGGGGGAATATAACAAGGACAGGGGGAAATCAGGTTAATTAGCTTATCACTTTACTCATCTACCTATGGCTCTGTGCACAGGCCTATCCCTACCAGTTACTGTCCCTGGGTACCCAAGCCCTAGTGGCTAGTCCAAACCGTGGCAGCTGGTAGGGGCCCTTTCCCACAGAGAAAAAAAAAATTAGTTTAAACAGTCAGCAGTACAGTGATTCCATTTGGATTCAAGTGGCAATTCAACAGGAGCGACCCTGAATTAGTACTCACGACCTCCAAACAAGATAGGGTCCTTCAATGTCAGCAGGGCTACTCTTGAGCTCCACGAGACTCTCCACATTTATATGGCAAACTGCAACAGGCAAAAGTCCTTTAATGGCAGCAGGATTCACTTAAGCTAATCAAGCCTCCTCACACATTTATATGGTGAACAGTAACAGGCAAAAGTCCTTTAATGGCAGCAGGATTCACTTGAGGTACACAGGCCTCTTCACACATTTATATGGTAAAACAGAAAGTACTATACCAGGCAGGCTGCTTCTCTATCCCGATCGCAATTACTGCACAATACCCAGGAGAACACACAGCAGATTTAGTTCCTGACAGACCGAGTGCAATTCAGCAATTTCTCCAGTCTTCTACAGGGTGAGCCTGGTTTCTACTCTTCAGATGTCCTTTGATTCTCTTCACAGGACGGATTCAGTCCTAACAAGCAGTTACACAAGCTGCAGACCGAACTCTGGGCCTTACACACGCTTCCGACTAAAACTGCACACTGAGAAAGCACAGGCTCCTTCCTTCTTCACTGCCAGAGCTCAACTGAAACTCCAACAGACAAAACCGGGCACTTCCTTTGAGTTCCTCCCAGTTCTTGACTGGATTGGCTGTCACTCACAATAGACTGCTCCTGTTGGTCCAAAAGGCCAAGTCTAAACTACATCTCCCAGAGTCACTGCCCATACAATCCTCTTGTGGCTGGCTCAGATTATGAGTCCAAGTTCTGATTCATCCAAGGCACCATTTTAGAGCTAGCTTACCCCACACTGATTGGTCCAATTCAGCAGTTCAAAACCAGAATGGGAACTAGGCAGACACAGTTCTGACTGCAAAGAAAGCAGGTTAGACAAACTGTAATTTCATTATTACTGTAAATGGTTTCTGGCAAACAGTTACATCTTTCAGATAGGTTCCCTTGCACTCTAGTGACTGCAAAATGGAGTGAATTGGCAGCAGCTCGAGTGGTACTCAATCAAAGAAACACACAGTCCCCCATACAAATTAATTATGTCTGCAAGCAGACAGCTCTTAAAGAGACAGTACCAGAGATTCTAAAAGCACTCACTGATAAATGGCTTAAACGCCAAACACCATTCAGGCTTGGAGCATTCAAGCAAGCTCCTGGAAGTCTTTTGGGAACCCCCATTTGCAGGGGGTTACACCCTTCCTGGCCTGGGAAAGCTTGACGTCCGGCCAAGCAAGTACACCGTAGTTTCAACTGCAACCATATACATTTGCATTAGGCTCACATGTATGTAATCATCAGTCAATATATCATTTTACCAAGAACACATTTCTGAAACATTGCAGTACGTCACTCTTTACACAGTATTACATACACATTGTACCATAACTCAAGTTATTACTCTTGTACATGAAACCTGAAGAGAGGGGGCCCTTCCCTATCAGTTACCTTGGGGCTGGATGGAGCAAGGGTACCATACTTAGAGGGCAACACAAGTAACTTGGAGTTAGCAATGATGCTCAGTTTGGGCAATGAGCTCGGGGACACATACACTCCTTTATGGACAACATTGAGAGGCAGATCCACTGTCCGGCCCAGGGAATCATAACTGAGGTGCACCACAGGCTTTTACAGCTCGACCAGTCTTTCTAGGGGGAACTGTTACAGTCTCTGCACTCTGAGCCTCATTTTCAGCATTGTCCTCACTTGTCAGGGAGTCTCCATGGGGGTAGAGAGGCTAGAACTTGGGGCACTTTCAGCTCCAGGAGTTACAGTTTCTGAGTCCACAACATTTGGCTCACATGGAGAGCTTCGGACACTGGCAGTGGACTGTCAGGGCACTCAAAATACTCTTCTTGTTCTGGTGTATCACCAGTCTGACCCAATCCATCATTTTCCTCCCTGAAAGCTCAAACAGTTCAACCATGCACAATGATTCCATTTCATCTGATCTGATGCTTTGCACTTCACTTTCTGGGAGCATTGGCTCCAGGGACGAAGCTGGGGCTTGGACAGTCCAGAAGGCCCAGCTTCATCTCCAGTATTGACTAGGGATTGCCCTGAAACAATTGACTCAGTTCAGAAGAAGGATAGTATTCAAAGTCACTCTACTTTCTTCCGATATGGACTGACAGTCATGCTCAACTGGGACTTGTGGAGGGAACACTTTAACTTTGCTTCTGTAGGTGCAGACTTTCTTGATCTTTTCTTAGCAGCAGCTCTAGTCACTGGTCCAGAGGGGCATCTTCTAGGGGCTCAGACTCAATTAAGATTTGTCCAATGGGCAGTAAATGATTTCTATGCATTGTTTTACATCTTTTGAATTATTCTCAGGCCTTACTTTGTACACTGGCAGATCATCTAGTTTGCCCACTACAATGTGAGGGAGATGGTGCCATCTGTCAGCAATCTTGTGCTTGCCATGCAGTCCCAGATTTCTTAGCAATACCCGATCTCCTCCTGGAGTTCCTGTGCTTTCACCTTTTATCATACCTTTCTTTGTTGGCCAGATTTCTTTTGGCAGCCATGGTTTGAGCCAGTTGGTGCGCATGAGTTAGCTGGGCCTTTAACTTTGCACATACTGTAAATAGTTGTCAGCTTGAACCCCATCAGGAGAGACCCCAAAAACACATCTACCGGTAGTCGAGCTTTCTTCCAAACATCAGGCGGTGGGGAGAACCCAGTGGCATCACTTTTGGTGCAGTTATAAGCATGTACCAGGTGCTAATTTGTTGGCTCCATCTAGGCTTGTCCTTTGGGTGCAGGGTGCCTAGCATATCTAGCAAAGTGCGGTTGAAACGTTCAGGCTGAGGGTCCCTGGGGTGGTAAGGAGTGGTTCTGGACTTTGCACTCCCCACAGAGAAAGCATCTCTTTGATCAGACGACTCTCAAAGTTCTCCCTTGATCAGAATGGATTCTTTGTGGAGCCCCATAGTGAACAAAAAGTTTTCTACAAGTACTTTTACACAGTGGATGCTTTCTGGTCTTTGGTGGGGAAAGCTTGGGCATATCTCGTGAAATGGTCAGTGACCACTAGCACATTACTGATATTTCTTTGATCTGACTCCAAACTCAGAAAATCAATACAGACCAGCTCCATGGGTGCACTGGTGGTGATGTTAACAGGGGCAGCCCTCTGGGGCAAAGCTTTCCTCTGTGTGCAGCGACTCATAGTTCGAATGTGTTGCTCCACATCAGCCCCATCTTAGGCCAATAGAATCTGGATCTCACCAAGTCAAGTGTTCTGTCTATACCAAGGTGCCCCATGTGGTTGTGCAAGGACATCAGTACTGAGTCTCGAAAGGCAGTGGGCAGCACTAGTTGTTGTTTGTCTACTTGTCCCCCTCTGTCTACTGTTTCTCCGTATAACAGTTTATTGATCAGTTTCAACTTAGGACCTTCTTTGTATAATAGTGCAGTTCTCAAATCCGTGGAGCGTAATTTGGACACATCTTTTCCTGCATAGAGGGCTTCTAAAGCTGCTTTGATAATGAGATCGCGGGATTGAGCCCGCCGAATACTGTCATTGTCCAGCTGAGGCAGTGCACCAATGTCTATTGCAGAAAAGTGGCAATAAGCAGCAGGTATGCAATCTCTCAGAGGGTCCCAAGCAATCCACCATGCAGTCCACTGCGTCCGTGGACATTTGTTCCTCCCTGTCAAACTTCCGGCAGAGTGCCGAATGTCAGGTTCTGCTAATCGGACCCAATCATTCTGGGAAACAGGCCTCGGAGAGAGCATCAGCATCTATGTGGTTCAGACCTGCTCGGTATTCAGAGCATAGTCATATGTAGATAATGCAGAAAGCCACCTATGGCCAGTGGCATCCAACTTAGCTGAGGTCTGCACATAGGTCAAAGGATTATTGTCAGTTTTTACTAGTATTTTAGACCCATACAAGTACTCATGGAATTGGTCAACAATAGCCCACTTCAAAGCTAGGAACTCTAACTTATGTACAGGATAGTTCTTTTCGGATGGGGTCAGGCTTCTACTGGCAAAGGCCACTGGTCTCAGGCCATTCTCGTGCTCTTGGTACAACACAGCCCCCAACCCTTGCAAGCTAGCATCAGTGTGCAGGACGTAAGGTTTTCTTGGATCGGCATAGGCCAGCACTGGAGCATGGGTAAGTTGATATATGATCTCATGAAAAGCAGTCTCACAATCAGGAGTCCAGCGGGCCCCAAATACTTCACTCGGATGAAAATACACTCTTTCAGTCTTGAGGGACGCTGACTTTTGGTATTTTTTGTGGGTTGGGGGATACCCTTGAGTAAAGTTAAGTAAAGGGCGGATCACTCTTGAATAGTCCTTGATGAAACGCCGATAATAACCACAGAATCCCAGAATCTTTGCAGTTCTTTTTAGATTTTTGGGCTGTGGCCAGGTGGTCAAGGCCTCAGCTTACTTGGGTCGGTCTCTATTCCTCGGTGGATACAATGTGTCCCACATACTTTACTGATGTTTGAAAGAATTGACACTTATCAATGGACAGTTTAAGGCCAAAGTCCTCCAGTCGGTCCAATACCTTAAATAATCTGCTCTCATGTTCCTCCAGTGAGCTGCCAAACACAATAACATCATCTAGGTATACCAGGCACTCTAGTAAGTTCATGTCCCCACTGCACGCCATCAATTGTTGGAAAGTGGCTGGGGCACCTGAAATCCTTGAGGCATCCTCATGAATTATAAGCCAAGCGGACAGATAAAGGCTGTCTTCTCACGGTCCTCTGGGGCCATCGGGATCTGGTAGTACCCACCGCGGAGATCCAGCACAGAGAACTACTTGCTCCCGTTTAGGCAGTCCAAAGCATCCTGAATGCGGGCATTGTGTACTGATCAGGATAGTCCGCCGGGTTTAGGTGCAATAATCCACACACATCCTTACTGTTCCATTCTTTTCCTCACTACCACAATGGGGAAGCATAAGGCTTCTGGATTCTTGTATTACACCAGCAGCTAACATCTCTTGCAGATGCCGTCTCACATCATCTATGTCAGCAGGTGCCAGGCGTCGAGACCTCTCACGAAATGGTCTTTCGTCATGCAGCCGGATATTGTGCTCAGCTCTTGCACGCATCCTACATCCCATTCCTTTAAAGAAACATCTGGTCTCTCTGGGCAAGCTTCTCACTGATCCTCACTTTCCATTCAGCTGGCAGCGGAGTCCGAAATCAAACAAGTCAGGCATTACTCTGTCATTCTTCCTTGAACTCTGTTGTTGGGTAGCACTGCAGTGTCTGCACAATGTACATTAGCCAGGATGCAACCTCTATTTACTCGAATGTCTCTTCAGACACATTATGAACTTGGACCATTACCCTTCTGGCATAAGCATGGGCTCTAGCGGGCAAAATACTAGGCTTGACCAGCAGTCCCTCTGGCAATTTTCCATCACCTGGTGCATCCAACATTAATATTTTATTCTTAACATCCTTTCTGATCACGGACCTCTCCCTGTAAGGTACACTGGGCATTTGGCTCCAGGATCAGAGACTCAGGATCCTTCTTCCATACAATTCCGACCGGTTCCTCTGGTTCTATTTTTCCAGCATCTCTCTGTGCCTCATAGGCCTTCTTAATTAAAGCCGAACTCTTAAAGCTCTACTAGTCTTTGACCCCTGTTTTCATAACACAACTGTGCCAGCCTTCCGAACATATGAGCATTTGTTCCAATCAACAAAGGGACACCATCATACAGTCCAGTGGGGGACACACTAAGGCTAGGGTCTCTACTTGTTCGGCCACTCCAGCCACGGAGGTGGGGAAAGACAGCCAAACTGGATATACCCGGAATAGGGTAGGCCTTCTCACTTAACCCCCATACATGCAGTCCTTCTAATGGTTGTAAGGGTACATCTGACAAATGCTTCTGATACCAATCCTGGAACATAATTGTCACTTGGGAGCCACTGTCTAATACAGCTCTTGTAGACACCCATTCACCTTTACAGTGGTCTCCATGGAGGGACCCACTATTCTGGACCAGTCTGGAGAGAGGCGGTAGTGCGGGCCTGGGCAACTGACCTTGCCACAAAAGGACGTGAGTTAGCATTTTTGGTGCCCTCACTGGGATCATTTCGTGCACCTCTTAACTACTGATTTGTTCTCCGAAGCTCTCCTTGTAGCCTATATGCAACTTTGTCAGTGTCTTTTGGGGACCGGCATTCCCTTTTCATGTGCCCATCTTTCCCACAATTATAGCAAAACATACTTTCTGGAGTTTGAGCTGGCCGAGGCGCCACACTGGGAGCCAGGGTGGGGGTATTACTAACTGGAAACCTTGGTGCCATCTCTGTCTCTGGCGTGATAAGCATTTGGAGACATCTCGTCAGTTTCTCCACTTCCATGGTCAAGGAATCGAGTTAGACTGTTATCAGCAGGACATACATGGGTGGGTACCCCCCCCCATAACAGATACAGTCGGATATAGGTCAGGGCCCGTACTTGCAGGCGTGGCCTTCATAAAGGGACTGTTTTTGAATTCCGGATCTCTCTCAACAGTTCGCCCCATTGTGGCATATCTTTTTCCTTGTCAGAGCACTCATTTACTGCCAACTCTGCCCCTGAACTTCCCATGATGGGTCACCCTCAGTCACTTTCGGTCGCCTTACGCAGCTGTTGGTGCAGGTCCTCCGAGTCGCCTTTTCTCAACTCCTTGAATTTCTCTCATTAACTCATCATAGGAGGGTGGGGATTCCAGTCAATTTGCCAGGCGTAACTGAAGCAACAGCAGTTCTGAGAAGGGGGCAGACTTAAGGATCCTGTCCAGCCTGGTTTGGTCCAGTTCAATCGCTGGCAAACTACCCTTTCTGAGGCATTCTTGCAACAAATTTTCCAGCCGAGATACATACACAGACAACAACTCCCTTGGTACTGTTGGCATCTCCTTCCTCCACCATAGGTCTTCATCAGAATCTGGGCTCCCATACACATTCTCCAGGGCCTCAAGATAGGCCTGTGCAGTCACTTCAGGGTTACTGGCCCGTTTAGCATGGATGGTAGCCAGGGCAGGACCTCGGAGGCTCTCACGAACCCTCTTTTGCTTTTTGGCTTCCGAGCATTGCAATTCTAGCACTTGGGGGGCAACATAGTCTATCCAGGTCTCCCAGTCATCCTCCCCTTGGGGGGTGGGGAGGGTGCCAGAGAAGATCCTCAACCTTCGGTAAGAGTCGTGACTAATGGCAGGTGCAGAAATAGGAGTCTGCATTGGTTCAGCCACCATTATGGGTACTGGAGAGGGAGAGGGTGTTGGGGAGAACACCCCAGGTGGCAAGAATAGTTTCTTCAAGTCCTCCACAGTTTTTCCTTCCCCAGCAACCATTTAGCAAATTTCTCCTCAAAAGTTTCAGATAGTGGTGGGGCTCATTCTCCGGTCTTTACTGTCCTTAGTTATCACTCTCCAAGCAGTGAGGGCTCCTCTGGGGTAATGGTCTGTGGCACTTTGGAGCTATCTATGGGATCCTTAAACTCTACTAGGGCCAGGAAAGTGTGGGTGAGCAGATTAGCATGCTGACCCACCACCACAGGGTTTTGTAAACCTTCCACCTTGGAAAGTACTCCCTGCACAGTGTCCGTATTGATACCCAGGGGGATGTCCAGGATAAGCATAGCATTTGGGGGTCGATCTCCTCCCCAGTACACCACTCCACCAGCCGGTGCACAGCCACTTCTGTCGGGGTACCCATTTATTTATTTTTTTTCTTAACAGTGGTTTGTAAATATAGCCACTAGAGGACACACAATCCCAGTGGTGAGCCTCCAAGATGTAACCCCTAGATGGTGCTATCCCAGGGGCTACTACCCTGCCTGATTTGCCACTAACAGGTTGAGGGGCCTGGATCCAATGGCGGTGCCTCCACCCAGAGGTCAGGGTTTGCAATAGTTAAACTTACTTGGTCACAGCCCTCTGGGACACTGCAACCCCTTTCTTCCCACTAGTGGCCCACACAATATATCAGAATTACCTTCACAGTATACACTTACCCCAGGGCTGGTTCAGGCACTGGGACCTCCTGTAAAATAAGATACAGTGCAACAATCACAGTACAACAATCACAGTACAATACTTTAACATAGACAAATACCTCAGGCAGTATAACTTTGCTGAAACAAGCAGCTCGGATTTATTTAGGGGGAATATAACAAGGACAGGGGGAAATCAGGTTAATTAGCTTATCACTTTACTCATCTACCTATGGCTCTGTGCACAGGCCTATCCCACTAGTTACTGTCCTGGGTACCCAAGCCCTAGTGGCTAGTCCAAACCGTGGCAGCTGGTGGGGCCCTTTCCACAGAGAAAAGAAAAATTAGTTTAAACAGTCAGCAGTACAGTGATTCCATTTGGATTCAATGTGGCAATTCAACAGGAAGCGACCCTGAATTAGTACTCACGACCTCCAAACAAGATAGGGTCCTTCAATGTCAGCAGGGCTACTCTTGAGCTCCACGAGTCCTCACACATTTATATGGCAAACTGCAACAGGCAAAAGTCCTTAATGGCGGCAGGATTCACTTGAGCTAACCAAGCCTCCCTCACATTTATATGGTGAACAGTAACAGGCAAAAGTCCTTTAATGGCAGCAGGATTCACTTGAGGTACACAAGCCTCTTCACACATTTATATGGTAAAACAGAAAGTACTATACCAGGCAGGCTGCTTCTCTATCCCGATCGCATTACTGCACAATACCGGAGAACACACAGCAGATTCAGTTCCTGACAGACCGAGCAATTCAGCAATTTCTCCAGTCTTCTACAGGGTGAGCCTGGTTTCTACTCTTCAGATATCCTTTGATTCTCTTCACAGGACGGATTCAGTCCTAACAAGCAGTTACACAAGCTGCAGACCGGAACTCTGGGCCTTACACACGTTTCCCGACTAAAACTGCACACTGAAAAAGCACAGGGCTCCTTCCTTCTTCACTGCCAGAGCTCAACTGAAACTCCAACAGACAAAACCGGGCACTTCCTTTGAGTTCCTCCCAGTTCTTGACTGGATTGGCTGTCACTCACAATAGACTTCTCCTGTTGGTCCAAAAAGGCGACGAAGTCTAAACTACATCTCCCAGAGTCACTGCCCATACAACCTCTTGTGGCTGGCTCAGATTATGAGTCCAAGTTCTGATTCGTCCAAGGCACCATTTTAGAGCTAGCTTACCCCACACTGATTGGTCCAGTTCAGCAGTTCAAAACCAGAATGGGGAACTAGGCAGACACAGTTCTGACTGCAAAGAAAGCAGGTTAGACAAACTGTAATTTCATTATTACTGTAAATGGTTTCTGGCAAACAGTTACATCTTTCAGATAGGTTCCCTTTGCACTCCTAGTGACTGCAAAAATGGAGTGAATTGGCAGCAGCTCGAGTGGTACTCAATCAAAGAAACGCACAGTCCCCCACACAAACTAATTATGTCTGCAAGCAGACAGCTCTTAAAGAGACAGTACCAGAGGTTCTAAAAACACTCTCTGATAAATGGCTTAAACGCCAAACACCATTCAGGCTTGGAGCATTCAAGCAAGCTCCTGGAAGTCTTTTGGGAACCCCCATTTGCAGGGGGGTTACACCAGATTTTGTGCATATTTGTTGAACAGTTCCAAAGTTCATAAGGTTCAGAAATTCAGGTTTAACAAAGAAGTTTACAGTCAACCCTAACAATATTGTTGCTACTGCAGGGTGTGCCTTGCGGTTGTCACCCTAACGTTTACCCCATCCCATGTATAAGGTAAGCGGAGATGGTACAGCATAGGAGAATGGGGTGAGTGTGGGGAAGTAACAACTGCAAGAGGCACACCTATTAATGCGTGGGGGTGGGGTTGGGTGGGGTGTTAGGGTTGGAGACCCTAACACCACATTTCTTAACTTTTGATGGTGGGAACACTAACTTATGCATTAACAAAGTTTTTTTGCCATGAATTTCCTTACATTTTGAGAAAGTATAATCATAGCTTTATTTGCTTATGGTAGCACAAGGCCCTCTGGTCCCTGTGCTCCCATGTATTCATAAGTATACAGATATTGTAATTGACCCTCATTTCCCTGTGGGAGCACAGGGCCCTCTGGGCCCTGTACTGCCATCACTCCATAATGGTATCCATATGTCCATGTGGGAGCATAGGGTCCCCAATGAATGCATATTATAAGTGTCCCTCATTTACATGTGGGAGTGAGTCCATAATAGTATCTTTGTGCAGGGGGGGTGGAGTAAGCCTCATGCCTTACTCCACCCTCAACACTGTAGTAACACACCGCACCTCATGCCTTCCTCCACCCATGAAGGGCATAGTAAGGATCAAGGATATGTTTTCAGGGAGGGTGCTCACCATACAACATACACATAATTGTAGGCAAAGCAGTACAGCTCACACGTTGTGAATGCATGCCACAGTACCACAGTCATCTTAGCCCCATTCATTAAGATTCACCCACAGCTTTAAACAAGGACTGAAAATATGCAAAATGGCTTAGAAAGCCAGAGTCCATATTTCAAATCGTATTTGAGATATTGTTGCTGAAATGCACCCCGGCCATTACAATATTATCCTATGGGAAATTACTAAACTTCAAATTCTTATAACTACAGAGCAGATAAAAATATTCTCACCAAACCAGAAAAGGCACATCTTCAGGCAAAAGCTGGTTTTACCCTAAAAATGTCTTACCAAAATTCCTAACCATTTTGGACATATGGCTGGACAAAGAATTGCCTAAATGACAATGTTATCCTATGGGAAAGTAACTGAAATGTAAATTGTTCATAACTACTGTATGTAGCGTATTGATATTTTTTCACCAAAACAATGAAAGGTACATCTGTGGGGCAAGCCCCTTCTATCCTGAAAATTTCAGTCCAAAATTGCATAACATTTCTTCACAACACATCGACAAAGAAATTACTGCATACACCTCCCATTACAATGTAATCCACTGGGAAATTAAGGAAATTTTAAATCTTCAGAATTCTAGAGCAAAGTAATATTTATTCACCAAACCAGCCAAAGGCACATTTATGAGCCAAGCCCTTTGTACTCTGAAAATTTCAGCATAAAAATCCCAAGTGTTTATTTGCAATGAAATGACAAACGAACAGGCATATAAAAAGAGTTGTGCCACAAACTGCATCAAAAGGAGTGGTGTTTCATGAAACCCTAAGTACTTTTGCCTCATTTTGCGGCACAACCCCCCTTGTTTCAAGAAACTAGTGTCGCAATTTGTGGCAGTAAAACTCAGTGGATAAAATAAACCTATTTCAGGCCATTTTGTGAACAAACTGACCCCAGAGTCTGATTCCTTGGGTTCCGATTTGATAAACACAGCTGTTGGTGTTTACCACCTTTCAGTCATTTTTGAAATATTCAGATTTGTTTGCCTCACTAACTGAAAATAAGATGGTGTAATTTCGACACTACATTCTGCATTTGCGACACCAAATACTGCTTTTGCAGCAACAAAAAAGTAGTTTCACACAGCACATCTAACCTTTCCTATAGGAAATAATGTGAAAATTGAAAGTTTAATAACTTTTGAATGAATTAATATTTGTTCACTAAACCTTCAAAATGCACATCTGTGACCCAAGACCTGTATACCCTGCAATTTTCAGAACACATCTCCACACAGTTTCTGAGAAACAGCGTGACAAAGAATTTACACAAAAAGGGACATTTTCACATATTTTGACACTGCGCATCTCAGCACCCACACATCCAACCAGAATGAAACTTGCCACATCAAGAGATCTTTGGTCCCAACAGCGCATGCAAAATTTCATGTGAATTGGTTGAACGGTAGCAAAATTATTATAGTGCAAAATCTGGGGTTTAACATACAAGTGACCATCAAACCCTAACTATAGTGTCACTAATGCGCCACTATAATTATAGTGATGCGCTAGTGCCACTATAGTTAGGGTCCAATAAACTGCTTAATGTTAAATCCAATTTTTTGCAGCTTAATAACTTTGCTGTGGTGTGATGAATTTCCACAACATTTGGCATGTGTGTTCAGGCTGTCATAATTTCAAGATGTGGAAAGTTTCGTGATGACATGTTGTACAGTTTTTGTGACATGGGGTGTCAAAGTGAAAAAGCCACTTTTTTGCTCTCATCTATAGCCTAGACAGTCTTGAATGTTTCCATTAAATTTTCAGGGACGATGGGGTCTTTGCCAAGGGTGTGCCTTTGGATGGTTTGGTAACAAATTATTGGATATTTTTTTAATTTTAATGTTTTTTCAGATAACATTGAAATGCAGCCGTTAAAAAACAAAACCTGATTGATCTATAAGAAACAGATCGGGTGTTAAACAAACAGATTGATTAATAAAGAACCTTTCAGACTGAAGGTGAAGTTCACCCCCCCCAAAAAAATGTGCGAACAACTGTGGTACATATAGATGCATGTTGCTGTCCTTCCTCTGGTTTTTGATGGTGGCCCCCACCTCCACCCCAGCCCCCCACCACACTGCCCTATCTGAGAATGTGTTATTTTTATCTTTCTGTCATATCTAGTGGTATCCTTCCCCACTCTCCGATCCCTGGCCTCATAATGGCACCATTGGCATGTAGTGGAACACCCCCAGTCACCGATCTTCAACCATGTACACGGAATCAAATCAAATATAATCCTCACCATGTATTTATAGGATTATGTAGCCTAGCCTTGTCTGTTATCTGCTCTTTGTTTATATTAATTTCTATATGTACCTTGAATGCCAGCCTGAGTCCCCTGACCCGGAGAGAGTGTGTGTGGGGGGGAGGGGGGATCCATTTCACCACCAGGGAATTACATCATTGATGCTTTTGGGAACATGGGGGATAGGAGAGGGGGAGTGATTATGCAAACAATGGGGATCAATCTGTAAATTGATAAACTTATCAAAGTTAAGATTATGTTCCATCACTTAGTGATGATATGGTCGAAGTTTCTGTCAGTAAGCTCAGGGAATGGTCGAAGCTTTGTGTGGTAAGTTTAAAAATGCTAGAACTTAAGATAAACTTATATTTCTTAGTTAACAGTATCTTGTGTTAAATATAATTCTGGCAATGAAGAAAACTGCCCTAACTCCAGTGCAATACTCATATATTTAAAAATCCCCTGTTGTTTAATTCCCCCCACCACCACTACTACCACGATCCCTGCTATGCCAAAAGAGCAGTGCTTTGCTATCCATAAGCTGGTGGTCTACTTGTCTGATCTATCAGATCCACCATGTGCCCAATTAATTATTTTGTGTTAGTGTCCTTGGTGTTCTAGTGACTCCCCTCACACAACCCAACACAACATCGGACCACAATACTTATTCTTGCACCACCACTCTCCCATCGAGTGGCAAACAGTGCTGGCTACTGGGATAGCCCTGTGCATACCATTGCATTCAGGTGTGGTTTGAGCCCTTTCCCTGGTGTCTAGTGGTACCCAAGTCCTGACTGACAGGCTTTCCCCAGCTCCTTCCTGAGCAGCATCCTGTCTAAGATGGGCTTTAGGAGACACCACACACGCACAAGCTCAGGGTAATCAATGCTGTAATTGATTCAGAAAGTCATCAAGCTCCAGCTTAAATTGCTCGGATCTACACTGCAGGAGAGAAAGCCACTGCAGGCAACCAGTTATAGACATCAGCACGGGGGCACCAGGCAGCTGGACCTAAATCTGAAGTCCAAACTCAGATCACCAGCCCAGCAATCCTACCATAATCTAAGCCACTTGGATATTTGTATTAGCATGTATTCCCCTTCCTTTGCTCCTTATGCTAATGGAGAGTCCACATGGTGATGCATTACGTACTTTATTTATACAATCCTCTAATTAGGCAGATGAAATCTAAGCAGCTCTATACAGTGTGTGATGATTATTTGTGGGAGGTAGATTGCCATTAACTCTTAGCGTTGGAGACACAAACCTCCCTACAAAAAGGAAAGTGGAGCAGAAGCAGCTACTGGTGACAGCAGTCAGCAGGCAGCTCTGTGTCTGACCAGGAGAGCAGACGTAAAAGGATTTGGCCAAATGGCAATTAAATCAAGGATGATCCATTACCAGCTGCAGGCAGGACCTGCCATAATAGCCACAGCTCTTACTTAGATTCCTCTATCCGGCATCAATTAGCACAAAACTAGTGAAGCAGGATTTTAAAAAAACTCCAGCAATCTGATAGTGATTTTCACCAATGGACCTGGCATGTTGTCATTTCCCCCCACACACAATTAATACTCCCTTCTGCAGGTATCACCCCCCCCCAAAAAAAATATTGTGGGCCTTCTTTTAGGGTCTCTGCACTGATGGAACAGACATGAGGATGCCCCATTATATATGTATATATAAAATGTGTGTAATACCTGTTTTTCGAAATGAACACCACCATATATCTGACAGTCAGTGAAGCGTGAGACAATTTTTGGGCAGCTGCTAGATACCCCAGGGGTAATAAACTGCAAATCTTTATATAGTACTTCATACTATGATATACTTTCCACAATGATACATCTTAACAGCATGAACTTCCTAGTGTGTGAAAAATACTGCTCACAGCTCTGTAATTACCATTTCTGAGACAATGGTGTGATCCAATATTCATTTGCAGAACTCAGATTCAATGGTCCCACTCCTCCCCAGCTTCAGGGAACTGAGAGCACCCTCCAGTGTCTCTTTCCTGAAAGCTGGGCAGTGCAGCCCATGGATGTTGTACTGACCCCCTAATGGATCCCTGCCCCAGACAGAATGTCACCATTGCCAAGGTGACACAAGCACATCAAGCAACAACCACAAAAAAAAAAATAAATAAATAAATTGAAAAACACAACATTAAAAATGGAACGTGACAGATATATGTCAATGCCTGCAACAAACAAGTCTCTTTTCTCTCTCGTTTCCATTTAACTTGAACTGCTTCAATAACACAAATCAAACTCTTAAGACAGATGCTCAAGCATCAATATGTGAAATAAAGATTAGGTTTTAACTAAATTACAGTTGTTGTTTTCTCCAAAGCATATGTGTATTTTTTAGCCCTTTGCAATTCCAGCCCCCATACCCTTTCAGAGATCGTTGGTCTCCTGTAATATTACAGTTACAGCACTTGGGCACAGGAGGTAAAACATTAGGAAAATGAGACACAGAGCAGTTGACAACTACAGAGAGCAAATGTATAAGGCACTCCAAGAAGGAAAACAGCTGGGGGCAAATGGATGACCACAGAAGGGGAGATGAGGTTACTATCCTGCTGCCTGTTGCTCCACAGATGCCCTGCAGCAATGACCAGGCCAGCCACCAGGGAAGGCTCCTATATTCTACTGATGGTAAGTAAGTAAGTCAAGAATAGGTCCTTTCATCAGCCCCCCCCCCATTACTAGTGATAAGATATTAAAGCATGGTGTATGTATACCCATGTATAACTACATATATACATACATTTTCCCTCCGAGTCAAGTAATCCCCCAAGTAAGGTACTCTGACTCGAATAATAAATGACATACCCAGAAATCACCAGTCAGCACCAAACTGGAACATTGCCCCCATCCCCCTGCTCCTTGGTTTTGAGAACACTGCTGTCTATTGCTGTTGTCGGAGGACATTTGAAAAGGGATGTCTGCTGACCAATTATCACTGAAAGGGTATTCACCATGAGGTTCTGAAGGCAAGAGCTGGACCAAAATAATAGAGATAGACAGCCAGCAGTGGCTGCAATTTACTGATGTGATGAATCACTAAAGTAATCAAAATACCTGGTTTATGGATTCCACATGTGTCAGAGATAGATAGATAGATAGATAGATAGATAGACAGACAGACAGACAGACATGCAGACAGACAGACAGACAGAAAAGCAGGCAGATGAGAGAACAGGAATTATTTCTAAGTTGTCCCCTATCATCTAGAGCCCTTATGAAAACAATCAGATCTCATAATAAGGCTATAAAAGGGAAACAGGTTCACTAAATCTATAAAGGTTGCTGGCAAACAAAAAACAAAAGTTGTCACTATTAATGCAAAGACAGCTCTTGTTGCAGATTTACATTCAAATATCCAGCACAGAATAAATGGCACTCCAACCATTTGGGGAAGGGGCACTCCAAATACAACGAGATATTGTGACATTAATAATGGCATAATGATTGTTTAATGGGGTTTAATACCCCAGTCAGGAGAGAACCCACCATGTCCCTTTGTGAGTTCCTCCCATATGACTGTATATCACTGCTATATTGTAACCTAGGGGTTTGCATCTGTCAGATGGGGTTTCTGACCCTCCCACACACACATGTGCACACACACACACACACAAGCACATCCACCCACAAGAGTGCACACACACACACACACACACACACACACAAACACTTCTAACTAAAAGTAAATACATGAAATAAATAAAAAAATAAATATCTACTGTTACATACAGCATACATGCTCCCATTAGTATCAATATTCTTATAGTGTTTAAATGTTCTGTTTCCATCATCTGCACATCCTGTGACCATATGTTCACTGTCAAAACAACAAACTCAATGACCAAACACATTTTGGCTGCATTGGCATAACTGAGGTTTTGTTATGTTTTATAGCAGTTAGGCAAGTTTTTTTCACAGCCACAATGCAACCTGTGGTAGGACAGGGAGGTGTCAAAATTACTGGACAGACAGAGCTGGTAACAACAGCACTAGGGGCCATAGCATGAGGAAGCGAGCTGTAGGAGGACGAAGAGCTCCAATGCGGGGCTGCTGAGCGCAGAACATCGCCATCTTTCCATTCAGAGCACTCAAGTCGAATAACAAGCACTTAAGCTAGACTGTAAATCTTGGTTCAATTGACCAGTTGGGCAAGAGTGGAAAGAGAGACAAAACATAATTGTGTTCTGCTCTGCAGGAAAGATTATGCAGCTTTGTAAAGTATTTGTCTTGCTTTCAATACAGTGGTTCCTGTACCAGAAATGAGCAGCTTTGAAACAGAATAATCAAACATAAACCTGAAACTGGGCTATGCACTGCAGTTTGCTTGCAGGGAATGTGTTTTTATCCCCCTCCCACAACCGCCACCCCACCACATGCATCAATTTGGAAATGTGTATACAGTATTTACTACACATACTGTATCAGGGGTCATCAGTGCAGCTGTTGTGTGCATTCTAGGGCAAGGGAGATCTGAGGTTTTCAATTTTCCTATAAGCCCCATATGGGAGAAGACATTAGCCATGCCATAGCCTTCCTGTAGAAGGGTTTGAATGGGAATGGGGCAGCCATAAACACAGTGAGGCATATCACAATACTGATGTTTCTGTGTTAACACCCTTTCCACCCACAAAATGGCAAGCAACAGGCTTTGTTAAACTGCCTCTCATCACGTGTGTCTGATCCTGTCTATCAGGTAGCAGCCCTGTTTTCCATAGTGAGGAACCTGAATTAGGTAACAGTGTGGTGGCTGACAATCCTGAAACTGACAGTGAAGTCTTGCTGCTGTCGCTGCACTCCTTCAGTCCCTCTGATTGCTTTGTATCACATTTCCACCTGCTCCTCCCTTTTCCAGCGAAGAGCAATCTGCCTGAAATAGTAGCCACTGACAGGAAAGGGGGAGAGTGTGTCCCTTGCTCTTGCTGACACTGTACCCCTCAGCCACTCTGACTGGCCATACTCTCCATCTGAAGTTTATAAAGCTCACCAAATGGAAAGATAATTCAGTGATGTTGACATCCCTTACACTCTGGTTATTAGCGATTGCTTTTAAATTATGCTCAATTAACCCACTTGCCTAAGTTACAGTTATGGTTGATAGCCTATACTTCTCTTTCTAACACTATTTATTATTCATTTTATTTGAAAAGGTTTCACCAGGAAAGACAGCTTGAGCTATAAACAGCTCATTTCCAGAAGTGTCCTGGGGAGGAGGGGGTTACATAGGAAGGTAATAAAAGCATTGCAAGTAATATACATAAGGTGCAGCAGAAGGTCCAGTTCATTACAATGCATGATAATAAGAAATCAAAAAAAAGCATAACAAGTAATATACATAAAGTGCAACACAGTACGATTCATTACAGTGCATGACAACAGAGAGAATTAAGATCAATAGCATCGTGAAGATGTAGCATACCGGGAAACAATACATGGGCACAGGAGTAAAGCAGCTAACTAGGTAAGATATAGACAGCAGATGGAGCACACCTGGAAGTGCTAGAGTGGAAGGTAAGTGCAGGAAAAAAAAAACAAGTGCAAGATTTGTTTTGCAAGAATGGCAGTGAGAATAGGGGAGAAGAGGGGAGATGTGTGGGCTGGGAAGGGATTGAGTAGGGATTGGAAAAGGGTGGAGATGGGGGTTGGGAGGGAAGAGAGGAACAGAAGGCATGCAAGAACTGCACCCCTTCAGGATGCTGAGAACCCTGCAAGGGACGGACCCCTGATGATGAAGGTGAGGGAGAGAGAGAGGGTCGGAGGGAGAGAGTAGAAAGAGTAGTAGAGGGGATACGGGGGTTGAGGAGGGGAGAGGAATGGGAGGCATGTTGAGAACTGCACCCTTCAGGATGCTAAGAACCCTGCAAGGGACAGGACCCTGTAAAGATGGTGGTGAGAGAGTAAAGACTGGTGGAGGGGACAGAGTAGAGAGGATTGTGAAGGGGGCAGTGAGGGGGGCTGGGAAAGGGGCAGGGGGAAGGTGAGATGTGCCAAGAACTGCACCACTTCAGGATGCTGCGAACCCTACAAGGGGACAGGACCTTGTAAAGATGGTGGAGAGACAGTGAGGGCTGGTGGAGGGTACAGAGTAAAGAGGGTTGTGAAGGGCAGCGAGGGGGCTGGGGATGGGGGCAGGGGAAGGATAGATGTGCTGAGAACTGCACCCTTCAAGATGCTGAGAACCCTGCAAGGGGCAAGACCTTGCAAAGATAAAGGTGAGAGAGGGGAGCAAGAAGAGAGAGAAGTGAAGGGGAGACATGGGAGGATGGGGAAGGGAAGAGAGGGATGAGAGGCATGCCAAGAACTGCACCCCTTCAGTATGCCTAGAACCCTGCAAGAGGACAGGACCCTGTAAGGATCTGGGTAAGGGAGAGAGAGAGAAAGAGAGGAGGGGCAATTTGGGGGGATAGAAGAAGAGGAGCAGAGCTGGGGGTTGTAGAGGCTGCTGCCAGAGGTGTCCTAGAAATTAGTGGTGATATAGGGTGGGGAAGAGGGGAAAAGGAATTGGGTAGGTGGAGAGGGGGATTAGGTGCAATTGCAACTGTGCACTGTGTGCTTCTGGAGGAGGAGTGATAATGGATAGTGAGATTGAGAAGAGCGAATTTCTAGTGGGAAGGAATTCCAGATATTAGGGAACTTGTACGAGAAGGCGGCGTGACCTGATGAAGTGCGCCTTGAGGGGAGGGCAAGAGTTCTGTGAGTGGATGCATGAACGGAGTAGCAAGAGGGTGGGGGTAGATAAGAGTGAGGTTAGGTAAGGAGAAAGAGATGTGAGCCAGAACTTCCCAATTAAATTTGTACTTTGTGATAGGTGTCTGGCATTGAGGGAGGGAAGAGAGATCGAGGTACAAAGATCACAGTGGTGAGTAAGTGGAGGGCAACCAAATGCGTAGCGACAGAAGGAGTTGAAGAGGGTGTCCAGTCTGGAGAGGGAGGATTTAGGGGCAGAACAACAAACTATATCCGCGAAATCGAGTACCGGGAGTATCATCTTTTGGACGATTTTTCTCCTGGCATGCAGAGGCAGGCAGCTGCGGTGTCTGTAAAGAGCACTGAATTTAGGGAATAATTTTTTGTGGATTGTGTCGACATGTACCCTGAAGTATAGAGACTTGTCAAGCCATAGACTGAGGTACTTAAAGGAGGGGACATAGTCTAGTAGTGTGCCAGAGAGGGTGTGGATGGTAGGGGTGTGATCTGGACAGCTTTTGTCTGGAACTAAAGGTCATAGAGACCATTTTTTTGACATTCATGGAGAGTTGGTTTGCATTGAAGTAATGTTGAACATTGTTAAAGTCATGATGAAGGCAGGAAGCCACCTCAGAGGTGGAATTGCTGGACAAGAATAGGACAGTGTCATCTGCATACATGTGGATACAGGAGAATGTGCAGACGTTAGGAAGGTCTTTTAGGAAGACAGAAAATAGTATTGGTCCAAGTACTGAGCTTTGGGGAACACCTGTATTGATGGGGGGGGGAGTCATCGATTTTGACAGATTGGGACCAGCCTGTAAGGCAGAATCGGAACCAGTTGGTGGCAGAGTCAGAGATGCCAGCCATAGATAACTTGCTCAGGAGAAGGAGTGGGAGACAGTGTCAAAGGCTTTGGTCAGGTCGATAAAGATGGCAGAAGCGATGCATCCATGATCCATGCCTGAGAGAATGGAGTCAGTGAGCTGAAGAAGGGAGGTGGTGGTGGAGTGATTTTTACGGAACCCAGACTGGAAAGGGGTGAAAAAGGAAGAGGAGGAGTCAAGGAAGGAGGTGAGTTGCTGCAGAGCTAAGTGCTCTTGGAGCTTGACCAGAGTGGGGAGTAAGGAACTAGGATGGAAGTTGCTGGGGGTGGAGGGATCAGTGCCTCTAGGAAGGGGGATAATGGTAGCAGACTTCAAGGCATCAGGCACATTAGCATGCAAGAAGGAGAGGTCCAACAGATTAGTCAAATGCTGAGTGATAGAGTAAGCTGAAAAGTGGAGTGGTTTAGCATCAAAGCCATCTGGGCTTTTGCCCTTGCTGTGATTTAGGGAAAGTAATGCACGCAGGGTGTCCTCAGGGAGCACAAGCTTGAAAGAGAAGCGTGAGGTGGGGGGGTTGGGAATAGGGGTGTTGTGGGGGCACACGGAGACTCAATGGTGGCAATGGGGAAAGAGAGGTGAGGAGAGCAGAGGCACAGAAAGTGAAATATCTGTTGAGTTCAGCTGGCACGGGGGAGGGGTTTGTCTATGGTAAGAGCACCAATTTTAAGGACTGGCAAGGGGGAATGAGCTGGGGTTGGGGGGGAACAGGGCATGGATAACCTTCCAGAATTTGGAAGGATTATTGATGTTATTGTGGAAGGATGCTTGAAAGTACTCTGCCTTGATGAGATGAATGGCTCTGGTGCATACGTTGCAGAGCGAGCGGTAGTGTTGAAGGTCGTAGAGGGTGCCAGAAGTTTTAAATGCTGCCCAGGCTTGGTCTCTTGCATGCTGACATGCGATGAGTTCAGCAGAAACCCAGAGTAGGTGATTACCATTGACCCTCGCATTTCTAAATGGTGCATGCCGGTCCCAGACATTAAGAAACTGCGGGCTGAAATAGTGCAAGGCTTCATTAACAGAGAGGGTAGTAGAGATTGGTGTCCAGACAATACTGGACAAGTCATTATGGAGGGAGGATAGGTCTAGGGAGCGGAAAGAATGAAAGTTGAGAATGACTGGAGGGGGCTTAACATGTTGGATTTTACGCACACAGTAGACCATGTGGTGGTCTAAACTAAACCATTTGTGTGGGCTATATGGTATTCAGAGTGTCTTTAGCCCACAGGAATTCATCCATTTAGTAGCAATGAATAACGGTAATCAAAAAATCTAAACCAAAAGAGCATGGGACAGGCACATGGGGCTACAGGGTGGCAGGTGGGGACTCGCTGAAGGGGGTGGGAGGAATAGTGTGGGGGGGGGATGGGCAGACTTGATGGGCCAGTCGGCCCATTTCTGCCATCAAGTTCTATGATTCTAAACCCCATACATTGAGTGTATGCAACCTGGACCCAAGCCAGTTCAAACCGTGATACCATTCTGTCTGTGCTTCAAACGTCAGAATGCATTACTATCCTATTCGTACTGATGTACTTCAGCGGATATGTTGCCAATCATCCTTAATATTTGAATCATACTATTTATGTGGTAATAAAATACATAAATCATGGGGTTTCTCATTCTCTAAACCTTGCTATTACGTTATAAAGTTCACAAAACACATTAATGTGTGTTCTGTGATCTGGCGGTCTCTTACTAGGCATACCACATTACAGACCCATCATGTTCAATTTTTAGCACTCTCATATCTGTACGGAATATGTCATGCACATAGACATCTTAATATCTTTGCTCTGATACTATGCTCCATTATTCAAAAGAGATTTAACCAAAATTGTAATTGTTTTTTTTTGGGGGGGAAGGGTCCCTATTATTCCAAAATACTCTTATGATGTATCTCTGGCCACTGTTATATATACATGCTCCCATTAGTATTGATATTCTTATAGTGTTTAAATATTCTACTTACAACATCTGCACATCACGCAGCCATATGTTCGCTGTCAAAACAAAAAACTCAATGACCAAACACATTTTGGATGCATTGGAATAACAGGTTTGTTATGTTTTAGGCAAGCTTTTTTCTTACAGCCACAATGCAACCAGTGGTAGGACAGGAAGGTTTCATAATTTTTTGTAACACTGTCAGGAATTGAGTAAGTCTGACTGCCAACAAATGGTCACATAATATGCGGATGCTGGAAGTAGAACATTTGTTTGACAATAACTGTGAGTGTGTGTGTGTGGGTGGGGTAGCGGTACCTATTGATTTTTTTTTCCGCCTTCCTTGCCCCTGGCCTGCCTCTCCTTCCAGCTGCACATGACCCCCCACAACCTCCTCGCCTCGACCCCATTCCTACTCACCTCAAATCGCAGCCGACCCAGGGGTGGCCCCGCATAACCCTTTGCCGGATAGGTACCTCTCTTCTGAGGGGGAAGGTGCCAGGAGGGGGACACCAGCACGCTCTATGATCAGTCCCCGGGCACTGCTGAGGTGGATTCTGGGGCGTCCGGGCATCTGGGGTGGCAGGAAGTTGGCAGCCATCATCCGGCAGACCAGGCAGCTTCTTTTCCATTTTTTTTCTGTGGGGAGTGACGTCCTGACGTCGAGGCATACCCCGACGTCTACCACTCCCCCCCCCTTGAACTCTGAGCCCAGCTGTACTGCTGCACTCCCAGCCTCCGCCAGGAGTCAGCCTATGCCAGTGTGCATCCCCTGCCCTACCCCTGGAGAAGAAGAGCTGTCCCCAGATGCTCCGTCCTTCTCCCCCCGGCCGGCTCTCCGGCGACCCGAATCCATTCCCGAACTCGGGTCACCTGCATCGCAGACGGAAATCCAACCACTGCACCGATGGGCCAGCGTACCTATTAATTTTAATATAATCACAGATAATGAATAGCAGTAAAACACTCATCACTATGGTGCCAAGACCACAAAACCAAACAAAAAATGAATACTGCAGCTTGTTGTGGCTTCCCATCCTACACCTGATTTGGGTATGGCAGTTGACTGAAGGAATTTAATCAGAAAGTGACTTCCATACTGTAATAAAATATGACTTACACCATAGCTTTTTGTCATGGACTACTGTAAAACTAATAGTGGGCATATATTTACATTCAAAGTTTTAAATTTGTCCCAGTTTAAAACACAGAGATAGTCCATCACACCAACAGTATGCTGAGTGACCTTGACAGCTTTCAATGTCTGCTGCTTTGCTATCTGCCACAAAAAAAAAAAAACAAGCATTTGTCAATGCTGAATGTTGATTCCATTGGTCCACTGAGCTTGCTCACTGCCCCATGTCTCTCGCTCTTCCTGTTTCTCCCAGTGCTGCAGGCTGCTCTTTTGTACTGGACTCCTGCCTGCATTGGCACATTTTTTTGCCCACAAAGAAATCCGCAGCTGTCCCAACAGAGCTCTGTTGAGGTGGGTCACTCCCCCTCTCTCACTCACTCATTCTGTTTCTGCTGGCGCTGTAGGCTGCCCTTTTGTACTGGGCTGCCGCATGGGTGTAGGCAGGCATACTCTAAGCACTCCATGGTGTGCAATTTTATTTAAGGGGGGTAGCAAATAGGCTCTGAACTGCTTCCTTTTTCCATGTAAACTGACAAAGAAAATACTGAACCTTTCTGTAATTTTAGTCATAGGGGTCAAAACTAGAAGGACTGGTCACTAATACTCTCTTTGCATCCCAAGGACAATACAACTTAACAGGCTCTGGGCTGGTATGTGGGTGTCTTAGGGAACAATGCATGGCATTTGTATTTACCCATGCATGGCAACAACCACTGTCATGCGATACAAAAGTTGTATTTACTGTGCCAAATGAGGCAACAAACATGCTCCTGGTGTATATTTGTATACTGTCTGGCTACACCTGGGGAAGGGGGTAGCTCACCCTAATGGTGGGGTGGGGGGGTTAGCACTGAGTCCACTTGGTGTGCAGATCTGAAATCCCTGGCTACAACCCTGGGCTGCCGCCACTGTTGGCAGCTTTTTCTGTCCACAAAGAAATCTGCAGTAGTCCTGATATAGATCCGTTGAGGTTGCTCACTCCCCCTCTGTCATTCGTTCGTTCTGTGTCTGCTGGCGCTGCAGGCTGGCCTTTTGTACTGGGCTCCTGCCTGCATTGCCACCTTTTTCTGCCCACAAAGAAATCCACAGTAGTCACGATAGAGTTCCATTGAGCTCGCTCACTCCCCCTCTCTCACTCACTCGTTCTGTTTCTCCCACCACTGCAGGCTGCCCTTTTGTACTGGGCTCCTGCCTACGTTGGTGGCTTATTCTGCCCAAAAAGAAATCTGCAGCAGTCCTGACACAGCTCCACTGAGCTCGCTCAATCCCCCTCTCTCACTCGTTCATTCCATTTCTGCTGGCTCTGCAGGCTGGCCTTTTGTACTGAGCTCCTGCCTGCATTGCTGCTTTTTTCTGCCCACAAAGAAATCCACAACAGTCATGATGGAGCACCATTGAGGTCGCTCAATCCCCCTGTCTCACTCACTCATTCTGTTTCTCCTGGCACTGCAGGCTGCCTCTTTGTACTGGGCTCCTGCCTCTGTTGGCGCCTCTTTCTGGCCACAAAGCAATCTGCAACAGTCATGATAGAGCTCCGTTGAGCTCGTTCAGTCTCCCTCTCTCACTCGCTCATTCTGTTTCTCCCGTTGCTGCAGACTGCCCTTTTGTACTTGGCCCCTGCATGCATTGCTGCCTTTTCCTGCCCACAAAGAAATCCGCAGCAGTCCAAACAGAGCTCCGTTGAGCTCACTCACTACCCCTCACTCACTTGCTCATTCTGTGTCTCCCACTGCTGCTGGCTACCCTTTTGTACTGGGCTTCTGCCTGCGTTGGCACCTTTTTTTGCCCACAAAGAAATCCACAGCTGTCTCGACAGAGCTCTGTTGAGGTCGCTCACTCCGCCTGTCTCACTAACTCATTCTATTTCTCCTGGTGCTGCAGGCTGCTGTTTTGTAGTTGGCTCTGGCCTCTGTTGGCACCTTTGGCTGCCCACAAAGAAATCTGCAGCAGTCCAGACAGAGCTCCATTGAGTCCGCTCGCTCACTCCCCCTCTCTCACTCACTCGTTCCGTTTCTGCCGGTGCTGCAGGCTGCCCTTTGTACTGGGCTCCTGCCTGCATTGCTGCCTTCTTCGCCCACAAAGAAATCTGCAGCAGTCACATAACAGAGCCCACTACTGGGCCACTCACATCCCTCTCACTCATTCATTCTGTTTCTCCCCGCCATGCAGGCTGTCCTTTGTACTGGGCTCCCCAAGGCATTGCTGCCTTTTTTTCTGCCAACAAAGAAATCTGCAGCAGTCCCAACAGAGCTCCAGTGAGCTCACTCACTCCTCCTCCTTCACTCGCTCATTCTGTGCCTCCTACTGCTGCAGGCTGCCCTTTTGTACTGGGTTCCTGCCTACATTGGCACATTTTTCTGCCCACAAAGAAATCTGCAGTAGTCCCGACAGAGCTCCGTTGACCTCACTCACTCCCCCTCTCTCACTCGCTCATTCCGCTTTCTGCGGTGCTACAGGCTGCCTTTGTACGGGCTCCTAGCATGTTGCCACCCTTTGCCCACAAAGAAATCTGCAGCAGTTATGATAGAGCTCCGTTAAGCTCGCTCACTCCCCCCCTCTCCGGTGCTCATTCTGTTTCTTCCTCCGCTGCAGGCTGCCATTCTGTACTAGGCCCCTGCATGCATTGTTGCCTTTTTCTGCCCACAAAGAAATCCGCAGCAGTCCCAACAGTGCTCCGTTGAGCTCACTCACTCCCCCTCCCTCACTTGCTTGTTCTGTGTCTCCTAGCACTGCAGACTGCCCTTTTGTACTGGGCTCCTGCCTGCGTTGGCGCCTTTTCCTGCCCACAATGAAATCCACAGCAGTCCCAACAGAGCTCAGTTGAGCTCGGTCACTTCCCTTCCTCTCTCATTCGCGTGATCCTAATCTGTCCCAAACACTGATTTCCGACATCGACTGCGGTATTCTGCGCCAGAAGAGCAAAAACACATTTTGGCCAGGATGTGAAAAATGACAGCTGTACTGTTCATAAGGAGGTGTGGAAAAATGGCAGTGTTGAAAAAGTGGCGTGAAAATATTACTGATTTGCAAAGTTGCAAGATTGCGTGGAAACTGCACAATGCAAGCTCATAACACAGTCATTTTATGGACTTTCATCACAAAATTTTCAACATAGGCATTTTAGGACCTCTGCTCATGAACAGTGTCAGTATGATTTTCTTAATGTGTCCTGAACACTGATTTCCCACAGCAACCACACTATTGTGCACCGGAAGAGCAAAAACACACTTCGGACAGGATGTGAAAAATGACAGTTGCACTGTTCATAAGGAGGTGTGGATAAATGGCAATGTTGAAAATCTGGAGTCCAAATATTGCAAAGTTGCAAAGTTGCAAAGGTACGAGCGTGTGTGGAAACTGCGCAATGCACGCTCGTAACACACTAATTTTATGGACTTTCATCACCAAATTTCCAACATAGGCATTTTAGGACCTCTGCTAATGAATAGTGTCACTGTCATTTTCATAATGTGTCCTGAACATGGATTTCCCACAGCAACCATGCTATTCTGCGTTGGAAGTGTGAAATCACATTTTGGCCAGGATCTGGAAAATGACAGCTGTACTGTTCATAAGGAGGTGTGGAAAAATGGCAGTGTTGAAAAAGTGGTGTGCATATACTGTATTACTAATCTGCAATGTTACAAGAGTGCATGGAAAATGCACAACGCATGCTCGTAACACAGTCATTTTATGGACTTTCATCACAAAATTTTCAACATAGGCATTTAATTTAGGACCTCTGCTCATGAGCAGTGTCAATATGATTTTCTTAATGTGTCCTGAACACTGATTTCCCACAGCAACCGCTCTATTGTGCAAAGGAAGAGCAAAAACACATTTCGGCCAGGATGTGAAAAATGAAAGCTGCACTGTTCATAAGGAAGTGTGGAAAAATGGCAATGTTGAAAATCTGGAATCAAAATATTGCAAAGTTGTGAAGGTATGAGCGTGCGTGGAAACTGTGCAATGTACGTTCGTAGCACACTCATTTTATAGACTTTCGTCAACAAATTTCCAACATAGGCATTTGAGGACCTTTGCTAATGAACAGTGTCACTGTCATTTTCATAACGTGTCCTGAACATGGATTTCCCACAGCGACCGCGCTGTTCTGCGTCGGAAGTGTGAAAACTCATTTCGGCCAGGATCTGGAAAATGACAGCTGTACTGTTCATAAGGAGGTGCAGAACAATGCAATGTTGAAAATCTGGAGTGAAAATATAAATTTGCAAAGTTATGAGCGTGCGTGCAAACTGTGCAACACACGCTCGTAACACAGTCATTTTCTGGAGTATCGGCACCAAATTTTCAACACAGGCATTTTAGGATGTCTGTTCACGAAAAGTGTCACTGTCATTTTTTTAATCTGTCCTGAACACTGATTTCCCACAGCAACTTTGCTATTCTGCGCTAGAAGGGTGAAAATACATTTCGGCCAGGATGTGAAAATGACAGCTGTACTGTTCACAAGGAGGTATGGAAAAATGACAATGTTGAAAATCTAGGTAAATGTTGCAAATTCACGGTTACTGAGAGTGTGTAGCAACTACGGCAACACGTCGAAATAACAGCAATTTTTGATTTTCCACCAAATTTTCAACATAGGCTTTTTGACAGCCCACCTCATGAACACTGGCACTGTTGTTTCGTTAATTGGTCCCAAAAGGGGATTCAGCGCAGTGACCATTAAATCACCTTTCGCTGCCGACTAACACCATGACAGTGCCAGAATTCATGAGGAGGGGTCCCAAAAACCCCATGTTGAAAATTTGGTGCCAAAATTCCAAATAATGACTGAGACATGCATCAAAGTTGAAAAAACCCTATTTATTCCATTATACAGCTTATCGGCATTTCCTCAGTTCGCGGTCAGCTTTGAAGAGTGCAGACGTGTTCCGGTCCACTGAAGATACGCGTGTCGGACTCAGGAGGTAAGTGCATGGGGTAGGGGTGTGGGTAGGCAGGTGCGCAGGGTGGGTACGGGTTGTAGGAGTGGGGCAGAGAGACCGCCAAGGGACCATTTCCTTTTTTTACAGGTTAAAAAAAAAAAAGAAGACATTGCGGGACAGTTTTTGATTTTACAGGGGCATGTAGCATGCTGGGGTGGACTCCCAGCATGCCAACGGAGTCTTTTTTTTAGGGGAGCAGCTGTAGCCGATGGGGGATTGGACACCCCCATCAGCACACAACAAAATGGGGAAGTTTACATTATGCCGACAGGGATTGGGCACCCCCATCATCACACAACAAAAGGGAGGGTGACATTATGCCGACGGGAATTGGGCACCCTGTCAGCAAACAACAAAAGCGGGGAAGGGGGTTATACAATGCAGATGGGGAGTGGACTCCTCCATCAGCAACATAAACCTTGGGCCACTGAAGCTGACGGTGATTGAAGCCCCCGTCAGCAAACAAACACGGTGGGGGGGGCACATGCTGCCAAGGGTGATTGGGCACCTCCTCAGTGGGTCAGGGTTAATATTGTTTGTGAACACACTGCAAGATGCTGCCAAGTTCATAAACAATATCAGTGTTTCAAGGTTCCGCTCTGCAATGATGGGTCACTCCCTGATTACAGTGAAAGGCTGACACTGCAATGATGAGGCAGCCCTTGATTGTAGTGGCTACATTTTTACAAGGTTGTGGCACGCTGGCTGAACTAGTGTCAACAGCAGCATGCCACAGCATTGGGGAAGCAGGCCAAGCCATTAAAGGCTGTGGGGGCATTGGCCACAACAGTGCCGCGCCTCCACAACCTGCTTCTGGAGAAAGCTGTCGCAATACGTTTCTTGCGCATGCGTGCAATCAACATAATGAGGGGGGATACCAGTAGTACAAATGCTATTTAAAACAAAAGTTATACAGTAATCCATGTACCATATGCTTGCTGGAGTACAAAATAACAACCTAACCCTATAATACCACCTTTGTTGCCACACCTCTTCAATTTATCTATAAGTTGAGGTGGTAGGATTGAAGCCATGGTCTACTGAGTCACTCATTACATTATGATGGTTACTCTTACTATGTGTGTAATGCATAGATAGGTAGATTATATACCCCCATCACTTATTGCTTGCAGTGTTTTTCAGCATGAAAAATCATTCCCCCCCTTTCAGCTCTTAAATTCTGAGCATCACAAAACAACAAACTTCTTGAAAAGAATTTATAGGGCTGGGAATCAAGCTGCCACAAGCTAATGCTTCCGCTTAGATTGCTGGAGAGTAAATGTACTGCAGAGGATTGCGGAATATGCCACTTTGAATATCCTTAAAAGTCATGAAAGCATCAAAAAGGAGTACCTGTTTTGTCTTGAAGGTAACATGGCATATTAGTGGGTTTCATTAAATCACTGGGTTGCTGGCTTTCTGGTGGGAGGATATCACCTTTTTTTGGCTAAGTCTGTGCTACATGATGCTCCTGCTGATTTAAAAGGAGGCTGAAGTTTCTGACCCCAATTCAAACAGCATGATTCCTAATTTGCATCCCTTGATCAGGATCACAGCCCACGGGATGTGTCGGCTGGAGGGCTTATATCACTCTGGGCTATCGGAAGTTGCATTTCATAATGTTCCTGTTGCTCACTCTGATTTTTACTCTTTACTTACTTGTTCTATTGTCTGGCAGGCCATTGTAACCTTCTGTCAAACCCCTTGTACCTCAACCACCAGGCTGCTGAGCTGAGGGGGCAGCTGAGGATGGGTCCCCCCCCCAAGAGAGGTGAAGAGCTCCTGTTGTCTGCTATCCAGGAGGTCCTAACATCCAGCCAGCTACCCACGCCTGGCACCCACTTCACTGAGCTGAACAAGCTGGGGGATGGAAGCAGCAGGGGGAAGGAGGAGGAGGATGCCAACAACAGTATGTTGGTGTCCAACCTTTTCGGGAGCAAATGATTCCACCAGGTGGTGGTGATCATCAGGGTGAAGAAAGAGGTACACTACCATGGTGGAATTCCTGCAGATTTACCCTGCTGTTCATGCCATGGGAGCTGAGCTGTATCTTATGACAGTTTTTATAAGAAAGGGGTCGACTGGTACAGGTATGGGCAATTCCACACAACTTGGTGCCTCCTTGGGCTTGTGCTTGTGCTTGGGCTTGGCAGTTCAACACATAACTTTTTCCACTACTCCCCTTCCTTGGGATGATGATGGTTTTACACATTCTGATCAATAGATGCACATAGCTTGGTACACACTGTACAAGCAAGCCGATGTCATTACTTTCACAATAACGTCACATCACTAGCTGCTTCTCACTGTGTAAAACTTTTAAGCTTCTTCTGAGTACCATATCAGTAAAAACCCATACAGTGTGAATGGAAAAAATGAAAAGATTATATAGTTCAGCTGCTGAATCGCTGAAGCAGCTGGTGGCATTGTACTCCTGTCTATTCTCCTGTTTCAAAGTGCCACATTGAACACTTCAGTATAGTGAAAGTAATCACATCAGTATATACAACATGTATGTATTATTACTATTTTTTAAATCTTGTGATACAGGCCTGATAATGCAATTATGTAGACGAGCTGTGACTAAAATGGTTTAATTTGAATGTTGTGCTTTTCAGAGATGGAGAGGGTAAGTGGCAATCAAGTGAATCTGTTTTATCTTGCATGTTCGTTTCCTTGCTGCAATGTGTGCGTTCTTTGGGCTTTTCTTTTGTTTGGTTCTTGTTCTTGTTCTATTTCAAGAGGAAGTGGTATCCTTTGTTATTGTAGGAAGTGATGCGCAACTGTCAATCGCTGTCAGTGAGCTATGCTGATGTGGGTCTGCTGTCAATTACAGTTAATTGATTAATGTCAATCAATTACTGTAATTAACATCAAGCTGCTCAGGTGCTGATTGTGGTTATAACTAACAAGTCATGGGCGATACTTCAGAGTTTTGCAGAGATTTTGTAGAGTTGAAATGGCTGATGTTATAGTTTGCAAGGTTGTCCCTTCACAGAGAGGGAATGCAAAGATTGCATGCAGTGGCTACTTGTACGTGAAAGAGCATAGTCATGGCAACCTGTACTATTGGTGCTGCCAGAGCAGGAAGACCCTGCAGTGTCTGGAGAGAGCATCCATGGTATTAGTTGCCGGACAACATCATTTAAGAAAATTAGGTGAGCACAGCTATACCACAGAAGCAACAGATGTACCGATAGCTACTGCCTCCCTAAAATCTTGTGCTGTAGCAACAAACGAAACACCAGACCAACTAATACAATCACAAATGTTTCAGTTAAGCGATGAAATAAGGTGGAGCATGCCAAACAAACAAGCTCTGCAGCAAATTGTCAAAAGGGTGAGAAGACAAAAGGCACCACCAGAGCCACGAACACTTGATGGAATTGTGATTTCTGATATCCTGCAGCATGTTAATGGTGCAAGATTTTTAGTTAAAGAATCTTCATTAAGTGAAGACAAGCTTCTCATATTCACAACCCCGAAAAACATAGAGAAGCTGTCCATGGCCCCTTTCTGGATCATGGATGGCACTTTCAAGACTGTGCCATCCTTGTTTAGACAATTATACTCTATACATGCTCCAATTGGAGCACCAGATAATGCCAGAATTGTGCCCCTTGTGTATGGGTTAATATCCAGTAAGTCACAGGACAGCTACATACGCCTGTTTCAAGATCTTCAGGACATGGCAGATGAGCAGAATATGACTTTGGCCCCTAAAGTGATTCTAACTGATTTTGAGCAGGCAGCAGTAAATGCTTGCAAGGTCGAATTCCCCGGTTCCCAAAGCAAGGGCTGCCTGTTTCATCTGGGGCAAATAGTCTGGCAGAAAATTCAGTGTTGCCATGGCAATCGACTATGGCGCTGATGCTGAACTAAGTCTCAAACTGAGACATATAGTAAGTAGCATTAGCTTTTCTGCCTGCTGAGGAAATCACTGCTGCCTTTGCCGAATTAAAGCTTGAAATGCCACCATCATGTGGTGCTATCATGGAATGGTTTGAGGAGAACTATGTGTTGGGGCACATAAGAAGATGAATGTGCAATAACACTGTTGTTCAAAACCCACCACTGTTCCCTCCTACATTCTGATCTGTTTTTGAACAAAAGGAATTAGGGTTCCCACGCACACAAAATAATGTAGAGGTGTGGCACAAGTGACTTGGGGCACTTGTCGGGGGGTCTCACATTGGAGTGCACAGATTTGTCAGGGAGCTCCACAAGGAGCAAATAAACACAGAGAGCATGACCGAAAAAATTACAAGAGGCCTACCAAAATCTTCCGTGAAAAAGAAGTATGCCAAGCGGGAAGAAAAAATGTGCAGTATCATTAAGGACAGAACAGCACGCACTTCCTTGGAGTACATAAGAGGCATTACTCACAGTCTCCACATATAGACACATAAAGAGACATTGCAGTCTGACTTTTAATTTGTTTTTGGCATTTTATGTTTTAATAAAGAATGGATTTTAATTCGCTGTTTGCCTACAGAGAAAGGAGGGAGAGACACTATTAAAAATGCTCTGAAATGATCCAAACTTAATCAGGTAAGCAAAACTGAAATATCTGTTATCACTAAAATGGATTCTTTGTGCTTGTTACGCTGGCCGCCATGCTATATTGAAATGCCGAAATGCAATTTCTGTTAGGGGGTACAATGGCAAAATGTATTTTATGTGCCTGTTACACTGGTCGCTGTGCCAAACTGCAAGGCTGAAATGTAATTTCTGTTCCTGATCTGTGCCATTTACACTGTCCATACTGCAATGCTCGAATTGTAATTTCTGTGACTGTTAGACTGGATGCTGTGCAAATTTCTGTGCCTGTTGCAAAGTGCTGTTTATGGGATAACGTCTGTCGGTATGTTAACATGTCGGGACTAAGTTCGTTCGGGAAGTGGGCGTTGGGAAGTTTGTTGTTGGGCAGTAAGGTGTCGGGTAGTAGTACGGATCCCGCAAAGAGGGAAATAAAGGAACACACCACCATGGTAAGTTTACACAACATCTTTTGTTTTCAAAGTGATATTCTATTATTAATACTGAACTTGCTAGGATCTACTGTTGAGTTTAAGAAAGCTATTTGAAAATACAGTATTACCAAATTTGAAAACATATATGCTACTGTAATTTTGCCCAAAAGGTGTGATTTTCTAAGGGTAAGCAATTTAAAGCTATTTGGGATTATTAATTATAATTAGGATTGCCTATGTTATTGCTTTTTAAATATTCAAAAGTTTGATAACCAGTAACTTCATGCTTAGAGATACCACTGCTTTTTCCTTTAAGAATATTTATGTTATACTCCTAGTGAAGGCTGTAGTAATATTATTTATACAATGACAGTATTATTAAATGACACCAAACAGGTTGACAGAGGACATGTGTGGAAGACTGCCTTAGTTTTTGTTCATAGTTTTTGTTGTAATTATTTTTTTGGTTGGGGGGGGGGCAAGTAGAAACTAAGAAATCTCTACTCCAGAATGAATAGGTAATTAAAACAACAATTATGTACTTATTTAAATTACCATCTCTTGTGAAATCTTTACAGACCTAGTTCCAGTCCTATTCAGTGTTGGGTCTTATAGTCAGAGTGAAGCCGCATAAAATCAAATGAACTGTCTCCATACAGAGCAAAAATATGCCACTTAGTTAACTTTCTTGTGAGAATGCTTCAATTTCAATTTCTTTCTGTTCACATAGTATAGGTTAATGAGTCTAATCAAAATTCACTTAATTGAGGCAACTCTTCACAAGGGCAAGATGCTTGCATCTCACTTTCTTCTTATCATTTTTGTCAGAAGACTCGGCACTAAAGTAAAACTGTCAGACAGTTCACTGGCCCTAAAACTCCAATGGTTTTAGGTGTAAAATCTTCCTCAAGAGGTGCAAAAATGGGTAAGGTGCCTGATGAGCTGTTACCCACTAGCTGTACAGTTTTGAAGCAAATTAAAAAAATTCAAATGAAAATGAGATGAGGCCATCTTGTTCCTGTGGTGACTTGTTTAAATGGATTGCATTTTGATTCGGCTAACCAGCCAATGGAATCTGAACACATCATTCTAAAATGTATACATTACTGACATCATTTTATTCTGTATGTGGACACAGCACCGATTTTCACTGCCTCTGAACACTCAATTTATTTAAATTATTTACAGGGTACAGAGAGGGACAGAAGCAGTTCTTGCATTTTTCAGTGCACAAGCAAGCACTAATTCCTCATGCAGTTGTACAAGATAAGACAGCATGCATCCCAATTCAAACTCTCCTTATTAGCCAGAATTAAATAATACACTGAAACAGAAGATGAACAGATATCAGTTTTGTAAAATAAATACAATTATGTTTTTTTTTTCCTAATAAACTTCTGAGCAGTTCAGTGCAGGTGATTCAGGGATAGCATTTATAAACCAGCAAGCATCAATCTGTTACATAGTAAAAATCTGACTCAGATGTATAGGAACCAGGGCCCAGATATTCAGAAGGGTTGCGCATGGCACAACAATGTTGCACCATGCGCAACCCACTGATGCGCCCTGGCTTAATATTCAAATGGGGATTGTGCCTGGCACAAATCCCGATACGCGCTGGAGTGCATCAGTAATGTGCTTAGGGAAGCGCGCTAGCGCATACACACCCGTGCATCCCGATATTCAGCCCGGGATGTGCTGAGTCCATGGCATGCAACCCCTACTTGTGCTGACACAGGTGAGCCAAAAAAAAAGGAATGAATAGCTGGCCACCCACAGGTGAGCTTGTCGGTATTGCAAGGCACAACATGGCAGCCGTTACCCGTGGGTGGCCACCTGAGCTCCGCTGCACCTTCGCGGCGGTGCCCCCAGCCTGATCGCAGGCATCTGTTGAACTAAAAGCAGTCCTATATTCCCCGGTGGTCCAGTGATCGCCGCAGCTCGACGCGGCTCTGTATGAAATCGATTCGCTCAATATTCCCTGGTGGTCCAGTGACCGCCGCAGCCCGCATCACAGGTTTGTTCAGCATGTAATATACTGATCACATCCTCGGTGGTCTAGTGACTGCTCGCAGCTGATCACGGGCTTGCGTGCAAATAATATGTTCATCCCTGTTGGTTCAGTGGTACTCTTCACTTGCCACTGAGTTTCTTTTCCGCTCGTCACGCGTCCTTCCCGCCTGCCGCCATCCCCAACACTGACATTGTAGGTTGTGCGTTTGCTGGTTCACAGCGCGGTTTCCGGCGCAGCCCATATCTCATACACGTCCAGATCTGTGGCTGGATCCACCAGATATTGACTGTGTAGTATAGTACAGGCTGCACACCCTTGACCATGCTGTCAGACCAATGGGCGTACAGCCCTACTGTAGAGTGTCAGTCGGGCGGGCGGCGGGCGGCAGGCGGGGGTGTGCCGCCTGCCGCTGGACCGGGGAGCAGGCGTGGGGCCCAGTGGGCGGGTGGGGAGAGGGTACCAATGGACCACCAGGATATTGACGATATTTTATACCGAAGCCCGCGATCGGGCTACGAGCGGTCCATTGGACCACCAGGTATATAGGAAGGTATATTTACATACTGAAGCCCGCGATCGGGTTGCGAGCAGTCCACTGGACCACCAGGGATATTGGATGGTATATTTACATACTGACGCCCGTGATTGGGCTGCGAGCAGTCCATTGGACCACCAGGCATATTGGACAGTATATTTACATACTGAAGCCCGCAATTGGGCTGCAAGCGGTCCACTGGACCACCAGAGATATAGGACGGTATATTTACATACTGAAGCCTGCGATTGGGCTGCGAACGGTCCACTGGACTACCAGGGATATTGGATGATATATTTACATACTGAAGCCCGCGATCAGGCTGCTAGCAGTTCACTGGACCACTAGAGATATAGGACGGTATATTTACATACTGAAGCCCGCGATTGTGCTGCGAGCTGTCCACTGGACCACCAGGGATATAAGACGATTGATTATTATGCTTAAGCCCATGATTGGGCGTGCAGCGGTCCACTGGACCATCAGGGATATTGGACGTTTTTATTTTAACATATGCCCGCAATCGGGCTGCAAGCAGTCCACTGGACCACCAGGGATATTGGAAGATTATTTAAATCCACATATGCCTGCGATCAGGTAGTGGGGCACATTGAGGCGCCGTGCAGGGGGCGTTGGTCCCCGACGACTGCTGCCTGGCAGGGTGCCAGGCGCAAGTCGCTGGGGATCGGTGCACCTGCATGCAAATGGGGCCATAATGACATGCAAATGGCCCCATTTGCACCTTGCGTACATTATGGCCCCATATGCATGTGCACTTTTGAATATGGCGGTTGTTGCGCATAGCGCAATGGAACTTGTGCTAGTGCATCCCCCTGCTCCACTCTGGCCACTTGCGCTGGCGCAGTGCCACTGCACCATGCGCACTGCGGGTGGCCAGGGTGCAATATTCAACAATGCTGTGCCATGGCACAGCTCTGTTGAATATCACCCTGTCAACGCCCCTGCGCAGCCAAGTTGTGCTGCACCCAGGCTTGCGCCACAGCCTGGCGCAGTCTGAATATCCGGGCCCATGACTTTTACTGTAACTATTGTTTACACTGTTGTCAATTCAGAACTGTGAATAGAAAATGAGCTATGTAATACATACCACAAATGAATATTGTGCTACAGTTATGATGGACGTTTACTAGTTTTTTAGATAATGGAACAAAAAGTAACAAATGTTATAGTTTGAGCCAATATAATATTAATTTCAAATTTAATGAATTCCTGTTCCCTAAGGTAATATGCTGAATGAGTAGAGGATTCCAGTAGCCATCTGCATGAGAACAGTGGATCATTCTTGATTGGTGTAGCTGCAGGTAGATCCCTGTTGCTCGATTCAGTGGGAGCAACGAGCTGGCGGTCTGGTGAGCTGGCATTCTGTCACAGTTTGCAAGGACACAATATATTATATTTCATTTTTTCACTGCAGCAGAAACAAATGACACTTTTTTTGTTAAAGATTTTATTACTGAAGCACACAACATACATACACCCTAGAGTACATCACAACATTTTGTGTCCCTGGGAAAATAATAAGCAATGGTTGACCAAGGCTTGTACAAATTATGACTGTACCTTACATTTGTGCAGGGGCCTAATAAACTATGGATACAGATGGTAGTGTTAACTTATCCCCTATTGATTATTGTTTCTACGTTTCGGAGATCTAACCTATATGGGGGAGCCCTATTCTACATTCAGGCAATTGCATTTGTAGAAGATCGTAGTGATATCAAGTGTGGGAAAGATAGAAGGGTGTTTGGAGGCTCTTGAGAGGGTCAGGAACCAGGTTTCTAAAAGCTCCCTTCATCCCAGGTCAGGTTGGGCCTTGCGGCAGTATGTCAAGGAAGGGCTGCCAAGAGTCTGTATACTCGGCCATGGTGCCCCCTGCAAAGCTCGAGAGACTCCAGTAAGTGGCCACTTTGTGCTATTGAATAGAGAAGTTCTGAGAAGTACAGGTTCTCAGTGGTGTGCTATTTCATCAATATCAGTCTTTTGGCTGCTGCCCCCACTACCTTGGCCCACACCTAGCTCCTGGGCTGATCTTGGGGAGGCCTGACTTCTCACACCCTAGTAGCAGCAGGAGGGATGGGTCTGGGGTACCTCTGGATATACTTCCTGGCACATGACCTTTATTTCATCCAGAATGTGTGGAGCTGTGGGCACTCCCAGAGGACATGATATAGGTGGACTCCAGGCTGCCTGCAATGCCAGCACTTGTCATTTGTGGTTATTCCTAGGTGTTTGAATTTGGCTGGGGTATAATACATCTCAGCAGGGTCTTGTTCATGATGTGGTAGGTACGCCCATCTGTAAAGGTGGAGTGGATTCTCGACCAGCTATGGGACCACTGCTGCTCAGAAACTGGAGAGTTTAACTCTTGCTCTCACTGGGCTGTGGCCAACTGAGTTGGGTTCATGGGGGACAGCCCCGGATTGTGGTGTATATTCTGCTTGCCCTGCTCTTTGCCAGCATTTTCCATGCCCCCCATTAGTGAGACCCTCGGGGTATCCCTTTACTCAGTGGAGCATTAGGAGCATGGGCGATAGCCTCCCTTATTTGCAGGTACCTCCAGAAGTGGTTGGCAGGGAGGTGGTACTTGACCCTAAGGGATTCGAAGGACTCAGTTGTGTTGGTGCCTGGGATTAACAAGTCCTGTACTTGGGTGATACCTTGGGCCTTCCAGATCCACCAGTGAATGGGCTCTTCCCCCAACGTAAGGGCAGGGTTTCTTCATAACAGCATGAATTTCCAATGTGTAGGATTTTGATTAGGTAAGAGGGGGGCAGAGGAATGGGATTCCGTTTCCCCCTGTATAGCACTGCTGCTGGGGATGGGGACCCTGCTAGAGCTGCCTCTATGCAGTCAGGTTGGAGAAGCATGTCCTACCAGTGTAAACCAGCTCACTACCTGTACCAAAATGAAAGCCATATGATACCCTTGAAACCAGGGGAGTCCCCACCCGCCTTTGCTCCAATGCTGCCTCAGCTTCAATTTACTCAATCAGGGTGGGTACCCTTCCCATAGGAAGCCTCCTATTAGTGCATTCACTTTCTGGAACCATTTCTGAGGAATCAACACAGGTAGATGCACTAGTAGATAGAGCAACTGGGGGGCTGTCATAATTTTGACAGAATCTATCTTCCCTGCCAGTGAAAGCTTTAGTGCTTTCCATCTGTCTACACTGCTTCTAAGGAAGTCCATTATGTTCTGAAAATTGTCTGAAATCATTTTTGTTAGATTGGGGTGCACTGTGGTAACCAGGTATTTAATACCTCCTGGAGACCATTTGAGACCCTGTGATGTGAAAGCATGCTCTGAGCACACCGAGTTCAATGGGAGCACCGCAGTCTTTGACTGATTTACCTATAGTCCTGAGACCAGTGAGAAGTTGGCCAGTGAGTCAAGGACCATTTGGACCACTTGGGGTGCGTTCACTGTGGTTATCAGCAGGTCATCAGCGTACAGAAAAGTTTTAAAGGTGGTCCCTCCTACTTGTATGCCTGGAATCCCTTTGGATTCCCTGAGAGCTATGGCCAGTGGTTCTATTGCCAGGACAAAAAGCATGGCTGATGGGGCACCCCTGCCTCGTGCCTTTCTGTAATCCAAATTGTGGGGACATTGTCCGGTTAGTAAGTACTTTGGCTGTGCAGAAGGCATATAGGAGTTTTACCCAAGCAAAGAAGCTTGGGCCTATGCCCATTTTTGTCAGCGTCTGCATCAGAAAAGGCCATTCAACCGAGTCCAAGGCCTTCTCGAAATCTATTGCTAAAGCCACTGTGGGGGTTTTGGAGGACTTAATCTCATGCATTTGGGTGATCAGGGTTCTGTAATGATCTGACCCTGGTATTCCCTTGACAAAGCCTGCTTGGGCTGAGTGGATTAGACCTGGTAGGAGCTTTTCCAGTCACCTGGCCAGGACCTTTGCCAATATTTTGGCATCTTTTGATGAGGGAGATGGGTCAGTAGCTCCCCAGGGCTAGCAGGTTTTTAACTTTCCTGGGAAGCACCATGATAGCCACGTCACTCATCAAGGGTGGCAACACCCCTTTTGCCAGTGAGTCCCCGTATGCCCTAACCAAATACTTGGTGAGATTCACCCCTTTCACCCAATAGAGGTCAATAGGTAGATTATCTTCGCCCGGTGCTTTGTGTGGGTTTACAGCATGTATTGCCTCCTCAGCTTTACCTTCAGTTATTGGGATGTTGAGGTCCCTGGCCACAGTGTCTGCTACCTTTAGTATTAGGAGCTTGGCCAAGAATTGTTCTATTCAGAGGGGGTCCGAGGTGGGAGGGGGAGGAATTCGGTTGTTCATAAAACTGTGCCATAATTGTATTTATCCTCTTCTGCACATAACATTTGTTACCATCTTTGTCTGCCAGGGCATGGAGAGTCCTGGCCTTTGTTTACATTTAGGTCTGTAGGCCAGCAATTTACAGGCTTTCTCCCCTTCCTCTTATTAGGAGTCTTACAGCCGTCTCAGGTTCAGCTTGGCTTGGCGAGTCAGATGAGCATTTAGTAAGACCCTAGTGCTGAAGAGTTGTACCAGCAGGGTATGTGGGGGTCTCTAGATTTAATATTCTTACATTGGGCCTCGAGTATAGCTAGCTGCTTTTCGAGGGCCCTCTGTTCAGCCTCCCTCTGTCACCTCCTGGCTGTGGTGAAGGCAATTATCCTTCCCTGTAGTGTGGCCTTAAAGGCCTCCACCAATGTGGAGTCAGAGACCTCTCCATTGTCATTATTCCACCAATATTCCTCGACCTCAGGCCCTAATCAATCTTGGAACTGTGCATCCTCCAAAAGGAGGGTGTCCAGTCTCCAGGTAGAGGTTTGGGGTAGGTCCTGTCTGAAATAACTATGGGGTGTGACTGCACTTTGATCATCATTTTGTATGTCGAGCTGGACATTAGCCACAGATCGATCTTACTGGATGATCCATACATCTAGGAAAAACAAGCATAATCATGCACGTTCAGGTGCTGAGTTCTCCAGGCATCCAGGAATGCATGTTCTTCCATCAGTCTGCAGACTGCTTTTGTAGCTTGCTTGTGGGATTCAAGACTCCCATTGCTCCTGTCTAGTGTATGATCCAGTGTGGGGTTAAAATCTCCCCCTATTAGCAATGGGGCCTTACTTGTGTTAAATTCGGTGAGTATGTGGTTCAGGCTGTGGAAAAACTGCGAGGACAGACAGTCTTGTTGGGGACATACAGATTGACTAGGATCACTGGCCCTTCAGGGGTTTGCATTTCATCTATGTCCACCTCCCTTCCTTATTCCTAACCTGCCAAGCCATTTTCCAACCTAGGTTTTTGTGGAAAAGAATGGAGACTCCCCTCTTATGGGATGAGTTGGTACTGTGGATCTCCTCCCCCACCCAGCCATGGTGAAGTTTTTTTGCTTCCTCGGTGGAGAGTTTGGTTTCATAAAAAAATGCAATCTGGGGGCTCAGTTTCTTTATATGTGATAGGATTTTCTTTCTCTTGACTGATGAGCTGAGTTCCCTAACATTCCAGGATATCAGTTTAGTCACTATCACATAAGTATTTAGTCATGGTCTGGGTGAGATGTGGCCCATCACTCCAACCTGGTGCCCTCAGGCCATTGGGGTTGCCCCATCCACCCCTTGTTCCCCCTTGCCCTCCTTTCCCACCATTCTTCCCCAAACATACTGGATTGCCTTGTATCCTTAATGAAACTCTACATATAAACATTCTGAAACAGTAACTATACAACATAAACCAAAAGGGAAATGACTATGACTATCAGATACTATGATGCATTCCCAACCCTTCCCTCCCCACTCCCACCTTGTTGCCCACTCTCATGACCAGCATCAGCTAGTATTATCAGCTGACCTGCAGCCCAGATATCTCCGGGGGTCACTAGGGGTGCATCTCCTGGGTGAGCTACTGAAAATGGCATCATCTGACTATCCTCCCTTTGTAGCTCTCACCCTGACGGGCATCATTTCATTCTGCAGCTCGTCTTCAGTGAGCCCCTGTGCTGCTCGATCTGAGCAGCCCATGGGTCTTCCCATCAACTGTCCCACAAAGGGTCCCTTCTTTTGGGGTCCCCTGGTGGTCAGGGGACAATGCCATGGCTATGATCACTGTGCGCTGTACCCTGCAATGGGTAGCCTTACTGAGTCCTTGTCTTATGGTGGGGAGGGAGAGAAGAAGCCCAGACCCCTCCCATCTCCTTGCAGCATATTCTGTCCAGATCCCTCAGAGTGGGTGGGAACTAGTTCCACCCACCCCAGCATGATGGTGTCTGTTGGGTGGCTGCCCACCCGCCACTCGAATTCTCAGAGTGCGCATCCCCACCTTCAGCTCTGAGTGGGGGGGTCTTCTCCCTCACCATGTTTAAGCCTAGATAAAAGCAACTGTCTGTTTGGGCCCTTGTGGGCTCAAGTATATTTATGGGACAAGGGATATCAAGTAGGCTGTGGGTATTGACCAAAGCTGCAAGTTATGGTCCATGTACCACTAGTGCGGAGGGCTTAACAGAGTGCATACCCCTTTCTGCCTCTCTAATTGAACTGTAACAAATGCAACCATAGAGAAAGAAAGGGGAAATTGTTTAAGCAAGAAAGGCACACTAAGCTGGAGCTTGTTTCCAGGTGCAACCTGGGAGCACAAGGAAGTTAAGTAACTTGCTCAGGGTCACACAGTATGCAAATGGAGGCTGACAGGATTCAAATCCAGATCTCCAGGTTTGCAGCTCAGTACCCTTAACCACTACGCTATACTGCCTCCTTCTTAACTTAAAAAGGCTTCCTAACTAAACAACACTAAGCCCATGTTCAATTAAAACATTGGAGAGGGCTATTATGCTGCAGAGAGAGGGATCAGTCACCCCCCTCAGGGGGGCCTTCCCGAACATGCACATGGCCCCTTTAAGCATTCAGCCCCACTTCACCCAAAATCAGGTTGATCATTTATAATGTCCTGACCAAGAGGGTGATGCAAGGGTTCTGCTCCTAAAGAAGAGAAAAACAACAGGTTAATCCAGCCCTACAGCGTCAACCCTCCTGATTAGCTCCTACCTTCGGCAGTGGAAAGGCACCCATCAGGGGCGTTGCTGCCTCATGGTCTCCGGCCTGCATCAGGCCCTGTGTCACAATGGCTTCTGCCTCGTTGGCCCAAGAATGGGCCCAGTCCTTCGGGATCACTGCCTGAACTGCAGCAGAGCGTCTGGGAGACAGAGGTGGACGGTGTGGCAGACCCTCTTCCGATAAGTGTATCAAGGCCACAAATCTGTTATTTCCCATGGAGGGGCCTGCAGAGCCCAAAAAGGCTTCAGAGTTGGGGCTGTTGCTGCAGTTCCTGGAGCAGAGCCAAGGGGTCTAATCAATGTGTGCCCCCTCCACCCTTGCCATTTCCCTGTTTCACCTCTTATCTTTCTGAGTGGTGCTCTTGGGCTCCTCCTGGATCGGCCGATGGCGGTTGGGTGTCCCCGGTGGAGGGGCTGCCTTTGGATGCCTTTGCTCAGCTGATAGGTAGTCCATGGGGGCAGCCCTTGTGCGAGAGCTCAGTGGCTTGCCTGATTCTCTGAATTCACCCTAGTTCAGCTTGGGGGCATACTGTATGCTGCAAGGAAGGCTTCAGTGGCTTCTGGTGTCTCAAACATCTTAGGAGCCCCGTTCACCATGATCCATAGAGTGACTGGATACTAGAGGGATTACTCCAGCCTGATGTCTGTGCTGGTCTTCCTTACCAACGTGAAGGCCCAGCTCCTCACAGACACCTCTTGTGAGTAATTGGCAAAGATTTGTATCCTTTTCCCTTCCAACACAAGTCTTTTAGTTGCCTCTCTGCTCTGGTGATCACCTCCTGATCCTGGAATCTAAGGAATCGGGCAAGTATGGTGCAGGGACGGCCCCTTGGGGCTGGTCTGGGCACTAGTGTTCTGTGTGCCTGTCAGTTTCTAGGGGTTCCCCCCTGTACCATCCTAGAAGTGATGGGATCTCTTTTTGTAAAAATTGCACGGTGTCTTTGCCCTCACAGCCTTCCGGAAACCCCACAAAATGAAGGTCATTCCAGTGGCTGTGATTTTCCAGATCTTTGACCCTGTTCCACACTAAATGGATAATGCGGTTCTGCTCCCTCGGCTAGGAATCAGCTTTGTGTCAGCTGTCCTCTACCTCTACCAGCCTGTGCTCCATGATACAGGCCCTTTGTGAAAGTTCAATAATGTCTGCCAAGTTTTGTTTTGTAGCCAGTTCCATTTTGTCAATTTTTGGTAAGATTTCTACAAACATAATTCTGATTTCTTGTGGGTTGGCATCGCGGGGATCAGCTCATGTGTAAAGGCCCCTACTTGATGATCAGCACAAGTCCGCTCAGAATTTTGGATTGCCAGCAGCCTGCAGCTCAACAAAAGAGTCGGTGTGTAGGTAAGTGATGGATCAGTGTTTCTAGGTAAAATGAGCTATTTATCTGGAGAATGGAGGGAGATAATTATGGATACATGCCAGGGTTTAGGGAGCTATTCTTTTAGACGTCCATTCACTTCGGCTGTTGGCCACCCCCCAATAAATGACACTTTAATAGAAATGATTATAGTTGAACTGTAAGGGATGGCAATATATCCACCTGCACTGAAACGTTCATGCAGCTGTAACAATAAATATCTTACAGATCTGGTGGCACCTGGCAATATTGGCACCCACTTTCCACATACACACAAACATCACCACCACATATCTGTATTTATTTTACCAGGAAAAAAAGTACCATTGATCACTGCTCATTTACAAGGTGATCCTGGTTAAGATAGGTAAAATAGTGTTACAAAAATAATACAGTAGGTATAATAATACAGGGAATGATAAAACAATGATGATACAGCAATTTTACATAAAAAGGCAGTGCAAAAATGTCCCTCAAAATCAAGTGTTTCCACAACCTCTATAACAATTGTTGTTAGTTCACTACCCTTTACATTCTTGGCCATGTGTTGCTGTTTTTGAAACATGAAGCCACAATCAAATCACATGGTAGATTGAGTCTTTTCCTAGTATTATCTGCCAGACAACCTCAAAAATTCTTGAAATCCATTGCTTCACAGGCCCTTCACTTCCATAGCTGGACAGAGTTTTCCTGTGGTGTAGGCCAGGTAGGGCTCTGCACATCTACATCTGTTCTCTCAGGTCCCAAAAGGATCTGTGTGAATGAGGATATGATTGAAATTAATTGCAAAAAACTGCATTAATGCACCAGTTAGGGTTCAACTTACCACAAAGTAGGAAAATGTGGTGTTAGGGTTTCTAACCCTAACTCCCAATCCCTCCGAGCAGCAAAAGGACAAGACCTCACAAGCAGCCACAGACAGCCATCATCAGGTAAGAAAAACAACATACAACTGCTTCCAGTTGATAAAAAAGCAGTAGCACTGATGTGCTACCTTCAAGGATTTGCATCTGTGGCTGAACATGGGCCTATGCTTCTGCAGTCACACCTGTGTGTATACAGTATGTCATACAACATGCATGACTACTTCTGGCTGCAAAAGCACACATCACAAGGGGGCCTGCACTTCTGCAGACAGAAGTACTGTTGCAATGTGGGTATTATGGTTTCAACAGTGTATCTAGACATTTTTCAAGGGGGTAGCAGTTTAGCTAGGGGTGGCACTTTCTCGAAAACGTAAAATGTTACCTTTTAATGGTCACATTAGGTTACAACAGCTACTTTTTGCTGACCTAAAGGAGTAGCCAGTGGTACCTCGCTACATACTGTAGCTGGATCTACTATTACATGGTTTTCTATATGCATCTACATAAGGGCAGGCCTCACAGGGACCAGTGCTTCTGTAGTCACAAGTCGATGTTTATGTCTTACACCTGTGGATAAAAAGGGGCCTGCACCTCTGCAGATAGAGGCACTGTTGCAATCTTGGTAAAATGAATTTTGTGGTGCCTGTGCTTCTGAGGCCATAGGCCAATGTGTACGTTTTACACTTTCAGCTGCAGAAGCCCAGGCCCCTCAGACTGAACTGTGTGTATCTCTTTCAATGTAATTGAGTACCCACAGATGAAGGAAGTCTTGTAATTTGGTGTTTTGTGGATTTGTTTCTGTATCTGCAGAGTGCTGTGCTTCTGCACACAGAAGTAATATCTTGATTTGGGTATAGTGAATTTCCATCTGTAGCAAGAAGCGAGTGTGTATGTGCTGGAGTGCATGAACCACAGATATAAATCCACAAAGATAGCACATCAGTGCTACTGCATTTGTATCATCTGGAACCAGTTGTATGTTGTTTGTCTTACCTGATAATGGCTGTTTGTGGTTGCTTGTGTGGTCTTGTCCTGTTGCTGCTTGGGGGGTAGGGGGTTGGGAGTTAAGATTGGAAACCCTAACACCACATTTCCCTACCTTTGTGGTATTAAGTTGAACCCTAACTGGTGCGTTAACACAGTTTTTTGTAATATATATATATATATATATATATATATATATATATATACTGTATATATTATATAATATGGTTGATGAGGGTGTTTAATGTTAAAGGTCAGTTTTTGCAGCTTAATAACTTCGGAACAGTTCACTGGATTTGCATGAACTTTGCCATGCAAAATTTCTTGGGGGAGATCTCTTTATGCTCTAAATTTTGTGTGGATCTGTTGTGTGGTATCTGAGATAAAGTGTTGACATTAATGAAGGTTTTGTAAAGTTCACATTTTGTTTGTCCACCTGTATCTCAGCAACTGTTTAAAATTGTGGTCTGAAAGTTTCAGGGTAGAAAGCCTTTACCTCACAGATGTGCTGTTTGAAGGTTTGGTGGGAAAATATTGTTCCATTCAAAAGTTATTACATTTTTAATTTCCCATTATTTCCTATGGGAAAAATAGATACCAAAGTGAAAGTACTTTCACACATTGTCATCCAGTTTTGCATACTTTGCACCTTAATACCTTTGCAACCCTTTAATAGATTTACATGAAATTTGGCATGCATAAGCTCTGGAGATAGGTCTCTTGATGTGGTAAATGTCATGCAAATCTGTTGTGTTTTTTTGAGATACTGTGTCTCAAACTTCCTTAAACTTACATGTTTTGCTTCTATTTTTGCAGACAGTCTTCCAGTTTTGCATATTTGCACCTTAATAACTTTAGAACCCTTAAATAGGTGTGCATGAAATTTTGCATGCCTAATCTTGGGGAGTATGTCTGTTAATTTGATAAATTTCATTTGATCCTCTTGTGTGATTTGTGAGACATTGTGTCTCAAACATCATTAAACTTACATGTTTTTTCCCCCCATTTTTAATGTCTTCCAGTTTTGCATAATTTGTACCATTAATAACTCTGGCACCCTACAACATATGTGCATACAATTTTGCATGCATAATTTCATGGGGTTGGTTTGTTGATGTGTTCAATTCCATTTGAATTGCTTTTGTGTTTTCGAAGATATTGTGCCTCAAATATCCTTAAATTTACATATTTTTCCTATTTTCGCAGTCATCCAGTTTTGCATACTTTGCATTTTAATAAGTTTGCAACTGTTCAATGGATATGCATGAAGGATGGAATGAATAATTTCATGGGTCTTCTGATGTTGCTAATTTCATTTAAATTGCTTAAGTGGTTTCTGAGATATTGTATATTAAACATCCTTAAATGTACATGTTTTTTTCCATTTTCACAGTCTTTAAGTTTTGCATAATTTGCAGCTTAATAACTTTGCAACCCTTCAATGGATGTGCATGAAATTTTGCATGCATAATCTCATGGGGTAGTTCTGTTGATGTGGCTAACTTATTTTGAACTGCTTAATTGTGACATTGTTTGCCGAAAGAACTAGGGTACTGCCACAGTTTGTGACACTACTTTTCTAGATATGTTTGTTTCTTTGTCACTTCATAATTAAAAAATGGTTTGGGCTTTTGGGCTGACATTTTCAGGGTACAAAGGACTTGCCCCCGAAGATGTGTCTTTAGCTGGTTTGGTGGAAAAATGTTACTGTACGGCAGAGTTATAACACTCTGAAGTTGAGAGATCGATGAGTCATGTGATATGGGCCTGCCCGGGGGTGACCTTTTGGGATATCATTAAAGATGAAATGTCTTTGTTTTTTGGTCATACTAATTATTTCTCCCTGGAAGTATGTATTATTGGTAATTACTGCTCCATCTCCATATTGCCTCACAGGGTCTATACGGCATTTATCTCAGTGGTGGCTAAATTGCTAATTCTCAGACACTGGATTAATGATTCCTTCCCAACTAGGCAGGAATGGATTCAGGAAGTATTCACACTGCTGAATGCTGAAAAAGCCATTGCAAAACATATAATTACAAAAAAATGTAATTTTCTAACCAAATTTCAGGTCCTGTGGGAACCCTTTTTAAGTTTTTTAACAGACAGGTGAAGGGATACATCTAGATCCTTTTAGGGTCTTTCTCCTTAATGAAAATATATGAATGGTATGAAAGATCACGGTTTGCAGTAGTTTTTCCTTGATATCTTCCCTGGTATTCTTTAGAATATAGATTTTGAAGGGGAGAGAGGGGAGAGGAAGGAGATTCAGGAGTTAGGGAGTATGGAGGGAAAGAGGAGGGTGATGTGTTTTTTTTTCTTGGTGATTGATATGTCATAGGATATATTTTCATTGAGAATTTTATTGTATTTTTGTATTGGGGTGGGGAGGGGATGTTTGTTCATTGTGTGATTGTATAACGTATGACTGTTGGACTGTGTATCTTGTTTTATAAACCTAATAAAATTCATTTAATTGCAAAAAAAAAATAACACTTTGAAGTTTGAGAATTTCCCTTAGGGTAACATTGTGATGGTTGGGGTACTTTTCAGATGCTATATCTTGAAAACACTTTGAGATACAGCTTCAGTGTACTAAGTTGTTTTGCATGTTACCAGGACATGTTTCAAACTGTTGGTGAACTGTAACAGATGGGGCACATATGACTTATACTGTGGCATGCATTATCAACATGGCAGCAGTACTGCTTTGCAGGGCACAGTGGTACCACAACACACTATGCACTGGCCCTGCGCTCCCACACACACGAGGGACAATTACAAAAGGCATGGATGGCTGCTTACTATGGACTGATAGGAGTGCAGGGCCCAGAGGGCTCTACGTGCCCACATGGAAATGAGGGACAAGTTCAATAGGCATGTATGACAGCACAGGGCCCTACCACTCACTATGGACTGATAGGAGCACAGGGCCCAGAGGTCCCTGCACTCGCACATGAAAATGAGGGATAATTACAAGAGGCATGGCTACCGTTCACTGTGGACTGATGGAAGCACAGGACCTAGAACCCATAATAAAATAAGGCGACAATTATACTTTCTCAAAAAGTAAGGAAATTAATTGCAAAAAACTTTGTTAATGCACCATTAGGGTTGAAGCGTCAAAAGTATGGAAGTACAACCTTAGGGCTCCCAAACCTAAGACCCCACCCCACTGTGCATGCAGAAACAGGCATGAGGGGTGTGTTTTGGGGTTGTGTACCCTAATGCTCACCCCGTTCTCCTATGCTGTACCCATCTTACCTTACTTACTTATGGAATGGGGTGAGCATCAGGGTTCACAACCCTAAAACATTATACCATTTGGATGGAGACCACAATTTGTAGAAGTCACCCATAGTATTAGAAGCAAAGTTGGCCAGTTTTTCAAAAGTTGCTAATTGTCCAACCACTAAGAGCCATTCAGATACAGAGTGTCATTTGTCCAACCTCCAGTCACTCACCAAAAGTTCAACAGCTGCTGCCCCATGGCAGTAATCCATAGGACACCAGGGTCTAGTTTAGGAGTGGGGGAGCACAACCCAATAACAATAGGGGTGCATTGGCTGGTGCTGTATTCCCCAATATCTCATGACATATGTCAGAAATATGTGTCCAGAAGGGTCAAATGGATGGGCACGACCATAAAATGTGGTATAATTGGTCACCAGGCTGATTACACCACTAGCAGCGATCATAATTCAACATACCCATTTGATACAGAACATGATGGGTTCTTTACTGTCATACCAGAGTTTTATTATTGATTAATCTGCTTCAGCCATCTCTACATGCCTTGTGTACCCTTAGCCAGCAGTGATTCCTCTGTTCTTTGGAGAAGACACAGTTTAATTATTGTTCCCATTGCCTTTTGACTTGTATGAAAAGGTTAGGAATGCTGTCCCGAACAGCTTTAGAAATACAAACAGCCCTCCTCTTGGTGATGGAACACCATGAATGCAGAAGGGGAGATATGTGGTATGAAGGATTGGGAAGACGCTCTTTACTAAGTTTTAGAATTACATCTCTAATTTGTAAGTCATGCCAGAAATCTCTCTGGGGAATGTGGTATCTCTCTTGTAGGGAAGTAAAGGAATGAATAACAGAAGATCCGGGCATTAGGATATCCTGAACTGAGTGGATAACTAGCACATCCCAAAGTTTCCAGTAGACCATGTCGCTGCCTATTTTAATTAAAGAGTCGTTCCACAATGGGGTGAACTACCATGGATTTGGGGGTTCCCACCAATCTGTTGTGGGTCCTTACCCAGTAGTAAATATAGATTAACATGGGTATAGATTAACATGGGGGCAGTATGTCATGCTGGAGCTTGGGCACTGTGCAAAGAAGCATGGAAGGGTGTGGATTCCCCGTGAGCCCATATTTGACTTGAAGCCAGGCCAGGGACTGAGCACTGAGAGAGGAAAACAAGCTAGTAGTATGGGTAGTGATAAAAGAGGGCAATAAGTCATGCTGGAGCTTGGGCCCTGTGCAAAGAAGCATGGAAGGGGATGGGTTCCCCATGAGCCCATATTTGAGTCAAAGCCAGGCCAGGGACTGAGCACTGAGAGAGGAAAACAAGCTTGTAGTCTGGGTAGTGATAAAAGCCATATGATACTACTGAAACCAAGGCAAATCCCACCCTCATGTGACCAGTGATGATGAAGATGTTGTCGACTATATCTGGGAGGTTTGCCCTCCCAAAGGAATTGGCTTATAAGTGCATCTATTTTGTTGAATCACTTGGTGGGAAGTTGAATTGGCAGATGCACTAATATGTGGAGGAATTTAAGAGTTACAATCAGCTTGATAGCTTTAGTTTTTCTGTCCATAGAATGGTGTAGAGATTTCCACCTACAGTCACAGCCAAGGACGTGGCCAGATATTTCCTGAAATTTCTGTGATATTTCTAGAGAAATCTCCTGCTTTCTGTATTTCCACAGTAGGGGCAGCAGAGAGAAACTGTTTAGAAATTTTGCAAAATATCTGGAAATATCTGACCATGTCTGGGACTACTACTGTATCAAAATCCATTTTGGTAGATGCAAACAATGGTTCTAAATTGAGAGTGGTGAGTTTTTGTAGGATAGGGTGAATCTTGACCCAAAGGCAAATGATGCCTTCAGGGGTCCAACTGAGGCCCACAGACAAAAGGTTCCATGGAACATTGCCTGTTAAGGGGAAGGATTTCCATCTTGGATTGGTTAATTGTAAGGCCAGAGACAAGTGAAAATCTCTGGAGGAGAAAGAGGGCTTGACACACTGACTGATGAATGTTATCCACTGTTATGAGCAGGTCATCAGCACAGAGGAAAGTTTTGAATGTATCTGATCCTCACTTTCAGCCCAGATATGGCAGAGTCTTCCCGAATTGCAATAGCCAAGGGTTCAATGGTGAGGACAGATAGGAGAGGAGAGAGGGTACAATCCTGCCGGGTGCTCTTTTGCAAAGCAAAAGAGGTGGATTTAAGTCCATTGGTGAGTGTCGCAGCAAGTAGAAATGAGTACAGGAGACCCACCCAAGCACTGAAGTAAGGGCCTACGTCAATGTGCTCCAGGGTTTCCAGGAAGTAGGACCATAAGTCGAATGCTTTCTTAAAATTGACTGCAAGAGCAGCTTCCAAGGACTGATGGGTATCTGCATGATGGAAAAGCGAGATCAGTGCCCTTAGGTAATCTGAACTGACCCTTCCCTTAATAAATCCCACTTGAGAGGGGTGGATCAGAGCTGGAAGCAAGGGTTCAAGTCTAGTTGCAAGCACTTTAGCCATTATCTTTGGCATCAGCATTTATAAGTGATATTGGGCAGTAGCTGTCTGGGGCTACTGGATCTTTGCCCTTTTTGGGGAGAACTGTAATACCTGCTTCTCTCACCGTCAGTGGCATGACCCCACTCTTAAGGAAGTCCTGGAATGCATGAAAATATAGGCACCCACGTCACCACAAATGCTTAGTAAAAATCAGTGGGAAAGCCATTGTCACCTGGGGCCTTGTGAGAGTTTAGGGCTTTGATGGCTGCGAGAACCTCTTTTTGGGTAAGTGGTGTATCCAAATTAGATGTCTGGGCTGGAGAGATGGAAAAAATCGGGAGGGATGACGGAAGGTTTTAATAGCCTCTGTTTTCAGTGGGGAAGGAGAAGCATAAGGTTTTTCGTAAAAACCTCTCAAAACCTCATTAATATCTGCAGAACTAGTTTTAAGAGAACCAGAGGAATCCTTCATAGGAGAAACTGCCCTGGCAGCTTGCTGGTGTTTTAATCTATATGCCAGTAGTTTGCTAGATTTCTCTTCACCCTCCCAAAATGAATGCTGGAGCCTATGTAGTGCTAGTTCAGCTTTTCTGAAAAGGAGGTCATTAAATCGGAATTGGGTACTGACAGGAGGTGTTAAAAAGTCAGCAGTAGGAGCATGGGGCCAAACTATTTGTACTGCATTTCCAGCTTCTTGAGCTCAGCTTCCAGTTGAACTTGTTCTTTTTTCCATTGTTTCCACTTATGGGTGGCATAAGTAATTATATTACCTGTCATGGTTGCCTTGAAGGCCTCCCATACAGAGGAATCAGGGACTTGTCTTCATTGTTAAACTCCCAAAATTCAGTAGCAGTTTGCTTGCACCACTCAGTGAATCTTAGGTTTTCCAGCAGTACTGGATCCAACCTCCAGGAGGAGGATTTGACCTGCAGGGGCCCCCACAGAAGGTTCTTTTCTAAGGGTGCATGGTCTGAAATAATAATAGGGTGGATGACTGCTTGTGTAAGATGATGGAGTATGCACTTTGAAATTAGCCACAGATCAATCCTACTGGATGTGCCATGGGGGGGGGGCTAAGAAGCTGGTATAGTCCCTATCACAGGGTCAATGCTCGCTCCAGGCATCCATCAAGATATGTTCTTTTAGCAAAGTGTTAACAGCCTGCACAGCTTATAGTGTGGTTCAGGAGTGCCACCACTTCTATCAATTTATGCGTCCATAATTAAGTTCAAATCCACGCACACATACCCCTGTAATAAAACTGGAGATTGGTTAGGATGCATCTCCAAGATCTCTTGGTTGAGCATGTGGAAGAAAGTGATGTTGTCCAGATTAGGGGCCTATGAATTCCTTAAGATAGCTTGGCCCTGGGGTGTAGAGACTTGAGCCAACACCCATCAGCCCTCTTTGTCTAACATAGATTTCTGGAAGGACCACCCCAGATCATGGTGCAGTAGTATTGACACTCCCCCTTTTTTGGATGAGGTGGTACTGTGCACTTCATCTCCCACCCATCCCTTTTTCAGTTTCATAGCTTTGGGTCCCAGCAATTTTGTTTCTTGCAGAAAGACACCCTGCTATTTTGGCTTTTTAGGTGAGCCAGCACCTTTTTTCATTCGATGGGGCAGATAATGCCACAGACATTCCAGGGAATTAGTCTGACCTCCACAGTCTCATATGCCCCTTCCAGCTCTAAATCACTGATAGTCGATGTCACCAATAGTTGAGCATGTACCCCATTGTGTCTCCCCCCCTCCTAATCCAACCCTTAGAGTGATTTGTGAACCTTGCAGAGTAAAGACCACAGCCTGACTTAGCTCTAAAATCACAGTTAGCATGTACCAATAAACAGGAAACTATATATACAAGGAATATTGCATTGCAGAGCATAAGTCTTGAACCCCCTTCCCCCATAAACCAAAGTGAGATACTGCTTCTGTAAACATAGGCCAGGAGAGGGCCAATATGACAGAGGCAGTCTCTGGAGGTTCAGTAGTAGACAGCGGAAAGCACACCTTAACACCAGCTCAAAACAGAAATGACCCCCCTATCATAAGAGCCAGTGGCATGCTAAACTTGCCCATATAAACTAACAGTATGGTTAAAAGTGAAACACTTAACAGAAGAGAAAGAAAACATTGTAGGAGTGTAGGAGCTCCTAATTCCGGGAACTAAAAGTACATGCATGGGGACATTGCAATCCGTGGAAGTGTCCTGTAAGCGGCTGCAGGAATCACAGTACCTGTGCGTGTCGTCCTCTAGTTCCTGCAATACCAGGTTAGCTGCTGCCACGAGGCCCCTCAGGCAAAACAGGAGTCAGCAAAACTCCATCTTTATATAAAGATAAGAACTGCTCATAGCCTGCATATGTTGCTGTGGCCATATGAGTGTAATGACAGCAACAAGGATCCCAAAGGTGGATCATCAAGATGTTACAAACCAGAGTCACTTTATCCCAGGAATGCAATGAGGTCATCCACAGAGGGAGCTTAAGCAACCACGCAATCAATATGACCATGGTGCTGGGCAGTAGGCAGCCTCCACACTGGCAATGAAATATAGTGGTAGCACAACCTCAAGAGTACCACCCTTTCTAAAATGAAATGGGGCCATAGAGTTGTAGAAAATGGTCATCATTACAGGTAGTAGTTCTCGGGATATGATGAGAACTGCTGCCAAAACATAGCACAATAAAAGAGACATGGGCCACAATCACTGCTGGTCACATACACTGTAAGGTAGCCAGCTCATGGAATGTGATCGTTTCAGAGTTACAGCTGATGGAGTGTACGGGATATCATTATAGTTGGGACTCAAGTTCGTAGGCACCAACAATAATTGAGAAACAGGAGTGATACAAAAAAAATCAAGTAAAAACTGTATTCAAGGGTTACACTTTTCCAAATGACATTCAAGAAAACTTTAATGTATAGCCTCAAAGCAGGACTGCTCCTTTAAGAGGAATATCTGAGGCAGCCTGAATGTCCCATTGGTGTTAAATAGTACAGAGGGCCCCTTCATCAATTATGAATACTTTCATCGCTAATAGTATAAAAGCAGGAGTCCCAAAATTTCATGTGTACCAAATGGGCAGTTCTGGCATGGTCACCTGTGTTGTATGTCTGTTGGTGGTACCAGGAGTACAGCTTTGTAATCTTGAGGGTGCCTTGAGAGTTCATCAAGCCCAGAGAAGCTCCTGGATGGGACCAGCCATACTGGCTGCTGCCATGGCTTAAAAGCACATCGTGGGAGCCTCTGGAGGAGCAGAGACCACAACTGGCAGCAACGTGGGGAAGTCTGCAGGTGAGTCAATGGATTTGTTGAAGGGAATGGTCCCAGTTGCAGTGCAGACTGAAACAGAGGAACCACTGGATTCAGTGCTTTGGCTGCAGCAATGGCTGCAGCTTCTGGATTTTATTTCTATATTTATTTTTATTTAGTTTTTGTTGACCGGGTAAGTGCACTAGAAAAATCCTGCCTATTTTCAGGCACGACCCGGGGGAGGGGGATACAGATGAAAGCCAACTGACCTTGAACCAGATTAGGCTGTTGGTGGTATTTTTTTAGTGAATGAGGGAAATTTGGCCAGCACACAAGGGAAATTCCCCTACTCTGGGGGACCATGCTGGTGGCAGAGCGTGTGCTGATTGAAGCACTGTGAGGCTGCGCAGTGTTCTCCTCCTTCACGATGGAGGTGGAGGACTTCGTAGCAGCAGCTGTTATAGTGGAAGCGAGTGAGAGCCTGGATGAAGCGGGGGACATTTTTGGAGCAGTACACAGAGATTTTGAGAATAGTCGGGCTACACTACAGTCCGATTTGGGAGTGACTGACCTGAGTTCGTTGTCGTCGTCTTTCCAGTCTCAGACGGAGAAGGAACGAGACTTTGCATGTTTCGGTTACCGAACAACTGACTGGGAGGACCGCTTTGCAGGAAGCAGCGGTAGACAGCTTTGGTGCACACGGTTCAGGAAATGTTAAACACCGGAGATATGGATACAGAAGATACTTCCAAAAAAAGCACCACGCAAGTTTTGAGAGAACAATTTAGACTTTCCAGCCGAAAATTGTCCTTTCCCTCAATGGACTGGTCAGCGGAGGAGGCTTTGGGAGATTCAGGCTGGATGAAATCCGACGTCAGACAATGGATTCCTGATCCAGGTTGGACTGCTACATCCCCTATACATCCTACGCATGCCAACACTACAGAAACCCTGAGCTCAGGTATGGACTTAGAAGGGGACAATGCTGCTGTACAGCCTGCTAGTCAGCGTCCTTTGGCTTCTTGAAGCCAAGTTCGTTGGGGATAATGATGTTTCTAGACTTAGTGTTGCTGCTATTGAGGAAAATCTTATACACTGCAAAATAAAATACCAATGTCTGAGTTGTTTAAAAATCAGTTGGAGCAAGCTCCTAGGAGAAACGCTGTGCGCTTGCGTTACCGGGGTGGCCTACAAACCCATCCTGATAGCTATTATGTTGCCAATACATTACTAAAAGGTTCAATGAATTTTTTCCCAGTAGATATCTTTGCTCTGATTCACATTTCAGGTGAAGACACCTTTGGCGTCAGTTTTAAAACAGCTAAAGGTATGGAGAAATTTTGGGATAAATATTCCACTTTGAAGGCCTCTCACTTTGGGTTCCCTTTTATGCCTTACCCTTACAAAACCCCTGATTCGTTATGTTACAGTAATGTTTCATAACGAAGGGGTTAATGTCAGCAACATTTACCACTGGTTACAAAAAGTGTGAGGTTTGGGTCCTCCTGAAGCCATTTTGGACCTGGAAGGTATTTGGACTGGCAGCTGGAGATTTAAAGTAAAATTAACACAAGTGAGCAGGGGAGGTAGTTCATTTGCCTAATAGTTTTAGGCAAGGATAGGGGTGTGTTTCTATAGTGGGCCCGAGGCGTGCTACAAATGTGGGGCTAAAACGCATCTTAGTAGCACATGCGATCTTTGAATATTCACTATGTGGGGGCTTTGGGGCATTCTATGGATAGGTGCCAGAATATTTTTAGATGTAATTTATGTGAAGAAAGGGCCACGCCTTCCATCAATGCCTATGGGCCTCCACAATAAAGCCGGGGGGTGGGACCCAGAGGATTTGGTACATAAAGCACAGGTAAAAAAGGGGGACAGGGCTCTATCATCAGAGGTAGTCCCTAAGGAAGACATCCCGCGACAGAAGCCTGTGGATGGGCTTATCATCTCTGATGAGAAAGCAGGCCCTTCCATTTCTGATACCACTACTCAACTAGAAATTCCTTTAGATAAGTCCAACTCTCCAAAGGCGTCTCCTTCTATGCCTCCCCTCTTTGAAATTGTTAAGCCCAGACGGTTTACTAGAGCTTCTAGTAAACCTCTATCAATGACTCGACTTGATTCGAGCAATTTTTCTCCTTTACAGAAGAGGGGAGAGATTCAGATCTAGAGTCTGATACATCGTATCTGTCGGAATTAATTTCAGAAGAAGAGGCTAGTAAAACATCTGAGCTAGCAAAGGAAAAAAAAGGGAAAAAGGGTAAAAAAAGGAAAACTACTTTCTCTCAGAAGACTGGGTCCTAAACCTTTTACCTAACATCATGGCCTCTCTTAAAATAGCATCCCTTAATGTGTGCAGCATTAAAAATTTTAAGAAACGATTATCTCTTCTAACTGCCCTTAGCACATTACAGGTGGATGTTATTTTTTTGCAAGAAACCAGACTTTCCTCTTTGGCTGAGATTTCCCAAACACAAAAGCGGTGGGTATGGGACCGTCTTATTAGGCGTTTGGAGCGGACATTGCAGGCAGTATAGGAATCCTATTCACCTCCACATTTCAGGATTTGAAGCTGGTAGATATTGTCTGGCGTGCTTTGCTCCTTGACTGTGCTTATCAGGATTTTGACTTCAGGCTCATAAATATTTCGCCCCTCAGTCGAAAGCTACAAGGATAAAATTACTGGAAATTAGGCCTTTCTTATATACCAGGAGACATGTAATTTGGGGAGGGATTTTAACTCTGATATTGATGTTAAATTTAAAGGGATTCCACATGAGAAAAAACTGTATTGTGACTCTCTTGCTTTACGCCAGACGGTCTCTTCTGCAGATTTAACTGATGTATATAGATCTTTACATGCTACTGGGGGTTCTTCCTATCACAGGAGTACCTTCTCTTCACATATAGACTTCATCTTTGTTTCTAAATATTTGAAGCCTTATTTTTCACAAGTTAAACCGTCTGAATTCTCAGATCACCAAATCCTACTTGGGTTTTAAATCTAGGAAGTATTCACTAAAAATTCCAGCTGCAGGCCCTAGGTGGCGTTTAATGTTTCCTTTTTAGAAGATAATAATAGTGTTACTGAATTACAGAATCTACTTGCCATAAGAAGCTCGGTCATTTGCCTTTATGATAATCCTTTTTCTTGGTGGTTGGATACTAAACAAGAGATTAAGTCCTTTCTGATAGCTAAAGGAAAAACTAAAATGAATTCACAGTATATCACATACCTACAATACAGGGATCAGCTTTACAAGCTGATGTCCTTTCCTCCCAAGGATAGGTCTCTTTTTCAGTCACAGATTGCTGTAGTTAAAAAACAAATGTTACTTTACCAATATAGTAGAGCTAAATCCCTAGATATGGAGTTTCGGTATGGGATGCAATCACATCCAGCTTCGGACCCTTATGCGGCCTGTAAACAGCGCTTAGATAAGACACTAATGAGAGGTTTGTTATCTTCGGATGGAACTACAGTTACTTCAGATCTGGATATGATGACAATAGTGAAATCCTTTCTTTCAGATTCCTTTGAAGAACAGATTGGTACACAGGAGGGTTTGCCAGCTGACTTTTTGTCTGGTTTGCCTGTCTTCGATACTGCCTACCAAGCCTCCTTATTACAGCCCATTTCCCCCTTAGAAGTAGAGAATGTGATAAAATCACTGAAAGTAAAAACATCTCCAGGCCTCGATGGCATTCCCAATGAATTTTATAAAAAATTTTCTTCAGTAATGGGTCTTTTCTCCGATGGTTTTCAATTACATAGCTGACCTTGGGTTTAAGCTTTCCGAGTTTTAATGTTTCTCTCTTAAAGTTTATACATAAAAAGGGGATCCTGGGTTATTATCAATGGAGGCCCATTAGTTTGCTAATAAGCGATTATAAAATTCTTGCCAAAATTCTTACAAATAGATTATCCTAGTATCGGATACCCTTATCCACCGGCACAGTCTTGTCGCGATTCCTCAAAGACGGATTCAACAGAATTTATATATTTTAAGAGAACTGTTTGAGTCCAGTAAAAATGGGCAAGGCTCTGGATTTATAGTGGCCTTGGATCAGGTCAAGGCATTTGATAGTGTTTACCATTCGTATATATTTAGTCTTTTAATGGCCTATAAGATTCCGAAGCCCTTTGTTCAATGGATTTTTTTATTATACTTAGATGCGGAAGTTCACCCATTAGTAAATAGCCTTATGGGGCCTGCAATCCCAGTCACTAGGGGTATCAGACAGGGATGCCCTTTGAGTCCCCTATTGTATACATATGCTTTGGACCCCATTATTCGGTATGTTCATAGTAGACATGACATTTTAGGACTTGCTCCGGACGTTTCCTTACAAACGGTTAAAATTTCAGCATATGCAGATGATGTCACTCTGTTTATGCAGGATGAGGTTTCCCTGCAGAATGCTTTAACTTGTTTTAAGGTATGGGGTCGGTCTTCAGGGTCTGAACTTAATATATCTAAAAGTTTTATTTTTTCCTTAAATTCTGAGCAGAATTGTTTATTTGATACCCATGGCATATCCTTTACTTCCACACCGCGCAAAATTCTGTGTCTTTGGTTTGGGAATGGTGATATGGCTGCCTTTAACTGGGAACAACAGCTTAGTATAGGTGAGGCAAAAGTTAATGTTTGGAAACAATGGAAATTTGGGAAAAAAAAGGGTTTCCATTGTTAAAAAGTTTTGATACCGTTTTTTTATATTTGAGTTATATTTTCCACCTCCGTTTTTCATTGGAAACCAGAATTTTAGTGTCTTTTTCCAAATGGTTTGGGGAAAAGATTGAATCCGGTTTGTAGGGATTTTACTTACTTGCCAGTTAAAAAGGTGGTTTGGATATGGTTAATCAATTATCTTCTTTCATTCCATATTTTTATTTAATTCCTTTAATTTTCTTTTGGGATTTAAAACAACAGATATGGCAGGTTTGGTCTTCCTTTATATAGGAACCTTTCTTACAGAAATGGAAGATGACTCCTCTAAAATCTTTTAAATCTAACCAATTACCGTCATATGGGGTGTCGACATTTAAGAAATGCAAGCAGTGGAATGTATCATTCCCTATCCTTGCATCCCATTCTAGGAAATCCTTTTATAATTATATTGTTTTCACAGTGCAGGGTAAAATCCTAGTCTTTCCAGAATGTGTTCCTACAAAGATGAATTTTGCCTTGCACAAATTAAGTGACTTTAGAATCCCGGCCTTTGTATGGGATATAGTCTGGATATCGGCCCATGGAAGGCTAGGTGTCCGTGGTAACCTAAAATATAAGCCATTGACTGAGAGATATTGCTTGAGAGCAACCTGTATCTCCATAGAGGAAACACTTTCACATTTTTTGTTAGATTGTCCGTTTGCTAAACAGTTTTGGGCAGATGCATCTGTTTATTGGAAACTGCCTGCTTTGGTACATATGACTTATAATACTTTAGTTTTAGGGGATTATACAGGGTTTTGGCAATCCTTCCATCCTAGCACTTTGAATGTTTTTTTTTCACTCATTCAGTTTCACCTATGGCAAGCGAGATGTCAGTTGATTTTCCAGCAACTTTCTGTGTCTTCCTTTTCACTTATTTCTCAGATAGAACCTGATTTATTAAGTGTTAAACACAGAGACAAGACAAGGTTCTCTGCAGTTCATAATTTGTCTTTTTTGGAATCATTTCTTTGTTTGAAAGTTTCATTGTATTGAAATCCTTTTTCACACTGTATGTTATGATTATTTGGTGATGTTATGTTTTGTCTTTAATAAACTTCCCCTACTCTTTTTGATGAGTGCCATGGGATCTTTAACATCCACCTGAACTACCACCAATCCAGGCAGATGGGACCTCGGTTTAACGTCTCATCTGAAAGACGGCACCTCAGAAGTGCAGCACCCCTCTCATGCTGCACTACAGTGTCAGTACTGGGATATTAACCCAAGTGCCAGATGTGGGAACTGAACCCACAGCCCTCTGATCTCCCGGCCTCAGAGGCGAGTGTGCTATCTACTGAGCCACTGATACTGCCCATTTAGCTTGAGGAGAGCTGTCTCTCTTTCAGCCCCTTCCAAGTTCTTCTTTTTGTTTTTCCTCCTGGATTTAGGAGCTGGAAACCATGGATTATCTGCTTGTGGAAGTGGAGGAAATGGTGGGCCTTGTTGGCGGGAGACCTCGCGGTCTGGGGTAGGTGGTGATGCAGTATCCATAGGTAGCTGCTTGTTGTGGTCTCCCCACTTATGGCCAAATTGCTTGAATTTGGAAAAACTTCTGTGAGGAAACAGCTTCTTGAGGAACTCTTCCACCAGTTTAGGGTCTCAAAGGAGCAGGCCACTCTACTGACTGACAGGTGGAAAGTAGCTGGGTAGCTCAAAGAATATTGTAGGCCAAGATCCAAGCAGGCATACTGGGCTGCTATAAAGGTGCGGCGTCGCTTGGATAGTTCAGCAGGGAACTCTGTGAATATTTGAATATTGTGCCCTGCCAGGAGAGGTGCTATCCTTCCCTGGCTGCATTAGCAATGGTTTTTTGATCTGTGAACCAGAGGAAACAGGTGATGATTGGTCTTGGTTTAGCCCATTAAGTGGGCTTATGAGCCAGGGAATGTGGGTTCTTTCAGTTTCAATGGGGCCGACTAGTCATGGCCCAGAAGGACTGGGAGCACTTTTTGAAGGAAACAGATGGTATCAGAGGCTTCACATCCTTTAGGGAAGCCCAAAAAGTGGAGGTTATTTCTCCAACTATGATTTTCTAAGTCCTCCACTCTAGACATCAGCAGGCGTATAGTGCGATCCTGTTCTCTGATATTTGGCATGATCCTTTTCAGTGTGTGTCTCCATGTCAGGGATTCTCTGTTCTGCAATGCTAGTCCGGTGCGAGAGGTCTACGACATTGGCAGCAGTGTTTTGAGTGGCTAGTTCTAGCTTACTCATTTGAGACATCATTTGGCTAAACATGGCTTTTATTTCCCTCAGGTTGTCATTCACCAATGAAGAGGAGGTAGCGGTGGCCATAGCTATAGTGCTTCCTGCCTGCAGAGTCTGAGACCAAAATGGCACTATGGCTTAGAACTCAGTGAAGATCTCACAGCGACAGACAAAATGAACACTGATGCACCCAGAGATAAGTGGCTATCCGATGTTGGTATCAGGGCAGGTTAGCACACCTGTGGCATTAGGAAGCTGAAGGATCTTGACAGAGGTAGATCGGAGCTATCATTTCAAGCTGCCATCTTTGAGGTGGTTAAGCCATGCCCCCCTCAGAGAACAGAAATTTTGGTGGGAACAATAGGCATACCATATGTGTATGGGTTGCTCCATGCTGCCAATCATACTAGTGGGTGTGCCTTCGTCATTCCCTTCAGTGAGAAGGATTACCAAGCTAGTGACTGACTGACTGGATGTATATGGGGATGATGGGGAGCTGCATACTTCTAAAACTGAATAATGCTTGCAGTCTGTTATTTTTGGTTCCTAAGAATGCACTCACTCATTAAGAACTGCAAGTAGCTCAATGTCTGTGTGAAAAAATCCACATACGCACAGTCTGAAACCCTTGCTATTTGTAAAACATTTAATTAGGCATCTGTTTCTAAAGCACAGTCAATTTTTCTCCCTATGGAGGCTAACCGAATAGAATGTCCTGAAAACTTTCCATGATCCACAATACTGCTAGACAGAAGATATCAACTATTTAAACAAGTATTTGTCAATGCTGAATGTTTGCTTGCTGGCATTGGCATTGGTAGTGTAGGAGTTACAGAGCTGCATAACAGGAATGGCAGTGAAGTACTGAACTGAAGCCAACCCATCACCACCTTGCAGATAGTGACAGGCATTGGGGTGTGCCTTTGGGTCATCAGGCATAAAGGCCACGCCATTTTACCACACCCTACCCTGCAGACAGCGACAAGTGTCACGGTGCGCCATGGGGTCTTTGGCCCTTATGCGCACCCCATTCCATCAGGAAATACGGTGAGATGGGTGCGGTATAGGATAATGGGTTGCACTTTGGGGCTGAAGAGTCCAAGGCACACCTCGATGCCTGTCACTGGCTGCAGGGTGTGAGTGGGGGTGGAATGGTATAAGCATTGCAGGCGACAATCCCAAGTCACAGCCCAGATGCCTGCCATTCTCTACAGGGTGGGGCGTTATGGTCGGAAACCCTAACACCTCAGGCATTTGTTGGTATTTTCACTCAAAATTTTCAACATGGTTTTTTTGTGACCCCCACCTCATGAACAGTGGCAATATCAGTTTGTTAACCGAAAGCTGCTTTTGCACAGCGACTACAGCATTTGGCACCACAGGTGCAAAAACACATTCCGAACAGGTTGTGAAAAATGACAGCTGTACTGTTCATGGGGAGGTGTAAAAAATGGCAATGTTGAAAATCTGCAGTGAAAATATTTAAAAAAATGGTGAAGTCCCGAGCATGCGTAGAAACTGTGTAATGTAATTAGTTTGGGGATTTTTTACAGTAGATTGTCAACACAGGCATTTTGGGACCTCCGATCATGAAAAGTGTCACTGTGATTTTTTTTATCTGTCCTGAACAATGATTTCCCACAGCGACCATGCATTTTTGCGCTGAAAGTGTGAAAACACATTTTGGCCATGTTGTGAAAAATGAGAGCGGTACTGTTCATAAGGAAGTGTGGAAAAATGCCACTGGTGAAAATCTGGACTGAAAATATTACAAAGTCATGAACTTAGGAGGAAACTACGTGATGCTCACTTGTAACACAGTCATTTTACGGACTTTTGTCACCAAATTTTCAACATAGCCATTTTAAGACCTCTGCTCATGAACAGTGTCACTGTGATTTTCTTAATCTGCCCCAAACATTGCTTTCGCACACCGACTGCACCATTTTGCGTTACATGTGCGGAAACACATTTTGGGCGATATGTGAAAAATGACAGCTGTACTGCTCATAAGGAAGTGTGGTAAAATGGCAATGTTGAAAATCTGGAGTGCAAATATTAAAAATTCGCAAACTTACGAGCATGTGTAGGAACTGCGCAACCTGCGCTCCTAAAACAGGCACTTTTAGGAATTTTTTAACCAAATTTTCAACATAGCCATTTTAAGATGAGTCCAAGGCACACCTCGATGCCTGTCACTGGCTGCAGGGTGTGAGTGGGGGTGGAATGGTATGAGCATTGCAGGCAACAATCCCAAGTCACAGCCCTCATGAGCACCGCCTGATCATCAACTATAAAAAAACTTTGCGCAGCGTCAAAGCCCACACAGCCAATCGGCACTCCTAATTAAAAACACACAAGGTACCCCCCTGGAACACGTTACTAACTTCAAATACCTGGGTATCACATTAGATACCTCCCTCTCCAACCATAGTCACATTCAACATCTTTCCACCGCTGTCACCACTAGAGTGGGAATCCTCTATAGAGTTAAACACTGTTTACCCTCACAGGCCTTGCATCTGGCAGTTTCCGCCTCAATCCTCTCCCTAATTGATTACGGGATAGCGATATATGGATCAGCAGAACCCACCGCACTACACAGTATTAACACTGCCCTGAGTAAAGCCTGCTGACTAGTCACCGGCAGAGACTGTCTAACTCATACCTGTGACCTTTACGCCCTGACTGGTTGGCTAAACTTCCAACAAAGACTTCAGTACCACACCTGCATCCTGGCAAAAAAAAAATACAACTTCAGATAGCCTCCCTTGGCCTTCTCCCCATAATCAGCCCAGCCCCCCTCAGGCGTAATACTCGACTCGCTGCAAATTTCTCATTCCAGGTCCCCCACTGTAGGACATCAATGGGTCAAAGATCGTTTCGGTACCGTGCTCCCCTTTGGCTCAATGCTCTACCTCCTCGGCTCTCTCAGACACTCAGCATCTCCCTATTCAAAGCAGGCCTTAAAGCCCACCTAATTGAGTCTGCAACCTGTGACTGTGGCTAGCTCTGCCCACCTAGTATGCTCCCTATCCCCATTAATAACCGACACAGGGTCTCCATAGACCCCATGAATACACTTCCCCCCACCTCTAACAAATGATACCCTGAAAGCTGCCTACCACTGTCTCTGGTGAACTAAGATAAAGCCTGGACTGCACTGTCAGTACTGTTTGTGTTTATTGCTTGAGTGTGTATGTTTTCTTGTATACTGCTTTATTACGTATGTATCCTTGTATTTCGTTCTCCCTCCACCCTCTGTAACCAACATGGAGCCTTTGCAAATGAGTCTGTGACTCAAAGGACTGTAATTCCGATTATATGCAATAAATACAAAATAAAATAAATAAATAAAATAAAGATCTCTGCTTATGAACAGTGTCACTGTGATTTTCTTAATGTGTCCCATACATTGATTTCGCACACCGACTGTGCCATTGTGCGTTACGTGCACGGAAACACATTTTGGGCGACATGTAAAAAATGACAGCTGTACCGCTCATAAGGAGGTATGGTAAAATGGCAATGTTGAAAATCCGGAGTGCAAATATTAATTAATTCTCGAACTTATGAGCATGCATAGGAACTGCTCAACGCACGCTCGTAAAATGGTAATTTTTAGGAATTTTTTCACCAAATCTGCAATATAGGCTTTTTGAGAGCCCATCTTATGAACACTGGCACTGTCGTTTCATTAATCAGTCCTGAAAGGTGATTTTGCGCAGTGACCACGAAATCACCCTTCAGGCCCGATTAATGCCATGACAGTTCTGAATTCATGAGGAGGGGTCCCAAAAACCCCATGTTGAAAATTTGGTTCTAAAATTCCAAAAAATGCCTGAGATATGCATCAAAGTTGAAAAACCCTATTTATGGCATTATACAGCTTTTCTTCAGTTCGCGATCGGCTTTGAAGAGTGCAGACGTGTTCCCGGTCCCCCGAAGATTGTCGCGCCGGACTCCGGAGGTAAGTATGGGGTGAGGTGGGGGTGTGGGGAGGCAGAGTGCACAGAGGGTGGGCGCGGGAGGCAGGAGACCACCGAGGGAACTTTTTTGTTTACAGGTTTGTTTTTCAGGAAGATGATGCGGGACATTTGCCACACTGGGATGGGCTCCCAGCATGTCAGCTGGAAGACTTTTGGGGGCCTGGGCCAATGGAGTTAGGCACCCTGTTGTATAACAGTTTTGCCATGCTGGGGTGGCCTCCTCAGCGTGGCACTTGATAGCTTTTTTGGGGGTAGAGCTGGGATGGGGATTGGGCACCCCTTGGCCATATAGTGTGTGTATGGGCGTGCATGAGCATGCAATATGCGCAGCATGCGCAGGTTTGTGGGGAGCACTGCTCACTGAAGCGGAGCTCTCCCTTTCAACTGTACGGCACTGCATTTTCAACTGCTGTCATAGACAGTTGCAGCATTCATTGGAGAACTGCGGCTGTGCCTGCAAACACACTGACTGAATTGGAAGACGGGTGCCACACCTACAAAAACTCGGATGATGGCACTATGCATGCAAGCAAACATAAAAAGGGATACAAAAACTCCCAGGGTCAAATCCCTTGTGATTTCCTATGGAGTGCAGCAATGGGGGAAATACAAATTAAAAGACAAATCTGGAAATGTAATGATCGTTAAACATCATTCAGCTCAGACAACTTTTTTTCTAGCTGTCAAACTGCTGAATAGATCTTTTATCTTGTGCAGTATGAAAACTAGCTATCATCAGAAACCAACCATACCAATAAATAATGCAGCATCATTTGTCCATTAAAAACCCAAGTCATGGAAACAAATGCACCTCCTTTGGTTTTTCTTTGATTTTCTGATATTTTCTCCCCAACCCTTCTGGTGTGACTGCCAAACTGTGCTGATCTGTCAGTCTCTATAGCACTAATGACTCTCCTTATTCAGCTAGTATGGAGAAGGAAGGTACTTATGTAACCCCTAGGGGGCGCTATGCTAGGGGCTACTACCCCTGCCTGTCCTAACTGTGACAGGGTGAGGGGCCCAGATCCGTTGGCGGGTGCCTCCACCCAGAGGTTGGGATTAGAACAGTCGAAATTGACTCAGTCATAGCCCTCTGGGTTGCTGCAACCCCCCTTTCTTCCCACTAGTGGCCCACACAGTTCAATTTCAGTGTCCTTACCACATACACTTACCCCCCGGCTCGAACCAATCAGCTCACTCCGGGGATCCCCTGAAAAGCAAGGTACAGTTACACCACATTCACTGTGCAATATTTCCCCATTAATACACAAACTAGCCAGCGTACTTTTGCAAAACAAGCAATCTGATTTATTCAAGGGGAGACAACAAGGACCGGGGGAATCAGGTTGATTAGCTTATCACTACAATATAAGAATGTTCACCTAGGGCTCTGTGCACAGGCCTAACCTATAAATTACTGTCCATGGGTACCCAAGCCCTAAAGACTAGTTCCTCGATGCAGCTGGTTGGGGCCCTGACACAGATAAGCATTTAATTCCTACTACAATTTGATGGAGCCAGCCGGCTCAGCTAATGTAGTCAGCAAGGTAACCAGAAAATCTTGCCCTGGCTAGCAATGTTTAACAGGGAGCTACCCTGATTTAGTACTCACAACTCCAGAAGGAAAAGCGCTCTCACATCACTCACAGGGCTGAGCCTGAGCTTCAGATACTTCTCCACACATTTATATGAAAGACAACAGAGGGGGTACCATACCAGGCAGCTGTTCCTATGGCCCGACCAAACTCACAGCTATCGGGAGTTTCACTGCAGCTTCAACTTTCCTGACAGACTGAGCGCAATTCAGCAGATTCTCCAGTCCTCTTCAGGTTGAGCCTGGTAGGTAGCTGTGCTTGTACACAGCCTCCTCTGACCACTGCCCTGCGGATTTAGTCCATGGATCACCGGCGATTTCAACGGCCGCCTCAGGTCTTTCACGCGCTTCCCGCGCGAACACTCAACGGCGCAGGAGCTCAGAGCTCCTTCCTCATTCACAGCCACAACGCATCTGCCCCTTGACAGCATGGGGCCATCCTCTCTGCTCGGGCGCCACCCGATCCCATTGGCTGGCTACAGATGCCAGTCACTTAGTCCTGCTTTCAGTGGTGTGAAAAAAGGCGCCAGGGTCTAGCATTCACTTCCCACAGTTACTCACTGTATCCTCATTGGTCCGCCGGCTCCTAGAGAGCCCTAATCCTGGTTGGTCACCAGTTACTCCACTGGGGACACCCCCTTCCCCTATTGGACCCTTCGGAAAGTCCTGGTCCAACATGGAGGGGCACAGCACACACAGTCCCAGCTGCAGAAGAAAAAGGGTTAGACAAACTGTAACCCCACCAGTAGTCTAACTAATTATGCCCCAACAGTTACATCTTTCAAAAGGGGCTCCCCCTGCACATATAGCAACTGCCAAATGGGAGCGATGTCACCTCGGCTCAGGCGGGACTCGAACAGGGAAACACCAGTCCCCCCATACCAGCCCGCTGAGTCCTGCGAGCAAGCAGCCCTTAAAGAGACAGTACTGCAGACTTTAAAAGCCTCACACTGCCCGCATTCTGGCGCCATAGCACTGAGCACCAGTTAGGCAGGGAACATTAGGCAAGCTCTGGGAAGGCTTTCAGGAACCCCCATCTGTAAGGGTGTTACACCCTTCCTGGCCTGGAAAGAACTTGGCATCCGCGCCAAGTAGTTACCCTTAAATCACTTTAAGGTAAAACAGTTTAAATGGACAGCACATTAGACCTTTTGTCAAATACATTGTCGTTGTACTCACAGTTTACTATTGTCTATGCACTATTACACATACAGGCAACCTTTTCCTCCCTTTTAAATCAGGTTGTCACTTCCTGCCCATGACACCTGGGAAGTGGGGGCCCTTCCCAATCAGCTACTGGCGGGCTAACTGGGGCAGGGGTACCATACTCAGAGGGCAATACTAACAGTCTGGAGTCATTTCCCAAAGCTAACTTGGGCAAGGAGCTCAGGTACACATACACCCCTTTATGGACTACATTTAAGGGCAGGTCCACAGGCTGACCCAGGGACTCATAACTTAACCTTACTACAGGCTGTACTTCTCGGCCACTGCATCTAGGGGTCCCATAAAAATCAGCTACATACCCTGGCTCCATTTCTGCCTCATTGAGATTAGTAGAGGGAACCTCCACAGGAGAAGGGGACCCCGTGCCCATAGTACCTTCGGGGACATGACCCTCTATATCAAGACCCACACTACTTGGCTCAGCTGGGGACAGTTCGGGTACTGGCAAGGAACCATCAGGGCACTCAAAATATTCCTCAGGTTCTGGCAGATCAACTTCCTTCTTCAGAAAAGTCAGATAGTTCAGCCAGGCCAGACAGTTCAGCCAGGCTCAAGGACCGCACCACCGCAGCTTGGAGACCACTCACGTCATCCTCTGGGAGCATCGGCTCCAGAGACAAAGCTGGGGGCTAAGACAGTCCAGAAAGCCCAACTTCGTCTCCAGAGTTAATTAGGGGATTGCCCTGAAACAGTTGGCTCAGTTCATAAGAGGGATAGTATTCAATATTATTCTCACTGTCTTCAGACACAGACTGACAATCATCTTCATCAAAGGGGGTTGTAGAAGGCCCTCTTAGTTTGCTTGCTGAAGAATCAAGTGGTCTGTTTTTTTTTTCTTGGCAGCAGCTCTAGTTATAGGCCTGGATGGTGGGGCATTTGGAGGTTCAGCTTCTATCAAGATTTGCCCGATTGGCAGCAGATGATTTCTGTGTATAGTTTTCACAGCTTTTGAATTGTTTTCAGGCCGCACTTTATATATGGGTAAATCTGCCAGTTTTCCCACAACAATACGAGGGAAGTGATGCCATCTGTCAACAATCTTATGTTTGCCATGCAGTCCCAAATTCCTCAATAGCACTCTATCCCCTTCTCTCAGTTCCATTGCTTTCACTTTCTTATCATACCTCTCCTTATTGGCCAAGTTTCATTTAGCAGCCATGGTCTGGGCCAGTTGGTAGGCATGGTTTAATTGGGCCTTCAACTTCTGTACATACTGTAGATGATTTGCTGCTTGTACTCCATCAGAGAAACCCCAAAACACATCCACTGGCAGTCTAGCCTCTCTCCCAAACATCAGTCGGTACGGGGAAAATCCAGTGGCATCACTTTTGGTGCAGTTATAAGCATGTACCAAGGTGCTAATCTGCTGGCTCCATCTAGGCTTGTCCTTAGGTTGCAGTGTGACCAACATATCAAGCAATGTGCGGTTAAAACTTTCAGGTTGAGGATCTCCCTGGAGATGATACGGGGTGGTTCTTGACTTTCATACTCCCCACAAGGATAGCATTTCTTTAATCAGGCTGCTCTCAAAGTCCCTCCTCCGGTCGGAATGGATTCTCTGGGGAGCCCCATAGTGGACAAAGAAGTTTTCAACAAAAACTTTAGCCACCGTGGTTGCTTTCTGATCTTTAGTAGGAAAAGCCTGTGCATACCGGGTAAAATGATCAGTGACCACCAATATGTTGCTGATATTTTTCAGATCAGGTTCTAAGCTCAGGAAATCAATGCAGACCAACTCCATGGGGGCATTGGTAGTGATATTGACCATGGGGGCAGCTCTCTGAGGTAGGGCTTTTCTCTGCAAACAGCAGCCACAGGTCTTGACATACTGCTCTATGTCTGCACTCATTTTTGGCCAGTAGAATCAAGTCTGTACCAGGTAAAGAGTTCAGTCTATGCCAAGATGCCCCATGTGGTCATGCAGGGACCTCAACACTAGTCCTATAAAAGCGGTGGGCAACACCAGTTGTTGTTTGTCTATTCGCCCCTCTTTGTCTACGGTCTCCCTATATAACAGTCTATTGTTCAACTTCAATTTTGGACTCCTTTGTATAACAGGGCAGTTCTCAATTCAGTGGACCGCAGTTGGGACACGTCTCTCCCTGCTTGCAGAGCCTCCAAAGCAGTTTTTATCATGGGGTCTCGGGATTGAGCCCGTCGGAGACTATCATTGCTGAATTTGGGCAGCGCACTAGTGTCTAAGGCAGAAAAATGACAGTAAGCAGCAGGTATGCAGTTCTCGGATGGCCCCAAGCAATCCACCATGCAGTCCACAGCATCAGGAGACACCTGTTCCTCCTTGTCAAATTTTTGGCAAAGGGCTCTTATGTCAGGTTTTGACAACCTGACCCAGTCAGTCCGGGGCACAGGCCTCCGAGAGAGAGCATCCGCACCTATATGGTTTAGGCCGGCTCTGTACTCAACAACATAGTCATAGGTGGCCAGTGCAGAGAGCCACCTGTGGCCAGTGGCACCCAACTTGGCTGAGGTCTGCACATATGTCAAATGATTGTTACCAGTCTTCACCAATATCTTGGCACCATACAAGTAGTCATGAAATTGATCAACAATGGCCCACTTCAGGGCCAGGAACTCTAATTTGTGCACTGGATGTTTTTTTTCTGAGGGAATCAGACTTCTGCTGGCAAAAGCTACAGGTCTCAACCCGTTTTGGTGCTCCTGATACAAGACAGCCCCCAATCCTTGTAGACTGGCATCAGTGTGGAGAACGTACGGCTTGGCCGGGTCAGCATAGGCCAGCACTGGGGCATGGGTAAGTTGATATATAATGTCATAGAAAACTATCTCACACTCAGTAGTCCAGTGGTTTCCAAACACATTATTCAGACGAAAATACAGTCTTTCCATTCCAGAGAGCACAACTTTTTTATACTTTTTGTGGGTGGGAGGGTACCCCTGAGTGAGGTTGAGGAGGGGGCGGATCACTCAAGAATAGTCTTTAATAAACCACCTATAATATCCACAAAACCCCAAGAACCGTTGTAGTTCTTTCAAATTCTTTGGCAGAGGTCAAGTAGTCAATGACTCCACCTTGCTGGGGTCAGTCTCTATGCCTTCAGTGGATACTATGTGGCCCACATACTTCATAGAGGTTTGAAAGAATTGGCACTTGTCTATAGATAACTTCAGACAAAAATCCTCCAACCGATCCAGAACCTTGAACAATCGACGTTCATGTTCTTCCAACGAGCTGCCAAACACTATGACATCATCCAAGTAAACCAAACACTTGAGCAAGTTCATATCCCCCACAGCTCGTTCCATCACGTGCTGAAAAGTAGCCGGGGCACCTGAGATCCCTTGAGGCATCCGGATAAACTCATAAAAACCTAGGGGGCAAATGAACGCAGTCTTCTCTCGGTCCTCAGGAGCCATTGGGATCTGATAGTACCCACTGTGGAGATCTATCACAGAGAACTACTTGCTGTCATTCAGATAGTCCAAGGCATCCTGTATGCGTGGCATGGTATATTGGTCAGGGATGGTCCGCCGGTTCAGGGTACGGTAGTTCACACACATGCGAACAGCCCCATTCTTTTTCCTCACTACAACAATGGGGGAAGCATAAGGGCTCCTGGATTCTTGTATCACACCAGCACCAAGCATCTCTTGCAGATGCCATCTCACATCGTCTATATCGGCAGGGGCTAAGCGCCGAGACCTCTCTCGGAAAGGCCTTTCATCATGCAGGCGAATGCGGTGCTCGGCCCCCTACACACAACCCACATCCCACTCCTTCAGGGAAAAAAACTGGTCTCTTTGGGCAAGCTTCTCACTGACTTTTACTTTCCATTCAGCAGGCAACGGGGAGTCACCAAAATCAAACAAGTCTGGCATGACTCTGTCATCTTTCCCCAAACCCTTGCGGTGAGGGAGCATTGCAGCATCCGCACAATGCACACTAGCCAAGGTGCAGCCCCTATTTACTCGAATCTCTTTGTCAGACACATTAAGAACTTGAGCCATTACTCTCCTGGCATAAGCATGGGCTCTAGCAGGCAAGATACTGGGTTTAACCAGCAGTCCTCCAGGCAACTTCCCTTCTCCAGGTGCATCCAGCATCAATAGTTTATTTTTGACATCTTTTTTAAGCCGAACCTCCCCTTGCAAGACACACTGGGCATTTGGAGCTAATAGCAACAGCTCTGGATCCTTCCTCCAGACAACACCCACCGGGCCTTCAGGCTCCTCCTGACTAGCTTTTCTCTGAGCCTCATAGGCCTTCTGGATCAAGACGGGTATACTGAGGGCTCGCCCAGTCCTGGACACCTGCTTTTCAGAACACAACTGGGCTAATCGGTCAAACATGTGAGCATTGGTCTCAATCAACAAGGGCACCCCATCATACAGTCCAGTGGGGGGGGCAGACTAAAGCCAAAGTTTCCACCTGTTCGTCCACTCCAGCCACAGAAGTAGGAAATGACAACCAGATCCGAATATACCCCAAATACGGATAAGCCTTGTCACTCAGCCCCCATACATGTAGGCCATCCAAGGGTTGTAGTGGCACCTCAGGTAGATGCGTCTGATACAAGTCCTGAAACATGATGGTTACCTGAGAGCCACTATCCAATACAGCTTGGGTGGGAATCCCATTTACCTGCACCGGAGCCTCCATCAAGGGCCCGACCACATCAGACCACTCGGGGGGCTGGGCACAGCATTAACAGTTGCTTGGGCATTGGCCCAGGTCACAAAACCCTTTCTGGGGGGGTCGGACGTGGGCTCTATGATGCCAAGTGATTAGTCTGCTGTTGACCTTCCTTACATTCTCTGGCAACTGGCACTCAGTCTGAAAGTGTCCATCCTCCCCACAATGGCAACAGAACTTGGGGTCCAGGGGGTCTCTATTGGGAAGGAGATACTTCATTTGCTGGGGGCCCTCTAGTGTACGAGGGGATTCCCTTGGGTCAGGGCATGGGTTTCTAGATAACTCAGGTTCCCCAGGCCTAACAGGGTGGGTAGTGGATCGCTTCAAGTCCCTCAGCAGTTCTCGTAAATTCCTGACCTCGGCCTTCAATTCACTTTCTACTTGGGGATCAGAGGAAATGGCATGCACCCCTACCCCTCCCTGTAACTCTGCGGATACATCAGGCCCTCCTGAAGGGTGGGTCTCATCAGGTTCACTAGACTCAGGGATTTGGCTCAAATTTACAGCCCCCACATAGGGTTCCCACCCCTCTTCATCAGTCTCTACTTCACTAATCTCCCTCATCAATTGATAGTATTCAGGCGGGGCAGCTCGCTGATCATGTAACATAAGTTTTAACAGTATCACACTGGAAAATTTAGTAGGCTTTAAAACATGTTCCAACCTGACCTGGTTCAAGGTTGAGGCGGTGACCCCCCCCTTTTCGGTAGGCCTTCTGTAAAGCCCTTTCCACCCTGGTGACAAAGGTGGAAAGCTTCTCATTCATCCACTGCTTAGCAGACTTGAATTTCCATAATAAGTCTTCCCCAGTTTCTGTGCTCCCAAACACTCCCTCTAGAGCGGAAAGATACTCTGTGGTGGTAGCTTCCAGGCTAGTGGCCCACAAAAACCGAATGGCTTCCAAAGCCGGACCCCACAGACTTTCCATCAGTCTCTTTCGTTTCTCCCCCTTAGAGCATTGCCACTCCTGGACTAAGTGGGTGGCGTAGTCCATCCACACCTCCAAATCATCCTCCCCTCAAAGCACTGGCACTGTGCCAGAAAAAAGTTGTAGCCTACGGTAAGAATCCAGCTGTATAGAGGGAACCACCAGGGGTGGTGGGGCCAAGATAGAACTCTTGGGGGGCTCCGGAGAGGCACCAGGGGAGGCCTGAGGGGTGGGTTCACCAGAAAGATCCAAGGCCAGCATTAACTCTTGGGTAGTTCTCCCTTCTACAGCCAACAATTTAAGTAGCTTATCTTTGAAACTATTAGTCTGGGGAGACCCCCCGGGGGTGACTGACCCACTCCGAAGGTGAATGACCCTCCACCCTGGTTGGGCACCCTCCGGGTAAATCACTGGGGGCACCCTCTCAGGGTCAATGGCTATGCTACACAAGAGTAACACCTGCAAAGTCTGATCGAGTAGGTCAGCCATATGCCCCTTCACCTCTACCTTGCCTAAACACTTAACACGCTCCACAGCAGAGATAATGTCAGTGGTCGTTGTCCCCAGAGGTACATCGAGTAGTAACACAATTCTCCTAGAGTCCAGCTCTTCGGCTTCACCCCACCCCATCAATTTATGTACCATCGTCTTAATAGGGTCCAGCTTAATCTTAGCCAGGATATCCCCTTCCAGTTCCTCCTTTAATTTATCCATAGTTATGCACTTCGCCCACTCGGCCACTAGGGGACGCTAATCCAAGCGGTGCCTCCAATTTGTAACCCCTAGGGGGTGCTATCCTAAGGGCTACTACCCCTGTCTGCCCTAACTGTGACACGGTGAGGGGCCCAAATCCGTTGGAGGGTGCCTCCACCCAGAGGTTGGGGTTAGAACAGTCGAGATTGACTTGGTCACAGCCCTCTGGGTTGCTGCAACTCCACTTTCTTCCCACTAGTGGTCCACACAGTTCAATTTCAGTGTCCTTACCACATACACTTACCCCCCAGCTCGAACCAATCAGCTCACTCTGGGGATCCCCTGAAAGGCAAGGTACAGTTACACCACATTCACTGTGCAATATTTCCCCATTAATACACAAACTAGCCAGCATACTTTTGCAAAACAAGCAATCTGATTTATTCAAGGGGAGACAACAAGGACCGGGGGAATCAGGTTGATTAGCTTACCACTACAATATAAGAATGTTCACCTAGGGCTCTATGCACAGGCCTAACCTATAAGTTACTGTCCATGGGTACCCAGGCCCTAAAGGCTAGTTCCTCGATGCAGCTGGTTGGGGCCCTAACACAGATAAGCATTTAATTCCTACTACGATTTGATGGAGCCAGCTGGCTCAGCTAATGTAGTCAACAAGGTAACCAGAAAATCTTGCCTTGGCTAGCAACGTTTAACAGGGAGCTACCCTGATTTAGTACTCACAACTCCAGAAGGAAAAGTGCTCTCACATCACTCACAGGGCTGAGCCTGAGCTTCAGATACTTCTCCACACATTTATATGAAAGACAACAGAGGGATGCCATACCAGACAGCTGTTCCTATGGCCCGACCAAACTCACAGCTATCAGGAGTCTCACTGCAGCTTCAACTTTCCTGACAGACCGAGCGCGATTCAGCAGATTCTCCAGTCCTCTTCAGGTTGAGCCTGGTAGGTAGCTGTGCTTGTAGACAGCCTCCTCTGACTGCTGCCCTGCGGATTTAGTCCGTGGATCGCCGGCGATTTCAACGGCCACCTCAGGCCTTTCACGTGCTTCCCGCGCGAACACTCAACAGTGCAGGAGCTCAGAGCTCCTTCCTCATTCACAGCCACAACGCATCTGCCCCTTGACAGCATGGGGCCATCCTCTCTGCTCGGGTGCCACCTGATCCCATTGGCTGGCTACAGATGCCAGTCACTTAGTCCAGCTTTCAGTGGTGCGAAAAAGGTGCAAGGGTCTAGCCTTCACTTCCCACAGTTACTCACTGTATCCTCAGTGGTCTGCCGGCTCCCTAGAGAGCCCTAATCCTGGTTGGTCACCAGTTACTTCATTGGGGACACCCCCCGCCCCTATTGGACCCTTCAGAAAGTCCTGGTCCAACATGGAGGGGCACAGCACACACAGTCCCAGCTGCAGAAGAAAAAGGGTTAGACAAACTGTAACCCCACCAGTAGTATAACTAATTATGCCCCAACAGTTACATCTTTCAAAAGGGGTTCCCCCTGCACATATAGCGACTGCCAAATGGAAGCGATGTCACCGCAGCTCAGGCGGGACTCAAACAGGGAAACACCAGTCCCACCATACCAGCCCGCTGAGCCCTGCGAGCAAACAGCCCTTAAAGAGACAGTACTGCAGGCTTTAAAAGCCTTACACTGCCCTCATTTTGGCGCCATAGCACTGAGCACCAGTTAGGCAGAGAACATTAGGCAAGCTCCGGGAAGGCTTTCAGGAACCCCCATCTGTAAGGGGGTTACACTTATAAAAATTGGGCCCTGATACTCAAAAAAAAACCAGCTTGACAAACACAGAGCAGGCTAAAAGTGTCATATTTAAAGTAACCCAAAAAACTGTCAGTGGAGAAATCCCCAGCAACTGCACAAGCATCCAAATGAAGCAACTCCTCTCCTTGAATAGAGAGTTTAAATTAAATGGTAGGGAACCAACTGAAAAACTTTAGTCCACTCATCTGAATGTGTATTTCATTAATGTTCTTACTGCACAGCTTCTGAACTCGTAAATTAATATTACATGCCACAAATGTACCCTACTACAAAATGCCTGAATACCAAGCCCATGGGGTTCTGTGTCTCCCTGCTTGGGACTGATTACATCACCTCTGCAACACATCAACTGATGCCATTGTGGGACATGGAATCCTGTCTTCATGTTAAAAGATGGCACTAGATGCCCCGTCACTGATACTGCATGTTCTTGGAGAATCCTGTACTTTGGCATCTTCCAGTCCTTCATTTATACTCTTAAAGTACAGGCATCTGAATCAAACTAACAACCCCAGCTGGGAGGAAATGATTAGTACAAGAACATACTGTACTGCATTTCATGTGGTGATTTTGTCATGCTAAGAAAACAAGATGTTCTACTTCTCACAGGGACAAAACTGAACCAAACACAAATTTTCCCAGTAATAACAACCGAAAAAAAAAAACTCCATCTGGGCACCACAGCCAAGAGTGTCTTAACTCAGCATATTACAAGCCAAAAATCTTTAAAACCTTATTTCCTAATCAAGAAGCAAAAGCAAGCTGCTGGGACCACCATGTCACCCTGAGAGTCTCCTCTCCCTCTCAAAAAAAAAAAACAAAAACTTGAAACGCAAGAAAGTTCAACTTTAGTAAATGCTTTCTCATGAGACAGACTGACCAAAATTAGGCATACTGCAGTCTCCAGTTATTATAAGAAATGTCTTACAGAGGGAGGAGCCAGCTCGAAGACATTCTGGCAAACCTTAAAGTAAAAGGAACACTGCCAGAAGAGCAGATAGTGCATCATACCCACATCCCTAGAAACAAAGCTATCTGGCTTGACTGTATAAGTGAGAGCCATTTATTAACAGTTAATTGTAAAAATATCTAAGAATAATGCAAACATATAAGAATGATGCTCCATATATACAACCCTGCAGTTAACCACTTGGTGATGAAACCCTCATTACAGACTGCATACGTTCTGTTCAAAGGTCTGTTAATAGAGAAATGATAACTTGTAAACAACTACTGCATCTTCTATTAGCAAATCCATGTTCAGACACTAGAACAAGAATATACTCTGGCTTCTTAGACAAATGAGACGTATCTGCTATGGTACTTATCACCTTGCAAGTATACTGTATATCCACTGCAAACAAGTGTAGTGCCCCAGAGTTGGAGCCCTGCAGAAGAATTTGCCTAGCAGTTCCCTCCCTAAGAGGCAGTTGTGAGTGGGCAGTGTGGCAGGGGTACCTAGAAATAGAGTAAGAGGGCCCCAAGAAGGTAAATGGGTGCAAGTGTCCAATTAGGCCCAGTCCCCATAGTCCATGCCCCAGTAACCTCCCTCCCCCTTGACTGTAATAGGCTGTCTGGTAGCCCAAAGCCTGGTCTCTATTTAAACATTAATTCTTTTTCCTTTTCTCTTTTTTGATTTCCACTCATGGCCTGCTGTCCGCTTTTTGACCCTCACTCGAGAGTAGGCAGCATGAGAGAAATCAAAGGCCATGCACTGGGAGTGCTGTCCCAGCTCAGCATGTGAGCTTTTGTCAATGTTTTGAGGCATGTTGGTGGCTTGCATTTAGGGTTTGACAATAGAACCCTAAGCTCTGTAAGGAATGGTCAGTGTGACCGTTAGAGTAGTTGGAGTTGTTGTGCGATCAGGCATCGGGTGACCGCAGCAGGACTAGCGAGGCAGCAGGAAACAGGGAGTGATGGATCACACACTAACCTGGTCAGTTGAAGCAGGTTGCACTGACTTAGGCTGTGCTTGACTCCTCAGTTCGAAGACTCGGCAGCATTGATGGTCCAGTGTTGTGATGTTTGGCAGCAGAACTGTGCGACTGGTGTGGGCTCTGTTTGGCCCTGTTTGTTATTTTCTTTTTACAAAGTGTCACCAGATCCCTCATTGGCAGAGTGTGGAATTCAGAGGAGGAGGAGTAGCATGGGAGCGTGTTGGGCAGTGCATCGCAGTCCCACCTCCAGGACCACTCCAGCTCTGCAATCCATCAACGAAAAGTTCTGCAGTTGCTTCCATCAATGAGAAAAATGCTGCAGCCACTCCCACATCCATACTTCACTTCAGATCGGGGCAGTGAGTCAGTGGCAGCACCAAGAGCGGGTGCTGACTACCATTTACAGTAAGAAAAAAATCAGAAATACAAATCTGTATTTGGGAAAAGTGCCAGATGGCACAGAGCAAGCAGCAGAACCACAACAAGGGCTAAGTACTGGGCCAGTGGCCCCTTTACCTAAATAAAAGAAGACAGGAGGTTCCCAGGCCACAGGCCCTTCACCTCAAAAGTAAAAGGGCTCCAAGAGGGTGAAGCAAGGGCAGGGCAGTCCAGCACAAAGGGGAACTGTGTCTATGTTTTTTTTTTTCATTTCTATCTAGCAACTCAGGCCGAGCGATACCAAACATGCAGCCAAGGCTGCACAGGTGGGAGGGGACTGTCCCACCTCTAGGACTGTCCATAGAGGAGAACAAGAGAACACTCCATTGGGAGTTAGACTGAGCCAGTCAAGCCTACTAGAGGGGCTGCCATAGGGCAAGAAACTCACATAGGGTGGGCTAGGTGATCAAATACAACAACCTCCCATTGGGCACCAGTTTTACTGCAAGCAACTGAACTGCAAATACTGGGTTACTATGCCCTAGTGCAACTGAATAGCCAAGTCTGTGTAAGGCCCTAATGCAACTGAATTGCCAATTCTGCATTATGCCCTAATACAACTGAACTGCAAATACTGTGTTATGACCTACATCAACTGACCTGCCAATACCGTGTTATGACCTAATGCAACTGAACTGTGGAAGATTAGGTTTGCTGGCAAAGGCACCTAGCTTCACCTGAATTCTTTTCTTCTAGGTTTGCTTGTAAAGACAGAGCAAGGAACAACATTATCAGAGCAAGGAAAAAAAATGAAGGCTTCTTTTGGCTAGGCAGATTTACTGTGTGTTACTATTTTCTATTGTGCTTACAGGTTTTGTTACTGTTTTTTGCTTACATTGTACTGCTTTATTGTTCTCCGATTCAAATTGCTGTTGCAGGGTATACTTTCTGCTGCATTGTTGCAGTGCCTACAGGTTTGTTACTATTTTGTGCTTGCAGATTACTCCTATAATCTTCTCTGATTCAAATTGTTTTTTGAAAGTTATATCTTCTGTTAAAATGTTCTGCAGGTTGTGCTTACAGGTTTTGTTACTTTTTTACTGCTTTATTTTTCTCTGTAGCAAGGTGTTTTTGCAGGGTATATCTTTCATGAAATTGTTACAGGTGGTGCTTACAGGTTTTACAGTTTTACCTATCATTAGGCTAAGCTTTAAGGGCTAATTACAGGAACACATATGAGATACAGACTGAGGGATAGCAACTGCATTTGTTGTTGCTTAATTGTTTCTGCTCTTACCTCCTCATTTCTTTCATCCGTGGTTCTTCTTCTTTTTTGGCAGGGGAAGAGTCCAATCACCCACCCCCATCTCCAACCACCCCAGCTATGTTCCTTTTATAGAGTAGCACAGTCGTGACATTTCCTGTAGCAAAGCAGGAAGGGGAGGATCAGAGGTGTATCCACACAGTGACCTCGCTTACAGGGGCACAATTAATTTAACTTGTTCTAAAAAGTTATACAAAAACAAATAAACAAAACAAAAAAAAATATTAAAAAAATCAAACTTTTGCTTTCATTTTTCTTCAAATTACTCGGACCAGGCTATAAACTCAGCAACTCAACTGGAATGGATATTATTAACTGCAGGTACTGCAGGACACTTTTCAAGAGGGCAGTTATACAGGATTTAGGATGCTGTCCTAGGTGTGCCACCTGCACAGCGACACTTCTACATCGACATACGTCGATGCCGACAACACTGACATGTCACTGTAGATGTCTGCCCGGGACCCAGCAAAACTTTCCCCAGTCCTGCACCCCCTCCCCAAACAAACTCCAACTTGGAGTTGGAATCCATTAGTATGGGGGGTTCAGGGGGCAGATCCCACCATATGGGGGGTTTAGGGAGCAAAGCCCCCAAAGAAAAAAACAGTGTCCGATGTGCACAGCTCCCTGCTGACTGCAAATCATGGTCAACATGGAGTCTGTCATTGTGATGCTGGTTGACAATGTAGTTGTTGAACCGGCATCACAGATCCACTGTCTTACATGCTGGACAATCAAAGATCTAAGGGCTCAGCTCCGGGCAGCATGGGCAGAGATTGCACACCTCAAATCACATATTCAGGAGGAAATATATTACAAGAACCATCTGCCATTTCCCCAACATCCAACTGAAGCACCTCGACCACGTAGGTGATTGGTCTGGTAAGTTGGCAGGTGGTTAAGAGGGGCAAATCAGGTGCCCCATCACTCAATGCTCACCAACGTATCACCTCCACAAACCATATAAAAACTACAAACAGGTATTTACTTCTATCTCTGAAATCAAACAAAGGGGCAGAGGACACTGCAGAGCAGGACTCTGTAGCTCAAGTGCTAGCACTGTAAAACTCGCCCAAAACAGGGATCAAAGCAAAAAAAGCAAAAAGGAAATCCAAAACACTTCTGATCATAGACAACTCCATGATTCGGGGAGTTGATACCTACCTCTGGCTGGGGTACTGGTCAGATGTCTTCCAGGTACATCAGCATGGAGAGACACTGACTGCATTGCTAAAATCATGCAGGAAGCAGGAGAAAATATCAATATTCTGATATACATAGGGATTAATGATCTCACCAGCAGGAAAGTTGTGGAGACCAAGGAACACCTGACCAGGTTGGGAGACAAACTGTCATCCATTTCATCTGGCATCTCCTTCTCTGAGATCCTGCCAGTCTGGGAGTGGGAGCCAACATATGGAAGGTTAGAGAAGGGGAGATAGGGAAGCTAAACATGTAGCTCAAGGGCTGGTGCCAGGAAAAAGGGCACAAATTTGTAGGTAACTGGCAACAGTTTGGGGACTGAAATTTCTTTAAATTCAATGGACTACATCTGACTATGGAGGGAGTCAGTGCATTGGGGTAGAAGTTTGATGTCTTTGCAGAATATTTAAACTAGCAAATGGGAAGGGGGTGCAGCACCCGCTACATCGAACAGGAAGAAAACCCCTCCCACCTCAGCTAGTGATCAAAAAGGAGTTCATCATGTTTGTAGTTCATTTGCATCACCAGGTAAGGAAAAAGGTCTGACTCCCCATATGACAAGCAGGGGAAAAGCCAGACCTCGCCTCACAACTAACACACCGAAATCTGTCCAATGCAAAATCATGTACCCAAATGCCCGCAGTCTGAGAAACAATATCCCAGACCTGGAGGCAACAATGACAGAGGCAAAACTGGACATAGTAGCCATTAGCAAGACATGGTTCCCCTGCAACCACACTTGGGAGACTTCAGTACCCAGCTATGTACTGTTCAGGGGAGACCGAAGTACAAAAAGGGGGGGGGCCCTTTATGTCAATGAAAATATCAAAGCTACAGAAATTCAGAATACACATAAGGCTCCAGAAGAACTGTGGGTCACCCTGGAAACAGGAAATGGGACAGCCATATGAACTGGGGTTGTCTACAGGCCTCCATACCAGGGGGAGGACACAGACACATTACAGTTAGAAGACATACAAACCATGACAGCTAAAGAGGAGGTTCTGATAACGAGAGACTTCAACATGGCAAATACAGATTGGTCAATACCAGCAGGAACATTGCCAGAACTGCACACATAGTAGATTCCTTGCAGGGGGGCCTCAAACAACTGGTACAACAACCCACAAGAGACAGGGATATCCTAGATCTAGTACTGACTAATGAGGAAAGGATCACAGATCTCCAGGTAGAAGGTCACCTGGGGGCCAGTGATCATTACATGGTATGGTTCAATTTGGCCACTAGAACTAAATCATCCCATTTCAAGGTAAAATATGGGACTTCAGATGAGCTGACTTTGATAAGATGACCAACAGAATTAAGCTAGCCCTGGCAAGAAGAAATACAGGTGATGGGGTACAGGTAAAGTGGGCAAGCATTAAGGATGCAATAATTGAAGCAACATCCCATTGTGTTAGGGAGAAAAGCAAGAGCAAAAGAAGGAGGAAACCACTTTGGTTCTCAAAAACAGTAGCAGAAAAGATCAGAGCCAAAAGGTTGGCCTTCAGGAAATGTAAGGCAACACAGTGGGACAAAGATAGGGAGGCATACCAAACTTCCGTAAGGAAAGCAAGGAAGGCAATTAGGCAGGCAAAGACCCAAACCGAGGAAACACTAGCACAAACAGTAAAAGAGGGGGGCAGGACTTTCTATAGATGCATTACTGAAAGGAGAAAGTCCAGAGGGGGTATTGCTAAGATCAAAGGGGATAAGGACGAGCGTGTGGAGGAGGACCAAGTAAAAACATCTATCCTAAATAGATACTTCTGCTCAGTACTGACTGAGGAGAAGGTAGGGCAAGGCCCACAGCTTAGCACCATGGACAAAGGGGGGAGAGAGGTGTGCACAAGTCCCTTCACAAAAGAAAGGGTCCTACAAGAGCTCATTAAGCTCAGGGTGGACAAGGCAATAGGACTTGATGGCATACATTCCAGGGTACTTAAGGAGCTAAGGGTGGAACTAGCACAGCCATTAGCAGAACTGTTCAGTGAGTCTCTGAGCACAGGAGAGGTCCCAGAAGACTGCTGAAGGGCTCGTTATCCCGCTCCACAAGAGTGGCAGCAGGGAGGAGGCAGGGAACTACAGACCAGTTAGTCTTACCTCAGTAGTGGGCAAGATTATGGAGACACTCCTTTAGGAAAGGATAGTGCAACACCTGGAATCCATAGGGGCACAGGATCCAAGACAGCATGGGTTTACAACAGGAAGGTCCTGTCAAACTAATCTCATAGATTTCTTTGACTGGTAACCAGAGTGGTGGACCAAGGCAGTGCAGTTGATGTTGCCTACCTTGACTTCGGCAAAGCTTTCAATAGTGTTCCACATAGAAAATTGATTAATAAGCTGGGTAGGTTCAGGGTGGGTCAGAAGTTGGTCAACTGGGTGGCAAACTGGTTGACAGGCAGAAAACAGAGCATGGTGGTAAATGGTATACAGTCAGAAGAGATGCAAGTCTCAAGTGGAGTACCTCAGGGATCAGTCTTAGGGCCAGTCCTCTTCAATATCTTCATCAGTGACATTGCAGATGGACTGGAGGGTAAGGTCTGCCTGTTTGTAGATGACACCAAGATCTGCAACAGAGTAGATGATCCAGATGGAGTGGGCAGAATGAGAAGAGATCTGGAAACACTGGCAAAATAGTCTGAAGAGTGACAACTAGGGTTTAACGCAAAGAAGTGCAAGATCATGCATATAGGAAAGAGAAATCCTGAAGTTACCTATAGGTTGAAAGGGAAGTTGCTGGCAATCACAAGGGAAGAAAGAGACTTGGGTATCATCATCACAGATGACCTGAAATCATCCAAGCAGACCACTAAAGCAGCAGGTAAGGCTAGAGAGATGTTGGGGTGTATTAGTAGGGGTATCACAAGTTGTAAGAGGGAGGTAATAATCCCTCTTTATAAGACACTGGTTAGGCCCCATCTAGAGTACTGCGTGCAGTATTGGAGGCTGCACCTGCACAAGGACATTAACAAAATGGAGGCAGTACAGAGAAGGGCAACCAAAATGGTGCAGGGACTGCATCAGAAAACATGGGGTCAGCAGAATGAGAAGAGATCTGGAAAAACTGGCAAAATGGTCTGAAGAGTGGCATCTGGGGTTTAACGCAAAGAAGTGCAAGATCATGCTCATAGGGAAGAGAAACCCTGAAGCTACCTATAGGTTGGTAGGAGAGTTGCTGGCAATCACAAGGGAAGAAAGAGACTTGGGCATCATCATCATCACAGATTATCTGAAATCATCCAAGCAGACCACTAAAGCAGTAGGTAAGGCTAGAGGGATGTTGGGGTGTATTAGTACGGATATTACAAGTTGTAAGAGGGAGGTAATAATCCCTCTTTACAAGACACTGGTTAGGCCCCATCTGGAGTACTGTGTGCAGTACTGGAGGCCACACCTGCACAAGGACATTAACAAAATGGAGGCAGTCCAGAGAAGGGCAACTAAAATGGATCCGGGACTGCATCAGAAAACATATGAGGACAGATTAACGGAGCTCAGTATGTATACCCTAGAGTAAAGGAGGGAGAGAGGTGATATGATCGAAACATTCAAACATCTTAAGGGCACTAACAAGTGAAAGAGTCTAACATGTTTCAATATAAAAAAAATAGCAGGACAAGAGGACACAGCATGAAATTAGAGGGAGGATGATTAAGGCATAATGTGATTAAGTTCTTTTTCACAGAGAGGGCGGTGGATGCATGGGACGGCCTACCTCAGGAAGTGGTGGATATGAATAGAGTGCAGGGCTTCAAACAAGCATGGGATAGGCATAAGGGAGCAATACATATGCGTATGAATAAATAGGCCATTGACAGAGTAAAGGCCTATGGCACATTCATAAGGTAGAAAAAATGGGCAGACTGGATGGGCCTTGTGGTCCTTATTTGCCGTCAACTTCTATGTTCCTGTGAAACTGCCAATTCTACATTATACCCTGATGCAACTGAACTGCCAATTCTGCATTATACTCTAATGCAATTGAAGTGCCAATTCTGTGTTATAGTACTGCACCAGGACTGCAACTGTGTGCTCTGCCTCTACTGGAAATGAATTACCTGTACTGAATTTTGCAACCAGAGTGAAATGTTAACCCTTTGTGGCACCCCAAAGTGCACAACAAACTGTCCATCCTATGCTCTGCCACCAAAGTGAACAGCCTCACTGGTGCTGTGCCTTAATTGCAAAGTGAATTGCCGGCCTTGTGCTGCACTCATATTGTAAAGGAACTATTAAAACCGCCACCCTTTAGACTACAATATAGGCTGCCAACCCAGCTAGAGTTAGGGGATAGTCAGGACAGACCCCTCCCGCTGTTCACCTTTGCTACATCCTTACCCCATTAAGGAAAGTGAAATAAGTCTTGGAGCCACTCTGGCTCAAAACTTAAGGTTCCGACATGCAGTGAGGTGGGAATTTTCTTGTTTCAGGAATGATGAAAGCAGCAAAGCATGAACAACGAAAGTGGCAAGACAGGATTAATGAAAGCAGCAAGACTAGGGATGAAGAAAATGAGAAGACTAGGAGCGACGAAAGCTCAAGAAACCCAAATTACAAATCCTTGTGTATGTTTGTTCAGTGTGACCCTAGTTGGTGGTCTACCATGACCTCCCTACCAATGTCCAGAGGGTCTGGTGACAAGAAAAACCCTTGTTCTAAATTGATCAGTGGTCCGCCACAACCTCCTACTGATATAAAAATCATCTTGGTGGTTTGCTACAACCTTTCCCAGGAAACTGAATCCTTGGTTCAGGGGATGAAGAGCTTCCTCTGTTGGTCCACTTCTTTGAAAGCAGAGGTCCCTTGTTTCTCCTGAAAGCACTTGGCTTCATGCCACTCTGGTGCAATTGTTTCCTTGTAACCCCCTTCTTGTATGCACCACATTGCTTTCAAAAGCCAACTAACACGTCATCCTTTACAGCTGCAATGAAGGTGATCCAGACTAAAACTTTGAGTACACCCCCAGCAATGGTTATAGAGTTTTAGAATTTTCTGCCATTGTTATACAGTTTAGAATTGTTCATCATTGCCATTAGAACTTTAGAATCTTTGCAATCTTGTAGAGTTTCAACATTTCATATAAGTCATATGGTCTGATAACCATGAAACCCACTTAAAGTACAGTAACTTTATAGAGTTCAGAATTCTTGACATTACTCATATAGTTAGTTTACTCTTACCGTATTTCCAGTGGTCCAGTTTATATGTATCCTGTCATGACACTTGCATTTCTCTGTAATAAAGAATCTTGTGATTGCATCTGAATTCATGCCTGCCTCTCCCTGCAAGTCAGACGTACATCAGGTCTGAGTGAATGAGAATGAATCCATAATCTCTCTGACAATTGCAAGAGGTACTGCCCACTGCACAGGCATGACCTTAAATATTTTCAGCAGTTCTGTGGCATATCTAAAGTGTGCAGCAAATGTGGACTGAGGGACTTTGCTTGCAATTTGGCGGCACAGCTGACTAAACTAGCAACCCCACAAACATGCTAAATAGTACTTAAACCAAGCATTCTGAAACATTCAGATATTCAGTCTGTTTCAACAGCTACATGGCTGCCAGTTTGCCCTCTTGCCTCCTCCCAAACCATTCACTTCCTATGTGGCTCCTGATGGATCTGGCTGATCCTTTGGGTATCCTGCTAGCTGGTTTGGCATGCTGTCTTTCTTCTCCATGTCCTGCTGTTGTCTCCTTCCTGCTGTGTAACTCTGGTCATCACTGCTCTTCTGGGCTTGGTTCATTCCTGGCCCTGTTGTCACCAATGGCTGTTCCTGCTCCCTGATGCCTTATTGGGTCCGTCAACATCTGGGCTCTATGCTACTGGCTGGATCACCTTGATCTGTGCTCTGCAACATTCTACCACTCCCTTTCTTTCCAGTAGTGTCCTGCATCTCTCCAGAGTGCCATCCTGCTTCACTCTTGCCATTTATCTGGGCTCTCCACTGCTATTCCTTTCTGCTCCTGCCTGCTACTCTTTGCACTCCCTGCTGCTTGCCTCTTCCCTCCCTTCCTGTTTCTTGCCCTGCCTTCTATGTGCTGCTGTTTCCCACCCACTTTTTTGCTGTCCTCAGCCTCCACTGGGCTTACCTATTCCCTTGGCCTTGCTGCTGACCACCCCTACCACTTTCCTGGCCTCACTTTTAGTCCAGTGCTGTCTGTTCTCCACTGCCCTTTTATGGCCTCCATTCATTTTCTGCAACCACAATGGCTGATGTCTTACTTACTATAAAACATACTCAGGGATTCACCTTCCTTACTAGTTCCATTCTACCTATCCAAGCATTCTCCTCCTCATCTTTCTTCCTAATTGAGCTTCATCCTTCCCTGTGTTCACGTTTGTCAACATCAGACACTGTTCAACTCCTACCCCTCAAGAGCTAGCTTAAGAGACTTGCTGGACTATAAGCCCAAGGAGGTTGATGTTTCTGCTCTACTTCTATGAGATGGGGCCTTCATACAGTGGTATTTCTTGTAGCCATGCAGATTGACTCACAGGCTCACAGTATTACCATCACCCCTTCCTTCACCTTGGGAGTAGGACTTTTGTCATGCAGTTTGACTTGACAGAACCTTGTATTGTAGCATTTATGACTTCTTCCTTCTTGAGGGTGGAACCCTTTCTTTGTATGAGACCGTTAAGCCATACAGATTGACTCAGAGGCACCTCTCAGTGTTTTTCTATGTTGTCTCCTGTGTTTTGAAGGTAGGGCTCTTTAGACATGCAGTCTGACTAAGAGGTACCTCTTGATGCAATTCTCCCAGTGTCTGCCTATGACCTGTCTGGTCTTGCTCCATATTATCCTTCTTTTAGTTCACCATCATCATCATCATCATCATCATCATCAGTTATAGGTTAGAAATCTTAGACCTGAGGACAGGTAAAAACCATTCAGCAGTCACTACTTTCCTTACATGCCCCCCACACACACACACGAGGGTGGGGCCATCTTAATGGATGGAAAGGGCCCCTATGACTGTATAGATCAGCTTAGTTCAGCTCAGCAGGACCTCACAGTATTATCCCAACAGAGTGACAGAGCATGAGCCTTCCCATCCAGACATCTCCCCTGAATCATATTCCAAATTTGGCAGTGATCAGAGCCTTTATAAATAATAGCCCAAGCCAAGAGGAACAAAGGCACTGGTTCCCCTGAGGTTTCCTCTATTGAAGTTTTTTCCCCTCCTCCCTCCCAAAGACTATAATTTTAATACTGATTAATACATTTCCACAGAGAGTTGGAGCTAGAAGGTTGTTCTGTATTCAGTTCTGGTATCTCTTTCACCAGGCTGTGTCTCTTCTATCCTTAAGGGAAGTAAGAGCTCATCTGTTTATTCATTTGCTCTTTTGGGTCTTCTGTCCTGTGGTATCTTTTGTCTGATTGGATCTTGTCCCTGTGCTACATCTTGGAGTAGGAAACTCCTCAAGAGGGTTGCTGTGTCTATGTGACATCTGAAAGGGTGGTAGTCCCTCTAGCAAGACAGAGAGAGAGAGTGTAAGTCAAAGTTACAATCATGTTGCACAAGCATTCTACATGCTACTTACCAGAATACCTCAGTACCCCCTTAAAATAATTTGCTACCCACCACCGTTTCAATCCTATTAATCCCTACCAGTCCTTCCTTATGTTCCCTAAGCAATTCTTCACCAAGATCCTGATGGTCCGCTGAACACGTAACTACTAGAAGAAAGTTGAATCTAGATAAACATAAAGGGCCTGAGAGTTGCCCAAATGAATGCCTGCAGCCTGCGACCAAAGCTGCATGAGGTCCAGTCCTGGGTAGACCTGTGCTTGCCATCTCTGAATCATGGCTGAAGCCTCACATTCTCGCACATGAGGTGGAGCTAGTCAACTATGACACCTTCAGAAAGGACAGGAGGGGAAAAAAGGAGGGGGTGTCCTCATCTATGTAAGATCCTCATTAGAGACTTCTCTATCCCCTCACTCCCTGCCAAACTCCACAGGCATCGAATCAATATTGATCAGAATTGTTCTGGGCCATGCAAAGTACCTCACGATAGGCTGCATACACAACCTGCCCAATGTTGCCCATTCTGCTCTTGAGGACTTAACAAGTACCCTGACAGGGACTGCTCCCACAGAACTACTGATCCTGGGGGATTTCAATCTAAGGTGGGAAACAAACACTGAACAAGCATACAAAGCCTCGCTCCTTGAAGTCAATCTGACTCAGGTCATCATCAAAATCACCAGACAAAACACAAAAACTGGGAACCATTCCACCCAAGACTGGATTCTAGCATCTAATCCTGCAATATCCAAGCAACTGGTGTGATGTCAGATGCCTTGAGTGACCATTCGCCCACTTTCTGCATTTGGAAAAACTGGCCAGCTAGGGTTCCCCCCAGGCTCATTGAAGCAAGGGACTTCTCCAGCTTCTCTGCAGAGGCTTTCCAGACCAGTCTGGGCAGTGTTGACTGGATCCCAGTCAAACTACTAAACAGTGTAGATGAAGCTGCACAATTTTTTCAACATGCCTTCTCAGCCGTGGCTAATCTCCATGCTCCTCAAAGAAGAATACACACTAATGGTCGCTGCTACAGATGGATCTTGCAGGAGCTAAAATCCCTTATGAAAACCAATGACAAGGCCTGGAGTTGGTGCTCCACCTTCTCAGAAGACCTAGTTGACTACAGGTCACTGAGGAACCAATGTAAGAAGGCCACAAAAACCGCAAAGAGAGAATACTTCAAAAACTCCAGCGGCAAAACTTGGCAGACCCAAAGACCTTCTGGTCTTGTATCAATGACCAACTAAAAGGCCCACACAAATCTCCCCAGGGCCACATAACCTGCAATGGTCAAACCTTAACCGAGGGTGGCGAGGCAGCTGCTGCCTTTAATAAATTTTTCACTGACATGGGTACTTACAGAACAAACCAACACTCCATAAGCAGAATCTTGAGGATACTGAAATACAGGATCCTCTACCCCCTCACTTTCACCTAAGGACAGGATGCATCAAAAAAGTGCTGCCCCTCCTACTGTCCATAAAATCCACTGGATCAGTGGGACCAGATGGCCTGGACCCTAGGCTGCTCAAGGCAGCTGCCCCTGCCATTACCTTACCTGTCACCTGGCTCATAAATAGGTCCCCACTGGAAGGGACTGTTCCCAAAATATGGAAGCAGGCCCACGTAGTCCCAATCCACAAAGGAGGACCTAGGCACACAATAGGTAACTACAGGCCTATCTCTTGCCTCTGCTCCCTGCCAAAAATCCAAGAACAGCTAGTTTATTGCCAACTTAGGGACTACCTGGAAGCAAACCAACTGCTGGCCCCCACCCAACATGGTTTCAAATAAAAGTACGGGACTGACACTGTGCTCATTAGGTTCACTTCTGATGTCCTCGCTGCTCTGGACAAAGGCATCCCAACAGGGTATGTCTTCATTGACCTGACAATGGCCTTTGATCTGGTAGATCACCCCCTTCTGCTGACTAAGCTGAGACTGTTTGGCCTTGATCAACACTCTCTGAACTTGTTTAGTAACTACATGACTGGCCGCTCCCAACAGGTCAAGTGGAGAGGTTCAACCTCCGGAACACTCCCTATAAATGAGGAGGTACCAAAAAGTTCAATCTGGGTCCACTCTTATTCTCTCTATTCATCAACGATCTCAGTTACCACTGTGGGAGCAGCTCCATGGTATAGTACGCTGACGATGCGATACTTTATAGAACTACAACTCACATGGACGAGCTAGGCCCGCAGCTGCAGTCTGACTTTGCTAAGGTCAAAACTTGGCTAATGGAAAATTGTCTAGTACTAAACCCCAAAAAAAAACAAAAGCACTCCTGTTGGGATCTAGATCCCTAGGTCCCGACCATACTCATCTTCTCCCGCTTGTCACAGCATCTGGCTCCCCAATTGAGGTGGTTACATCCTTCAAATATCTTGGCCTGGTGTTGGACCAGGGGCTCTCACTAAAACCCTATGTGGACTTAGTAACTAAAAACATACACCAAAAGCTTGACCTACTCTACCACCTTAGCCCTAACATGACATCTGAGACCAGATTGGCGACTGCAAAGAGTATCCTCTTCCCGACCCTAACCTATGCTGCTCCAGTTCTGCATGGCATGGCAAAACAGGACCACTGTAGGATGCAAACCCTGTATCACAAAATAGCCCACTTTGCCTCAAAATCACATGCAAGGACTCACCGTTGCAATGTCCTTGCCTCACTTAACTGGCCTTTCTTCAGCCAGAGACTCCATTACCCCCTACTAAGTAGCACCTACAAGCTTCTTGATGACCACCCCCCTGCAGGGCTAACTGGGTTGCTAACTCCAAAGTGGTCCAGCAGACCTCTCTGCACCACAGGCAAAAAACTCCTGGAAGTACCCAGGATCAGCTCCGCTGCTAGCAGCAAATCCTATGCCCATGCTGCCCCCATACTGTGGAACACGCTCCCTGGTCACCTACAAGAGGCTACCTCCCTAGTGAATTTCTGGAAAGGATTATATGAGCACCTACTTAACTCCAGTCTCTGCTCCTGTCCCAAAGATTAACCTCACATTTCTCCATCGTCCTTTTGCCTCCCCCCCCCACTATTACCTCCAGTCGGTTCTGTGGATTCCAGCACTAGCAATGCCCTAACAATCACCATTTTTCTCTCAAGCTTGTGATTGCAATCATGTGCTATTTGTTCCACTACATAACCCTGCTGTAAATAACTTCCCTGTACAATGGAAAGCTGAACACTGTCTATGTAATCCTGTATATGATGTCCAGATGTGTACTGCTCAAATGTATATGCCTTACTATATGTAACTAATCTCTGGTCCATCCCTGAAAAGGGACCCCTGCTGTTAATGACTTCTCTGTACTATGTAAAACCGAATGCTGTCTATGTAATCCTGTATGATGTGTCCAGAAAAGTACTACTCGAATGTAAATGCCTTGCTATATGCAACTAACTCTGGGTCGTCCCTGAAAAAGGGACTTTTGGGGATCAGCGGGCCTACCTGGTTAACAAAATTAATAAACAAATAAAAAAAGAAATAAATATTTGCCCAGAACACAGCACACTAATTCAAGATTCAAGACATGCTGGGTGCAATTTAGTATTATTTATTAAATTTTCATCTGGAGGAGTAAAATACAGCTGTATGTTTTAGAAGAATCAGTACCATGTACATGACAACGTTGGAACTAGAGTCAAGCATGCTTGTCTCTTTCCTGTTCTGAGTCTAAAGTGGGGGTGGGGAATTTCTTTTGAGATATACTGCACAGTAGTTTCCTTTTGGACTTTTAGATTTTTTAATAATAGTTTTTTTAAGTATCTTCTGTCAATGTATCATTTCTTTTTTTTTATTTCAGACTTTATGGCCAGTAAAGGCACACCAAGCCAAAGCTCATTTCCCAGGTGCATCCTGGGAGCATATGGAAGTTACCTGACTTGCTCAAGGTCACACAGTATGCAAGTGGAGTTTGTGGGATTTAAACCCATGACTTCTGGGTTTACAGGTTCTCAAATTAGTGCTCTAATCTCTAGGTAATACTGCCTCTTTCTACTTGAACCTTCCACCATGTCCTCTTTAATTGGCCTACCTTCCTACCTTTGATTGATATCACACAGAGTTAGAGCACATACTTTCATGGTAAGAGTGGAACATAGAGCACAAGTTGCCAGGCATGTAGGGGATGTGTCAGAGGGCAGTCATAGTAACTTGTATAAACCAAGCAGAGTTAATAAAAACTAATAGTTTTAATGGGGCATGTTCCTAATAATATTTTAACTTAAGTTCCTTGCCCCCCCATATCTGGCAGGACTGGACATGGGGGCTTAACTTAATAACCTTACAGAGCAGGGATGGGTTCAGGAGCCATGCCTTATTCCCTGAGCTGTGATGCAAATGTTCCTCATCTCTGGTAGCATGATGCAATAGCACTAGGGACTGGGCGCCTACAATAATGGTGTCCCAATCCCCAGCGCATGTGTCGAGGGCTACAGTAGGGTAAGGTGGCTAGATGGGGGGGTTGGCGAATATAGCGAAGGGATGTCGCTATACATATGCACCCAGGGGGGGACGAGCATGCACAGCGAGGAGCTGGAGGGAATGTGAGGGGTGGTGCCAAGGTGGGTTGCCCAGCTGACCCCATGGCATGGTGGGGGGGTTGGCTGCATTGGTCGGCAGGGTACTGGGTTTAGGTCCGGGCAGTAGTACGTTTTTGTTTAGCCCAGCCTGAACCTTTTTGTTAATGTTTAACCCCCGCCACTTATACCCCGAGGTTGGAAAATCTTTAACTGCAGAAAACATCAAAACCTAAGTTCCGCGCTTGTTTGTTGTTCACCAGGGTGTCAGAGTGCCGAAATAAATTTTTGGCACTCTTAACTTCTGGATAACGGCAATCACCTTTAGGCTTTTGCCATCATCACATAGATCCACATCTCTAACCTAACTAAAGACTAAAGAATCTTTAGGGCACCGGCTGAGGCCCCTCTTCTTCAGCCACCCAATGTACAACTGTCAACTGAGGCTGGAGAACTATAATACGGTACATTATATGCAACCTAAGTACTGGATTGTGGGTAGACACAGGACTAGGGCTACCTTAAGGAATCCAGTTGTATCAATATATAAAGCTTGCACTTAAAGCAGACCTGTTTGTCTGCAATCCAGTACTTAGACTGCACTAAATGCAGCATGTTACACAGAGCTGTTCAGTTCCCTTCCCCTCATGTGATGGTTATTCTAGGGGTGGCTAAAGAAGAGGAGGCTTGGTGGGTGCCCCAAAGATTTCTCACTCTTTTGTTAGGACAGGAGTGAGCAAATTGTTGAGGGGTTGCGGGAGTTAAAGTGTTCGTTTGGAGGAGCTGACTATGTGGGGAAGGAAGAACTTAATCTTATTGTGGGTTGGAACATTAGCATCACATCCTTGAAAGTGGTACAAGCCCCCTGGGGCCCACCACTGCCCAGTTTGGTTACTTATACCACACAAGGTTAGAGTTGATCAGATTCTTTAAAATCCATTCCATGGATTAATGGAAATTGGGATTCCAATTCCATTCGGATTCTGAAGAAAGCTTTAAAATCGGAATTAGAATCGAATCCCCATTCTGCATTTGACTACAATTTAATCCTAACCCCTCCCAGTAAAATGACTAAATGAAGCCCCCACCAGAAATAAAGCCCTTTCTTACCCTTGCTTCTCCCAGAGTCTTCTTGCCTTATATTACTGCTGCTTCTGCTTGGGGTGGGGGGGGTCTTCTGCAACTGCTGCTGCTGGAGGGGGGACTGTGCCACCTGATAATGCCAAATAATTGGTATACCATCACCACAGCGACTCCCTCACCTGAAAACCATCACAGCGACAAGAAACAGGCAAAACCCAAGCGTCGCTGTGATCGTTTGTCTTGCCATGAAGACTGCCTCAGAGAGGTATCCCCCTCCCGTCCAACTTAAGAGTTGAAATCTTAGAGACCGTGGGAAGTGATGGGGTTCAGGGGTGCAGCCCCCTGACAGAAACACGGAGGCATCCCTGACACTGCAATGCTGATAGTTGGCACTGCGGCTGTCACTGTTAGGGATGTCTCCCTGTCTGCTGTTGCTGCGGCATGGTAAAACCCAAATAATCCACTGCACCTGTGCCACATAGCCACACACAAATGCACTGTAGTCTAAAAGAGTAAGACCCTGTTACTAAACATGGCCAACACACAGCCCACTGCTAGTGACCACCATCAAGTCTCTCCCATCCTTTGGACCTGGCCTATCCCTTCCCAACTTGTCTCATCCCCAACTCCAACACCTGATCTGTAGATACAGAGATGTTGTCATCATCACTGGTTCACATTTAAAAACTAAAAAAGTCCTCAGCATAATCCCCCAAGCCAATAGTCAAGCCATCCTTCAGTTCATTGATTGCACTGGGCCAGCAGCCATCCAATGATGTTCTCTGTCCCAAAGTGAACTGGGTAGGTGACCAAACTGGACAACATCTTGGGTTTCCCACCAGATACCTTACACAGTAAATGACTGGCACAGTGGTTGAAATCCAGGGCACTGCCCATGTCAGCCACCCATACCCAGGTCACTGTGAGGATAGGGAGGATCAACGAATGGCTGCTGGACTAATGTAGTAAATGAAGTTGAAGACTGCAGGGCTAATGGTTAAGGGGATGATACCAAGTTTTTAATAACAAACCAAAGATGATGACAACATCTCTGTATCTACAGATCCGGGGTCAGAGATAGAGATGAGAAGAGTCTTCAAGGGAATGGCTGGATGTGGAGGTTAAGAGGGGTTGGACTTGGTGGTGGCCACTTGTGGCAGGCTGTTTTGGGGGGGGTCTTACTGTTTTGGACCATAAGAAACACATTCATTTTGTGGCACTATGAGAGGGGGCAATAGATTATTTGGCATCATTATGTGGCATTGTTGAATGGAGGGGGGGACCCACCAGCAGCAGCAGACAACCCCCCCCAGCAGAAGCAGCAGTAAGGTAAGGTAAGGTAAGTGGAGACTAGGGAAGTAAGGATGGGACAAGGGAGAGGGCTTACACTGTCTAAAAAGTAAATGTATCTGATTCTGAGGGGAGAGGTTTTATACGCAATCAGATACATTTCAGAATTGAGATTTTTGACCTCAAAATCTGAAAACCCTAAATCTGAAAAAAAAAACACCCAGACCTGATTATGTTCAGTTCTGAGAATCAGATCCTTTCTGAGTAACCCTACACCAGATACAGTACAAATAACTTACCAAATACTTGAATTCAGAAGATGGGTGGGAGATCTGAGGATCGGGGTGCACTTAACATCCCTTTACTGACCAAACAGAAAAGACAGTAAACAGATACTTATCTAGTATTATCACTCCCTTTTTGGGCCACCCCGCTGGTGCAGCAGTAGTGCTACTGCTTGAAACACTGGTGACCTGGGTTCAGAAGTGATCCTGGGTTATGGAGGGCTGGCCGGGGGGGGCGGGGGGAGAGGATCGAGCATCCCAGAGGATGATCTCTTCTTCTAGAGAGGGAGTCTCGCATGCTCTGCTACCACACTGCCACCTGGGTGACCACAGGTGGCTTTGTAGTGGGGCCGTGATGGGTGGGTACAGCACCTTCTGCATAGGACATTTGCATGCTTGCATGCAGACATCTGCTTAGTCCTTGTCCACAAGGTGCTGGGGGAGGGGACCTAAGGGAAAAAGCCTCCTTGCACTGCAGCAGCATGACGCCGCCTCTCTCTCCACAGGCCCGTGCTGCTCACTAAGCTGCTGACTACAATCCCAATCCAACTCTATTCCCTCCTGGGCTTGTACAACTCGGGGGCCTCCACCACATTGGGATAAACTGTGGGGCACTGTTCAGGTCAGAGGTGAGTCTCGGGGAGAGTGGAGATGGGGCTGAGAAACAGAGGGCAGCTGATTAGAGCAAGTCAAGGAAAATAAAGAACAGTAAATACAAAAAAGATCATTCCCCTTAGGATAATCGAGCAGAGCAGATAACAGACCATCAGTATCAGCCTACGTTTAAGTCAAAGAACTGGCTCTTTCATATACAGCATAGCTCCTTTTGCCATGAGAAAAATAAAGGATCTATGAATCAAAGTCTACCACCAGAAAAGACAGTCAGCTCATGATCTGCACTAGCAGTGGAAGCATGTTTTTCCCAGACAGCCATGTTCAGGTCTGACTTATACCTAGCTGAAACTTGTGAGCTTTCAAACAGATATAAATTCAAAGCCACATTCATTGACAGATGCATCATCTAGTGGCTTTTTATGTTAAAGTAATGCACTGCACAACACATCTCTCATGACTCAGAGTCATAAACTGGGATAACTTAAAGACAATGTTGTGCAGCAAGGGACTAGAGATAACAGATGGATGAATATGATTGCGTTGCTTCCACTCTCCCTTACTTATCTTAAGGAACAAACACAGAAGATGGGGTTGTTGCAAGACCTTTGCCATCTCATCATGTATTTCCATAACTGTTCTGAATCTCACTCTTGAGAAGAGTTTCATATGCTGTATTTACCAATGTTGCAAATGGTTATACATAGCTAAACAGTCCTCATCCCCTTAACTCATGGCTATACCTGGGGTACAAAAAGAAGAGAGGATTTGGTTAGTCCCCCAAAGATTTCTCATTCTTTTGCTAGGATGGGAATAAACAAATCATTGGGGGTTTGGGGTGGTTGCAGAACCTTGGCCATCTAATCATGTATTTCCAAAACTTTTCTGAATCTCATTTTTGAGTACTAAGACTCATATATTTACTAGTGTTGTAAATACTGTACTGTAGATATGATTTCAGTGTGATTGTGAGTGAATGTGTGGTAGATTTATATCAGCGACACAGTAGCTGTCAGCAGTAAATAGCTATATATTGTAGTATGTCATGATAGTTCACAATATACACTGACACCCTTTCATGAGAATTTAATGCTATTAGTTATTCTCCTGTAAAAGTTAGGAACAATGTGACCTTTGATCAATGTAATCTTCTCTTACAAACTGTACAGAATCAAATGCAAAGAATACTTATTTACCGAGGTGGTAATAACACATTAATACAATGGCAGTGCTTAACTGGTTGCATATCTGCAAATTGGCTGCCATAGTATGTATGGAAATACATGATGGAATTTTCTATTAGGGTGGGGGCCCAGACACACCTTTTGGTGGTTTTGGCAAAAAAATTATAGCTTTGAAATGATTACTAATTTATCGTTCACATATACTCGGGTAACCAAAACAATAGCTATAAAAGACAATAAAGTGTTAAGTGATGAAACTTTTAGGTTTATTTCCATTATGGAGCAATAGATCCTTTTGGTACTTTGGAGAAAAAATCTTAATTAATTTTGAAGTTATTAATTATTTTCTCGCACATGTTCTGCTTGCCAAAATAAGATTAACTCAGTTCCAAAATAAATACTAGGGCTATGCAGGAAATGGATATTAATTCCCTATTACCACAAATAGTGCACCATCTGAATATTTTGTACTGAATAACAAATAGCCCACTATTCATGAGGTATTCATATTCAGGAAATAAACTGCAAAATAAAACCCTTTCCCCGATTGCCAGGAGTCCAGAGATAGTCTCCTGGCCACCTTCTCTCCACATTTGCAATAATCAGATATATCAAATCCACCTCCTCACTTATTCCATATCCAGGATACTAAAGTATTTTATATTTTCAAATTCCAACTCCTGGCACACTGCTAGGAGCCAACATTGTCTTTGAAAAGCACACCTACTAAGCCCTGCTCGCCACATGGCCACAAAAAATGCAACATAGTGCACATTCTTTCTCCCTTGCACCAATTCTTCATTTGAAGAATGGAAGAGACAAAACAAAATCTAGGCAGCCAAGTGGAGCCCCCATAGTGCCCTCTCTAAATGTATATAATGCCTGCTATAGCTCTGAGTCCACAGTATATAGTGCTGCCTAAAGAAATGAATTATTGGTGAAGAACTAGCCAGGTATGGAAGCCCTGTTACAAGGAAGGGGCAGGGCAGGAGGTGCATCATTAGTTATACTTAGCAACCTGACTGGCCTTGACTACCTAGTGTTAGTAATGATGCTCCTCCTGCATCACCCTGATCCTCACGATTGCGCATCCGTACTCGTCTAGTTCTCTGCCACCTTCATGCATTTTTTCAGGCAGTATTATATACTGTGGGGCTGTAGCTGGAATTGCACCCAATTAATGAGAGTGCTCAGTGGGGGGAGGGGTTTGCTTGGCTAGCCAGATCTTGTTTGTCATTTTCATCCCCAAATCAAGGATCGGGGGACAAATATGCATTGTATTGTATTACTTGGCAATATGTGTTGAGCAGGCTTAGCAGAGCTTTGAAGATGGGGTCAACTCCTGGCAGTGTACCAAGAGCTGGGATTTAAAAACATAAAATGTTACGGGATATGGGACATGGAAGAAGGGAGGGAGCAGTGGGTGGGACATATCCAATTATTGCAAAGCTGGAGGAAGGGTGGCAAGGAGACTAGCTCTGGCCTCCTGGGGAGAAGGAGAAAAATTGTTTAATAAAACAAAGTTCCACAGATGAATACAAATAATGCACACTGAACATCTGAATATTTTGGCATTGAATAACGAACATTTGTCCAAATATTTGGAAAAAGATATTCACACAACCCTAATAAGTACTGAACTGAAAGAGTGGACTGGAGAAGGGCTGATGTGGTCCCTTTACATAAGAACGGCAGCAGGGAGGAGGCTAGCAACTATAGGCCAGTCAATCGTACTTCAGTGGTGGGAAATTGATAGAAACCCTGCTAAATGAAAGACTGGTAGAGTATCTTGACTCCAGTGGGCTGCAAAACCACAGGCAGCATGGATTCACTAGAGGGTGGGCCATGCCAAATGAATTTGATGAAGTTATTTGACTGTGCAACCATGGAAATTGATCAAGGGAGGGCAATGGACATGGCCTATATGGACTTTAGCAAGGCCTTCAATACTGTAGCACACAGGAATCTGATACAAACAAACAAACAAAAAACTGGGCAGTCTAGGTGTGGGATCCAAAGTGGTAAATAGGGGTATAAACTGATTAATGGATAGGAGATAGAGTGTAGTGGATAATGGCACTAACTATAATGATGGGAGAGTCACCAGCGGGTGCTACAGGGCTCAGTATTGGGACTGACCCTCTTGAATGTCTCCATAAGTGACACTGCAGAAGAACTGGAAGGGAAGGAATGCCCTTTTGCAGATGATATGTAAATCTGTAATATGGTGGACACTTAGGTGTGGGTAGAGAGAATGCGCAAGGATCTTGGAAAACTCGTCAGTTGGGGTTCAATGCCAAAAAGTGCTAAATCATGCACTTAGGGCATAGGAACACAAGAGAGGAGTATGGGGCAAGGGGTGCTAACAGTCGTCAAACAGGAAAGGGACCTTGGGGTTATGATATCTGACAACCTTAAAGTGACAGGGCAGTTTGACATAACAGTGGGTAGAGCTAGTTGGATGCTGGGGTGCATAAGGAAGGGTATCACCAGCAGGAGGAGGGAGGTGGTGTTTTGTTCTATAACGCTCGCTGGTGATACCCCACCTGGAGTACTGTGTACAGTTTTGGAGGCTGCACCTCAGAAAGAACATAGGATGGAGGCAGTTCAGAGGAAGGCAGCTAAAATGGTGTAGGGTTGCACAAGAAACTTATGAAAGTAACGGAGGGATCTCATTATGTATACCCTGAAAGAGAGGAAGGAGAGAGGGTGACATGATAGAGACATACAAGTACATCACAGGGGTGAACAGAGTACAGGTGGGGAGTCTCTTTTAAATGAAGATGAGCACCAGGACCGCGGGGCATGTAATGAAGATGGAGGGGGAGAGTTTAAGAGAGATGTGAGGAAAGTCTTCTTCACTGAAAGGGTAGAAGACACCTGGAACAGACTGCCAGTGGAAGTGGTGGAGGCGAAAACAGTAGATGGTTTCAGGCATGTGTGGGATAAACAGAGGGGTGTATTAGAAAATAGGCAGGGGGGAAGAGAGGGTTGTTGGAGACTAGTTAGGGTCAGTGGTGGGACAGATTAGACAGGGAACAGTCTGTGCAGACTGGATGGGCCAAACAGTTCTTTTCTACTGAAAAATTCTGTATTTCTATGTTTTATGTTTCTTTTTACTCTGGCTCACCTTCTGGCTCTCCTTCTGGTCCCCTCACTTCCTGGATTAGATAGTGTGTAGTCCAAGAATCACACTTAGATGTGGCTGCTATCACTGTTCTTTTGGCTGGGGACTGTTACCGTATGATAACCCTCTCAGCGTTGGACAGAAACAAGGGGATGGCATAGCTCCAAGGGTACCCTTCATATCTAGGGGTGGCTGATTGTTGCTTACCAGTGGCATCTCCTGTTTAAATCACATACATGCAACAGTCTCTATTTACAGTTCAATTTGTTTCCATTCTCTCCTTCATGAGCTTTGTTCGGTGCCCCTTCTGTCAAGTTAAAAATGAATCACTATGTTACAGTACCTGATGAGTTATTGTTATGTTGATTAGCATAGTTACAGTTACACACATGGAAAAATGGCCCCAGAAACAGATCTGCAAGTCATAACCACAGCGTCCTTTAAAAAGGTTGTGCTCTGTCTACATCTCTTGCAGGAGCCTCATGACCCCTCATGTTCCTTGCAATTCACCAATAGGTGAGGTTATAGACATAGAAACATAGAAACATAGAATCTGACAGCAGATAAGGACCGCTTGGCCCACCTAATTATACACTGGGACAAAGCGTTTCCTGTTCAGCCTTCTGATTTTATCATATCTCCCACCTTGCTACTGTATATACTTTGGATTCACACATTTTCACATACTGCCATGACACTGCAACAGTTCATGTGGTGTGCAGGCAGCCACCACTGAAAGGACATTCACTCAGGCACTCGTGGCTAATTGCCACCCTGTCTCTGGGCAGTTCACATCAACCAGGTCTTTACTCTCTCTGGAAAGTGTGCTCGGCATCAGTGTACCTGTGCATAACTCAGCCTGCCCTGTGGCAGTAGCTGATAATCTTCACAGGCCCTCCAGACCAGCTTGGGATTCCCCATTCAGATAGTAGGCCCATCTCCTACTTGTTTTAGCAGCTCAGCCTTTATTACCAAATCTTTCAACAGGGGATGGGGGAGGCGTGGAAATAAGAGTTGCTGTTCACAAATTTTGAATATGTTGGCCCTGTATGAGGCACTACAGCACTGATGCACAGCCTGATACCTGTATCTTGGCCTTGGGCAACAAGGGTAGGGGAAAGGTGGGAGTCAAACATTTTCAAACTTTGGGAGGTTTGGGTTTTGTGTGGTAGCAACCTTAATCTGATTTTTTTACAATGAATATATATATATATATATATATATATGTATAAAGAGAGAGAGAGTGAGTGAGTGAATAAATAATTGGCAAGTGGGGTATAGAGGCAAATACACCGTTGTGAGGGCCAGCCAGATAGTAAGGTCATGAGCCAAAAGGGTGAGTAGCTTTATTACGTGAATAGCCCCCTGAGATGGGTATATGACTTTGTATCTCACACTTATTCATTATTTGTTTTGTAGAATAACTTGGTAACTTGATAAAACAGAAGCAGGCTGTTGCTCAATAAGTCTGTCTCCCACTCCTAGTGGGGTTCACACTTTCCTTCTTTTACTTAAGAGATATGAATCCAATCTCTTTTTAAACTGACTCTAGTTCTATAATTTCATTTAGAAGCACATCCCATAACCTTATAATAATACACTGGGATGTTTACTAGTTTTTACCTTATTTGTGTAGAAAGTTCAGTTTCCTGGTTAGCTGTGGCCAGGGCAATTTGGGTTTGCCGTGTCCTTTTTTGTCCCTTGAATTTCCATAGTGTAGTTGTATTTTATACTGGGCTCTCTTTTGGCCCTTTTGTGCTTCCATAGTATAGGAGTCCCTTATAAAGGGGGCATGTGTGTGTGTGGTTAGTCATCCTGTCATTCATTGGTGGCATTATGGATTGTGTCTGGCAACACCAGTCCATACTCATATCACTGGATTCAAAGTCCAGAGTGCTAACCATTACACGATGGGACCAACTACTGCCACATATAGTTAGGAGGGTGGTCTGTGGCTGAAAATTGCTTGTGGTGTCATTGACACATGGATTGTATGTTTGAGAGTAATCTGAAGCAGTGCAGCATGTGCTAAAAGTTGCAGGAACATGGGAGGCATGGTGTTAGAGGAGGCAGCTGGGAGAAATTTGCAGCAGCATGGTGGACTTTACAGTTTAGGAGAGGAGCACTGACTGACATGTCTGTCTGATGATGGTGGGTCGGATTGTTTATTGTGTGTTCCCCTACCTTTCTTTTTATATCATTGAGGTGGTGCATTGAGGGACATGGCTATGGGGTTTGGTGAATGTAGTTGGGGGAGGTTATGCATTGTGTGATCTTCACTGAACATATCTTATTCGTTAGGCCACACGTCCATTGGGCCACACCTTTGGAACTGTAAGTCACCCGCATCTGAACCACTCCACACATTTTGCTAGCTGGGGGCCACCCACAATGATGTCCAGTGTCAGCGTCTATATAATCATGGGTGGCCCCATTGTTCCTCAGTTCTTCTTCCCAACGTCGACTGATCATCAGACCTTCAGAGAAACAATGCGGTCATTTCACTGACTTTAGTATTTTTTACTATTTTACCTTATCTATGTTTTCCTTTTATACTACCATCAAAAGAACCCTCATTTAGGTTTTGTACCTGTGGTTACAAGATCTACAAGGACGACACTCCCACAGTTTGTTTTTGCTGTTTGGGCCTATCGCACAGTTTTTAGGGCCTGCAAGATCTGCCAAGGATTCAACCAGGTCACAAAGTGACACTGAAAGAAGGCTATAAAAACCTTCATTGGTATCAAAGCCATGAAAGCCACCACCAGGACTGTATACTTCAAGCTGGCTTCTCTCTCTTGCTCAACCACCTCCAGAAAGGGAACTCCCCAGTGCTTGGTGATGCTGTCACCTCTGCAGTCATTGAGGACTAAGGACAAAGACAAGGAAAAGTCATTCTCAAAATCCTCCTCCTCTTTCAGACATCACTGCAAGCAAAAGGAAAAGATCCTGCTTCGCTGGTGAGGTTGATTTCTCCATTAAAGGAGTGTAAGTTCTTGTTGTCATCTACTCTAGCAGGGACAACTGCAGCCTTCCTGACTGTTGATGAGAGACCAAGGTCAGAGTATGGTTCTGGCACTGCTGTACATATTATGAGTTCTATGCAGCCTCCATCATTGGGTTCCACCCCCTCAACACTGATTGTTCCAGGCCCCTTCCAGGTGCTGTTGACTCTCAGGTTGCACTGGTGTCATTCTCTAAACTGTTTAGACACCTGTTGTTGCTACTGCTGCTGATGATGATATGGCTATCCTGTCAGCTGAGCCTCCACCATCAGCACCGTCATTATTGACGGGATTCAGAAACATACCTTTCATTCCTCCATCGCAGCCACCACTTCTGTCAGCGGCTTTGGAGGTTACTCCCATCATCATTCCAGATGAGGTGGAATATAATCCTGATCTCCTTAATATGGAGGATTATTTAGAGGATGAAGAATGGAATAATGATCCCTATGTGGGGAGGTGCTGTCTTCCATCTCTATCCTCTTCTCATGCAGTGAAAACTCTATGGTGTACATTCCTATTCCTTCTGATGATCCCTCTTTTCTGGTCTTGCTCAGATAAATTCAAAATGTCATGGCGTTTGATGCTGAGGAGGAGGAGGAGGAGGAGGACTTCAGAAAGGAAAAAGGTAATGGAGTTTTTGAAGGTTCCCACTGCAGCCTCACTTGTAGTTCCTCCTCTATATTCAACCTTTAAAGATGCTCCCTTTGTGGACTGACATAGGCCTAATACCTTGCCTGCAGTGTCTAGGAAGGTGGATCAACAGTGCCCTACTCTCTCTCTCTCTCTTAAGCGTTGTATGCCTCCTAGCCTGAAACTGATTATGTGGTTATCAGGGTTGCTCATGACCATTGTAGAGCCCCTACACACATGAGCACTTTGCCTACTGACAAAGAATCCAAGAGGCTGGATGTTATGGACAAACAAATTTATGTCTTTGCATTCTTAGGTCTAAAAATGGCTAACTACTAGGCATACATGATTAAATATTAGAATAACCTGTGGAAATCTGATATGACTATCATGCAGGCTCTTCCTGATAGTCCTGCCAAGGTTGACTTGCTTAATGCTGTTTTAGCTGGTGTGGATACTGGAAAGTATCTGTTAACACTTCATGTGTGATGCTTCTGCCAGGGCTGCTGCCTCAGAAATATGCTTTCAGAGATATTACTGGTTTAGGATAGCTGGATTTGCTACTGATGTTCTACAGGCTGTGCTGAATGCCGCTTTTAGAGGTTCCAGGCTGTTTGGTAGTGATGTCAAAAATGCTGTACAGTACATGAGTTTCATAAGAACATAACAATGGTGTTGGCAGATGGAGACCACTTGATCCATCTAGTCTGCCCAACGTGGCTACCCTTCCCCTTTAATTGTTCCAGCCAAGCTGTCCACACTGTCTGTCCCATGCTAGCTTAAATTCTCTTTCTGTTTTAGCTCCCACCACCTGTGCTGGCAGGCTGTTCCATTGCTCTATCACCCTCTCTGTGAAGAATTAGTTTCTATAGTTGTTCCTGAATTTGCATCCCACCAGACACAAGTTGCCCGAATTCCCTTGTTTTCTTGGAAGAGGTTCTCTATCTTCTCTGAACCACATTCCTAGCACACACAAGCCATAAACCAGGACACCAACTAATCATTAAAAAATCATTTATTGATAACAAACAGTCGACTAGCAGCCTGACATGTTTTGGAGTTACCTCCTTCCTCAAAGGCCTTTGAGGAAGGAGGTAACTGAGCATGTCAGGCTTCTAATCCTTTATTTTATCAATAAATGATTTTAATGAGTTATCATCTAATTTTGTAAACTGTGTGTGCTAGGAACGTGGTTCAGAATTTATTGAGTTGGTTTCTGTAGCACCACTTCTCCGAGTGCGCACTCTTTATGTGACAGGTTCTCCATCTTGTTTATTCCCTTGACATATTTGAACATTTCTATCATGTCACCTCTGTTTCTTCTTTGTTCTAGTGAGTAGAACTTTAGTTCCTTGAGCCTAGTTTCATAAGTCATATAGTGCACCACCTGCACCATTTTAGTGGCCCTTCTCTGCACCGTCTCTAATCTGTCTTTATCTTTTTTCAGGTGTGGCCTGCAGAACTGGACACAGTACTCCAGGTGCTGCCTCACCAAGGATCTGTACAGTTGCATGATCACCTCTTGCTTTCTGCTTATAATGCCACTATCTATACATTCTAGGATGCCTCTTACTCTCTGTGCCACTTTTTCACATTGTTTTGTGACTTTTAAGTCATTGGTGATGAGTACACCCAGGTCCCTTTCCATCTTTGTTACCTCAAATTGGTGCCCATTCAGTGTGTACTTTACTTCTGGGTTTCGCTTTCCTAGGTGCTTGACCTTGCATTTCTTGTCGTTAAACTTCAACTGCCATAGTTTTGACCACTCCTCTAGTTTCCTGAGGTCAGCCATCGTGCTTGTGGCCTCATCCTGTGTGTCCATCCTGTTGCAGAGCTTTGTATCATCTGCAAACAGTCATACCTTTCCCTCCAATTCCTCTGCAATATCACTGATGAATATGTTGAAGAGTATTGGACCCAGCATTGACCCCTGTGACACCCCATTGGTCACCTCCCCTTCCTGTGACATAGCCCCATTTACCAAGACTCTTTGTTTTCTATTCTGCAGCCAATTTCTAACCCAGTTCACTATCTTGTGCCCTAACCCTGTGTGCTCCAGCTTATTTCCCAACCTCCTGTGGGGGACGGTGTCAAAGGCTTTACTGAAGTCTAGGTACACTATAGTCACAGAGCCACCTTGGTCTATTGTTTTGGTAAGCCAGTCAAAGAAATGTGTCATGTTTGTCTGACATGATCTTCCTGCCATGAAACTATGTTATCTGTGGTCTAGTTTTCTATTTTCCTTCAGGTATTTCACTATGCTCTCTTTTAGTAGTGCTTCCATCATTTTTCCCACTATTGAGGTTAGGCTGACTGGGTGATAGTTCCCAGTATCATCCTTACTTCCTCCCTCGTGCAGGGGCACCACTGTTGCTGTTCTCTAGTCCTGAGGCACTGTGCCGCTCTCCAGTGATCTACTGAATAATTCTGCTAGTGGTGCTGCAATTTCTTCCCGTAGTTCCTTCAACACCCTCAGGTGAATTCCATGCTGCACCATTGCTTTATCAACTCTAAGTTTGTTTAGCTTTTCTAGGACTCTTTCTCTTGGGAAGGGGCTCATGTCTGCCTCCCTGTTATTGTGTTTCATCTGCTTTAGTGGATGACCTTTTCCACTGTCCTCTATTGTGAAAACAGAGCAGAAGAACTTAACACCTCTGCTTTGTGATCATCATCCTCTGCCATCTGGCCATCTTGTACTATTAGTCTATTTCCACCTTACTCTTTCTTTTTTCTCTTATGTACCTATAAAAGGTTTTAACTTCCTTCTTAACTCCCTGTGCTATTTTTTTCCTCTGTTTGTGCTTTGGCCCTTCAAATGGTTTTTCCTGCCTCCCTGAGCTTGTTCCTGTAGTTGTCCATGTCAAGATCTTCTTTGTCCTTACTGTCCTCCCCGTCGGCTCCAATCCACCGATGAGGGATTGCTAGAGATTCCCAGGGTTTGTTTACAGACATCAGGGCCAAGATCATTTAGTTTCATGGCTCCAACCCTGTGGAATTCTCTACCTCATCGGGTGAGAGAATGCCTGACTGTCCAAAGCTTTAAATCAGCTTTGAAGACATATTTGTTTAACCTGGCATATCCAGATTTTTGAAATATATTTATGGACTGTTTTTTAGATTTTAAGTTTTATGTATTGATTTGCTGTAAAAGTGCCTTGGTTTTGGAAAGGCGCTTTTTAGAAATAAAGTATTCATTCATTCATGTCGGCTTCCTTCTGCGATACCTTGAATTGCTTAAAGGCCCTCTTCTTATGCCTTATTATTGCTGCTAAGTCTCTGGTGAACCAGAGCGGTTTCCTGCTTCTTTTTGATTTACTGATTTGACGTGTACATTGTTCAGTAACTGTTGCTATGACCTTCTTAAAATGCTCCCAGTCATATTCCAGATCTCCCGTGCTTCCCCTAGCTAGTAATGATTTGATTCTTGATCTCATCTCTGATAAGTTTGCCCTACGGAAATCCAGGATCTTGATTTTTGTGTGACATATTTCTTCTGCCTTTTTGATTGATAGTCAGACTGACCTGTGGTCTCTGGTCCCTAGGTTTACACCCACCTGAACATTTGAAACCCTTGAGCTATTTGTGAGAGCTATAATGGGTGAGTTCACTAGTTGGTTGAGCCCTGCCCCTTTCAGTGTGAGCCGGAACTCCCTACTCCTTTCAGAGTATGCTGTATTTGAGGTCCAATCTAGGTTGGGCAGACTGAAGACCCCAACTATTAGCAGCTCACCTTTGTTGGCCATCATTGAGATGGCTTCTAGGAGTTCCTTGTCAATTTCTAGTTCCTGGGTTGGGGTCTGTATGTAACCCCCACTCTGATGGGGTCCTTGTCCCCAGCTCCCAGGGTAACCCACAGGGCCTTTGTGCTCCTGTGTTTTCCCTGGATCTCTGTTGCATTGATACCCCCCGTTACATACAGAGCCACTCCCCCTTCCTTCCCTCATGGTCCCTCCTGAAGAGTGTGTAACCTGGTATGACTACATCCCAGGTGTGGTTCGTGGTGAGCCACGTTTCTGTGACTGCAATCCAGTCTAGTTGTGTCTCTGCCAACATGGCTGTAAGCTCCGATATCTTGTTCAGTAGGCTACGAGCATTAATGCACATTGCCTGACATCCCTGGGTCTGCCTTTGTCAGGCCTGGTTATGCAGTTTCAATTTACAATGTTTGTGTTTCATACTCCTACCTTTGTTTCTCTTGGTAGATCACCCTTCTGGTCAAAGGTTACACTAACCTTATGGTGCTGAGACGCTGTACTAGCTGAGAATGGGGTAGCGGTAGATGGTGCTTTGTCTGGTGTGATGGGTGCCTTTACTTCCTCCCCCTCTGCTAGTTTAACTTAGAGATATGGACGTCAAATGCCTGAATGAGCACTCAAGTTCTGTGCCTTGTGGGGTGTAGGCCATCGAAGGCAAAAACTCCCTCTCCCAGAAGATGTGCCAGTTCCCTATATAGTGAAGTCCTTTTTCTGTACACCAGATTTTTAGCCAGTTGTTAAGTTTGGTTATGTCTTTCTCTCTGATCTTCTGCCTGCTGCCCCCCAGACAGGCAAAATCTCAGAGTAAGATACACTGGATGAAAGGAAGCTGTCTTGTTGGCAAGTTTCATTAAGTTTTGTTTTGTTTCCTCCACTGACCTACTGGCTAGGTCATTTGTTCCTATGTGGAGAATGACCTTAGTGTCGGGTTCCCTATTGTGCACAATATTTTCTTTGTAGTCTGTGTCCCACCATGCTGATGTCCCAGGGAGGCACTTAACCTTGATCCTCTCCTGGTCATAATGCAAAAGTTGAGACTCTACCTTCCTAATCACATCTCCAATTATGAGTACTGGTTTTTCAATGTTTTGTTTTGTCTTTTCCTTGGTAGTACACACAATCGTGTGTGGTGCAGGTTTCCTGACCTGCTCAATGTCCTTCTTGTGTTCAGTTGCATTGAAGACAGCATGTCCTATTTATCTGATGTGTATGTAGGAGATATTCCAATGTTTGTTCTGTGATTTAGTTTAATATTGCATTTTCTAACCCTTTGCCAGCCCCCTGGATGGCATGCCCTTTGAGGCAGGTGTCTCTGCTTGAGGGGGTGGCAGGTTGTTGTTACAGTGTTATTGTTTCTAGAGAACTGAACGAGCTTGTGCCAGAGATAGTGTATCTCAGACCATGCTGCATCTAGCTGAGATGTTAGGTTCCTTACTGCAAAGCAGGTAGGACAATGTCCCACCCTGTGAATAAATGCCCTCGCAAAGAGTGTTACACAGCTTTTGCAGTTAATAATGTCCATTGTGACCTCAGATTTGTTAGCAGTAAAGTAATATTCACTCCCAGGTGTGGGAGGGAGAGTGGATAAAAATAAAATTGATTACTTGTCAGAAAAACGGATGGAAGGCAGAATGTCAGGTGAGATTGTTTCAGAAAAGCAGATGGAAAGCAAAATGTCAGCTAAGATTGTATCTGATTTATTTGTGTTACTGCAGTACAGTTACCTGATCAGCTCTATGAGGTAGTGAAGATCAGTGAAGCTCAGCAGACAGTAAGGCTAGGGGCTGAACCGCACTTGACATATGCCTCCTAGGGCTGCCCTTTGTGTCTGAGAGCTGTTGCTGCTGGTTGTTTCCAGCTGAGAGCTTTCTATCAGCTGACCACTATTTCAGTAATGGGTACAGCAATCGATGAAGATCAGTAGACAATAAGGCTAAGGTCTGGACCGCTGTTAGTGTACAGTATGCCTCCTAGGGGTGTCCTTTGTGTCTGAGTTGTTGCTTCTGGCTGAGAACTTTCTGTTAGTTGAGCACTACTTCAGTAGTGGCACAGCTGATTTACATACCACAGCCAGGAATTCTGGGTAAATGTTCCAACAGCTCCTTATGCAGAGAGAGCAGTCGCTGGCTGGGTCTGAGCAGAGCTAGCAAGAAGAGAAGCTGCCTCAGTGGAGAATGGAGCCCAGACTGTGCATTCCAAGGAGATACTGGTAGAACTGCTGTCAAGGAATCCCTGCTAGTGCACCTGTCGGAGTCTGCCTTCCCTCATTGAGTGGTCTGTCTCCTAGTTGGTGAAGATCAGTGAAGCTCAGCAGACAGTAGGGCTAGGGGCTCAACCGCATTTGGCATATGCCTCTTAAGGTTGCCCTTTGTGTCTGAGCTGTTTCAGTCCTCCAGAATGACTTTAAGGTCACTCAGATCTTTGATCCCTCAACCCACCAGGGAGCATGCTGGGGTTAATTTTGCAGGCCTGTGGCCCATAGTAGCCATGCTTGTCTTCAGCAGCCCCGTGCACAAATCCTTGGTGGTAGTTCCTTCACAGGTCCTTTCCCTTCTGGTGGACATGGAAAGTCACGCAAAGGTATTAATCAAAGCAGCACCCCTGCCACCCCAGTACCTTCTGACTCCTCACTTCCTCCCTCTCCACTGTTGTCTCGAGGGGTAATGGTAGGGGAAACATTTCCCTCTCTCTCCCAAAGTGGAAGGACATCACAACTGACAAGTCAGTCCTGGAAATAGTGGAAAAGGGGCATGCTCTGGAGTTGATGTCTACCCCTTTTGTTCATCCTCTGCCTCCTTCTCATTATCCTCCAAGTTTCTTGTCCCTTCTGCTAGAAGAGGTTCAGTCACTCATACTCAAGTGAGCTATTGAACCCATTCCTCCCCAAGAATGAAACAAAGAGTTCTATTTCAGATACATCCTGGCTCCTAAGTGGACAAGAGATCTGCGTCCTGTACGGAACTTGAAAGACCTAAACCTGTTCATCGAATATATAAAGTTTTGAATGGTGTTTCTTCAGGCTATCTTCCCTCTGCTACAAAAGGGGGATTGGCTATACATCCTGGACATCATGGACACATATCTTGATATCATAATTTGAAAGTGCCAAAGGCAGTACCTGCGGTTTATGCTGGAGTGCAGTCATTATCAATTCTTAGTCTTGCCCTTTGGCTTATCCTGGGCACCACAGGTATTTACTAAATGATTAATGGCTGTGGCAGTGCAGGGAAGACCTTTATGTCTTCCTGTATCTGGATGATTGGCTCCTGAATTCCTAGTCCAGGGAAGTGATTCTATACACATTGTTCAGAATGAAACAATTGTGTGAGGAATAAGGTGTTATGGTAAACATAATGAAATCTGTGCTAGTTCCTTGTCGGCTCCTGCAATGTATCAGTTCAGTGCTGGACATGGCAGTGGGCAGTGCCTTTCTGCTGCATACAAGGCAGAGGCTATTATTGTCCAGGCCTAGCTGATACACATGAGTTGTTACCGGTTTCGCCTATAGCTTTTTCAAAAGTCCCAAAATCAGAAGTGCAAGATTTATGGTAAAAACATAACAAAGGTTCCAGCATTAAGTTAGTTATCAGCAAGTGGGTGCCTACCCCTTTTAGTGAGGGGGTATGATTTTTAATTTTGTAGTACTGAAACTGTGCACTGTGTCTTTAAATCCCAAGCTTTAAATGAGATCCACTTCTTGGTTGTGGGACTCTTGAAAAAGCTATAGGCAAATCCAGTGGAGTCACCGGTGGCTTTATCAGCACTCTCTGTCTTTTTGCAATTGCACTGCCTCATAGAAGAATACTCTTGTAAGTGTGGTTTTACTTTGTAATTTAATATGTGATTGCTTAACCTGCTGCTCAGTGCTGGTTCTGTTCTGTGTACGATACTTTCACTAAGCACTATAGTCTAGGCATTGTCTCTCGTAGAAATGCTTTTTTGGTCTTGTCATGTTACAAGGCCTTTTGTCTTGATTGCATATCAGACTTTCTCATCCTCCATGGGTAACTTGTGTACTGCTTGGGAGTCGTTCCAAAGATGTGGCCCAGAGGAGAAGATATCCTCAAAGAAGATAGAATAACTGCTCACTATAACAGTACATCTTCAAGAGAATCTCCTCCACTGAGCCACAGTGCACCCACCTTCCTTCCCTGACATATGAAAAGGCTGAACTCACAATTAATCTAATTTCAAATAAACCAGAGCAACTGATAAAGTGAAAAGGGAAAACACTGATTGTTCCTCTTAACACCTGCTGAGATAATGTACTTCTAGAGTGGCTGTTAACTCAGGTTATAAATTATTCCATCTGCATTGAAAGAGTTGCTAAGGCACGGATGCCATGCCATGCCATACCATACCATAATGTTCTCTTATGTAGTTTTAGTACTCCATAAAACTAAGAAAATGACAAAGATCTGTCAAACAACTATGCCCAGTATAAAAGAAGACTCAGTTTTCCTTTTAGTGTTTTGTAAATAACAGTTTCCTTAACATGCTTTATGACTGATAAATACTAAGGGAAATACTAGGTGGTATCTGTGGAGGCATACATAGAAACATAGAACTTGGTAGTCACGTGATGCCTCTGAGCTAGTGGTTGCTCTTCTATACTGCCCCTGCCTATTCTGTGTTTTTTTTTCTTCTGTCTTTTATTAGTACTTTCCTTGCCCCACGATTAGTTTCACCTTAGAACAAGACCCAGGATCTTACTGATTGTCATTTTGGAGGAATCTGCCTGTTCATCATTTTGCCATGGATGCTGAAATGTGGCAGGCCCCGCCGCACCACATGCCACCTCCGAAGCTGGATAAATGTTCTAAAAAAGCCAAGGGCCAAGGTGCCACATCTGGACATCCTTCTGCTACAGCTCTGGGCCCCCCCTCCGCTCATCGAAAAAAGTTTCTATCAGAACTTCAATCTTTAAAAGACTACATCAAGTCTTTCTCAGAGGATCTAAAATCACTTAGAGTTGACCTCAATGCTACCACACGGGGGTGGGGGATTTAGAAGCCCGAGCTACCTCCTTGGAAAGCTGGAAGGATCTGAGATCGTCCTGCTCTGCCAAACACTATCCAAAACGGAAACCAATTTGGAGGACCTAGAAGGACGGAGCAGGAGAAACAATACTGTGATTTTTAGTCTACCTGAAGATGTGGAGGCAGCCACTCCTATTAAATTTGCTCAAAAATGTTTGAGCGCATTGCTGGACCATCTCCGAACAATACATATTATGTTGTTGAACGGGCTCATCAATTTCTGAGGCCCCATCCACCACCGGGCACTCCTCCAAGATCATTTATCCCGAAACTACTTAATTTTTTAGATAAGCAACATGTGCTTCAGAAAGCGAGGGAGCTGGCAGAAGTTACCTGGGAGGACACCAGGTTCAAATTTCACAGGATTTGCCAGTCACATTCCAGCCAAAAGAGCTACACTTCACTCCACTGTGGTCAAACTCCTGGCGGGTTCTATTCATTTCAAAGTTTTGTACCTGGCCAGGCTCCAGGTCTACTGTAATGACACCTGGCATTCTTTTAACTCCATGGAGTAGGCAACCAAACAGCTGAAGCAGCTGCTGCCCAACTTGTTCCCCAAATCATGTTATCATAGTGGTTATCATCACGTATCTCCAGGGGACTCTTCTGTCTAATTGGACCTTTGCTTTTTACTGTTTTTAGACTTGGCATGCTACAGATATGTCTGCAGTTGGTAGCAATATTTGCTTTGTGCTGGCACTGGACTGGACCACTATATCAGCTGCTTACTATATGGATAATTCCCTCTACAAATGCATGCTCCACTATTTGATCTTATCTACAGTGTTAACTCCCATTACAGGTACTTCTGGCTCTTCAGGTGGAACATTTGTGTACCATTCTGGTGCAGGGGCAGCTTTAAATCATTTTGCCTGATGGTGGTGGTAGCTCAGGGCTTCATTCTGCTTCAATGTAAGCTGGTTCAAAAGATTATTTTCTTTCAATGTTTTATTTGGCCTGACTTCTTTATGCTGGACTGAGACCTTTGATGGAACTGCTACCCCATTTTTCCCCATGGCCTTACCTACCACATTACTATGCTTGAAAAATGGACTTACAGTGCCAGTTTACATCACTATCAGCCTTACACAGATGAGACTCTGGCTGACTCATGTAACTGACTCTCTGTCTTACTCCGAATGTGACTATGGCTTGGACTTTTTGCTTGACAGGTTTGGCTGGTCTGGACTTTGGATGCAATGTTCTTTAACCTTTTGCTTTCACCTTCTTACATATTTTCAATGTACTTTATATAAGCGGGTGCGGGGCTTTTTTGCTGGTATGCAATTGTTTGCTATAAGAAAATACAAAATCACACATGCCCCCACAATTGCTATAGACTGGTCCAGGGCAGGGTAGGTCTGGTTGGAGGGGGGTCATTCCCTCATGTTTTTTAATTTATTTTATATATAACTGGCTGGGTTTTAGTTTTGGCTGTATTTTCTGTTTTACACTTCTGCATATATATTTTACAGGCCCCTTTTATGTTTCAAAGGGAAACCAAGTTAACTCTGGGGGTCTAGACTTGATAGCTGCCCCATTTTGTAGTGGGCAGCTTTAGTTTTTTTTTTCTACCCCGCTTCAATACCCCTCAGTCCTTGGTTAGTTTTGTTGTATGGGCTAAGTGGTAATTAATGGGATCCCCCCCTCTCTTAGTTTTGTATCCCCCTTCTTTCGGACCTAATTGTTGGTGAGGTTCCATTGCATTTTTGGTAGGTTATAATATTCTGAGGGATATTATGGGGTTCTAGAGGGTGGGCAGGGGTGGTTTGATGAAGCTATTGAGGCTGTTGATGAAGAGGATGCCATGAGCCGGGTTAAGGGGGTGTTTTTTCCTGTGACAGTATTTAGTCTTGGACTTGTTGAAAGAGCCGGTTATTCTATCAGGGGATTGTTTTGGGCTTGGCGGGGGATGGGGGGTCTTAGGGTTTTTTGGGTGTTAGAGTGCTGGGGACGGTGGCATGGTGGGGCATATGGTTTTGAGGTTTGATCTATTGTCAATTGTTATTCTTGGAGGGTTGGGGAAGGTGGGGTTACATTTATAATGATCTGTATTGTCTTTCTGTCCTGTTCTGTACATTCTGGGATGATCGGGGGCAGGGGATTTGGGAGAGGGCTGGGTGGGTGCCACCGGAAGTAGGGTTTATCTTGGGAACATTGTTTCCTATCCCCCTGCAAGTTTTTCATTCAATGTTATACACAGTTGGTGCATAATAGACGTTTATAATTTTTGTTCCTGGAACATTAAAGGTGCACAGTCTCCTACTAAGAGGACCAAGGTCTTGCTCCATTTGCACAAGTTACAGGTAGACTTTGCCTTTTTGCAGGAGACACACCTGCTCCTGTCCCAAGCTATCCTATTTCAGTGATCCTGGGTGGAGCAGGCTCCAATTCCCATAAGAGGGATGTATCTACTCCTAGAGCCAGGCGGATTCCTTCCTGTTTTCTGCAGGAAACGGAGGATCCCTTGGGTCAGTTTCTTTTTATTCAAGCCCTGATTGGCCATCAGGAAATGATCTTGGGAGCTATTTATTTTCCTAATTTGAATGATCCACACTTTTTTACTTCTTTAATGTCCCTATTGGCACCATGGACTTTCCTCCCAATTATTTTAGGGGGTGATTGGAATCTGGTATACTGCAACGAGGTGGATAGAACTGATCGACTCCGGCAGGCCCTCTCACCTGCACAGTTGGCCCTTCGAGAGTTTATGGATTCCTTGGGACTGGTAGACCACTGGAGACTCTTATTCATGGTTTATCATGAATATTTATTTCATTCCCTCCCACACAAGTACTTTTCTAGATTAGACTATTTCTTAATTGGTACTGTATAAAACACCTCCCTGGGGTTAATACTTGTCACTATTCACCAAAGGTAATTTCAGACCACCATCCTACTCTTATGTAGCTTAATCTTTTTCCTTTGCTGGTGCCAGATAAGGTATGGCAGTTTAACAAGCAATTTTTTTGTTTTTTTTATTGATCTATTTCTCCGTCGGGTCCCAGTCAGCATCTATCCTTGCAGCCACCCATCCAGCCCCGCACCCCTACATTAGGCTGCTTACCTCCTCTTCCCCCCATGGTTTAACCTCCATGGCAGGGTGGTGAGGAGCCCCCTAGCTCAACTCGCCTCAACCAGGATTCAGATTCGGGGAGCGCCATTCAGAGTTGGGGCCTGCAGTGGGTGGCTGCTTTATCCTGCTTGACCAGGGTTTTTGTTTTCCATTTTCTCCCCTTGCATAGGTGGGGTGTGCAATGATGCTGGAGGAGGGAGTGCACACATATCTGCATGTGCTCCTCCAGGAGTCTGCCCCATCTCTGCCCCTCTTCTACAACATCTGTGCAGTGACCCCCAGCCTCTGCTAGGGGCCAGTCAAGCGCCAGTCACTGGTTTCCCCCTCTCCCAGGAGAAGGAGAGCAGTCCCTCTGATGCTTAATCCTTCTCCTCCCCTGCCAACCCCCAGTGGTCTGTGCTCATTCCTGAACATGGGTCGCCAGTGTAGTGCAAGGTAAGATGTCCATCGCCTCAGCCTCAGAGCCACCTGGCCGGCAACAACCAGCTTCTTAAATCCAAAGACTTCATGAAGTGTATTCAGTCCTTTATTGAGAATTTTATGGAAGCAAATTCTCCATCTATGACTAAGCTGGATTTGTTATGGGGTTACTGAAGTGTGCTCTTCCTGGGGAATTGATTTGTCTCGCTGCCAGACGTGAACAACAGTTGGCAGCTAAGGCTTCCTCCTTGCTGACTGATATCCGAACTTTAGAAGGGTGTATCTCTTCGACATCACCCCCAATGGAGTGGGAACAATTGGAAGACCTTAGACACCAATATAACACCTTATTGGGGAAAAAGATGGAACACTTATTATTTCGCTCTAAGGTGAAATATTTTGACCAGGGGGAGAAGGCTGGTAAATTACTGGCTCTCCGGCTGTGCTCTCAAACTATGGATAGGATTGTGTCTTAAATTTGTTCCAACTGTGGTCAGTTTATTACTTCACCATGGGACATAGTCTCCACATTTCAGACCTTCTACCATAGGTTATATGTGCCACCCTCCTCTCCCTTTTCTTCTGAGCTATTCGAGGCCTTTCTTCAGGATATTCCCTTACCCCATTTGGATGATTTTTCGGTTGCTAGTTTGCAAGCTCCTTTAACCCTTGATGAAATTTCTCAAGCTATTGACTCCTTGGCCCCAGACAAATCCCCTGGCCCGGATGGGTACACCACTAATTTTTACAAGTCTTTTAAGGCTCAAATGGCACCCATACTTCTGGATACTTTTAATTACTTCTTAAGGAAGACCTGAATGATACTTTGCTCACGGAAGCTACTACTGTTGTACTTCCTAAACCGGGTCGAGATCCTCTGTTGTTCTCTAACTATCGGTCGATTTTCTTAATTAATGTCGACTTTAAAATCCTTGCCAAAGTAATGGTCTGTCGGTTGAGCCATGTGTGGGATTCTCTTCTGAGTAGGGATCAAGTTGGATTTGTTAACGGTAGATTATCGGCTGATCATCTCTGAAAATTATCTTACCTCTTTTCTGCATCCAGGGATTCCCATATACCTGTGGTTCTGGTGTCTCTGGAAGTGGAAAAGGCCTTTGACACGGTCTCATGGGACTATTTATTTGCCCTGTTGCTTAAGTATCATATCCCCAGGAGTTTATAAAATGGGTTATAGTATTTTATTCTTCTCCATTGGCTCACATACTTTGCAACAGTGTCTTATCGACCCCATTTCCCCTCCAGCAGGGCATCAGGCAGGGATGTCCTCTTTCACCATGTCTTTTTAATCTCTTCTTAGAACCTCTGATTCATAAGCTTAACTTTTCCATGCAGGTTTGTGGCATCTCCATTGGTCTCCAAGAATATAAGTTGTCGGTGTATGCCAATGACATTTTGTTGCATATCTCCTCTCCTACTACATCCCTGCCTGCTGCTTTGCATATTATTTCTCAGTTCAGGTCTATTTACAATTACAAGTTGAATTTGGCCAAACTATGGTAATGCTGCTTAACAATTTCATTTCAAAAGCTGATCTTGCTCATCTTGATTTAGACTGGGTACGTGACAAACTAAAATACCTAGGGATTTATCTTAGTAAGTCACCCACAAAAATGAAACAATCTAATCTTGACTCTATTCTGCTTCACATTAAAATGGATTTAGCTTGTTGGGTTTTGTTGCCTATTTCCATGTGGGGCCAGCTTAACATCATAAAAATGAATATTTTACCTTGGCTAGTATATCCCCTGCAAATCTTTAACTTTGCATTGTCCCAGTTGTGGTTCAATCAACTTCGTAGGCTTTTCACCTTTTTCCTGTGGCAGGGTAAGGTGGCTTATCAGGCTTTGTTTAAATTAATGCGAGCTAAGCAGGATGGGGGTTTACGGGTCCCCAATCTTTTTTTATTACCTGGCATTGCATTGTACCAGATTTTCTTACTAATTTAGATCATCCAATGAGGACCTTCAAGGGTCCTATGTCCTACACGGGGTGGATATAGAGCTTTCTCTTTGCTCTAGTATTGATATGTATATCCGATCACTTCTATACCTTCCCTGGAAGAAGCTCCCTGATCTCTGTGGACCATTCCATTGGAAGCATCCCTCCAAATTCATTTGCAGTTATGTTCCCTATTATAAATTTAGCCTTACAAAGAAAACTCTCAACTCTTGTTCAGGAATTCTAATTTCCAAATAACTGGACGAATGCTTTCTGAACAGTTTTCGCTCAACATGGGTGTCGATACTGTAGCAGACCTGGTTTGCTGTCAAAAATTACTTTCTTTCCTGGAAGCCAGTCAGTTGCACCATTGGCCATCATCCTATTGCTGCCATTACTTTCAGATGTCACATATGCTCTTTCAAGTTTTTTGGTACTGGTCCCTGGTATAGCCCCTTGGGGAACATTGTTTTCCTTTGGTTACTGCTGCCCTTATTTCTCTTTATATCTCATAGTACTACCACTCTCTGAGGGATTATATGGTTAATCCTGAGTGCCCCAGGTTCTATTATTGGGACCAAGCACTCCCGGCCATTAATGCACCATGGAACTGGCCTGAGATATGGAAACACATATACAAGTACATAAAGTGGGATAGGTACCATTTTATGCAGTTCCAGATTTTACACAACTTGTATTATACCCTAGTTAAACTGCATAAAATGGGTAAACTGCCCACTGATACTTGTTCAAGATGTGGTAAAGAGCCAGACTCCTTATTTCGTATTCTTTGGTCTTGTGAGACCATAATCCCTTTTTGGCAGTCAATACAAACATGCCTGGACCCCTTGCTTGGGTTGTCTAAGGTGTTCCTTCCTGAAATATGTCTTCTGGGTGACTATACTGGTACCTTGATTGGTAACCAGAGGTCACATATGGCCTTGATTGTGGCATGTGCAAAAAAAGTAATTCTTAAGCACTTGCTTGACCAGAGCTTGCCCCAGCTCCTTGAATCGTACAAGGAGGTATTGTTTGCCCTTCAAGCTAAGCACCTTAAAGCTAATATGACAGGCAAAGCTCATAAATATAAAAATATTTGGGAGCCCTTGTACATTTTACTACCTATATGATTGTGGGACCTTTTCACTCCTATAGGTCCCTGCAGCTGTTTGTGATTCATGATTGTTTGGGTTCACTTTCTGCAACTCAACCGGGTGGGATGACTTGGCATATTTCCGGTGCAAGAGGTGGTGGGTGTTTAAGGGGGATGGTGTAAGTTGGTGGGGGTTGGGGATTTATGATTATGTAAAGTGTTCTGTTTATTGTAATCTGTTATTTTTCCTTTCCTGAATTTGTATTACTGATCAATGGAATCTGTACAGTCGCTGTCTTTCTCTTTAATAAAGTTTATTCAATTTGAAAAAAAGAAACATAGAACCTGTCAGAAGAAAAGGATCACTTGGCCCACCCAGTCTGCCCAAATGGTCTCTGTTTAACCTGTATCTGCAGACCTAACTGGTCTTTGGCAACCCTTCCTCCTCCCTGCTTATTTACTAATATTTCCTGATGTCTATCCCATGCATGCTTGAAGAACCCTACTGTTTTTGCTTCCACCACTTCCACTGGAAATCTGTTCCAGGTACCCACCACTCTTTCAGTGAAGTAGTACTTCTTCACATCGCTCTTAACACCCTCCAACCCAGCTTCATCACATGCCCTCTGGTTCTGGTACTCTTTCTTATTTGAAAGAGCCTCCCCTCATGCACTCTGTTTATTCACTGTGAGGTACTTTGTAGGTCTCTGTCATGTTTCCTCTCGCTTTCCTCTCTTTGAGGCTGTACATGGTGAGATCCTTCAGTCTCTCCTGTAGGACATTTGATGCAACCCTTGTATTATTTTTGTTGCCCTACTCTGGACTGCCTCCACCCTGACTATGTCCATTCTGTGGTGAGGCCTTCAGAACTGGACACAGTACTCCAGGTGGGACTTTAACAGCGAGTGATATAGTGGCAATACCACCTCCCTCTTCCTGCTGGAGATACTGTACCTTTCCTTATGCCTCCCACTGGCCCTACCCATTGTTTTACTACATTGCCATGTCTTTTACTACCCCCCCCATTATATCCCCAGCTCCTGGATTCTTTTTCCCATGGTGCATGATATTGCACATTTTAGCACTGAACCCCAACTGCCACTCGTCAGATTTTCCAAGGTCCCTGCACATTCTCATTATCACTCCTGAGTGTCCACCCTATCACAGATTTTGGTGTCATCTGCAAAAAGGATACCCTCTCTTCCTGTTCTTCTGCAGTGTCACTCATGAAGACATTGAAGAGGATCGGTTACAGTACTAAGCCCTGTGGCATCCTGCTGGTCACTCTTCCTTCATTAGAGTGAGTGCTGTTAACCACCATCCTCTATCACCTTTCCATTAACCAATTTCTTACCCAATTCATCACCTTGGATCCCAGCTCTAGGCTGCTTAATTTCTTTATCAGTCTCCAGTGCAGCACAGTGTTGAAACTGTTGCTAAGGTCCAGCTAGGTCACACCCACTGCCCTCCCCTGATCTATTTCCCTTGTCATCCAGTTGAAGAAATTAATCAGAATCATCTGGCATGACCTCCCCCATAAATTCATGTGACTTTACTCTTGTAGCCAACTGGATTCAAAATACTCTATCAACCATTCTTTTAGCAGGGTTTCCATTAATTTCCCCACCACTGATGTGAGACAGCGGAAAAGATGATGACTTTTTAATGATGTGTCATGAATGATCAATATCCAGTTATGTTCAGAGATCATGTTTAAGCTTCAAAACCCATCATTGCAATCATCATTAACAATAATTAACCATCAATGTTAAATGGCTGTCAATCAAAAAACATGAGGTTATGGGGATGGAAATTATGATCAATGATGATCTCATATCATCATGATTTTTCATGATTGCCCATGGTCAAGATTACAGAAATAAATTTAAAAATTAAATTTATTTTTTCTCTATACTTTGAAATTTATCTTGTTTTTAAATATCTTTACGGGAATGATCAGTCATGATGCTTTTTCTCTAGAAGCCCCCTGCTGTTGGTTATGCTTATTCTAATACCTCACATCTTATTGGAGTTAGAAAGGCTCATATTGGTTTATATATCCCCATTAAATGGTCCCTTTTATGGTCGTGGTAAGGTCCTAAAAATACTTGGTTTGTGCTCAAAGCCTTTCCTAATAGTCTGCAAATGAATACTGTCAATGCTGAATTAATTTAAAAAAAGGAACTTCCATTATTTTGTTCTACAAACTGTGCTGCTGAATAATGCAAATTAGGTATGCAAATATGTATCCTATACCAGACATTGTAGGTACTCTTCCTAATGTGATTAAAACTTGACTTCACATGATTTACATAATAATTCATAATTAATTTGTCTTCGCTGATATGTGACATTCATATTTTCATAATTAATGAATAAAACTTTTAAGTATTACTTCTGTGACTTGCAATCTTATAATACTGAACTAATATAATCATCAATGATCATCACTTGATCATCCACAGATCATCAACAGCCATCATGCTGATTTAAGCTTACAAAAATAATCAATAATCATCAGTTAGTGATTTGAAAGTTCATGTTTGATGATTAAATACTGATCTAGATGATGATCTTAGATCATGATCTCTTGTGATGCTCTTATGGTAACATCTGATGATTAACAATAATCAGTCATGACTGTCCTTCAAAAATCATGATTGATGATTTACCAATTCACCTGGATGATCTTTTATGGTTGCTAGACTCCTCTTTGTTGCTGCTCTTATGGAAGGGGACCACATCAGCTCTCCTACAGTTCTTCGAAACCATGTCTCTTTCTAGAGAGCTGTATAACAAGGCTGTCAGGACAGCAGTTAGCACCTCCCTGAGCTCCTTTAGTACCCTTGGGTATATCCCATCTGGTACATAGCTTTGTCCACTTTCAAAGCTGCAAGTATCTTCAGGACTCTTTCCTCTGAAAATGAACTTGTAACCACCTCCCATCTTTATTCCTGCTGCTCCCTGGTGGTCTGTTCCCCCACCCTCCACTGTGAAGACTGAGCAGAAGTACCTGTTCAGGATGTCTACACCACCTTTAAATATAGGGAATCCTTTTCTGACAGTTGGTTGAGGACTCCGTGCTCTTATTCAGCTGGACATATTTATTACTTATCACCCCTTCAGCAAGTCACTTATCTGAAACCAAAGTTGCCTCCAAGGCAGCCCTGCCTCGAAGGCAGACCTTGCTGCAATGCAAAACATATTTTTTTTGCACTTACTCTTTCTCACACAAAAGTCCATTCTCTTCTATATGTACTATTCTAACACCTTGCTGCCAGGAATCAGCACACAAGTGAAATTCTGAGAAAAGAAAAGTAAAAGCACGATGTGTGGATTCAAACTCTCAACCTCTTATCAAGCAGTAGACCTTTCCACAACACCACAAAGCTGGCACAGCAATGCAGCTCAGCTCTTTAGCTCTAGAGGTTAAAGGCCTCCCTGGGAGGCAGCCCTATCTATAATGTCTGCTTCAGAGACAGATTTATCTCAGAGACAGCACTGCCACTGAGGCATGCTGCCTTGGAGGCAACTTTGATTTGAGAAAAGTGTCTCTTGCCCCCTTCATGACCACCCACATGCCAACTTTCAGACCTGCCAGACCTTTCACTTTGCAACGTGCCAAAAGGATGCTTTATGAAGCCTGCTGCAGAGCCAGTGCCATTTTATACAGATCTGCTGCCTTATATAATGCCCACATGCTCCACATAAAGGAGCCCATAGGTCTCATGCTGTTTTCAATGGATCTTTTGCTTCACGTGATTACCACACGGCCCTAGGCAAAGCAAGCTACAGGTCTGGTGCTGTGGTCAAATGATCTGCTGCTCATGTAGTGCTCTCAGGGCCCAGTGAAAAGCAAACTACAGATCTGGTGCTCTGCCTTATGGGTCTGCCACAGACCCTACATGAGGAAAATGACAGGCCTGTCCCCATACCCATGCTTCACATACAGAATGTGTGTGTGTGTGTGTGTGTGTGTGTGTGTGTGTGTGTGTGTGTGACAGACAGCCCCCATTTCCCATGAACTCAGAATTCCATGACTCTATTGGAACAGGTGTCACTTACTAAGCATAGGGAAATGAGTAGTAAAACTTAGAAGCAAAAATAATTTGCAACAACCACTGCTTGTTTCCAAATGGCACCAGTTGTCCTGGTATAAAAAAAAATTAGCTAACAGTGGCTTATTAAAAAAAATAGCCAACATGATGAAAGAAGCCAAATACATTGAGCCAACAATGGATCTGAGAAGTTACAGTTGGCAAATAATAGATGGACAATTGACTACAGGAAACAAGCAAGTTGAACACAGAGGTACATAACAGCTCAACACAATTAATGTATGAGAAAATTGGGAATAATTAATTGGTTCAGTCAGTATCAGAGTTGTGGCTATAACCCACACGGGGAATCTGCACTTCTGTGATCCACCATACGTTTGGAGAATACAGTTGTTTCCATTTAATCTACTGGACAATATACATAAATATGCTTTTTTGTCTTTCCTGGCCAAACATTGTAACAAAAAAATGTATTTTGTACAATAGGTTGCCTGCCTCTGTAGTGAACATTGAACTGCAGAAGATCGAGACTCACAGTTGTGGAGGTCATTCATGTATTCCACACCATCTAACCCTGTGAGTGGGACTCTGGAGACTCATCCTGCATTGCATTTTGTGGTGATGTGTATATGTGTATGAGTATGGGGGGGGGGGGGGGGGGAGTCATGGAGTTTCAGACAACCAGGACAAGACATGAGGCAATTGCTGTCATGTTTTATTTTAGAGATATACAGGTTACAAATAGAATTGGTTTTGTTGGTGGTGCAATGAGGTACTGAAATACAGTATGATGGGGTGGGAGGGAAATCTAAGCAGTGCTTTTGTAAATCATCTCTTTCTTTGTATAACATCATGAACTCAGAGGACATACTGTAAGGCTCTGAGTGTAAAATTTCATCCTACCATCTGTCCTTGACTATCTGTTTTTTGGTGAGCAGCAAGCTGTTTTAAGATTTCATTTGCTGGTTTGTTCAGCTGTATAATGGGGTCTGCAATTAACAACTATTAGGTTAGATCCAGGGGTGTGCCTTTGAGTATTTAACAACAGCATATAGCTTGCTTTAAGTGGGCCAGATGTTATCACGCTGCTATTTCACAACTAATTGTATTAACTGGAAAGCTGTTTGGGGAGGGGATAAGAAACATATCCTGACAGGGTAGGCAGTGCAATTAAAAGTGATGTTATTCTCTGGAGACTGTTTAGGAGATAAAGCAGAAACTATAATATTTCAGTCTGCCCATTATAGCATGCAGTGGGCAATTGAACCCTTCAGGTGCATAGTGCAGGAAGGCTGAAACATGGAAAACTTAAGGATAATGAATTTTAACTAGATTTATTGTCATGTTTAGGAAGGCCAGATAGGGTACACACTGTGGGTAACCTTGATACTGTATGTACTCGGGATTTAAGGGATCACAGGATTTAAGAATGCATGGGATAGACATAAAGGAGTTCTGGAGGTCAGGGCTAAGGGGCAACAGAGTTCTAGGAAAACATAAACTGAAGTTACAAACTCAAATGGGCAGACTAGGGGGGCCATAGGCCCTCATCTGCTGACACTATGTATCTATGTACTGTTTGCTTTGATTTGACTTCAAAAACTCCTCTATGTCACTTCAGATCTATGAACTTGGGTGGAATCAGGAAGTAGCCTAGTTATATAAAGGGGTGACATTAATTACCATACTGGTATAAGAAGTAGGTATTATGACAAAAAGGAAGGCCATGGCAAATTGAGACCATCTCTTGCTTTTTCAACAGTAGATTTGCCCTCCCATTTATATAAAATTGTTCAATACTTTGACATTGTTCCTGGTATCCGATTATGCGACATGTACTGAAAGTGCATTCCACATATTAATAATATGTTACATACTGATTATGGTTTAAGAGACATGAAAACACCACATACTGTTTCAGTGTTAAACAGAGTATATTAAGTGCAGCAATAATTTCTAAATGCTGTGCGGTATATATTTCATTTATAATTTCAACAACTCATATAATGTGGGTTTTAAATTTGTTGTTCTCTGCTTGGCTAAATAAGTTCCAAGGCCCATGTGTTAATTCCCTTGAAGCGCATAGGTTAGAACAAGATCAGGCAGTGGTATTTGAAATTAGTACAAATCACAAAAATAATACATGGCCAGCTTCACTCATTCCTGATTGAAGACAGAAATATAGCAGCCACCTTTACTCACTGAAAGCCTTCAACACGACCCTAAACTGTAAAACCTACTAACATTTCTAAAAAAAAAAATAGTATTTTCTCTTAAGATCCCCTCCTTATATAAATAAACACATTTAAAAAATGAAGTCCAATTCACAGTTTTAATTCCTTGTGGTTCTTTGGTGATCATGAAGTGCAACAAAATGGATGTACACATTTTTTGTGCAGCTGTTGGACCGATTTCACTTTCTAATCATCATAGTTTGTGTTATTTTTGAACATGATCAAAATAATAAAGTACTTTGAAAATGAAAAGTATTTACCTAATTCACATGGAGTAATGGCAGCGAATCATTAATCCAATGATGTTCGCTAATGCTCATGCTTGTCCCATATTTATTTATTTATTTATTTGTTTTTATTGACTGGGAAAGGAGGACTAGTGAATATTTTCTGGTTTCAGTCTTTTATCATGGGAGGGGAGTGGGAAGTATACTGGAAGTATTAACTGAAATTAAGTTAGGTTACTCTGTTAGTGGATTTGTGAATGGGCAGAAATTTGGCCAAAACACCAAGGAAATTACCCCTTGCCTGAAATATTTTATGTGGCAAATTTGGTGCCAATTAGTACTCCAATAGAAAATAGTCACAAATGGGGAGCTGAAAGACATGGTCCATGCAAAGAATATTTTTCTCTTGCTCAAGGGTGATGGCTGGAGCTATGTAATCATATACTCTGGTTTACACATTAGAGATTGTGCTAGAGCAAGTCTGGCACATTCTGCGCTCCTTTAAAGAGGGTACAAGCAGATGAATAAGGCCTGCATCCTTGAAATTGTTCTTGTCACAATTTTTTTTTCTACGAAAATAGTTTTGTTCTCTTTTGTTGATTGTGGGTTTTCCTATTTTATCTCTTCCCCTTTTCTTCTCTCACAGGTTGTTCTCAGTCCTCCCCAGTTGTATTTTAGTATTTTTGTTATTTCTTTTTCTTTTCTTTTAATTCTCTGTGTATGTCCCCTTGTTTGCTACAGCAGAGCAACTCCCTCAGGGTCCTCCAAGGTACCTCTGGCTAGGCATACTACCATACTATCCCTGGTACTCTGCCTCCATGCTGCCTCAAATTTCCCCCTGGGGCAGGGAAGGAGAGAGCACCCCCGTTCTACTCCCCCCTACCTGCACGAACCTTCATTAGTCAGTGGTCATGAGTTTCCAGGGTTTGGTCATTTATGTTGCGATACTGAAGGCCATCATTGGGACAGCTGTGGGGTCTTTTCTGTCATTTCTCCCATCCCTGAGGATGTCAGCATGCATGGAGGTCCAAGGATCATGTGCATGCAAGGCATGCTGCTCCAGATCTCAGCCAATGTCCTCTGCTCCCAAAGTGCCCCTAAACTGCACCACCACTTGTGGTCACCCAGATTGCAGTATTGCAGCAGGAGTAGTAACCTTCCCTCCCTCCCTCCCTGGAGGAGGAGAGTGTCTCCATGGATGCTCAATCCTCCTCCCCACAGCTGGCTCTCGGCAGCCTAAACTCATTCCCAAGCCCGGGTCACAGCACTGCCACTGTGCCAACAGGTTGGTCTTTGTTATTTCTTTTTGATCCAAATTGGATTTATACCCAATTAATTTTAGTTTGTAACTAATACTGCGGCAAAGTTTTAATTCATCAACGAAGTTGGTGCGCATTTGGGAAATTGACAATTTGCCAAGGTTTGCAAATTTGCCCCGACAGGTATTCCAACTTGGTGGTTCGTTTTGTGTTTTTTTAAACACATCCAAAGTGGCATAAGCTGCCCCCCAACTGTGCTGTAATTCCAACCCCTCAGGCTTTACTAGGAGCAAAGACACTACCATTCATTCATGCCATTGCTGAGACAGTCACTGGATAGAGCAGGTGCTCTGCAGTGGGGGAACAGTTTTCATTATTAAAAGTCACATAGAAATTAATTTTTCTGGGTGCTGGTGGGAGGAGGAGAGTCATGTGGGTCAGAGGGGGTTAAGTGGGGGGTCTAATTATGTGAAATAGTAGGGTCTGTTTGGGTGGAGGGGGTTGGCATGCAGGTGGGAGGACTGGTGTATGGTACACTCTCTTTTAATGATGATTTTCACCAGGGCAGAGCAGGGAAGGAGGAGAAGGGTGCTAGTGGGGGGATGGGAGGTGGATTTATGATATAAAAGTGTTTGGGAAATTGGAGGAGGGTCGAGTTATAGCACTGCGGGTGGAGGAAGGGAATTTGTAGAAGACTGTAATTTGCATCATTTGTACTGGCATAGCGTTAACTTCATCTGGCAGAAACTATGCAAATTGCACAATTCTGTAGCAAATTGGCATTTCATGTAGGTTTGCCATGTGAATTTGAGTAATTCACTGGGAGAAAAATACATGAATTGTGGTCATTGGCAAATCAAGGGTGCTGAAATTCATTGTCTATGATTTTTCAAATAAAAATTATCCTTCTGTTTTTAAAAAGTGTCATGGAATCTTTAGCATCCACTTAAGCAATGACCAGAGCAGGCAGATGGGACCTTGGTTTAACATCCTATCCAAAAGATGGTATCTTGTGACAGCACAATGCCCCCAGCAGATCTACCAACACCATATCCTTACCATATGGGAACAGGCACAAGCTTTTGAACATCATGGTATAACAGGTCAATCACCATATTTATTTGCACAAATTATGTAAATACTTTTACTTATTAAAGCACTTCATCATTTTCCAGTCATGTGAAAGTAGCATGAAAGACAATTAGAAAGTAAAATGTATCTGACTGAAACAAAAAGCAATTTGGATCAATTTCACTGCACTCCTGCTTTACAATTTGCAGTACATAATCATCAGCACATTGTATGTCTAATGGCAATATATCTTCAAACCCATTTATGAAGGGGAGTGCCGGCGGATAAGCGGGAGTGGGGCAAGGGAGGTCCGGTGGGACCACATGGGGGATGGTGTTCTCTCAAGGCCACCTCAGTACCCCTGGGGAGCCCATTAGAGCCAAGCACTGCTAGCATATGGACCTTACACAAAAAAGGGAAGAGGAGTCTGGTTGTTTTTCATGGAGGCTTATGCATGGAAGGGTAAAGACAGGTGGAAGGGGGATGGGGGTGCCCCTGTGTTTGAGGCACTCAATGGGTGCCAGAGGGGCACACAAGGAAGAGCAATGGCCCAGTAGGGGCTGGGGTGGATGACAGGGTGAGGGCTGGGGGTATATGGCACATAGCACTCATGTTTGTCAATTCATCCCCTAGTATCACAGCAGTGGGAAGATGGCACCAAAGAGAGCCCCAGTTTCCAGCACCAAGCTGATGGAAGAGGCATCCCAAGCTGATGAACAAAATGACAGAGCTGGTCGAGGTGGCCAAGCAGCAGGAAGAGGAGGAGGAGGCATCTAAGAAAAGGAAAGGAAAGAGAGAGATGAATGGACAGGTGGGGGCAGGGGAAGGAATAGGCCATGAAGAGCAGGGCCCAGCCCCTCACCCATCCCACCACTGGAGCCCACACCTGCACCAACTGGACCAGGTCTGAACAGGGGTAAGGGTGACACAGATGCATTGAATGAGGGGGATCTGAAACAGTACATGGAGAGGTTGATAGGGGATATGGGGGACAAGGGTGTAGAAAGGATGGAACAGACACTGCAAGTGATAAAGAGTGGGGGTAAAGAAGGGGAGGTGGCCATGTGTAACCAGGCCGGGGGGAGGGGAGACGCTGTATGAAGGGCCCCTGAGTTTCACTTTGGGTGACCACGTACCATCTTCACTCAGAGAAAAAATCTGAATAGGGGAATACGGGGACATTTTTGGTTTGGTGGACGAGGACACAGCCAAAAAATATGAACAGAAGGAGTCGGTAGGGAAATCTGAGATGGCAGTTGGCGTTGGCAGTGGCAGGGCATAAGGAGGAAGAAGCAAAATACAAAGGTAAGAACATAGACACATGGCAGGTGGGTTTCCTGATATATAGCGCATTGGTCCAGGAAAAACAGCCAGAGCTGGTAATTCCCCTCCTGACCTACATGGCAATCATTAGGGGAGCGTATAAGGTGAAGCTGGGGTATGGATGGTTAAAATACAATGAGGCATTCAGAAAATGGATGGCAGCAAAGGGGAACCTGAGGTGGGATTGCACACATTCAGAGCTATGGGTTCGAACACTATTGGGCCCAGCCGGGGGACCCGGAGGAGCATAGTAAGAAAAGAACTGCGCCTGATAGTGAAGACATGCTAGGGGTAGAACAGGGCATCGTGTACTTGGGCAAACTGCAGATTCAGGCATGTTTGCTCATGCTGCATGGGCCCACACCCAGCAACAAGCTGCCGTTAAGAGGGAGAAAGGAGTATACAGCAAGGGAGGCAGTACCAGGAGCAGTTCTTTTCGGGAGGAGAGGTGGTGGAGTGGGGAGGGTGGGGGACACAACAAGGAGGGTACAACTCCAATTATGGTTGGAACTGATGAGGTGGTGGGGGAAGGGTGCTGGGGTTTTCCCTTGGTCTGTACTCCCATAGTCAGGAGGGTAGTTGAGGTCTGGACGCAGGAATACCCGAACGTAATAAGGGTGGATTTCCAGAGGAAGGGTTTCAAAAAGGGTTTTCATTTGGGTTTTGAGAGAGGGCACAGGGCAATGAGGGCAAAGAGTTTGAGATCTGTGAGAGGGAAGGAGGACATTATATGGGCAAAAATCTGGAAGGAAGCACATCCGGGGAGGGTAGGGGGCCCTTTCACCAAACCTCCCTGCCCCAACTTCCAGGTGTCACCCCTAGGGGTAGTACCAAAGAAAAAGGAGGGGGAATTTTGACTCATCCACCACCTCTTCTACCCAGAAGGACCTTGGTGAACAAGGGGATTCCTGATGACCTACGGGCAGTCTTGTGTGCGTTACTGGACCAGGTGGTGGTGCTGATCAGGGCAGTACAGGGGGCATGGTTAGCAAAGATGGACATTGAATCCACTTTCTGACTGCTACCAGTGAGGTCCGAGGATTGGGATCTATTGGGTTTTCAATTTGAGAGTGGGCTGTATTTCGACAAGGCCATGCCAATGGGTTGCTAGGTGGCCTGTTCTACCTTTGAGGCATTTAGTTCTTGGGTGCAGTGGGTGTTCGGTTGGCATTATGGGCACAAGAGGGTGGTGCACTATTTGGATAATTTTCTACTCATAGGTGGGAGCAAGGTCGAGACAGGGGTATGTTGGCAGATTTTAAGGAGATGTGTGGATGCATAGGTATTCTGCTGGCAGATGGAAAAACGGAGGGCCCAGCCTACCAGGTGGAATTCCTTTGGATTGAGGTGGACATGGCACAAGAGTGTTTCCGCCTGCCAGGGGACAAAGTGGCAGCTCATTGGTTTGTTATCACAAGTAAAAGGGAGGAGAAGGGTGCCATGGGATTTGTATAGCAGCTGCTGGGGCATCTTAATTTTGCTTGTAAGGTCATAAGCCCAGGCAGGGCATTTACCAGGAGGCTGGTGAGGTCCATAGGAAAGGCAAAAAAGCCACATCACTGGGTAGATATCACAAAAGGGGTACAGAAGGATCTGGGGGTATGGGAGGAGTTACTCGATGGCTATAACGGGGTTACATTCTGGCAAGAGTAATGAGCCTACAACATGGACTTAGAGCCACACACAGATGCTTTGGGGGCTTTGGGGATGGGGGCCTAGTTCAGAGGTGAGTGGATCTTGGAGGTGTGGCCGAGCTATTGGAAAGAGTCAGGGTTACTGAAAGACATTATCTTCTTGGAAATATTTCCCATTTTGGTGGCCATGGAGGTTTGGGGGAACAGGATGAGGGGGAAGTGCATGCCCTTTTAGTGTGACAATAAAGGGGTGGTAGAAGTAATAAATAGACAAAGGGGGTTATGGACACAGTGAGGGGGGTTCTGCATCAGATGGTCGTGTTGGGGCTGCAACTGAATTTGTCATTTAGGGCACAGCATCTTGAAGGGATTCAGAATGAAGTGGCTGACAGTCTTTCCCGTTTGCAGCTGGACAGGTTTCAGGAGCTGACTCCACAAGCAGCAGTACAGGATCAGGGTCCTGGACCATCTATGGGAGGTTGGAGGGAAAAAGCCAGGTGGTTGTACCAGAACCCTTGGGTACCCAACATGCTAAGAGCATATGAAGGGGGCATGGAGGGAATTTCAGGAGTTCTGGGCCAAGGCAGGATGGGATACAGAGGAGCCAGTCTCTGAGGACCAGGTGAAGCAATACATATTGGGGAAGTGAGAAGAGGGGATGGCCTACACCACCATGGGTGTGCAGCTGGCTGACATAGGTTGGGTCTCCAAGGACAGAGGTTGGCTGGATGCCACTGCAGGGAGGGCTGTGAGGCATATGGTCTCAGGCTGGCAGAGAGGACAATGGGTGAGATGGGATAAGAGGTGGCCCATCATGGGGCAGCTACTCTGGAGGGTGTTGGGGGCTCTACAGCTCGGATGCACTACAGTGAAGAAAGTGTGCTTGTTTCGAGTGGTCTTTGCAGTCCTAGCTAGAGGGGATTTCAGGGTTGGGGAGGTAGTGGCCGCAAGGAAGTCTGAGACAGCACAGGGGTTACAGGCCGAGGAAGGCGAGGTGGGACGGGACAGGGTGGTCATTCATCTGTCTAGGTCAATCACTAATCAAGGGGGAAGAGATGAAACCATGGTACTGATCAGACAGGGGCTGGGTGAGGTGTGTACCATTACAGAATTGGAGGAGTATGGGAGAATGTGGGGAGCAAAAGGGGGGATATGGTTCCGTCACGGGGACGGCAGCCCGGCGATGGGTTTTCAGGTCAGGGGTGTCCTTAAGAAGGCACTCGCATTTGTAGGGAAGACCCGGACAAATTCGCCCCCCATTCTTTTTGCATAGGGGCAGCTTCAGAGGCCACAGCCGGGGAAGGTCTGAGGTGGAGATGGAGATGAAACAGGTGGGGTGCTTGAGATCCAGCTGCTATAAGAAATACGTGAGGTGTTGATGGAATGGCTTTTCACCCTGTTTTGTTCTCTTCCCTGGCAGGAGCAAAGCAACAGGTCTGAATTGTGGGGCACTCCTTTATCTATTGGGCCAAGAGATTTGCAGCATCCAGGAGTGGTGAGACACAGCTGCGGACTGATGTGGAGCACATGAGTGTGCAGTGGAAGGGAGTAAGGGGCATGAGATGGTCACAGTTGATGCCATTATTGGAGGAGGTGCGGGCATGGTGGATCAGGCTGAACCTGCTCATCATACACTAAGGGGGGAATGACCTGGGAGAGACACCAATATTGGGGCATTAGTACAGGCCAAAACAGCTGATCTGGAAAGGGTAAGGGAGTGGTGGCCAGGGGTGGTCATCAGCTGGTCCGAGATCACATCCTGTAGGGTGTGCAGAAGGGTCAAGGAAGTTAGGGTGGTGGAGAGGGGGAGAAAGCGACTCAATAGGAAGGTGGCAAGAGTGGTGCTTGAGATGGGGGGAATACACATACAGGACAGGGACATATCTTTTGAGATGGCTGAAGTGTATAGTTCGGATGGGGTCCACCTGTCAGAGTTTGCCATGTAAATCGAAAAAAGGGGTCCCAGGTACTAGCCCACAAGGGGGGGAGCCCCATCTTCCATCGCTAGCGAGAGATGGATCAGTGGAGAAAGAAGGGGGGAGCAAGAGAGGAAAGGGGGTAGGCAGAAAGGGGAGGGGCAGGGCAACATAGGGCTGGGTACAAATTGTACATAGGCATGGAAATAAAGAGGGAAGGGGGAAGGATAGAGACTAGGGATCAGATCATAGTGTCCAAACCTGGGGGGGGGGGAGGTCCGTCCTGGTAAGTTGTTACCTGGTACTGGTGATGGTGTCAGGAGTTGGATCTGGGCGTCTGGACCTTGAAGGTGAATCACGCAAGAAGAAGAGGACTGTGAAGGAAGAAAGTTCTGGAAGAAATAATGGACTGATGCATTTACTGTTTGAAAATGTAATGTTTAAATGTGAAAGGAAATGGGAATGTAAATATTAACTGAGTGCCTGAAATAAATTTTTGCCAACGAGCATCCAAACTAGCAGATGTGGAAAGAGTTTCATTTCTGGAGGTGGATCAGATGACAAACTTTTGAACAAAGTACACCAGTGTGTGGTATACATGTGACATGCACAAGGTTGATTAATGTCTTAGAGGAAAGAAGAAAAGGGTTGTGATGGAGGATCACTGCTCTGACAGGAGAAGAGTGTCAGCTGTGTCCCTTAGGGAACAGTGCTGGAGTCAGTGCTGTTCATCATTTTTATCAGCGAACTGCAAACTGGCACAACCAGTTCACTGATGACACTAAGCTGGCCAGGGTGGTTGACTCCCTTGAGAATTGGGAAGGATTTGTGGTGTATCTGAATGAGCTGGGCAAGTAGGGAATTTCCTGTGTTCTGTTTGGTCAAGAAGATTCAGAAGTCATGTACAGTAGTTTAGAAATGAAAACCCATGGCTTCACACTTCTGTCAAGCAAGATGCAGAATGCTTGGGTATCAATGCCTGACAAAAACATTTTTGTAAAACGTTTCTTGCAGTTATGTTGGTATAGTAAATGTATCCGCAACACATACATTACCCATAAAAATAACTTACAGCATCTTCAAACACACAATATTATAAAAAAAGTAATCCTTGAAATCCCATCTTCGACCTTTTCTTTCTTTTTTTCTTCAAGTAAAAAAACTCTATTCATCAATGCAAATTTGAAATACCGTCTCTCACACAGCATGCCTGCCTCACCTTTGTCCCACTTGTTTTTATCTGTTACTGGACCCTATCATTAATTCAAAACAAATTTAAATAAAAAAGAAAACCATGTTATGAAACATGGAGACAATGGGGACAATGGGGAACACCCTTTAAACTGAATGACACTGAGAACCAGCAGTGCCGATTACTGATATCATTTCCCAGTATAGCACACCTGAGTCATCTCTCTTCCAGTCATGTTCCTGTCTCACCAGTCCATCTCTGACTAATGTCTGTCACTCCACATACAATTACTGTACACTACAAGAAAAAAAACTGTAGAGATTCTGAAACGGTGGCCACTAATCCTACTCACTCCTGAAGTACAATGCTCTACAAACTGCCCTTGTTCATTATTTAAATGTTCTGCAGAGTGGACAGCCTGCAGAACTGAAAGCTTCTTTGCTTATTGTTGATCATATGAGCAGGAAACAAATAGTTTGTGCCTTGCTCCCCATGAGGATACCATCCGCAGGACTTCCATAATGACTTCAGAGTGAATGGGGGAACTGCAGTGACCACCGACTGACCACAGCAGTTAAAATATCAGCAAGTGCCTCCCACAAGAACCACTGTATACAAATAGAATATCATATGGTGATCCAAATGTTATGGCACTGTAACACCATCAAGGGGTTCTATGATGTCATGCACATTGAGAGCAACGCTTGAGATGTGCCTGACATCATGAACCCCTGATATGATGTTACAGGTGGCATAACATATGAATCCACATATGCTGTCTTTTGTAATATTAAGCTTCAGTCTCGTCACCTAAACCAAACAAGAGAAACACTCTGAAGACGGGGGTCGATACCAGTCCATTTACAGAAGAAAGGGTTCTGAAAGAACTAATAAAATTGAAGATGGACAAAGCAATGGGGCCTGATGGGATTCACCCAAGAATTCTAAAAGAACTAAGGGTAGAACTAGTGACACCACTGACTACTCTCTTTAACAAATCATGGGAGGATGGGGTGGTACCCGAGGACTGGAGGAGGGCAGATGTGATTCCTCTTCACAAAAGTGGGAGCAAGACAGAGGCAGGAAACTACAGACCTGTCAGTTTGACCTCAGTGGTAGGGAAAATGATGGAATCACTTCTGAAGGAAAGAATTGTTGAGTACCTAGAGGCCAGTGGGGCACAGGACCCAAGGCAGCATGGATTCACGATGGGAAGATCATGTCAGATGAATCTAATAGATTTCTTTGACTGGGTGACCAAAGTAGTAGACCAGGGAGGGGCTGTGGACATGGCCTACCTAGATTTTAGCAAGGCATTTGATATAGTCCCACACAAAGATTAATACACAAGATAGCCAGCCTTAGAGTGGGTCCCAAGGTGGTAGCCTGATAAAAATTGGCTAGACAACAGGCGAAGGGTAGTAGTAAATGGAGTACACAGTGAAGAAAGGAGGGTTACTAGCGGGTACAGCAGGGTTCAGTACTGGGACGGTCCTTTTAATGTCATTATAAGTGACATTGCAGAGGAACTGGAAGGAAAAGTATGTCTCTTTGCAGATGACACAAAGATCTGCAACAGGGTTGATACACAAGATGGAGTGGAAAGGATGAGAAGGGACTTGGCAATGTTGGAGGAATGGTCAAATGTATGGCAGCTCAGATTCAATGCAAAGAAGTGCAAGGTAATGCACATGAGAAACAAAAACCCAGGGGAAGCGTACACAATGGGGGGTGAGATACTGACAACAGTGAAAAATAGAAAGGAACCTGGGGGTAATTATATCAGATGACCTAAAGGTGGGAAAGCAATGTGAGAAGGCAGTAAGGAAGGCTGGGGGGATACTGGGATGCACAGGAAGAGGCATCAATAATAGAAAACAGGAAGTTGTTATCCCTCTGTACAGACAGTTGGTGAGACCCCATCTGAGTACTGTGCAGTTCTGGAGACCCCATCTCCCAGAAAGACATAGACAGAGTGGAGGCTGTCCAGAGGAGGGAATCCAAAATGGTGCAGGGTCTGCACCAGAAGACATATGAAGAAAGACTAAAGGAGCTTAATATGTATACCCTTGAGGAAAGAAGGAGAGGGACGTGATAGAAACTTTCAAGTACCTCAAGGGAATTAACAAAGTCCAAGAGGGTAGCATCTTCCAGAAAAGAGATGTGCAAGAACAAGGGACACAATTTGAAGATAGAGGGGGGACAGCTCAGAGGTAATGTGAGGAAGTATTTTTTCACTGAGAGGGTTGTGGATGCATGGAACAGCCTCCCTGAGGAGGTCGTGGAGTCAAGAACAGTGGGGGGACTTCAAGAATGCATGGGACAGGCATAAGGCAGTCCTAGTGGGGGGTAGGAGGAAGTAAGCTGTTGGTTAACTAGGATCTGAAGCTTATCTGCTAGGTAGGAAAATGGGCAGACTAGGTGGGCCAAGCGGTCCTTATCTGCCGTCAAATTCTATGTTTTTATGTCAAGAGTGGGTGTGAGTTTTTTTATATTTCACTCACTGCCACGACCTCAGTTAGTGTTCATCAGTTTCACTCTCTTTACAGTGCCATGGCAGTAACACGTGCACACCCTGTCAGTTAACGAGGAACCCATCGGTAGTCAGGTAGACCCAGTAGGAAGGTTCAGCTGCACATTATTCGCATTGGGCAGCTGCCACGACTACCATCTTAACCCAGTTCTTCTCACTCATCAGAGATATATTTTTTAATTTTTTAGCTACTGGCAAAAAAAGTAAATAAACATTGATTTTGAAACTAAGAAGGACTATTGACTTCATGTAAGGGTTTTTCAGTGAGTGTGACTGTTACTGCTCATCACCCCCCCTCCCCCACACACACATTTGTTTCACAGAGCAGCAATCACAGTTGGGATTTCCTTGCCGCTATTTGACAACTGCTGCCCTTACTGCTGTTTGTAAGGTTCTAACTTGTAATAGCATCAATCTGAAGTCAGATGAATGCAGTTATGGTTTAGAACCTTTCAGAACACTACTAGTACAAGTGTTTAACCATTGCGACTCTTATGGGTATTAGACTGAAACCATATATTACAAACATTTACCTACACAGTTTCATTAACGACTATGACTCCCCACTATCCTACCTTTCAAGACATCCACAAACTGACTACCTGGGTAGAATCCACTTTTTGAGTGGAAGATCAGTCCTCTTAAAAAACCTTGAAGTGCTCAGCTGATAGGGAGATGGGAGCAGACAAAATAATGAAATGTTTTTTTTTTTCTTCATTAAAATTCAGAGAAGTGTGAGTTGTATGGTGGGATAGGAATGTCAGGGAGGGTGTGCATGGGGGAATTATGGGCGAACAGAATGAAGAGACAAACCTCATGGTTTCCAATTTTGGCAGTTAGGAACATGTATAATGCATCTGGCCTAATATATGGCAGATCAGGGACTGCTGTTTTCTATTGTTTGCAATTTTTCATTCTAGGGACATGGATATGGTTAACATCTACATTTCTAGCAGTATCCTCTCCCTTTGACTATCATGCCAGAAGGTCTTCAAGCTGGCTCCTCCCACTCACCCGGGTGGTAACTCACTCAGCACTGCTCCATGATGTCAGATCTTCCTTTTCACTGAAAAAAGGTTCCCTCCTTTGCACTGTGTTTTGAAATAGGCCCTTTGCCTTCCAAACATCTTCAAGTTTGGTTTTGAGTATTGTTAACATCGGTATGGATGAAGCGAAGTTGGTGCTCGGTTTTAAGAAGCGTGACTGCAAGCAGATGTCCTGGATGGAACCACACACCGCATGTACTATTTGGGCCACAAACATGATCCCCAGGGTTGAGACCTATGCTGCACCTTGAATCCAGACACTTTGGGGGCCGGCATGCTTGTCTTCTGCTCGGGCACCCAAATGAATGGGACCCTCCCATTCACTCAAAAGATGCCCACCAGGCAGTCTCTGCAGCTACAGGGTCCTCTGAACAACTTTCAGCCTTTGAGGATGTGGTGGCTCAGGCTGCGAAGCACGCCTCTTGGCTTCAGCTTTGTACCGCTTTCCTTTGACGCCACCTATACAGGTGCATTCCAGGATTTATGTCAGTCCCTTCCCACCCTTAAGCAGGGTCCTTCTAAGGGCACAAAATCCTCTAAATCTACTAAAAAAGACCCTAAAAAACAGTTTCACTGAAGGTTATAGGACCTCCAGTGCTCTCGGGCCTCGGATTCCCTTGTTTCTTTGGAAGTTTTGACTTCAGTCGATCCTTCGGTCCAGGCCACTGGCTCCACGGCCTCCTCACCAGGCCCATCTGCCGAGATGCATGTTGACCAACCATTCGAGATATTTCTTGAAGTGGTAAATGCATTGTCACAGGCTGAGGGGGATACTTTCCTCTCTAGGATTTAGGTCCTACCCATCACCTCCCAGGGAGGATTGGACCAGCTTCCTTATCCAGTCCCAATCCTCAGGGATCCCATACCTTCAGAGCAATCTTAGCATTCTCCAGCTCCCTCCCTTTCTCAATATTGTGTTCTCTGGTCAAGAGCAGAGTCAAGCAGCTCTCACTGACATAGGAGTTCTCACTCTCAATGCTCGGGCAAGCGGTGTCACCACTAACTCTTCTTCTTCTTCTTCCTCCACGGGTGAGGAGAGGCTCCAATGCAAGATGCACTGGTGCTAGGATGGGCTGATGTGGCAGCGGCTCATGCTCTCTGAGGTTAAGCCAATTCCAGCCCCAAACCTGGCTCTTCTATGGGTGCCATCACCAAGGTCCCAGTGTGCTCTGGCTCGGCCTTTACCAGCCTCCCTGCTCATCAGGGTGGAGTTGCATCCTGTGCAGCAAAGGAGGTTCCCCCCTTCTAAGGATGCCCATAACACTCACAGGTTTCCTCATCAGCTGCCAGTCACTGTTACTACCAATAGACCCCACATAGTCAGTAGGATTCGGAAGGTTGAATGCTTTTCGGTGAATCCTTAGAGTCTGAGGACTTCTCCCTGCATTCTTGTCCATTAGATGTGGAATTGGGGGAGAATTTGTCTTTGGAGCATGGTCCCACTTCTTCCAGGGACTTGCTCCATTTGATTTCGTAATCTACAGGGATTCAGATGGAGCCAGTCCAAAAATGGGCTAAGTATCCCTTGACCGAAATCCTCAACTGAGGTGACTCAGTGAGAGTCACCTTCCTGGTTGCTGAGGCCATTCTTGGCCCCACTCTAGAGCTTTGTCAGCACCCTGCCTCCTGCCCTGCACCATCAGCTCGTATTGCCCGAACGTATGCAGTCCCTACGAGTTTCCTGTTGGGATTCACTGAACATCCCTTACCTGAGGATTTGGTTGCTGACTCGGTCTTTTGGTGTTCCCTCAATGTTGGCAATGTGGATAAACCTCCTGACAAAGAATCCAAGAAATTGGATCACATGGCCAAAAAGGTCTATGTGGCCTCTTCTCTCAGCTTTCAGCAAGCGAGTTTGGCCCTTTTGATGGCCCATTTTACTCATGCCTTACTGGGCACTCTCGATGAGGTACTTCTCAGCTTCTGGCTGACTTATAGACCATGGTCAACCAAGTCAGGGACCAGTGCCGTGCAGTGGCCAAACAGCAGCTCCAGACAGCCAGGGTCCTTGGCAACTCCTGCACCTGATCTGTGGCCACCACAATGGCTATGTGCCACAGGGCTTGGCTATGGATTTCTACCTTCATGGCAGATACCCAGCACAAGTTGGAGGATGTCCCTTCCTAGGCAATGACTTGTTAGGGCTGAGGGTGGAGGACACCTCACTAGGATTGAGAAGTCCAATACCACCCTGAACTCTGTTACCTCCACCCAGAGGGATGCCAAGGGCTCTAAGCTTCAGAGAAAGAAGCCCTTCTGTCCCCTCTCTGACCCTGAGGCCAAGCTGACCCAGTCTCCAGCTGTGCAGCAGGCCCAGGCTTGGCACCCAAAACTGAAGTCAGTTGCTTAGATCATCCACAAAACAGGTGGTCAAGGTCCCATTGTTCCCTCAGCCAGTTCCTCATCTACATCCAAGCCTGCACAGTGACAGGCTGGAGGTGCCTCCCCCATGCCCATCCTGTCTCCCCTGGGTCCTGCCATGGAGGACCAGCTCTGCCATTTTCTTTCCACGTGGTTCACTGTCACCATGGACGGGTGGGTCCTCAAAGTGGTCGGTCAAGTTCTGCCTCTGGAGTTCGAGGTTTACCCTCCATGGCAAGTTCACACTCCATGGGAGGACATGGTGTCCACCAACATTCTGCCAGCCCTTCAGGAAGACACTGCCGAGCTCCTCCAGAAGGAGGAGGTGGCTTAAGTCTCGGACCCTCCAGTAAGCCCAGGGTTTGTTTCCAGATACTTTCTGGTTCCGAAATGGATGGTGAATGCTGGTGCTCCATCTTAGATCTGCATGATCTGAACAAGTTCCATTGGTCACTCACCTTCTGGATGGTTGCTCTGTCTCTGATAATTCCATCCTTGGAGCAGATCATGTGGTTCTGCTCCCTAGATCTTCAGGATGCTTTCTTCCATGTTCCCATCCATCCATCCCAGCACCAGTTCCTTCAGTTCCAAGCAGAAAGGAGACTCTACAAGTTCTGGGCCATGCCATTCAGCCTCTTTTCAGCTCCCAGGGTTTTCACCAAGTGCATTGCAGTGGTGGCAGCCTACTTGCGACTGGCTGATAGTGAGTCCCTCCAGGGAGGAGGAGGTGGAGTGGTCCAGTGGCCTTCCAGACATGATTTACCCTTCAGCCTTCTGGTGAACGAGGCCAAGTTGGAGCACATACATTTGCAGGTGATACACTTTATGGGGGCAGAGCTCAACTCTTGCAGAACCAGAGCTCAACTCTTGGTGGACCAGGCGAGGTTCTTTCATCCTTTTATTGATCATTTCAGGTTGGGTCTTGGTGGACCAGGCGAGGTTCTTTCTTCCTTTGACTGATCATTTCAGGTTGGGCAGTGTCACCCTGCTTGTGATTTTTTTTGCACCTCCTGGGATTCATGGCAGCCTGCACCAGCATGGTCTGTTGGGCCTAGGGGAGAATGCACGCTCTGCAATGGGAGCTGACCTGTCAGTGGTCTCAGCACAAGGGTTACTTCAATCAACTAGTCACTGTGACCCAGCTGATGTGAGACACTCTCCAGTGGTGGTCAGTCATGGAACATCTGCAGGAAGGAATACCCTTTGTCCACCTGGAGCCAATGGTCACCATCATGACCGATGCCTCTCTGATGGGGTGGGGTGCCCACCTGGGAGAACACAGAGTCCACAGACTCTGAACCCCCGAGGAGAGTCCCAATACCACATCAACCTGCGGGAGCATCAGGCAATTTGGCTGGCACTGACAGCCTTTGCTCCACACCTTTGGGGCCATGTGATTCAGGTCCAGACGGACAACACCATGACCATGTACTACTTCAACAAACAGGGCTGGACACACTCCCTTCCCCAGTGCAGGGATGCTGTCTGCATCTGGACATTTGTGGTCATCCTGAACACTAATTTCCTGGCCATCCATGTGGAGGGTGTGTCCAGTCAGCCGGTGGATGCTCTCAGCCAGGTGGGTGAGGCATCTCACAAGTGGTCTCTCCATCAAGAGGTAGTGCACAGTCTGTTCTCCCAGTAAGGCACCCCTCTTGTGGATCTGTTTGCATCCTGGGAGAATTCAAAGCTAAAGCTTTATTTTGCCCACCCCCCTCAGTACAGAACGCTGCAGGGGGATGCCTTCTTGAGGCCCTGGTCCCCGGGCCTCATGTATGCATTTCCTCCCTTTCTAGTGAGCCACAAAGTGCTGCTCAAAGCCAGAAGGGGCAAGGCTCGGATGATTCTGGTGGCTCTGGACTGGTCCTGCCAGTTCTGGTACCCCAATCTCCTCAGCCTCAGCTGCAGACTCCCGTGGCATCTACCACTATGCCCGGACCTGCACTTATTCATTCAGGGGAAGGTATTCCATCTGGACCTTCAATCCCTGCACCTGACAGCCTGTTTCCTGAGCAGCTAGAGTTCCAGGCTTTGGGTCTCTCTGAAGATGTCCTCAACGTGGTCGAGGTTTCTTAGAAGGAGTTGACGTGAAAATGCTACACCTTCAAATGGAAGAGGTTCTCCATTTGGTGCCAGGGTACAAGGTTTGACCCTGTGTCTTGCCCAGTGGCTAGCATTCTTGATTACCTTTGGTCCCTCTCTCAGTCAGGCCTTCAGTCGATGACCCTTAAGGTGCACCTGGCAGCCATCTCTGCATACTGGGTGCAGGCTGGTATGCCATTGGTGGCACAGGAAAAGGTGGTCTGGCACTTTATTAAAGGCCTTGACCACACTTCCCATCCGGTGTATGAATCACGACCACCTCGGGACTTGTTGCTGGTGTTGGCAAAGCTCATGGGCAAACCATTCAAACCGATGCACAGGTGTGATATCTCTCACCTGACATAAAAGACCATCTTCTTGGTAGACATCACCTTCATCACAAGGATCAGTGAGCTCCAGGTGCTCTTGGTGGAGTCTCCTTACTTGGTCATTCATAGGGAAAGGTTGTCCTTTGCCCCACCAGAAGTTCCTCCTGAAGTTTGTCTCAGAGTTTCATCTTAACCAGGTGCTGTATCTCCCAGCGTTCTCCAAAAACCATATCTCAGAGGCCAAACACAGGCTCCATATGCTGGACCTGTGGTGAGTGCTTGCCTAATATATGGAGTGCACTGCCGGAGTTCGGGGAGAGGTCCGCCAGCTGTTTGTCACCTATGCTGAAGCCACACCTGTTAGACTGGCAGCAAAGCGGACAATTGGCAGGTGGATTGTATCCTGCATCAACCTCTGTTATAGGTTGGCTGTTAGGGAGACTCCCATAGGGCTAAGGGCTCATTCCACCAGACATACAGCTGCCTTGGTGACCGCCAGGATGCTGGTTTTGTGGACTCAGTTCTCCAGACTCTGTTTCCTTAGTAGGAGGTGTGCACCTTGCCCCCATCTTCCTGGAGAACTGCTAGGAGTCTGCCAGAAGTGTGGATAGACCATCATATCCACACCCCTAGAAAAACAGATTACTCACCTGTAACAGTAGTTCTAGGAGTGGTATATGGTGTACATCCACACAACCCACACGTCCTCCCCTGGCAAGTGGCACACTGAATTTTGCTTCTAGAAGATAAGATCTGACATCATGGGGTGGTGCTGAAGGAGTTGCCACCCAGGTGGGTGGAAGGAACCAGCTTGAAGACCTTCTGGCAAGATAATTAAAAGGAAAGGATACTGCTAGAAGTGTGGCTGTACACCATATACCTCTCCGAGAACTACTGTTACAGGTGAGTAACCTGTTTTTTTTTTAATGTGTAACTTGTGTAAAAGAATAAGTGTATACTTCTTTCAATTTTTCACTTTTTTAAGCATTTTATAACCACAGTAAAGTACTTCATGGTGTGGGTTTCCACTTGTAAACTGCACTTCCAGGTAGCTGAAGGAACTCCTCGCAAGTGGCTCGTGCATCACAATGCACCTGGGCATGTGCTTCACAGATAGGAACTCAAACTCTGCTGTATCTTATTGCTTACTTCTTAATCACTTGCATAATTTCAGCTAATCAGAGCTCAAAACTGCAGGGCCTCTTGTCCTGTTCATAGCTGTTGTCCTGTGCAGGAATGTTGAATTGGACCATTTCAATTCTGAGGTAGTAGGAGAAGCATTACACTAGTTAAAAACAGAACGTTAAAAGTTTTTCTAAGTAACTGTAGCTAACTTGTGTGATTTTTAATAGGTAGACACTCCATATGAGGGTTATCTCTTTTAGTATTAGAGAGCCATCTTTTGAACAGCCTGAACCACTCAACTTTGCTTTGCAGTCCATTCATCCAGGCCTCTGAATATTACTAGGCACTTTTACACACACGCTGCTCTGCCAAAATGAGCGTTACCTGTGTAGCACCAATACAGCCTCTTCTGCTCCACCTCCTGATTACACGAGTGCCATCTTTCATCACAAAAGCACCCAGCCACCCCTACCGGTGCAGTCATTCTTGTGAGATTACCGGGGGTAGTGTGATTGCAAGCTGGGTAGAACAGTTGCTGTCATGTGACAGCTAGAGCTAGAGCTAGAGTTGTGGTGCTGGAATGGACGCTTTACACTGCGCTGTGCAATGGAACATTTCAGGACAAACCACCTACACCACAGAGTGCGGTTCGGGTGACCGTTCATTTTTAGAATGGAACAAATGGTTTATACAGAGCATTGGACAGAACGGTAAGGTCCTTCCATAACGCTTATTCCATTGCAAAACTGCCAGTGTAAAAGCGCGTATTGTCTTACACAGTAACAGACATCATTAACTTATAATGTAGCTAAATGCAAGTGGTTCTCTTAGGCAGGAATAACAATGGCATTGTAGGAGCAGTAAACTCTATAGGCTTCTTTTATTACAACACAGTGGTAAAAGCATCTTAGGGTCATATTAGTCAAGGGGCTAAAGCACACTGTGAGGGCGTCAATCAGGGGAAAGAATAAGATGGGTTGGACTGAAGCAAACAGAGAGGATTACAAAAGAAAACATGAAGCAGCAAAAAAGAAAAAATAGCCAGGGAGGCAAAAGGCTGAAAACAATTTGGGTAAGGTCGCTGAAAGGATGAGGAAGAATGGGGAGAATGGGGAGAATGGGGAGGATGATGTCGGCAAGGCAGATATCCTTAACGTTTTTAGCTCTGTATTCATGGTACTTGAATTCCCTTGAGTCCTCAGACATGCAGGCAAGCCAACTTACTGAACAACCTGCCAGAAGAGTCACTGGACATGAAGACAGTGCTGGCATTCAAAGTTATCCTGGAACAATGTTTGCTTACCAAGGGAATCACTGGGTATCCTGGTAGTAGAGTGATTGGGGAATCCCTATAAATGAATACACGTTTGCACAGTATACTTATTAATACCTGTTTATTAATCATCCTTAAATTAACATTTTACTGTGTGTGTGTGTGTGTGTGTGTGTGTAATGGAGTTATTCCTTTCACCGGTTTGTAGTTTGCATCTCTCCTCATAATCTTCTTTTCTCCACTGAGAACAAACCTAAATCAGATTGGCTGACCTCATAGTTTTAATCCTCCATAACATCTGCTATTGTTTTTGTTCTCGTCTAAATTCTTTTAAGTATAACAATATATTTTCAGTTGTGGAATCAACAGATATTTGTCTGTAAAAAAATGAATAAAAAATGTTTTAATATTTGTTAAAGAATCCAGATTACATGTGCAAGTATTTTAAAAAAAATATAGCCATAATTCCTTGTCTTGGCCAGTAGTAGTACTTTCTGAACTATGTAAATTATAATTTTGCCTATTATTTTCTGTACATTAGAAAAAAGAAGGTCCAAGTCCTTAATAGTCAAAATTGTTTTTTTTTCTTCCTCTTCGGATTATGCTTTAAGGTGGAAGAAAAACATTTTTAATAAAAGCAATTTCAGACTATGACGGAGCTGAACCTTCTTTTTTTCTGATTTGGGACTATTAATGTGCACTGAAGAGTTCCTCCGGATTGAATAATTGTAAAGCTATTTATGCAGGGGGCATTTTAGTCCTTACTCTACTGAGAGCTATTATTTTTTTCCAAAGATGCATAATCTTATATTTTCTGACATTTAGAGGTAAATCCCATGTGGTTAGAGTGGATTAGCTATTCAATAAACTTCTGTAGCCTGGAGGCCAACATTTTTGTGAACACTTTCATATCAATTTTTATCAATGAAACAGTTCAGTAGGATTAGTGCTGCTCTTTTTCTCCCTGGTTTGTATATTTCATATAGAATAATGCTCAGGCAGGTGTGTGTTATGAGTTTTCTTACACACCCAAGGTGTGTAATTACTGATTAGCCATAAACCTCAAGAGAGAAGCTCGAGAGATTTGTGAGATCATCACAAACCAAGGGTGTGTAAACAAAAAAAAAAGAAGAAACTCATAAACACAACCATACCAAGTGTTTTTTCTTTTTTTATTTAATAACTGGTCCAAGTATTGGTACAATAAGTTGCATCATTTTCAATAAAAATACCTATTTTTATTGTAACTGTGTTCAAATACATAAGTCACTGAATAATTTCTCTATCAAACAGGTTAGAGTAAGAGCAGAGAATAATAACTGTTAGGTCATGGCTTACTTCATTTCATTTACTTGAAACAGTCCAGATGTCATTTAAACCGTAGTGCTGGAAAGAAATAACTGGATCTACTGAAAGAGCTGTGCTGACATGTAGCTGTCACTCTCAAGTTCGGGCTGCTAAATTAACACTAAGAACTGTCACTGATTGTAAACAAGAATACTGAGCTCAAAGAAAAACTTCCATGAAATGTCCATTTTGTGACACAGGAGCACCGAGTGAGTCTCAAAATTTAAAGTTTCCCCGCTGAGTGCCTCACATCTGATACCACTTGACAACAGCTTGCACTGTCAGATGCCAGCTGAACTGAAACAGTGCTTCAGTCTTCAAATGAAATGCCACAATAACTGGGTGTGACGTCACACCCAGTTATCACAGTGTTTAACAACAACTGAATTCCTGTTGACAAAGAGGCTTCCCAGTAATTTTTAAGACAATATCATGGCCTTCCTCCATTTGGGGGGAAAAGTAAGAACTATTCAAGTTAAATTGTACAGACTTCCACAAGTGCGGGGTCAACTCCTCCTGAAAACATTCATAGTATTCAGCTGGAAAACCATCTTCCCCAGGCATCTTAACACTCTTTAGAGATTTTATAGTGTTTGTCATTTCACCTAGTTGTACCAGGGCCTCCAAGACCTGCTGTTCTGAGTTATGAGCTGGGGAGATTTAAATATTTAAAGGTTTGCAAACTTTTTTGAGATTGGGTGGGGGTGATTTTAAAAGTATATGTCAAGATACAATTTTCTATTATGCATAAATTTGAATATAAGAGCAAATTGCCCCATGTCCAATTTTCTACTTTCTCCATAGGCCTACTGTGGAATATGATTTTTACCCTTCTAGCTGACCTTCATTTCCCCCAGCCAACCCCTCCCCACTTCTACTCCCTCAATCCCTACCCCAACTTTTGGTACTACAAGTCCTCTGTATCAGTTCCAACAAACCTTTAACCCATTTAAAGACCCCACCTCCTTCAACAATCTGTTCCACTGTTCCTCCACCCTTCAGTGAAGAACTTCCCAATGCCTCTCTTAAATGTCCCACCGACTAGCGTCTTACACGCCCCCTCATCATTATGTTTCCTTCCCTTGTGAGTAGGTCCACACTGCCAACTTTGTTTCTCCCCCTGAGGAATTGTATGCCTTGATCATATCTCCCCTCTGTCTTCTACCCTCCAATGGATACATGTTCAGGTCTGCCAGATATTTAGGTCCACACTATCAAATTTGTTTATCTTCATGGAACTTGTATGTTGTGATCAAATTGTATGTCTTGATCATATCTCCCCTCCCTCTTCTAGCCTCCAATGGATACAAGTTCAGGTCTGTCAGCTGTTTAGGTCCACACTATCACATTTTTTATCCCCACGGAACTTGTATGTCTTGATCATATTGTATGTTTCGATCATATCTCCCCTCTCTCCCCTAGCCTTCAATGGGTACATGTTCAGGTCTGCCAGTTGTTCCTCATACGATCTGCCCTGCTAACCCTGGACCATTTTGGTGACCCTTTGCTGTAATGTCTTTAGCCTATTTTATTCCTGTCCTTTCTCTGATGTGGGATCAAGAACTGTGCAAGTGTTCCAGGGGGGCCTCACAAGGGATCTGTGCAGGGGCAGTACCACCTCCCTCCTCCTGCTATCTAATCCCCTTGCTGTACATCGAGCATCCTGTTTGCCTTGCTGTCCACCTTGTTGCACCAGCTTGATGTTTTAAAACTGTTGCTTTTGTGGCTAACTGAACCCCTTCCAGCAAGTACTTTCTGTATGTGTTCTTCTGTCCTATGTACATCACTTTGCCCTTTTGACACTCAACCTCAACTGCTAGAGTTCGGACCATTTTTCCAATTTCTTCTGATCCCCCTCTCCAAAACCCTGACCCTCTCTTTACTGTCCATCCTGCCACTGAGTTTCATGCCTTCTGCAAAGAGACATATCTTGTCCCAAACACACTCCCAATTGTCCCTGATTAACATGCTGAAAAGGGAGGGACTCAGGACTAATCCCTGCATCACCCCATGTGTGACCTCCCTGTCTTCTGATTTAATCTCATCTAGTCCTGCCTTCCCCCCCAACCAGTTCCCAGTCCACTTTATGAGCCCTTCCTCTGTTCATTCATCTTCTAGCTTTTTTACTAGTCTCTTATGCAGAATTGAATCAAAGGCCTTGCTGATGTCAAAATAGAGCACATCGACCACTTCTCTCCAGTTCATTGCCCTTGTGATCCAGTCAGAGACTACTGGCAGCTTGGTCTGATATGCTTTTGCCACCATTACCCATGCTACTCACAGTCCTGCAATTCATTAACCTCAAGGTATTCCACTATTTTTTCCTTGACACAGGTCTCCAAAAGTCTACCAGCAGGTGAGGCAAGACTGACTGGCCTGTCATCACCTGGGTATTCCCTGCCCCTACTCTTGTGCAGTGGGGCCACATCTGCAGACTTCCAATCCCCCAGAACTCCCCGTGTTTCCAGGGAGCACATTATTAACAAATGTGTCCATGGCACTGCCAATTCTGACCCCAGTTCTTTTAGCATGCATGGGTGTAAACCATCAGGACTTGGTGCCTCGTCCACCCTAAGGGCTACAAGCCCTTTCCACACTCTGTCTTCTGTGATATTGGCTTGCTCCATTCCCCTCACCCATCTAGTGGAAGCCTTTACACTGCTTTCAGGTAGGAGCCCCATGTCCTTAATCTTAAATGCTAAATAAAAGAAGTTGCTTAGCACATCAGCCTTTTGCACATCATCCTTGTCTAACCTCTCCCACTGTTCAACCTGATAATCACCCCTCCGTCTTCTTTTTTCTGTAACGTATCTAAAAAATATCTTGCGCCCCATTTGCTTTTTCTGCTATCCATAGTTTTATTTCTACTTTTGCAATTGAAACCAATCTCCTCGCTGCCTTCAGTTTCTGTTAATAGTCCCCCCTCTTCACTTCACCCTGCTTTTCCTTGTACCTTTTGAAGACCCTTCATTTGGCCCTCATTGCTTACCCTGCCCTCCCTTGGAAAAGTAGATTGGTTTCTTGCATTTTATCCTTTTGTTAACGTTTCTTATGTATGAGTCTATCACCTCTGCTATGGCCCTTTTTACTATTCCCCACTTATCCTTGGTACCCACTACCTTTTCTACCCCTACTAGCCTGTCCCTGACCAATTTCCTTATCTTCCCAAAGTCTGGTTTCATAAGGTCAGGATCATGGCATTTTATGAGGCTTGACAGCTTGCTGTCATTTACCAAACCACACTGAGTTGTGGCCAGTAGCTACTAGCAGATCCCTAACCTCTACCCCTTCAAAGATGGCTTCCTTCCTCATTGGCTCCCTGACACACTGTACTAGAGAGCAGTCTTGCATGATGTCCAACAGAGATTGACTTCTCACACTCTTGGCTACAGAAACTACATAAAGCATGCACAGTGTGTTCAGGTCACCCACTACCATCACACCCTCCTTCTTCTTCTGACCTGGTGTCTTCTAAACACCTTCAAACATAATGTTTTTGCCCTCCACTGTTTTTAACTGCACCCATATTGATTACACACCACTTTAATTGCAGACTTTTCTGTGGCTTGTATACCTTCTCTTATGTACTGTATAAGGCTATCCCTCAACACTCACCCTTTCCTCTAACATTCCTGTAAAAGTCATAATCTGGGCTTGTAAGATCCTGCTCATTTTTATGTTTGCTTGCACGCATGTGCAAGAAACATAGTGCCATCATCCGAGTTTTCCAGAGGTGTGTCAACCTCTTCCAGTTCAGTCAGTGTGTTTGCAGGCGCGGTCACAGTTCGCCAATCATTGCTCCAGCGGTCTATGACAGCTGAAAATGCAGTGGCATAAAGTTGAAAGGGAGAGCTCCACTTCAGTGAGCAGAGCTCCCCCCCTCAACATACATGCACGCATATTGCATGCTGACGTGCTCCCCCCCCACGCACATACTGTATAGCCAACGGGGGTACCCAATGCCCCATTGGCTCCATGCCCCCCCAACAAAAAGCTTTCCTGGTGCCACGCTGAGAGCCCACCCCAATGTGGCACGTCCATGTGGCCACACGGGATGCCCAATCCTCCGTCAGCTCAACCCCCCAAACAGCTTACAGCTGCCATGCTGGGATCCCACCCAGCATGGCACAAGTCATATGGCCGAAGGGGTGCTCAATCCCTATCGGCTCCAACTCCCCCCAAACGGCCTTTTGGCTGCCACGCTGGAGCCACCCCCAGCATGGCACAAGCCCATATGGCCGACAGGGGTGCCCAATCCCCCGTCAGCTCCAGCCCCCCAAACAGCCTTACAGCTGCCACGCTGGGAGCCCACCCCAGCATGGCACAAGCCCATATGGCCGACGGGGGTGCCCAATCCCCCGTCAGCTCCAGCCCCCCCAAACAGCCTTTCTAGCTGCCAAGCTGGGAGCCCACCCCAGCGTGGCAAACATCCCGCGTTGTCTTAATAATAAAAAAAAAACTTATAAATTAAAAAACGGTCCCTCGCAGTCTCCCTGCCCCAACCACACCCACCCACGCGCACCCTGCCTCCCCACACCCCACCCTATACTTACCTCCAGAATCTGGCACGACAATCTTGGTGGACCAGGAACATGTCTGCACTCCTCAAAGCAGACGGCGAACTGAGGAAATGCCAGTAAGCTGTATAATGTAATAGATAGGGTTTTTTCAACTTTGCTGCATATCTCAGGCATTTTTGGGAATTTTTGCACCAAATTTTCAACATGGGGTTTTTGGGACCCCTTCTCATGAATGCTATCACTGTCATGGCGTTACTCAGGCCCGAAGGGTGATTTGGCACTCACTGCGCGAAATCACCTTTCCAGAATGATTAACGAAACGACACTGCCAGTGTTCATAAGATGGGCTCTCAAAAAGCCTATTTTGAAAATTTGGTGGAAAAATTCCTAAAAATGATTGTTTTACGAGCGTGCATTGCGCAGTTCCTACGCACGCTTGTAAGTTCGCGAATTTTCAATATTTTCACTCCAGATTTTCAACATTGCCATTTTACCACACTTTCTTATGAGCAGTACAGCTGTCATTTCACATCTCACCCAAAATGTGTTTCTGCCCATGTAGCGCACAATGGCACAGTGGTTATGCGAAATCAATGTATGGGACACGTTAAGAAAATCACAGTGACACTGGTCATGAGCATAGAAGGTGTTAAAATGGCTATGTTGAAAATTTGGTGAAAAAATCCCAAAAATGACTGTTTTTAGGAGCGCGTTAGAGTTCCTACATACGCTGGCAAGTTTGCGAATTTGTAATATTGCACACCAGATTTTCAACAGTGCCATTTACCACACTTCCTTATGAGCAGTACAGCTACCATTTTTCACATCTCGCCCAAAATGTGTTTCCACACATGTAGCGCACAATGGTACAGTCAGTGTGCGAAAACAATGTTTGGGACAGATTAAGAAAATCACAGTGACACTGGTCATGAGCAGAGGTCTTAAAATGGCTATTTTGAAAATTTGGTGACAAAACTCCATAAAATGACTGTGTTACGAGTGAGCATTGCGCAGTTTCCAAGCACCCTCGTAAGTTCATGAATTTGTAATATTTTCAGTCCAGATTTTCACCAGTGGCATTTTTCCACACCTCCTTATGAACAGTACAGCTGTCATTTTCCACAACATGGCCGAAATGTGTTTTCACACTTTCAGCACAGAAATGCGTGGTCACTGTGGGAAATCATTGTTCAGGACAGATAAAGAAAATCACCTGACACTGTTCATGATCGGAGGTCCCAAAATGCCTGTGTTAACAATCTGCTGTAAAAAAATCCCCAAACTAGTTACATTACGGGTGTGCGTTGCACAGTTTCTACGCACGCTCGTGACTTCACCAGTTTTTTTAAGATTTTCACAGCAGATTTTCAACATTGCCATTTTTTACACTCCCCATGAACAGTACCGCTGTCATTTTTCACATCCTGTTTGGAATGTGTTTTTGCACCTCTGGTGCCAAATGCCATAGTCGCTGTGCAAAAGCAGTTTTCGGCTAACAAACTGATATTGCCACTGTTCATGAGGTGGGGGTCACAAAAACCATGTTGAAAATTTGGAGTGAAAATACCAACGAATGCCTGAGGCGTTAGGGTTTCCGACCATAACGCCCCACCCTGTAGAGAATGACAGGCATCAGGGGTGTGACTTGGGATTCTTGCCTGTCATGCTCATACCACTCCACCCCCACCCACACCCTGCAGCCAGTGAGAGGCATCAAGGTGTACCTCAGACTCTTCGGGCCCAAACTTCACCCCATTCTCCTATACCGCACCCATCTCACCGTATTTCCTGATGGAATGGGGTGCGCATAAGGGCCAAAGACCCCAAGGCACACCGTGACACTTGTCAGTGTCTGCAGGGTAGGGTGTGGTGAAATGGCATGGTCGTTATGCCTGACGACCCAAAGGCATACCCCAATGCCTGTCACTTTCTGCAGGGTGGTGGTGAGGTTGGCTTCAGTTCAATACTTCGCTGCCATTCCTATTATGCAGCTCTGTAACTTCTACACTACCAATGCCAATGCCAGAAAGCAAACATTCGGCATTGACAAATGCTTGTTCCTTAATGCCAGTGTTCTGGTCAGATTCAAAATGTTGAGGCTTACCTCTGCCACCATCACCTGGAGACTGCTGATTTTAATGCCCAAGCTTCTAGCATTTTTGCTTACTGTATTCTACTTTCCCTTTTTAGCACCTCTGCCAGTCACCATCATCTGCTTCCTATTTGTGTTGGCTGCCTCATCTTTTCTACCCCTCCCATTACTGCTACTTTCTCTGTCCCCCCTTCCCCCACCTTATACCCCTCTGACCCTATACCTTCTTGCATACCCTGATGCTGATTTCCTCAGATCTTGGCCCATGCTTGTGGAGTGCTAATTAAGCCACTTGCCCATACCCCTCTGTTAAGTGATCTTCTAGAACAAAGACAAAATTAGCAGCTCAGCACTTGCTTATGAACACACTTTAAATGGCGTTTTCATTAGGTGTGCAACTCCTTTATGGTGTACATCAGTTAAAACAGAGAATTTAATGCACACCTTTTTTTTTGTCTCTCCAGTAGGAGTGAGGATCTCTTGGTGTTCATATCAGAGCTGTGCTGTGAAATTGCTCAGCTATCAAACATCACGGTGGGCCACCTATCAGCTGGGTCCCAATTCTAAAATGTAACTGCCTGCATTGGCTTCTTTTATATAAGGTGTACATCATAAACTGGCTTCCTTTAATTCATTAAGGTGCAGTCCTCAGCCAGTCTGTAGGTAACTGGTGAGGAACTTGTCAGAGAGCCATGCGTCTCTGACGCATTAAGCAAACACAAAATTAGCAGCTTTACTGTTGAGCATTCACAAATGTTTTTTTTTTCCATTGGGATGCTACTGCTTACGGCATGCATCAGTTAAAAACAGAGTTCAGTATACACACACACACACGCACACACACACACACAAATCTTTGAAATATAATATTCTTTCTACCTGAATTGGTTGCTTACTTTTTTTTATCTCCATTAGAAGTGGGGGCCTCTTGGTGCTCATAGCAGAGCTCTGCTGTGAAGCTGCCCAGCTACCAAACATCATGGTGGACCACCCATCGGTCGGGTCCCTATTCTAACATGTAATTGCCTGAATTGACTTCTTTTATATAAGATACACAGCCTAAACTGGTTTTCTTTAATTAAGGTGCAGTCCCCAACCACCATGAAGGTAACTGGTGAGGAGCTTGCTAATGAGACAGCAGTACATGTCCAAAGCATTAAATAAACACAAAATTAGCAGCTCAACCCTTACTCATCCACACACTTTAAATGGCTTTTTTTATTAGGGGTGCAACTGCTTTACAGCATACATCAGTTAAAACAGAGAGTTCAGTGCACACACACCCTGTGGCAGATCTTTCAAATATAATATTATTTCTGCCTTAATTGGCTACTTACTTTTTTATCACCAGTAGGAGTGGGTGTCTCTTGGTGTTCATATCAGAGCTCTACTATGAAGTTGCCCAGCTACCAAACATCACAGTGGACCACCCATCAACTGGGTTCCTATTCTAAATGTAATTGCCTCTGCTTCATTGTCGAGCTGTGAAAACTATTCACTCCACCAAGTAATGGGAATCCACCCACGGTGTGAAGGTGCATCAAAGTAGCAAGCACTGTACTTCTGAACAGAAAGGAATTCTCAGTACCGTTTATACTGTGGAAAATCACATTAGAACTATAAAACTGGTTCACTTTGAAAATACTAAAGATAACCATAAAACATAAACCAAAACCTTAAATCATATTGTTGCTGTCACACTCCTATCTCCCACCACTGATTTTTTTGTACACCATGGCCCAGTATTAGACGTCTGGTCTTCCATAGGTGAGGCTGGTGATGAACATTACCATGCTTCCTTACAAGAGACTTGTCAACCAACAGGTAAAGTGACTCACAGGCAGGGATTGTGTTAGATAGGACAAAAAGAGGAAAAAGTTGCAGCTGGACCAAAAATGACCCACTTTCCACTTGACAGTGGGTCCATAGTCATGCACCCGGTCTGTAACTATAGTTGAAATATGGAAAAGTGAACGGTAGGAATGTATTCTTTCTTGACAAGATTTAGCTTCTGTACTAGTGAGATTTGTACTTCCGATTAGGGTTTGACCCAGTTATTTTTCATTTCAACCCACATTTTTTTATACAAGTGGATCTGATTTGGCCCATATTTTAAAACCCATAGCACTGTCACTGCTCATAGGGAAAATCAACAACAGACTTTAGGCAGGAAAATCCAAGTTCTGATGCTGTTCTGACCCAACACAAGCTCGCCACCAAGCACCAAGAGAGTTAATTACTTGGAGCAGATTGCCCAAGGTACTTCCACATCCCCCTACTTAAATGCTGAATGAAAAAATAAATGAAGGCTGTCGTGTAGGTTGCTCCTGACCCTTACTTCCTTCAATACTTTATCCCTTTTTCTTGCTCTTATCCTGTTTCTCTTCCCTATCCTGCCTCCTTCCCACATTTTCATTCCCCTCTCTCCCCTACCCTAACCTCCCCTTACTTCCTTCAAAACTTTATCCCTTTTTCTTGCTCCCCTTCCAAATTTTCATACCTATCCTGCCTCCTTCCCTTACTTTTTAATGCTCCTACCTTCACCCCCTCTAACAATGTTTTAAGTGACTGTACATGTTTAAGAGTGTGCAATGTCTTCTTTACTACATGTGTTATTGTGTATGTATTTCATATATATATATATATATATATATATATGTGTATTTTTTTTTGTACATTTTTGCTGTGCCAACATGTCTCCAGAGAGAGCCCCCAGCCCCATCCCCTAGCATCCACCATCTGGCACTGACCAGGCCCCAGGGCTTACTCCCCCTAGCGGGGTCAGCAGGGTTCCACAACCCCCACTGGAGACCGGATTCAGAAGGCCACTGCGGTGACTGGCCAGGAGCAGTGCCTGGAAGGTGCCCTCTACCATTCTGCTGTGGCAGCTTGATTTTTCTAGCTTTACTCCCCAGGAATTGATGTGTGCAATGACGCCTGTGGAGGGGAGCATGTACGTGTCTGCATGTGCTCCCTCCAAGCATCTGTCCTGACTTCTCCCCCATCTTCAGCATGGTGCCCTGTCCCTCAGCCTCTGCTATCCAGAAGGGGAGCGGTCACAGAGGTGATCAATCATGCTTTACAGCTCCTAGGCTTTGGGGGTTCACGTAACATCATTTGGTAGGGGCCAGTAGTTGCCAGTGCTTATCGCAGGCAGAGTCAGGACTCTGACTATGTGACTATGTACACCTTCGTTCTGTAGGGAGGCAAAGCAGAGGCAGTCGCTGTGATCATCTGTCAGACCCAGGTGGCCTACTGCAGTATGTGTGGCTCCCTCTTTCACATTGTGTCCTCATAAATTTCTTTGCGGCAGTATTATAAGTCAGGAACAATGAAGGTAAGTGGTCATTGGTACAGCTCTGCCCCCCATGACATCTGCTCCTGCCTATATTGCTGTAGCGGATCTGGGGACACACAGCACAGTAAGTATACCCACAACTGTTGTAGATGCCACTGTTCAGCAGGCAGGTGTACCTGGCTCCTGCTCCTTTACATGCGATGCGTACCTTACACATACATCAGGCACACAGCACTGTTGTGATTCTCCTAGCCATTTGTCTTGGCCCATAGGTGGTGGCAGCATGCCAGCGGTGTCTCTCTTGTGCATGCAGGGGGTGTCAATAGCAGCATATGTATGTTGGATGCCATACAGGCCTCATGCTATGTACTGATATGGGGCACCATACGGACCGCTATGACACTATTAGAATGTGGCTGGTCAGGCTGGGCCCCTTGCTGATGCAGGCCCTCCTGCAACTGTAGCCATTGTGCCCCCCTGGTCACGGCCCTGGATTCGGGTGGGAAGGGAGATCTACTGGACCATTAGGGATATTACAGCACTACATCAGACAGCAATCAGAGGTTTGGGATAGGAAGGGGGTGCCACTAGACTGCCAGGGCAGGTTATGTTGTACTATTCCACAAGACCAGGGCTACAGCAGGGAAGGGGGGGTACCACTGGACTGCCAGGGATGAGTTGGATGCTTCTGGATGGTGGTCTTGCCTGGCAGGTGGCCACCCACAGCCGGCGGCTGCTGTGCTGCACCTTGCAATACAGCAGCCCCCCTGGGGATGGCCAGAATTTGAGCTAGATTTTTGTGGCTCAACTTTGTGCCCTGGTATGCAGCGCATCTGGGGATTGTGCCAGCAGATGCGCTGCACGTCCCGGGCTGAATATCGAGATGTGCCACATATGCATGGGCACGCCCCCTTCAGATGAACTGCATACATTAGCAATGCACCGTGGTGAATCAGGACTTGCACTGTGCGTGCTACCATTTTGAATATTATGGTAGGGTGCATTACTGGGATGCGACAGCGCAACTCGGTTGCACCAGGCGCATCCCCTTTGAATATCCTTCCCCAATGTTCAGCATAGTCTTCCTATTAGCCCACCTAATGAATGCAGTAGGTGAAAAAGTTTCAAATCCCCGTCAAACTGTCATTTCATGCTACAGGTACGAAATACATCTTGTCCAGGATTTAAATAATAACAGCTGTCACATTCATGAGGTTCTGTGAAGAAATGCCTATGTTGAAAATCGGGGTCAATACATTAAAAATTACCAAAGTTACAAGGCTGCGTTCACAAACTTCAATGTAAGCTCATAACTTTGTTTTTAAAGATTTCTGTACCATATTTTCAACATCGCCTTCTTATGACTCTACTTCATGAACAATGGTGGTAAACATTTTCAACTCCTGCCTGAAAGGTGATTTCATGCAGCGACTGCGAAATCACCTTTTGGGACAGATTTTCCTAATGTCACTTGCATTGTTCATGAGGTGGTGTCCCAAAAAAGTCATGTTGAAAATTTAGGGCAAAAATATTGAAAAATGCCCAAGCTATGCTATTAAGTTAAAAACCTCACTGAAATATGTTGAACGGCATGGCATACCTGATTTCCTCAGTTCGTGGTCCGGCCTTGAAGAGTGAAGATGTCTCAGCAATCTGGAGAAGATCATGGTGTTGGACCCCTACTGGGAAAGTAAGTGCTTGGGGGTGTGGGGTGGTGGGTGCTGAGTGGGAGGGTCGGTGGGGGACTAATGGCGCAACAGACAACGATGGACTTTTTTCTGTTTTACAGGTTTCAAAAAAATTAAAAATTAAAAACAAAATGACGAGGGACAGTTTTCTGTATTTCAGGTGATGACACTGAGGGACTGGGCACTCCCAGTGTTAGTGTTACGTTTGGGTGGGTACTGTGAGGAAGAGTTGGGGGGTGCTGAGAAGGAGGGTGGGCTGTGGGGAGGAACAGTTAAATGAATTATACTACTTTGTGCCCTTTTGAATAGTGACATTATTAATTTGCAGACACCTATTTGTGCTGCCAAAAGGCATGTTTGATGCAGTGTTTCCATTGTAGGGATTACTTTGCATTGTATTATGCAGCATATAAAAATAAAACAAACACTGTGCGGGCTCTCTTAACCCTCTCCCATTATTGCTGCCTGACATGCTGACAGACTGCTGTCAGCAGCGGTGAGAGGGATGGTGTTCTGACTGTCAGCTCATTTCAGCACTGTCCAAATAAAATGGGTTGGGGGTATTGTGAGAGCCAAAGAAAGACAGCCAGCCTCTCAAGCTGATGTTGCACTGTAGTGGTGGCAAAGCAAGTGTCCTTCAGTGGTTCAGCTGTGATGGCAGTGAGTCACCTGACCACAGTGCTAGTTCAAGAATAAACACCCCTTTCTCTGGACGTGTGCTCACCAACTGACTTTTTGACAGGAAGTTGTCAGTGGCTGGAAGAGCTGGAATGGGGGACCAACAGCTGCTGCAGAAACAAAAAAATTCACTCCGATGCTAGATGTGCTCAGTTTAATTCTCGCAAACTAGAAACAGAAAAAGATAGCACTGTGCATCACTGCATAGTTGCAGTATATAATTTATTGAAAGAAAACAGCTAAGCCTGACACAGATTCTACATGCTAACAAAAAAATACAAGGGGTTTGACTGCGAACACCTACCAAGCCGGTCCTACATGGCAGCGCTCCAGCAATTGCTGCCACATAATTAGCAGTCCTTTGCCTATGCAAAGCAGGCAAAACAAAATTAAAAACATAGCAAAACATAATAGTAGCATTTAAGTATATAATGTTGATTAACGTCAGCTCTGGGTTTTTAACACTTGTACTGAGAATGCTGAAACCTCAGGGAAAGGGGATACTGAAAGACAATAGGAGCACAATGCAGGGTGCAGGATTGAATTTAGAACACTCACTCAGAACAGGGAGGGTCTGGTGGGGGGTGCAGAAACAGACATCAATGGATGTGTTTTTGTATTTGCTTTTTTAAAGATTGACAGGCTCCTTTGAAAGCTGCTCAGCTGTTTGCTGACGGCTTCTTACAAATCAAAGGACTGATGCCCTCTCTGATTGGAGTGGCTTCGGTCCTTTGAAATGCACAAAGTTTCAGCCCACCAAACAGAGTGTGATGTCAGGACCACAGCCTGTGATCATTGCTGTAGATTGCTGAGCCCTTGCTTTTGTGAACTGCAATAGGCTCGGCAGTGACCCCCCACCCAAATCCCTATCACTACCACAAAATGTTTGGTGTGCAAGCACAGCCAACATAAGAAGGGCAACAGATAGTCACAAATGTCTCATAGGGAAGGTACTATAATATGGTAAAAAAAAGCAGACTGGTAGCACAGTAGCAGGGATGCCATTTGCCATGCTGGTGGTTCTTGCCCAACTCCAGTAGCACCACTTTGGGATGTCAGAAGGTGAAAGCAATGTCTCATTGGATGCCATAATCCTGTGAATGGGCGGGAGCCTTGTCCAGAAGCACATTTGTCTCAAGATGGTCTAGAGAATATAGGTAGGTGTACACAAATGAGGAGAATGGAGATGTGCAATCCATGCTGACATATCTCCTGGGAAGGAGCACCAGGAGTCAAATTGGTTCAGTTGGTCTAAATAGGTTGGTCCTGCCGGATATTTATTGAGGGCTGTCTATCCTCTTGTGAAGTCACCACCTTCTGGGTGCTAACATTTGGTTGTGGTGGCTGCAGAGATAGAATAGGCCCTGTCAGGGTGGGGGATGGAGGAGATAGGCTCAGGAGGCTCACAGCAGCAGAGCAGCAGTATGTGTGTTGGGGGGGGGGGGTGCTAATAGGATGGCTTTCCTGGGCAGCAGAGCATCAGTGTACTTAATAGAAGGAAGTATGGATAATTAAGGTAGGCAGCACAAAAAAGTTTGGTAAAATTTTACAAAAAAGGAAATATGTGGTATTTAGTTTCTATGACAGACTCAGAATGTTAGAGAAAACTGCATTCCAAAGATACGTACAGTATGCAAATTCGGTACCATTATATCAGTTTTGCTTTTGTACTCAGTAAAGTTCTATAAAATTATTTCCTGACCTCTCTAGAACACTGGTTAAAGTACTAGCCTAGCCATGGTCAACTTTATGCAATATTTTTATGGATTAGCATAGCACTTTGCTGCTAAAAATTAATCATTGTCAATCACATTTAATTTAATGTGATAGGGAAGCCTAATCTTCTCTTCGTATATCTGTTTTATGTGAATTATACTGGATAACTTATTTTGAATAAATTAGTGTAAGTGACTCAGTAGGTAGCATGCTTGCCACTGAGGTCAGAAGATCAAAAGGTCATATGTTCTAGTTCCATATCAGCCCACAACCAGCTGCTACACCACAGCTCCCTACCCAGCCCCAGGACTGCTGGGGGCAGATGCTTAGTCCCGGAGCTCTCCCCCCTCTCCCCACCTGCTCTTTAGCTTCTACACCACAGTGTAAAAGCTGCATCACCGCACCCTCTCACCCAGGGGTCTCCTTTTATTTCTGCTGGAACTTATCAGCCTACTTTTCTCCTCCTTTTCCCCCCACCAGTTGGTCTTGCCTGCTCATCCCCCACAGTAACAGTTTGGTCACCCCCCACCTTTGTTTGCTCATCTGACATTACCCCTAAACAGTATGCTCTCCCCCTCCCCCTATTTACAGTCCACCTACCTCCTTGTCTCACCTGTCCCTTTATTATTTCCACCTCCTCCCCCGTAGCTGTCACTCATTGCAGCCAGACAGACTTCACTCTTTTGGGGACTTGAACGTTCTCTATCCCTAGTCTGCTGTTGCAGTCAAGTGCCCTAACCATTAGGCCAATACTGCCACCTTGTGCTGCTGCTGGAGATCTACAGATATAGCACACAAAATGAAACTAATCATGCTCCCTCTGCTGGCAGCCTCTCTGCTAGGCACCCTGCTACTTATTGATTTCTGCACCTCAGTACTTACTTTAGACCAAGAGCACCTATCCTATTACACACCTGCCTCCTGACCTGATGCCCTCTCTCCCCTGTGTAAAACAGATGGGAACTAACTTGCATGGGCCCCCTACTCTACGCTTTTCTCTTGAACCTTGAGCATCGCCAACTCAGCTTCTTCTTGTTCTCCCTCTCGCTAATGCCCTCCTCACTGCCCTGCCCCTATATCTGGTCTTTTTTCTGCTACTTTTAGCAGGAGACGTGAAAAGCAATCTGGGCCCCACAGACATCCCTATTGCCTACTCCCAACAATATGTGAGCTAGTTCCTCTGGACTGAAAACTGCCCATATAAATGTATGCAGCCTCCCGTCCAAATTTCTTAAACTAGAAGCATGGGTAACCCTTTACAAGTTCCATGTCCTCGGTCTCTCCCAAACTTGGCTAAAGCCACATATCCCCAATGCAACATACCACCTACTGGGATATGCCATGCTACGCCAGGATAGACCAGGCAAAAAGAAGGGTGGTGGTGTGGCACTCTATCCCAGGGAACCCCTCTCTGCCACCTCCATCCTCAGCTCTGACCCTGCCTCCCTCAGCAAGTGGCTCACAACTGAGCTGACCCTAGGCGCAGGAAAAAAAAATGTATGTGGGTTGCTGCTACAACCCCCCAGCAGGAGGCAGTCCAGGTTTTATTTACCACCTGGCAGGTCTGGGTAACCTCTCCCACCCCAGAGAGACTATTCTCCATGGGAATTTCAACCTTAATTGGTTAAGTGCCCTTGAATCTGACTACTTGAACCTGCTAAAGCAGCACAATTTGGTTCAAATCATCTCTGTCCCTACCAGGCATAACACTCACACACAGAAACACTCTCTTCTAGACTGGGTGATCACCAACTGAGAGAATAACCAGTGACCTTGTCTGACTCCATTAGTGATTAGTCCCCCACGTACATTGTCTGGTCCACCAAGACCAAGCATCCCCCTCCCAAGTACTTATCCTTCCACAAATTTAACTGCCCTGGCAACTTCCCCATCCTTGAGGATGTAAGGGTGGTAAACTGGTCTGTACTCTACTCTACTCTACTCCCTTTTGGATGTAACACTGGCAGTGGGTTTCTTCATGGATGCCCTCCTTCAGAGCCAAGATCAGCACTTTCCACTCACTACCTGGAAAGTGAGGGGTCACTGTACTTGCTGGGTCTCAAAGGAACTCCTGGCCATGGTGAAAGAAAGGGTCAAAAAGTGGGCTGCCTATAAAACGGCCCCTTCCCCCACTCTCTGGAATGACTACAGGAGCCTGAGAAATCTGTTCAAGCAAACCGCCCAGGTCCAGAAGCAAAACTTCTTCCACAATCAGCAAAGGGACCACGACTTCTGGGGTGCCATCAGTTCCCTACTTAACCCTCATGCCCACAGCTCTACTATACATCTAAGCTTCCCCTCTGGTACTCTGACTGATCCAATGGAGGTCGCCCAAGCTTTCAACAAAAAGATTACTGATATCACTGTCCACCTTAGCAAACTATCTACCCAACTGTCAACCAGTTCAGTATTTGGTCCTAACAGCCTGTCCTCCTCCTCTCCCACTGGCACACCCCCCTTTCTATTTCCAGGTCATCTCCACCAAGGACACCACCACTCCTTAAGAGTCTCCCCAACCGGGGCAGCCCTGGCAGCGATGGACTCTTCCCTTCAATGCTCAGTCTCATTTACTCTGCCATCTCCAAACCCCTCACCTTTATTTTTAATCTGGCATTGACCACCTCAATCATGCCTGACTCCTGGAAGCTTGCCAAGGTGGTACCAATCAAAGCAGGTGAGCCCCTATCCTTGGATAACTACAGACCAATCTCCATGCTCCCTGTTTCCCCACCTGAGCAAACTCCTGGAGAAAACTGTTCACTGCCAGCTATCCAACCACATCGGGAAATATAACCTGATGTTCAGCCAACAGCACGGGTTCCGTAAGTTCCACAGCACTACATCTGCCTTGACATATTTTACTAGCCATGTCCTTAAAAACATGGACATGGGGAAAGCCACAGGTGCTGCATTTGTGGACCTGACCAAGGCTTTCGACCTGGTCGACCACCTCCTACTACATGCCACTGTCCACCAACTTGGCTGTTCCACAGAAACCTCACTGTGGTTTTGGAGCTATCTTTCTGGGCAATCCCAGTCAGTGTGTATCAGCCTGGCCACCTCCCCTGACCTACCCATCTCACTGGGTGTCCCTCAGGGTTCCATCCTAGACCCAATATCGTTTTCCATCTCTTTTAACTCCCTCCCTACTGATAGCCTCACCTGAAAATCACTACTGTACGTCGATAATCACATCCTCTTCCACAGTGACAAGTCCCTGACAAATATATCTTCAGTCCTGTCTTATAACTACTGTTCAGTCTATAACTGGTTCCTGTCTCATAGGCTCAAGCAATGCTCCTCAGGTCCAAACTCTACCTGGCCAGCATCTCAAAGTTCTGTTCCTCCCCAATGGCCCCTCACTACAGAATGTTCCCAACTTCAAATACTTGGGCATAACCCTTAACCCCTTCCCTCTCTTATACAGAGCACATTAACACCATAGTATGCCAGGTAAACCAAAAGCTTGGGGGCCTCCTATTGGCTAAAACATTTCCTGACCACTGAGGCCCACTTAGCCATTGCACAAGGCAACCTGCTCCCAATCATTGACTACTGCTCCTCCATATATTCCCATATGTCCTCTGCCCTGCACACATGCCTAAACTCAGTCTACAACAACAACATCTGTCATTTCATGCTCCTGGCACCCTACTCAACACATCACTTCAACCTCTACCAGGCGCTAGGATGGCTCCTACTCTCAGGTCGATATGACTATGCTGTAGGCTGTATCATAGACTACAGCCTTATAGGCAGCGCTCAGTCCCCACCATGGAAATCCCTAAAGTGTGCATGGTAACGGGTGGCAAAGCACTGTCAGTTGCTGCTTCCTCTGTCTAGAATAGACTCCCTGCATCCCTCCATTCGGCTGATACACAGCACTTTCAAACGCTATCTCAAAACCTGGTTGTTGACCAAAGCCAAATGCTTGCGCTCATCAGGGTAATCTCTCTTGGCTTGCAGTTTTTCCCACCTACCATGTCTGCCAACTCTGCTCTTATAGTTGTCATGCCTCATAGCATTTTGTGCCTGCTCTGTACCTCATGTTTCCTGTGTTATTGCCAATTACCTTTTGCCTGTAAAACAACAATCAAGCAATCAATCAATCAGCTTTATTTATAAGAAAGCACCTTTCAAAAACCAAGGCGCTTGTACAAAATTCATTAAAACAAGTAATAAAACTATAATAAACATATAAAACCCCATGGCTGCAATACTAATAATCAGCATATGCCATATTAAAAAGAAAAGTCTTTAATGCTGTTTGAAAACTTTGGATGGTCGGGCTTTCTCGAACCAGATGAGTTAGAGAATTCCACAGGGTTGGGGCCGCAAAACTAAAAGACCTGGCCGCAGATATCTTCAAGCGAACCCTGGGAATCTCTAGCAATCCCTCGTCAGTGGATCGGAGACAGTGGGAGGGACAGTAGGGATGAAGGAGATCTTGCAGGTAACCAGGTCCCTGATCATCTAGGACCTTATAGGTCAGCAAACTGACCTTGAAAGTGATCCACCACCGTACTGGCAGCCAGTGCAGTCCGTGAAGCACAGGCGTTATATGACTGGACCTAGAGGAACCAGTCAATAGCCTGGCTTCCACATTCTGCACGAGCTGCAGGCAGTGGATATCAACCCTCGGTAACCCAGGGTAAAGGGAGTTGCAATAGTCAAGGCGGGAGATATCGAAGGTGTGGACCAAAGTTGGAAGATCGTCAGAGGGAACCAGGTGTTTAACCCAGGTGATATTCCTCAAATGGTAAAAAGAGGTTTTGATAACTGCCAACACCTGCGATTTAAGTGTCAAACAGTTATCAAACATAATGCCCAGGTTCTGTACCAGGTCTGAGGTAGTTAGCTGTACACCCCCAAGCCATAAGCCTGAAGGTGATCCAGCCAACAAACCCACCTCCCGATGACCTGGGTCCACAACCAACACCTTGGTCTTTTCTGGGTTTAACAGCAGCCAACTCCCATTCATCCATTCCTGGATTTCGGTGAGACAGTTGTTAAAGCAGAAAGAGGCTGGGAAGGCAGTCAGAATAGCAAAGGCCCAAACCGAGGAAAGGATAGCCAGTTCTGTTAAGAAGGGGGATAAGACCTTTTATATGTACATTAGGGAGTGAAGAAAGACCAAAGGAGGGATACTGAGGCTTAATAAAGGGGAGAGAATGTGGGTAGAGGGGGACAGTGAAAAAGCAGGGATACCGAACGAATATTTCTGCTCAGTATTCACAAAGGAAGAGAAGGGGGAGGTACCTTAACCAAACAAGAGAAACACTCTGAAGATGGGGGTCAATACCAGTCCATTTACAGAAGAAAGGGTTCTGAAAGGACTAATAAAATTGAAGGTGGACAAAGCAATGGGGCCTGATGGGATTCACCCAAGAATTCTAAAAGAACTAAGGGTAGAACTAGTGACACCGCTGACTACTCTCTTTAACAAATCATGGGAGGATGGGTTGGTACTCTGAGGACTGAAGGAGGGCAGATGTGATTCCTCTTCACAAAAGTGGGAGCAGGACAGAGGCAGGAAACTACAGACCAGTTAGTTTGACCTCAGTGGTAGGGAAAATGATGGAATCACTTCTGAAGGAAAGAATTGTTGAGTACCTAGATGCCAGTGGGGCACAGGACCCACGGCAGCATGGATTCACGATGGGAAGGTCGTGTCAGACGAATCTAATAGATTTCTTTGACTAGGTGACCAAAGTAGTAGACCAGGGAGGGGCTGTGGACATGGCCTACCTAGATTTTAGCAAGGCATTTGATACAGTCCCACACAAAAGATTAATACACAAGTTAGCCAGCCTTGGAGTGGGCCCCAAGGTGGTAGCCTGGATAATAAATTGGCTAGACAACAGGACGCAACGGGTAGTAGTAAATGGAGTACACAGTGAAGAAAGGAGGGTTACTAGCGGGGTACCGCAGGGTTCAGTACTGGGACCGGTCCTTTCTAATGTCTTTATAAGTGACATTGCAGAGGAACTGGAAGGAAAAGTATGTTTCTTTGCAGATGACACAAAAATCTGCAACAGGGTTGATACACAAGACGGAGTGGAAAGGATGAGAAGGGACTTGGCAAGGTTGGAGGAATTGTCAAATGTATGGCAGCTCAGATTCAATGCAAAGAAGTGCAAGGTAATGCACATGGGAAACAAAAACCCAGGAGAAGAGTACACAATGGGGGGTGAGATACTGACAACAGTAAAAATGGAAAGGGACCTGGGCTTAATTATATCAGATGACCTAAAGGTGGGCAAGCAATGTGAGAAGGCAGTAAGGAAGGCTGGGGGGGATACTGGGATGCATAGGAAGAGGCATCAATAGTAGAAAACAGGAAGTTGTTATCCCTCTGTACAGACAGTTGGTGAGACCCCATCTGGAGTACTGTGTGCAGTTCTGGAGACCCCATCTCCACAAAGACATAGACAGAGTGGAGGCTGTCCAAAGGAGGGCAACCAAAATGGTGCAGGGTCTGCACCAGAAGACATATGAAGAAAGACTAAAGGAGCTTAATATGTACTGTATACCCTTGAGGAAAGAAGGGAGAGAGGGTACATGATAGAAACTTTCAAGTACCTCAAGGGAATCAACAAAGTCCAAGAGGGTAGCATCTTTCAGAAAAAGAGATGTGCAAGAACAAGGGGGCACAATTTGAAGATAGAGGGAACGGCTCAGAGGTAATGTGAGGAAGTATTTTTTCACAGAGAGGGTTGTGGATGCATGGAACAGCCTCCCTGAGGAGGTTGTGGAGTCAAGAACAGTGGGGGAATTCAAGAATGCATGGGACAGACATAAGGCAGTCCTAGTGGGGGGTAGGAGGAAGTAAGCTGTTGGTTAACTAGGATCTGCAGCTTATCTGTTAGGTAGGAAAATGGGCAGACTAGGTGGGCCAAGTGGTCCTTATCTGCCGTCAAATTCTATGTTTCTATGTTTCTAAAGACCAAAATGGCAGCATCCTGGCCGGGCACAAAGGACACGTATAGCTGAGTGAAAACTCAAGCCATACCACCTAATAATCGCTCCCAATGGCAGCATATACACCACAAATAACATGGGTACCAAACTGGAACCCAGCGGCACCCCACAGGATAGGGGGAGTGATGCTGAGGAAAATATCCCAGCCACCACCCTCTGAGTCCTACCCTTGAGAAAAGGTTGAAACCATCTGAGGACCATACCAGACAGTCTGCATATGAACTGCAGGTGTCCTAATGGCACCTCATGGTCTATGGTGTCAACTGCCGCAGAGAGATCAAGAAGGAACAAGATAGAACGGGTCCTTTGATCTCTCGCTATTAGGAGATCATTAAGTACCCGGACAAGAGCTGTCTTGGTACTATGTCTCTTCCTAAATCCGGACTGGAGAGAATCATAGACATTGTGGCTGGTCAAATGACCATCCAGCTGCGATGTGACCACTTTCTCAATAACCTTACCCACAAAGGGCAGGTTAGAGACAGGTCTGTAGTTAGCCAGACAGTCTGGGTCCAAGGAGGATTTTTTAAGAAGGGGCCAAACCACTGCCTCCTTTAGAGGATCAGGAAAGATCCCCTTCTCCAAGGACATCCAGGCTATCTCAGCAAGGACTGGACCAATTTTATCCACACAGCCCACTAAGAGACGTGTAGGGTCTGGATCCAAACTACAGTTGGTCGGATGCAAAGACTGAATGATCATCACAATGTTACTGATAATGGGGAGGCTGAAGTCACACCACAAAAACTGGGCATCCGACATCTCCTGCTGACCATCACAGTCCCCGTCAGGGAGAGATAAGTGGATACTTGACCTGATTGCAGCAACCTTATCTGAAAAGAATCAAGCAAACTCCTCACACTGTTCTTGAGAAAAAGCATTTCCAGACTGAAGACAGGTTGGATTGCACAATCTGTCCACAGTCCAGAAGAGCTGAGCTGGTCAATTCTTTGCAGCAGCAATCTCTCTGGACAGGAATACTGTCTTCTTACAAGTAATTGCTGATAGATAGACCACATAAAGGTCCCTCAAACTAAGTCTGTCGCACTCCAGGCCGGATCTCCGCCAGCGCCTCTCTAACCTTCGTCCCACTCTCCTCAACTCAACTCCCTCAAAGCCTCATCAAACCAAGGAGACACTGTGGTATGTATTCTGGAATTGCTCAATTATGTACTGTTATCCCCACTGTGTATATGTCACTCTACCCTCCAATTCATTGTAAACTTTATTTTAATTATTGTGTTCCTCTGTAATCTGTTTGTAACTCTTTTGTGCAAAATTGTTGCCCTGGTTGTGCCTGAAAATGGTCCTTTGAATCAGTGCACCTACCCTGTAATCAAAGACTTGAATAAATAAATCAGGAATTTGGTGTAATACCTGATTCTGACACTGTAGGTCAGCACTAAGGGGTGCTGCACTCTTTAACTGCTGTCCTTTGGAAGAGCCAGTAACTGAAAGTTTCTTCTGTCCCTCTGTGGTGGTTGTACAGGTGTACCTTAAACATCCCATGGCACTGTCATAAGAAGAGGGGGCCTGATTCTCGAACGGGGCTGCATTCAGTGCAAGCTGTGGCAAACAGCAGCTTGAGCAAAGCCCCATGCGCCAGGGACCCTGCACCAGATTCTGGTACAGGAGGGGTCCTGGCACCCAAGACCCAACACTTGCGGCAACCCCAGCCATGTGGCAACAGCATGGCACATGGGAGGGTTCACTGCAAGCCCCTTGGACCGTCGGCTGCATGGTTCGTCCAATTAGGGACTGGCATCGGAGGTGTGCGGAGGGCTGTGCCGGTCCCCTGCTCTGTCTGGGGATTGGGAGACAATACCTGCATGGGTGGGGGGCACGGGCACCAGCGGGAGGGTTGGTGGCATTTGTCCTGGTACTAACTGGGACACCGGGATCTGGAGGGGCACTACCACCATGCTGAGGGGCACATCGAGGATCGGGTGGGTGTTTCTGCCCTGGATACCCTATGGGGGCACAACTTGGACTGGGGGTCCACTATGTGGCATTGTGGGGCACGGTGGGGATGGGGAGGTGGGACACGCCACACTACCCATAGGACAGCTCACCCAGGGGAGCGATGTCTAAGTCCCTTATGCCAGCCCTGGCTGGTCTAAAGGGACTTAGAATTTCTCCCACTGGGTGCTGTCTGTGAATAGCAAGCTGCAGCTTGCATCGGCGCAGTCTACCTAGCACCATGTCACAGGGCAGTGCAGGGCACAGGGCTGGTGCAAGCTCTGTTTAGGGCAGGCAGCCTGCGGTTGACGCAGGCAACCTTTGTGAATTGCGTGGAGGCAGCCCTGGACACATGGTGCACCTTGCACCATATCTGTTTGGTGCAAGCACCTTGCGTCAGATGCAGGGCTTTGAGAATTGGGCCCAGAGGACCTTCCCTTTGTCTTTGCCAGCATTCCCCCTGTCTATAAAACAAATCTGTGTAACCCACCCCCATGATGAATATGTACATTCTACCATTTTTTTATTATTTCCTGTACCTCCTTTTGTTCATTCCTGCCCAAGATGCACCTGCAAATGAGCCTTGGCTTAATGTGCCTCTCTCCAGTTAACAATTTCAACTAAACAAATAAAGGACATACCTGAACATGAGCTATAGCTGCTCAGTGTTTCTAAGTTCCTGATCAAAAATGACAAATAAAATAAATAAAAATCATTAACTGCAGCTATTTATTCCAGTAGTAAAGTTATGGCCCTCATCCCAGTCTGTGCTCTGCATGTCAGAGCATTCTTCCTGATGCAACATATTAATGGTGAGGGAACTGTCTCTGACTCCAGTTTATAAGCCTTGTGTCCTGCAACTATCATCAAAGAGTGAGCAGAGGCTGTAGGTAAATGCATTTTTGAAATATATTTTTTGACAATTTGGACACGTTGTAAATTAGACCATGCTCTCTTTGGCTAAATTTATGATGCAAATGTATTAGCTCTTCAAAACAAAATAGAATAACCTCAAATTTTCCATTCAGTTGAGTAAAAGCACCACTCGAGTTTTATGCTTGTATCTGAATGCACGGCTGATGGAAAGGGTACTCAGCCATGTTAGAGGATCTCTAGCCATAGAATGGGGGCAGTTATGCTCCTACAGAGCTATTACAGGTCACGTCACTGATGTAACTACCAATTTTAGTTTCAAGACTATTATAAGCACTTTCAAGGAACTTGCGCATAATTTCATTATGTCCATATGTGGTCATTAGATAAATATTAGCAACCAACATTTATGTGTAAGGAATTTCAGAGGGAACTGCAGTATCTTTTTTTTTCAGTTCATGACACTTAAATAGTTTTCAGTAAACTAGTAATTACAAAATAATCTTTGGAAAAGTTCTTGTCATAACATTAATTTCTATTTGTTCCTGAGCTGCTCTGAAATCACAGAAATGCTTCTTTTTCAAAGTAATAGTATTATATAGTGGTTTAGAAGGGCCATTTTCACACACGTATCTTGTGAAGATGCACTGATGCATTTCAGATTGGTCAATTGAGAATTATAAAATGGGAAAAGAAATTCATGTGTCCTGATATGCTATGACCAGTGCATTGTATGAGCACAGTGTATTGTAAAAAAAAAAAAAAAAAAAGTTCTTCCAGCCAGGATGCAGTACCATAGAGAAGTCTATTTGCCACATTATGAACATTTATTTTGAACTCCTGACATTTTTCTTCTCACAAAAGCAGTACCATACACCAGTTCACAAAACTCCATAGTTGTATTGTGCAGTTTTTGCCCTGTTCCTTTATCTATATATTTTCTATTATTTTTAACAGCTTATTCTCTGCAAGATTGCTAGCACCCATGGCCCCCCAACTGACCAAAAAACTCCATTACCCATCCACAAGGACTTGGTCACTATATGCTCTTCCTTTTCTCACTACAATATTGTAAACTAATGTCTCCAACTGGTTTATTATTTATAAAATACTGGAATAGTTTAACCTTGCCCATCAAGAGTTGTTGTCTAGAAAGTGTATCACTCCCCAATAACTATGGACAAGTTGCCAGTCTGCTTGCTCAGCGGAATCAACCCCCTACATACAAGTCACCAGTAATTTTATGAATCTCGCTATCAAAGATGGTAGTGAGTGTGCTGCTGGAAAGGCCATTGAGAAATCTGGGTCTTGGAGCTGCGACAGCCTTAAGTACTGGGCACACTGAAGTTATAGGCACTGTATGGCAGCAGCCTCTATCCTGCTCCATAACTACTTTCTTCTATTAATTATGATATAACCAGTGTAATAACTGTTAAAATAAATAAGAGACAGCTCCTGACTACATATTCTGCTCACATGTATATCTTCTTACCACTTGTAGCTCGGTTGTTCCTCCCATTACAAAAGAAACCAAAATAAACAGAAAATGACCTAACAAAATTAGACCAAAACATGGGAACGGGTGATGGAAAAGAACAAATCATTTCATTTCATGTTTATTTTATACTGGAATGCCTGTAGGCATAAATGCCCATTTTTGTAGGTGTCCAGTTTTAAACAATACTATAGATATGTACAAAATGTAAAATGCAATAATTGCCAGGTTAACGAACAGCAACAAAAAATATAAAATTATCTGATCAATGGAAACACTTGCATACAGCATTATCTGATAAATAACTTTTAAGGTTTTCTTAAATATAGATAACCTAGAGCAAGCAACAATAAAATTAGGCAAATTATTGTACAATTTTGTAGCCACAAAGTTTATAGAATTTTGAGAAAAAGAAGTATGAAAAAAACAAACATAGAAAGAGTTTCTACTTTGAATTCTTGTATGGACAGCAGCATTATTTTAAGGAAATAGTCTAGTAATGCTATTCGGTAAGAAATCTAACTGAATTTTATGCAGAAAAATTAGTGATCTGAAATTAAAAATTTTAGTTAAGGGTAAACATTCAAATGATTTGTAAAGTTGACAGTGATGAGTCTGTCTGGGTACTCCAGTGGAAAAACATATAATACTATTAAATGATGTCCAAAGTTTTGAGAGAATTCTTTCAGTGGAACATGAATATATGTTAGCATCATAATCAATTAATGAAAGCGAGGACCGGCCCACCGGCAAATAGGCAGGGCATCCTTCTGTGACGCTGATGACCTGAGTTTAGGAACAGATGCGGGACGTCGGAGGGCCAGCTGGGGGAGAAGGATCAAGCATCCTAGGGACTACTCCCCTTCACCAGGGGGTGGGGGACTGTGTGTCCGGTATGATACGGACCCCTAGCAGAGGCTGGGGGAACTGCAGTGCCAGTGCCGCATCAGTAGGGGGCAGGGCAGATGCTGGCTGTCACTGCACGTCCCCACACCAATACAGCTTATAAAATGCTGGCCCCCAAAGCGTGAATCTCTTCTCTGCCATCTCCACTGCCTACTGAGTCTACTGGGTGGCTCCCCACTCCCATGGCCCCACCCTGAGGGGGGGTAAGCCAGGACAAGTTTCTGCTGACCTTGGGGAGGGGATGTGCACCTGGCAGCCCCACCGGGGGGGCAAGCCTGGGCATAGGGGAGGCAGTGTGGGTGGTAGCTGACCCCCTGTGGGGGAGGGGGGAGTCAGGGAAGCCGACACACAAAAAAAAAATAAACAAATTAATGAAAGCAAAAAATTATGTGCGAGAATAGTCCTAGTTTCAGGGGTAAGATTCTTATTAATATGATACAATTAACCCTATCTCTTATGGAGTCTTCCTATTAAATCAGTTATATGGGATTCAAAAGGTGATGATCAAGAAATAAACGAAGATATGTAAATGATGTAGCTTGTTCAATATTGTTTCTAGATTTATCAAAATGCAAAAATTAATCAATAGAAGCTTTCCTTGAACTATTGAAAATTGTCAATTTTATCTTTGTGGAACTGATAACCAAATCACTGTAGATCAGAGAACCCTCATAAGCCAATGCCCCGTTGTGGTACCTATTGGTGGAGGAATTATTTAAAATTTCTTAAACACATTTTCGTTCCCTTTTTTGGTGTTTTTTTTAATTAAATTTCCCTAGTTTTTTGGTTTTTCTTTTGTTAATCCTGGACACCCATTTAATAAGTGCAATGAGATACTCTGGGGTTGTGCATATTACTGAGGTAACTGCACTCCCAGGGACTGAAGGCATGAGACCACAACTACACCTGTGACAGTGCAATTATCTCAGTATAGTGCACAGTCCATCTTGTCTTATTGCTTACTTGTTGCACTACAGACAACATGTTGGAATTTTAAACATCACAATCTAAGTTTATGCCTCACATATTGGGTATGGGACTGTTGCGTTGGCAGTTTGTGAGGCAAGAGCAATATTGGAAGCAACAATTTGGGAAGCACTAGCTAATTTGCACATTTACACAAACAACGCAGGCCTGGCACCCATGCTAATCAGAAGCGGAGTCATGAATACCAGTCACAACTGTAAATTGAAATCCAGGTGCCAGACTTGTCTGTTGTGCTCTAGTTTTTCATATAGCCTTAGGCACAGTACTACATGTTTGTTCTAGCAACTCTGTTGTTTTGAATCAGATTATCTTAGTAAACTCCCCGTGGTACTACCCGAACCACTGCACAATCAATCTAATGCCGACTGGTCTGTACATACAGCAATAACAGCATAGCAATGACCGAAATGTATGTGGATGTATCAGTACTAGCATGTTTTGTGAATGCAGTGGAGAAACCCCTTCCCCAAGAAGATTTGGTCCATGCACTGTTTCAGCATGGTGGTGGTGGCAACTCCTTCTTATAGAACTGAGTACTGAAACCTTGAATCTATCACATGGAGTAGCAGCAGAAGCATGCACTCCCACTGAGAAAGTAAGAGATATAAAACAAGCATTTATTTAATTTGTGCATACTGGCCATGATTCACAAATGCCTACGTGCTGCGCAAGGGCAGCATGTAGGCATTCCCAAGAATGAATGTCAAGTGTCAGTGCCCTGTGCACCCACCACTGCATTCACTAATGGACATGTTAGCACCCTGTGCAATGGATCCCCATCCGGGCCTCGGGGCACTTCACCAGAGGTGGGATAGGGGCATGCCAGGGAAGTGCCTTGTGTGGTGTTCATTCACTATAGCACTGCATGCCATTCTGGGCCGCAGACTGTATGTGAGGTAGATACAGGCATAGCCATTGTGCCTCTCTCCTGGTGCTGCTGCCGGCTGCAGCAAAGCAATGCCAGCCCCTTCTCCAAGCCGCCCCAGCCCCATGGACCAGAGGGGGGGTCTGGGGGTAACTTGCCTGGCACACATCTGCTGTCCCTGTGAGGAGGCAGTATGCAGGGCAGAACATCCTCTGCACAATGCAAGGCCAGGGATCCACTAGTGGACCAGGTCTGGGCATCCCATTGGCTACCCACTTGTGTCTGCTGATCCGCCCCACGCACTAGTGCACCTGGGGGATAGTCCGTGGGTGTGAGGCACACAGTGGCTGGTGATCATGAGTGCTGGCCACAGTGCACCTGCCCATGGGTGCAGAGTCACACAGGCAGGTTACGTACGTTTCACACGGGTAAACTGCCTGTTCATAAATCACGGCCATTTTCTTTAATGCCAGACGGCGCTACTGGCAGAGGTGCAATTTGAAGGCCTTTTTAAATGTGCACTGGGTCCTGAAAGGCTTAAGGATCATCAAATTATCTACATTTGGCAGGGACACAGTCGGATTTATCAAGAAGTGGGAAGCCCATTTACAACATTCATCCTCTGCATTCCTGGAATGGATTTTAGAAGACACTACAGAGATAGAGGAGGAAGTAAAACAGGAAATCAAAGAAAAAGAACATGTGGTTAAAACTTTGGAGAAGTCACCAGAAAATGAGAGATTCCAGAAAATACTAAGGCACACTATTGCTAAAAATGACATTAAGATTAGTGCAATTTAGCAGAAAAACATTTTGAAAGGCAAATAGGACAATGAGAAAGGAAAAATACTGTATCTTATTTGGGCAAAAAAGGTCAATATACTGATCAAAGAACACACCCTAAGTCTATCTTAAAGGAAATAGACACCTATCAGAGTGCTAACTCTACCAGTAGATCAGACTCTGAGAGTTCTAGCTCATGTGTTGTTTTAGGAAAAATCACCCCTTCCCCCACACTGTCCCATTCTCATCAGTCAACCTTGGGGAAAACCTATCACCACCAAATGGAGCAAATGTATTTTATTCAATCGGATAAGAGACAAAGAATGCAAAGAGGAGGAGAACAAAGACAAAGCAGACAGAAGAGGATGAGGAGGTCAGGTATCCAATGAAGAATGAGGGGGATGGCAAGCACAAACCACAGTACCAACAGTAGAAACTGAGGGGACAGTGGAGACAAAGGAACTGAAAGTACAGTAACTAACATTTCAAATTATCAGATCTCTGACACTAAAAGGTGCAAAGGTCTTTCTTTCATCTCTACTCGAACTGCAAATCACTCTGAACCTTCATTGATCTGTATATATTTTCTAGGACTGTAAGTCATAACATTCTATATTTGAAATTCAATTCTGTAATTGTCCATCAGTAGAATAATAAACATTGCTGGTTCCAGTTCCCAAATGGAGTTACCTAATACCACACAGACAGCTACAGGGAAAGAAACATGTATATGGTTACCAGTGGCACTGAGAAAAAAAAATCGACCTATTGTACAGCATATTGTAGTTCCATGACTGTGTGATCAGGATTTAGACATGCTGTTTTAACAGTGAATATAAACCTAGTTACATAAATTGTACAAAATTGGATTTTTGAAGCTGAGGTAAACAATAAAATAGTACTGAAAGCTACAGACAAAGGTGGTGAAATCATTATGAATGCAGACTTGTACACTTCTGTATTCAGGCAGCTGTCCAGTGCTTATTGCTATAAGAAGCCAAAATCAGATCCAGTGCTTGATTTCAGAAAGCTAAATGATAAGGGTATTGCAGAAAATGAAAGAAATTATGTTATTTGTATAACAAGTGGAATTCTCCATAAGGGCATCCTTTTACATACTTTCAAAGAACCACAAATTCCTTTCCAATCCACCAGGTAGACCTGTAGTGGTCAGTATTGGATCACTGACCAAACCACCGGCACAATTCATTGATGGTCACATAAAGGATATAGCCCAGTCTTTTCCAAGATATGTTTGGAACGTCACGGATGTACGAGCCTTACAAGACATTCATATAGAAGACAACTGGTACTTAGTAACATTTGGATGTCGAGTTCCTATGTATCAATAGTCACCATCAGGGAGGATTACAAGCTCTAGATAGAGCTTTAAGTGAGCATACTAACTGGGATGATGAACATTTTGAAAGTTACTTATAGGATTTTGAACTGTAATAGTTTTATGTTTGATGGGCTGCACCTTTTGCAGCAACAGGGAACCACGGTGGGTCAGCAATGCCCCCCCCCACCCCAAATTACATGAACATTTATCTTGCCATTTGAAAAAAGGACCATGTACTATCCTTAGTGAAACATCCATTTTATCATAAGATGGACATGTGGAGGCGGTACATTGATTTTATGGTGGTTTGTCAGGGGCCCCTTAGTTAGCTGGAAATATTCAAAGAATACCTGGAACAAAGTTGGAAAAATTCAAAGACAACCAGGAGCATACCACCAAAATCTTAGATTTAGAGTGACACTGGATCTTAATTGTATGTACTTTTTAGACCTGGAAATCACCAAGAATGGTCAAAATGGGGTTGAAACAAATATGTTTTGTAAATCTACAGACACCAACTACTATACTTTTCAAGTTGTCATCCCTTCCGCACCATCAATAATATCCCTAAGAGTCAGTTGCTGCATGTGAAACACAACTGCAGGCAGGAACAGCACTTCTCATTGCAATCAAAGGCATTAGAATCTAGTTTTAGAACTAGGGGTTACAATATTACCTGGATCACAAGGGTTCAAACCGTAGTTACCAGTCTTGACAGGAATAACCTAACAGAGTCAGATATGGAACATAATGGGGAGGTTCGGACAGAACAAGTGATATAGATGAGGAATCAAACAGTTGATATGAACAAAAGAAATAACAGAAAAGACTGAACTTTATTACAACCTATTCTGTACAGCTGAATAAAATAAAAAATATATTTACTAAAAATGTAAATGTTATTTAGTCAGAACCTAGTCTTAGAGACTTTGCTGAGGTACCACCCTGCAAAGCACAGGAGAGACCACAATGTATCAGACAGCGTGATAAGTAGCTATTACAAGTCCACTACCACCAGGACATGGCCACAGAATCTACCAACAGGACAGTAAAAATTGCAAATGTAAGGTTTGTCCAATGATTAAAAAATCTGATGGTTTTGGCACCCCCCCCCCAAAAAAAAACAGGCAAACAGCACAAAATCTTTGATTTTGTAAAACTGCAAAATGTAAGGATTGTGTTACATGATGGAATGCACTTGTGGTGCTTTCTACATAGGAACACACAGTAGAAAGTTAAAAATTTGAGTCAGCAAGCATGTTGGGGCAACTGAAAAGAGAGAACACAATAACTGTTTGGCCAGGAAAGTTAAAACCCATAGCCAAGAGCATAAATTCATGTTCTCCGGCATAGAACATGTTTGGGGACCTGGATATCCTCCTGCTTTGCAGTGAGGCATTTTGGATGTTTAAATTAAAAGCAGTGCAGTCCCCTGGACTAAATGAAAGGTTCAGACTAGGTCCTTTTTTAAATTAAATAGATTTGCCAGTATTTCTGTGTCCCCTTCTGTTTTTCACTAGTGTTCCTTCTATTTTTTGTCTCATAGCTTGATCATTATTGTAATGTAATACAGGATAGAGGTTTAGCGTTAATAAATAATAATTAAAAAAAAAAAAGAAAAAGCATGTGCCTGAATGCTGTAAACACAGTCACTTTGGCACTTAGTTTAGTACCCCATCCCCTTTCCCCTTGATCTTGGGGAACTATACAATGTATGATTAGCCACTGATCAGTAATCAATGCCTTTTGTCTTTTTCTAGGCGCCTTATATGAGGCTGTTTATATATCCTAAGAGAAGACTTCATGAACCATTTGAGATTGAGGGAACATATTTTTAAACTGGTTGTATATAACTGACTATGCCAGTAACATTTGTCTTATATGTTTTAGGTCAACACATCTTCTTACATGAATCTATGGTGTTGTACAGTTTTTATACTGGACATTTATTGGTATGCAATATTCTCTGCACCATGTATGGTCAAGCAAATTGCAGTACATCTGAAATAGCTCTGTTACATTGAGAAATCTATTGTATAGACATATGGATCCACTAGGTGGCAGGTACACCTTGAGAAAAAAAACTTTGTTTTCTGTGCAGGGGGAAGCAGTGCAGGGGGTAAATAAATGTTTTGATACCACTTTCTAGCTAGTGGTGTTTTTTTACTTTTCTCAATAGTATTGGAGCAGGTGCCAGGCTTTTTTGCTATGTTCCATTGTAAAAGCCCAAGTGAATGCACTGTTGTTTGTGGTTGCAAAGTTAAGATCACAGAAATCATGCTTTAGCCAAGCACAGATGGACATGGACATTAGCAAGCACTATAAAAGTGCACTGTAAAATGACTAAGGGGTATAATATCACTACATGGTAAAGCAGTGAAATCAAGCATTTTGTAAGAGAGAAGGTACATGTCCATAAATTATTCACAATTTCACATTTGGGGTAATTATTATTCTAAACAGCTGATGAACTCAGGTTAGCCACAGTTGTTACGCCATATTTTATTTTAGTTGGTCTACTTTCTGCCCATTTCTATAGCTGGAAAGATGGAATACTCAGAGGTAAAGTGATTAAGATCACACAGTGTGTATATTGGATGTGGTGGAGGTTGAACCTTTTATCTACCTTATTCCAAGCAGGTATTTCATCCACTTCACCATGCTTCTTCACATATTTGATTACATTGTAGGAATATATAGGGATCTATCTGTTTTACAGTATTGCTATTTAAAACATTTACCTTAACTTGACAATCTGTCCTGAACATATTGTACCATTATATGCTTGATGTTCATATTTTCCCATGCCAACAGTACTTATTTGCACATCAAGTCAATGGTTTTCTCTAGTGTTCAAAGTAGAACAGTGTTTATCTGTTATAAAAGGGAGTATGCCTTTCTCATTACACACAAACTGCAGTGAATTAGATGCTAAGTTGGAGTTGACTGCCTTACATGAAGAGCAGGTTTAATTTAAATTTTATTTTTCAATGTAGCCTTTTTATGGTGAAGCACAAATCGTTAGGTAACATATAGAAATAGATTAGTTGCCGTATTGGTCCTTGTAAGAACAGATCCAGAATCAAATGATTTGATACCTTTTATTGGACCAACACAGATGTTACAAAAAGAAAACAATGTCTAAGCTTTCGGACCAACCAAGTCCTTCCTCAGAGACTTATGACAATTGTTCAGAGAGTCCCAATCTATTAACACCCAGATCATACATAAAAAAACAGAAACAATTATCATTGAATAAAGGCACTTTTTCCAAAAAATCACTAAATATCACAAAAGTACTTATTTCAAAAAATGAATAGCCTCCTATTAGCTTGCTATTACTGAGAACCAATTCAAGCTCTCTCCATTAGATAAGCTGAACACTCAAGCAGGCAAACCCTGTAACTGAAATTATTAATGAATGTGTGTGTTAGGAGAATACATACAAAATTAAAAGCAAGACTGCTAAGTGTGTCCATCTTGCCCACATTAGTGTCTGTCCATCCATCCATCTCTGTCTGTCCATCCATTCATCCATCTATCTATCTGTCTGCCTATCCATCTATCTGCGTGCCTGCCTACTACCTACCTATTACAGTATTTATCTATTTATCTTACATGCAAAGTTTATTTATCCAATAAAGCCTCATACTTTAATCTCTCTTGTAAGGACCAGTGACTGTAGTGAAGCACGCAAGGTGAAACCAAGGGCTTTTACTTCAGTCTGTCCTTCTCTGTGTTATAGGGGTCCAAGACAGAGGACCTCATTGTTGTTATGTTCTGGGTCCTGATACACAGTCACAGTAGAGCAACCACTTTGTTACACAGCTGGAGCTTACATTTCTGTGCTGCACACAGAGGGGTAACAAGGCTTTACCTGCACTGTCACAATAGGAATTGTGATGGCACAGGGAAGGTGTCAGGGCAGCCAGAGTAATGAGGGCTCTGACACGTACGTGAGATGCTTGTAATACACAACAACTTGCCAGCACTCTCAACCTCATCGCAAGGCACGGCACTCTCTGACTCAGGTAGAACTGTTGGATGCAGTTCCACAGGGGGTGGCAAGGTTGCAAAATGGAACAAAAGTTAATTTGGGGGGAAGTCTATCCACATTCTTATGGGTCTCAGTCACCCAGGTTTGATTAATTTCCTCCATGAATTTAAGAAGCCTACTGGAGTGGAGACTCCAGATTACAGATTTTTGATGAAGATGTTGAACAGCAGTGGCGACAGATATAATCATTTAGGGACACCACTGATTTCTGCTCTCAACTTGGAGTACTGCCCATCCCTTACCCTCTGTTTTTTGTCCCAAAGCCAGTTGGAATACCACCTTGTGTATTTCGTGTATATACCATACTGGTTTACTTTGTCAAGAAACTTACTGTGTGCCACAGAATTAAAGGCTTTGATGAGTCCAGATAGGCTACCTCCAAGGCTGTGCTAATGTCTACATATCTGGTCACCCCCCCCCCAAAGAAGGTGATCAGGTTTGGCATAAACTGCCACTTAGAAAGTCATGCTGAGTAGGGCAATAGCCTTAGCTTCAACCAAGTGAATTATTTCTCTGTCCTTGATAATGACTCCAACATATTGCCCTGTTTTCAGGCTGATCAGCTTGTAGTTGCCCCACTCCAACCTTGCCCCCTTCATGAAGATGGCACTTTGACCACTTTTACAGCCCTCTAACATCACACCTGTCTGGGCAAACCTTTGAAAGATTATTGCAAGTGGCAACACCAATTGTTCCTTTAGGTTCACTATGATCCTGTTGTGTGTCCTGTCTGCCCTTTGGGACATATCTGGCCTGATCTTTTCCAGGTAGGTAGTCAGCTACAAGGGCAGGTGTGATGTCCAGTGGTTGAATTGGGGCTACCCCTAATGTTATATTCAGTGTCAATAAGACCACTCCTACCACCAGGGTCACGTTGGTGAACACTGGAGTGATATCTTCAGTAACCATCTTAGCCATCACCTCTGGCTCTTTCACAGGTTTTTCCCCACCCCTGTTTTCAGGGATTTACATCCCCACCTTCACCTTCCTCCTTCAATTTATGTTCTGGTAGGAGGCTTAGGTGTTGCTATCCTGGCTTTCTGGCTTTCAGTCTATCCCATCTTACCATATTCTATCAAATACTACTACCCTACCATATCCAGAGCTTGTGGTAAGTAATGTTTTTTTTTTTATTCAGTTTTCAGTGCATCAAATACAATGAAAAAAGACATACTTAGTTCTGAGTATAGCCATGCATAACATACAATCATTAGACCAGCATAATCTCACTCTACAGAATATGTAAAACCCTTGCAAAACATTTTCCATCCTACATTTATCCCCATTAGGACTTCCTCTCCTCTGGGGACCTCCCAGCCCTGATGTTGTGGCCCAGAGATTCTTTGGGCCAGAGAGTATGAGGGACTGTTTGTCTAGGTTATTATATATTCTTTGCACCCCATTCTCCAAGTACAGCTGAAAATGTGTCACAAGACAGTCTATGTCATGGTTTAAGAAAATAACTAAACAATGATAAATAAATCCTATGGCTGGTGCAGGCATTTCCATCTTCTGCCCAGTTCTTCCTTAGTAGTCTTGTTCTTGTGATGTAATCCTGGGGTGGGGGGGTGGAGGGAGCAGATGTTATGGGTTGAGACAAAACCTTCCCCTGGAATGTAACAGCAGTAACTCTGCAGTGTAGTATTTGCTGGCTCTTCTGGTACAGGCAAGTCATGAGGTAGAAGAAAAACTTCTCAAAAATCCCTATCAGTAGCGAATGAACCAAATGGCAAGACCCTTACTAAATACAGTAAATGGCATCACAATAATAGCAAAATAAGCCAAAGAGGCTCCCATAGTATAAATGATATCACCTAGCCTAGGTACATGTTGACCTCCACAATAACAAGCACCTTTTTAGTTGTGCAGTTAAATTAGCAGTTGGAAGGGCCAAAGAAAGAGATTCTATAAAGATACTAACTCCTGGGAAAAAAAGTTAAATAATTAAAGGGGAAGCTCACAGGGAGTAAGAAATATTACAGAGAAAGTAAAAAAAGAAAATGAATGTAGATACATGTGCCCCTCTAATAAGGGAAAATAGTTATTGTTGAAGAGAACAAGTATGATGCAATCCAGGTCAAAAATATTAGCAACAAGTATAATCTCAAAATGAATTATATTAGCCATATAACAACAAATTTGCAGAACCATTACTTAACAAGTACACAAGGCATAAAAATAGTTACTAGAACACTGAATCACTGTCCACATAGATCCATTAAAGATAAGTAGAAAGTTCTGGATGAAACCAAGTCTCATGGCCGATGGTTGCTGAGTGCCCCAAAGAAACACTTTAGGCAGGCAAAAAGTTAAACAGGATAGTCCCAGGGGCAGCCATAGTCTAAATATCAGCTAGTAGATTTATTACCAAACAGATTCGGAAATAATTTTGGTAATTCCTGAGCTGCTTGATCAGCAGAATCAAAATGCCGAGTGTCATTATCCATGGTTACTTCTAGACAGACCAGGTACAGCATTTTATGCCTGATATGCACAACTCAAAGCTTAAACTTGGATCTCCTGGTATTCAGCCTGCTTTTGCCAAACCTCAAGAATCAGATCTTGAATGAATCAGACGCAATGACCTTCCCATTGGAGAGCCTGCAGGGCCCCAACTTGTCGAAGAATGTGGACCTGATCAAGGTAGTTGAACAGGTGGAAGATCAGTGGCCTGGGACGATCACCATGAGCAGGCTTAGGATGATGTGCATGATGCGAGATGTGTGATGCACTCACTCAATGATGTAACCTGCCCCGTTAGGTGAAGGGCCAGCCACCTTTGTGCAAAATTGCTGAACAAAATCGATGGCATTAGAGCCTTTCTCATTTCCTGGCCCCCAAATTACCAGATTGTTCCGAGGGGAACAGCCCTCCAGATCCTCCACTTTTTCTGCCCGATGGGTCACTGTGCCTCAGAGCTGCACCACCCCAGGTTCCATCGTGGTTCGGAGGTCCTCCACCGAACTGATATGGACCTCCACCTCTGACACTCTCATGGAAAGCTCCTGCAGGGATGGCTTAAAAGCTTTAAAGTCAGCTATTAATTCGTATACTGCTTCTTTGATGGTAGAGAGTTCAAGGAAGAACTGTTCAGTAGTGAGTTCTTTAAGAGAAGCAGACAGAGGCATCAGTGGCAAAGTACTGCTTCTTGAGCATTCAGGCTCCAAGGCTAGCGGTATGATCTGCCTCTCGACCTCCACTTCCAAGCCAGATGATTCTGCCACAACCATCGGTGATTCCACAGAATTTTCAAGGTTAGCCATGACTCCAATAAGGTTGAGAGTCCTCAGAACTGCCAGCAAAGTAAACAGGTTTGAAACCTCAGAAAATAATTTATTATTCAGCCCCGACAGAGCTCACATATAGTGCATCTACACCCAAGCTTGCATCACGTAACTCCTGGGCTGGCATTTTCAATATCCTGGTCTCTGTTGGTGGTTAATGTACCCTCCACCCCGGCATTGATATCAGTCAATTAGAGACCAGGAAGTCTTATGCCCATTTTCTAAACTGCAGTGTCACGTATGAAGGCATTGAAGAGGATAGCTTCCAGTATTGAGCCCTGCGGCAGCCCAGTGGTCACTTTTCCATAATTAGAGAGTGCCATTAATTGCCACTCTCTGTCTCCTATCAGTTAACCAGTTTTTAACCCAATTCAACCCTTTGGATCCCACTCCTAGACTGCTTAGTTTCTTTATCAGTCTCCTGTGCTGCACAGTTTTGAAGGCCTTGCTAAAGTCCAGATAGGTCATGCCCATTGCCCTCCACTGATCTATTTCCCTGGTCACCCATTTGAAGAAGTCAATCCGATTCATCTGGCAAGACTTCCCCACCCTTTAAATTCATGCTGCCTGTGGTCTTGCAGCCCACTGAATGGAAGATACTCTACCCCCCTTTCCTTTAACAGGGTTTCCATTAATTTCCCCACCATTAAGGTGAGACTGACCAGCCTATAGTTACTAGCCTCCTACCTACTGCTGATCTTATGTACTGTAGGGGGGCCATGTCTGCTCTCCACTAATTATCCAGAACTATGTTTCCAGAGAGCTGTTAAATAAGGCTGACACTGGGGCTACTAGCACCTCCCCGAGTTCCTTTAGTACCCTTGGGTGTATTCCCTCCAGTCCCACAGTTTTGTCCACTTTAACAGCTGCAAGTCCCTTTAGAACTCTTTTCCCTGAAAATGGACTTGTGCCCAATTCCCACACCCCTTTGTTCCTACTGTTATCTGGTGGTCTGTCCCCTCTCCCTCAACTGTGATGACTGAGTAGAAGTACCTGTTCAGGATGTCTGCTTTTTCTTTGTCCTCTTTTGTGCAGCCCCTCCACCGCTGCCTTCTTTATCCTTACTATCCTTCCCTTTGCCTTTCTCTTCTCACTTACGTACCTGAAGAAAGTCTTATCCCCTTTAGTTACCCTCTTGGCTATCCTTCCCTCTGTATGCACCTTTGCTCCATTCACTGCCTTTCCTGCTTCTCTTTGCTTTACTTGGTACATCTCCCTGTCTTCCTTCCTCTGTGTTTCCTGATGCCACCTGAATGCCACCTTTTTTTCTTTCAGTACCTTCACCACTTCCCTAGACAGCCATAACAGTTTCTTTTCATGTTTGCTGTGCACTTGTACAAGTGACTATATTGTTATGAGAGTGGGTTTTGAGAGACGTGTCACCATTGGTCCAATGTAGGGCAGCATGCAAGAGGCTTGTCAGTGCTACACCAATGATTATCCAGGCTAATCATGACACTGTTCAGGCTCGCTGGAGGGAAACTTTGTGTAGTTCAAAAGAAAGAGCCAACCCAGTCATATGGTGGTTCTTTCCATTGAGCTGCATGACGCCACCAAGCAAACAGCAGATCGGCTTCCCAATCAGCCTGGCCCACGTCCCCCACTTTCAAGTTTGGAACACAGTAAGGTATTGATACTGGCTGCAGTAAGGGAAGTTTATGGCTACCACTGTTAGCGTGCTTCTACTTATGTATTCATAATATATAATCAAAACATTTTGTGAATTGACTTCTGATTGTGTTCTTGTGAAACTGCCTGAGTGTCCTGTCCTCAACAACATCCACATACCTCTACTGCCAACCACAAGATGGTGATACACTTTATTCACAACAGCTGAACAGTGCTCAAGGTTTATTCTTGTATTGCCATGCCCTATGGCAGTGCCTCGACGGTGGCATGCCATTAGAGAGCTGAGCCTTTTTGAGTTACAGGAGGATGGGGCAGAAGGTAGGAGGATGATGCTCATCTCCAAGAAGGTAGCAAAAGTAGCAGCAGCAGCAGGAGTTCACAGCCAGCAAGGATGCACCATCCACCCTGTGACACAGCAGCAGAAGCTTGTGAGTGGCACAGATAGGAGACGGGTGCACTGAAGATGCTCAACAGGGTGGCGGCAATGTGGTGAGATCTGGTAGTTACAGTAGCAGCTCTTGGCCTTTTGTTCAGTAATTCAGGGTCTCATTGGCAGCAGCAACTTCCTGGCAGGGCTCAGTGGGGCATCGGACTGATGGTGATGGATTGCTCCAAGGGGCTGAAGTTGGCTCTTCTTAAGGCGGATGCTGGTGCGGCGAGGGAATGAGGATCCAACAGCAGCAGTGGATGTGATTCCAAGCCCTTCAGTAGGACTGGTGGTGAGTTGTTAAATCTTCTTTGATCACCCTCTAGGTACTGGTTGGGAGCTGTGTCAAAACCATCTTGGTGTCTGGGCTTCCGTGTTTGTTGTAAGTGTAAATGGTGATGACTACATGGGGTGGTTTGAGTTCAGTGCCAGCTGGTGACAGATGATTTTAAGATATCTGTTTAAAATATGGACTAATGGTGGAGACATAGCTGCATGGGTCATGTAGATGTGGCTTTTTGTTGCTGTGACAGTTGAGGAATCCTATGGATGCCATGCCCAAGAGCTGCTGAGCTGTGTTGCAATTGCAAATTTTGGTCCTGACTGTGATGTGAATAACTGGTGACACTGCTTGGCATGCCAGCCTTCATGTTGTGTTCTTTACCAAGTACATACTGGATTGGATAATCTGGCTATGACACCCTCACTGGGCCTCTCCAGTAACTGCATTTGTACTGTTTTAGGGGCTACTCACTACCCAGACCTTCTTGCAAAACATTTGTATTTTTGTTGTCTGGCATTTAGTGTATTACAGAGACTTGTTCAGTAAGTGTTAACTAGTGGAGCACTCCTCTTACCGGCAGCCCTGGACTGTACATCACATGCAAACCTGGCAGGGCAGGGGGCACCTTCCCTCGCTGTTGCTTTGATGGCATGGGAGGGTCACATGGGGTCAGAGAGAGAGAGAGACCCTGGAGATTTCTTCTTGGGTCATAAAACCAGATTTCTCCAGAATTTGATTCAGTGCAATATGGTTATGGCAGAGCCCTGCAACCCCTATTGTATTATTTCTGCCCAAAACCTTGCCACTCTATTGCACCAGTTGAAAGATAAAGTGAGCAGGAAGTGCCCTCAGTCTGAGCTGCTACTATTGCTTCTGAAAACCAGGCAAGAGGAGAGGCGGGACAACAGTTCACTAGTCCATTCATGAATTTGGATGCTGTTGCCCACTTGATATAGATGAATAAAAATGAAAAAGACCTCTAGGGTACATTTCTGTGTTTGGAGACCAGTGTGCCACTGTAACTGTGGGTCATCTTATTGTCACCCTAGTCTATGAAGACCTGCACGCTTTGAATGAATATAAACTAATCATGTCTACTTTGAGCTGTTAAACTATTGCTAAGCAATGCAAGTGGTGAACATTCAGCATTGACAGATGCTTGTTCCTTCTGCTTTCACTCACATCCTTCATGCAGAGCCTGGTTGTCTTAATTATGCCCTCCATTATTTTTCCCCACTGTACTGCAACCCCTCCCTGGTAATCCCCCCATGAAGCAGTTTTTTTAGCCAGTTTCTCATTTCTTTAAAATCCACCCTTCTAAAGTTCAGGACCCTTGTCCTCATGTGGCTGACCTCTTTTCCCAACTTAATGTTAAGCCACACTGTACAGTGATCACTGGTATCTAGGGTACTGCCCACCAGGACATCTGCAATGATGTCCCTGTTTGTAAGCAACAAGTCCCGTACTGCCCCAGCCCTAGTGGGTTTGAGGACTAACTGTCTGATAAAAGCTCCTTTTAGGGAGTCAAGAATGGCCATGCTCCTTGCTGAAACTTCAGTTGGAAGGGTCCAATCCACATCTGGCAGACTGAAACTACCAAATAGCTACACCTCTCCATTACTTGCCATCTAGATGATGACTTCTCAAAGTGCCTTATCCAACTCCTCTCCCTAGGCAGGAGGTTTGTATACCACTTCTATACAGATTTTTTCCCCAGCACCTGTCTCCTGGATTACCCACAGCAAATCCAGCCCTTCCTTTTCCTCCCAGTGCCCCTGCACTTCTGTCTCCTAGCTGAACAGACCTGTTCCTCTCATCTGCAGAGGAAATTACACATTCAATGCCTCAGCTCTCTTTGGCCATCACCTCTCATGACTCTACTGATCAGCTGGGCTCTTTCTAAGGGATATTGTTCGCATGGTGATCTGGTAGATGTGAAACTTAGCACTAATCTGATGCAGGTCATTACAGGGTATGATGATTGGCACAGTGACTCCCAGACCTCTGGCATAGCTGCTGTGCAGGTCACTCTGGCCTGAGAGGAATAAAGTATTTTGGTTTCTTACTTCTCTCTCTTTTGGTCACAACTTCAAGGCAGCTCTCTCACAGACACACAACTTGTGGCTGACAGTTCAGGGTCAGTCGATAAGCTCACAGTAGCCTTCCATTAAGCAGCTTCTCCTCAGTGTGTGAGACAGCACACTACTCCCTTTCACAGATGTCTGCTTTGCACTGTCATGCACAGTAGTTTACCTCCTTAAACAGACAGGAATGCACTTATAAGGCTGGGCAAGTTCTGTGTAATAAAATCCAAGCAGACAGTCTCCACATTGGTCACAGTTGGTTGTCGGTCACATGGGAAGGTCTGTCCTTCAGCTTCTTAACAGCTCACTGGTTACCTTGAACCTGGCAAATTAATGACATCCTCTGGTAGTCCATGAGCCCTCTGGTGGCTCTGGAGTATGCTATGCTGTTGAATTGGCTGAATTGGTTGCTTGCCATCCTCGTACCCTAACTGGCAAAATGACATGGGTCAGCAGTGTGAAAGATATTGGTGGGCATTATTCCCAAAGGCACAAACTCCAGAAGTGCTTGTAGAACAGCACTGCCCCTTTGAAACTCAGTTTGTGCCCTGTCTCATGTCTTGTGACAACAAGCTCAAGTGTCTGTTTGCTGCCACAGTATAGGAAATTGCCCACACATCGTGAATGTTGATCATGTTCTCTGATGATATTAAAACACATTTCAGTGCTTTTATACAACAACCAGTTCAGGTGAAGGAGATACTGAAGTAACACTCTTCTGCACTCACTATGTGACCCTCACTGACACAGTCTACAGTTCCTGGAGGTCCACCAAAATGCCCACAGCACAAAACCCTCCATGCTGAGCAGTACAGGTATGCCCTACAGATGTGTGTGTGTGTGTGTGGGGGGGGGTATCCTAGCCTATCCTGCCCTGTGCTCTCTTATCCTAACAAAGATGGAACAAATAAGTAATCGAACAAATAAGGATTACAGCAGCATAATGGTATAGCCCAGTGAATTGCACATGTGAATAATCCAGTCTGCCTGTCTCTGTTATAGATGTGTGCTGTTCCTTGGATTGCGTGTATAAATTTCCTTGAAAAGCTCTTTTACAATAGAAGCTTATAACATTAATGACATTTCAAGAAAGTCAAGGTAACTTCAAAAAAACAAATATCAAAATAAATATGAAATACCTTTTTTCCAAAATGACATTTTGTTTATTTTCTAAATTTTCAAATGTTGGAATCTTGCCATTTGAGGAGGAGGGGTGACAAAAACTTAGAAGCTCTAGAAAATAGTGCTTATTGTGTTTTTATTTTTATTTTTTTTATTTATATTGTATTAAATTTTAAGTAACAATATAATATAAAATTCATACTTACAAACTTAACATGTCAATGCCTTAAGATCACCTAGTCAGAGTTAGACTACTTCTTGGAAATAAAATCTAAGAGCACCTCTGGGTACAAGATTATGATCCACAACACCAAGAAGAAAGGAAAAACGAACACTAATGGCAAAGATGAAGTCTGCTGTACCATTCTCAAAGAGAACCCATGGGGGCATGTTAAATATTTCCTAAAGTACCCAGCGATACCCACTAATACCCCCAAAAACAGGTCCTGTCACTGCTGGGGAAGTAAACTGTAATATTAGTCCATAAAAAACAACCCTTGGGAAAGACCACCATAAAGGGTGAGGAGAAGGAGGATCCCACTCACCATTTTAGGCCCCATCAAGGCCCTCATGGAGTATCTCTCCATGGCTTCAGCCAATGTTGATGGGTCCTGGTCCTGCGAGGGGAACAAGTCATAGCCTCCCCCTCAGTACAGGGATACCGAGAAAATCCAAAAAGGGCTGCCAGACATGAGAAAACTTTTCTAGTCTGTCTATTGCTGCATAAGACATTTGCTCATACCCTGCCACATTAAGCATGCTGTCCAACCATTTGTCTATTGTAGGAACTTCTACTGAATGCCAGCGACATAGCAACAGGCTCTTAGCCTCTGTTATAGCTGTCATAAACCAGGCCCACTGATAGGAATTAATGCAATGCAGTTTTAAAGTATTTCCTAACACCACAAGCGAGGCATCTGCTGCAACACTGCCTCCTAAATTTGTTCCATAAGTCATATCACTTCTCTCCATCATGATACTATCCTTGGGCACTCCTACAGGATAGGTATCAGCATTCCATCATCCTTGTCACAGCGCCAGCACCTAGGATGGTGGACTAGCCTCATAAGATACAAAGAGGCAGGGGTTCTATACCACAACAATAATGTTTTCAACTGCATCAGTCAATCTGCTGAGTCTTTGCAGATCCCATACGCATTAGCCCAGACAGTTTTCCACTTGTCCTCCCCTAGAGAGTGACCCAACATATGTTCCCATCTCTGCTGTAGTTTGCTCATGTCCGGTGCAGCCATCTCTTGCAAAACCCTATAAATGGTCCCTAGCTTATTGGGGGTAGAAAGACCTCAGGTTGAATCCCCTTCCCAAAAACTTCATCCAACGTACTGGGACCCAGCAAAGTCTTATGGTGTTTTTAGAAAATGAGTAACAAAAATGCTGGTCTGTGATTGGCTGACAGCATTCTTTATCCATTCATTTTTAAGGCTTCACCACCCAGTAAAAATAAGGATGCCACCCATACTCTACTTCCCTACTTGCACACTACCTCCCTCTGCTACTTGATGTTTCTTCTGTGTCACAGCCACTGTCTCAGCACTAATAGAGCACTTTCACACACAACCCAACAATCCATTTTCTTACTGTGGTAAAACAATTCAAGGTGTGGGTTGTTGTGTGATACTCACCCTTCCAGGGACTATGAAGGTGGTGAGGTGCCAGGCCATGCCCATGGAGCTGGCAGGTATTAAACAACAACCCACACCCTCTTGGGTCTTATCACTTACCTAAGATATAATGTCTGTCAGTTAGTGGTGCCCATTGCAGAGTTCAGCTTTAACATCATACTGTTCATAGCAAACACCTTCTCCTAACAGAACAGAATGAATTCTGGAATTAAGAGAGAGGGTCGTCTTAGGTTGTGAGATGGTTTTGAAGTGTAATAGTAGTGTGTTTGCATGTAGCCATGTCTTTAGCAATTATATAATTTTTTATAGATGTAACCCATGGGAAAAACAGGTATGAATACCAACTAGCAAACTGCAGATATCAGAGGTGTTACCAGTCAGACCTTCGTATAGGCTGGGCCAGGAAAGAAGCAGTATAACTCTTGGATAAATGCACCATAGGGCTTTCTGCTGTAAGCCATGGTAAGCCTAATGGCTAAAGAAGAAGTCCTGCCACATGCTATGCCAGAGACCTGGGTATCCATCCAGCATCTTGGACTCTGCAATGGGTTGGGCCAAGGTTATGGTAGCATCCAAGTGGCAGAAGTGTATTGTTTGGAAAATAATGAAGCTGCAGGAGCGGTCAGCAATGCATAGTAGTAATATTTTAAGTTTTTTCATGAGACATTAATAACAGTACAAGACACTACAAGCATTTAAATACATACTGCTATTACAAACTATCTACTTTTGAAACAAGTGCATTGAACATTGAACATTGTACATTGCATTCTCTCCTGGTGGCCATTTTGGGTTGGGTTCAGCAGTGGATGGTTCCGATGCCATATGGTGGCTACTGGAACAAATGGGTTAATAACTCTGCCCCATTCAACTGATTCACCTGAATTTTGGTAGGCATGGGGTTGATGCCAGGGTCTTTGGATCCGGAAGATTTCCTGATAATCAGTGCAGAGGGAAAAGTTACAGAGGTGTGAAAACAGTAAATTTCACCCTTTTTAAAAGTTTCATTTTGAAAGTTCAACTTTTAGGTCTGACAGAATCTGGCCAAGGTACACACTTTTGCAATGGGAGAGTTTTTTACTTACATAATTTTCAAAATATAAGTTAAAAACTGTGCAATTTTCTAAGCATGCTTACTTTAAAAAATGAATGTTTGAAAGTGATTTCATTCCTTCACAAAAGCAATGGGAAAGAAATCACTTTCAATCAATCTGCTTTCTGTTCCTGGCCATCTTTAGAACCCCTCCCTTATGTCCCATGTTTTAATATATACCGGATAGCAGGTGCCCAGTCCTGCACCAGTATCCTCCTCCCTCCCTCCCTTCCTCCCCATGTTTGTATATAATGGAATGGGGGGTACCCAGTTCCACCAACCATATCCCTTCCTCCCTAACTATGTTTTAATTTAAACAGAGGGTGGGTGCCTAATACTGTTGCCATTATCAAATCAGCTGTTTGTTTTACATATTTTATGACACTGGGGTGCCAAACCTTTGGTGCCGGCTAACTCCCCCCCTCCCCAAATAGTGATGAGTGATACCAGGGTGCCTACCCCGGTACTGCTGTACATAAAAGATTCCCCCTATTGCACTCTCCATTAGGCTTAACCCCATTCTGAACAACACTGGGTTGGCCATCCCCTGTGCCACTTGTGCCAGGGTTCAGTAGTGGGTCCAGTCCTTTTTAATGTCTTTATAAGTGACATTGCAGAGGGACTGGAAGGAAAAGTATGCCTCTTTGCAAATGACACAAAGATCTGCAATAGGGTTGATACACAAGGAGGCATGGAAAGGATGAGAAGGGACTTGGCAAAGTTGTAGGAATGGTCAGAAGTATGGCAGCTTGGATTCAATGCAAAGAAGTGCAAAATAATGCACCTGGGAAACAAAAACCCAGGGGAAGATTACACAATGAGGGGGGAGGTAGTAACAATGACAAAAATGGAAAGGGATCTGGGGGTAGTCATATCAGATGACCTTAAGGTAAGCAAGCAATGTGAGAAGGCAGTAGGGAGGGCTGGGGATACTGGGATGTATAGGGAGAGGCATCACCAGCAGAAAACAGGAAGTTGTTATCCCTCTGTACAGACAATTGGTGAGACCCCATCTGGAGTACTGCGTCCAGTTCTGGAGACCCCATCTCCGCAAGGACATAGACAGGATGGAGGCAGTCCAGAGGAGGGCAACTAAAATGGTGCAGGGTCTGCAAGAGAAGCCATACGAGGAGAGACTAAAGGAGCTTAATATGTATACCCTTGAGGAAAGGGGGGGGACATGATAGAAACTTTTAAGTACCTCAGTGGAATCAACAAAGTCCAAGAGGGTAGCATCTTTCAGAAAAAGAGTTGTGCAAGAACAAGGGGACACAATTTGAAGATAGCAGGTGGATGGTTCAGGGGCAATGTGAGGAAGTATTTTTTTGCAGAGAGGGTGGTGAACACGTGGAACAGCCTTCCTGAGGAGGTTGTGGTGTCTAAAACTGTAGGAGAATTCAAGAATGCACGGGACAGACATAAGGTAATTTTTGTGAGGGGTAGGAAGAAATAGGCTGTTGGTTAAATAGGATATGCAGCTTATCTTGTAGGTAGGGGGAAATAGGCAGACTAGGTGGACCAAGCGGTCCTCATCTGCTGTCAAAGTCTATGTTTCTATGTTTCTATGTTAACAGTCCACCGACACTGGGGTGCCTAATTCTCACTGTCAATATTCCTGTAAAAAAGAAAACTATCAGTTTCTTTTTTTTTCTTTTGTAAGTGCATCTAAGAAAAAGAAAACAGTCAATCCCTTGGTGATGTCTCACCCCCAAACCCCCATCCATCCCACCCCATCCCCCACTCTGAACCCACAATCACACACCCCTTAATCAGCTACAAATGGTCACTGCCATAGATCCACCCTCTGTGAAGAACCAAATTCTCTTTCTTCTCACTGACCAGAAACTGAAAGAAACAAATTAAGTGTAGTCTATATATATTCAATACATTTAAAACTTTTACTCATAACTTGCTCAGTTTTTAAAATGTTTTCAGCAAATCTTCAGCATAGCCTTTCTTGGACCCCACCTCATAAACAAGGTAGGTGAAAAGTTTTCAGATCTGGCCTGAAAGGTGATTTCTCTCTGTTAAATCATCTTGCAGGCATATTTTAAAATTTTCACCTACCAGGTTTATGAGGTGGGGTCATAAGAAGACTATGTTGAAAATGAGAGGTCAAAATGTTAAACAACAAAGTTATGAAGGTATGTGGAAATGTTTTTTAATGCTCATTCATAACTTCAGTAATTTTCAGTAGTTTGACCCTAAAATTTCAACACAGCCATATTTAATTCCACGATCATGACAGGTGTGGTTTTTCAAATCCTGGCCAAAATGTGTTTTGACACTTGAGGCACAAAGTCACATTTTGTCCAGTATATTTTTCACACTTGTGGCACAAAAGAGAGAGATGTAATTCATGGCAAAAATGACATATTAATGTATAATTAGGTTACCAAACCCACAAAAGGAGGGATATGTGGTGTTAGTTTTTTTTTTAATCTTAATGCCCAGCCCCTAGCCTCATGACCCAAGGCCAAGCTACAGGTCTGAGGGCATAGCCCATGGGTCTGCTGCTTCCATCTACAGGTCCAGAGCCATTACCCACAAGTTAGGTGTTTTACATAAGGTCTACAGCAATAGTCATAACTTTCTTCACAGAGGGCACCAGACCAGTAGCTTGGAGCAACAGAAACATAGGGTATGGCTCAAGACTACAGCTTGTCCTTATTGGGTCATGAAGCTAGGAGCTGAGGTAGGGAGATAAGTGTTCAGATAGAAAACACCCTAACACCACATCTTCCTCCTTTTCTAGCTGTGGAAGCTTAGTAATGAATTAACACAATTTTTTGCAATTCATTTCCTCACTTTTTTAGAAGTAGTCATATGTGTCTTGTGCAAAGCAGAAGGTCAGTTCTAAGTTGTTTCACACTGGTCCCTTTGGGCCCTATACAAAACAAGATGTGAGCCCTAACTTGTTTTTGCCCAAACTGAGCAAGAGTCCTAACTTTCTTTGCACCTTGCCCTGCACAAAGCAACAAATAAAACATCATTTCTTACTATTTTGTTAACGTGTGACTTTAATTGTAGGGCAATATGCAGATGACTGAGTTTTTTGGTCATGTTCTCACTGTTTTTCATGTTTCTCATCTTTAAACATTTTGTTTGTGTAGGATTTTGTACATTTTTTGTAATAGTTTTGCTGCTTTAAACATTTTGATTGCGTTGCACTTAAAATATTTTGTGCAATGATGTTCATGCTTTTTTTGGTCATCTTGGACTTAGAATTTCTTTGGCTCATTTGGTGATGTGTTACCAAGTGCACATGGTATTGTGAGCATGCACTCAATTCATTAAAGTCTGTTTTGACTAGTTTTCCAATGAATCAAGAAACTTTTTTTTAATTATTTGAATGTCAGTGCTGAGATCTTGTTAGATTGCCTTATCATGAACCATACAACTGTCAACAATTATAGTTAAAAGGAATTTTCTGATCTACACATCTGGGCTTCATAGTGCAATACCTTATGGCAGCATTAGCTAATTGCTGCCAAAATTATAATTTTTAGCATTTTTAACTGTGTCTTTTTAGGTAGGGAATGAATCTTAACTGCAGCTGAACCTATAGCCAGCTGATCCCTTCCACTTCCTGGCCTGCCTGCCCTGTGCTCAGATGTTTTGTGACATCTAAGCAGGGACAGCACTGCCTGCTCATCCTCTTCTATCCACATGTATGCTGATGATACTGTTTTGTACAGTTGCGGCAAAAACCCTGCTGCTGTGCAAACCAGCTTATAACATGACTTCAACCACAAGTTCAGCTCTGGTTTGCTTCTCATCAGCTTTTTCTAAACACCAAGAAGACAGTATCAATGGCCTTTGGTACCAGGTAGAGACTATCTAGGCTCCTAGCCCTACCCACCTTCCACACCCTTGATGGGACCATCTTGGAGGACACCTCCTCATTTAGATATCTGGGGGGTTGGCTGGACCAGCACCTCAACTTCTCTGTGTATATCGATGCTATCATGAAGAAACTGTGCCCCAAGCTTGGTGCTCTGTACAGGAATCATAGCTGCATCCTGCTGACTGCAAGGTGTGAAATTGTCCAGAAGATGATACTCCCCATCATTGACTACTGTGATGTAATCTATGGTGCTGATCCCAAATCTTCCCTGACCAAGTTGGACACTCTCTTTAACTCCTTCTGCCACTTTGCTATTGACTCCCCTTCCCGCTCCCACCACTGTGAAATCTATCGTTCTCTAACCTTCCTTCCACTATCTCACAGATGCATCTCTCACTGTGCCAAACTAACCTCCAAATTCTGGTTCGGGGGGGCTCCCCTCCTATCTCTCATCCTCTCTCTCCACTCCACCTCCCCCCACCCACTATTTCAGATCAAATGACACCTGCACCTTGACGGTCCCTCGCCACTCAACCCTCATCAGTCAGACTGGTTTTGCCCATTGTTTCCCTAAAATCTGGAATTCCCTCCCCCCCTCTGAAATATGACACTCCTCCTCTAACTACTCCCTTATCTCTGCCCTACACAATTACCTTTCCCTCAGCTGTTCCTGCTTTAACCTACCTTAATACCTATCCCCAGTTTCTGCCTTCTACCATGACCCCCTGGCAGGATTCTCAACATCCTGAAGGGGGACTCAGGAAATGGCTACCCCTTCTCCTCATATTCAGTTCTTGCCTCTCCCCCTGTCTTCTACACCTGCCCTTCTGGGTCACCAGTGTGCACAACCTAAGCACATCCTTTTTACTCCAACAGCACTTCTGTACTACCTCGAGTCTGCTCCTGGTACACTCATTCACTATAAATGGTTCTATCACATTATTACTGTTTTGTAGGTCTATATGTTCTTTTGTATGATTTTGGACATGTATTGTAATTTACCCAATGTTCCACTACTGTTTATTGTTCAATAACTTGTGTTCTAACTGTTGCACAATCTTACAGTGTTGTATTGTTTGTAATACCCACATACTATTGTAACTGATCATCCTTCACAACCCTATGTAACCCCCCAGTCGCACCGTGAGATGAGCAACTTGTTGTTCAGTGTGCCCTCCTCATGAAACATTTCGACAAATAAATAAATAAATTGGTGCACACACCATACAAGTCTATGGGGACATTTTTTCAATATCTTTTTATGTAAGTTTAAGCAAGCTTAGAGGAAAACGAATGCCACCTCTCAACTAACAGGGGCCCAATGAATTGAGCGGTGGCTTCCACATTCCTTTAAGATTGCTTAAACATATATAAAAAGGCATTGAAAAAATGGCCCCATAAACTTATATGGCCCACGCCCCAGCGCTCTCCCTGCTTAGACGTCTGAACGAGGGGGCAGGACCAGCAGACCAGAAAATGGAAGGGATTGGCAGGCTGTGGGTTTGGCTGCAGTTACGATCCCATCCCTACCTAAAAGGACACAGTTAAAAATTATACTTTTGGCAGCAATTGGCTAACACTGCCATAAGGTATTCGGCTATGAAGCTCAAACAGAGTTTCCAATAGGCTGGAAATTCACTTCAAGTATTTTTCACATTTTATACATTTAATGCTTTTGTTCATGCCTGACGTAAAAACATTTTTGCATTTTTTGGCTGTTTTGTTGGTGAAAAAACTTTTTTTTATTATATATTTATGTATTAACTTTTTTCTTTTTAATATACATAGAAAGAAAGATTTTGAGACAATTACACAATAAAGAAAATAAACTTCAATTTTTCTATACCTATTCAGATACAACTAGGCCAATTCATCTAGGGGGAGTAATCCAAAACCAAAAATTAGCTTAGCAGACTAATAGATGCCATTATATATGTATTTAATCTTAATTTGTCATAATACTCCGCCCCCATCATCTGACTATGGTTACAGTCACCTGTCCCCCCCAAAAATACTTAAATGTTATGACCTACTTCTGTTCTACTCATGTATATCCTATTTGTCCTGTAACTCCCAGGTCGCCCCTGAAAAAGGGACCTCCGGGGCCCAGTGGGCCTACCCGGTCATCAAAATTCAATAAATAAAATAAAATACTATCACATAAAAGAGAAGAAAATCAGAAAAATAATAGATTAAGTGTCAACCAGCTATATCTTATACTTCCATATGACTCATGCTTCCCAGAAAGTCTCTCTCTGAGGATGTTGGAGATTCCCCCATGTCCTATGCTGAGTATTTCGCCCTCAAAAAGGCCACCAACTGGTCCATATCAAAAAAGATATGGGTATTCTGATCCTTAATCATTTTAACTTTTGCAGGTGGCAATAGAAAAAACAGTGCGCCCATTTCCAAAACTGACTGTCGGTAACTCAGGAATGTTCTGCGTCTCTTTTGCATGGCAAAACAGTAGTTGGGGTAAATAAAATATTTATTCTTGTGATATGCAAGCGATCCTCTTAATTTAGCCAGCTTGCGTATAAAATCTCTATCAGACTCAAATCCGAAAGTTACCAATATAGTGGATTTAACTGTATCTGAAACCTTCTAATTTTTCCTGGGTAATCTATAGGCTTTGGTTATGAGTGGTGGGTTGTCTGAAGGCAAGTCAAAAGTAGTATTCAGAATGTCCTTAACAAGTTCCCTGACATCTTGAAAGGTCTCATTGAATTTATCTGGAATACCCAATATACGAATATTTTTATAACGCAAAAGATTTTCATTCGATTCCAATTTCCGATTTATATTGTAGTTCTCATTTACTAAACTCGTACAGTTTACCTCCAGTGTTACTATTTTAGAATCGTGCTTTGTAATGGAATTTGAATGCTGTATAACAGTTTCGTTTACCAACTCAGCTTCTTTTCTTATAGTGTTTACCTCTGTTTGAATAAATTCTATTTTCTTCAACAACACATCGGACCTCCGATCACTACGCTCAGTCCAGGCAAGGAGCCTATCCAGTGACCTACTGAGGGTTTCCAGGGTAATATCAGCATTTTCAGAGGAAGAGATAGTATAAGTAAAAGGCTGATTGTGCAGGTTTTGTTGTAAAATTTCTTGACCTTGTGCATCTGTAAAGCAGGCCTGTCTCTCTGCCGTAGTGAACTCCAAGGCTAAAGGGGAGAGAGGAAGCCTGGTCACTGCCTCTGGGGCAGTCAGCATACTACTAGCATTGCCGCCGCTCTCCATGCTATGCCACTCAGAGACACGCCGCTGATCCAGCGGACCCAACTTCGGCGATGTAAAGCTGTGGACTCTACCCGTACTCTTCGCTTTCGAATCCATCTAGTGCAACCTGAAGCCAATAAAGGTACTAATCAAGGTGAAAAATGATAAAAGCTACTTGGATTACTTTGAGTGCCATGCTTTCTCGCCGAAGTACTAGAGACAGAGCACAAATTTGCATCTGCTTAGCCTGCCATCTTGCTTTTCCCCAGTGAAAAACCTTTTAATTTAAAAATGAAAGAGATTTTATTTTCAAACCATGAAAAGGCTGTTTTCTGGCATGAGATCTAATGAACCTGTATGTTTTATACTTTAAACTGGTCTAGTTTTTGTGCTTACGGCAAAAAAAAAAAATGTTGGTAACTTTCACATAATTTTATAAATTAATAACTTTTGAACTGTCAAACCGATTAACACCAAATTTGCCAAACAATTATCCCCTAGGATAGAAAGAGTAAACACCAAATTTTGCAGTCCTAGCAGCTAAAATTGATCAAATATAAGATGTCAACATTTTGTTTTTTATACAAATACTAATTTAGAACATACTGGCACTACCATGTCTGTATAATTATTAACAAAAAAAAAAAAGTTAGTGCATCTATTAGGGTTCCAAAGCAAAGCATATAAAGTAAGACAATTATTAGTTGCCATATTGGTGCTTATACAACAAGATGCACACAACAGGTGATTTGATACCTTTTATTGGACCAGCAGAGATTTAAAAGAAAATCCTAAACTTTCAGAACTATATGATTCTTCTTCATAATGAAATATTAGAGTTGGAAGTCTGGAGCTTAGGCAAATTGGTGGTGTGGTGTTATACAGCAGTGTCAGTGGCTCAGTAGGTAGCACACTCGCCTCTGAGGCCGGGAGATCAGAGGGCTGTGGGTTCAGTTCCAACATCTGGCACTTGGGTTAATGTCCCAATACTGACACTGCATGAGAGGGGTGCTGCACTTCTGAGGTGCCGTCTTTCAGATGAGACATTAAACCGAGGTCCCATCTGCCTGGATTGGTGGTAGTTCAGGTGGATGTTAAAGATCCCATGGCACGTATCGAAAAGAGTAGGGGAATATTTTATTAGCAGAAATACTATAAGCATTATCAACAAAACAACAGGAAGGGAGAACAAAAATGAAAAAATACATTCAAGAGATCACAATTCATGTTACAGGGAAATGAGTCAGTTATCCACGGCATGCATTTCCATAATTCTAACAGAGTTCTAGTAGGTGTAGACTGTAAGTCTGAAACATAAACAGATTTCAAATCAGAGACAACTTTTTGTAGTATGGCCTGGTGGGTTAAATCCAGTTGCTGCAAAGTAAAGGGACAGCGAGCAGTCTAAATATGCCATTTTAGAACAGTAAAGACAACATTTAAAGAATCTATGTTCCATTTTTTCCATGTCTGAGAAAAAGAACCATACATCAAAACTTCATAAGACACACATGAAAATATAGGTTCTTTCCATTGGGTGGCCAAATAAGACCAAAAATCCTTAATGTAAGAACAGGAGAAAAACAAATGTTGGATGGTTTCTTCTTCTTGTATACAGGTTTGTCTTGAACAATAGCGGTCAGTTAATTGTTTGTGTTTCTGGTTCACTTTCATGTTTATGCTTTCGTGACAGCTTAACCAATGTATGTCCCACATCCTCTGAGGGATCCTAGTGTTATGCAAAAGTGTCTGAAGGTCAGTCAGGGAATTATCCGGGCATTTAGGGAAGGAAACTGGAACAGGACATACATGGGTGAGTAAATGCTTGTATAAAGCTTTTCTACTCAAGGTCATAATTGTAGAGCTCAACACTCGCCATTGTTTCAAGCGCAGAAAAGATTCCGTAACATAACATGGTTTTGTTGGGATTTGTTTTAGCACTTTAAGAGAGTTTGTTTCCCAAAGGCCAAACCATGGGTTACAGGTGTAAAAAAAACATGATTCCCATCCCTTTTCACAATTTATCAAGAGAGGTTTAAAGTTGGTCATGAAAAAAATACTATTATAAAAAAATAAAGGTTTGACCATATCAAGACTCCCCACAAAAGTGGAAAATATGTTATATTATGCTGAATAGGGTTGAGGCAGCTGCCCCATAGTGCTTGGAAAAAAATACTTAACAATCTGGTCTCAAAACTTCGTGGGGGAGGAAAAACATATGCCAAAAAAAGAAACACAGGAATTAAATAAGTTTTAATCATATACACCCTTTATTTCTTCCCCATTTTCCACCTATTCCATAAAGTAACCTTAGACTGTGCCAAATCAAGTTTAGGACCCCAATTAAAAATATCCAAAGAACCATCCCCAAACAAAATACTCAAAATTTTAATAGGGTCCGAGGTTATTCTAATGTCCAAAATGGAAGTGTGTCTCAAACTACAAGTGCCCACTTGTCTACCCACACATTTACTCAAATTCAGGGCAGCTCCAGAAAGGGACCCAAAAGCCCTACAATGCTGGACAGCTGCAAAAATTGAAAAGGAGTCTGCTACAACTAAACTCATATCATCTGCATATGCCATTATATAGTGCAGAATGGAATGTGATGGGATAGAAAGTGGAACAATAAATTGGGACGTATTAATAGAGCAGAGTAAAGGGTCTAAAAAAATTTATAAAATAGGGCTAAGTGGACAACTTTGTCTAACCCCCCTTTTCAGTGGTATTATAGGACCTTTCCACCCATTCACCATAGGGACTGTTGTGGCTGTTTGATATAATAATTGTACCCAAGCAACTGTTTTATCAGGAATTTTATAACAAAGTAGGGTATGCCATAAAAAGTCATGATTGACCGAATCAAAAGCCTGCTTCTGGTCCAAGGAGATCAGGAAGCCATTCAGCAGGTAATGATTGCCACATTCAACTATTTCTCGTAACAAAATGATATGATCAGAAATACTCTTCCCTGGACTATTACTAAATTGAGCCCTAGAAATTACAAGGGGAGCAATTTTCAACAGACGCAGTGAAATAATTTTTGCCAAAATTTTAAAGTCTGTGTTTAAAAGGCTGAGGGGCCTCCAATTGTGTAATAACTGCCTATCCCCCTTTTTGTAAATATAAAAGAGGCTACCCATATTAAAATCTAATGGTAGAAAATCCTGTCATAAAACATAATTAAACATTGCTGTCAATTCATCCCGTAGGTCAACATCCAATAACTTATACAGTTCACTAAAGAGACCATCTAAGCCAGGAGTCACCCTCGGTCTCAAAGCACAAATCGCATCTCCCACCTCCTGAATCTGTATATCATTAGATATAGAATCAAGAATTGTTTGCGGCACATCTGGGATGACCAAGTGAGAAGGGTCGCTTCTACCTGTGAGGCAATGGGGCCAAATAATATTCTGGCATATTCAGCCACATATCTCTGAATATTGAAAGGATCAGTCAGTTCTATCATATTCCCATTAAAAAGAGACCCAAAAACGTTACTATCCACCCGTTTAGAACAGCTGTCAAATGGGCAGACAGCATGATATGAAAATGATAGTCCAAATTGTTGCTGTTGTTGTAATAATGAAAATTGTTTGGAGTGATACATATTAAGCTCCTGTTTTAGCTGAGTTATTTGAGCAGTAAAATTATGACCAGTAGTATAAGATAATGTAAGAAGTTTTTGCAGTTGATAGCGTTTTCTCTGATAGTCAAAATATTGATCATTGTGTGCTTGTCGACAAAAATGTCTCAACAAATGTCGCAATTCTGATTTAGTATCAGACCACCAGCCCCAAAGGTCTTCACAGAGCATGAAAACTGACTTCCTGCCTTGAAAAAATATTTTAAGCCGTGTTAGCAACTGTGAATCCTTCAATAATGCAGAATTCAGTTTCCATGAGCCTAGACCAAAATGCTTTGTATGTGCATCACCAAGGGTAACCGTTAAAAGACTATGATCTGAAAAGGCCGCAACCTGGACAGTAGCAGCAGAGAGTGGTAGGTGACAGGATACAGAAAAAAAATCAATACGGGTAGCCAGAGGATCTTTATGAAAGGTGGGGGTGTGTGTATTAGTTATCTGAAGATATGCATCTTTAAGTTTTGCAGACTGCAACATCTGTTTCAGAAAATTAGCGTCACTAAACAATTTATTCATTTTAGAGGAGTGTGATTTATCTTTAAGGGACAGGCCACAATTGAAGTCTCCTCCAAAAACAACATACTGGGAGGTATACAGATAAGGGCAAACAAGCTTCAGTAACTCAATCCTAAGTGATTTTGTTTGTGGCACATAAATATTAACAATCCTGTATAAAACTCCAGAAATACTCACATCCTAAAGTAACTGCCTACCTGGGTATAAATCAAGTACTTTAAGAACAGAAACATCAGGTAAAGTAAACAAAATCCCCACACCAGAGCATGTCTCCTGGCCAAAGGACCAATAGGATAGGCCAGGAAACCAAGCCTTTTGTGCTGTAGATATTTCAGAAAGTGAATGAACCCTCACATCCTGTAACACTATCACCCCAACAGCAAGGCAAGATAAAAGGGAGAAAACCGAATCCCTCTTAGGCTGTCGTTTAATACTGTTGACATTCGCAGTATGTATAGAGAATGAGGGAGCCATAACAGGTGGGTTAAATGAGAGAGCAGCTAGAAGGCAACAAAAAAGAATTTCACCTAGGTTTACCCCTCCTAGGTACACTGTCCTTATGTTTCACCTTGGCCTTCGCTTTCCATTTTTGTGACCTTGGATTAACAAGGCAAAGCAAGGCAAAGGCAAGGCAAGGCAAAGTTTATTTAAAAGATGCCCAATCCCAGAGGCTCTGGGCACCATACAAATTGTTTATAAAACAGCATTTGAAAACGATATTACAAGGGGGACCTCTGTATCTGTAGTCAATTCAGGGTGGGATGAAAGTACAAAGGAAGAGTCAGAATCCGTGTTTTCTGAGGGGTTACATAATACTTCAAACTTATTAGCTAAAGGGATACCATCCACCTTCAATGCCTTGGGAAAAGGAGACCCAACTTCTGAGAGCCCCTCATAACTCTATTATGAGGGACAGAGGATTCTGGGGGGGCGGGTACATAATACCTGAAAGATGAGCCAGGGAGACAGCAGTAGACAGGGGAACCTCGGCAGAACAACTAGGCAATACAGAGGGAGAGGGAGGTGGTTCAGAGCAGGAACAACCATAGTAGTATGCAGGACAGTAGGGGATACTGGCACATCAACAGGGGGAGCAGTTGGATGAGAAGAATGCTTGGGAAGAGCCTCTGAAAGCTGAATATTCTGGGGAACAGAGGAAAAACCACGAATCCCGGAATGTTGCGCCAAAGTCTCTGTTCCTCCCCATCAGCCAGCATTGGAGAGTTATGTGCTGCCCAACTGCATTGTTGAAAAGTGTGACCATTTTCTTCACAAAGAACACACCTAGGCTCTTCTACACATTGTGAACCAGAATTGCCAAGCTCACCGCACACAGATTATTTTACAACATCGCAAGTACTACTAATGTGGTTAACAGAACCACATCTGTAGCATGCCTTCAGCTGACCAGGATAGAAGAGAACTCCCCTATCTCTGCCTGGCATAAAACTGTTGGGTAAATGTTGTACTCCTACATCATTCAAGCAGCACTCTTACTTTCCAACCCCCTGTCCACAAATTTTCAGAATCAAAGATAGCCTCTGGATCAGAAAGCATAGTACAGCGTTGTTTTAACCATACCGTAATGTCATTTAAACTAATCCCCTCGTTACGAAACAAAATTGTGACATTTTTATGAGCAGGCTTAGTTAGAGGTACTGCACTAAATGGGGCCCATAAGGGTAAAGATTTCAGTTCATGAAATTTTGCCCAAAATTTCTCTAATCCTGACATAGTTTTAAAACTAACATCAAAGTATGTTTCAGAGGAGACATGTAGTAAAGCATGAATATCGTGAGCAGCAAAGCCCATCGAGTCCTTCAGAAGAGTTCTACCCACAAAGATCCAATTGGGTAATTCAGGTATACCGCCCAAGTACTGCAGTCGGACCGTGTTATGCCATTTAGCCTGATGAGTAGGTACTGTAAAACAAGAGGCATAAGTCCTAGAAGTAGCAGGGCATGCAAAAGAAGTCAGTCTAGCGGGTGGTAGGCGCAGCTCAGGGTCCTGAGGTCTCAAACCGGGGGAAGATGTGGTTTGCAAATGGGAGTGCTCTTCTGGCGGTGCTACAACCAGAATATTCAACACCGGGTGTTGAGTGAGTTGCAGTTCAGGAGGGAGAGAGGGTTCTGGGGGTCGCAGTGAGGCAGGCAACCACGGGGCAGAGGAACAAACAGTCTCAGTAAGATCCAGAGATGTCCATATTAGTGAGGGACCAGAGCGCCAAGTCCCAGCTACAGGATCCCTTTCCCAGCCCGCTGCACTGAGGGCTGAATCCACTGACTAAATCTGGAGTCGGAGTACCGGTCGCAGGTGAAGGGGCTCGTCAAAGGCCCAGCTCAGAGACAGCTGGTAACGCCATTCCGGGCAAACCCCCACTGTCAGCAGAGACAAAGTTTGACAGCACAGGTCTAGCAGGAAAGGAATAAGGAAGTGTCAAAATGCTGTCAGAAGCATCAGCAGGTAAGGAAACTTCAGTTTTACGTTGTGAGTCAGTGGGAAAGTCTGCAGACGGTACAGTAGCAATACGTTTCAAAGCAAGCAATTCAGTTTTCTTTGATGAATAACGTTGTTCTTCCAAAATAAGCAAAGCATCTACATCAGCCACATCAGTAGATACAGAAACAGGCAGAGCCATGGGAGTAATCTTAGATGAAGGGTTTGCAGCATTAGCAGCTCTAGTAGAAATCATGGTGTTACCTTGTAATGCGAGATTCATAGGAGAACAAGAAGTTATATCCACATCCAACGGCAAGTTGAGCACCTTCTCAGTAGTAGCAGGAAAGTCCTAAAGCACTGCGGTCTCTGGCAAAGCAGAGACAGGGGAGGAGACTGACTCCCCTGCCTCCAACACCTCCATGTCCTCCACAGCTCCTCCATGGATGGCCATCTTGGCAGAATGCCAGGATGTAAAGGAACCCTCCCACAGAGTAGAGGAATTTCCCCGGTGTTCTGGCCAGATTTCCCTCATTCACAAAATAAATA